>CM028133.1:300465833-301894166 GCA_016271365.2 Neoceratodus forsteri
TATTATATAACCCCCCTCCTCTTGTGGGGACTTTGCCTTTGAGCAGTGAGCTATTGAATAACCAAGTGATCAGGGTGGTGATGACATGGGCTGCGATACTAAGTAGTGTTGCCCTCTGCCCCACTGAACTACAGGCAAAAGTCCATCAAGTCAGTGAGTTAGTGGGTTTCTATGTAAGTATGCTAGATATCTGATGTAAGGCTAACCAGAACTGTGCTGGTACCATGATTTTTTTCTAAAACTATATTGCCGTGCTGAAAGTAAGTTGTGCCGCTTGATCAGTACTAAGCATGTAAATATACTCACTGTACTGTTGACTTCTTCCCAGAGGTACCTTTGGTCAAAGGACCCCACCCCTACAACATATCTAACAGTGAAACCCATATCAAGAGGGTTTCTGTATCATTACAACATCCCGAAAGTGTGATTGTCTCCATAGCAGTGAGAGATAAGAGTGTATGCCAGACCTACACTTATGTTGTACACACATTCTACATACTACATGCTTTGCCGACTACCTGAATATCTATCAGTTCTTTATCTTAATTCTACTTGTCCTCCAGTCTACTTAAAATCTCCCCTTGCTGTATCAATAAGTTCCCCTTCTAATAATTGCTTCCACTATTATTCCAATCTTACCATACTCCACCAATCCATTCTGGTGTTCCTTAAGCATACTTACATAGAAACCCACTAATCCACTGACTCATTAGGCTTTTGCTTGTAGTTCAGTTGGGCAGAGAGCAACACTCATTATGCCCCCCTAGAAATGGTATGTAAACCATGCACACCTCAGCTGCTCATTTCCTTGCTACTACTATTATACACCTCCCCTCTCCTGTGGATACTGTCTCTCCTGGGGGTTGGAGCTTCTTCTCTAAGGTGCCTTTGGCCAAGGGAACCATCATCCCTGAGTCACTTCTATGGTTGGAACCCTCCACAAAAGGGTTCTGGTTTCTTCACAAGACTCCAAAATGGTGGTAATCTCCATAGCAGGAACAGAAAGCATACACCAAAGTTCCTCTTATGTTGCGCAAGCATTCTACATATGACCTGCCTTGCTTACTACCCCAATATCTACAAGTTCCTGATCTTCCGTACTGCCTCCCCTCCACTCTTTTCAGAATCTCCCCTATCAATCATATGTTTTCCATCCAATAACTGCTTCTATCATTATTCCAATTCTCCCATATCCCATCAGTCCTTTCCTTTGTTCCCTATGCATACATACATAGGAGCCCATGGACCCATTAAACTAGCAGTAACATTTGTATCTGCAAGGCAAACAAACAGTACTGGAACTTGAGAATATATTGGTATGTGCAAAATATTTTACCTCAAATGAGTATCTCAATAACATGGCACAAGGTTTTTGATTTCAACTGGTCAGCAGGACAGAAGACAGCAGATAAGTTAGCACACTCCCTTGATACAGTGTAGAACATTATTTATTTAGCGTTTGTTTACTGGAGAAGGAGGGCTAGATAATACTCTCTAGTTTCAGCCTTGTCCTGGGGGAAGGGGGCTACAGATGCAAGTACTGAAAGGGATATTAAGTGCATTACAAAATGATTCCAGGATTTTGGGTCAGTTCATTGCTATGAAAAAAAGGTTTCAGCTAAACTGGCCACCTTCAGAACATCTCTTACTGCATTGTTTTTTCTTGCTATAGTGTGTTGCACCCCATTGTCAGAAATAGATATTGTAAAACAGTTGTACCGATCTACAAATCTGGAGATCGCACTTTGACTAAGAACTGTCACCTATATCCCTCCTTTTTCCTCTGTCCAAGGTCCTTGAAAGGATTGTTTATAATGAAGGAAAGGATTATCTGGATACTAGAACTCTATCAGCTTCTTTTCAGCAAGGCTTTAGGGAGAATTACAGTACCCTTATAGCCATACCGGAGATCATTAATGTTCTCCATTGAACCTTGGACAGTGGTAGCTTGGTGAGAGCTTTATTTCATGATTTGTCAAAGATATTTGATCACTTGCAATTACATGAGCCTCAACTTCCTTGGGGAATTTGCTTTTACTGGCAGCATGAGCTAAATTTAACTCTTGAAGATAAAGACTGGAAAAGAGTGTGGCAGAGACTTTATAAATAAATAAAGCAAGATCGACTTCAGCTCCTGCAGTTTCGTATTCTTCATAATCTGTACTTTTCCCCTGCCCAACTCTCTTGGATGGGGAGACTGGCTTCTCCCTCTGCAATAAATGTGGGAAAATAGATGGGACACTTTAGCACATCTCTGGGATTGTGACTCCGTTACATCCCTCTGGCAGGGAATCCAAGCATCTCTGGATCCCATATTGGATTTAGAGTCTTACTTTACCCCACAGATCTGTCTACTGGGCCACTTTCATGAAGATATGCTGGGTGTCTGTAAAGCCCACGTCTCTTATTTCGGCAGTGGTGAAATTGGTCATTGCCCGTCACTGGCTAGACCTGGACAGACCCTCCCTCAAAGAATAGCATGCTGAGATACTTCAAGCATTGGAGTTAGTAAAGCACCTGGCCTTGGGGCACAATTGCCAGGGGGGATTCAAGGCTTGGTGGGGCCAGTTGTTGGCTCTGGTACCTATCTTACACAATGGACAAGTAAACCTGAGGACCTAAAGGGAGGGGGAGGAGCTCCTTATCTCCTTGAGGAAGGTGATACACTTGCCCAAATAACAAATAGAATGGATTGCCCCAGCCTCTGTTTGCCAAGGGGTGAGGTGTAATATGAATGATACTGCTGTCAAATCACTACATGGGATGCCCGGGGCGGTGGACGAGAGGGTAGGGTAGGGATGGTTAGGATTAGATTTAAAGGCTTAGATAGATTTTATTTGTTAATACCAGACCTTGTCATGATGAATCTGCATTTATTTATTATTGATTCACTTAAGGAGGCTTTACATTTTTGCGGAGTTAGCTCCCCACATCTCTGTATGACCAGTCCTTCTTTATCGTATGTGACAAGAGGGGGGAGCTATTCATGTAAGCCAAATACTTGTTGTGTTTGATTTATTTTGTGAAAACTCAATAAAGTATGTTAAATTAAAAAAAAAAGACATTTGATCACATAAGTCATGATCACCTGCTTACACAGTTCTAGAATCTTGGCTTTTCATCTGCAACTGTTTGTAGATTTCAACATTACTTAACTGACAGAAGACAATCAGTCTTACTTGATATTGCAAAGCCCCCCCAATAACATTAAAATGGGTGTTCCTCAGGATTCTATCCTGAGCCTCATACTTTTTTGCATTTTCTTGAATACAATATTTCTTGTTATTCAAGGTTTGGATACACACAATTCTATTTACACTGATAATATAATTTTATACAGATCAGGTAAAGAGCCCACTGACATTGTTTCCAGTCTTCAAAGGGACTTTAATGGGGTACAACATTAGCTCTTAAATAATACAATGTTATTGAAGACAACTAAAAAAAAAAATGTTTACCATTTGGATTTCAACAAAAGGTAAAAAAAAATGATTTTGTGTTACCACTTTTTGACCTGGCTTGGGGACATATTGAAAAAGTCAAAAACGTTTGTTATCTAGGGTTTATTCTGGACTAGTCTTTGACTTATCAGGATCACCTAGATTATAGCAAATGGTTCTATGTGATAATAGCGACCGCACAAAGGCGATCGCTATTATCCCAACCTGCAATATCACCGAAAACAATTTCGGCGATATGCACAATAAGGCTACTGGGAATTGTGCATGTAGGGGGGCTTCACCCCCACACCCCCCTAAATAAAGATTCTCAACTCCAGGGGGGTGCATGTTGGGGAGGGGGGCACATCCTGACTGCAAAAAAAATCTAAGTCCCACAGCCGTGGGAATCGCAAAAATTGCACACCCATCCTCAGTCCCAAACCTGCTTCATTGGAGCCATGCACCCTACCCACCACACCACATGGCTGACTCAGAGGAAGCAGGTTCCCCGCAGGTCACATCCCTGTCCCCCATCCCTCCACATCCTGTTGCCCACCTTCCCTTCCCATTGCCTAGCCTCCCGTTGCCATGTAGGCAGTTGCCATCCCTCTACAGTCACCCACGAGGAAAGTGCCATTATATGGGTCACTGTTAGGGACGGTTGCCCATATGCGGTCACCTTCCTCATGTGCTACCTATCAAATAGCAAGAACAGCAATAGTTACAAGCACAAGCAGCAAGTAAAGTGTTACAAAGGTTTGTACTAAGTATGCAAATTACAAAGTGTTAGACTTTCTCTCTCCACTCAAAAAAGGCACACGGTACCATCTTCCTAAGTGACAGTGAGGTATGTGCATTTTAACATGGGTAGAGGGGCATGCTTCCAGCCAGTGCTGTCTAATGGTTACACCACCAGCTTGGGAACCAAAGGATCACAGGTTTCAACTTTGCTAGAGAAAAATACTCAATGTATGACCTTAGGCAAGTCAATTAACCTGCCAGTGCTCCAGTTCTTCCAGCTGCAGAAATAGACAGAAGCAGGAACCCACTGGAAATGAGGTGTTGCATTTCAGCTGAGCTATCCTGAGTAAATAAATTGTAAACTTAAAAAAAAATTGCTGGGCAGAGGGAAACACTAGGCGATGTGGTTCCTGCACCTGTGGAAGTCCCATGCCACACAACTGTATCTATCTATTACCAGTCCCATCAGAGCCACCCTGCACTAATAGCAGAGAAAATGTAGTCTACTAATGTGCCGACTGATTATTGCCACCATGATGTTGCCGAGGGAATGGTGTTGCACGCTTCTCCTGCGACTTTGATTTTTTGTCATCCTGCAATGTTACCATTCCACTGTTCCTCCTAGTTTCCACTGGGGTGTGATCTGGAGTTTGTTATATAAATAACTGGGGAGTGCGGTGGGGGCAGGGGTGATGAGATGAATAGCCACTTCATTGATTTATTTATTTATTTATTTCAACCTTGTACTGTACTGTATATACTTTTTCTTCCTTGCATATTATTGCTTTTTGTATACCTGCTTCTGTACTGTACTTTGATGTATTCATGACCAGGTCCACCTTGCAAATGAGCCTTGCTTAATGGTGCCCGCTTGGATAAATAAAGATTTTGATTGCTTGATTGATATTCACTTCGTACCCAAATAGTGGCCTACCCCACCTATTCATATTTTGTTGAATATCTAACTGAATAAAAGTCCAAATACTGAATAGTTATTTTTGCATTAGAGCAAGTTTCCCACCACCTATATTTGGTCCATGATATGCCCCATCCTTAGAAAGCTGTTAATTGCTAATTGTGCACAAGTTGAAACTATGAAATATGAAATGCCAAATACAATTTTGCACTGTGATTGTCACAACCTCACTTTGATTTTAAATTATGACAACATGCCATAAATAAACAAACACATAAAAATAAAAACAAAATAATAAAGATTGCGAGCCTTGTGTTTTCATTCATTATTTGTATTTATTATTCGATAAATAATGTCATCAACTATTCGGTATTTGATGGAATACTAAAAAGTACTATTCATCCCATCCATACTTCCAGTTGTTTGGTTAGAAATCTGAACCATCCATTTAACAACCTTGAAACACAATGGCTGCCTAGGAGAAGATGAGTTCAAACTCAGGTCAGACCCCATGATGAGTATAGTGTACTGTTCTGTTCCCTATATTTGAGGAATGATGTTGACTTGCTTGGGAAGGAGTTTTGTTGTTTGTTTGTAGAATTTTTGGATATGAAAGGCACAATGAGTTGAAGCTCATTTCCAGGTGCGATCCACATGGGCAGTGAGATAAATTGACTTGCTCAGGGTCCCACTGTATGAAAAAGGCAGTTGTAGAGTACATACCCAGGGTTGCTGGGTCTATACTTGGATTTTTTAGAATGGACAGAAGGCATGGGCCCATATCACCCATCCCCTGCTCTAGCAGGTTATTTTGCTTCCATGGTTTAGTAGGTACTTATCAATTTTAGCCTTAAAGATGTTGACATTTTTGGCATCTGCTATATCCTTTGGAAGTCCATTCCATATTGGAATGATTCTTTGAGTTAAAAAATGTCTCCTTTGTTTCTTTTTTGGAAAAGTCAACATTAGTCGGTAATCATGGCTTCTAAGGGAACTATCTCTTTTATTAATCTGTAAGTCCAAGTTGTTCATTAGCTCTCTATCCCTAGAGATTTTGTACATCTCAAGGAGATAATCTCTAGTACGTTTAAGTTCCTGAGGGTACAAGTTTAGGCTTCTCAGTCTATTTTCATAACTCCAATGTTCACAGATTGGTGCTCTGTCCTCTGGGCTGTACTGCAAAGAGTGACCAAGGTGGCTGAGGTTTTGAAAAACATGGGCTTTAAGGACTGACTGACAGCACTGGGACTGCTCTCCATGGAGACTCTAGGGTCACAAGATTACACTTTTCAAATATTTGAAAGAGATAACACCATCAGACCAAATGCCAATCCTCCAGATGTACAAGAATGAGAGTGTCAAATGGCACTCAATGACTCTGAAAGGATGGTGATTCAAGGAAAATATCTGGAAGTTTTACTTCATAAAACAAGTGGTGAGCACTTGAAATAGGCTTTCAGAACAAGTAGTATCAGCCAACCTGTTTCTACCTTCAAACTCGAACTAGATAAGTACTTTGAAGATAATGGGTGACAGCGCACTCGCATTGAGTTGTTGGGGGGGGGGAGTTGATGGACAGAAGGTCTTCTTCTTCTTAAAGGATATTTATGATTTGATATATCTGATGTATTTATTATATATTACATCAAGTACTGTACATATGTAAATAAGAGATCAGCCATGTCTTCTGTTGCAACACATATCTAGAGTTTGAGTCTCTGACACAAGGTAGTAAAATGTCAAGCAAGTGTCCATGTACATGCAAATGAGTCACTTGTAATACAGCCCCTCCCATTCCTTGATGTCACTGCAGCAACAGTGCAGAACAAAACATAAGTGTATCAATGCTGTCTATCCTGATTTTAGTTTAAGTTTGCAATGGCTTAAGACAGTTCTGTCATGCAACTCACACAGGGAGTGGTACTTGTAGCCTTAATACTGCATATGTAGAGCAAATAATACATCTAATAGTATTGCATTCACAGGAAACAAAAGCTGTTCCTGTGTACTGCTCATTTCTCTCTGTGAGACAGTTGTTACATGTTGTGGAAAGCAGTAGACTGAATCAGTTAATCAATGAATCAACCAACCAATCAATCAATCGAGCAGTCAATCAGTCACTCTGTAGTGAGCCTGGTGAACACCCTTGAGAGGATTCATTTACAAGGTAGGCTTGAGCAGTTTCCCAAAGGATCACACAAGACTGAATTCCTCCTTTGCACAAATTATACACTCCCCTTTCAGCAGCCTGAAAGTGGAGAGCTAGATCACTTACTTTATAAAGTGTATTTTTTCACATTTCAACTGTTCCTTACATCTGGGTTCTGACTGGAAATACCAAGATACAGAATGCATATGACAGGGGAGGAATGAGCTAAGCAAATACAGAGTACTACAAACACTGAGACTGATTAGTTTCTTTACCTACAACAGCTGAAGTGTAGCATCTGATTTACAAGGGACATCCTACTTCAAATGCTGGCATTACAAAGGGGGGGGGCTGCCACAGATTGTTTTTAGTACCTTCAAAGTGAAGTGCTGTAGCTCTCACATCACTGCTAATGATTTATAATGGAAATGGGGGCACTGTTAAAGTCATGGACCTGAGGGGCCATCACAGTTTCCAAGGAGGTTAAGGGAACTTGTTAAGGGTTAGAGAGTAAGGGACTTTAGTAGGATTTGAACCAGAGTTTCCCAGTTCTTGCATCTTTGCTTTAACCACTAGATTGCTATTCTTCCATATGCTGGAGCTGATGTTGTCCTGGTAACCTATTCCTTGTTATAGCTGAACTCATTATTGCCTTACAGCAGCCATCCAATCACTGACTGCCTAGTTACAAAGGAAAAGGGGAATTTGTGCAAGATTGTGTCTCACTGCTGGTGTCAATCAAAACAGAGAATGCTAACACACACAGAACATAATACAACAACTATATAATACTACTTAAGACTCTTGTTGTACCCAAAGTCATTTATTGGCTAAACTGTTTTTGCTAACAGAAACATTAACACAACACATACAGGCCCTTCCTTATATGTGTACTGTATATACACATCAACTCAGTGCTGAATCACACTCATATGGTCCCAGTCCCTATTAGACCTGCACTTCAAGATGTGCACCAAGCTTAGAATTCCCCCATTACTCAAGTGGTGGACCAAACATTGTGGGTTCTGTTTACTGGTGGAACAGCATTTAGTGCAGCACCATTATCTGTTGCTCTGATGACATCAACCTCCAGCAGCATTGATGGTAAAATGGAGGACAAACACATTGATAACTTCTGGGGGCTGTATATTTTTATTTACAATCTAGATTTGGACAGCAATAGTACTGCTAGCAACTAGAGGAGGAACACAACAGTTACACTTAAAGAGTTGGGAAAATATGGGGGTGAAACTATGGGAGACTTCCCCTTTAAGTTTGTGTGTTCATATGCTCCTAGATTAGGCTGAACAGCTGCTGTTGACTTTCTTAAAGGAATATCAGGTGCTAGATTGCTGCATAGCTGAAATCACTAGTTGCTGCCAATAACCCCAATGCTGTCAGAACAGTTCTGATTCTTGGTTGAACATTTCACATCCCAGTGAAATTTGAAAAATGTTTTTATTTTATCCTGCAGTTGTTATTCTTATTTAAAATTCTCCTCTGCATATTTTTTTTCTGGGGAAGGGGGTAAGTGGTGCTGTTGTGGTTGAGGGGGCATGTTTTCAGGAATTTTCAAGGTAATTCAGCTTCAGTTCATGTATCTTCCACACCCTTTTTCCCTGCTAGGAAAAGAAAAACTCTCTTTTTTTGGAATCTACAATGGGAATGTTTGCAATAAATCAACACATCACATTGCAGTTTACTTTTGTTTGGGTGTCAAATCCATGGTCCCAACACAGCTGCATTATTGTTTGCTACTGGCACCTTGTAAATTTAAATGCACTTTCTGAAATGTAATGTGGCCTTGCCAAGGTTGTTTATCTCTGTATTGCTTTGCCACTTCTTTCTCACATTGTAACCCCCCCCACACACACACACACCAGTCACACATGGAACGAACCCAATTGCCTTGGTAGTCTTCTGCCAGTTACCAATTTCTACATTAATAAATTAGTAAATGCATGAATAAATAACTAAATGCTAGACTATGATATGATTACTGAATGAATTCATGTGTTAATACTAGTATTATTTATGCTCTCAATGGAGAAAAAAGATAACCATCTTCAAACTGCTAAAGAAAAAATGCATCACATCAAAAAAAGCTACTAAATGCATTAAAATAGAAGACAATGTCTGGCCCAGTGCTGCAGTTTAGAATGTGGTTCAAGAGCATCAAGAGCAAGAGACACATGGAGGACAGCAGTACTCTGTGACACCAGTGTAAGACAACAAAAGATACAAACAGAAGAACGATTCAGAACTCTCTAACCAATGGCAAACTAGCACAAAGTATGACAGACACAATATATGTGCCAGGTTTTCTTAAGTGTAAAAACATGTCCACAAAACTGTCAGAGGCTAGAAAAACTGGTTGCAATACCACCTGCAAATATCCAGCTTGTTTCATACACAAGGGCCTTTCCAAAGCATTGACTTCCAGGGAGGGGAGAGAAGAGTGAGAGACAGGAAGAGATGTTCTCCATCAGCCATGTCAGGTTCCAGAGAGTAGCAGCACAGGGAGGGACAGGCTGCCTCACATGTTAGCAACTCCCAGCACTTGGCACCCCCTTCCAGAGCTGAGACATTAACCTGCTCATCAAGGAGGTGTCAAAACATCTGAATGCCATTTTTGGGCCCAGTCTACTGCCATTCCATGAAAAGGAAAAAGTGAAGCATGCGATAAATGCAGAACTGGATGCACAGAAGGGCAGCATTCCCTTACAATAAAACAAACTGAACATCAGAGGTAGCCAGGAGTGGTGGTAGGGCCATAACATTGGCTGAAAGTTGCCCCAAGAAACATCAGAAGAAAGACACCATAGAGGGTGGCAGCAGCCACCCCAGTGTTCTCAGCGAGTATAATGAACAATTATCTGATTTTTTACTTAGTAGAAATTAAGAATTATTTTAAGGTTCTTATTAATGGCCACAGGATTGAACAGTGGAAGCATGTCAAGTTTCCATGCAGATGGTGGCTTTTGTCTTTAGAGACCCAGAAGTCCTACAGTCCTGTCATGACTTCTGACATGACTAGGATGGAGGAGCACTGGCACTTTGCAATGCATTCCCACCTGAGAACTGAGGGCTGATGCTGTCACCGAGTGAGTGAATCATTGTGCTTGCTCTTGAAGTACAGTATGCTTCCTCAGGCAATTTGGGAATTAATATAAATAAATAGTCATCAGAATCCTAGCCCAGACACGAGTGGAGCCATCACTCAATTCAGAACTAACCACTTTATGTATTGGAACAGCATTATCCAAGCCAAAACTGTACATCCCTTTTCACTCTTTATGTTTTAATATGTATTGTCTTGTTTTATGTGTTGTCTTATTTTATGTTTGTAATAATCTTTTTATGATTGATCAAATAAAAGCAATTACTACTACTTCCTCAGGTTATGCCATCATTGAGGATGCCCTCTGTACAATAATGGAATTTATTTTCTGTGAGTTAATTTTAATGCAGCTGGGAGGTTGCCAAGCATTGCCGGGGCACAGCTAATCATGTTTGGTCAATGATTGAGGATTAAATGAATCATCCTTTTTCTTCTTCCCATGGTACTGGCCTTAGCCACCTTCATTGCCTGGAGTCAGTGGTGGCCCCACCTCATAAAGGCCTGGCATGAGCCAGTAAGACATCATCATCATCATCAGTCTTTGAGATGTAAAAGCTTATTAAATTACATAGATGTCTTACTGTTTTTTCCATGATATAAAGCTACCTCTTCTCATTGTCCTCCTGTTGAAGGGTGAGGGACGATGGCCATCAAAACTTTGGTTTGGCTTCCACTTGGGCCCCAAGCATTCAATTAAATTTCAGGAATTCAGTCAAACAGCTTCAGCAACCTATACTGGAATTGTAATGAGGGAAGCATACTACAAATAGAGAGGTGAAAAAGCTTTGAGAACAGTAATGAATATTAATTACTGTAGCTTAATTGTGGCAGGTGCTGTTTGCATGCATATGCTGTGAATTACTGTTTGTGGTTTTGCTACGAAGTCTGCAAGGCCCACTAAGACTGCCATGGCACAGTGTGAGCTACAATAACAGTATCACTGCTGTCCTCAACAGGTATATCCCCCTGTAGTCCCTGCTTTACCTCCATATCAATCATTACATGTTATCTGGCTCTATTGATTTTCAAATTATATAAAAATACTCCTTACAAACAAGTTATGCATAAAAAAGAAATGCAAAGACATTAAATGTTGGGAAATGCATTGCCTCTGAAGGGTCTTCTTTAACTGATATTGACTTTGTGTGCTTTGAGTTCTCAGTGGCACACCTACTCATATTGAGTTTGTTGGTGAGGACAAGGTGCAATTATGTGTCAGCAGTCTGAGTACTTTTGTGACTGCCGCTGGAAATGGTGAGTGAAACGGAGGCACAAGTGCCAGTGGGAGAAGTCTGAGGTGACTTGCCACCAGAAGATGTAGGAGTGGGAACAGTAGTAGACGTCACTTGTTGGAAATGTGAATAATTGAAAGAATAGTTAAAGCTGACCTTTGGTATATTGAATTTGAGAAACTAAGAATTCAAGATTCTCAGGATCCAGCCTTGACGGGAAATCAGCAGAAGTGAAGGAGGAATATAACCAGGAGCTTGTGTACACATTCTGGTCAGTTTCTTCAGCCTGCTTTGTTGCTCCACCATAAGTGCATGCAGCAGTTTCTGTTTGAAGCCTTTTATGCATCCTTGAGGAACTCACACATCTTCATATCTTGAATCCAGTAGTGTTGCCATGCCAAATCATGTGTCCAGTCTAATGCTGTGAAACCTGTCTGCAGGTTGTATCAGAAACATCTCTAGCACTTCATTAACGAGCAGTGCATCCTGCTGCTGCAATGACTCAGATGAACTAGTGGTGCCACCACCTCCTATTGTAATGGATGCAAAGTCCTACACTGCCATCTGCTGTGTATTGTGCATGCTGGTGTCAGCCAAACACTGTAGTGAGATGCGAGATGGAAACCATGAGCCATGATGGAGGAGGACAAGGTTGATGAAAAGGATGTGGTGTTTTCAGAACCAGACAACTGCCAAGTTTTTACTTTATTGTAATTATTATTCTTAGTTATTGTTAGTCTAAAATTTAGCTTTATTTAAATATTGAAAAAATACATGATTTGTAATGGAGGGAGGAGGAGGATGATAAAAGAGGAATTGTTGTGTTTGGAAGTAAGACGTGAGACACAATGTCTCTTGAACTGTCAATACTAGAAACAAGAGGAAAGCTTAGCAGTTTAGTGCAGGCATGTAATGATTTAGGAAACATACTTTACTCTTTTAAAAGAAATTCAGCACTGGTTGGGATATGTATTGCACCTGGCTCTGGCTTTTGGATGTTGGACACTCTGTGACACAGAGATAGTCAGGCATCAAAGGATGCATCAGTTTGTTCAGACTGCAACCACCCATGGTGACTGGATCACTTGAATGGACCGTCTTATCTCACCATTTCCCATTACCAAACTAAACCCAGTTTTCCCCGTTGCTGATGCTGGTCCATCTGACTTGAGTGGTGATTGGGAGTGGATATGCCTGTTAGGAAAATAGCATGATCCTGTTTTAAATCATTGACCAAAACACTGGTTCCCAAAGTTTGAACAGATTTCACAGACCCTGAATGACCTTTTCACGACACTGATTGCATCATGCTTTCAGTGAATTCATGGTGTCATCTGCAAAATAATCACACACTGCAGAGGCTCCGCTTGTTTCTTTCTTTTAGGTACAATGTACTGATGGATATTGTGGGGGAGTTTCGGTGTACCTCTGGAGGAACAGGATGGCAATTGTGAGATTTTATTTTGTAACTCTGTAATTATATGCTTTTTGATAGCATATTGGACTGGACAGGACAGGCAGTTCAACAGATATGATATATGATAAGATAATCTAATGTAAAATAAATACATTTTATAAAATTATGTACTATAATTTAATATAGTATTGTTTGTATTTATTACTTTTATTTATGTGTCAAGGAAACATGAATCATGAATTTGAACTCATGATTTGGGTGAGACATTTGACCTCCTTTGCTCACGCTATTTTTAAAGTGTGGGGGGGGTGAAGAATTGGACAGGAAATGTAAGATGATTTTTTTCAGGGACATTACATTACATTACATATCTGTATGGATCATGTCTGTCCCATGTAGGGGAACTGGAACCACTTTGTGAAGGAAGAGGAGAAAAACTGATGTTGTTTTAGACTGCTCAGGATGGTTTCATCACCAGATGCATCAGATGACCAGCAGAGATTCAAGGCTTCTTGCACTTCTGTGGGAGAAGAACTGGTGGATTCCTAAAGACTGATGAACCATGGTTTCTTTGGCTGTGCTATCAATTACCTAGTCCTTACTCTCACAGCTCCATGACCATGATTTCACTACCAGTCCCTGTCCCAATATGACCAGCTGCTTCTCTAACACCACCATTGCTTGCAGAGCCTGGGCTTGGTGAAACTGGCATGGTCAAACATTTATCTGCTCTTTTCCTCTCCCCTGCATCCCTTTGTCCTTCAGTTCTTTACTGGTTTTTGCACAACATCATGGCAGACATCCATACACACATGCCTTTCCCCCACTCTAATATGGTACCAGGTTAAAATGTTGAATGAATAACAGTGTGGAAGCCAGCCCAGTGGCACTGAGGGTTGAGGTGCTGGACGCCACACCTTGCATCACACTAGTGACCAGGATTCAGGAGCAGACTCAGGTCGATGGGTGTCAGCCGGGAGGGAGAAGGATTGAGCGCCCAATGGCAGCTCTCCTTCTCTGGGGAGGAGGAAGCATACTCTCCGCTGCGATACCGCCACCTGTTGGGGAACCTTAGGGTGTTCAGTGCAGCTGGGGAGATGCTCTCCGTAAGGGTAGATGTTGACAGGGGACCAGCTTCGACGTGCATCTCTATGCACGCCGGCAGCCTTGTCCCCATTGCACGCTAGTGTTAGGGAAGGGGATCCACCAGAACAACAGGAAATACCCTGCCCTGGTCTAGGCAACAAGCCTCAGCGTTGGTTCCGAGGCAGCACCCAAGAGCAGACTCCACTGTGCATGCTCCCAAGCAATGCTCAGGGGGAGATATGGGGGATCTCCGCCACCCTGCCTGGAGGGTAATCCAAGGCACTGAAGGTATGTGGGTAGTGTTAGCACTCTAGGGGCAGACTACTATTGGCTGCCACTCAGTTTCATACCTTGGGATTGTGGCTTCCAGCCTGCACTCAAACTGAAGCAGCCAGCCAAGAACTGATTTTTGCCATCTAGCTAATGTTACTGGTTTCTGCTGTCTAGCCAATATTTTGTCCCACCTCACCCACCCCAGCCCTGGCCTCAGCCTCTATTAAATACATTTCGGTTCCTCCCTATTTCCACAACATCTCTCCCATTGGTCGTAGCACAAAAGCTGCCTTCTTCTCTGGCTGTACCCACTTCAGCATATCATTAAGTGGTATCCTACATAGGCTGTTACCCATTTCAGCCTCTACATCATATGTACACTTTTACAACACTGCCAGTTCTCCCTCTTCACTTAGAAAATGGGCTTTTTATTTGCTGGGTTCTGATTGGCTAGTACCCCTGCCAAGGGGGTACATTAACTTTCAATAGATGCTCAGCAAATAAAAAGTGCCACCCAAACCTGTCTCATGCCCAGCCACGTATCCTTGTGCCCAGCCTACTTTCTCATTGGTTGAAGCACTGGGCACACAATTTGAAACTACCACCATTTTTCCCCCTCAGTAAGCGAGAAGCCCCACACCACTCCTCCAAGCAGTGTACACAACTAAAAAAACAGTGCCCAACTTCAAAAACCCATCTTATTTTTTCCCCCATTGAAAACCAAACTCGACTCAGTGAAACAACTCCCAGCCTTCAGTCCCCCCGCTCGCTCTCACAACCGCCGCGACCCGGCAGCACGACTCCACCGGTCCTCTCATGCACAGTACGTCTCCTACACAAAGTAGCTTCAAGGAAAATACTGCTCCCACTAACCTTGGCCATAAGTCTACTTCCCACTCGCAACTTTCAGTTGTTTTCTGTTTTGTGTGTGTCCGGAGACCCCTGCAGCCACCATCTGTCCCTTAATCTTTACTTTTCTGCCTCTGCCAGTATGTTGAATCCCCGCACTGAACTACACAGTTAGTTGCTCCATCGGTCTGTAAGCAATTTACCTCAATCGGCGATCGGGCGCTCCATACACAAAAGAAGTAGAGCTTTACAACTGCCTTTTCTGTGTCTTGCATTCCTCTCACTTCTACTGCCATGGAAATGAAAAAAAAAAAACACCGGCAGGAATTCAAGCTAAACAATAAAGGAACAGAATACTAATGGGACTGGTGTGGGAATGAAACAGCATACTACCATAGCGACTACTTTACCTTAAAACAATAAAAAATGGAACTGTAGTCATTTTATAGAATTACTTCACATTTTTCTTTGTAATCCTATAAAAAATGACACAGTTAGCCCATTTTCTAAGCGCAATAATATCCTCCAGGGTGGGCGGTATGGGCAATACCGGACCTTCCAGGGGCTTCGGCGTCGGGCCTCATTACACCCCTGGGCGGTCCGGTATTGCCCAATACTGCCCACCCTGTCGGGTATTATTGCTTGCTTAGCACATGCCACATATTCCCCCTAAATCCTTCGGGCCAGCCTCAAAAACCCTACTCCTGTGTACTCCCCCTATCCTCTCCTTCTGCTCTCTCTCTCTATTTGTACCACTGCACTCTAGAAATGGATCTTAAGCACCTCACATTGATGCAACGTAGCCCCTATCTGCCCATGCTTATGCTCCCTAGTCTTCTCCTCTTTTGCACCATATTATCTCCTGTCTTCAACCCTCCACTACCAGTTCTGCCTCAGAACTCGGTGACATCCCCCGATTGTCATGTGATTGTGCACATAATTGCCCCCATGGGATCCCACCCTAACCCCCTCACCCCTCCTGCTATATATATCCCCCTTTTGGGACACTCATACAATCAACCTGGCAACCATCCTAACTGCCTCCTACTCCAGGGCCCCTCCCAACTTCTCTAGTCTTCTATGCATTATTCCCTTACTGCCTTCACTACACTGGTGCATTTGGACCATTTAATTATCCCATACATAAATGCCCAAACCCCACCAAATTCAAACTGATTTGTAGATGGGCTAGGAACATAATCCTTCTGCTTCTAATTTGCTTAGGAAATGTTGAATTAAACCCTGAACCGCCACAGGCCCTAGCCTCGCCAGCTGCTTTCGCGACTACTAAAGGACTGAAGTGTCTGCATCTCAATGTGTGCAGCTTATTAAAAAAGTTTGTTCTCAACCAAGCCTGGATCTCCCATATGGACCCAGACATTCTAGTGCTCACTGAAACCTGGCTGAAAAAATCAACCCCTGATGCAGCAATGTCCCTCCCATTTTACAACCTCTTTCGTAGTGATAGAACATCTGGAGGGGGTAGCTATCTAAGTTAAAGAAAGCTTCACCATATCCAGTATCATCTCTACCACCGTACCAAAAGAATTTGAATCTATCTCATTAAACATCTCCTTATCCCCCATAGAAACCGTAACCATAATTGGCTGCTACAGACCTCCCTCTGGGGGTCTGGAGCTTCTAAATCACTTGCACATAATATCTGACTCAAGCCAGAACAAAATCATCGTACTTGGTGATCAGCTTGGACTGGCAAAAAAACTGTAACAAATTTCTACAGCTCAAGGATTTCCATGATGAGGCTGGTTTCACCCAACTGATATCAGAGTTTACTAGGCCAAATCCCAAATCACTTTCGGCAGGATCACTGATTGACCTCATTCTCACAAACAGGCCCCATAAGGTCACACACATAGCAGTGTTTCATAATGATTTTATTTTATTTATTTAGTTTTTGTTTACCGGGTATGTATGGGTCATGCCATCCTAAGAATGCCTTCTATCACATCCTTGTCCATTTTCTCCCCCTGACATGGGGGTCTGTATACAACCCCTGTGCGAATTGTGGTGCCATTTCCAGTCTCTAAGGTGACTCACAGTGCCTCCTCTCCTCCCTGTTTACTCTTTTGTTCAGTTGCTTTTATCCCTTCCCTTACATAGTGAGCTATTCTTCCCCCTCTTCTCCCCTCCCTGTTTCTCCTGTAGGTTGTGTACCCTGGTATGTCAACATCCCAGTCATGGTTCTCTGTGTAGCATGTTTCTGTGACTGCTACAATATCCAGGCATCCCTCTTCCATCAAGGCCACCAGTTCAGGGTGCTTGTTGCCCAGACTATGGGCGTTGGTACTCATTACCCACCATTTCCTGATGGCCTTACCCCTTTTTGCCCCATCTCTGTCCTTATTGCCTTTGTCACTTTCTCCATTTACCCCTGCACTTCTCCCTATCGACATCTGTAACTTGGCGTTTACCTCACTTACTACCCTGACTTTTTTGGGGGGGGGGCTAGGATTTCCCTGCTCCTTTCCAGTGTATCCCCCCTTGGCTAGTTTAAATGCTTGATAATTAAGCATTTAAACCTATCACATAGAATCCTGGTTCCCCTCCTGGACAGATGCAGACCATCACTCCAGTATAGGCCTGCATCACTTCAGGTGGACCTCCAGACCCCCAGTCCCCACATATTGTTTAAGAGTAGCAAGTTTTATCAGGCAGAGGATGGCATCTTCTCCTTCCTAATTTGGAACAATGCTTTCACTGATCATCACTGTCATTATCAGCCATCCTGGTACGATCAGCGGATAGTAATCCCAAGTGGTCATGGCTGGGTCATGGCCAGGTTTCTGTACTGCAGCTGCTTTGTCAGTGGGTATCTTATCCTTCCTTATGGATGAATCTGCAACAGTCCACTGGGATGTTTCACACAATTACATTTGGCTTCTCTCTGATGCAATTTGTTATATTATCAATGTCAAATTATTTTATGGTGCTTCTAAGTTTGAAATATTCATTTGCAGCAGCTGAGAAAACTCATAAAGCCAGTGAGAGGGAAGTAACTGTCATTGGCAGGAAGACACCTGATACCACCACCACCATTACTCTAGCAGTAGAAAGCAAATGCATGCCCAGTGCTGGTATGCTATGTATTGTTTTGCATGAGATGAAGCAACTGATATATAGAGAATGGATGGGTATGTGGTTATAACGAGTATTTTATACACCCCCGAAGGGTGGGATGCCATGTAAACCCCAGGAGTGAAGCTCGATGGGTTGATCAAGGCATCCCACCTGAGGGTGTGTGTAAAGTACACATTATACCACCTACCCATCTGTTATTTTGTATAATTTCTGACTTGCATTTTTTCGCCACTGCGGTGTGAACTAGGTATTGATAAATGGACTTAGTGGTGATATTTAATGTGCAGAAGTTTTGTTTTACAGCATAAGAAACACAACATTAGAAAAGTAACACTATTAACACAGTATTTCATGAAGCAGGATGAAACTATGAGTTTTAGACATTTTTGTTTTGCAGAGTTATAATCTTTAGTTTTAAAACCACGTCTGTAGTAAACTTTGACAGTCCAGGAAGTTCGCCTATCTGTCAAAGACTAAAATTAAACTGGCAAAATGGCATGCTACAACTTTTGATACTGTTAACATTTTATTAAGAAAAGTTTTTAATAAATCTCTTTAAAATTTGACTGTGGCTCTTTTGTTTTTTTGGTCTCCTTCTTGTTGTTCCGGTTTTGAGGAAGGAACAATTTACAGAGTGAGTGACTGCATGGAAGATCTGAGTGACCATGGCTGTGAGCATCAGGCCTTTCAGGCTGAGGTATGTGTGGCTCGCGCTCATTCATAAAGGAAGCTGTCTCATGTTTGTCATTATAACCAGCTGGTTATAATGGCAAAATTAAAACCTGCTGTCTCTACAGGAAAAAAATGGAAGTCAGATATTATATTGCATTTAAATGTGTGAACTAGGTAATACTTCTGCTGTATTAGTCTAAAGTGCTAATACCACTCTGTGATGCAGTGGCCCAGTTTGTTGCCTGTACTGGGAACATCAGCAGTGTAAATTGGTATGCAGCCTGCATGCATGTATGTGGTGTGTGTGTGTGCTGTTTCAGAGGCCACAATAATTCCTGGTTCCATTCTTCACCCAAGGTAGGTCAATTGCCTCACCAGTTCAAAGGCAAACACAAACACTGGACTCTGGTGTTGGACTCTCTAAAGGAATAAGGATGAATGGCTTCCGAGTTCTGCAAGATGCTTATAAGCAATGTCGCTGACTTGTCCAAAAGAAATGGAGCTTAAGTAAGTTGAGCCTGGGATCTGCTATGTACTGTACACCGCTGCAGTCTCTCTCAAACCAGCAGCTTGGCAGTTAGTTTACAAGGCAGCAAGCGCTATGCAGACACTGCTGTTCTGAAACTCCAACATTTATTGGTAGGCATCTTCACAGATGGATTCTAATGCATGCTTGTGGTGGACAATGCAAGTGTGGACTGGTGGAACAAGGATATATATATATTATTAAACGATTTACATTTTTATTATTTATTTTATTTATTTATTTATAGTTTTTCACCAGGAAAGGCACACTGAGTTATGACAACTTGTTTCCAGGTATATCCTGGGTGTTGGGTTACATGGATCTTTTTTTTTTTTTCAAATTAAATATGCTTTATTGAATTTATAGCAAATGAACAAATAAAAACCAACAAACACATGTCTTGAGATCTTATATAATCCAGGAAACATGACATGAATATACTTATCACTTATCCAACCTAAAATAACCCCCCCCCCCCAAACCTCCTATCCTCCTACCCTCCACCCGGAGGTACTACTAACATACAATAAAGGACGTAGTTAACAACAACAGGTTTTTCCATCTGATTTAGTCCTACTGAGGGAAAGATAACCATAGTAACACAAACAAAGAAAAGGGGATAAACTTATGTTAGCATGGACCTGTTTTTATTGATGGGGGACTGCTGCCTGTAACACCACAGACCCACCACACCCTTCATTGATACAGAAAGTGCAATGTATTTTTTCTTCTGGTTAGACAGTGACCAGAAATGGGCAGAAAGCACCTCAGTTTAACGTCCTATCCCAAAAATGGGATACATAGCACCATGACAACAATTTGGATTATTTTCAGTCCAAGAAACATGTCATACATATTTTCAAAAGACTGAACTGTACCTTTTTTTGTTTTCAAAAGTGTATCAAAGATGTGTTGCTAATTTATGCAACTTTCATTTCAGTCTTAGCCAGTGTGACATAGCAGCTGAGGAGGAGGGTGATACAATACTATGAAAATAATAAAAGACATTCCATGTTCCTGAAAAAGGATAGCAATGTTAGAAATGAAATTAATGTCTCGGTAACTTAACAGCACAGACTAGGCAGCATTTCTATTTTGGGCATTGCAATCAGCGATAGTAACCACAGTACTTTTCAAGTTTTCTCACATTGGCCCATATGCATTAAGGGGAGGATTGGCTACACACCATGGATCTGCAACACATAGGAAATCCTGTGTCTGAATGCCATGAGCCAGTGCAGATTTACGGATGGGCACATATCCCTTCCACATAGGATCCCCTGGACAGTGGCACAGCTACGTGTATGGCCTATCAAGGGTGGGCATGTCTTGGGGCATGCCAACATTCCATGCCATTAAGGAGGTGCAGAGTGCTGGGCAATGGGAGTGAAGGATACAGCAGCAGTGACCCTGTTGTGTATGTTGCGTGCCCTCCTAGAGAAACCCCACAAGCTGCAGGAGAACACAAAGAATCCCTTCAGCCAAATGATGCCCTGGGAGCGATTTACAAAGGCAGTCTGCATCTACTGCAGGCAGCCTGCACCAAACCGTGCTTGTGCCACCCATGCAACACACACTGGACTGCAGAATGGCATCAGGGGCTTGCAGCAGATGCAGGCTGCAAAATCCCCTGAATTGGGAAGGATTCACAAAACTCCCCCAGAGAGCAAATTTCTAAGTACCATTAGACCAGCCAGGGCTGATCTAAGGGTACTTAAAAATTGCTCCACTGGGAGAGTTGACTAGAAGCAGCAATATGCCAGTGGTCCCCTTCCCTGATGTCCCAAAGAAATATACTTCCCTGGTAGTCTGGTGGACCCCCAGTTACCCCATATACATAAATAGTCATCTAAACCCGCTCCTTGTAGATCTAGCGGCCCCTCATCAAGCCCCAACCCCGTTATGCCATATTATGTAATTGTTATAGTGTAGTGTTCCCCCACCCAATGTCCTGATCTCGTTATGAGATATTATTTGTTGCTGGTAGAGTGTGCCTATCATGGTAGTGTCCCACCACCTCGTTCTCATCCACAATTCGTGCAACTGGCACAGACCACCACTTACTATTATCATGGCTTGCCAACGACCGGCTTCCCTGCGATCACATATTGTATATAGTATGTGCTCATTCAGAGCGCAGCCGGTGGCTGGCCATGGTGGTGAGTGGTGGGCTGTGCTAGTCGCTGGCTCAATTTGGGGATGAAGGGAGGTGGGGTGGTGGGACACTGCCTACCAGAGTGGGGGTTGGGGGCCACTATACCACCAACAATTACATAATATGGCATAATGGGTAATTGGGGCATTGGGTGAGGGGCCACTATACCACCAACAATTACATAATATGGCATAATGGGTAATTGAGGCATTGGGAGGGGGGCCACTATACCACCAACAATTACATAATATGGCATAATGGGTAATTGAGGCATTGGGTGGGGGGCCACTATACCACCAACAATTACATAATATTGCATAATGGGGGATTGGGGCATTGTGTACAGGGGGGCACTAGATCACCAAGGACTTTTTATACATGATTACATCAAGAAGTCATCGGGGATCAGGGAGGGGGGTCCACTAGACCACTGGGGACTTATGATAAATAATTAATTCATGGGGACATTTGGGAGAGGGTCTGTTAGTCTACCAGGGAGGGGGTTTAGATTACTTTTTACATATATGGGTACACAGAGATTGGGAGTCCACTAGACCACCAGGGAATTATGCCAATGACAATTATGAGGGGACATCCAGGAGGGGGGTGTGCTAGACCACCAGGGAATGTCTGGGAACATTGCCGCATGGCCGCCCATGGCTTGTGGCACCCTGTCCAGATGCACCCTCTGTTTGGCTCACTGTGACAGTTGCCACGAGCCACAGGACTTTGCTGACAGGACCCTACCTGATTGAGAATTGGGTGCAGGGTCTCTGACGCTCCAGGGTTTGCCACAGCTCTAGATCATCGCACCTTGTGGTGATCCAAGGGCTTTTTGTGAAGTGGGCCCATTGTCTCTGGACCTCATCCCACATTCAGTGCACAGTACATTAGACAGACTTGAAATTAAACAATTAAAATATGTGGGAGTGTTGGTTTATTTATTTATTAATTCTCGGATTAGCGCCTTTGAGTTACAAGCTCTTTACATAGGTTCCACTTCAGTATAAAATGAATAGGAGAGCATACATATCTTGAGGATGCTAAATATAAACAAGTCTAGGAATAAATTCACATTTGAAGCAACTAGCTAACAACACATGGCATTGTACAATGTATGCCATGGACACGCAATTCATAGGTTGGAGAGCTGAGGACAGAGGTTGATGCAGGAGGGGGGAGAGGTGTGACCATATGGCTAAGTCCAGGAGGGCCACAGAAGAAAGAGGGAGAGAAAAATAAGGGATGGAGGGAATGACAAAGGTCAAGGTATAAGGGCGGGGAATATACGAAGACAGGGAAAGGCGGGAAGAGAAGCAGTCCAGAAGGCCTAGTCTAAGTGAAGTGGGGAGATGTTGGAAGGTGCAAGGCAGGGAGGGTACGGGGGAAGGAAGGGGGTAGGGTGGTAGGTAGGTGAAGAGTAGGAGGATGTAGAGTTGACTGGGGTAGACCAAGGAGGGAGAGAACAGAGAAGCAGCCCAGAATGCCCAGTCTAAGTGAGGTGGGGAGATGGTGGAGGGTGCAAAGCAGGGAGGGTACAGGGAGAGGAAGGGGTTAGGGCGGTAAGGTAGGTGAAGAGCAGGAGGACGTAGAGTCATCTAGGGGAGACTAGGGACCAGAGGAAGTGCTGGAGATCTGTTGGGCTTGATTAGTGGAAGCAGTCACAGCTGGCAATAGCAACAAGATGTTGTCTGAGCATTCATTTAAAGGAGCCCAGAAAAGGTGCAGTGGAGATGTCAATGTTGAGAGAGTTAAACCATTGTGGAGCCCGGTAGGCAAAGGATCTTTGACCTTGGGATGTGCGACAGCAGGGTATTTTGAAAACCTGGCTATCAGCACTTCTGGTGTGATGAGGGTTGTTATATGGGGTGGGGAGTTTCTGAACTCCAGGTGGCATCAGCCCAAGGCTTACTTTTTTTGCAAGCAAGCAAGTTTGGTATAGTAGTCTGCCTTTGTGATGGAGCCAGTAAGCCTGGGTGTATAGGTCACAGGTATGGGTCAATGGGGCGGAGCCAGTCAGAAGCCTGCAGATTTTGTTAAGTGCAGTAGTGATGCGGTGGAGGACAGTTTCCATGGCTGACCCATAGATAACAAGCCGAAAGTCAATGAGTGAGACCACAGAGCTATGAATAGCGAGTCTAAGGGCTTCAGCGGTCAAACAATATTTGTGCCTGTAAAGGAGACCTATGCATGAGCTGATGGACCTGGCAATATTGTCAATGTGAGACGCATATGACAATGAACTGTCAACCGTGATGCCCAGATATTTAAAGTGTTGCAGCAGCTCCAGGGGATAGCCCACTTCGGTGGTGACTGAAATAAAGTAGGATCTATGTCTGTTTTGGGTGGCTTAGTAAATACAGTAAATGTGTATGGCAACTGGACCTCTGTATCACTGTCAGGGTTATCTACTTCAAATCCTAACTTCAATATACTGTAATTATCTCGATTATTTAAACAGCCATCAAAATGTAGTTTAGTACTGTATTATCAACCACACCTCCTCCATCAACCAGATCTGGGCCAGTACACTGAAGAAACAGGATTCATCACCCAGGTGAGAAAAGACTGAAATGGCAAAGAGAAGAGGAACCCTTGGAGACTGGCTGACACACAAAGAAGATCAAATATATTTCCAGCATGATGTGTAACCCCAACCCCCCCCAACCACCAACCACCCACTGTCCACAAACAATACCTGAGAGTGCTTACATTTGGCAGTAGGACACATCATGTTACTTGAAGATTGTCATCATCTGGATCTGGTTTGGGCATCACCATCATTCATCATCATCTGTGTGCTTGGTTATTGTACACACCTGTAAAACTTAGTGGATTCGTCGTTATCAATCATCGTGGTCATCTCATTATTGTCAGTATCATGGTCATTGTGTCACATCGTAATTATCGACAGCACTGGCAGTATTTCTTATTGTCAACTGAACTGGAAGCAAAGCATCACTGGAGATTGTAACATGGAACAAATATGAGGAGCTCAGGGAAGAAAGGGGATAGGTGTAACAGGGTCAGCTGGTGGCAGAGCAACATGGCATTATGGCACGATAATGCCGTGTTGCCTTAGAACGCTCAGAACAATAATACCCTGTTGAGTGCATGAACGCACTCACCGAAGTAGAGAAGGAGTCAATGGGTTAGAAATCTTGACCAGTAGGTGGCGCGATGAACAGGGGAGGAAAGGGAACCGGCAGGGGTTGAGGCGAGCAGCACAAATGTGTGTGGTGCTGCGGGCACCGTACAGAAGGGAACAGAGGACAGAATGGGGAAGGGAGCAATTGTGGAGGTAGTAAGGGAGTGAGGGCAGATTGTAGAAGCTGCCCATCAGTCGGAAAGAGCACAGGGAAGGACAGGGGAATAAGAGATCGGTGCAAGGGAGACGTGAAGCTGTGAACATGAGAGAAAGTGCCACCTGTAGGTCGGACTGAGGAGGGGGAGCTGAGGGAAAAAAATCGCTGTATGGGGAAGTGTGTGAATCTGAAAACAGAGGGGAGAGGAATGGGTAGGCAAAAAGAAGTGCAGAGGGGCAAACCGTGGACCTGAGAGTGGTGTGAGTCGCGGGAGGTACAGGACGGTAGGGGCAGCAGATGTCAAGGCTAACAGAATGGGTGTGCAAAATGCAAGAACAGGGAAATGGAGGAGAAGTTTCATGGTGCTGTGAAAGCGCCACCTATTGGTCATAATCGTCAGGTGTACAGAGCACTGAGAAGAGAACTGGCAGTTTCGGGAGAATATAAAGATATACAGGGACATGTTGCCCAGGATTCACCAGAACACCGAAGTGGAAACCAAACCAGGGTAGAGAAATGGAGAAGCAGCACAAGCACCAAAGTCGGAGGTCCAAACATAGCTGTATGGGAATAGTTATAGATACACCAGAGAAGAAAGATTTAAAAAAGTAGTTGCCACTATAGTACTCGATGTGCGGTGATCAACGTGCATGCGCACAAGTCCAGTAGCAGAAAGACAGGAAAAGTAACAGACATGCTCTATAATTGTTAACGTTAAATAAGCGTTTCTGCTAATTACCGTTGTACAGCAAACAACAGAGCATCTCACAAATAGCACAGTTGCAGTTGCTATGTTACAAGCGCATTAATCACCGATGAAGGTGGCATCTAATGGGGGGTTAATGCATGGTTGGACCGTTGTACGCCCTCAGCCTCCAGCCTCGTGCCACAGCTGTCCCAACCATGCATTAACTCCCCATTAGATGCCACCTTCATCTGTGATTAATGCTTACATATATGCTTTATCAAGCAAATTTCATCAGGAGCACAGGGGAAATTCCCCTGCTCTTAGAAAAGTACCCTGGGTATTGGACCTGTAATGTCCACGTGAACAAACACCAGAACAGGCAGATAGGACCTTGCTTTAATGGCTCAGTGATGCAAAGGACAGCACAACTACATTTTTGGCTCTTAATATATTGTGAAATGGGGTGGGTTGTGCCTGCAACTCAGTGAAAACCGGTATCTATCTATCTATCTATCTATCTATCTATCTATCTATCTATCTATCATCTATATATATATATATATATCTGTCTTGCTATCTTGCTATTTATTGGTCTGTCTATCAGTCTATCTTTCTCTCCATTTTCTATCTATAGATATATAGGGCACTGTTCTCAAAGGGGGCTTTGATCGGCGCAAGCAGTGGCAAACAGCAGCTTGTGCTGAAGCCCCATGCACCAGGGACCCTGCACCAGATTCTGGTATGAGAGGGGTCCCTGCTCTGAAGTCCTCACACTTGCGTCAACATCTCCCATGTGACAAACACATGGCACATTGGATGGGTTTGCCGCAGGCTCCTGGAACAAATGCAAGTGGTCTCCCCACCCCCGATCCCCAGGTTACATAAAGAATATCCTTCCCTGGAGGTCTAGTGGGCCCCTCCCCGATCCCCGAGTTCTGCCATTTGTTAATAATGTGTATTGCCCCTCCTTGATCCCGATGTCTGCCCATTTGCTATTAATTAAGTATCCCACCAATCCCCAATGTTTACTGTTTTGTATGTAATTATTTCCCTTCCCCGATCCTGATTTCTGCCCTTTGTTAATGATGTAAATTGCCCCCTCCTTGTTCCCAATGTCTGCCCATTTGAAAGTACCCAATCCCCCATTGGCTACAGCATCCCCCCTCCAAAACACTTAGGTGGTATGCTGGGAGCCCACCGCAGCGTGCCAAATCCTCTGGCAAAGAAAAACCATCCCGCGATGTTTTTTTTACCCCTGTGAAAGAAGAAAACGGTCCCTCGTGGTCTCCCTGCCCCCTCCCACAACCTGCGCCCACCCTTTGTGCACTCCGCCTACCCACACACCCCCCTCACCCCATACTTACCTCCAGAGTCCGGCGTGACGATCTTCGGTGGACCGGAAACACGTCTGCACTCTACAAAGCTGACCTCGAACTGAAGAAATTAGTCGGTAAGCTGTATAATGGCATAAATAGGGTTTTTTCAACTTTGGTGCATATCTCAGGCATTCTTTTGAATTTTTGCACTGCATTTTCAACATGGGGTTATTGGGACCACTCCTCATGAATTCAGTCACTGTCATGGTGTTATTCAGTCCCGAAAGATGAGTTTGTGGTCACTGCTTGGAATCACCTTTCGGGACCAAGTAATGAAACAACAGTGCCACTGTTCATGAGGGGGTCTCTCAAAAAGCCTATGTTGCAAATTTGGTGAAAAAATCCAAAAAATGGTTGTTTTACGAGCATGCGTTGTGCTGTTTCCATGCACGCTCGTAACTTCGTGAATTTGTAATATTTTCACTCCAGATTTTCAAAATTGCCATTTTTCCACACCTCCTTATGGACAGTACAGCTGTCATTTTACATATCCTGGCCAAAATGTGTTTTCACACATCCAGCGCAGAATAACGCGGTCACTGTGCAAAATCAGTTTCCGGGACAGTTTGAGAAAATGGTGACACTGTTCATGAGCAGAGGTCCTAAAATGCCTATGTTGAAAATTTGGTGCTGAAAGTCCGTAAAATGACTGTGTTACAAGCGTGCGTTGTGCAGTTTCCATGCACCCTTGTAACTTCGCAAATTTGCAATATTTTCATGCCAGATTTTCAACACTGGCATTTTTTAACACCTCCTTATCAACAGTACAGCTGTCATTTTTCATAGCCTGCGCAAAATGTGTTCCTACACCTGTAGCGCACAATGGCATGGTCGCTGTGGGAAATCAACTTTCGGGACTGATTAACAAAATGACAGCACTACTGTTCATGAGGGGAGGTCCCAAAATGCCTATGTTGAAAATGTGGCTAAAAAAATCCCAAAAATAATAGGGTTACGGACGTTTGTTGAGCAGTTTCTATGCATGCTCATGACTTCACCAATTTTTCATATTTTCACTCTAGATTTTCAACATTGCCATATTTTTACACCTCCTCATGAGCAATACAGATGTAATTTTCCACATCCTGCCCAAAATGTGTTTTTGTCCCTGTGTTGCCAAATGGCATAGCCACTGTGCAAAACTACCTTTCAGCTAACAAACTGATAGTGCCGCTTTTCATGAGGTGGGCTCACAAACAGCACATGTTGAAAATTTGGAGTGAAAATACCAACACACACCTACAGTGTTAGGGTTTCCAGCTGTAACACCCCATTCTGTAGAGACTGACAGGTGTCAGGGGTGTGACTTGGGATCATCGGTTGTAATGCTCACACCATTCCACCCCCACCCTACAGCCAGTGACAGGCATCATGGTGTGCCTTGCACTGTTCAGCCACAAAGTTCACCCCATTCTCTTATACTGCACCCACCTTGGTGTATTTCCTTATGGAATGGGGTAAGTATGTGTCAACTGTACAGCTGTCATTTTTCACAGCCTGCCCAAAATGTGTTTCCGCACCTGTGGCACACAATGGCATGGTTGCTGTGGGAGATCCTCTTGACTTGTTCTATAGGGGATGCTGTTGGTCGGTGCTTGGTCACTACATCTCTTACTTCCAGGAGTTCCTTGACTTGCTGGAGCTCATGGATATTATGCAGATTGTCCAGGGGATGTGCCCTACATGCTGTGGTTTAGATCCTGGCCCAACCTCCCTGATTTTGGGTTGTTGTGATATCATCGGCCCGGTTCTGACTCAGGTAGTCCGGTGCTCCTTGGAATCTAGTGAGTTTCCAAACTCCCTGAAGAAAGCTTAGTTGGACCCGGACGTTCTAGCCAACTACAGACCTATCTAGAACCTTTCCTTTATAGAGAAGATTATTGAGAAAGTAGTGGCAACTCAGCTGGAGAACCACTGAGAAAGTAGTGGCAAGTCAACTGGAGAACCATTTGACCATCCATAATGTCTACGAATCTCTCCAGTCCAGTTTCCGAAAGAGGCATAGCACTGAGACTGCTCTGGTTCGGGTGCTCAATGATCTCCTGATGGCAAGAGATTGGAGAAACTGTTCTATTCTGGTACTCCTTGATCTTTCTTCAGCTTTTGACACTGTAGACCATGAGATGCTGCTCAAGTGCCTGAGGTTCATCTGTGGCCTGTCAAGTACGATCCTCAGATGGTTTACATCTTTCCTAATGTGCAGAACACAGAGAGTTGTGTTGGGGATTTTTTCTTCTGACTCACTTCCTTTGTGCTGTGGGGTTCCTCAGGGCTTGGTGCTGTCCCCCATGTTGTTTGCAGTGTATATGCTACCCCTCAGAGACATTGTAAGACAGTAAAGGCTCAGGTTTCACTGCTATGCTGATGACACCCAGCGCTACCTGCCTTTTGCTCCTGACCAGGTTAGTGATCTCTCAGTATTTAATAACTGCCTCACCAAAATCCAGGACTGGATGAATTCGAGCTGGCTAAAGTTGAACACGGGAAAGACTGAGGTTATAGTTGTGCTCCCAGATTCTTACTTCAGAACAGGTGTGCGAGCTGGGAGTGGTACTTGACAACTGGCTGACCCTTCATTATCAGGTGTCAGCAGTCGTCAAGTCTGCCTTTTATCATCTTAGGAACATTGCCAGGGTCAAACACCTTGTTCTGTCCAGCGATCTGCCTGTGTTGGTCCACACCTTTGTGACCTTGTGCCTTGACTACTGCAACTCCCTTTACTTAGGACTTCCTGGGGTTGATATCATCCATCTGCAGCTAATGCAGAACGCTGCTACCGGGACATCTCAGAGGTCCCATATCACTCCCATGCTGTGCAATCTGCACTGGCTGCCGATTCAGTGGTGGATCACCTTTAAAGTAGGTCTTTTGACTTACAAAGCCCTACAAGGGCTTAGTCCTGACTACTTGAGAGAGCTTCTGATTCCCTACAGGCCTGTGTGACAGCTCCACTTGGCTGACGAGGGGTTGCTGGAGATTCCAAGGGTAATTTTGAAATCTTCTGGGGCCCATGCGTTTATGTTTGTGGCCCCTGCCCTCTGGAATTCTCTATCCCGTCAGCTCCAGAAATGCGCGACCGTGGGGAGTTTTAAACAGAGACTTAAAAATTTTCTGTGGAGTCAGGTATACTAGTGAACTGTTGTATTATTAAATGTTGTAATATATCTAATTATTTTAGTTTTATGGAATTATATTTTAGTAATGTAAAGCGCCTTGGTATTTGAAAGGCGCTTAAAAAATAAAGTTTATTATTATTAAGTATAATGCCAAAAGACCCCAAAGCACACCACAACACTTGTCAGTGTCTACAAGGTAGGGTGAGGTACAATGGCATGAGTGTTATAACTGATGACCCAAAGGCACACTCCAATTGTTTGGCATCACTTCAGTGCTTCACTGCCATTCCTATTATGCGTCTCTAACTCCAGCACTACCAATGCCAATGCAGCGAGATTACATTTGGCATTGACAAATGCTTGTTTCTCTTTTAGATAATTCCTGAAGAAGACCTATGGTTGAAACATTGATTCTAACTCTGTTTTCAGCATGCATTTAATGCTACCATTTTGTTCTATATCTGTAACATGTGCTGTGGAAATACAAGTCAGAAAACATCATTTTGTCTGTTTATTATCAAAATATATCATTTTGCAACATTTGATATACAAATTACACTACGTGTGCTCCACCACATAATACAGCTAAGAATCACTATAGGAATTGATGAAATTTGTTTGGGAGGGGGGCAACAGATGGGTCAGTTGATGTGCAATTTATAGATAGCTTACCACACCCCTGCATGTCATCATTCATGGCCTTCTATGGTTTTCATTGTGACCCCTGAGGGAATCAGGGCAGCATAGCTGTTGTAGGGGGAAAAAGGCAAGTAGTCCATCTGCAGGCAGGGCTCAACGCCCATTTTCATCAACACCACATGTGCCAAGCTGCCACAGCAGGTTGCTGGATTGTCCAGACACCCACCTGTGAGGTCTATCACCATCACCAGTCCCATCTCAAAGAAAATCCTCATCAAAGGGGTATGTACTGGAATGCAACAAGTGTTTTGTATTGCGTGATAAATTGACTGTTGTAAGTGACACTATCTGACTTCAGCTGTGGCATACTAGCAGTAGCATAATAGTCATGGCAGACTTAGTTATAAGTATAACTGTGTCTCAGTGGCAGTGGCAAGTCAAGGTTCAGCTCTGGAAAAGAGTTTACATTTTGTTGGGCTAAGCAGGTGTGTGCTGGTGGAATTTATTGTTTGTGATGTGGGGTGGATCTGTGGCTGGCAATGGCAAAGTTATGATTCTGGCTGCTGTGGGGAAATGGGAAACGATCACCAAGGCAAGGAAGGGCAGTAGCTCTGCAGGGTGCATGTGTGAGTGTGTGTGTGTGTGTGTGTGTTTGTGTGTGTGTGTGTGTAGGGGGAGCTATGTGAGGTTGGGATTTTATTATATAAATTTAAAGGGGTAGTTGTGGCTCTTGCATAGTCAGGAGGAGAATGCAGGCTAGATGTGGGAAAGATTGTCAATTGCAGAAGATGCAGCAGGGTGTGTGTGTGGCAGTGGGGTAAGGATGGGAAGTAAAGGGGTATTTGTGGCTGGCATTGTCAGGATATACAGTACAGCTGTATGGGAAAGATCACCAAGGGCACTGGCATTAGATGCAGGGAGTGTGTGTATTAAAGGGTGAGTGTGGGTGTTATGGAACTGAAAAAGGTCTGGGACAGCAGTGGCTGGCAACGCCAGGATTCAGCTGTGGGGGCGAAAAGATTGCAGAGGGCAGCAGTAGATGCAGGGTGTGTGTTTGAGTGTTTTTTTTTAATAGAGCTTTTATTTATGGAAATGTAAAAGGATTGTTGTGGCTGGCAATGTTAGATGGGTACTGTTTTATAGATTAATATATTCATTGTCTTTAGAATCTGTTTCATTTATTTTATAGACTTCTTGGGGTTTCATGAGCACATAGCTATGTTCGATGAGTAAACAGAACCATATTATCAAAAGTCATATAAGGTAATATGCATTATAGTTACAGTTAATTACTTTTTCTACAAAAGTAATGAATAACTGTAACTGATTACATTTATTTGAAAGTAACTGTAACTGATTACTTTTTAAAAGTAGCTTACCCAACACTGACAGTATGGCACTTGAAACCCTATGCTAAGAAGCACAAGGTAATGTACATTGGTAATAGACATCCAGAAATGGAGTACTAGATCAGTGGCATGAAAGCTGAGCAATCAAGGGAAGAAATGGACTTGGGAACAATCAACAGTGATAATATGAAGGCCTCATCCCACTGCAATAAGGCATATGGGAAAGCCAGTAGAATGCTTAGGTCAATAGGGTAGGGTAAGGTACTGTAGGGTAGAGTAGAGTAGGGTAGGGTAGGATGTAACCAGCCAAAGGAAGGAGGTGATTTTGTCTCTTTATAGGTCTCTGGTGGCAAAAGCAAAGATGAAAAAAATGGAAGATCTTAACTATGTATTCTCTAGAAGCAAGAATGGAAGGGGAGGAGGATACAATAAAGACCTGCACATTTTTGCAAAATACAGTAGGGTTGACCATACCAAACTTCTTCTAGTGGACAAGAATTTGACCAAAAGGGGCCATTACTTTACACTGGTGGGAGGGACATTCAGAAAGGATGTGAGGAAGTTCTGCTTCATAGAAAAAGTTGTAGATAAGTGGAATAACTTGTCTATTGCACTCTGGCATTATTGTTGGGTTCAAAGTTGTCTGGCATGGTTTCATTTTTACTGTTCTCCTCCGTTTCCCTTTTCCCAGGTCATGCTTAAAAATGGGCTTCAGCTCAGTGCACCTTTCATGGTCACTAGTTTTCAAATAAATTAATAAAACTTATTAAACAGGAGAGGAAATGATTTCTAATCAGCAGCTGTTTATAATGTTTCAATCTGTAGAAATGAGAATCATAGGTTTAAATGATCCATATGTAACTGCATCTGAATAAGAAGTGATGTGAAAAACTACATTTTGCATCATTTTGGTTTCATGGGCAGCATTGTGTTACAGTTCTCTTCATGGAACGTGACCTGGAATTTTAACTATGTTACGGTTTGAGCACAAAACTCTAAACATGGTTCTGATAGGACAATAGCTGATGTTTAGCATTCTGTACTCAAACCACAACATAGTCAAAACTCCAAATTACTGGTTTTATGAAGGGAACTGTGCAGAATGTTGTCTATAAAAAGGAAACAACTGAAAACACAATTTTCACATCAGTGTTTATTCAGGTACTGTTCAATATAGCTCATTTGGAGGCAGGTCTTTCATTTCTGGTAGTAGTAACATTACTAACAGCTGTTAATTAGCACAGATTTCCTGTCCCCTTTAAAGATCAAGTATATGGTAGTTGGGGTTTAACACTAAGAAGTGCAAGGTCATGCACCTGGGAGACAGAAACCACAGGACTAGCTTCTGGCTAGGAGGAATACAGGTATCCATTTCAGAGGAGGAAAAGGACCTAGGAGTACTAGTTACAGGAGACATGAAGCATTCTGCTTAGTGTCATAGGGTGGCAGCCAGAGCCAACAAAATGCTGGGGTGCATAGCCAGACGAATCAACTTTAGGAGGGGGAAAGTCATCCTGCCATTGTACAGAACGCAGGTGAGACCACACTTGGAGTACACTGTGCAGTTTTGGTGCCCCTATTTAAAAAGAGATGTCAAACTACAGGAGGGGGTGCAGGAAAGGGTGACAAAGATAATCCTAGGACTGGGGGACAAACCCTATGAGGAAAGACTGAGGGAGCTCAACATGTATTCCCTGGAAGATAGAAGGGAAAGGAGGGATATGATCGAGACCTTCAAATACTTAAAAGGTACGAATAGGGTTAGTATGGAGAGCATGTTCAGCTTAATGGGAGGGAGGGTCACGAGAGGACACAGTCTGAAATTGGAGGGGGGACGATTCAGGAGGGAAATAAGGAGACACTGTTTCACAGAATGGGTGGTACCTAGAGATGCAGTGAATTTAAATTCCGCTGGCGAAGTGAACACGAAGTGGGCACTTTGCGTTGCCACTCCACTACGCGAAGGGGGCAAGGCAAAGTGCTCACTCCGCTTTTGTCATTACCATCACATTAATGGTGGAATGGCAACGCTAAGTAAGGCAAAGTCATGGTTTTAATGGACTTTGTGTTCCTCATTATGATTTTAAGTGATCCACTTGGTGCTTCAGATTTGGCAGCACCCCCAACACATCACATGGCTTACAGTACTGTAAGTCACATGCTCTTTAGCTAGGCAGGAAGAAAGTGAGTCATACAAGCAGACACTTTTACTTTCTCCTGTGCAGACGGAGAGAGAGTAGTGTGTTTTGTGACTGCTGAGACTTTGAGATCAGAGTGAGGAGGAGGAGATATAAACTTTGATTTAGACCCAACAGCTTTTTTAAAAGCTAAATGTTTTTGTCTTTTCTGTACTCTTTTTTACTTAATTTGTTTTTTCTGTAAATTTTATTTACCTTTGTAAGTAGTTAGTTTGTCTGTATCTGTGTGACTGTGTGACTGTGTGAGTGTGTTGTGTGACAGTGTGAGTAGTTATTGCTCGGACTGAGGGAGCTCAGTAGGAGAGATGGACCAGGGTGAGGGAATGTCTGGGGCATGGCCAGCTCTGGGAGAGCATGGCAGTGGTAAACATTGTACCATGCACATGTGTGGAGGGCATGGGCGCCCATTCCTGTTGGACCACTCAAAACTTATGAGTGCCCCCCCAAAGCAGGACCAGCACCACCTCCTGTCCTGACTCTGAGGCAGTTGAACCACCACCACCAAGTCCAGCACCATATCCTCTGGAGTAGGATGTGCCTGTTCCCCCAGGCCCAGAGGGTGGACCCCATCCCTGTTCAGCACTGTGACCAGCCAGCTGCCAGTTCATCTGGCCATCCCCTGCTTGTGCCTGACCCTCCCTGCACCTCTGTTGTTTGGCAGTTTTTTGACTATGATGGGGGGACAGCAGTGTGGTCAAGTGCTGCCTATGTGAGGTGGAGGTGCGCTGTGGCCCCCGGGGACTCACCTGGGGACTGGGGGCCAGCACACCCATATGCTCAATCACCAGCAGTTGGAGTGGCAGGCAGCCACGGAACAGACCATGCCTGCACCTGCTGGCCATTCTGTGGCAGAGAGTGGAGCTGTGCATTGTGGCATCCCTAAGAAGAGAAGGACCAAAGCAGCACCTGATGCTCCACCAGCACCCCCATCCCCACCACCACCAGCAGGTCAGCCTGTAGAACTTGTGGACCCCAGAGAACTGTGTGTAACACAGACTGACTTGGCAGTTCTCTGGAGTGCTGTTGAGGAGAACAACGAGAGGGTGAGTGCTGTTGAGCAGCGACTGTATCACATACAGGAACATCAGTTGCAAATGATGTCCATGCTGGAACTGCTGCTGGATCACCATGGGATCCCACATTAATTTTTTTTCCTTCACACCATGTGCCCCTCCACATCTTCCTTGCTGTGTTATAAAATGTATTCCTCCACCGTCACCGACCCTTGTATGTAATTATGCCCTTTTTTTGTTGTCTTCCATATGCGTGACACTTTGTATTCTGAGCAGTGCAAGTATACTGTGCTAAACTGCATGTGTGCAGTCAGTCTTCTTTCCAGTCTGTGTATGTACTGCAGACACTGTCCAACTCCCTGACTTAAAAAACAAACATTAATGAGTACAATGGTGGGGTGGCGAAGCATGGAGAGATACTACAAAACAGGCTTACAATACATCCAAGTAACTATTAAAAAAATGTATGTTGTGATTTGTGACGTGATCGTAAATCATTATTTGTGACTGCATTTGTGTCGGTGATGAAGAAACGTGAATGCCTACGGCTGTACTTCCCAGGACCCAATGAGGTGTGGCACAAAACTCCCTGACTTAGAAACAAACGTTAATGAGTACAATGGTGGTGTGGTGAAGCATGGAGAGATATTACAAAACAGGCTTACAATACATCCAAGTAACTAGAAAAAAAAATGTATGTTGTGATTCGTAACGTTAATGATCGTGAATCGTGATTTGTGACTGCATTTGTGACTGTGATAATGAAGAACGTGATTCAGTGTCGATGGTGTGAGATAACCAGTATGAAACTGTACTGGGAATGCGAATGCCTATAGTTGTACTTCCCCAATGAGCTGTAGCTTAAAACTCCCAGACTTAAAAATACGTATCAATGAGTACAATGGTGGGGTGTTGAAGCCTGGAGAGATACTACAAAACAGGCTTACAATACATCCAAGTAACTAGAAAAAAAATTAATGTTGTGATTTGTAACGTGAATAATCGTGAATTGTGATTTGTGACTGCATTTGTAACTGTGATGATGAAGAACGTGATTTGTATCACAAGTGACTCGTGATGATGGTCCTGACTTAAAAACGCAAATTAATGAGTACAATGTTCATGCAGAATTAAGCACCACACCTGTCCAGTACTCCGAAGGGAAGCCAAAGAAACAACTGTGACTTAAGTTACAGATGGAGATTGGACCCTAAAGAGATGCAACTGCACAGACAGATTAAGATTGCGCTGTGCACCGAAGAGATGCAGACACAAAGGTACAACACGTAACCATGCTGACCATCAGAAATTCAAAATCTGGAAAAGAATACCTTTGCCGGTTGGGGCGGGCTGCGGGGGGGGTGCAGTGTACTGCACTGCTGCAGTAACAGTCACTATTACTAGTATCAGTAAAGATATCACAAAGAAGTACAAAAATCACACAGCTGCAGTGGATAACAGCTTCACATTGCTGAAATTATTATGTGGCACAATAAAAGGTGTCTGATTTGATGACGTGTCACACACATACTCACACACACACTAAGTAATGCATAGTAAATTGAAAACTTCAGTAATATAACCACATATTTTAAACAAACTAAAATTATGCACTGCTGCACCTCAACAATCAGCAAAAAAATAGAAATATTGAATATATTACTGTGTGTACATTAACACAATTATACAAGAAAAATATCACCAAAACAGAAAGCACTGTCTTTTTCTCCAAGTTAATTGGCCTACACCACAGATACGCCCTTCCCCCAAAGCACGCTTCCACTGTGTCTCAGCACACAGACTGAGTGTTGTACATTAACATTCAAAATCCATACACAAACAATAAACGCTCGATGATATGAGCACTAGAGGGTTTCCTATAATCGATGAACTAAAGATTCAGCAAAAAAAATGACTCAAAAAGGCTTTAACAGCTTTTTGAAGGTTTGAATTACAGAGAACTCTCAGAGCAGATTGTCTCCTACAGCTTCCTACACACACTACCCCAAACTGAGGCTGTGCAGAACAATCTAGAGCCCTTGTGACCTGAAATCCCATGAATCACTGCAAAATTTGCCTTTGGAGCTTAAAAACAAGGCGAAGTGAGGCGAAGTGGAAGGCGGAGTTAACGCAAAGTCATTGTTTTCAATGGACTTCGCGTTACCCATTATAACGTTGCTGAGCATTCCGTGAATTTGCCTTCACTCCGCGAATTGGGGCCACTTCGCCCATCATTAGTAGTGCTAAGGTGGAATGAATTGTGATTTATAGTGCAACTTAAAGATATCATACTAGTCCACATTCCTGTGGTCTGCCATGTGTCATATTTGGGACCTCTGACATGCATCGTCCGAGTTGCTTGCTCCTATATTTTGATGCAAACTGCTGCAAAGCACTTTCTTGTGCAGTGAAATTAGTCAATGTGTAAAAATATAGTGCAAGTTTATCAAATGCTTTAGGTGCTTCAATTACACCAAATTCCATGGCTGCGCCTGTGGCCAAAGTCCTTTCACTGATGATTAAAATCCTGCCGAATGTCTTCATTTGCTCAGACCTCTCTACGGTTCTATAAAAACTGCAAAAAGCACCACAACTGCTGCCTGAGCAGTAATGACAAACAGTATACTTCAGGGTACCATTGTGCCCATTCACTTGCTTGGCTGCCTGTGCCACTCATGAAAGTTGGATTATCTTACCTTTTGACCTTATTTAGTTCTGAAAAAAAAACTGCTAAAATCACAATATGCAGAAAGAAAGTGGTCATTACACATAAGAGACACAGCATGTTTATTAAGCAGTAACATATGGCCAGGGGTTATGTTAATGTTCTAGTTAATCAATCCCTGGGGGTGCAATGTGGCATGAGGTGCAGCCGAGTGCCATACTGCCCCCGAGGGTGGTTAACGTGAACATTAATATAACCCTTGGGAGTACCTTATTGCTATTATTATATTTGGGTTCAGTTTTTTTTGCAGTTTTCCTATAAAATACTGTTTTTATTTTACTTATTCTTAATCATTGGCATAAAATAGTCCATCTGCCAATGGTTTACATTAGTAGTATAACAAGAAAAAAACAGGGACAAACTGTATCTGTGAATATAAGATAACTGTCTTTAAGTGAAATCTGGTTGTACAAATGGATTATTTTGATCAAAAGAACAAAATCTCACACCTCTCTGTTGTGTTTTTTCTTTGTTTCTTAACTTTGACAGAACAAAATGGATGTTTGAACTGTAATTCCCCTCCACTCTGCAGTCTTTGTCCCTTTTGGTGCCGTACCTCTGGCGGTGACCCTCCACTGCATCACCTTTCCTGTGTCTACCTCCCCTCCTTTTTTTCTCACATACTCCCCTTCACTACTGTCCTCGCTCCTGGCCTGCCACTGAATTTGCACACAGACTCACCTCCCTAAATTAAATAACTGATCTCTCTCCTCTTCTTTCTTTTCAGATCCCAGCCCTGACTCTGGCTCCACGACTGATGGCCTGGCCCCAAACTGAGCTGGCCGTTCTATGTTCCACCACCTGCTTCTCAAGCCCAGGTATTCCACTACTTACTCCAGGAAGCTCAGCCCCAAGTGGCCCATCCTGATTGGCTGCTCAGCTCTTTAATCAGCTCCTTATTTGCTGGTTCCTCTCTTCAGCTAACTCCTGATTGGACACTCTGGTAATCTAGCATAGCCGCTCAGTTTTCAAAATGTTGCTTTTTATTCCTTATACAGCTTCTCTGCTCTGACTTTTAGGGGAGTATGTGGGGATAGCATTGCCTGTTAATCATTGTTTAACTAAGTTAAAGTGTACAGCTCTCTCAGGAATTCTTAGTGCTAGACGATTTGTTAGCTAATGCATTGCTTGTTTGGTTGAAATTACTGTTACTGCCAATGGATTAGCTCTTGTCAGACCTCTGCCTTAAACCTGTTTATTTGCTCCTTTCTTGTTTCTCCTGCCTCCTCTTCTAAAATCTCAGCTGGTCTGTGTACCCACCATGGAAATGGCGCCCTGCTGGTGATTACCTTTCTCACTCTGCACCTCCCTCGCCTGCACCTGACTACGCCATTTTACCTTCCCCTTCCCCTCTGCAGTCTTCATCCCTTTTGGTGCCCTACTTCTGGCGGTGACCCTCCACTGCATCACCTTTCCTGTGCCTACCTCCCTTCCCCTCCTCTCCTCTCCTCTTTTTCTCACATACTCCCCCTCGCTATTGTCCTTGCTTCTGGCCCACCCCTGAATTTGCAAATGGACCCACCTGCCTAAATTAAATAACTGATTCCTCTCCTCTTCTTTCCTTTCAAATCCCAGCCCTGACTCTGGCTCCACGGCTGATGGCCTGGTCCCAAACCAAACCGGCAGTGCTGAGCTCCACCACCTGCTTCTCAAGCCCAGGTACAGTAGCAGCCACAGACACTGCCAGCTATTTCCTGAAATTTCTGTGATATTTCCAGAAATATCTCCTGCTTTTTTGCATTTCCACAGTAGGGGCAGTAGAGAGAAACTCTTCAGAAATTTCGCAAACTATCTGGAAATAGCTGGCAATGTCTGTGGCTACTACTGTATGCCACTACTTTGTCTGGGAAGCTCAGCCCCAAGCAGCCCATCCTGATTGGCTGCTTAGCCCTTGAACCAGCTCCTTATCTGCTGGTTTCTCTCCTCAGCTAACTCCTGATTGGACACTCCTGTAACCCAGCATAGCCGCTCAGTTTTCAAAATTTTGTTTTTTATTCCCTATACAGCTTCTCTGCTCTGGCTTTTAGGGGGAGTATTTGGAGATAGCATTGCCTGTTAATCATTGTTTAACTAAGTTAAAGTGTATAGATCTCTCAGGAATTCTTAGTGCTAGATGATTTGTTAGCTAATATGTTGCTTGTTTGGTTGAAGTTACTGTTACTGCCAAAGGATTAGCTCTTGACAGACCTCTGCCCTAAACCTATTTATTTGCTCCTTTCTTGTTTCTCCTGTCTCCCCTTCTAAAATCTCAGCTGATCTATGTACCCACCATGGAAATGGTGCCCCGCTGGTGATTACCTTTTCACTCTGCACCTCCCTCGCCTGCACCTGACTATGCCATTTTACCTTCCCCCTCCCCTCTGCTCTAATCTCTCTTTGTCCCTTTTGGTGCCATTTTACCTTCCCCCTCCCCTCTGCTCTAATCTCTCTTTGTCCCTTTTGGTGCCATTTTACCTTCCCCTTCCCCTCTGCTCTAATCTCTCTTTGTCCCTTTTGGTGCCATTTTACCTTCCCCTTCCCCTCAGCTGTCTTTGTCCCTTTTGGTGCCATACCTCTGGCAGCGACCCACCACTGCATCACCTATCCTGTGTCTACCGCCCCTCCTCTTTTTCTCACATACTCCCCCTTACTACTGTCCTCGCTCCTGGCCTGCCACTGAATTTGCAAACGGACTCACCTGCCTAAATTAAATAACTGATTCCTCTCCTCTTCTTTCCTTTCAGATCCCAGCCCTGACTCTGTCTCCACGGCTGATGGTCTGGCCCCAAACTGAGCCAGCCATGCTATGCTCCACTGCCTGCTTCTCAAACCCAGGTATGCCACTACTTACTCCAGGAAGCTCAGCCCCACGCGGACCATCCCGATTGGCTGCTCAGCTCTTGAACCAGCTCCTTATTTGCTGGTTCCTCTCCTCGGCTAACTCCTGATTGGACACTCCTGTAGCCCAGCATAGATGCTCAGTTTTCAAAATTTTGTTTTTTATTCCCTATATGGCTTCTTTGCGCTGGCTTTTAGGGGAATATTTGGGGAGAGCATTCCTTGTTAATCATTGTTTAACTAAGTTAAAGTGTACAGCTCTCTAAGGAATTCTTAGCGCTAGACGATTTGTTAGCTAATGTATTGCTTGTTTGGTTGAAACGACTGTTACTGCCAATGGATTAGCTCTTGCCAGACCTCTGCCCTAAACCTATTTCTTTGCTCCTTTCTTGTTTCTCCTGCCTCCCCTTCTAAAATCTCAGTTGGCCTGTGTACCCACCATGGAAATGTTGCCCTGCTGGTGATTACCTTTCTCACTCTGCACCTCCCTCACCTGCACCTGATTACTCCATTTTACCTTCCCAGCCCTTCTGCTCTAATCTCTCTGTCCCTTTTGGTGCCACACCTCTGGCGGCGACCACCCACTGCATCACCTTTCCTGTGTCTACCTCCCCTCCTCCTTTTCTCACATACTCCCCCTCACTATTGTCCTCACTCCTGTCCCACCCCTGAATTTGCAAGTGGACTCTCCTGCCTAAATTAAATAACTGATTCTTCTCTTCTCCAATCCTTTCAGATCCCAGCCCCGACTCAGGCTACAAGGCTGATGGCCCAGCCCCAAACTGAGCCAGCCGTGCTATGCTCCACTACCTGCCTCTCAAGCCCAGGTACACCGCGACTTGCTCCGGGAAGCTCTGTCCCAAGTGGCTCATCCTGATTGGTTGCTCAGCTCAGGAACCAGCTCCTTATTGACTGGTTCCTCTCCTCAGCTATCTCCTGATTGGACACTCCTGTAACCCAGCATAGCCGCTCGGTTTTCAAAATTTGTTTCTTTGTTCCCTATACGGCTTCTCTGCTTTGGCTTTTAGGGGAGTGTTTTGTCCTGCCCACCCGTGCACCATGGCCCTGACCTCTATTAAATACCCCCTCCCCCCTCTAGGTATCCACCCCCTGAATTATCCCCTCTTTAGTGCGCCTCCTCTAAATTTCCTTAAAAGGACAAGTTACTACACTCAGGCAAGCTTAATCTCTTCCTCATTTACAGCACCCTAAACTAACTGATGTGCCAGCAGTCTCTCACTCCACGTTCAGATCTAGTACCTTAGAATCACTAAAGTACAAGCAATCACCCACTCACTGCTCTGTCCTAGTTCTAAGCAGTGGTCCCAAGGACTCTGGAGAACCACTCTCTGCCCTGTCCTAGTTCTAATCAGCTGGCCCGGGGGACCTGGAGAACATAGGGCTTTATCTAGCCCTCAGAGCTCTCATCAGCTCCTAGTCCATAAACTTAGGCAGGCTGCTCCATGGTACACTGTTGGCAACTATAGGACTGCTCCTTTCTCCTCCTCCGGATGCACCTCCTATTCCTGCACAGGTAACCACCCAGGAGGGCATAACTCATAGCTAGTGACACCATCAGTTAATACTCTGAGTTGCCTAGGCCACTGCACTCAGGAAGGCTTGAGCTGTTGCCAGCTACTTGTTAATATCAGGACGGAGTTGCCTATAAATAATTGCACCACCTTATTGCTGCTACTGTCCCTATCACTTTGTGCAAGTCTAGTGGGACAAATTGATGCCCAACTGCCTCCTTCATCCCAAACCTTGCAACTAGCAGGCAATTAAAGTCACTAGACATCATATTACCACATGGGTGGTGTCTCAGCATGCAGGCATTCCTGATTCCTTTGGCTGTCCTTTACTTAAACCAGGTAACATTGCATCTGTTGCCTCATTCCCCCCTCCGTTTCCATTTGTAGGCCTCTACCTTACTTTGGAAAACTCAGACTAAGGAAGCGTAAATCACGTATACTCCACAGCTTCACAATCAGGAAAACCTTGTTACTGCTACTCCTCCTATCAGGCAATGTTCACCCTAATCCCTTCCCACTGAGAGGGTCAGGGAATAATGGAACTAAGGGAAGTGGTTTGAAATTAGCTGCCTTGAATATCTGCAGCATAATTCTAAAGTTGCCACAGCTGCAGTTATGGGCACCCTACATAATCCAGGTATAATTTGTCTGACTGAGGCTTGGCTATCTTCTCAAATAAGGGATAATAAGATAGGGCTACCTGGGTACAAATTGTTTAGAAGTGATAGGAAAGGAAAAAGAGGTGGGGGTTGACTTATTTATATACAGAAAACCTTGCAGGGTGTTATGCTTCCTATCACAACCTGCAGCAACTGCCACAAATGTTTAGCGGTAAGACTCCTATTTGGAGCACACAATAAATCTCTAGTTGTAGCATGCATCTACCTCCCACCAAAGAAGGCCAAAGAAGGCCTAAACAAAATCCTAGGGTCCGTGGCAGGATTTGTCAGTAGCTGTGAGCTTATTGTGACAGGGGACTTCAAAATAAATTGGCTCTGTAGTGAATTGTCCCACCAGAAGGATATCATTGCTAGTTCTTACCTCACACAACTAGTCAGTTAGCCTACTAGGATGAATCTTAAATCTGGCAAGCACTTGCTCTTGGACTGGCTCCTTGCAAGCTCACGTGACAGGATATCAGAGGTCTCGGTACTCCCGGACTCTTTGAGTGACCAATCCCCAATTATCTGCATGTGGTCTAATAAATACAAAAAAGCTCCACCAATCTTTGTGAATAGCAGAATACTTAGGAAAGGCCAGGTCACTGCTTTCAAGGAGGCTGTCTCCTGGATCGACTGGTCTCCCATCAAGGTACTGCAAGACCTTGACAAAGCTTTTCAGTACATTATTGATAACTTCAACAAGGTTTGCAACAGATTTGCTCTGCTCAAAAAATAAAAATCACACAGCCATAATAATGGGTGGATCACCAGTGACCTTCTGGAGCATATGAGGGAAAGGGATTATCTTTGAAGTAGAGCTAGGGCCACCAGGGAACATAATGACCTACAGAGATACAGGGTGGCCAGAAACAAATGTACACACCTAATCACAAGTGCAAAGGGTCAACTTCTGTAAGGAACAGATGGAAAGAAATTGGGGAAATGGGAGGCAGTTCCTGGACAACATTAAGGACCTACCCGGGAAGGATGTTAAAATGCAACCGATACTGCTAAACATAAATAGCACGAACACGATGGACCCATATATCATTGCAGAAGAATTCAACTCCACCTTTATGGATCTAAGCTCAATTCTCCCAGCTGAATACCTTAAGCACATCGATGCAGACAAGAATAACCTACCTAATAACAATCAACACCCACAGTTCTACTTCAAGAGAATTACAGTCAAAGAAGCCTTGGGTTATGTTATAAAAAGGTCCTGGGGAAAACCAGAATGGGAAGTGACAACATTGACATGAAGTTGTTAGCACTGGCCATCGACGAACTCATAGTTCCCATCACAAATATTATTAATAAGTCTCTCCTACTCGCTAAATTCCCCTCACTCTGGAAGCAAGCGCTGGTGACCCCCAGTCCACAAGGGCAGGGATAGGACTCCAACCATGAACTTCAGGCCCATCTCTATTCTCTCCCCCCCCCTTTCTAAAGCCCTGGAAAGGATTGTGGCTGACCAAATCACTGATTATATCCAAAAATATCAGCTGCAATGTCCCCAGCAGCATGGATTTAGGAAACACCACAGCACTGCCACTGTGCTGGAGGGGCTTCACTGATTATGTCCACAAGGCTCTGGACAATGGTAAGTTGGTTGGATCAATCTTTATTGATCTAACCAATGCATTCGATATAGTCTGCCACCTGCTCCTACTGATACAATTACGTGCCCTTGGTGTTGTCCCAAATGCCGTCCCGTGGTTCCAGGACTAGCTATCATCCCGGTCTCAAAGAGTCAAGATAGAACAGCATCTGCTTCTAAAGAAGTCTGTATAGTAATGCCCCAAGGGTCCATCCTTGGACCCTTGTTGTTCAGCATGTTTCTGAATAATCTGGCAGATGCATCCTCCATTAAAGTTATTTTGTACCCTGACGATGCCGTCATTCTCAGCAGTCACTTCACCTAGACCGCCTTCAAGCTGATTTGCAAGCATCCTTCCAGCAACTGGAGAACTAATTTAGCTCCCAAAGGTTGCTACTAAATTATAAAAAAACTAGGACGATGCTCCTCTTGAGTCCTCTGCTAAAAAGGAGGTACCCTGACTTGATAGTCACAAACAACATGGCAGTCCCCTTGGAGCAGGTACACTCCTTCAAGTACATGGGTGTTGTGGTTGATGATACCCTTTTATATGTACAACACATAGACATGGTGGTAAAAGCCATGAACTCCAAGTTAGGGATCCTGTTTAGGCATAAGAAAAACCTAACTACAAATGCCCACCAGCTCTCAGTCTCCAGCTCCATCCTATCCATTGTGGACTACAGTCTTGTGGTCTATGGAGTGGCCACAGACATAGCACTCTAAAGAACAGGCACAGCCCTGAACAAAGCTTGCAGATTACTGCTAAATGTGGACTGCTTCACACACACCTGCACTCCATATGAACAGGCCCATAGCACCCCTTGTGGTCGACACCCCGACGGCGAAACCCAGAAAATTCATTATGGTGACATTCATGTAATGGTCCTTTTCTGTGTTTTGCCTTCCCCCAGTGTTCCGCCCCTCCCGGACCAACTCCAACCTGGAGTTGGAATTGATAGAAGAGGCAGCACAATACCTGTGTTGGTATTGCGCCATCGCTGTGAGGGAGGTCGGCATTCTTGCCGATGAGATATCTTGGTGCTTCCAAGCAGGCCAACCTCCTATCGCTCAAAAACAGAATCAGATACAAAACCTGCCTACTTGGGAGGAAGGCAATGCTCTCTCTGAGTCCCCTCCTTACATATCTGACCTGGTAAAGGAAGCCAGCTCCAATTATAATACTAGAAGCATGTCTTCGACCCCGTTCAGCATCCCTTTTCATAGGACTGCTCTGGGACAACGCTTTTTCTCGTACCAGGCCCCATTGTGGCTTAATGAGATCCCTGCTGCTGCACTTAACACTGCCAATATTTGGCCCTTTAAATCTGAACTGAAACAACACTTACTGAGTCTAAACATCTGTGACTGCCTGACCTGATTCTGACTTTCTTACTGTGATACTTCTCTTGTCTGGCTGTCCCCAACTCCCTCCCCTACTTCCTACTCTAGTGTCTCCCCCACAATCCCTCCACTCCATCCCTCCATCCCGCCAAACCTCACCCTCTAAACACCCCTACTTCTCCCCTCCAGCCCCACCCTTCTTCTTCCTATCTCTGTACTCATCTATCCAAATGCCACCCTGACAAGGCCCTTCCGGAACTGCATTTTGGTAATTCTCACTGTGGTTATCAACTTTCATTGGTAAAGGGATCACTTGTGCCTCCCAAGCCTTTGTATTTTTTTTATTTTTTTTGTATATTCCTTTTTTTTACCATATTTGCCTGTATCCTAAATAATTGTAAAATCTGCTTGTTGTGTAATGTCTGTACTATTTCCCATGACGTGGAACCTTTGTAAAAGAGTTCACACTCAAAGGTGTTTCTGTATATATAAATAAATAAATAAATAAATAAATTACTGTGGCTGAAGTCACTGATGGAGAGGTGAATCCGTGCTCTAGTCAGCTTGCCATTGCCTCGGGGTTGGAGGAAAAAAAATGTAGTCTCGGTCCATGGAGTGGGTAAGCCTCCAGATGTCAGAAAGCTTATGTAGGGCTAGCAAATCGTTCAGAGTGCGGAGAGCTTGGGTGTGTGGCTCTGGTTTTGCATTGAACCTATCAATGACAAAATCCACGGTGAGGTTTAGATCCCCTCCCACAATTTCTTCTGAATTGTCATTCGTCATTTCTAGCATTTGTTGGGAAATTTTATTAAAAAATTCTGGTGAGTCCAAGTTGGGGGCGTAAACATTTACCAGTAGGAATGGCCCTGTGGGGGAATCTGCCTGCACCAAAACCCATCACCTTCCTTATCAGTTTGTACTCCTTTAGGCTTCCAGTTCAGGTTCTTATGGAACAGGATTGACACCCCTCGGCTAGATGCCCAGGAAACACTGTGAGCCTCCCATCACACCCATTCCCTTTTCAGCTTCTGAGCTTCCATCCTATTAAGTTTTTTCTTGAAGAAAGGCTATTTGAGTTTTTAATTTCTTCAGGTGTGCCTGGATTTTTTTTTGCTTAATAGGGGAATTTAGGCCTTTGATGTTCCATGACGTCACCACAACATCAGGAGTGGAAGCCATGACTAGAAGGTGTTCATGCACTGAGGTGTTCGACAGCTAATAGGGAGATGGGCACCATGATCTACCTCTGGCTTGTGAATAAGACCTCAATCCAATGTTCCTTCATACCCAAGCATAGTGTGGTTTGGCCGCATTTCTTTGTGAATGCTTTAAAGTTAACAACTTGTCTGCTGACTTAAAATGGTGACTTACGTACACTAAAAACTGCTCTGTTTCCATGCCTCTGAATCTCTGCCCATCTATAATATCTTGAAAATAAATTGATAGCACTTTTTTTAACAATAACATTGAACCTACTGAGCAGTAACATCAACATTTCAAAATAAATCATTAGAGTGCAAGTCAGCTTGTGTGGTCTGGCAAACTGTCCTTCTCCTGGCCTGCCAGTGGCCAGACAACTCCACTCCGGGGAGGAGGGTCAGTTATCCGAGCTGGGCTTCACCCAGTTACCATAGTACTAGCTATCCAAGAGGACTAGAGCAGTAGTCAGTGCTGCTTTAGTCAGTATAGCTGTAAGTTTTCCCAGCTTATTTGGGTGCTTGCCCGGCTGGAATTGGACATTGCTACTTATTCATGCTGCTCTGCCTGAAGACAGGTTGTTAGTGCCTTAGCTTGGGTATAGGATTTTTGGTGGCTCAGGGATAGTTGTTCTGTGGTCTCCTGCTGTTTTGGTGTACAAAGCCCCTGATGAGGGGGTGAGGAGGTGGTCCATCCTATACCGAGCCCCTAGCTTGCCCCCTGCTGTGTACAGTCATTCACCATTACGTAGGGTATCGTGGGACATGCTAGTCCACATCCTAAGGCCCCCCACCTAGTGATGCATGTTTCAGCATTTGCTGATGAGCTATACCCCTTTAATTGCACTCCAAATCATCTCTCAGATGTTGGGTGTTGGCATCATTGTCAGGGTATTGACTTGGAGTGCAAATGATGCTTCGAGTCCCCCAGGATATCAGATGCATCAGACAGTCTCAAGGCTTGGGGGTTACAATGTTGTCCAGGGACTATGTGCCCTGTTCTGACAGGGTTGGGTAGCTGAAGCAGCCTCCTCTCATGGGTTATCTGGGGAGGAGCATTTACTTTCCCAGAGCATTTAGCGTTACCCACTCTGTTCAGACATAGCACCACCCCCAGTGTCAAACACTGGTGCCATACCCCAGCTACTACCCCCCCCCCGCAGAGCCCATCACAACAACTTGAGCCCTGTGGGTCATCTTACCTGCACTATGCCCCAAAGTTAACAGGTGCAACTGTAGTAACCAGGGCCCCTACTTTTCTGCGGCACAGTGGGACCAAGTTCTGCGGCAAGACTACCATTTGTCGCAGAACTTCTGCAGCGGTGGTTTGTATTTTTTTTGAAGAAGTTCTGTGGCACTAACAAACTACCACATCACAGTGTCAGCTCGTCATCCTGGCTTCACTTTCATGGCAGTGGTTATAGCAATCAGGATGATGGAAAGCAGAGTAACACTAGTTCAAAAAATAACAGACTTATAAAAATAATTTTATGCCTAAAAAAGCAAAGCAAATGTCTCTCCCTTAATGTCCTAGCCTTTTGCATAAATGACACATGCAGAGGGGATCTTATGTGATACATAAGGTATTTCTATATGCGTGCTATCTATCCCATTAATGAGGTTTCCACTGTCTATCACTTATATATTTGTATGTGCTTTCTACACCACTCATGAGGTTCCCACTGTGTATCACTTATATTTTTATATGCAATCTGTAACATACATACAAATGTGTGTGTGTGTGCATGCGTGCATGTGGTGAGAGAGACAGAGATACTGTATATGTGTGTGGGCGTGTGTGTGTGTGTATGTATATATATATGTATATATATATATATATATATATATACATATATGTAACCCCTAGATGGCGCTATCCCAGGGGCTACTACCCCTGCCTGATTTGCCACTAACAGGTTGAGGGGCCTGGATCCAATGGCGGGTGCCTCCACCCAGAGGTCAGGGTTTGCAATAGTTAAACTAACTTGGTCACAGCCCTCTGGGACACTGCAACCCCCCTTTCTTCCCACTAGTGGCCCACACAATATATCAGAATTACCTTCACATTATACACTTACCCCCAGGTCTGGTTCCGGCACTGGGACCTCCTGTGAAATGAGATACAGTGCAACAATCACAGTACAGTACTTTAACATAGACAAATACCTCAGGCAGTATAACTTTGCTGAAACAAGCAGCTCTGATTTATTTAGGGGGATATAACAAGGACAGGGAAATCAGGTTAATTAGCTTATCACTCTAATAATCTACCTATGGCTCTGTGCACAGGCCTATCCCTATCAGTTACTGTCCCTGGGTACCCAAGCCCTAGTGGCTAGTCCAAACTGTGGCAGCTGGTAGGGGCCCTTTCACACAGAGAAAAGGAGAATTAAACAGTCAGCAGTACAGTAATTCCATTTGGATTTAATGTGGCAATTCAACAGGAGCGACCCTGAATTAGTACTCACGACCTCCAAATAAGATAGGGTCCTTCAATGTCAGCAGGGCTCACTTGAGGTACACAAACCTCTTCACACATCCATATAAAAGAAAGCACTATACCAGGCAGGCTGCATCTGTATCCCGATCGCAATTACTGCACAATACCGGAGAACACACAGCAGATTCAGTTCCTGACAGACCCGAATGTACATTTTCAGCAATTCCTCCAGTCTTCTACAGGGTGAGCCTGGTTTCTACTCTTCAGAGATCCTTTGATTCTTTCACAGGACGGATTCAGTCCTAACAAGCTGTTACACAAGCTGCAGACGAACTCTGGGCCTTACACACGTTTTTGACTAAAACTGCACACTGAAAAAGCACAGGGCTCCTTCCTTCTTCACTGCCAAAGCTCAACTGAAACTCCAACCGACAAAACCGGGCACTTCCTTTGAGTTCCTCCCAGTTCTTGACTGGATTGGCTGTCACTCACAATAGACTGCTGCTGTTGGTCCAAAAGGTGCTGAAGTCTAAACTACATCTCCAGAGTCACTGCTCATACAATCCTCTTGTGGCTGGCTCAGATTATGAGTCAAGTTCTGATTCGTCCAAGGGACCATTTGTAGAGCTAGCTTACCCACACTGATTGGTCCAGTTCAGCAGTTCAAAACTAGAATGGGAACTAGCAGACACAGTTCTGACTGCAAAGAAAGCAGGTTAGACAAACTGTAATTTCATTATTACTCTAAATAATTTCTGGCAAACAGTTACATCTTTCAGATAGGTTCCTTTGCACTCCTAGTGACTGCAAAATGAAGTGAATTGGCAGCAGGAGTGGTATTTAGAGAAGCACACAGTCCCCCATACAAACTAATTATGTCTGCAAGCAGACAGCTCTTAAAGAGACAGTACCAGAGGCTTTAAAAACACTCACTGATAAATGGCTTAAACGCCAAACACCATTCAGGCTTGGAGCATTCAAGCAAGCTCCTGGAAGTCTTTTGGGAACCCCCATTTGCAGGGGGGTTACACCCTTCCTAGCCTGGGAAAGCTTGACGTCCAGCGTCAAGCAAGTACCCCCATAAGTTTCAACTGCAACCATATACATTTGCATTAGGCTCGCACATGTAATCATCAGTCAATATATCATTTTACCAAGAACACATTTCTGAAACATTGCAGTACGTCACTCTTTACACAGTATTACATACACATTGTGCCATAACTCAAGTTATTACCTCTTGTACATGAAACCTGAAGAGAGGGCCCTTCCTATCAGTTACCTTGGTGCTGGATGGGGCAAGGGCACCATATGTAAGAACAACACAAGTAACTTGGAGTTAGCACTGATGCTCAGTTTGGGCAATGAGCCGGGGACACATACACTCCTTTATGGACAACATTGAGAGGCAAGTCCACAGGCCTCCCAAGTGAATCATAACTGAGGTGCACCACAGGCTTTACAGCTCGACCAGTCTTTCTAGGGGAACTGTTATAGTCTCTGCACTCTGAGCCTCATTTTCAGCATTGTCCTCACTTGTCAGGGGAGTCTCCATGGGGTAGAGAGGCTAGAACTTGGGGCACTTTCAGCTCCAGGAGTTACAGTTTCTGAGTCCACAACATTTGGCTCACATGGAGAGCTTTCAGACACTGGCAGTGGACTGTCAGGGCACTCAAAATACTCTTCTTGTTCTGGTGTATCACCAGTCTGCCCCAATCTATCATTTCCTCTCCTGAAAGCTCAAACAGTTCAACCATGCAATGATTCCATTTCATCTGATCTGATGCTTTGCACTTCACTTTCTGGGAGCATTGGCTCCAGGGACGAAAGCTGGGGCTTGGACAGTCAGAAGGCCCAGCTTCATCTCCAGTATTGACTAGGGGATTGCCCGAAACAATTGACTCAGTTAAGTAAGAAGGATAGTATTCAAAGTCACTCTCACTTTCTTCCGATATGGACTGACAGTCATGCTCAACTGGGACTTGTGGAGGGAACACTTTAACTTTGCTTCTGTAGGTGCAGACTTTCTTGATCTTTCTTAGCAGCAGCTCTAGTCACTGGTCCAGAGGGGCATCTTCTAGGGGCTCAGACTCAATTAAGATTTGTCCAATGGGCAGTAAATGATTTCTATGCATTGTTTTTACATCTTTTGAATTATTCTCAGGCCTTAATTTGTACACTGGCAGATCATCTAGTTTGCCCACTACAATGTGAGGGAGATGGTGCCATCTGTCAGCAATCTTGTGCTTGCCATGCAGTCCCAGATTTCTTAGCAATACCCGATCTCCCTCCTGGAGTTCCTGTGCTTTCACCTTTTTATCATACCTTTCTTTGTTGGCCAGATTTCTTTTGGCAGCCATGGTTTGAGCCAGTTGGTACGCATGAGTTAGCTGGGCCTTTAACTTTTACACATACTGTAAATAGTTGTCAGCTTGAACCCCATCAGGAGAGACCCCAAAACACACATCTACTGGTAGTCGAGCTTCTCTTCAAACATCAGGCGGTAGGGAGAATCCAGGTGGCATCACTTTTGGTGCAGTTATAAGCATGTACCAGGGTGCTAATTTGTTGGCTCCATCTAGGCTTATCCTTTGGGTGCAGGGTGCCTAGCATATCTAGCAAAGTGTGGTTGAAACGTTCAGGCTGTGGGTCCCCCTGGGGGTGGTAAGGAGTGGTTCTGGACTTTCGCACTCCCCACAGAGAAAGCATCTCTTTGATCAGACGACTCTCAAAGTCTCTCCCTTGATCAGAATGGATTCTTTGTGGAGCCCCATAGTGAACAAAAAAGTTTTCTACAAGTACTTTGGCTACAGTGGATGCTTTCTGGTCTTTGGTGGGGAAAGCTTGGGCATATCTCGTGAAATGGTCAGTGACCACCAGCACATTACTGATATTTCTTTGATCTGACTCCAAACTTAGAAAATCAATACAGACCAGCTCCATGGGTGCACTGGTGGCGATGTTAACAAGGGGGCAGCCCTCTGGAGACAAAGCTTTCCTCTGTAAGCAGCGACTACAAGTTTGAATGTGTTGCTCCATCAGCCCCCATCTTAGGCCAATAGAATCTGGATCTCACCAAGTCAAGTGTTCTGTCTATACCAAGGTGCCCCATGTGGTTGTGCAAGGACCTCAGTACTGAGTCTCGAAAGGCAGTGGGCAGCACTAGTTGTTGTTTGTCTACTTGTCCCCCTCTGTCTACTGTTTCTCTGTATAACAGTTTATTGATCAGTTTCAACTTAGGACCTTCTTTGTATAACAGTGCAGTTCTCAAATCAGTGGGCGTAATTTGGACACATCTTTTCCTGCATAGAGGGCTTCTAAAGCTGCTTTGATCATGGGATCAGCGAGATTGAGCCCTCGAATACTGTCATTGTCCAGCTGAGGCAGTGCACCAATGTCTGATTGCAGAAAAGTGGCAATAAGCAGCAGGTATGCAATTCTCAGAGGGTCCCAAGCAATCCACCATGCAGTCCACTGCGTCCGTGGACATTTGTTCCTCCCTGTCAAACTTCGGCAGAGTGCCCGAATGTCAGTTCTGCCAATCGGACCCAATCATTCTGGGGAACAGGCCTCCGGAGAGAGCATCAGCATCTATGTGGTTCAGACCTGCTCGGTATTCGAGCATAGTCATATATGATAATGCAGAAAGCCACCAATGGCCAGTGGCATCCAACTTAGCTGAGGTCTGCACATAGGTCAAAGATTATTGTCAGTTTTACTAGTATTTTAGCCCCATACAAGTACTCATGGAATTGGTCAACAATAGCCCACTTCAAAGCCAGGAACTCTAACTTATGTACAGGATAGTTCTTTTCGGATGGGGTCAGGCTTCTACTGGCAAAGGCCACTGGTCTCAGGCATTCTCGTGCTCTTGGTACAACACAGCCCCAACCCTTGCAAGCTAGCATCAGTGTGCAGGACGTAAGGTTTTCTTGGATCAGCATAGGCCAGCACTGGAGCATGGTGTAAGTTGATATATGATCTCATGAAAGCAGTCTCACAATCAGAGTCCAGTGGCCCCAAATACTTCACTCGGATGAAAATACACTCTTTCAGTCTTGAGGGGCCTGACTTTTGGTATTTTGTGGGTTGGGGATACCCTTGAGTAGAGTTAAGTAAAGGCGGATCACTCTTGAATAGTCCTTGATAGAGCGCCGATAATAACCCAGAATCAGGAATCTTTGCAGTTCTTTTAGATTTTTGGGCTGTGGCCAGGTGGTCAAGGCCTCAACTTTACTTAGGTGGGTCTCTATTCCTCGTGGATACTATGTGTCCCACATACTTTACTGATGTTTGAAAGAATTGACACTTATCAATGGACAGTTTAAGGCCAAAGTCCTCCAGTCGGTCTAATACCTTAAATAATCTGCTCTCATGTTCCTCCAGTGAGCTGCCAAACACAATAACATCATCTAGGTATACCAGGCACTCTAGTAAGTTCATGTCCCCACTGCACGCTCCATCAATCGTTGAAAAGTGGCTGGGGCACCTAAATCCTGAGGCATCCTCATGTTCATAGAAGCCAAGCGGACAGATAAAGGCGTCTTCTCACGGTCCTCTGGGGCCATCGGGATCTGGTAGTACCCACTGCAGAGATCCAGCACAGAGAACCACTTGCTCCCGTTTAGGCAGTCAAAGCATCCTGAATGCGGGGCATTGTGTACTGATCAGGGATATCCGCGGTTTAAGGTGCGATAATCCACACACATCCTTACTGTTCCATTCTTTTCCTCACTACCACAATGGGGAAGCATAAGGGCTTCTGATTCTTGTATTACACCAGCAGCTAACATCTCTTGCAGATGCCGTCTCACATCATCTATGTCAGCAGGTGCCAGGCGTCGAGACCTCTCGCAAATGGTCTTTCGTCATGCGGCGGATATTGTGCTCAGCTCCTTGCCGCATCCTACATCCCATTCCTTTAAAGAAAACACCTGGTCTCTCTGGGCAAGCTTCTCACTGATCCTCACTTTCCATTCAGCTGGCAGCGGGAGTCCAATCAAATAAGTCAGGCATTACTCTGTCATTCTTCCTTGAACTCTTGCTGCTGGGTAGCACTGCAGTGTCTGCACAATGCACATTAGCCAGGATGCAACCTCTGTTTACTCGAATGTCTCTTTCAGACACATTATGAACTTGGACCATTACCCTTCTGGCATAAGCATGGGCTCTAGCGGGCAAAATACTAAGCTTGACCAGCAGTCCCTCTGGCAATTTTCCATCACCTGGTGCATCCAACATTAATATTTTATTCTTAACATCCTTTCCAGATACGGACCTCTCCTGCAAAAGGTACACTGGGCATTTGGCGCAGGATCAGAGACTCAGGATCCTTCTTCCATACAATTCCGACCGGTTCCTCTGGTTCTGTTTTTTCAGCATCTCTCTGTGCCTCATAGGCCTTCTTAATTAAAGCCGGAACTCTTAAAGCTCTACTAGTCTTTGACCCCTGTTTTTCATAACACAACTGTGCCAGCCTTCCGAACATATGAGCATTTGTTCCAATCAACAAAGGGACACCATCATACAGTCCAGTGGGGGGACACACTAAGGCTAGGGTCTCTACTTGTTCGGCCACTCCAGCCACGGAGGTGGGGAAAGACAACCAAATTCGGATATACCGGAATAGGGGTAGGCCTCTCACTTAACCCCATACATGCAGTCCTTCTAATGGTTGTAAGGTGCGTCTGACAAATGCTTCTGATACCAATCCTGGAACATAATTGTCACTTGGGAGCCACTGTCTAATACAGCTCTTGTAGACACTCCATTCACCTTTACAGTGGTCTCCATGGAGGGACCCAATATTCTGGACCAGTCTGGAGAGGCGGTAGTGGGGGCCTGGGCAACTGACCTTGCCACAAAAGGACGTGAATTACATTTTGGTGCCCTCACTGGGATCATGTCGTGCACTCTTAACCACTGATTTCTTCTCCGAAGCTCTCCTTGTAGCCTATATGCAACTTTGTCAGTGTCTTTTGGGGACTGGCATTCCCTTTTCATGTGCCCATCTTTCCCACAATTATAGCAAAACATACTTTCTGGAGTTTGAGCTGGCGGCGCGCCACACAGAGACCAGGGCGGGGTATTACTAACTGGAAACCTGGGTGCCATCTCTGTCTGCGGCGTGATAAGCATTTGGAGACATCTCGTCAGTTTCTCCACTTCCATGGTCAAGGAATTGAGTTTGGAGCTGTTATCAGCAGGAGATACATGGGTAGGTACCCCACCCCATAGCAGATGCAGTCGGATATAGGTCAGGGCCCGTACTTGCAGGTGTGGCCTTCATAAAGGGACTGTTTTTGAATTCCCGGATCTCTCTCAACAGTTCGCCCCATTGTGGAATATCTTTTTCCTTGTCAGAGCACTCATTGACTGTCAACCTCTGCCCCTGAACTTCACTTGATGGGTCACCCTCAGTCACTCGGGTCGTAGCCACAGCTGTTGGTGCAGGTACCTCCCGAGGTCGCCTTTTCTCAACTCCTCAATTTCTCTCATTAACTCATCATGAGGGGTGTGGATTCCAGTCGATTGCCAGGCGTAACTGAAGCAACAGGTTCTGAGAAGGGGCAGACTTAAGATTCTGTCCAGTCTGGTTCGGTCAGTTCAATCGCTGGCAAACTACCCTTTCTGAGGCATTCTTGCAACAATTTTTCCAGCAGAGACATACACAGACAACAACTCCCCTTGGTACTGTTGTGCATTTCTTACTCTCCACCATAGGTCCTCATCAGAATCTGGGCTCCCATACACATTCTCAGGGCCTCAAGATAGGCCTGTGCAGTCGCTTCAGGGTTACTGGCCCTTTAGCACGGATGGTAGCCAGGGCAGGGACCTCGGAGGCTCTCACTAACCCTCTTTCGCTTTGCCTTCCGAGCATTGCCATTCTAGCACTTGGGGGCAACATAGTCTATCCAGGTCTCCCAGTCATCCTCCCTTGGGGGTGGGGAGGTGCCAGAGAGATCCTCAACCTTGGTAAGAGTCGTGACTAATGGCAGGTGCAGAAATAGGAGTCTGCATTGGTTCAGCCACCATTACGGGCACTGGAGCAGGAGAGGGTGTTGGGGAGGAACACCCCAGGTGGCAAGAATAGTTTCTTCAAGTCCTCCACAGTTTCCCTCTCCCAGCAACCATTCAACAAATTTCTCCTCAAAAGTTTCAGATAGTGGTGGGGGCTGATTCCCCCGGTTCTTTACTGTCCTAGTTATCACTCTCCAAGCAGTGAGGGGCTCCCTCTGGGGTAATGGTCTGTGGCACTTTGGAGCTATCTATGGGATCCTTAAACTCTACTAGGGCCAGGAAAGTGTGGGTGAGCAGATTAGCATGCCGACCCACCACCACAGGGTTTGTAAACCTTCCACCTTGGAAAGTACTCCTGCACAGTGTCCGTATTGATACCCAGGGGATGTCCAGGATAAGCATAGCATTTTGGGGTCGAACTCCTCCCAGTACACCACTCCACCAGCTGGTGCACAGCCACTTCTGTCGGGTACCCATTTTTTCTTAACAGTGGTTCGTAAATATGGCCACTAGAGGACACACAATCCCAGCGGTGAGCCTCCAAGATGTAACCCTAGATGGCTATCCCAGGGGCTACTACCCCTGCCTGATTTGCCACTAACAGGTTGAGGGGCCTGGATCCAATGGCCGGTGCCTCCACCCAGAGGTCAGGGTTTGCAATAGTTAAACTAACTTGGTCACAGCCCTCTGGGACACTGCAACCCCCCTTTCTTCCCACTAGTGGCCCACACAATATATCAGAATTACCTTCACAGTATACACTTACCCCCAGGTCTGGTTCCGGCACTGGGACCTCCTGTGAAATGAGATACAGTGCAACAATCACAGTACAGTACTTTAACATAGACAAATACCTCAGGCAGTATAACTTTGCTGAAACAAGCAGCTCTGATTTATTTAGGGGGATATAACAAGGACAGGGGGAAATCAGGTTAATTAGCTTATCACTCTAATAATCTACCTATGGCTCTGTGCACAGGCCTATCCCTATCAGTTACTGTCCCTGGGTACCCAAGCCCTAGTGGCTAGTCAAACTGTGGCAGCTGGTAGGGCCTTTCACCAGAGAAAAGGAGAATTAAACAGTCAGCAGTACAGTAATTCCATTTGGATTTAATGTGGCAATTCAACAGGAGCGACCCTGAATTAGTACTCACGACCTCCAAATAAGATAGGGTCCTTCAATGTCAGCAGGGCTCACTTGAGGTACACAAACCTCTTCACACATCCATATAAAAGAAAGCACTATACCAGGCAGGCTGTCATCTGTATCCCGATCGCAATTACTGCACAATACCCGGGAGAACACACAGCAGATTCAGTTCCTGACAGACCGAGTGCAATTTTCAGCAATTCCTCCAGTCTTCTACAGGGTGAGCCTGGTTTCTACTCTTCAGAGATCCTTTGATTCTTTTCTCGGGACAGTTCAGTCCTAACAAGCTGTTACACAAGCTGCAGACCGGAACTCTGGGCCTTACACGCTTTTTGACTAAAACTGCACACTGAAAAAGCACAGGGCTCCTTCCTTCTTCAATGCCAAAGCTCAACTGAAACTCCAACCGACAAAACCGGGCACTTCCTTTGAGTTCCTCCCAGTTCTTGACTGGATTGGCTGTCACTCACAATAGACTGCTGCTGTTGGTCCAAAAAGGTGCTGAAGTCTAAACTACATCTCCCAGAGTCACTGCTCATACAATCCTCTTGTGGCTGGCTCAGATTATGAGTCCAAGTTCTGATTCGTCCAAGGGACCATTTTAGAGCTAGCTTACCCACACTGATTGGTCCAGTTCAGCAGTTCAAAACTAGAATGGGGAACTAGCAGACACAGTTCTGACTGCAAAGAAAGCAGGTTAGACAAACTGTAATTTCATTATTACTCTAAATAATTTCTGGCAAACAGTTACATCTTTCAGATAGGTTCCTTTGCACTCCTAGTGACTGCAAAATGAAGTGAATTGGCAGCAGCTCGAGTGGTACTCAGAGAAGCACACAGTCCCCCCATACAAACTAATTATGTCTGCAAGCAGACAGCTCTTAAAGAGACAGTACCAGAGGCTCTAAAAACACTCACTGATAAATGGCTTAAACGCCAAACACCATTCAGGCTTGGAGCATTCAAGCAAGCTCCTGGAAGTCTTTTGGGAACCCCCATTTGCAGGGGGGTTACATATATATATAATGTATATGTATATATATTTTTTTATTTCCATGAACTTGCATCCTCATTTATACAGGTCCCATTGGAAATGGAATAGAGGAGTTATTGCAAAACTAATTATTCATGCCAACCTGCTTACCCTGACACACTGAGTAACACTGTCAGGCCATGACATGCACGTGAAACGATTGTGAGATAGAGCTCTCCAGCCCATCACAATGTGTCCACCATGTGGCAGAACACTGCACCATACCGTCCGAGGCTCTGAGCAGTGACGTGTTTCACCAATCCCTGTGCTGCCCAGACAGCTCCCAGAGCTAATCTCTGAACCTGAGTTGCCGGCACAGAAACACAGCATGCTGCCCTCTGGCCCAACAGCTGTCCCTGCACACAACATTTCTCCGTAACTTTTAGGTGATTCTATCAACCAATGACAATATGTAATCAATAACCTGGCAAAAAGGTGTACAGTGCAATTATTTATTAAACAGGTTGAGTCTTTCAACAGGTCTACACATTATTATATTCCACTTTTCTGGGCATAATTACTTTATTTTTCTTAAAAATGACGGTTAAATTCATTTTACCAGTTGCTTATTTCAGATGGCATCTCTATACCTTAAAGGCACAAATAGGTTTGTACAAAGTGAGGTATGGACTTAACAGGTCTGTGCTATTGACAAGGTTTTGTTAAGTTGGCCCTAGTGCAATAAATGTAAAACTGAAAGTTGATTGTTGCAGTGCAGGTTGAGCAAATATCACCATGCATGATGTGCTGTGCCACCACCTCTGGCAGTGGGAGCTGTGGTAGATAAGTGACTGTTCATTTCTGCTGCAGAATGCAGCCATTTCATTAGCTAATTTATGATGTTATAGCAATGATAACATCACATTCTGAGCATATAGGGGAGTTTTGGATATAAAAAGAGGGGAAGGGAACCAGATTCTATGGATAAAAAGAAATATTAATAAAAAATCACCAAGAAGAGTGAATTCTGCGGCTACGCAGAAGTTCTGCGGTGGATTGCAAGTTCTGCGCAAAATTCTGCGGCCGCAGAATTCTAGGGGCCTTGGTAGTAACCCCTGCAGCACTACAACTCTTGTCACTTTGAACTATGTACACTAAGATTCTTGATTAATTTCATGGCTGCAATGTTGCTTGAGGGGCACTGTCTCGCTGATTCCACAGTTCACACTTTATTTACAGCTGTGGGTTCACACTGAGGGGCAATCTTGCTGCTCCCTCTGTGCCATTTATTTGGGAATGCCCTTAACATTTGACTGTGCTCCGAGTCTGCATACATGCGACTCAGAGGAGTTATCTGCTGTCTCTTTGGGTCCCTATCTGTAAAAGGCAGCAGACGATTTTGCAGCCTTGGGGTGGGCATTTATAATTAGTAAGTGCTATGGCTTTTCTTTTTCCACCTTTCATATGACCATACCCCCATCCTGTTAGTGCTTGATTAACTTTTATAACTGTGCTTAAAGCCTACAGACCTCTTGCAGAGTTCATCACAACATTTGAGCTCTGTGAGTGAAACTGAAATGCTACGCCACTCAGTACCACTTAACCACGTGGCAGCAGCCTCAGAGAAATTAACTAAACAGCCTTCTTTCTAGTTTGAAAAATGTCCCTTTCAGAGGCTGATTTGGATTAATATTTACAGGGCCAGTCTCTGGTGATCTGCCTTGCTCAGTCACTCATTCTCGACAGAGTTTATATGGGGACTATGGTGCAAATCGGCCAGCAGTTCATCAGGGTCCTCCGTCACACAATCTGCCCACTCTTGATTAATCAGGGCTTAAACATCGATGGGCTCCTCTGGCAGTATTGGGATCTGGTTGAGGGGAAGCTTCGCATCAGGAGTGGATAAATCCAGGGCCACCAGTATCAGCTTACAGCGGGGTTCATAGCAGTTGTTAATTTTTACAGGTGTATCCTCAGGCAACATGCTGGTGCTACCAGAGAGTCTCTGTCATCTTTGCCTACTTCAGGATCTCACTTTGCGAGCAGGAGACCACGTCAGGGCTGGCAGCTTGTTTCTATTTTGCTATCTGCCTCTTTGTACCTGGTGCCATTCCTGGGGTGACGAGGATGTGGAGGGAGTTTGCACCATCTGCTGTGGAAGCTTGTTCGGTGGATCCTTGGAGGTATCCATGTCCTGGAAGGCCTCTCCATGAGGTGAAGATCTGGGTCGGCTCGGTGGCTGGTCCCTGCCCTCGATGTCTCCCAGGAACTCCTCAACTTCTGCTGGTGAATTGAACAACAGGTATTCTCCCTTATATTGAACTCTGAGTTGTGCGGGATATCTAAGGTAGGTATTAATGTTCATCTGTTATAATCTTTGTTTAACCTGGCTATATGCCCATCTTTTTTTGGATAACTCAGCAGAAAAATCTTGGTAAAATTGCACTCTGCAGCCTTCCTATGACAGATTGTTATTTTCTCTGGCCTTTCTCAGGTATAGTTATTTTTCTGGATACCTGGTAAACTTGCATAGAATGGGTTGGGGTTTTTCACCTAGATGTGGCCTGGGGGCTAGGGAGCAGTGGGCTCTCTTGAGCTCCAGTGTTGATTTTTAGTATAGCAGGCAGAGAGTTCCTGAGAAAAGCCATCATGCCGCTGCCCTCCGCTCCCTCAGGCATGGCAATCATTTGTATATTTTTCCATTTTGCCCTATTTGCTAGGTTGTCGACCTTCTGTAAGAGGTATTGCAGTTCGCTGTGGTGCTGTCTGAGTTGGCAGGTATGAGAATGCTGGGTTTCCACCTCCTGTTTTATAGCAGTCTCTGTAGATGTAACTCTGGCATTTATTTTCCCCAGTTCCTCTTTGGTACTAGATGCAGTGGCTTTTAATTCAGAAGAGTCCTGTAATACCTTGTTAAGGAGCAGAGTTATTTTGGTCATCTCAGCTTCCAGGGTGGAGAGCTGTAGCACAGCCATGCTGCTGTCTAAAGTAGTTTCCCCTCCTCTCCAGTAGTGACAGTCAGATGTTGCAGGCTGAAATTTACAAGGCTGCTTGGATGTGTCAAACAGGACAGCATCTTGGTAATCCTGTCACATTTTGAACTCAGCCTTGTATCAGTCCCTTGAAACTTGACCACCTTGGTTTGCTGCACCTGATGCGGGTTGGAGTGATTATTAATTGGCTCTTGCTCTTGTTGGGTGTGTGAAGATAGGTGGACCTGGTACTGTTGTTATCAGATTAGGCTCCTTTCATGTTGGCTGGTAAGCTCCGCCCCCCCATCCCCATCTTAACAAAGTCAGCCCCTCTGAAATCTAGTATCTTTGCCTTAGTATGCGTTGCCTGTGTCCCTCTGCCCAAATTGAACCATACCACGTGGTGGTCGCTGGACCCCAGGTGACCTTCCACTTGGAGATCTGTGATTCTTTCTCCATTGGTCAGTATCAGATCCAGGATTGCCCTGTCTCTGGTTGGTTCCTGCACCAGTTGTTTGAGGCTCAGCCCTTGTAGGGAGTCCATGATGTCCTGGGACCAGGCCGATGCCCCAGCTGGGATGGACCAGTCCGCATCTGGCATGTTGGGAGTGGGTAAGCGGGAGAGAGAAGTTGCAGACAGTCAGGAGGAAAGAGTGGGAACACTATCTGTTGTACAGATATACAGAGAGAGGGAGAGAGACTGGTGTATGATGAGAGGTACAGTTGTGTATCCTTTACAGTCTTTCTTAGAGTGGGTTGCTTTATTCTAATGTTAAAATTCCGGTGAAGAAGTGGCATGGTGGCGAGTTATGGTGGGTTCAACAAGGTTAACACAAAAATGGGAAATTAAGATTGGAAGCCACAGGGAGAATACATAACAACAGGGTTTTTCATGTGATTATGGCTGGGGCTGGGGGGAGGGGGAGCTGTGGCATGCAAAACAACTACAAGAGCCTTACCAGTATGTCATAGTACAGTACTGACTCCCACTGATTTATTTATGCCTGCCACTGTCAGCATTGCAACTGTAACCCCCTGCACCCCTCTCTTTTCTAAAGGCTTCCAGATGTTAACTTAAAGTAGGGGGCACAGTGGCAGACAAGAACTCACTCAGAACCATTCCCTGGCCCAGATGCTGCTCAAAACACAGTAAAAAGATTGGGCCTACCTTGAGCTGTCTTTTGAAAAAGTGAATTACACCTTAATAAGAGAGGCACCCCAACTTCAGTTCAGATCCATGGCAGCACCTTCTTCTTCAACTGAGCTGTGGAGCTCACCAACAACAGGACTGAGATGTAAGGGAGAATGCAGGCATACTAGAAAAAATAACTCTTGAAAAAGGGAAATTAGGTTTTGCTATTCTGATTCATTGGATGCTATATACAAATAGAGATCAACTCCAGAATGTTCCAAAACAGAATCACTTTATTTCTCCTGGGCCCCAAATGATTTAAAGGGCTCAGGGGTTCATCACTTCCCTTATGCTTTAACATCTGCTCCATGGGGCATAAACTATAGTACATTAGGCTGGCACTCAAACAGGAAGGAGAACATATTTTTCCTAGGCAGTACACAGAAGGCTCACTATTACTTTCAAACCCTCAGGCGGAATGCCCAGGACAAAGTTTACATTCCCCAGGAGCGCAGGGCTCCAGAAACTCTGGCACTGTGTTACTTCTCCTACCCTTTCACTCCTTGGTCAGGCACCATCTTCCTAACAGAGGAGCGAGCAGACCCTCTCAACCTGGCCCCCAAAACCAATAAAACTCTTAAGGGGAACTCAGGAATTTTCCTCTCCTGACCAGACCACTGGGAACTTTGAGCCTGAAACTTTCCCCTAGACCCTCACGAACTTGTGCAGCCTTAAGATTTCTCATCCAGAACAGAGAACCATGACCTAATGGTCCTAAAGGCCTGCTCATAAATGGAGGCTCCAGGGCCTGCCCCAGACACGGGCATGGCAGACCCACAACGTACCCAGGCCGCATCCCCCTTCCAAGCTTCCAACCACCTTAAGCTGTCCTGCCATCAGGAGAATCCTGGCCTGTCACCACCCAGGAACCCCCAAACAGTTTGAGGAATAGCCTACTGTTCACCTGAGGCCCTCCGGCTCACCTTGGATGCCTCCCCCAATAGAACAAAAAAAAAAAGGGCAGATCGAGCACTTTACTGTGTCCCCTCTACTTACTCCAGAGCTTAATGTTAGCATACTACCAGGAGGAGCTATCCAGAGCCTGTCAAACAACCTGTGGCCTGCCCGAACCATATGAATGGTGCCCCAGGACCTGCCCCTGCAAGCAGACCCCTAAACAGGTGGACGCCCTCCTATTCCCCCTCAACAGCCTGGATCACCCTGCCACACCCAGAATGGGAGGGGATACTGACTGCCATTGCCCCCATCCCCTGTGAGAGCCCCGCCACGACTCCCACAGCCCTGGCGACAAACGAATCCACAAACATGGAAAAACAGTTTGGATTCTCCTTAAGGCTCTACATTTCCCTCCTATTGGGTACTCTCACAACCCTAGTCCAGAGGACCCATATTTCCAATGATACCACTAGGCTCCCTCGGAGCATGCATAACTCCCCAGCGCCACAACACTGCACCCACCGATCCTGTCTACTAACTTGGGGGGGCACCCCTTCCTGGCCCAACCTGGACCGCTGAGCTCCTGCCTTGCCTGCCTCTCCTCTTGATCACTCCCCGGCTCCAGTCAGCCTCTTACTTCATGTCTCGTGCCTATTTATACCATAAAAGAACTATTCTCTGGTGCCAACACATTGCGGTCAGCCAAAATTGCGCCCCATCACTACAACATATCCTAACTCTCTGGGGAGCAATTAACAAAGGAAGGGGTCACTTAAGGGAGCATAAGCCCTTCTCAAAAAAGAGGTGGCTAGCACAATAACGGCAGACATAAATTCCACACAAGGGATTTTGACAGGACAGGTAGGGCCTTACCTTGTAAATCAGTGCTCATGTAATCAGGCTGCACAAGTATGTTAATAAGCAGATTAACATTAGATGACAGCCAATAAGACTGAAGCATTTGTGAGACCCTTATAATAATTCTTACTGTTCTTTTGCTGTTACTAACTACTCTTCTTCTGTGATTCCCTGCCTATATTCCCTGCCTACTCTGTCCAGGACTTCCCTGAATGGGCATCGCTGCTATGTCTGTGGCTCCACGTTCCTTCTGGCCCACCACAGTCACCATCTCTGCCCGCCTGCCCTGAAATCTGTCCAGGACTGCCCTGAGTGGGCATCGCTGCTACGGCTGTGGCTCTGGCATTCCTACTGGCCGGCCACAGTCACCAACTCTGACCGCCTTCCACGAACTCTGTCCAGGACTGCCCTAAGAGGGCATCGCTGCTACGGCTGTGGATCCGGCATACTTACTGGCCGGCCACAGTCACCACTTCTGCCCACCTGCCCCAAACTCTGTCCAGGACTGCCCTGAGCAGGCATCTTTGCTACAGCTGTGGCTTCAGTGTTCCTACTGGCCAGCAACAGTCACCATCCCTGCCCACCTGCCCCAAACTCTGTCCAGGTAACTGCTTCAGCAGGGTGCTTGGATCCTAAGCTGCACAATTGATTGGTGCGTTCTGGCAGAAGATGGACCTTCACTGGACACTAAAACCTTGTCTCTGCTGACTGATTGGACTGATTTCTCTCCTTCTATCTAGCTCTCTATTCAGCTGTAACTACTGCCTCTGTTTTTTTTTTAATTTGCATGCTCAGTCCAGTAGTTCAGTTAGCAACTCTTGTAGTATGAAATATTTTATATCTTAAATTCTTATCTCAATCAGTAATTTTAGCAAAATGTTATAGATCAAATTTACAGTTTGTTTTAGAGCGATAACAACCTGTTTAAAGCTATGGTCTGCCAAGTAATTTAGAACTAAATTCCTAATTATTGTTAAGAGTGTTTACAGCCCGTTCATACTAAAGTCTGCCAGGAAAATTTCAGTTCCTCCTGGCCTCACCTTATCTCCCTACTTTGCTACCATTTTCTGTCTCTGGCACCTAGCGCCATATCTAATTACCTAGCTGCTACTCCTGTCCTTGGCTGTTCTTGGCCCCAGCGCCCCCGCCCCCCCTGCATTCACTTCTTCCACCTTGTCTTAAGTGTCCATTTTCCCATTAGCAAGTTATACTGTTCTGCCACTAAAGGGACACAATCTTTATCTAAAGCGATCCCTGCCTGTTATTCATATAGGTATTTCTCCTTTGCTCTCTTTAAGCATCTGTTAAATAAAGACAATTAGACTTAGCACCCCTTGCCTTGCTTCTCTCATCTTTTTTCTTTTTTTCTTACCCCTACTTGCAGAATTGCTGCTCTTATATAGAGATCATATTGTTGCACATATCATGCCCTGCAACATGAAACTCCTTTTGTCCTCTCTCCCACTTTCTCTACTAGTATTTTCCCTCTCCCCTCTGATTGGTCTATACTTGCAAATGCTGAATAACTCACCTTCTACATCCTCCTATGTCCAATCTCCTACTTACAGCCTCACTTTCACTCCCTCCCCACCCTTTCAACTATGGTCATATTCTCCCTCTATCCTTCGTGCTTCATTACTAACTGACCCACCCTTATTTGTTGCTTTTCATCTCCTGCTCCCCTACCCTCATGCACATTACTCTGCCAGTTTCACTGGTTCCTCGACATCTAACTCTAAATGCCCCAAGCTTCACTTCTGCATCTTAGCTCTACACTTGCTGTCCTGTGAAGATATCCACCCCAACCCTGGTCCATCTGCATCTCATGCCCTGAATGCTCCATTATCTACCGCAGCCCCTTCTATTGCTCCCACTGTCCTCCCGAAGGGTTTCAAGATCCTTCATCTAAATATACGTAGTTTGCTGCAAAAAATTAACCTTCTACAAACCATGATGGTCACTCTAAAACCTGATCATCATGGAAACTTGACTAAAGAACATGATCCTAGATCTTTCAGTCTCCATTCCTGGCTACTCCCTCCTGAGGCAAGACAGAGCAAGTAGAGGTGGTGGAGTCATCATGTACATTCTTACCGCCCTACAATATTCTATTATTTATTCATCCAATAGCCCAGCATTCCACAATTTACTGGCTATTCATTTAACTCTGACCTTCACCCTCCCCATCTTTATAGCCAGCATTTGCTGTCGCCCAAATGTCCAGCCTTTTTTTGCTCTTAACCTCATAACCTCCATCACAGCTTTTTCTCACTCTGGTAAACCATACATCTTAGGCAACCTTAACTTAAACTGGCTGTCTCCCAAGACATCCAAAATATGTAATGATCTTGGAGCCCTGAACCTCTTGCAATTGATCTCGTAACCCACCCACCCTAACCATAAGACACAAAATCACTCCCTGATCAGCTGGGCTCTTACCACCCACTCCCACAGAGTAATTAGCTCTGGCATCCTCCCAGATGCTCTCAGCAATCACAACCCAATATGCATTGTTGGGAAAATCCACAGACCAAAATCTCTGCATAAAACCTTGCAACTTCGCTCCTTCAAATCCCTGGACCTTGAACCTCTCCTGCACAACCTATCTCTCTCCTGACCAGTCTCCCTTAGTCTCCTCCCTCTCAGTTGATAAGGCTCTAGCCTACTTCAAAGAAATATTCCTTGAAAATTGGAATGCCTTTGATTCTCTGAAACAAACCAGGGTTATGGATAACCACCTACTGTGGATTACTCCAGAACTCTTAGCCTGTCTTAGGGCCAGAGATCATGCCTGGAAGCATCACAAATCCACCCAGCTTCCTAGCGACCTCACAGACTACCGTAATCTCCGAAATGCCTGACCAGGGCAACAAGGCTAGCCAAGTCCGATTACTACAAAATGCTTTCCTCACTAATATAAATTCCACTTCCAAGTTTTGGAAGGTGATTCATGCCCTTTTTTTACCCCTCAGTCCCACCCTCCTTCCCCAGTGCTAAAGGTAAATGGCAATCTTGTAGCTGACTCCCATGCCTTAGCTGTGGAATTTAACTTCTATTATACCTCCTGTGCAACTGAACTGCTGAAGTCCTTTCGTAATTACCCCTCCCTCTCAAATGTCACAGCTGCTCCTCTATCTTCCCCCCAAAAAGCTCCATTTTCTATTTCTCCACACCCTTTCTTCTCATTCTCTTCAGTCTCTCCCACCAATACTCTAAATGCCCTCCTCACCATCAACCCCCCTCAAAAGGATCTTCACCAGATGATCTTGACCCTAAACTCTTCTCTCTCTCAGCCCTGGCCATTGCCTACCTCCTCTCCTTAATCTTAAATCTCTTCTTCTCAACCAAGTGGTCCTCCCCCCTACCTAAAAGTGGAGACCCCTCATCCCCTTGCAACTATTGCCCCATCTCGCTACTCCCTACCCTATCCAAACTACAAGAACAACTAGTCCTCTCTCAGCTCATCTGCTTTCTATCTGATACTTCCTCCTTCTTCACCCCATTCCAATCTAGATTCCGGGAAAAAAACACTCGACCACCACCTCCCTCTTTGGCTCACTGATTCCATCCTCTCTGGGATGGACATTGGCCAGATCACCTCAGCCATATCTGTTGACCTTGCCAAGGCTTTTGACACTGTTTCCCACTCCCTTCTCCTTGGTTCCCTCTCATCTGCTGTGCTAACCCCTTCTGCCACTGACTGGATTAAGACCTACCTTACTGGTAGAACTCAATCAGTTAAGATTACAGATGCCATCTCACCACTCCTCCCAATCTGCACTGGCATCCCTCAGGGTTCCATGCTTGGTCCCCTTCTATTCTCCATCTTCTTTAATAACTTGCCATCTGTCTGCTCCCCCTTCTCCGCCATACACATGTACGCTGATGATACTGTTCTGTATGCATCTGGCTCATGCCCAGCTGAGGTTACATCCAGCCTGCAGCACGACTTCAGCAAGGTCCAGCTCTGCTTTGTAAACCATCAATTATTCCTCAATGCCGAGAAGACAGTCTCCATGACCTTTGGCATAAGGCAAAGACTCTTTAGGCTTCCTTCCCTGTCCTCTTTCTACACTCTTGATGGGACTTTACTTGAGGGCACCTTGTCCTTCAGATACCATGGGGTTTGGTTAGACCAACACCTCAACTTCTATGGACACATTGATGCCATCCAGAAAAAGTTGTGCCCCAAGCTTGGTGCCTTGTTCAGGAACTGCAGTTGTGTCCCTCCTGCAGCTAGGTGTGAGCTTGTCCAGAAGATGATCCTCCCCATTTTTGACTACTGCAACATAGTCTATGGTGCTGCTCCTAAGTCCTCCCTGATCAGATTGGACACTCTCTTCAACTCTTCTGCCACTTTGCAGTTGATGCTCCCTCTCACATCCACCACTGTGACCTCTGGAGAGCCCTTTCCTTCCCCTCCCTTACAAATAGATGCCTCTCACACTGCACTAAATTCACCACTAAACACTGGCTGGGTGAACTCCCTTCCCACCTCTCCTCCTCATTTATCACACTCCCTCCTCCTTCCCACTTTCTCAGATCTACTGACACTCACACACTAACTGTCCCTTGCCACTCCACCCTCTCTGGCCAGTCTGGGTACGCTCACCATTTCCTTACAGTATGGAACTCTCTACCTCCCCAAATCTAACACTCCTCCTCCCTCTCTTCCCTCAACACTGTCCTCTCCAACTATCTTGCACTTAACTGTTCCTGTTATGACCCATCTTAATTTCCTTCATCTTGCTCCTTACAGTTTGTCCCCCTTCAGAATTTACTCAATGCCTCTATCGACTCTACTGCCTCCACTGACCCTAGCAGCTTCTAGGTGCTAGTTCTCATACCTTTCTCCCTCCCCCTACTCTCTTCCCCTTTTTCCTTAGCCTTCACACTCCCCTTGCAGGGTTCTCAGCATTCTGAAGGGGTCCTACAGTGCCTAGACTTGCCACATTTTCTTTCCCCATCTACCTATCCTTGGCCGTCTAAGTCCCCTTGCAAGGTCTCCAGCATCCTGGAGGGTTCCGAGAATCAGGCCTCATCCCCTCCCAGGTGTTATTTCTCATCCCCTCCCTCTCACTATCTCTCTATAATTACAACACCTAACCACAGAAAGGTTTATAATTGCCTGAACTTCCCTGCCCCCTTACAGGGTTCATTGCATCCAGAAGAGTTTTCTTTTTCAGTTAGGCCTTATTTCCCCTTCTAGGTGTTAATCACACTTCCTCCATCTCTCTCTTTAATCCCTACCCCAGTCCCCTGTCCCCTTGCAGTGTTCCCCACATCCTGAAGGGGTCTCTCCAGGACACGACTCTGCACTATCTGTCATCTCATTCTCTCTCTCTTCTTCACCCCTTATTTCATGATAGCACTTGTTCACTTATTATCATTGTACTCATTAATTGTTCTCACTAATTACATACATATGCAACACTGTTTGTAACAACTGCCTTGATTAATTGTATGCTATGTTGATCTTTGTAACTTGAATGTAAAATGTCTCATCCCTATTGTGCCCCTTCCCCCTAGGTTGTACCGGGGAAAAGAGCAACCTGTTGCTCAGTGTGCCTTCCTGGTGAAACATTTCAATAAATAAATAAATAAAACAAAGTTTTAATTTGTGACACATAACTCTGACTTTTTCAATTATTTCTTTTACTGAAGCTGTTCTAATGTCATGAATTGGATTTCATTATTTCAAAAATTGCAGCAAGCTTTCTTGAAAGGAGTAGCTTAAGATGTTCATATGATTTTGTTTTGATAGCATTTTGCTTACAAAATGTGTAGGAATAAGAAAAAAAGAAATCATACAATTATAATTATGCAATGAGAGTCTAATTAGATGTAAAAGCAGACAGTGATCAAAACAAACCATGGTTGGGTCATAATAGATCCTTTGAATTCCATAATAATTATAGTATAAGACAAAGAATGGAAATGAAAGCTCCTTTTTCAGTGTGGACTGATGTTACATTATAGGTTAATGAGAGATAAGTGGAGTAGCAATGTGTGGTTAACCCTGGAGCTGATTGACCAGCTATAGCCATAGGGTAGCAATGCAGTGATCCTATATAAGTGTCAGAAGCCTGCTACACTGAGGTTAAGACCTCATTATTCTTAATGCCATCTGACCATATAAAAGAGCCCACTAACTGTTCCTAAACTATTTCTAGTTTTTAGTTAGTACCTCACAAGCACTCTAAAATAGTAATTTTTAAATTATGTGTTTATACATAGAAACCACAAAAAGCCAAGGGCTACTTTCCACGATGGTCATATATCACATACTCTAATTTAAAACTGACACTAACATGCAATTTTATTTGCATCTTCTTCTTATTCATACTGTGCCCTGGTGTTTCCCCTATTGGGAATATGGGATCTGGCCCCATACAGAAAGAAGACTGGAAAAAGAAAGGCCATGGTCATGACTTTGACTTTTGGGCATGCCACATTCCACCTTGGTGAAAGCAAGTGAGATGGTGTTGTCCAGGAACCCCCCCCCCCGAGAAAAGTAGACACCATCTGTTACTGCTCCAAACTTTCCATGAACCACAATAATGAAATAGATGGATTTCCTCTATTTCACAATTGTGACTGTGGTTCTGTTATTCAGATTGCCGCTGGCCTAGTAGGTCAGAGGAGGGGTATTGCCCACCATCATCTGAGGGGGCACAGTGAGGGATGGTGTATAACTGGATATGAGGGATTGTTGGTTTTGGAGAGACTGAGGGAGGTGGGTCTCACTGGACACTAGATTTTGATTATTACATGGATTCCAGAGATTTTTGTTTTATTTGATGTACTTTATTTCTTATTCAGAAAAGAATACAAACTGATAACAAGATACCAGAGATTGATTGGGAAGGGTGAATGTTGGGGTACCATTGAATACCGGGGATTAATTGCTTTGGGGCAGTGTGGAGGAGGGGGTACCAGTGGATGTCAGGAAGTGACAGTTTAGGGCAGGGTAAGGGGGGGCTGATACTACTAACTGCAATGGAGTTTGGGGCAGGGTGAGGGATGGGGATACCACTGGATGCTAAGGGCTGACAGGTTTGGGGAGAGGTGAGGGATGGTATGTTGGATTGGACACCAGGGGCAGCTTTGCACATAGGCTGGGTAAGGTTGGAGTTGGTGCTATACTCCTAGGGCTACTTGGCACAGGGTGAGGGGAGGGGATGACATGTCAATTTGCTCTGGTAAATATGCTTCATGACAACTCACACTGGGCTAGTGGTTCCAACATCAATTGGCTCCCTGCACAATTAATTCCCAATTTGCGCCCCCCCTCGGAGTTTATTTTATTAAATTTATACAGCTTGTGAATTGTAAGGGAATAATTTGTACGTGGGGCTCATTGATGCCAGACCTAATAGTAGGGCATGAGTTATCGCGGAGCACATTGACCGGAGTGAACTGTCATATAGCCAGAGAAAGGGGGAGAGTGCTACTGGGCAGCAGGTATTGCTTGCCAATAATAATATTGGCATGCCAGAAGTTGTCTGGCATTGTCAGTACAAAGTAGTGTGTATCTGTGATTAAATCTTCTTTTGATAAAGTAAGGAAATTTCTTGTAAAAAAAAAAAAAACTATTTATAACAATAAACAGAATCCAGTGCCATTTTTTGATGATCTACTGGAAATGTCTGTGTAACTCCCCTGCAAATGGGGGTTCCAAAAAAGTCTTCCAGGAGCTTGCTTGAATGCTCCAAGCATGAATGGTGTTTGGCGTTTAAGCCGTTTATCTGTGAGTGCTTTTAGAGCCTCTGGTACTGTCTCTTTAAGAGCTGTCTGCTTGCAGACATAATTAGTTTGTATGGGAGGGGACTGTGTGTTTTCCTGCTTGAGTCCCGCTCGAGCTACTGCCAAATCGCTCCATTCTGACATCGCTAAGTGGGCAGGAGCACTCTTCAAAGATGTAATTGTCTGCTTGTAACCTGTTAGAGTAATAATGAAAATGCAGTTTGATTTAACCTGCTTTCTTGTAGCAAGGACAGTGCAAAGTAGCTCCCTCATGTTGATTCTGAACTGCTGAATTGGACCAATCATGGTGGGGATCCTTTAAAATGGTGCCTGCTCTGGGCGAATCAGAACTTGGACTCTCCTCTGGAGCCTGCTGTAAGGGGATTGTAAGGGCAGTGACCCTGGGAAATGTAGGTTTGACTTCGGCGCCTTTTTTTCCACCAACAGAGGGAGTTTACTGTGAGTGACAGCCAAACCAGCCAACTGAACTGAGAGGAACTCAAAGGAAATGCCCTGCTCTGTCTATTGGAAAGATCAGATCAGTTTGGGTTGTGAAGAGACAGGGAGCTGTGTGCTTCTTCGGTGTGTAGTTTTAGCACTGGGATCTCGTGTAAGGCCCTAAGTTTCGGTCTGCAGTTTGTGCAAGCGCCTGTTCAGACTGAAACTGACCTGTGAAGAGAATCAAGGAGATCTGAAGAGTAGAAATCAGGCTCACCCTGTAGAAGACTGGAGAAATTGCTGAATCGCACTTGATCTGTGAGGAACTGAATCTGCTGTGTGTTCTCCCGGGTATTGTGCAGTAATTGCGATCGGGATAGAGAAGCAGCCTGCCTGGTATAGTACTTTCCTTTTACATATAAATGTGTGTAGTGCTTGTGGGGAATCGTGTTTCAAATCCCCTGTACAGTGAATAGAGTGCATGAAGCTGGAAGTAAACCCCAGCTTAATCCAGACTACAACCATTTGCTCTAAACTGCAGTGGGGTCCAGTCACAAGGATCTTGTCCACATGGTCTGCTCCTCCTGGCAATCCAGGACAATCTGCCTTCCATCCAGTTCCCAGCATTGAGTTTGTGAGTACAAAGCAGGGTAGCTCCCTGCCATCTGTTTATCGAATTGCAAGTGTGTCATCTAATTGTTTTATTTTTTCTTCATTTCTTCATGAACTGAGCCAACCTGCTACTGATTACAATTTGGGTATTGTGCCAGTGTTTTTTCCATCACAGGGCCCCAACCAGCTGCAACCGATCCTGGCTAGCCGCCCCCCCCCCATCCTGGGTACCCAGTGAAAATGAGAATTTGGGACTCTGAATATGCGTACAGTACTGTGGTTATTAATGTGTTTAACCTAATTAACCTGATTTCCCCCATTCTTGTTACAGCTCCTTAAATAAATCAGATCTGTTGGTTTCAGCAAAGCTACACTGGCTGAGGTATTCGTTTATGTTAAAGTATTGTACTGTGGTTTTTCCACTGTATCATCTTGTTTTGCGGGGGTCCCCGGGGTCCAGTCGATGGAGCCAGTCCTGGGGGTAAGTGTACATCGTGAAAATATTCCTAATGCATTGCGTGGGCCACTAGTGGGAAGAAAGGGGGGTTACAGTGTCCCAGAGTGCTATGACCAAGTTAGTTTAACTACTGAAAACCCTGACCTCTGGGTGGAGGCACCCGCCGTTGGACCTAGGCCTCTCAACCTTTTAGTAGTCAAGCAGGCAGGGGTAGTAGCCCTTGGGATAGTGCCACCTAGGGGTTACATCTTGGAGGCTCACGGCTGGGATTGTGTGTCCTCTAGTGGCCATATTTACGAACCACTGTTAAGAAAAAAATAAATAAATGGGTACCCTGACAGAAGTGACTGTGCACCGGTTGGTGGAGTGGTGCACTGGGGAGGAGATCGACCCCCAAAATGCTATGCTTATCTTGGACATCCCCCTGGGTATCAATACGGACACTGTACAGGGAGTACTTTCCAAGGTGGAAGGTTTACAAAACCCTGTGGTGGTGAGTCAACATGCTAATCTGCTCACCCACACTTTCCTGGCCCTAGTAGAGTTTAAGGATCCCATAGATAGCTCAAAGTGCCACAGACCATTATCCCAGAGGGCCCTCACTGCCTGGAGAGTGATAACTAGGACAGTAAAGACCCGGGGAATGAGCCCTCCACTATCTGAAACTTTTGAGGAGAAATTTGCTAAATGGTTTCTGGGAAGGGAAAACTGTGGAGGACTTGAAGAAACTATTCTTGCCACCTGGGGTGTTCCTTCCCAACACCTCTCCCGCTCAGTACCCGTAATGGTGGCTGAACCAATGCAGGCTCCTATTTCTGCACCTGCCATTAGTCATGACTCTAACCGAAGGTTGAGGATCTTCTCTGGCACCCTCCCCACCTCCCAAGGAGAGGATGACTGGGAGACCTGGATAGACTATGTTGCCCCTCAAGTACTAGAATGGCAATGCTCGGAAGCCGAAAAGTGAAAGAGGGTTAGTGAGAGCCTCCGAGGTCCTGCCCTGGCTACCATCCGTGATAAACGGGCCAGTAACCCTGAAGCAACTGCACAGGACTATCTTGAGGCCTTGGAGAATGTGTATGGAAGCCCAGATTCTGATGAGGACCTATGGTGGAGAGTAAGAAATGCATAACAGTACCAAGGGGAGTTGTTGTCTGTGTATGCATCTTGGCTGGAAAAATTGTTGCAAGAATGCCTCAGAAAAGGTAGTTTGCCAGCGATTGAACTAGACCGAACCAGGCTGGACAGGATCCTTAAGTCTGCCCCTTCTCAGAACTGCTGTTGCTTCAGTTACACCTGGCAAATTGACTGGAATCCCCACCCTCCTATGATGAGCTAATGAGAGAAATTCGAGGAGTTGAGAAAAGGTGATCTCGGGAGGGACTTGCACCAATAGCTGCGGCTACAACCCGAGTGACTGAGGGTGACCCATCAAGTGAAGTTCAGGGGCAGAGGTTGGCAGTTAATGAGTGCTCTGAGAAGGAAAAAGATATGCCACAATGGGGCAAATTGTTGAGAGAGTTCGGGAAAATAAAAAACAGTCTCTTTATGAAGGCCGCTTCTGCAAGTACAGGCCCCAACCCTCATCCGACTGCATCTGCTATGGGGATGGGGGTACCCACCCAAACATCTCCTGCTGACAACAGCTCAAAACTTGATGCCTTGACCATGGAAGTGGGGAAATTGATGAGATGTCTCCAAATTCTTATCATGCCGCAGACAGAGATGGCACCAAGGTTTCCAGTTAGTAGCACCCCCACCCTGGCTCCCAGTGTGATGCCTCAGCCAGCTCAAACTTCATAAAGTATGTTTTGCTATAATTGTGGGAAGGATGGGCACATGAAGAGAGAATGCTGGTCCCCAAAAGACACAGACAAAGTTGCATATAGGCTACAAGGAGAGCTTCAGAGAACAAATCAGTAGTTAAGAGGTGCATGCAATGATCCCAGTGAAGGCCCCAAAAATGCTAACTCACGTCCCTTTGTGGCAAGGTCAGTTGCCCAGGCCCCCGCTACTGCCTCTCCAGACTGGTCCAGAATAGTGGGTCCCTCCATGGAGACCACTGTAAAGGTGAATGGAGTGTCTACAAGAGCTGTATTAGACAGTGGCTCCCAAGTGACAATTATGTTCCAAGACTGGTATCAGAAGCATTTGTCTGATGTACCCTTACAACCATTGGAGGGGCTGCATGTCTGGGGGTTAAGTGAGAAGGCCTACCCCTACTCTGGATATATCCGAATTTGGCTGTCTTTTCCCACCTCTGTGGCTGGAGTGGCCGAGCAAGTAGAGACCCTGGCCTTAGTGTGTCCCCCTACCGGACTGTATGATGGGGTTCCTCTACTAACTGGGATTAATGCACATATGTTTGGATGGCTGGCACAGCTGTGTTATGAAAAACAGGGGTCAAGGGCTGGTAGAGCTTTAAGAATTCCGGCCTTGATTAAGAAGGCCTATGAGGCACAGAGAGATGTTGAAACAGTAGAACCAGAGGAACTGGTTGGAATTGTCTGGAAGAAGGATCCTGAGTCTCTGATCCTGGTGCCAAATGCCCAGTGTACCTTACAGGGAGAGGTCCATATCAGAAAGGATGTCAAGAATAAAATATTAATGTTGGATGCACCAGGCGACGGAAAATTGCTGGAGGGACTTCTGGTCAAGCCTAGTATTTTGCCTGCTAGAGCCCATGCTTGTGCCAGAAGGGTAATGGTTCAAGTTCATAATGTGTCTGACAGAGAGATTCGAGTAAATAGAGGTTGCACCCTGGCTAATGTGCATTGTGCAGACACTGCAGTGCTGCCCAGTAGCAAGAGTTCGGGGAAGAATGACAGAGTAACGCCTGACTTGTTTGATTTCAGTGACTCCCCGTTGCCAGCTGAATGGAAAGTGAGGATCAGTGAGAAGCTTGCCCAGGGAGATCAGGTGTTTTCTTTAAAGGAATGGGACGTAGGATGCATGCAAGGAGCTAAGCACCATATCCGGCTGCATGATGAAAGGCCATTTCATGAGAGGTCTCGATGCCTGACACCTGCTGACATAGATGATGTGAGACGGCATCTGCAAGAGATGTTAGCTGCTGGTGTAATACAAGAATCCAGAAGCCCCTATGCTTCCCCCATTGTGGTAGTTAGAAAAAAGAATGGGACAGTAAGGATGTGTGTGGATTAACGCACTTTAAACCGGCGGACTATCACTGATCAGTACACTATGCCCCGCATTCAGCATGCTTTGGACTGTCTAAACGGGAGCAAGTGGTTCTCTGTGCTGGATCTCCGCAGTGGGTACTACCAGATCCCGATGGCCCCCGAGGACCATGAGAAGACAGCCTTTATTTGTCCACTTGGCTTCTATGAATTCATGAGGATGCCTCAAGGGATTTCAGGTGCCCCCACCACTTTTCAAAGATTGATGGAGCGTGCAGTTGGGGACATGAACTTACTAGAGTACCTGGTATACCTAGATGATGTTATTGTGTTTGGCAGCTCACTGGAGGAACATGAGAGCAGATTATTCAAGATGTTGGACCGACTGGAAGACTTTGGCCTTAAACTGTCCATTGATAAGTGTCAATTCTTTCAAACATCAGTAAAGTATGTGGGACACATAGTATCCACCGAGGGAAGAGACCAACCCAAATAAAGCTGAGGCCTTGACCACCTGGCCACAGCCCAAAAATCTAAAAGAACTGCAAAGATTCCTGGGATTCTGTGGTTATTATCGGCGTTTCATCAAGGACTATTCAAGAGTGATCCGCGCTTTACTTAACCTTACTCAAGGGTATCCCCCAACCCACAAAAGATACAAAAAGTCAGCGTCCCTCGAGACTGAAAGAGTGTATTTTCATCCAAGTGAAGTATTTGGGGCCCGCTGGACTCCTGATTGTGAGACTGCTTTTCATGAGATCATATATCAACTTACCCACACTCCAATGTTGGCCTATGCCGATCCAACAAAACCTTATGTCCTGCACACTGATGCTAGCTTGCAAGGGTTAGGGGCTGTGTTGTACCAAGAGCATGAGAATGGCCTAAGACCAGTGGCCTTTGCCAGCAGGAGCCTGACCCCATCCAAAAAGAACTATCCTGTACATAAGTTAGAGTTCCTAGCTTTGAAGTGGGCCATTGTTGACCAATTCCACGAGTACTTGTATGGGGCTAAGATACTGGTAAAAACTGACAATAACCCTCTGACCTATGTGCAGACTTCAGCTAAATTGGATGCCACTGGCCACAGGTGGCTTTCTGCATTATCTACACACGACTATGCTGTTGAATACAGAGCAGGACTGAACCACATAGATGCTGATGCTGTCTCCCGGAGGCCTGTTCCCCAGAATGACTGGGTCAGACTGTCAGAACCTGATATTCGAGCACTCTGCCAGAAGTTTGACAGGGAGGAACAAATGTCCATGGACGCAGTGGGCTGTATGGTGGATTGTTTGGGACCTTCTGAGAATTGCATACTGTACCTGCTGCTTATTGCCACTTCTCTGCAATAGACATTGGTGCACTGCCTCAACTGGACAATGACAGTATTTGTCGGGCTCAATCCCGAGATCCCATGATCAAATCAGCTTTAGAAGCTCTCTATGCAGGGAAAGATGTGTCCAAATTACGTTCCACTGATTTGAGAACTGCATTGTTATACAGAGAAGGTCCTAAGTTGAAACTGATCAATAGACTGTTATACAGAGAAACAGTAGACAGAGGGGGACAAGTAGACAAACAACAACTAGTGCTGCCCACTGCTTTTCGAGACTCAGTGCTGAGGTCCTTACACAACCACATGGGGCACCTTGGTATAGACAGAACACTTGACTTGGTGAGATCCAGATTCTATTGGCCTAAGATGGGGGCTAATATGGAGCAACACATTCAAACTTGTAGTCGCTGCTTACAGAGAAAAGCTTTGCCCCAGAGGGCTGCCCCACTTGTTAACATCACCACCAGTGCACCCATGGAGCTGGTCTATATTGATTTTCTGAGTTTGGAGTCAGATCAAAGAAATATTAGTAATGTGCTGGTGGTCACTGACCATTTTACGAGATACTGTATGCCCAAGCTTTCTCCACCAAAGACCAGAAGGCATCCACTGTGGCAAAAGTACCTGTTAGAAAACTTTTTTGTTCACTATGGGGCTCCACAAAGAATCCATTCTGATCAAGGAAGAGATTTTGAGAGTCGTCTGATCAAAGAGATGCTTTCTCTGTGGGGAGTGTGAAAGTCCAGAACCATCCCTTACGACCCCCAGGGGGACCCACAGCCTGAACATTTCAACTGCACCTTGCTAGATATGCTAGACACACTCCACCCAAAGGACAAGCCTAGATGGAGCCAACAAATTAGCACCCTGGTACATGCCTACAACTGCACCAAAAGTGATGCCACTGGGTTCTCCCCCCCTACCGCCTGATGTTTGGAAGAGAAGCTCGACTGCCGGTAGATGTGTTCTTTGGGGTCTCTCCTGATGGGGTTCGAGCTGACAACTATTTACAGTATGTGCAAAAGTTAAAGGCCCAGCTAAATCATGCATACCAACTGGCTCAAACCATGGCTGCCAAAAGAAATCTGGCCAACAAAGAAAGGTATGATAAAAAGGTGAAAGCACAGGAACTCCAGGAGGGAGATCGGGTATTACTAAGAAATCTGGGACTGTATGGCAAACGCAAGACTGCTGACAGATGGTACCATCTCCCTCACATTGTAGTGGGCAAACTAGATCATCTGCCTGTGTACAAAGTAAGGCCTGAGAATAATTCATAGGATGTTAAAACAATGTATAGGAATCATTTACTGCCCATTGGACAAATCTTGATTGAGTCTGAGCCCCCAGATAATGCCCCCTCTGGACCAGTGACTAGAGCTGCTGCTAAGAAAAAAATCAAGAAAGTCTGCACCTACAGAAGCTGAGTTAAAGTGTTCCCCCTCCACAAGTACCAGTTGAACATGACTGTCAGTCCATGTCAGAAGAAAGTGAGTGTGGTTTTGAATACTACCCTTCTTACGAACTGAGTCAGTTGTTTAAGGCCAATCCTCTAGTCAATTCTGGAGATGAAGCTAGGCCTTCTGGACTGTCTAAGCCCCCAGCTTTATCCCTGGAGCCAATGCTCCCAGAAAGTGAAGTGCAAAGCATTAAGTCAGATGATATGGAATCATTGTGTATGGTTGAACTGTTTGAGCTTTCAGAGGAGGAAAATGATGGACCAGAACAGACTGGTGACATACCAGAACAAGAAGAGTGTGTTGAGTGCCCTGATAATTCACTGTCCATGTCAGAAAGCTCTCCATGTGAGCCAAGTGTTGTGGACTCAGAGATTGTAACTCCTGGAGCTGAAAGTGCCCCAAGTTCTAGCCTTTCTACCCCATTGGAGACTCCCCTGACAAGTGAGACAATGCTGAAAACGAGGCTTAGAGTGCAGAGACTGTAACAGTTCCCCCTAGAAAGACTGGTCGAGCTGTAAAGCCTGTGGTGCACCTCAGTTATGATTCCCCTGGGAGGCCTGTGGACTTGCCTCTCAGTGTTGTCCATAAAGGGGTGTATGTGTCCCCAAGCTCATTGCCCAAACTGAACATCAGTGCTAACTCCAAGTTACTTGTGTTGCCCTCTAGGTATGGTGCCCCTGCCCCATCCAGCCTCAAGGTAATTGATAGGGAAGGGCCCCCTCTCTTCAGGTTTCATGTGCAAGAGGAAATAACCTGAGTTATGGTACAATGTGTGTGTAATACTGTGTAAAGAATGACATACTGCAAAGTTTCAGAAATGTGTTTCTGGTAAAGTGATATATTGACTGATGATTACATGTATAAGCCTAATGTGACACTGATGTAAATGTATATGGGTGTATTGAAACTTATGGGGGTACTTGCTTGACACGGACGCCAAGCTTTCCCAGGACAGGAAGGGTGTAACCCCCCCTGCAAATGGGGATTCCCAAAAAGTCTTCCAGGAACTTGCTTGAATGCTCCAAGCATGAATGGTGTTTGGCATTTAAGCCATTTATCTGTGAGTGCTTTTAGAGCCTCTGGTACTGTCTCTTTAAGAGCTGTCTGCTTGCAGACATAATTAGTTTGTATGGTGGGGGGACTCTGTGTTTTCCTGCTTGAGTCCCGCTCGAGCTACTGCCAAATCGCTCTGTTTCTGCCATCGCTAAGTGGGCAGAAGGAGCAGTCTTCAAAGATGTAATTGTTTGCTTGTAACCTGTTAGAGTAATAATGAAAATGCAGTTTGATTTAACCTGCTTTCTTGTAGCAAGGACAGTGCAGAGTAGCTCCCTCATGTTGATTCTGAACTGCTGAATTGGACCAATCATGGTGGGGATCCTTTAAAATGGAGCCTGCTCCGGGCGAATCAGAAATTGGACTCTCCTCTGGAGCCTGCTGTAAGGGGATTGTAAGGGCAGTGACTCTGGGAAATGTAGGTTTGACTTCGGCGCATTTTTTCCACCAACAGAGGGAGTTTACTGTGAGTGACAGTCAAACCAGCCAACTGAACTGGGAGGAACTCAAAGGAGATGCACTGCTCTGTCTACTGGAAAGATCAGATCAGTTTGGGCTGTGAAGAGACAGGGAGCTGTGTGCTTCTTCGGTGTGTAGTTTTAGCACGGGGATCTCGTGAAAGGCCCTAAGTTTCGGTCTGCAGTTTGTGCAAGCGCCTGTTCAGACTGAAACCGACCTGTGAAGAGAATCAAGGAGATCTGAAGAGTAGAAACCAGGCTCACCCTGTAGAAGACTGGAGAAATTGCTGAATTGCACTCGGTCTGTGAGGAACTGAATCTGCTGTGTGTTCTCCTGGGTATTGTGTAGTAATTGTGATCGGGATAGAGAAGCAGCCTGCCTGGTATAGTACTTTCTTTTTACATTTAAATGTGTGTAGTTCTTGTGGGGAATCGCGTTTCAGATCCCCGGTACAGTAAATAGAGTGCATGAAGCTGGAAGTAAACCCCAACTTAATCCAGACTACATCCATTTGCTCTAAACTGTAGTGGGGTCCAGTCACAAGGATCTTGTCCACATGATCTGCTCCTCTTGGCAATCCAGGACAATCTGCCTTCCATCCAGTTCCCAGCATTGAATTTGTGAGTACAAAGCAGGGTAGCTCCCTGCCATCTGTTTATCGAATTGCAAGTGTGTCATCTAATTGTTTTTTTTTTTCTTCATTTCTTCACGGACTGAGCCAACCGGCTCGGGATTACAATCTGGGTATTGTGCCAGTGTTTTTTCCATCACAGGGCCCCAACCAGCTGCAACAGATCCTGGCTAGCCTCCCCCCCCCATCCTGGGTATCCAGTGAAAATGACAATTTGGGACTCTGAATATGCACACAGTACTGTGATTATTAATGTGTTTAACCTAATTAACCTGATTTCCCCCTTCCTTGTTACAGCTCCTTAAATAAATCAGATCTGTTGATTTCAGCAAAGTTACACTGGCTGAGGTATTCGTTTATGTTAAAGTATTGTACTGTGGTTTTTGCACTGTGTCATCTTGTTTTGCAGGGGTTCCCCGGGGTTCAGTCGATGGAGCCAGTCCTCGGGGTAAGTGTACATTGTGAAGATATTCCTAATGCATTGCTTGGGCCACTAGTGGGAAGAAAGGGGGGTTACAGTATCCCAGAGGGCTGTGACCAAGTTAGTTTAACTACTGCAAACCCTGACCTGTGGGTGGAGGAACGCGCCATTGGACCTAGGCCCCTCAACCTGTTAGTAGTTAAGCAGGCAGGGGTAGTAGCCCTTTTGATAGCGTCACCTAGGGGTTACATCTGCAATTCTTCAAATGAATTATCCATCTTACTTACTGTTTTCTCAGTTCTTGACATTCCATTTTTTTTTTTCAAATTGTTTCTGCTAAATTACAACCAAGCCCAGCTACCGAAGTCCAGGATGAACCCATTGGCTGTGTCCTACATTAACATTTTATTTTTATCTCACTTAACTAACTTGACATCTAACTACTCTCATTTTCTTATGTCAGATGACCCTCAAACGTTCACTTTCAGTCTTTATGTAGTGTGCACCCACCCAGGGGATCACAGGTAACAAGTGGGGAACTTCCTAGATAAGGAGAGCCACAGCTCTACTAATCATTAAGTAAATGTAAGAGGTGGAAAAGCCTGCCCTGCTCATCAAGGGATGCTTCTGGTGTGTGACCAGATTAAGAAAGTTAAACTTGTTGAGACTGCTGAGAAGGCAAGGGCCTCACATACAGCAGCCATGAATGGTTCCAGATTTTAAGACAACTCATCTGGATGGCCAGCTGTTTGGTAGCCTCCAGGGATAGGCTGTAACAGTAGTGGAGAATACAGGTGTCTGGAATCTGAGGGTATTTAGTGTAGATTTCCACTAATTCCTGTGAGTGTTTCAGGGGGATACTGGTATTGTGTGATAACCCTAAGGAGTTCCATCTCAAGGGAAGTACCTGCCAGACTTGGGGAACAGGTAGTGTCCCACAAAAGATAGGGTCTTCCACTTTTGGGGGATGTTGGCAGGTCCTGCACCCTGCAGATATTGCCAGCTGAGCTGGTGGTTGTGAGAGACCTAGATAAATTTATCTGAGACTGAGCTGTGGACTATGCTAGGATATATGTCTACGTTTCGTACAGGAGATCCCATGATGGGACTGACTGTTGAGATAGAGGGGCTGTGCAATTTTCATCTGTTGCCAAAGAACATGCCTGAGTATGTGCAAAAGAGCAAAACAAAAGTAAAGCAGACTGAGTCCAACTGTTTAAGAATAAACTTGTGGGAGAAATGTGACAGATCTTTAAGGGAACATTTCTAGAAGTGTATGCAAGATTCATATCTAAAACTGGTAAATACAATAATTAAGGTATTAGAGCTAAATGATCAACAGGAAAAATCAAGAAATACTTAAATAAGAAGGATAAATAATACAAAATGCATTTAATTAGTAACAGCAATGACTCTTAGGATGGCATAAGAACATGGCTATACAATGCGGTAAATCCAAATGCCCAGTCACTGAAATCTGATTGGTTGGCTGACACCTTTTCAACGTAATAAATCCTCCAGTGCACCCACTCAAAAAAATGCCAGCCACCAGTCAGCCACATCAAAAATGCTCCCTGAAATGACTCCAAGCATGGCAAGCCCAACACTGGCAAACACGGCAATCCCCGCTAAATAGCCATCTCGCAGAACTGCTGCACCAGTCGCATTCTGATCCATCCCACTGGCATAATTCATGAAAAGTCTACCAAACAAGAAAGAAGTCAACAGCAACCGAAGTAAAAGCAGTCAGAAAACCTTAGTTTACAAAATATGAACAAATTATTACCTCTCGTTTTTCATCCTGCTACCGGTAACCACAGAAGACTTCCTGTCCCATGCAAACTCGTTACCTCACTCAGGTAACAGCAGTGCATGAACATCAAAACACTCTAACAAAAAGATACCCAAATGTATCTCAATAAATGTAGACATTAAAAAACAAAAAAACCTCAACCAAGACACAGTAAAAAAAGGCAACCAGGGAACATATTTCAACATTTCCTGCTCCCCCCAAAAAAACACAGTATTCCAAAGCAGAAGGCAATACTGTGCATGCCCAGTTTCCCCACAGTCTGACTAACCAAGGACTACTTCTTCCAATGGAGCAATAAAAACACAGAAAAACAACAAACAGGAAAAATAACATTTTTTTTACTTTATTTTGAGGGGGAAAGGGCATTGTATAATCACAATGTGTCACTCCAGGATGTGGGTATATGGTGGCATTTATCCACTTCTGGTGTGGATTTGGTCACTCAACTGTGCCTCATGACCAAACCACACCGGGCATGTTAAATTCCACTATATACCCACACCCTGTCGTGGTATATTGCTTAAGTAACGTATATGCACAAATGCAACAAGGATATAAAAGAAAATACATGGGACTCTACTTAACTAAGAACACAAACAAAAACAATAGTAAATCCTTTTTTAGATAAACTCCTTGAAGCAAACAAAATGTAAAATAGATATTAGTTTGGCAAATAATACAATTAGGAACCCACCTGACATGGCCAATGCCTATAATAATTACTTTTCTTCAGTGTTTGCCCCTGAAATTAAGGAAACAAATAAAATAAACATCCATGTAACAGAAGATAATGTACCTTCGCTGAAAATGTTTCGCTGTGGTGTTGGCACACCAAGATATTCATATAGGTAGCAAAGAAATTAGGATAAAATAAATAACCTAAAAACTTACTCCTCACTAGGGCCTGATAACACCTCTAACAAAATGCTGAAAATTATGTTACAACATATTGTAGACACCCAAATATACTTATCAGATATTGATCAAAACCGGGCAGATACCAAATGTTTAGAAAATGTCAAAAGTGGTTCCAATATACAAGAAGGGGGATATTCAAAACATATGCAACTGTAGACCAATCAGCCTAAAATCATTCCCTGGAAAATCCAAGAAGGCACCATTAAGGAAAGAATAACAACTAACATAAATGACATCATCCCAGATCAGCATGGTTTCACCTCAGGTAGATCCTGCACCACTAATCTAGTTTGTTTCAATGAAAAATCAGTAATACACTTGATAAGAAAACTCCATGTGCCATCATCTGTCTAGATTTCAGCAAAGCTTTTGATCTTGTCCCTCACTGGGCAATAATCAAGAAAATGTAAAATGCCAGTATCAAATGGAAGCTTATTAATTGGACCCTTACTTGGTTGTGCCATAGAAACAAAAGAGTCATAATACATGGTCACTACTCAACATGCAGTGCTTCCCTGTATTCAGTACTTGAACCACTTATTTTTCAAATATTCATATTCAATATGACCAAAAATGTATCAAGCTGGTCAACAACATATGCTGACCATTCCAGACTTGGAGACCCATGTCCTGCAGATAAACAAATATCAGAAATCCAGACAGATCTGGACACTATGTCAAACTGGGCACATAAATGGGAAATTAAATTTAGCATAAACAAGTGCAAAGTCATACATGTAGGTCATAAAAACAGAAAACACAAATATACATTGTGTAAAAACATTTTGCTCTCAATCACAAATGAGAGAGACCTAAACAGATAACCTTGAGCAAAATAAACAGTGTAATGATGTAACAGTTCATGCCAACAAGGTTATGTGTTCCATCAAAAGAAACATCCATTTGTGTAATGATATTATTTTTCCATTCTATAGGGCTTACATAGACCCCCAATTAACCTTCACTGCACAGTTTTGGTACTCATGCACAAAAAGTGACAAACACCAAGTAGAGAAGGTTCAAAGAACAGCCGCAACATGAATATAATCTTACAAAGATAAGCAAAGATAAGTCTTAATGATAACAGACTAACTGAATTACAACATATGCCACCTGAGTTAAAACACTTAAGGGAAGATCTCCTCTTAATATTTGACATTATAAATGACCCTTACCTAATGTGTGAAATTAACCTCAAATTTAAACCTAGCCACCCTAAAACAAGAGGTCACCCTTTGCAGATTTTAGGAAAGCACTTTAATACCATAAAAAGAAAACACTTTTTCACACAAAGACGGGTAAACCCCTGGAATGCATTACCATTGGATACAGAAATTAATGAAAATAAAGTGTATTTCAGATCCAAATTGGAAAAGTAATTTATTAATAGCTAGTCTTTGCTTTACTTTTATTAGACAGTATGGAGCCACATATGGGTTTACACCTCCTAAGCTCCTAGTACCCTAGGTATGAACCTTAGTATGTGCTGCCAAGTTAAACCAAGCTAACTGTATGGAGAGTGGTGTTAGACTACTGCATAGCCCCCAGTGTAGGTGTGGCATCTAGACTTCTGAGAGGAGATGCTGGTGAAGTTGACACTAAGTCAGGAACTTTGTGCTACAGTACATCCAGAGGAGCAGACGTCTATACTTTACCGCCAACGTCATGTGACAAAGTCTTTTTACCATTTTTTTAAATGAATAACCGACTGCCATCCACTGTGACATAGTATGCCCATCACATCCCACCACCAAGAATCCTTCCTAATACAGCGCTGCCACTTATACAGGACACAGATACCTGCTTACATTTGTCCATATAACAGTCATCTGGTAAAAGCAAAACACACATTCAAGCAGCCATGTCACACCCACAATTAGTCTGGCCAACACACACAGCATATAACAGACAATAGTAATTGTGATTGGGATCACAACTCATTTTGTGAATTTGTATTCTTTTCAGCATTTTCTGAAGATTAAAAGACATTTTTAAAACTTTACGGTGCTGGCTTTATTCATTCCTTTTTACTTTTGCGATCCCAGGAGGAACTCTTTCCCCATTTTGCTTCAATGAGTGGGAGCAGACTCCAGTCAGGGGTGGGGGGGTTATGTCCTCTCTTTGCTTCATGGTTCTCCTTCAGGCAAGAATAACATTTTTAACAACTGATATGGTCACAAGCATCTCCTCTACATTGACAGTTTCTTCCCTATCCTCTTTGTCAGCCTCATCAGCACCTGTGTTTTGATTGTAAGAGGAAAGTGCATCCTCTATGTCATCCGTGGGTTCGGGCTGGGGTTTTTTATTGCCCAGGCAACACAGATTGTGGAACTCTTCAGCTGTCAAGCCAGATGATGGAATGATCTGCTTATCTGTGGAATCAGGAATCACAGGCAGTTCTGCAGCTGAATGTGCCCGTCATAAAGCACTGAATGCACTCGCATGAATCTTACAGTGTCTCAAAGGTTAATTTTTTTTAAATATTGGTCTGATACTGTCAGATCACCCTCAGAGTCCAGAACATCAAGTGGTCTGCATCACATCTGTCTCACATACTGCTTTTTAAAACTGTAAATGATGCCTTGCCTTGATTTAATGGCTGCACTATGCAGGTGGTGCTAAATGGTAAAAAATTAACTTAATGTTTCTCAGTTCAGCAACCTGAGGCTTCCCACTAGAATTGTCCAAAATTCCCCTTCTTAACTTCCTAATCCAGGCACTCTGCCAATCAATAAAGATTTTGGTTGTTATCCATGTAGTGCGTTTGCTGCGATACACCACCGGAAGATGGCTGATGCCTCTAAAAAATGGAGCTCAGCTGGCTTCCCTAGACCAGCAACACTTCTTTTTGTCCTGACCATGTAACAGGTGCATAACACGGAGATCCTGTCCTCATCCTTCGTAAGGCCAATAGGTGTTTCTGCTTTAGATGTGAGAGTCCATATCCAACACAGCGAAAAACCAGACAAGTTTTGTCTGGGTTAAAAAAGTCTCTGGGAGCATGCTCCTCATAGATTTGTTGCAGAACATCAAAAATCCAAACTTCTGTGCCCTCTGCATCAGCAGTAAGTTTCTCACCATGCACTTTTTTAAACCCTGTGTTGGGCTGTTGTTTCCACCAGGTCAGCCAAACATTACATTCGTGGATTTTAAACTCTGGTTTACCAAGTATATTGGCTACCTGCTGTACTTTTTGTAAAAGTAGGGGGCCACTGATTAAAGCCTCATGACTCCTAGCATTGGTGGACCAACTGAAAGGGGACACTCAGTGCCAAGGATTCCACACCCAAGTGTGGGGCTGGTCCCAGTTTACACTTAGTGTGCAAAACCACTTTTTTAATTACTCTTTACTGCAGTATAGTAGATTGTATAAGACTTATTTTGCTGACTTCCAGGCTTCCGTGCAGCTGGCCTCAGAGCAGGGCTGCAGCAGTGAGAGATACAATAGCCTGCAGAGTATGTTAAAGCTTTTATAAGCTCTGATCAGATGTTTTCCAGTCCCGCTGTTCTCTCAGGGCTAAGTACAGCCCTATGTGGTTATACATTGACCCAGGAGGACAGCAGAACCAGCAAACAAGAGATCTGCACTTATATAAACTCTAACACTCACTACAGGCTGTTGAATTTCCCACTGCTACAGCCCTGCTCTGATGTCAGCTGCAGGGGATTCTGACATTTTTTGTTACAGAAAATGTCAATCTGGATGTAATCGAAATCAGTCTGATACAATCTAGTGTACTACAGCAAATAGTAAGTAAAAAAATGCTTTTGCACACAAAGTACAAACTAGGATCAGCCCCACACTTGGATGTGCCACCTTTAGTGCTGACTATTCACTTCAACACAGCAACTGCTGTTTTTTGGGCAATCAAAGTTTGTAAAATGTTTCTATTAACAAAGAGTACATAAATTTCACATATTCAGACAGCAGTACATAGTTCAAAAAGAAAAAGAGACATACCAAATCATACAATTTCACTAAGAAAGTACATGTAACTTTAACAACCTGGGTGAGACATTAAAAAGAAAAGGAAAAACACTTTTGGGACAGTCTGTAATTCATTTTGACAACTTGATTCCCAAACAACTGGACAGCACTTCATTATTATATCTGATTGCTTGTGCGGAAACGGATCTAGTTAGCCACTTTATCTGTGAGGGTACTTTGTTCCCTCATCTAAGTAATCACAGCTGACAGTATATTCAGGAATCTCCAGCAAGGGCATCTTAAAGTTTGTTATGCTCCCTTTCTACCACCAGATTTATGAATGGTAGCCATTGCCCTGTGTGCTTTTCTTTTTTTGTGTGCCTCAAGAGGACAGCGACTCTTTCCATTTCCCAGATTCTTTGGCAAATCCTAAGCCATTGTTCCACTGAAGGTGGGGTGTGAGTAGCCACAGCTGTGTGAAGGACATGGTTGAGGCTACCACAAATGCATTAAATAAGTACTTTTCCCTTTATTTTTAAACCCCTTTGGGGCAAGTCCCAAGAGCCAATTCTGGAAGCTGTTTGGTGGCAGTATTGTTAGGGTTTGTCCCACTGCTGCTTCTATTTCAGCCCAGAAAGTTTGGAGGACAGGTCAGCTCCAATAGACATGTGCATATGTTCTCATCTGTCCACAGTCCTCTAGCATTTATCTGACCTATGGAACCGATAATGGTTTGATATTGCCGGGTTGCAAAAGTACCTACTAACTGTTTGTCACCTGACTTCCCTCCAAGTAGGGGAGGCAGCGGTTTTACAGATCTGCTCCCAAACCCTTTCCCACTCTTTGTTCATTAAGGTGCTGCCTATTTCTTCTGCCTTAATAGTTTCCAGATGGTCTTCAATCAGGCATCTGAGGGTATTGTAGACTGTATATATGAGTTTTCTGGTGCTGTTCTGGGAGGCTAGATTGTGTATTAGCAGTCTAATTGGACTATCATCTTGCTTGAGTGCAGCAGTCCTGGGTTCAGTGGTAAGGTAATGTCTTAGTTGAATATACCTAAGAAATCTTGCCTCAGCAACCCAAATTCTCTAGCCACCTGCTCAAATGACTTTAAGATGTTGCCCTGAAACTACTGACCTACTGTACCAGAGTTATGCCCCTTCTCTCCCATCTTCTAAAATCTCAGGTCTAAGGTGTAAAGTCTGAATAGGCTGCAATGGGGGTAAGCTGACTAATATTTCTGTAGAGGTTGCTCCTGTGGCAGACCTAATTCCAACTTGAAGAGTCTGCAGTGCCCATGTATTGGGGACTTGCTCCTTCCCTAGTACATTTCCTTCCATAAAAATAACATTTGCCATCCTAATCTGCCTCATACAGAATTGCTCAAGTGCTATCTAGTGGAGCACCTACTGTGTTCTCATACAGTGCATAAAGTACTGCAGTTGGGCTGCCCAGTAGTACATCTTAACCTCTGGTATGCCTAGCCTCCCCTTATTTTTTTGCTGCAGTCAGAAAAGACCATCTCGGTCTTCCCTCCCCACATAAATCTTGACAGTGTTTTGTGTAACTGTTGCCAATACTGAGTTGGTAGTTTAAGCAGAAGAGGGGCAAAATGAAAATTTAATTTGGGGAACACATTCATCTTGATCATTCTGCTTGCCTTCCCACAGAGAGTGGTAGTTCTCTCTATTTCCCACAATCTGCCTAGTGTGTGTTGTTGAGGCATAGGTCAGGAAGTATAGGAAAACCAGGAGCAGTTTTAAAATTTGCAAGTAGCGTTTTATTATTATCAATAACAGTAAAATAAAAAATAAAATTGTTCAATATAACTATTTACAAAGGCAATACAAACAGAGAAAACAAAGACCTTCATCTGAGGGTATCTCTAGTTCTAAATTTTAATCTCTTTCTCTCTCCAACAAAAGATTGCTCTCTCTATATACTGAATTATCTCTTTTCCTGGCAATTTTTTTTTGCATCCTGATCTAATCAACAGACATCATATTTCTCACAAAATGTATCAGAACTTTGTCAATTTCTTTCCTTGCAGGTACAAAAAAATAGAAGGTGCCCCCTGAACTAATCTCCTGTTGACAACTCTGCAAATGAGCTTGTGCAGGTCAAACTGCATCTTAAAGTTAAATACCTAAGTTCCAAATAGCTTTTTGCAATCATTTCAACAGTATAACTATGCATTTTCAAATCAAGGGATCCTAGTTTCATACAAAGATTCATATATATTTTTATAACCACAGATACAAAAGGGGAAGGAAGGACAGAAACAATAAGTGAAGGAAGGGAGATTGCAGGAGGCAGAGAATTGCAAGACCGTCAGAGTGAACAGTTCCTAGAAAATTTGATTGTGCAATCTGATAGACATGAGACAGAAAAGGAGAGGATAGAACAGATCCTTGTGCTTAACTCTTTCTGCATAACAAATGGGACAGGACCTTATTCAACCCTGTCACAGTGTGGTATAGCTGGGTTATCCAAATCTCTTAATATGGGAACACCTTAGTTTCCCACTTTAATTTACTATATTGCCTCAGTTGCACTGTGGGTGGGCACACAGTGGCAGTACTTTAGATTTATCTTCATTGAGTTTGAAGCCTGATGCCTGACCAAACTGTTTGAGCAGGTACATAACCTTGAGGATATTTTGGGCTGTGTCGGAAATACATAGAATGGTGTCATTGGCATACAGAGACACTTTAATTTCCTCCCCTGTTATAATTATGCCTTTAATTTCCTGGGACTCCTGAATTATTTCAGCTAGAGGCTTGAGGCTGATAGCAAACAAATGTGGGGAAAGAGGATTCAGCTGTTAGTTCCCTCTCCTTAGCTGGATTTTATCGGTTAGGCTACCATTGACTTTAACATGGGTTTCCAGATTAGCATAGAGATTTTTAATCCATTTGTGAAATTTTTCCCCAATCCGAAACTTGTCCAATATAGCATCTAAGAAGCCTCAATCCAAGCAGTCAAATGTTTTTTTCTGTGTTGACTGCTATTATTACCCTGTATTCCCCCTGTGATAGTCTTTTAGCCTCTGTGAATACATTGAGGACCCTCCTAATGTTGTCTTGTATATGTTGCCCTAGAATAAATCCTGGCTGATCAGGGTACATCAGGCTTATGATCACTCTTTGAACAACAGAGCTATCTTACAGTGCTTTCTATCCCTTTTTCTTTCACAATCTGGATTACTGTTAGGGTGTTTCTTACCTCACAACTTTTCCTTTTGGTTAAGCAGCTCATTCAAGGTGGACATGGGATTTCAAAATGGATAGACTGATCCCAGAAACTTAGTTTAGGTGATTTCTCAATCTCTGTCAGAAGCTCAGCCTTGTGAGATAAAGTTAACCCCCTCCATTTTGCCATTTGTGATGCGAGTGATGCTAGGGTGTTTTATACATTCAAGCCACCAGTAATAAAAGTAATCAACTAACTGCTAAATCTAAAGTACTTCACACTCAGTTCTCATCTCTGTGAGTCAATCTGTGGATACAGCAGTCGATATAGACAGCAGGCAAGTACACTATAACTAAAAGCTTTAAATGGACTGCAATGGGAAACAGTGTTTGATAATTAAACCATTCCATTATAAATGGATGTTTAAATTATTTGTTTCCATTATATCTGGAGCATACTATATGTACCCTCAACCCTGTATCACTCTACATCCTTCCCCTCCCACAGCCCCAATGAAACTTTATTTATGTGATTTAAAAAAACTAATAGTGGTAATATAGTCACCTCTACACACACCTGGCATGTCAGTAACACCCATAACCTTCCTCCCCCACCTCTTCCTTGTCCCAAGTCACAAAATAGGCACCCTAACCTCTACTTTACCCATCGTCTATCATTCAAACTTTCTTCTCCTTTCTCAACCTCCCACAGCAGTAAAAGTATACAAGAAAATCTGTTAAAAAAGAAAACCATCTTATACTGAAGTGAGCTTACTCACTATTGAGTTTACTGCTTTTGAATGAATTAATGATGATGTCCACACTTATAGTAATTGCTGATTAATGTCTTTTTTGGATCAAGAAATGTTCTCTTACTGTTAAAAAAATTATTGAATTATACAGAATGCATGAACTGATGATCACTGTCAATAGAGGCTAAAAATAAAAACAGATGTTATTATGACAGACAAGAAATGTTTACATCTCTCACCCATAGGGACTGGCAATCTGACAGCAGTGATGCCTGATACTGGCAGCTGGGTGAGTGCATACCTTGGAACAGCACTTACTGAATTTGCTAAACTTTCAAGAGACAAAGTTGTAATCATGAGTGACTGATTTTTTTGTTTGTTTCTCTTTTTGAAGTAGCCAGCAATCATTCCAATAGAGAAATTAGCGACCTGTTTGGGGTAGACCAAAAATGAAAACTGTACTTTGCATTTCTGAATTATTTACTCTCAGAACTCGTAATGCAAAAGAACAGTGGTGATTTACTCTTCATAATACAGTTAAGTGCATTACAGAATTAAGGTTGAAAGATACAGGAAGAAAAATTATTTTCAAGGGATATAACCATGCTGAATGTTGTGCATCAATATATAATGAACCAGAAACTTAATAATGCACCTGGGAAACAAAAACCCAGGGAAAGATTGCATAATGGGGGGGGGGGGACTAGTAACAACAACAAAAATGGAAAGGGGTCTAGGGGTAATCATATCAGATGACCTTAAGGTTAGCAAGCAATGTGAGAAGGCAGTAGGGAGGGCTGGGGATACTGGGATGTATAGGGAGAGGCATCACCAGCAGAAAACAGGAAGTCCAGTGGAGGGCAACTAAAATGGTGCAGGGTCTGCAAGAGAAGCCATATGAAGAGAGACTAAATGGGCTTAATATGTATACCCTTGAGGAGAGAACGGAGAGGGGGGACATGAGGAGGCAGGGAACTACAGACCAGTCAGTCATACCTCAGTAGTGGGCAAGATTATGGAGACACTCCTTAAGGAAAAGATAGTGCAACACCTGGAATCCATAGGGGCACAGGATCTAAGACAGCATGGGTTTACAAAAGGAAGGTACTGTCAAACTAATCTCATAGATTTCTTTGACTGATTAACCAAAGAGGTGGACCGGGGGGAGCAGTTGATGTCGCCTACCTTGACTTCAGCAAAGCTTTCGATACTGTTCCACATAGAAGATTGATTAATAAGCTGGGTAGGCTCAGGGTGGGTCAGAAGTTAGTCAACTGGGTGGCAAACTGGGTGACGGGTAGAAAACAGAGAATGGTGGTAAATGGTATACAATCAGAAGAGAAGTAAGTCACAAATGGAGTACTTCAGAGTTTAGTCCTAGGGCCAGTCCTCTTCAATATCTTCATCAGTGACATTGCAGATGGACTGGAGGGTAAGGTTTGTCTGTTTGCAGATGACACCAAGATCTGCAACAGAGTAGATGATCCAGATGGAGTGGCAGAATGAGAAGAGATCTGCATAAACTAGCAAAATAGTCAAAAAAGTGGCAGCTGGAGTTTAATGCAAAGAAGTGCAAGATCATGCACATAGGGAAGAGAAACCCTGAAACCACCTGTAGAGTGGGAGGGGAGTTGCTGGCCATAACAAAGAAAGAAAGAGACTTGGGCATCATCATCACAGATGACCTGAAATCATCCTAGCATACCATCAAAGCAGTAGGTAAGAGTAGTGGGATGTTGGGGTATATTAGTAGGGGTATCACAAGTTGGAAGAGGGAGGTAATCATCCCTCTTTACAAGACACTAGTTAGGGCCGATCTGGAGTACTGCATGCAGTACTGGAGGCCACACCTTCACAAGAACATTAACCAAATTGAGGCAATCCAGAGAAGGGCAACCAAAATGGTGCAGGGACTGCATCAGAAAACATATGAGGACAGATTAACGGAGCTCAATATGTATACCCTGGAACAAAGGAGAGAGAGAGATGATATGATTGAAACATTCAAATACCGTAAGGGCATTAACAAGGTAAAAGAGTCTAACATGTTTCAATATAAGAATAATAGTAGGACAAGAGGACACAACATGAGATTAGAAGGAGGCCGATTAAGGGGTAATGTAAGGAAGTTTTTTTTCACAGAAAGGGCAGTGGATGCATGGAACGGCCTACCTCAGGAAGTGGTGGATATGAATACAGTGCAGGGCTTCAAACAGGCATGGGATAGGTATAAGGAGCAATACAGATGAGTATGAATAGATAGCCATTGACAGAGAAGGCCAATGGCACATTCATAAGGTAGAAAAGAAATGGGCAGACTAGATGGGCCTTATGGTCCTTATCTGCCATCAACTCTATGTTTCTATGTTTCTGTGTTATCCCTCTGTATAGACAGTTGGTGAGACCCCATCTGGAGTACTGCATCCATTTCTGGAAACCCCATCTTCGCAAGGACATAGACAGGATGGAGGCAGTCCAGAGGAGAGCAACTAAAATGGTGCAGGGTCTGCAAGAGAAGCCATACAAGGAGAGACTAAAAGGGCTTAATATGTATACCCTTGAGGAGAGGAGGGAGAGGGGGGACATGATAGAAACTCTTAAGTTCTTCAGTGGAATTAAGAAAGTCCAAGAGGGTAGCATCTTTCAGAAAAAGAGATGTGCAAGAACAAGGGGACAAAATTTCAAGATAGAGGGGGGATGGCTCAGGGGCAATGTGAGGAAGTATTTTTTCACAGAGAGGGTGGTGGATGCATGGAACAGCCTTCCTGAGGAGGTTGTGGTTTCTAAAACTAAGGGTGAATTCAAGAATACATGGGACAGAAATAAGGCAAGTGTTGTGGGGGGTAGGAAGAAATAGGCTGTTGGTTAACTAGGATCTGCAGCTTATCCTGTAGGTAGGGAAATGGGCAGACTAGGTGGGCCAAGCGGTCCTTATTTGCTGTCAAAGTGTACGTTTCTATGTTTCTATATGAAGCAGACTAGCTCCTCACTATGGCTGTTACAAGCACTGATGCTTAGGAAATGGTGGACAGTTTACAAAAGAGGAATGTATAATTACTTGAAAAGTATCGAGGAGGTAACGTGCATGCATGTTGCACACAGTATGAAAATACATGCCAAATGACATGGGACATTGACTATATACCCAAAATGCAACGCATTAAAATCTTAAGAGACAAAACCATAAAGAAATAGTGTATTATTTAATTTATTCTAGTAAACATGTTTTATTCTACATTATGAACTGAGGATTGTAAATAGAGGAATCTGATTGGCTGAGAGCTCTTTGAAGCCGTGATGATATTGGGCTACTTCATCATGGCTTCAAAAAAGTTCCAGTGCCACCAGCCTCTTTGCTCTCTACTGTCTGAGAACTATTTTTTCAAAATGTACTCCTACACCACCCAAAAACTCATTCATTAAACATTTTAAAACCTGTTTCTTTTATTTAAAAAATTTGGAACTCAGTTCATAATAGCAATAAGTCACTTCAGAGTGTGGCATATCATGGGATATCGTCACTTCTCAGGTGGTTAGATGCACTTGGCCTGTGGCCTCATGCCCAACCACTCAAGGCGTGTCGATACACCATGATATACCACACCCTGCCATGCCTTATTGCTTAATTATACAATGGCAAGAAAATTTCCTAGACTCTGATTGGTCAGTCTGGGGCTGGACCCATGATGTTATCCCAGCATAACATCAAGGGTGTGATGTTATCCAGCACTACATCATGGGTCTAGTCTCAGCACTATGAATTTCCTGACTGATTGCATTTGGATTTGTTGGATTTGGATGATTATATTCTTTTTCTCTGAAGAAACCAAAATTTTTTTCCACACTAACAAAAAAATCTTTAAAATGATTTTTTTTTAATTCTGTATAACAACAAGCCATACAAGCCATTGTATAATATGAATAATGCCCTCCAGAGTGTGTGTCATGCTGGGATAACATCACTTCTGGGGTGATTGCCCACACTCGGCCTTTTGCCTCATGCCCAATCACCCCAGGCGTGACGTTATCCCAACACGACACACTCTCTGTGGAGCATTATTCCTTTAATAGTCAACTGGTAAGATTTAATGCTGAAAGAAAAAAAAGGACTTAAAAATGAGAGAAAGATAAGAACACATCCAATTGTTGTTCATAGAGCAATACAGATCTTATATTGTATGTCCAATTTATAAGAAACACCATCAAACAGTAAAATCATTTTCTGCTATGAATTGGGACACTGTATAGAATTTTTGTAATCAAAGTTAATTAAAATTGTTCCATTCCATTTTTTCTCGCCCCATGTGTTATAATCACCCTTTCTGCATAAAGGGTATATCAATGGTAATACAGACACAGCTGTAGCAATTTATATTGTGAGTTATTTTCCAAAATCTTTGGAGATTTCTTAGGGAATTTTCATGAGATTTCCTGGAGCACAGGCAGTCCCAGCTATCTTTTCTGTTGGTTTTCACCACAGAATTTTGAGAGATAACTTGCTGAATCAACTATTACTAGTGTACTAGTAAGTATAATGATTTAACTACACCTATAGAAAAAATATTTAAAATAAAGTTTCACCAATCATTTTCACATTATAAATAGTTAAGTTTAAATATTTTATTAATAATAGAGTAAATATAAATTACTATCACATCATGGCCCTTTAGGAATTTTGGTGTATGCGGGTACCTCTATTTGTGTTATAGGAGGCATCTATTTACTCAGTAAGACATATGACTGATACAGAATTGTGTAAGGTAAACATCATGGGCCCGATATTCAAAATCACGCAAAGCAGAGTGCAGAGATTTGTGCTCGACTTTGCTATAGTCCAGGTGCCTGAAGGTGCTGTATTCAGTGGAATAGCACACACTGATGCTATTTAATTGAATACAGGGTCATGCTAGCCCTGTGCTAAGCCATTAGCACTGCCCTGACATGGCTCTTGAAGTACACCACTGCAATGGTTTACGCCGAAGAGCAATTTTCAATTCTCAAAAGGACCCATGCAAATGATCCCATTGGGCATGCATGGCACTAAGAGGCCATTTACATGCCCATTATGGGCTCATTTGCATGGGTACGAACGTACGAACATACAGAATTTGCCAGCAGATAAAAGCCTAGAGGTCTATCAAGTCTGCTCGAATGTGCAGCTAGCACCTTATTCTGCAGCTGCCCCTCCCTTCCACCTTCCCTTCATTAACCCTCCCCTTGTCCTGTCCCATCCTCATTTGAAGCAGTCCACTGTTCTACTGCATACCACTTCAGCAGGTAATGCATTCCACCCACCACCACCCTCTCTGTAAAAAAGTGTCTCCTCATCTCCCTCCTGAACCTTCCTCGCTCCAGTCTCATATCATGGCCCCTGGTGGCCCTCCCTTCCCTTACTTTGAACAGCCTCTCTGTACCCATCTTGTTTATTCCTTTCATGTATTTAAAGGTTTCAATCATGTCACCCCTGTCTATCCTCTCCTCTCCTCCAGTGAATACATGTTCAACTCCTTCAACCTCCTCTCGTATGATAAGTCCCCCAGCCCCTTGATCATCTTTGTCGCTCTGCGCTGCACCCCCTCCAGTAACTTAATGTCCCTCTTCAGATACGGATGCCAGTACTGCACGCAGTACTCCAGGTGTGGTCTAACTAATGACCTATACAGTGGCAGAATCACCTCCTTCCTTCTCGAGGATATACCCCTTGCAATACAACCCAGCATTTTGTCGGCCTTTGCAGCTGCCTTCCTACATTGTGCCGAGTTGTTCATTGACCCTGTAATGAGCACACCCAGATCCTTCTCCTCCTCTGTCTGGGCTAGCTGCACCCCTAGCTGGTAACTCCTCCTTGGGTTCTTCATCCCAAAATGCAGCACCTTGCACTTTTGGCATTAAAGCCCAGTTGCCAGTGTCTGACCAGGTTTCAAGCTTTGCCAGATCATCCTGCAACCCTGCCATCCCCTAGGTCATCCACCACCGCGCCTACCTTGGTATCATCGCAAACAGACTGATCTTGCTCTTGATGTCCCATGATATGTCTGCAATGAAATATCCCAAACAACACTGGTCCCAACACTGAGCCCTGTGGAACACCGCTCATCACTGCCCTTGGGTGGAGAGCTCCCACCCACCACCACCCTCTGTTGCCTTCCCTGCAGCCAGTTTCCTACCCATCTCACCAGATTTGCACCCGCCCCTGTGCCTACTAACTTCCTTCCCAGCCTTCCATGTGGCACTGAGTCGAATGCCTTACTGAAGTCCAGATACAGGACATCCACTGCATGGTCCCTGTCCAGTTGCCTAGTTACCCAGTCATAGAACTGGACCAGGCTGGTTTGGCCAATTTAGTGCATCACCACCCCCTTCCCATTGCCCCATCCCAGATGCAGTGCCAATAGTCCCCCCCATCTGATTCCTCATCTGGTACATGCACACAGTTTCCCTTGTGTCCAGTGGTCACTCCCCCTGACTGCACCCATGCCTAATATCCACACACAAAAACCCTGGCATCTAGTGGTCCCTCCCCCAACCTGCACCCATGCCTGAAGTAGCACAACATTTAACCTGGTGTGTCGTGGTCCCTCCCACCTGATGCCCTGTCTGATCAAAAAAAGAAGATTCTCCCTGGTGTCCGGTAGTCCCATCCCCATCTGATCCCCATACCAGTGAAAGCCCACCCTGGTTTTACAATCCACCCCAGCAATCACTGGCCTGCAACTATTGTGCAGGATGTCTGTGGCAAGTAATATCCCCCCTAACAACATAGCTCTGGCCCTGTTCCTGAATAATGATATTGCGACCCCCCCAGCACATGTCTCATTGGTGTCTAATGGCTCACCTCCCTCCCATGGCACCGAGAACCAATCCCCCTGTCACCCTTACCTGAATCTTGGTGCTGCTGGAGGAATGGGACCCACAAGACACCAATAAGACATGGGCTGCGGGGTTTCAGAATATCACTATTCAGGAACAGTGCTGGAGCTGTGTTTTTGGGGGGCATTGCTTGCAACAGGCAAGTATGTTAGTGGTGGGCTAGAAATCAATGGGGGATTGTCAAACTGGAGTGGGCTTTCACCAGTATGAGGATGGGTATCAGATGGGGGAGGGACCACTGGACACCAGGGAGAATCTTCTTTTATTAATCAGGCAGGGTACTGGGTGGGGGGGACCACTAGAAATCAGGATAAATGTTCTGCTACAATGGGTGTGGGTGCAAGTGGGGGAGGGATTGCTAGATAACAGGGACATTGTGTGTGGACAATGGGCATGGGTGTGGTTGGGGGAAGGGACTGCTAGACACGCGGGACATTGTGTGTGGACATCAGGCATGGGTTTCTGGGAGAAGGGACAACTGGACACCAGGGATACTGTTTTGGTAGGTTGGGACCAGATCGGGGGCCCACCACACTTCCTCTGCCAACTACTAGGAATATGCTGGAGTAAGTGGTAGTCTCTGTTGGTAGTATTTGCACCATGCAAGGGGATCACACAAAATGACCTTGTATGGCACAAATAATTCAAATATTGGACTGTGCTGATATTCAGGTTCCCACTCCTCCATTTGTATTGCACCCCCTCCACAGATTGCCTGGGTTGAAACCCTGTTTGCCCACACAAACCGGGCTTATGAATATAGGAAATCTGCACAAAGCCCAGTTTGTGCATGCAAACTTAGATTGAATATGGGGCCCCATATGCCGCAATTTTTCTTATATCCCCCTCTTTTATTTCATAAAACCTTATTCTATGTACAGTATATACATTAATGAGATGTACAGTGTGTTTGAACAACACTTTTGTAATTACATGTTTATTCTGTTTGCTGTACTATAGGTACCACCTTTCATGACTGAAGGGACACATGCCCAGTGACCATCATAGTTTGAAAGCATATCAAAAGCTCTTTCAAATTAGGTATTAGGCTAATCTGTAGCAGAATGCACTGTAGAGATATAGATGACTGAGTCTGTTCAATAGTTATACTACGTAGTAGACATTTTTAGAACATTCCCAGCTGCCTGCCCTTGAACAGGGCTGCTTCAGCTCCCCCACGGTCTGCCGGCACCCAGCCAGCCACCAACCAAGACCAGGATGCCCGCCTGCAGCTCCTTGGAAGCTACCTGCCCTTGAACAGGGCTGCTTCAGCTTCCCCATGGTCGGCCGGCATCCAGCCAGCCACCGACCAAGACCAGGACACCCGCCTGCAACTCCTTGGAAGGTACGGGACAGCGCAGCCAATTGGAACACAGATGCTTCCAGCAAACCTGCTCTGATTGGCCAGGACTTTTCCCCTGCTTCAGCCATCTGGCACTTTTTACAAATAGATTTTCGTTAGAACTAAGCACATTTCAACTGTGTAATAGAAGTTTTTCAACTGTATTAGCTGGATTGTAATTTCTACTAGTGTTTTAAAGTGCTTACACCTCTTCTGTCTCAGTGCTCTTCCTGCAGCCTGCCCCCCCATCCAAGCACTCTGGCTTGGTGCCGAAAAGTCTAACTACCTTTTGTCTTACTAAACTGCTCAGATCTAACCTATCCTAACCTCTATGCTATTTAAGACCTGCTCTTTTTTCTTCTCTCCAGCTGCCTGCCCTTGAACAGAGCTGCTTCATCTCCCCCACGGTCAGCCGGCACCCAGCCAGCCACTGACCAAGACCAGGACGCCCGCCTGCAGCTCCTTAGAAGGTATGGGACATCGCAGCCAATTGGAATACAAGTGCTTCCAGCAAATCTGCTCTGATTGGCCAGGACTTTTCCCCTGCTTCAGCCATCTGGCACTTTTTACAAATAAATTTTCGATAGAACTAAGCACATTTCAACTGTGTAATAGAAGTTTTTCAACTGTATTAGCTGGATTGTAATTTGTACTAGTGTTTTAAAGTGCTTACACCTCTTCTGTCTCAGTGCTCTTCCTGCAGCCCCCCCATCCAAGCACTCTCCCTTGGCACCGAAAAGTCTAACTACCTTTTGTCTTACTAAACTGCTCAGATCTAACCCATCCTAACCTCTATGCTTTTAAGACCTGCTCTTTTTTCTTCTCTCCAGCTGCCTGCCCTTGAACAGGGCTGCTTCATCTCTCCCACGGTCGGCCGACACCCAGCCAGCCACCGACCAAGACCAGGACGCCCGCCTACAGCTCGTGGAAGGTACGGGACAACGCAGCCAATTGGAACAGTGGCTAGTTTTCCATTAGCAGGTTATACAGACCTGCCACTAGAGGGATTCTTGGTCTTTCTACACAAATCACTGTATTCAATCATGGGCAATATGGCCTGCATTATCATTCTACTTCTTTCCTGTTGCTGCTACAAGGGGAGGTTGTAGTTTGAGGTTCCCCTAAGCTTCACTGAACAGGCTGACAACTTCCTTAAAACTGCCTGTGAGACAGCTCTGCAGCTGAAAACAGGAAGCCCTCAGTGTCTGACATGCACCCTTCAGACTCAAGTCAGATAGACTCTGAGCACCCTATTCTTACCTACGCTACGTTGACATCATCCAATAGTAATACCTTACTTAGTATATGCTTCCCTCTGCCCTCCTTGGTGTGCTAGGAACCCAAGTGTCCCTCCCCTAATAGGGGTGTACTACTTGCCATAATCTGCTCACTGACCCTGATCTGGGTGGACAGGCTCATAGACCCATTCCCCCCAGAACCAGTGAGCAATCTACATAATATCCCCCCACACGACTTCCTTAGCAGTTACCCCATCTCAAGTATATCTAGTCTCTTAACAGAGCGTGAGATCTTTAAAAAGGGTGTATGCTATGACCTGCTTTACTATATGAGCAGGACGCATCAAAGACACCTCATCTCAATACCTAGCACTAAACTGCTCAGGTTACTAGTCTTGCTACTTCTTCTATCAGGTGATATCCAACCTAACCCTGGCCCATACGTGCTCAATACATTGGTAGCATCCCCCCAGGACCATCAATGGGTGGCCACCAAGGGTCTGAAGACAGCACATATGAACATATGTAGTCTTAGATCAAAAATACATGAAGTCCAGGCCTGGTTGGACCTCTACAAACCGGACTTACTAGCCATCTCTGAAACCTGGCTAAAAGCCCACATCCATGATCATGAGATTCAGGTCGTGGGCTACAATAGCTACTGCAATGACAGGAAAACCAAAAAAGGGGGTGGGGTCCTAATCTATGCTAAAGATGACCTCTCCGTGTCACCTATACCCCAGCAGACTAATCCTACTGCAGAAGGAGAGAGCATATACATCCGGATAACCCTAGTGCACGCCAAACAACTAACAATTGGCTGTGTCTACCACCCACCAAAATCAGCCCTCAAATCCCTTGAAGGCGTCACAAATGATACAGCTACCAAGGTAACAATGGAACAACTAATCCTGGGTGACTTCAACATTAACTGGGCCCAGGACCCTGGTCATGCCTCGAAGTCACTTACCCATGAAGCAGGTCTGACGCAGGTCACCGCTGAACCGACCAGACTTAATTACAAAACTGGGAACCACACCACCCTTGACTGGGCTCTGGTGTCTAACCCCACTAATATACAGAGTGCGGGCACAATGGCAGACTCCCTGAGTGACCATTCCCCAATCTTCTGTATATGGAAAAACAAACCACTCAAGGTCCAACCTAGAATTCTCTCCGCCTGTGACTTCTCCAAGTTCTCTGAACTACAATACAATCGCTACCTAGGTTGTCTGGACTGGAACCCCATAAATCTTCTCCCTACTCTTACTGAGGCTGTGCAATACTTCCAGGATGAACTAACCACAACAGCCAACCTCTTTGCTCCAATGAAGAGAATGAGGGCTAAAGGCAGCTGCTACAAGTGAATCTCTCCCTCCCTCAAAGCCCTAATGGCTACTCGGGAAAAGGCCTTGAAAAAGTTTAGGCTCTTCTCCCTCCTGGCAGATCTCACTGAATACAAAGCCCTGAGGAACAAAGCCAAGAGAGCCATAAAACTTGCTAAGAGAGATTACTTAACACACCTCCAGAAAACCAGCCTGGGCAACCCCAAGCAATTCTGGAATCATATCAATGACCTGATCAAGGGCAGCAAAAAGCCTGAGTCCTGTCCCATGGAGATTAACGGTCAGCTCACAACTGACCCTTCTCAAATATTGGCTGCCCTTAACAGTCACTTCTCAGACCTTGAGGCCTTCAAGACCTGCCTGTCTCCCCAGACTCTCCCCCCTACCTCAGATGAACCACCTCACATGGAAAGACCATCATTTCACCTGAGACTGACTAAATGCACTGAAGTACTAAACCTCCTAAGGAACCTGAAACCAAAAGGGTCAGGGGGACCCGACGGTATCAACCCTTGGCTACTCAAGGCAGGAGCTACCTCCTTAGCCTGACCTATAACCATGCTCCTCAATCTATCACTGAGGGAAGGAGCAGTCCCTGACTCATGGAAACATGCCAATGTTGTCCCTATTCACAAAGGGGGGCTCAGGGAAAAACTCAACAACTACAGGCCATCTCCCTTTTGCTAAGGTGCAAGAAAGAGTCCTCTACAATCAACTCAGGGACTACCTGGAAGCTCATCAGCTCCTTGCCCCCTCCCAACATAGATTTAGAACAAACCATGGTACTGACACTGCCCTCATTAACTTCACGGATGAAGTTCTCAGGGCAATGGACAAAGGGATACCCACTGGTGCAGTCTTTATAGACTTATCCAAGGCATTCGACCTCGTCGACCACAACTTGCTGCTACAGAAGCTGCAAAATATAGGCCTAGACAATCATTCCCTGAAGTGGTTTGGGAGCTACGTATAAGGAAGGGCACAGAGGGTCTCATAGAAAGGGACCATGTCTGACCCACTACCCCAAACCAGGGTGTACCTCAGGGCTCAATTCTAGGCCCCCTCCTGTTTTCCTTGTTTACCAATGACCTGTGTACCGACTGCGGGGAGAGCTCGGTTGTGCAGTACGTTGATGATACTGTCATCTTCCGACCCCTGCGTGACGTGGTTGCCCTAGGCCCTGTACTCCAAAAGGATCTCACTTCACTAGAGACTTGGTTATGTAAGAACAGAATGGTACTAAATACCGACAAGACCAAGGCAATGCTATTCGGGCCAAGATCCCTGGGATTTGACAGGTCCTCATCCCTCTCCTTAACCTCACTCTTTGGTAAAGCCATTAACATAGTCCCCTCCCTTAAATACTTAGGCCTTATGTTGGATCAGAATATCACATACAAGGAACACGTGGACCAGGTCACCAGGACCCTACATCGGAAACTTGGCACCCTGTACCGACTCAGGGACCAACTCATCCCAGAAGCTAGGCTCTCCATAGCTATCAGTGTCCTTCTACCCAGCCTGACCTTTGTGGCCCCTATTATACAGGGCATGGCTAAACAAGAGATTACCAGGATGCAAACCCTATATAATAAAATAGCTCATTTCACAACCTTAGACCACCCGAGACATCACCACTGTGACACTTTGGCCAATCTTCGTTGGCCACATTGGTCGCCCGCCTCCAACACCCCTTGCTTGTCCAGGTCTACAAGCTTCTCAAACCCCACTGTCATGGCACTTAAAGCTCCTAAGGTACTCCCCTTCTCTCCAACTCCCGTCTCCTAGCTTAACCTTCCTACTACCTGCCTTATACAGACTGCTCATCAGAGGCCACGTGTAACCCCTGAATAAACTATATGCAAAGTACTACCAATTGCTTACATGTCATGATGATAACCATGTCTGTACCCATGCCTGCATCCACTGCTTTTCTTTTACCATGCCTGTAAGCCATGTCTGTATCCATTGCTTTTCTTTTACCATGCCTGTAACCATGCCTGTATCCACTATTTTTCTTTACTGTAACCACCTCATGATGTAACTCACAATGCCTCAAATGTTCTTTATGGCCTTGTTCATTCTTATAACTTGTATGATTATCCCGGGTCACCCCTGAAAAAGGGACCTTCGGGGCTCAGTGGGACTACCCGGTCACCAAAATTTAATAAATAAATAAATAAATTGTAATGTCATCAAAAAACATGCTGTGTCTAACTGCACTGAGTCAAACACAATTTGTTCCTCGATGACATCTCAATGTTCTAGAAATGGCTGCAATGTGGTATTGATGTTGAACAGATTCAAGCATCACTATTTTTGGACTGCTTTCAGCTACAGGTAAGCCCATTACCTCATTTAAAAGAGCATTTCATGGGCCTGCAAACTATGCCAGCCACTGGTCATAAATGTTTCCTCTTAAGCTGGGGTAAAACTTCAGAGTCAACAGTAAACAGCTTGAAATCAACTATTGATGAAATCTTAGTGGAGATTTAGTCCTGTTCTTTGTTTACCTGCTTTGAGAAGTTAAATTTCACTCTGCCCTGCTCAAACACATATGCAAGTCCTTTAAAACCAGCCCTATTTGTGAACATGTGTGAATCAATTTCACTCAGCCCTAGTCTTTAACATTTGTGAGTCAATTTCACCCACCTTATTTGTGAACATGTGCGAGTCAATTACAGTACACCAAGTCCTATTCATGAACATGTGTGAGTAGAGCTGTTCAAAAATGAAACGTCTGCTGGTGGAATTATGGCAAAAGTCAGAATTTTGCATTTGTGAAATTTTGGAATGCACTTTGGCAACTTTTGTGGAAATTCCAAATTAGAACCGTGGAATAAATGTATGAATTGTATATTACTATTTTAAACTGTGGAAAATAATTCCACAGAACTGATCACTGTCAGTGGTCAGTTCTGTAGATTTTTTTTTCTGCAGTTTAATACATTAATCCACAATTCATACATTTATTCTGCAGGTTAGTGAGTCACTGAACTGTGGAATGAATGTATAAATTGTGGATTAAAATAGCAGTATTTGATACGGAAAGTTGAGTCTAGTACATGTCTGATTGAGTTTTTAATGATTTTTAACTTTTTTGTAACTAATTAAATTAAGTTTTGCTTTGACTTTGTTCTGTTTCAGTGTTGTTTTACCTTGCCATTCAGCACATACACCCGTCCAGTCTGCCACTATGGTTTCATGAATGTAGGAGGCATGATCAGTTTTAGTGCATCAAACACAAATGACTACAATTAGATTCCACTCTCAGATCTGTCAATTATGCGCATGCACATTCACAATCGTTCAGTACCCATAGACTTGTACTCACAGAGACTGAAACTGTTCGTCCAGGTCTACGGTGTCTTCAAATGCTCGGTGCCTTTATTTGTTTAAATTATACTTTTTATTTTGGTCAGGTTTATTTAATTTCATTTGAAATGCCATTTGGGTTGTTATATATTGGTAAAAATGTTTACAGTAAATGAGTCATTTTGCTACCATGCCATGACATTTATCTGTTTCCCTTACACAATGATTCTTGTTGCAGTGGCTGTTCACAAAAGTATAAATATCTGTATAATATATATATAACATCTGAGTGCTGCTATTTTAATTCAAGTAATTTTCTGCTAACTTCTCATCTCCATTCATTTAGGGTTCGGCTAATTCATGGGAACACTTCAAACTAGGGCTTGAAAGATCACAGCAGATTTAAATTGTAAGTTATTTAAATCTGCATTTTGCAACTGCCATGATGCCTTATGATGTATAACTTGTATTGTCACATGGTAATCTCACGTTTCACTTGCACGAGTCAGAGCCAATTTCACATTGAAAGAAGGAATGTATTTCATATTGGGAGCATTGATGCAGCTTTTCTGTAGCAGTTTGTGAACGAATGATGCAAGGTCAGTGAGCATTATAAAGGACCCACTTCTGTTCTGCATCATTCTCTCGCAATGCCCCTTCAAAAAGAAACATGTTAAAATGTGCTTCTTACATCTGCAGCTGACTGTCTCAATAACTTATTGCATTTCTGTCCTGCAAGACTGTGCCATACATTGGTATTCAGTCCCTCACCACATTTCTTGTATGTACTCACATATTCACTATGCCATGCCTGATTATAAATAATTATGAGATGCCTTCTTTTACTAGCAATCACTATGCTTTTGGATTACATTTTAATGGATAGCATTCACAGATACAGATTACCATTTTACTAAATGATTGCACCTCTTTTGCATAGGTACTTTTTCTTTGTTAGACTCTTTATATGGAGGATGTCATTGAATCAAGCTGGTTTCTTTCCTCAGACTGTCAGTCCCTGAATTTTTGTTATTATGGTTATAATTGTAGAAACATTGACAGTGATCCATTTTTATTCGCTTACTATACAATTTTGCTGATCTGCCAGGTTGTCCTAGTGGGGGTATGAATGACAAATATGACCTTATTAAGAAAATGAAATGTAGTAACATTCAGTTATGCAAAAAAAAAATTCCCACTCAATATTCAATGTTTCTCACTTGGCAACTTCTAAGCAATGCCACCTTGCACATAATGATACTAACGAAAAATGCACCAATGCAGAAAACATGCAATCATTTAGTAACATGGCAATCCGTATTTGTGTATATTGTCCCTAATAATATTGTAAAAATACTAAGTTCCTGTTGCTAGAAGTCATCGCATAATTATTTATTATCAGGCATAACATAGTGAGTGTGTGAGTATGCACAAAAAATGGGTGGGGTAAATACCGATTTAAGATGCAAGTCAGAAATGCTGTCATTTACTATGACAGTGAGCTGCATATGTAAGCAGCACCTTTTAACATTTTTTTTTGGGGGGGGTCTTGAGGGAGACGGATGGACCAGTGGCTCCTTTAGAAAAGTCACTACAATAGCATCATTCATGAACAGTTTCTGAAAAACTGTTTAAATTATCCTTCCTCCTACACCACACCGTCAGCTATTAGTTGTGCTATTGTCAAAACTTATAAGAATATAAGAACAACACTGTTTAAATTGTTAAATCCTGATATTAATCACTTATCTAATATTTGCAATAATTTTACACGCAAACCACATTTAACACCACTCCACTACAAATCAGAGATGTGAGAAAGATAGATACAGCAGTGAGATATCCTTTATTCAGAAAGACAATGTTAACAATGTTAGCACGGGAGGATCATGTAGGTAGAAGGGGGGGGGTTGTGCGATATACACCAGGGACTCTCTCACTGGACTGACACTCCCTGCCCCTGTTCTCGCCCACAGGGCACAGGCACTAACTCTCAAACTGACTCCCGACCCCTCCAGGGGTCCCCTCTATCTCACTGCTGCCTACATTCCCCTTAAAAACCAAACTTTGGCACTGGCTTCGCTAATTGATTATCTTTCAACCCTACCTCACACAGCTGACCAAATCCTTGTGGGTGATCTGAATGTTAACTGGCTCAGCTCATCCGCCGACACCACCCGTGACTCGTTTGCAGCCATAGACATGTCCCAACTAGTCTCCCAACTCACCAGAGTTAACACAAAGAAAGGTACCAGCACCCTGCTAGATGTGGTCATCACCAACCGCCCTCTACAAATCCATGATACCCAGGTCCTTCCGGACTCTATTAGTGACCACTCTCCTATCATTTTCCACTGGGCCCCCCCAATCCCAAACCCACGGCTCATCCCACTCTACGTCGGTGCCTCAGACCAGGCGGACTAAAAGGCCTTAAGCTACATCTTGCCCAAATTAACTGGTATCCCTTACACCATGCCCCTGATATAGATTCCGCCTTTACCTTCTTCACCCAAACCTTCAATAATGCCTGCAATGTTTTCGCTCCCATTACAGCAGTCCGCACCAAAGTTCGTAATGCCCCTTGGATTACCCCATCCCTGCTGCAACTGCTCAAACACAGGGATAACCTTTGGCACCTGGCCTCTGAAACAGGCTGTGCTGGGGACAGACAGGCCTACAATGCCGCTAGAAACAAATGCACATGGGCCATCAGGAAAGCATAAGCCGATCACTATCAGGCTGCACTTACCTCCTCCTGGGGGAGCGCCAGAACTTTTTGGGACAACACTAAACAACTAAATGGGAGCGTGCGCTCTCCTCCCATCACAGATCACCATTGAAGGCTCTATCTCCACCGACCCTGCCCACATAGCCAACTTCCTCAACACATCCTTCACAGACCTTAGTTCGGTCCTCCCCAGAGACTTCTTTGACCCTCCTTCAACCCTACCTGCCCCTGACTTTCAATATCCTAGCTTCCACTTATGCAGGGTGACTCCCCAGGAGACTAGGCCACACCTGCTTCAAGCTCTAAAGAGCAATAATATTGACAGCATCTCCCTGGACCCCAGTATCCTCCACTGGGTCCTGGATCAGATCCTTGCCCCCCTAACTACCCTGCTCAATAAGTCCCTCTGCCTGGGGCAATTCCCTACAGCTTGGAAAACAGCCACAGTCATGCCCATACACAAAGGAGGTGACAGGTCCTCAGCCAGGAATTATCGACCAATCTCCATCATTCCACCCCTCTCCACAGCCCTAGAAAAACTAGTGGCTACCCAAATCACAGATTACCTGACCAAATACAACATCCTCTGCCATGAACAACATGGATTCCATGCAGGTCACAGTACCAGCACTGCCCTTATTGAGTTCTCAAATTTTCTTCATTCCTCCCTGGACTCTGGCTTACTAGCGGGGGCAGTGTTTATTGACCTCTCAAAGGCTTTCGACACCGTCTCCCACCCCCTCCTGTTGGATGCCATCAACTGCACTGGCTTTGCCGCTGGCCCGGTCTCCTGGTGCTCCAGCTACTTGTCTGACTGCTCTCAGCATGTTAAAATAATGGGACCCTCTCCAATACATGTCCTATCTGATCCGGTGTCCCCCAGGGTTCCATCCTTGGTCCACTTCTCTTCTCAATATACCTCAATACCATGATCAGAGCTTGCACGGGTAAAATCCTGCTGTACGCAGATGATGCCGTCATCTTTGCCACCCACCGAAACCCCATCTCCCTTCAAGACACCTTGTAACTAGCCTTCAATGATGCTGAAGCCTGGTTCAAAGAGCACAGACTTGTAGTCAATCTAAAAACCAAAACCATGCTCTTGCCCATCCCCAAACAAATTCAGTAATTTCCCACTCCGCATCCTCCCTGGCTCTAAGCATCCTCTCGATCAAGTTCACCTGTACAAGTACCTCGGGGTCTCCTTTGACTCTGCCCTCACTTTCCACGAACACATTGATACTCTAGCCTCAGCTACAAATACATGGCTAGGTATCCTTTATCGCTACAAGCACTGCCTCCCCCCCGATGCCCTCAGACTAGCAGTCACCTCCTCAGTCATGTCCCTTGTGGACTATGGCCTGCCTGTCTATGGTGCCGTGGACACAACCGCCCTCAATAAAATCCAACTCACCTTGAATAAGGCCTGTAGATTAATTACGGGAGCCACTAGATTAACCCATACCTGCCAGCTATATGACTTGGCTAAGCTGCTTAACCTGGATGAACGGCTCAGATACCAAACCTGCCTCATAACTAAAAAAACACTCCTTGGACTATCCCCTCCCGGCCTGACAGCCTCTATCCACCTAGCTCAACCCTTAGTCCAAATTCTTGGCTCCTCCAAGGCCACCCTGTTTGTCCCTAGGACCAGGACTACTCTTGGTCAACGGTCCTTCTGTTACAGAGCCCCATCCTGGTACAACACTCTCCCCAGCTCCATCACTGATACCCGTACAATCTCCAGCTTCAAAACCACACTTCGAAGTCAGCTATTTAACATGCGTAGCTGTGCTTGTCCCTGGCCATAGGTGTTCCAGCTCATTGTACCTGACAAAACTCTCTGAGTAGCTCCACAACTAAAACTGACAAAACTCCCAGAGTGGCTCGCCTCCCTAACCTATCACCTACCCTGTCTCATAGTCACCTGTTTTTACTAACCTAGCAGAATCTGCTCAAGACTAATTGTCTGCTTTTCCATTGTATGCTTATCTCTCAGTCTTATCCAAATAACTGCAATAACCTGTGAATACCAAACCTGTAACACTGTTCTTGTAAACAAAGTAATTACTGCATATATCTGCCTAAACTGTGACCACAATGATGTAAAAAAGTGGCAATCTACAATGATGTAACTAAATGTTGTACTGTGTTTGTCCTCTTTGTGACGAGGTACCTTTGGAAATGAGCCTCTGGCTCAAAGGTTGTAAACCGATGCATAAATAAATAAAATAAATAAATACATAAAATAAATAAAAACAATAGTAGAGTACTTAGGCAATGATGAGAACCTTTGATTTAAAAGGAAAAATGAAAAAAATCTTAAATGTAGAAAGCTATTCAGTTTCAGTTTTTTATTGTAACTGCATATTTTAATTTCTTGAAGTCAGTGAGAATCTCCTTACAACTAGAAATAAAGACTATCAAAAAATTTGCAATTTTTTAGAGGAGAGAGATACCAAATTCAAAGCCCTCAATAATGTATGTCAGAGTAAATCTGAACTTGTGCTATTACAGAGAAATGCTCAAGTGTACTTGCAATCATGTAGCCTTTTATCTTGTCAATCAAACCAGCATAATCACAAATGTGCATGTGCTAATAGTAGGCGGCTGACATTATGAGGCAGAATTGGCACATATTCAAAGAATGGATGACATCCATCTTTATTGACACCAGTACTTAAATAAAAAGGTAAAATAGTTAATTAACAAAAGCTTGTTAAAACAAATGGACCTCATATAATGAAACAGGAATGTACAGAGATCTAAAAATGTCAATATATTATGTAGTGTCTAAAATGTATTGGTAACAAATACTGCTGCTTTAATGCATCATTCTGCAGAAAGGAATTCCACAGCACTGTTCACTGAACTGTGAAATAAATATATGCATTGTGAAATAATCCAATATAATGTGGAAAAAAATTCCTCAGAACTGTCATTCCACAGTTCATATGTATTATTACATAGTTCAGCCAATAATTCTGAGGAACAAGATGAAAATCTGTCAAACAAATTCAGAAGATGCTGATCTCACCAATGGCAGAAGTTCAGAAGATTTCATGAAATTTACAAAATTTCACGAAAGTTCCATAAAAGTGGAATCTGCAACCTTCGCCCAGCTCTATGTGTGAGTCAGTTTCATTCAGCCCTATTTGAGAACATGTGTGAGTCAGTTTCACCAGGCCTATTCATGAACATGTGAAAGTCAGTTTAACCCAGACCTATTCAGCAGCATACAGTATGCAAGCTAATATTATTCTGCCCTATTCTTCAAAAACATGAGTGAGTCAGTTTCACCCGGCCATATTCGAGAACATGTGTGAGACAATTTCATCCAAGTCTATTGGCACACATATGCAAGTTAATTTCCCCCATCCTAGTCATGAACATGTGCAAATTAATTTCTTCCAGCCCCACTTGTGAACATTTGTGAGTCAATTTCACCTAGCCCTATTTGTGAACATGTCAGAGTCAATTTATCCCCTTATACATGAACACATGTGAGTCAAATTCACCCTGCCCTAGTCTTTACCATGTGTGAGTCAGTTTTAGCCGGCACTATCCATGAACATGAGTGTCAATTTCACCTAGCTCTGTTAGTGAACATGTGTAAGTCAATTGCACCCAGCCCTATTTATGAACATCTGCAAGTCAATTTCTTCCATCCCTACTTGTGAACGTGTGTGAGCCAATTGTGCCCAGCCCAATTTGTGAACATGTGAGTTAATTTTACCCAACCCTACTAGTGAGCATGTTCAAGTCAATCTCAGCCAGCCCTATTCCTGAACATACACTACGTGTGAATCAGTTTCACTCAGCCCTTCCAGTAAACATTTGCAAGTCAATTTCACCCAGCCTTATTTGTGAACATGTGCAAGTCAGTTTCACACATCCCTATTTGTGAATATTTGCATGCTAATTTCACTCAGCCCTATTTGTAACCATGTGTACGTCTACTTCATCCAGCCAAATGAGCCCTATTTGTGAAAATGTGTGAGCCAGTTTTACCCAGCCCTGTTCATGAATGTGTCTAAGCTAATTTCACCTAGCACTATTCGTGAACATATACAAAGTCATTTTACCCAGCTCTGTTAGTGAACATGGGCAAAGTAATTTCACCCTGCCTTATTTGTGAACATGTACAAAGTAATTTTACCTAGCCCTGTTCATGAGCTTATGCAAAGTAATTTTGCTCAGCTCTATTCATAAACATGTGCAAATTTCACCCAGCGCTACTCATGAATACATGCATGTCAATTTCACACAGCCTTGTTCTTAAACATGTGAGAGCCAACATGAACATTTACACTGTGACTGGCAAGCATAGTCTTAGTAAGATCTAATCTAAGGAAGCTACCCCCGAAGGTCAACTCCACAGTTTCTGCTTTGTTAGTGTTTTGGAAGCCTAGTTGAAAGGAAGAGAATGGGACACTTTATGAGTGGTTGAAACGATGGTGCATGGTGGAAGGGTACCATTTTGTTGAAGACTGGGGGAACATTTGGGACAGAAGGTTCTATATGGATGATTGTCTTCATCTGACAAGAGAGGGGGACCAGTGCTTTTGGACAAAAGCTGCATGTTTACATAGGTGGACAGTTAAACTGGGTGAGGTAGACTGAGTCTGGGGGAGCCACAGTGGATGGGGGAAATGGGGAACATAGCTTGGTCTCTTCAGAAATGGGGAAAGGAGGATTGAGAGTTGAAGCAGCATAGAAGGAACAGAAAAGGTTAGGAAAAGTGCCATGGGGATGTTTCAAAACATCAGCAGGTATCAGAAATACCAGAATGTTAAGGTTGTAGGGTTGTACAAGGATGGGACACTGACATAAAGGGGAAGGGAAAGTGCTCAAGCTAGAAAACAGCCTGTCTAAATGCCAGAAATCTGGGAAATAAAATTAGCAAACACAAGGCAATGGTGGTGGATGCAGGATTAGGTCCTGTGGCCATTATGCAGATGTGTGCCAGCGGATATAATAATTAGGACCTTGCATTACTTGTGTATACCATGTATTGGAGAGACAGAGCTAAGGACAAAGGGGGTGGGGTAGCCCTCTATTTCAAGGAGGGCAGAGATGTTACAGATGATAAGTCCATCAGGAGAGATGATAGGGAGATATAATCACTGTCAGTAAAGCTTACAATGACATCAAGGAATATATTATGCATGGGGTTGGCCTATAGACAACCAGTACAGTGGATGAGGGGGACAGAGGGGAAGACATTGAGAATGGGACTGCAAAAGGGGAGGTAGTGTTTATAAGGATCTTAGTCTACTAGACAAAGACTGGGGCATTCCAGCAGCTAGGAGAACTAGAAGGCAGACTCTGCTAGATGCATTGCAGGACTGCCTACTGGTGCAACAGGTCAGGAGCAACAAATGGCAGACTGCAATTCTTGACATGGTGCTCACCAACTCAGAAATGGTGGGTGGAGTGCAGGTTGGGATATCACTGGGTTCCAGTGGCCATAAAACCATATGATTTGAAATGGCACTGGGCAAAGGTACATCCTCATCAAAGGTCGTGGGTCTGTATTTCAGACAAGCAGATTTTGACCTGAAGAGGGAATTTATTTTCCCAATTATTTAGCCAGGTAAAACACACTAAGCTGAAAGCTTGTTTACAGGTACGATCTGGGAGCACAGGGAAGTTAAGTGACTTGCTCAGGGTCACACAATATGCAAGTGGGGGCTGTGGGATTCAAACCCAGGTCTCCAAATTTGCAGCTCAGAGCCTTAAACCAATGCACTATACTGCCTCCCCTCCAAGAGGAAAGCTGCTAGAAGTGAATAAAGTTACAGGAGTGAAAGAGATATGTGAGAAATTAAAGGGCCCATTCTTGAAGCAACTATTGTAAAATCATGGTTGAGAATGGTTATGAAGAGCAGAAAACATAAGAGACTGATCAGGTTTTCCAGGAGAATATGGGAGGCAATAAGGACAAAATAGGTCTTTGTTAGCTGCAAGATGAAACAGGGGACAAGGAGTGGAGTGACTACCAGATCAAAACATAGGAGTCAAGAAGACAATCAGGGATGCAAAGGCAAACACAGAGCTGTGAATTGCAGAGGGAGTCAATGATGGGGAAACAGTTGCTGTATATTTGGTGAAAAAAAGGAAAACTAGAGGGTTCATTGAAGGGCTTATGGGGATTAAAACAGGTTGACAAGCAGAAGGCAGCTATTTTGAATGACTGCTTCTGCTCAGTATTCACAGCAGAGGACAGTGGGCCTCTTCCAGAAAGTGGCATAAGAGCAGCAGTATGGGGATTCAAGAAATGGAACTGATGGAGATAGAGTGGATTCCACTCGTATGCACACCCTTGGGACCATTTGTGTTTGTGCATACAAGCAGAATGTGCATACAAATGAAATGCCTAAAATCACAAGACACACAAGTCCGGTAATCAGTAACTTTTAAAATACGAGGTCGAGTCTGCTTACTGGCATTAGTGGTGATCACCTCCAAATGAGCTGATGTCCGAGGTGTTATTTCCAGATACCCTTCATTGTCATCCTCCTCTGTTTGGGTACCGAGGACCAAGCTACAGATGTCCTCATCAGTGACAGCTCCCAAGTTTGGCTCCTCAACATCGATCTGGACATAGGTAAGGAACTGTTCTGTGTCCATGCTAGCAGGGGGTGTTACAGGAGCTGATTCTGGTGCCATGTACAGGATAAATGGTAGTTGTGGGTAGTTGGTTCAGGGGGAGGCAACAGAGGATACTGGTAAACAGAATCAAATCTTGGGAGAGAGAGGTCACAATTTTGGTGCCACAGGTTTCAGTCATGGGTCCAGTTCTTTTCAATATGTTCATCATCGACACAGGCAACAGAATTTAGGACAAGATGTATCTCTTCACAGATTTCACATAGTTCTATGGTAGGATAGATAATGAAGAGGGGTATGGGAGTTGCAGAGGAATCTGCATAGGTTGGAGAGGGGGACCAAAGTTTGGCAGTTGAACTTTAATGCCAAAAAGTGCAAGGTGATGTACATTGGGATCAGGAACCCCAGGATGGAATATTGGATGGCAGGGGTTAAGCTGGACACTACTACTGAGGAAAGGGACCTGGGAGCCATCATAAGTGACTCCCTTAAACAATTTCAGCAATGTAACAAGGCCTCTAGCAAGGCAACCAGAATGTTGGGATGTATTGGAAGGGGTTTCAACAGTAGGAGGAAAGAGATAATACTGCCTGTGTATGGATCACTGATGAGGCCCCATCTAGAATACTCTGCCCATTTCCAGGGTTCTCACCTGGGGAAAGACAGAGATAGACTGGAGATAGAATGACCCACCAAGATGATTAAGTACAAGTAGGGTAGATTCTCAGGAGGAATGCCAAGGTCATTGAATTTTTACTCATTGGAATCTAAAAGAGAGGGGGTGACATGATAGCGACCTTCATGCTCCTAAAATAAATTAACAAGGTAAACTGTGAGGGGGCTATTTAACAGCAATAGTGGGTCATTAACAAGGGGACATTAATGGAAGCTGTTGGGGGGGGAGGATTCCACATGAATATGAGAAAATTTCACTACATGGAGAGAGTGGTTGAGCTGTGGAACAGCCTACCAGCAGAAGGGTTGGAGCAAAGCTATAAATGGGTTCCAGCATGGTTCTTGTCTGATAGTTATGCAGGTGGTAGCAGTATAGTAGGGAGCAAGGGGAGACATGGGCAAAAACTCCATTGGCAATAGGTCACCGGATACAGTATGGTAACAAAATAGGGCAGACTGGATGGAACAATGGTCTTTTTTCTGCTGATTGTGACTATGTTGTTATGTTTCTAACCTGCAGGGCAGGCTCCCAGCACTAGCTTGCTCAGTGCAGGCAAGTACTGTATCATGTAGACCACAGGAGTGCCAGAAAAGCAGTTAGCACTAATCCCAAAGCACAGCAAAGCAGAGTCACCCTACAAGTTTTATATATACGTCTGACAGAATTTCCGCTTCAGACAGAGCAGTTATTACAAGTGATTAATGGAAATATAGAAAAACACAGCAGAGCTATGGGGGAATTAGAGAAAAGGAGGTCTGCTGTGGAAGAAAAACAATTCCGAAAGCAAGCAAATAATTCAGAGGAGGTACACGTTTTGCTTCTCTTATTGCAATCCATAGCTAACACTATGATACTTAAATACAACAAATCAATAAAACTGAGTATCTTGAGAACTCTCTTTCAGGCTGAAATTCTTCATTTTACTGATTAACACTGCCTTCTGTAGTTAGCTTAGTCTCTTACATGGAAGATAAGTCATCCTCTATATGTGGTTGGCCCACTAAAATTAATATTGAATCATCTTTCCATACTAGCAAAAGATTAGGATTTCTAATTATGAAAATCAGAAATCTAAGGAAAGTGGGCCAGCAATTATTGTCACCTCCATCTCAGAAAAATAAACTCTTGCAAGCAAAAAGGCTATAAAATATCATAAGCTACCAGGGCATCAGGATAAATATTGTACCAGTTGTGTCATAAATGGCTCAGCAGAGAAGAAAAGGCTAACTACAAAAAAATAATTATTATGAAAGTGGCTGGGGTAGTGCTGTTGGTAGCCTATGACAATGGTGATAGTGACTGAGTGCTTTCAAAAAGGGCAAATCAATTGTGACACCTGTCCACGGGGCTACCGGGCAGGGAGGGTGACCGCATTGGGGATGTCCATGAATACAGTGACAGGATGCCGCTATATGTACACGGCTTCATGGGGGGTGAGCATGCTATGTGATGGGTGGAAGAGGAGGGAAGGTTTGTAAGGCATAGTGCAGTGATGGGCTGCTGAGCTGGCCCAGGGGCATGATGGGTAAGTGGCAGACTAGGGTTGCAAAGGTGCCGAGTTTGATTCTAGACATGCGTTTGTTTTGCTGTGCCTTTTTTTGGGGGAAGGATTTGCACCCCCCAGCATGCACCCCCCTGGAGTTGAGAATCCTTTAGTGGGGGGGGCTGCCAGGGGCACAGCCCCCCACATAAAAAAAGTCCCCAGCACCCTTTTGCTGTGCTCTGGGAGCATACATCACCCGAAAATGATTTTTGGTAACAGACACTCGCCCTAACGGTGATCGCCTTTCCGTGATCGCTGTTATCACATGGAACCATGCTGTTCTTTTGTCTAAATTAAGGATGATCTTTCAAAATAAAATTTATAATTTCATGTTTAACCCACCATAACATGAGTATCCACCTTACGGATGAGTTCCTGGCCCTATCCACCATTAGTGACTGAATTTAATCCAGCGGTCAAATGTAAGAAAAGGGCCCAGGGCTCAGGGAGTGGATCAGATTAGTGGACATTGGAGTGAGACAAAGGAAGTCAAATTAGGGAGCAGCCACTATAGTGGAGTGAGAGATAGTTTCCTGCCATTTGAAATCAACAGTGCTGTTGAAATCTGGCAACAGGGGCAAGAGCAGGTCATGATCTCTGGGGGAGCAGCTGACTCTAAGACAGTCCACATCATTTGCCAGTAAGGCAACAAAAATGTAGTGCTCAGGGAGCAGTGTGCAGCCAGAGGAAAGGCTGAAAATCATAACCACTAAAAAAAAAAAAGGGACTCAATGTACACAATTGTTGTTGCAAAAGATAGCTAAATTTATTTAAGAAATGGGAAAGTTGTACAGAGTACCAATCTTATACAAGCTAGCCCCAGCACTGTGCTCAGCCTCTTTCTCAGGAGACGTTGCTAACAAGTTAACATATTGACTGCTCTTTTGAACTACATACAGTGTATTCATTGATTGTTCACAACTGAATGACAGCTACAGTGCTTGTCAGTTGCTAGGTAGTGAAGTAAGTAGTACAAGCTGTGCTGTGATCTGCCATGTCAGTGATCTAGCAAAATCAGTACAAGTAAAAAAAGAATGCACAGAAACATTAGAAGGAGATGTACTTGAAGAAAAGTAAGAACAGAATAGTTCCTAAAACCCAGTTTGTGACCGAATAAGGTGATTAGATGTAAAAGCTGTAGAAATGCTCCACATAAATGTGAGACATACAGTATAAGGGATAAAAAGAGCAGGGTAGGGTAGCGACACTACGCTAGGGTAGGGGTGTGTGATGGGTGGGGTTGGTTGGTAAGGGTTAGAAGGCAAGGAATGGATAGGCTGAGACACAAGGGATGGCAACAAACTGAATGGATGACAGGGCGGGGTTTGTTGAAGGATTTACAAGACAAAGTAGAGAAGGAGTTAAAAAGAGGTAAAGGAAGAAATACAGGGACAAAGTAGGTATAGATATACTACAAGGTATCTGTTAACAGCAGTATGGCAAAGAATGTCAGGACAACAACAGCAGCCGAAAATAAGAAAGGAAGGCATACAAGATTAAAATCAAAGGTGCATTGCTATCACAAAGAGTTCTCATAAACTACAGTATGAACTAGTAAATAGCCTCAGTATTATGAGGCAAAACAGATCTGGGGTCAATAAAGCCTGATTCATTTTCTATTTGTCCAGGTGCCTAATCTGAAAAGAAAAACTAAAAGCTTTTTGAAAAGAGAAATTAATCAAACAAAGTTGTTAAGTACAGTCATACACAGTTAACACACATTACTTACAGGAAAACAAAGTAATCTAGTCCATCGAAACCTATCAAAATTAGCATCTTAAAGTTAAAAATGCATCTATCAACTTTTTGTCATACAATCTGCATTCTGTCTTCACCCCTGGGTCTACAGGAGGACTCTACCCCAATCATGCCAAATTTGGTTAGTTTAGGATCACCTGCATGATTCCCTCAACAAAATGTTTGCCTACAGCAGTGTTGCAGTTCCCTGAGCATACTGTATGTCCCTCAAAGGTTTTAATATGTGTTCTTTGGCAAGCCTAATAGTACTGCCAACATAGATGACAGGCATGGGCAAATTACACCATATACCACAAAGCCTGTGAAACAAGTTGCAGATTCATTAATGGTCACTTTAAGTTGCATAGTCATTGGTTATTCAAAGCTGAGTGGGCAGTTTAAGTTGTAATTCAGGACACACAAATTCTTCAGCATTTGGCCCATGTAGGCAAGCCATACGTTTCTCATAGACATAAAAAACTATAGGTGTAGGTGATAGCCAGTTGTTTTGAATAGAGTTGGTAGCTGCAGGTGACTATGGGCCCAATTTTACAAGGTGGATGCAGGGCTTGTATCAAGCCCTGTGTCCACTGCAAAGTTTGATGCAGCTGCACCAATGTCCCTCGGATGCAGTTCGGTCCAATTTTAGAAGAGCTGATGCAGTTGTGACTCTTTCCGCACTTTTCTGCACACTGTACCATGGTTTGGTGCAAATGCCATGATCCCAGATGCAAAGTCAGACCAGGGAGAACCTGATCTAACTCCCTGTGTCCCATGTTCTGGACTTGTGGTGGATGTTTATGGCACACTTCTTTTAAAATCGTGTTTACTGCAATATTTGGTGCAAGTTGCAACTTGCGTTAAACACCCTGACGTAATTCCACTGTGCTGCCACATCTTCTTGTAAAATCAGGCCCATTGTGTCACAAGTTTTAAGATTTTTGCCTCTGCTACAGGTTATCCTGGGTGCCTCCAAAGGTTTGGGTTGGTGCAATGTTGGAATATAGGCCAATTACGTAGTAAGATATTTTTAATATTTGAGGCCACTGAGTTGAACACAATCCTGTATTTCAGAGGGTTGTTTAAAGATTGAGACCTAAGCCTGCATTCAAGTAGATTTGTTCTATCTAGGGTTCTAACCTTAATGAGTGCATCATTCAGTACTCTGAGCAGTTATGCCAGAGTCTAATGAACTGCCCATACTGGGTGGAGAAAATTAGTCTGGGTGGGTGGGCACTAGTAGCATGTAGAACAGTTTCCTGCTGTAGGTTTCCTGAGTCCAGATGTAATAATGTTTTACCCACTTCACCCTTCAATCTTTTTTTTAAGAACTCATTCTCACTTATGTCAATTTGTGAAGTGAACTTTAGGTTTATGGTGTTATCATTCAACTCATTGACAAATTATTCAGCTGACTGTGCTGTTCCATGCCATATTACAAGGATATCATCTATAAAGCAGTGCCAGTGCACCACTTGACTTCAGTATGGACTGTTGCTGTCATCATACACAAATATCTGTTCACACCATCCAAGAAACAGGTTAGCAAATGAAGGCATGACTGTGGCCCCAATTGCTGTTCCACACTTCTGGAGAGAAGTATCTCTACTGAAATTAAAGTAATTCATGGTTAAGATGAATTCAAATGCCTTTAGCAGAAAAGCTGTGGGTGGTGTACTGGCACCATTGTTTCTGTATAGGAAATATTCTATAGCCTTTGGGCTAGCTTCACGTGGGATTGAGGAATAGAGCATAGTGACATTTGACCAGGCCTAACCAAATTAATTATTTCTCCCAACTGATATTTTTGAGTTTTAAGTGTTCAAATAAGTTTATTGATTGACTTTCAAGGTCTTGAAATACAATAATAATAACTGAAACACACACACACACACACCACATTAAATTCATACATATAGGGTCACTTTTTAAAATGTCTTTTCATCAAATACAGAATCAACTGATGTCAATAAAAGGCCAGCAGTTTATATACTATAATTTAAAAATCAATGTAGTATAAATAGTATTATTGTAACAAAGACATTGAAGACATTGTGAAAAGGGGATAGACATACAATGTTAGTTTTTTTCAAAAAGAGCAGATTTGTTAAATACATTTATCCAGTGAGTTAAAAGAGACACATGACATTTTGTCATATATCTTTGGCAATATGGTGATATTTGCAAGCTTTTGGCACCATGATACAGTAGTAATAAAAAATACAACTATAGTAGCCTTAGTGGGGAAATAACCATATATGCAAGTTATGTTTGTCATTCAAAGTCAATTACATAACCTATATACAGTAAGTACATACAAGGTTAAATAGAATGGGGAAAACATAAATAATCTTTATAAGATTCTGGATCTACCGGAATTTAAACAGGACACCAGAGGGTTCAGGTCTGGCTACTTACATGGCCTCTTGGTATCTTGTAGCCTGTGATCTCAAAATAAAAAAGCTAGTCATTTATATGACTTTGAAATGTTCTTCCTGTGTTCTGTCTCATTCATAAATAATTTAAGAATTATAAAATCCAGGTATGTTCAGGAGAGTACTGATATTTAAGGAATTCAAGGATATATAAAACATCTCCCTATTATAACATCTTTACCAAATTATAATTACTGGCGACCCCTTTATCACACAGTTAACATGCCTCTGTCAAACATCGTAATAACCTGAAAACCAGTTATTACGGTGTTCTCAAAACTTCTTTTGAGTAGCAGTGTCACCGAGGATAGGGACGCTTTAACTCCTCCGTCAGTCAACATCATCATGCTACCTCACTGACTCCTATTCTGTCAGTGGATGGGCTAAACAGTTCCTCAAATATGGCAGCTCTATTCCTGCTAAGCGAAGAACCACCACAGCAATGCACAGTTTCTTCTATTGTAAGTCTCAGGTTTTTTTTTAAATAATTTATCCAGTTGATCCTGCCTTCTAAATTACTGAAATGTATCTGCTTGATCATGCAGTGCATTGAGATTGGGAAACAGGAAGTCCAACCCATGTCTGGTTGATCTTGCTGTGCCTTGGACTCAGGAAACCAAGATCTTGACCTATTACAATTACCACTGACTCTGTACCTGCTCTGCCTCACTTCTAAACTATGAGTTAACCATGGTTCAACAGTTTTATTTAAAAAACAAACAATGTTGCTACTGTACAGGCAGTGTGTGTGTGTGTTTGTGTGTGTGTGTGTGTGTGTGTGTGTGTGTGTGTGTGTGTGTGTGAATTTCCTGCACCAGCATGAATTCTACAAGTCTTTTCAACGTCATAATCAGGCACTCACCCAAACTAGGGTGGTTTGGGTGAGTGCCTGGTTATGATGTTGAAACATTTCTGATTTCACCAAGAGCGCTTCCTATTTTTCCTGTTGCGAACTCTTTTGTTTGATGTTCACAATTCTACAAGTCTCTCTGAGTGTTATTTTAGGAGTTCAAGGAAAGAACTCCCTGCACCAGTAATTATAAAAAATAATGTTCATGCAAGTGTGTTGTTAAGGATTTTTTTTCTCATGCTTGGTGTGTGATGACCTCATAAACCTCTTGGGCTTCACTTTTGAGGTTCATGGGTCATCACACGCCTTAAGTGAATAAAATATTACATAACATACAGTTGCCGAAGCATTATTCTCTATTTTATTGCCAAAATAAAAGATGGCACTTTCTTAATAATGTCCTGGTTATATGTGAACAGCATATCTGAAAGTAAAAGCTTTGGGGGACCATCTCTCTCTCTCAAGATATCAGATAATCAGTCATCTCTTTCCTTTTTATGAAGCTGTCAAAAAGAAAGCATGTTCAGTATCATCAAGGTCCCTCATGCCACATGTACAGTAAGGGGACACTGCATCAACTCTATGCTGTTTATAATAAAAAATAATTACTATTAAATATTTCCAGTTTAAATTTTGTCTAACAGATTTATTATTCCTGTCTGTTAATATAGTAAAATACACTTTCCTACCATATACTCTTTCATTATTCTTGTATAGTACATTAATGTTTGAGTTTTGCAATGTAAGATATCCTTGGAAAATGTAAGCTGCCTACATCTAGCTTTAATTCTTTCTACTATGTCTATTCATGGAATTCTAAAGACATCCGTTATAATTTCACCTAAGTATGATGGCAAAATATTGTTTCTGATAAATCTTAAGGGAAGTGAAAGTTTTTGATTAGAATAAAATATGTGTTCCTCTAAACACACCCTTGGAAGCCTTGTTTGTGTCATAAGCTGTAGGTCCATTATTAATATGATTATTCTTTCTGTAGTTATATTTTACAGCAAAAATTGACCCAATTCAAGATGAAGAATCAATGCAGGAATGTATGAAGGTATTCTAAGAAGAGTTCTACATAGTTTATTTAATACAACTTCAGCTTGATCTGTATTCTCCAACCCCATGCTTCACTTGCATAGAGTATGGCTATTTTGGTTTTAGAATTTATCACTATCAGCACACTTTTAGTGGAATAGCCTCCATAATTTTGTGTTAATCAGATTACCCATTTACATATTTCACAAGCTTAGTTTTTAGATATGTTATGTGCCTACAGTACTGTGTTATTTTTTTAAAGAATCAGACAGTGGTATATTACCCTATGTTTTCTTTGAAGATACAGTAACCAGTCATGACTTTTCCTTAATGTATCTGAGCAAAGCTCTTAAGGCCAGACCACCACCTGGAAAAATCAGGATAACTTTAAGGATTGCTAGGAGGTGTTCAAGTAAGGGGAGCCAAATACTGAGCATGTATTTTAATGTGAATCTAAGTATTGCAAGAAGGGATCCCAAATCTGGTTGAATTTAAGTATATATTCTTCTTGACCATAAAATATTATTTCCCAATTGATGATCTATCAAGAGATTTAGCCAATGTTTCACCAGTGGTGTTTCACTGTTCTTCTTATTTTGTAGAATTATCTTTTCGTGCATTAATCAAAGATATGTTCAGAAATTTTACCCTTTCAATATTCTAGTCTCTTCATTGTGAGAAGCATTTACCAAAGATCAGAATGCCAGCATCGCAGGTAATATTCAGCCACAGTACTATACTGATTATTGAGCAGATGCCTCTCTAGTTGTCTACTAAGGCATATAAGTAATAAACACATGCAGTAGAGACCAGATTCCATTTAGACAGCTAGGACTTTTTTTCTAATTTTGTGTTTTCTATTTTATTTAGTCTTTCAGGAGTATAATATACTCTGAGTCATATTAAATTGAATTTGCCCCAATTTATAATTTTTGGATATGTCCAATGTATTATTTTTAATTCCTTCCCATTTTAGCTCATCTAGAGTAGTCCCTATATCATTTTGCCAAGTGATATACTGTATGTTTTATCCAAAGACACATGGAATTTCCCAGGTATGTTAAGGCACAACTTCCCTATCAGTTTTTTATGTGGTGTTTTGTTAACAAGGGTGTCTTCAATTTGTGATAATGGAATGTCTAAAAGATTGCCCACCCTTTTTTTAACAAAATTCTTTATTTGTAGATATGTCAAATAAATGTCCTTCTTTTACATTTAACATTTCTTTTAGAGTTATAAAATTTATGAACTGTCCATTTTCTTAAAGATGTTTTAGCACTGCTTGAAGTTCCCAGAGTCAGAACTAACACTGGCGGCAGGTCATTCTCCTACTCAGCCCCCTACCTGTGGAACAAACTCCCACCCCTAGTGCAGGAAGCCTCCTCACTGATGAACTTCCACACCAGACTCAAAGCCCATATGTCTGATACTAGCCCTTGTCATTGCCATGGCTCATGAGCCCCCCTCTTGCTTCTATCCTCCTAATATCCAGATCCTCCAAGCACCTTATCAGGTTCCACAGTGCTTCCCTCAAGACATAGTACCACAGTTAACTTTCTACTGAACCATGCCTGTAGTAAACAATGAGTTTACCATGTAAAATGACATTTCTTCTGCACCTTTTGTTAATTCTACTGTCAACATATTTGTAATGACTGATATATGATGATAACCATGGCTGTAACCTGCTCACACACCTGAAACTACTCTGTAACCCAAGTATTTCTCTGTATGAAAATATGTATTGTTATCCTGGGTTGCCCCTGAAAAAGGGACCTTCGGGGCTCAGTGGGCCTACCTGGTCACCAAATTTTAAATAAATAAATAAATAAATACAAATAAGCTGGTATACTCCTCTTTTTTTCCATATTTGCACAAAAGGGTTATTCTTTGCAGTTGGGATCTTATTAATATATTTAATATATGAAGAAGGTAACATTTCCTTATAGAAACATAGAAGTTGATGGCAGATAAGGACCGCAAGGCCCATCCAGTCTGCCCATTTCTTTTTCTACCTTATAAATATGCCATCGGCCTTTGCTCTGCCAGTGGCCTATCTATTCATACTCATCTGTATTGATCCCTTATGCCTATCCCATTCCTGTTTGAAGCTCTGCACTGTAGTCATAGCCACCACTTCCTGAGGAAGGTGGTTCCAGGCATCCACCGCCCTTTCTGTGAAAAAGAACTTCCTCACATTACCCCTTAATCTGCTTCCCCCAATCTCATGCTGTGTCCTCTTGTCCTGCTATTTTTCTTATATTGAAACATGTTAGACTCTTTCACCTTGTTAATGTCCTTATGGTGTTTGAATGTTTCGATCATATCATCTCTTTCCCTCCTTCGCTCTAGGGTATACATATTGAGCTCTGTTAATCTGTCCTCATATGTCTTTTGATGCAGTCCCTGCACCATTTTGGTTGCCTTTCTCTGGACTGCCTCAATTTGATTAATGTCCTTGTAAAGGTGTGACCTCCAGTACTGCACACAGTACTCCAGATGGGGCCTAACCAGTGCCTTGTAAAGAGGGATTATTACTTCCCTCTTACAACTTGTGATACCCCTACTAATACACCTTAACATCCGCCTAGCCTTACCTACTGCTTTAGTGGTCTGCTTGGATGATTTCAGGTCATCAGTGATGATGATGCCCAAGTCTCTTTCTTCCTTTGTGAATGCCAGCAACTCCCCTCCCAGCCTATAGGTGGCTTGAGGGTTTCTGTTCCCTATGTGAATGATCTTGCACTTCATTGCATTAAATCTCAGTTGCCACTCTTCTGACCATTTTGCTAGTTTATCCAGATCTCTTCTCATTCTGCCCACACCGTCTGGATCATCTAATCTGTTGTAGATCTTGGTGCCATCTGCAAACAGACAAGCCTTGCCCTCTAGTCCATCTGCAATGTCACTAATGAAGATATTGAAGAGGACTGGCCCCATGACTGATCCCTGAGGTACCCCACTTGTGACTTGCATCTCTTCTGACTGTATACCATTTACCACCACTCTCTATTTTCTGCCTGTCAGCCAGTTTGCCACCCAGTTGACCAACTTCTGACCCACCCTGAGCCTACCCAGCTTATTTATCAATCTTCTATGTGGAACAGTGTCAAAAGCTTTGCTGAAGTCAAGGTAGGCGACATCAACTGCTCCCCCTTGGTCCACCACTCTGGTTACCCAGTCAAAGAAATCTATGAGATTAGTTTGACAAGACCTTCCTTTTGTAAACCCATGCTGTTTTAGATCCTGTGCCCCTATGGATTCCAGGTGTTGTACTATCCTTTCCTTAAGGAGTGCCTCCATAATCTTGCCCACTACTGAGGTACAACTGACTGGTCTGTAGTTCCCTGCCTCCTCACATCCCCCCCCTCTCCCCCCTCTCCCTCCTCTCCTCAAGGGTATACATATTAAGCCCATTTAGTCTCTCCTCATATGGCTTCTCTTGCAGACCCTGCACCATTTTAGTTGCCCTCCTCTGGACTTCCTGTTTTCTGCTGGTGATGCCTCTCCCTATACATCCCAGTATCCCTCAGCCCTCCCTACTACCTTCTCACATTGCTTGCTAATCTTAAGGCCACTGTTTTTGACTCCAGGTTCTCCTCAGGAAGGCCGTTCCATGCATCCACAACCCTCTCCATGAAAAAATCCTTCCTCACATTGCCTCTGAGCCATCCCCCCTCTATCTTCAAATTGTACCCCCTTGTTCTTGCACATCTCTTTTTCTGAAGCTGTTATCCTATTGGACTTTTTTGATTCCCTTGAGGAACTTGAAAGTTTCTGTCATGTCCTTCCTCTCCCTCCTTTCCTTGAAGGTATACATATTAAGCTCCTTTAGTTTCTCTTTGTATGTCTTCTGGTGCAGATCCTGCACCATTTTGGTTGCCCTCCTCTGGACAGCCTCCACCCTGTCCATGTCTTTGCAGAGATGGGATCTTCAGAACTGGATTCAGTACTCCAGATGGGGTCTCTCCAACTGTCTGTACAGAGGGATAACAACTTCTTGTTTTCTACTGGTGATGCCTTTCCCTATGCATCCCAGTATCCCCCCAGCCCTCCCTACTGCCTTCTCACATTGCTTACCAACCTTAAGGTCATCTGATATGATTACCCCCAGGTCTTTTTCCAGGCACCACACCTACAGCTACATCATCCCTTCCCCATCTGTACATACAGTGACGGGGTAGTGTAAATTTTGCAATACTATTATACCCGTCTCTGTAAATGATTTCTAGATTTTTGCAGTGTGGTTTTTGCCATAATATTAGTGCAGCAATATTTTCACAGGATATCCATATAACTAGCAGGCTAATTTAGAAAAATACTCTTCATGGCAAACAAAGGGAAAGACATTCCAGAACTACACACACAAATTAAAACACTCTATACAACATGTTTTTGCAAATTCTAACTGTACAACTCCTTTAAAATAACATTAACATTTGTGTGGGCACACTCTTATATATAGGTAGTATTGAAATATATACGTAGAAACAAAAAAGAGAAGGGCAGACAAAGAGCTCATCCAGTCTGTGTTATGACCCTCTGTTGGTTACTGGGGACATTGGCTGGGGAGTTCACAAAAATAGTGATCTGTGCTATGTCTTAGCTCAAAATTAGGCACACTTCTAAATCACAGCCTTCTGGTACATCAGTGCAGCTGCTTATATTATTTTAGATTAGATATCACACAGTTGCCGATATTTTAAATGTAATAATAGACAGCCAAGGAAGAAAATAGAGGGATGTGCCATCCACCATTGCAGGATTTAACTGTGTCAGTGGCTCAGTAGGTAGCACACTCACCTCTGATACCGGGAGATCAGAGGGCTGTGGGTTCAGTTCCCACATCTGGCACTTGGGTTAATATCCCAGTACTGACACTATAGTGCAGCATGAGAGGGGTGCTGCACTTCTGAGGTGCCGTCTTTCGGATGAGACGTTAAACCGAGGTCCCATCTGCCTGGATTGGTGGTAGTTCAGGTGGATGTTAAAGATCCCTTGGCACTTATCGAAAAGAGTAAGGGAATTTCCCCGGTGTCCTGGCCAAATTTCCCACATTCACTAAAAAATACCACCACCAGCTTAATCTGGTTCAAGGTCAGTTGGCATTCATCTGTATCCCCCCTCCCCCGGGTCGTGCCTGAAAATAGGTAGGATTTGTCTAGTGCACTTACCCGGTCAACAAAAACTAAATAAATAAATAAAAATAAAAGAGTTGAGTGTGAATTCGGGTGCTGGGGGAGAGAGGGGTGAACTACCACTAAACACCAGAAAGCATTACACATTGGACCAGGTGAGTGAGGTGGTTGGTTGTAGACAGCAGGGAAAGCACCAAGCTATTTGTTCACTAATGGACCCAAAAATTGTAAGGCAGGCAATGTCCTCATCTTCATGTAGTGTAGGTTCTTCCACCACCTCTGCCAGCTGCCATCAGATTGAATTAAACTGCATGTACTCATAATAGTTGGATTACTATGAGCATCCTGCTTTCCTTCTTTCAGACACTGGCCAGCCATGGTGGTGAGACATTCCATCCCACTTTTATTATTTTTTTTCTTCACTTACAAGCAGGTATGTTCATGGAAACAGAGTACCAACTTAGAGATTAACTTTTCCAGCCTGTGACTGGCACAACATGTGGTTAGTAGCAAATATTTGTATATTGGGTTGTTGCAGATACTGAGCAGAGATAACAAAAATTAAATGAAAATCCTAGCACAACAGTTTTTTGTTATTTACACCTAATATCCAAAAGGTGTCATGTATCTCTAGGCTGAAATGTGACATTAAAACCTATGATATTTGTACTGTACTTACTCCTGTGAATAATCATTATTTATAAATCAATTGGTGCCGAAATCCAAGGTCTCTTGTGTTTTTTTTTTGTTTGTTTACAGCCCGATGGTGTTCACAGGGATATTAATGTTTTGTAGCCAAACTCCCCGTGGCATTTGTACTGATGGTGTCCACAAGGCCAGGCATGGCTCTGATTTAGTTTGCAGCCATTTGCTCTAAAATTGTGGGGTTTTTTTTCAATTATGTCCCTCCTTCCCCCACCCCATACTGTGTAAACATCGTCCTTATTGTTTTAATATCCCAACCCCCAACTCCTCCCGAATGACCTTTGACACACCCCAACCATGGTGTCCAGCTCTAGAAGATATACATATGCCAAAGTCGGGAGTGGGGAACCGGCCTCAGTAGCCTATGGAAGCCTCGCAGTGATGTGGTAGGGAGTTCTCAGAGCCCTGCTTAAAAGGTTCTGCTCCAGAGTTCTTAGCCCTTCTTGCCACTGGACTATCATGCCAAAAGAGCTTGGTGTCCACTACCAGCATCTAGCATGCAAACACCACAGTCTTGCCTTTAGAATACAAATGCCACATTTTTGGGGGAGCTTCTCAATCATACTGTTGGACTAGAGGACCAGGAGTGCAGTGATTATTTGTCTTTTAATCAGAACAGCAATCAAGGTATTTTATTGGGGGAGGGGGGGCAGTTCAGTGAAATAAATAAATAAATAAATGAGCTAAATGTTGGCAGTGGGCACCAAGCACTGTGGTGTCTGAGTACATACATCACAATGAGTGCTTGGTGTCTCTGTACATATCCCACATTCGTCTTGCCTGAGTACATTGCTGTTGAATTGAAAGCTTTTGAGCAGCACCACCTACCTTGTGCTAGCCCTCATTTGGAGAACTATATTGCTCACAATTTTTGCACAGATGGACCTGCTTGTGTATGGAGCTAAAATAAAATTTTCTTATGCAGAGCCTTCAGTGGAAAAATTGCTTTTTGTATGCTTTTCTGGTAAATTCCTGGGGTTGATCACAGGGGCAGAAAATAAATTACAATTAGGTCTTTGTGATGGTGTTGGTGATGTTGCTGGTGGTTGAAGGGTTTGGCTGCACTGGTAATTGTAAGTAATGTTGATTATGGATGTTACCAGCATGATGGCTGACGATTCGTGGCCAGGCACACCTGCACATATTTAAGCAATAATGCACGACAGGGTGTGTGTTTTGCTGGGATAACATCATGCCTGGGGTGATTAGGTATGAGGCCGCAGGCCGAGTGCGACTAATCACCCCAGAAGTGACATTATCCCAGCGCAACACACACCCTGGAGTGCATTATTGCTATTATACAATGGCTTGCTTTTAAATAAAGGAAGACAAGAGAGGAAAAGGTATTTTTTGTCTTTCTTCTTTTCATTTTTTGTGTGTGGAAGGATATGTTTTGAAAAAAAATCCAGTTTCTATTTTGGCCACTAGATGATGCTGCCAATGTAACATGACTGTTGCTTCCCTCGTTACAGCTTTCCATTTCTGACTACGTACAAGTCTCAGTCTGCCCCTGTGTTATAGTGGCATACAACACATGCTGCCCCTGTTTCTCTTTTTTGTTGTTGCTTTTTAGATATTTAAAATGTAGCCATATTTGGAACGTAAGTACCATAGTGACTGAGCTGATCAGTCAATGAATTTACCACAGTGATGTAGTGAGCCAAACAGCGTGGCTGCCAAGTCAATTGGAGAATGAAGCTGCTGCATTTTTTTACAGTCAGGGTCAGGAAACACAGAGATGCCTGGGTGAGCAAGCGGGTTTGGGCACAGCCGTTTTCTGTGGCTTTGGAAAATGTTGCATTGTTTCACGGCACCTTTTTCCCCATGAACTGAGCGATGCATGTGAACTGCGAGACCAGTAGTTACGGTCTCCATGGCTAAGTAAAGCCGCTGGGTTCAGGGAAGAAATAGTGAGGAGAAAATTTATTGTTTGAGCTTTCTGTGTTGGGGATTTTCTGGGATGGAGGTTTTAAAAGAGTAACGGTGACTTGAGACGGCAGCTATACAAGCAGGCAGCAAGCGAGGATCATTGATGCTGGTTGTGTGCAGTGATCTTAGTAACAGTTCATGCGGTCATGTGTGTGCTGGAACTAGACCCATGATGTTGTACTGGGATAACATCACGGGTCCAGTCCCAAGTTGACCAGTCACAGTCCTGGATTCTTTTCTGCCATTGTATAATACATATTATAAACTGAGGATCATAAATAGAGGAATCTGATTGGCCAACAGCTCTTTGAAGCCATGATGATATCGGGCTACATCATCACAGCTTCAAAAAAGCTCCGGCGCCATCAGCTTCCTTGCACTGTACTGTCTGAGAACTATTTTTTCAAAATGTACTCCTACACCACCCAAAAACTAATTCATAAAACGTTTTAAAACCGGTTTCTTTTATTTTTTTTCATTTATAAAACTTGAAACTCAGTTCATAATAGCAATAAGTCACTCCAGGGTGTGGTATATCATGGGATATCGTCACTTCTCAGGTGGCTGGATGTAACCACCCGAGGTGTGACGATATCCCATGATATACCACACCCTGTCGTGCCTTATTGCTTAATTATACAATGACAAAAAAAATCCTGGACTCTGATTGGTCAGTCTTGGGCTGGACCAATGATGTTATCCCAGTACAACATCATGGATCTAGTCTCAGCCTCACTGTGAACCTGCAGATGATTTGTTTCTGCTTGATTGTTTCATCTTCTCTTAAAAAACAAAAAATATTGTTCCACACAAAAACACCTTTAAAATTATTTTTTTATTCTGTATAACAACGAGCCATTGTATAATAGCAACAATGCCCTCCGGGGTGTGTGTCATTTAGGATAACATCACGCCTTAGTCATTGACTGCACTCGGCCAGTGGCCTCATGCCCAACCACATGAGGCATGACATTATCCCAGCACGACACACACCCTGTCGGGCACTATTGCTTAAATTTAAAAGTGCAGTCTTTGTCCATGTGTGTTTGCTCAGAGACGCTCAACCATATTGTGCACCATGTGGCCTTGGCTTGTGGAGAAGGGGTGTATTGTACTATTTGCTTCTGTTTTGTTGTTGAAATGATCATTTTGATGTACTTGTCATCATGATGTCCAACCGTTGCTGGGCAAGCATACCTGGACAAAGTAATTTAAAAGCACAGCCTGCAAATCCTGGTTCTTTGTCCAGTTGTGTTTGCTCAGAGACGCTTGGCCATCTTGTGCACCATGTGGCCTTTGCTTGTGTGGAGGGGGTGGATTGTACTGTTTGCTTCTGTTTTGTTGTTGAATGGTAATTTTGATGTACTTGCTATCATGATGTACGACCACTGCTGGTCAAGCGCACCTGGACAAAGTAATTTAAATTCAAGTTCTTTGTCCAGGTGTGTTCATTCAGAGACACTAGGCTATCTTGTGAAACATGTGGCCTTTACTTGTGGGGTTGGGGGTGGAGGTACTGGATTGTACTGTTTGCCTGTTGTGTGTTAGTAAAATGTTTATTTTGACATGATGATTGCCAGTATGATGTCTGACTGTAGCTGGGTGAGCACACCAGCACAACAAAAAAGAGTAAATTCATGGCCCTGCCACTGTTTCTCCAGGTGCATTTTCCCAGAGACACTCAGCCATTTGCTGCACCATGCAGTCTTGGCTTATGGGGGAGGGTGGATTGTACTGCTTGCCTTTGTTTTTTTGATGAAATATTGATGTTTGATGTACTCCGTAACTTGCCATGATGATGTCTGACAGTTGCTGGGCAAGCACACCTGGGCAAATTAATTTAAAAGTGCATCCTGCAAATTGTGGTTCTTTGTCAAGGTGTATTTGTTCAGAAACACTTGGCCATTTTGTGCACCATGCGGTTTGACTTGTGGGGGTGGGGGGCTGGATTGTAATGTTTGCCTCTTGTTTTGTTTCAGAAATGTTTATTTTGAAATGTTTAGTGTCCATGTACATACATCACAGTGTCTGCTGTACATACACCACAGTGAGCAGTCCTGTTATCAGGCATCTTTAAGTCAGTTATCTTACCACATGCCCACTTTTAACCAGTTTTATCATAGTATCTTATTACACATTGAAATGTATCAATGTGCATATTAGTAGTAACATTTGTTTTAAATTACAGCAGCTGATTAGTGTCCATGTACATGCATCACAACCATTTTGTGTCCATGTACATACACCATGGTGTCCACGTAAATACGCCATGGTGTCTGCTGTACATACACCACGGTGTCCACGTAAATACACCATGGTGTCTGCTGTACATACACCACAGTGAGCTATCTTGTTCACGGGAACCATTGAGGTAGTTATCTTACCACATGGCCAGTTTTTACTGGTTTGATCATGGTATCTCAAAATACATTTAAAACTTGATATATTCTGAATTTAAAAATGTGACCTTCATGTCACACTTTGGTACACCATTTTCATGAACATACCCAAGCATAGAAACATAGAAACATGGAAACATAGAATTTGATGGCAGATAAGGACCGCTTGGCCCACCCAGTCTGCCCATTTCCCTGCCTACTGGATATGCTGCAGATCCTAGTTGACCAGCAGCCTACTTCTTCCTACCCCCATCCCCTAGAAGTGCCTTATGACTGTCCCATGCATGCTTGAATTCCACCACTGTTCTTGACTCCACGACCTCCTCTGGAAGGCGTTCCATGCATCCACAACCTCTCGTGAAAAATACTTTAAATTACCTCTGAGCTGCCCCCATCTATCTTCAAATTGTGCCCCTTGTTCTTGCACACCTCTTCTTTGAAAGATGCTACCTCTTGACTTTGTTGATTCCTTGAGGTACTTGAAAGTTTGTATCATGTCCCCTCCCTCCTTTCCTCGAGGCTATACATATTAAGCTCCTTTAGTCTCTCTTCATATGTCTTCTGGTGCAGACCCTGCACCATTTTAGTTGCCCTCCTGTGGACAGCTTCCATCCTGTCTATGTCTTTGCGAAGACTGGGTCTCTAGAACTGCACGCAGTACTCCAGATGGGGTCTGACCAGCTGTCTGTACAGAGGGATAATAACTTCCTGTTTTCTACTGGTGATGCCTCTCCCTATGCATCCCAATATCCCCTTTGCCCTCATTGCTGCCATCTCACATTGCTTGCCCATCTTTAGGTCATCTGATATGACTACCCCCAGGTCCCTTTCCATTTTTGTTGTTGTTTGTATCTCACCCCCCCATTGTGTACTCTTCCCCTGGGTTTTTGTTTCCCAGGTGCATTACCTTGCACTTCTTAGCATTGAATCTAAGCTGCCATACATTTGACCATTCCTCTTACCTTGCCAAGTCCCTTTTCATCCTTTCCACCCCACCTTGTGCATCAACTCTGTTGCAGATCTTTGTGTCATCTGCAAAGAGACATACTTTTCCTTCCAGTCCCTCTGCAATACATAGATACATAGATACACAGACAGTGTCGGCAGATTAGGGCCTATGGCCCATCCAGTCTGCCCATTTGAGCTTGTAAGTTCAGTTTATGTTTTCCTAGAAGTCTGTTGCACCTTACCCCTGACCTCCAGAATTCCTTTATGTCTATCCCATGCATTCTTAAATCCCGTGATTGTTTCAGCCCCCACCACTTCCTCTGGCAGGGTGTTCCACTTGTCCACCACCCGTTCTGTGAAGAAATTCTTTCTCATGTTTCCTCTGAATCGTCCTCCCTCCAACTTCATCCCATGCCCTCTAGTCCTGGAACATCTTTTTCACTTAAAAATAGTGTTTTCCTGCACCCTGTTCCTCCCTGTAAGATACTTGTATGTCTCTATCATATCCCCTCTCTCCCTCTTCTCCTCCAGGGAGTACATGTTCAGTTCCTTCAACCTGTCTTCATAGGACTTGTGATGCAATCCATGCACCATCTTTGTTGCCCTCCTCTGAACCTTCTCTGCCCTATGTCCTTACATAGGTATGGTCTCCAGAACTGTACACTGTACTCCAGGTGGGGCCTCACTAGTGTCTTGTATAGCGGAATTATGACCTCCCTTTTCCTGCTGGTAATGCCCCTGCCTATACATCCCAGCATCCTATTTGCTTTACCTGCTACCTTGTCACACTGTTTCTCACCTTGAGGTCATCAGAGATGATAACCCAAGATCCCTTTCCTGCTTGGTGCATGCTATATCCTCACCCCACAACTGATATATTGTGCCAGGTTTTGTGCCCCATATGCATTATCTTGCACTTCTTTGCATTGAATTTCAACTGCCAAACCCTGACCATTCTTCAAGTTTCTGCAGGTCACTTCTCATTCTGTCTACACCCTCTGGTGTGTCTACTCTGTTACAGAGCTTTGTGTCATCAGTGAACAGTGAAATTCTGCCTTCTAGGTCCGCAGCCATGTCACTGATGAAGATGTTGAATAGGACCGGTCCCGCACTGATCCCTGTGGTACCCCACTGGTCACTCTTCCCTCTGTGGGTGACAGCCATTTACCACCACCCTCTGTGTCCTGCCACCCAGCCAGTTACCTACCCACCACACTACTGTCCTGCCCACACCCATATTCCCCAGTTTGTGTAATAGTCTTCTATGTGGCACAGTGTCAAAGGCCTTGCTAAGTCCAGATAGGCCATGTCCACTGCCCTCCCTGATCCACCTCCTAGTCACCCAGTCAAAAAATTCAATGAGGTTGGTCTGACATGACCTCCCCCTGGAGCAATGTCGCCTATAAAGACATTGAAGAGGACTGGTCCTAATACTGAACCTTGCGGTACCCCACTAGTAACCCTCCTTTCATCAGAGTGGACTCCATTTACTATTGCTCTCTGTGTCCTATTTTCCAGCCAATTTTTTACCCAGGCTGACATCTTGGGACCCACTCCCAGGCTAGCTAACTTGTATAAAAATCTTTTGTGTGAAAATGTGTCAAATGCCTTGCTAAAGTCTAGGTAGGCCATGTCCACAGCCCCTCCCTGATCTACTACTTTGGTCACCCAGTCAAAGAAATCTATCAGATTTGTCTGGCATGACCTTCCTGCTGTGAATCCATGCTTCCTTGGGTCCTGTGCCCCTCTGGCCTCTAGATACTCGACAATTCTTTCCTTCAGAAGTGATTCCATCATTTTCCCTACCACTGAGGTTAAACTAACAGGTCTGTAGTTTCCTGCTTCTGCCTTGCTCCCACTTTTGTGAAGGGGAATCACATCTGCCCTCCTCCAGTCCTCGGGTACCACCCCATCCTCCCATGATTTGTTGAACAGGGTAGTCAATGGTGTCACTAATTCTACCCTTAGTTCTTTTAGAATTCTGGGATGAATCCCATCAGACCCCATTGCTTTGTCCACCTTCAGTTTTAAGAGTTCTTTCAGAACCCTTTCTTCTGTAAATGGGCTGGTATCAACTTCTGTATCCAGTGTGTTTCTACTGTTTGTTCTAGGTACCCTTCCTTTGTAAATACTGAGCAAAATATTTGTTTAGTATCTCTGCCTTTCACAGTCTCCTCTGCCCCCTCCCCCCTTTATTAAGCACACTATCCCTCCCTTGGTCTTCCTTCGCTCCCTGATGTACCTATAAAGGTTTTATCCCCTTCTTAACTGAGTTGGCTATCTTTTCCTCAGTTTGGGCCTTTGCTGTTCTGACTGCCTTCCAGCTTCCTTTTGCTTTAACTGATACAGTTCTCTGTCCTGCTCCTTCTGTGATTCCTTGTACTTCCTGAAGCTTTCTTTTCTCTTGAACCTTCACTGCCACTTCTTTGAGAACCATAGTGGTTTCTTACATCGTTTAGTTTTGTTTATTTGCTTCACACAAAGGTTTGTTGCCTCTGTGATGGCAGTTTTATTACTCCCCATTGTTCTTCCACCACTCCTTCCTGCCCATTTGCTAGTGCATTCCTTAGGCACTTACCCATTTTGCAAAGTCAGCCTCCTAAAGTCCAGTACCTTTGCCTTTGAATGGCTTGACTCTATTGCTGTGTTTATTGTGAACCATACTGTTCGATGGTCACTAGTTCCCAGATGGCTACCCACTTCTACATCTGTGATCTCTCTTCATCTTCATTTGAGAGAACCAGGTCTCAGATTGCCCTCGTGGGCTCCATTACTAGTTGTTCACATGTATGCCCCTGTAGGGCATCTAGAATAACCCCACTCTTCAAGTGGCTGCGGCAACTGCACTCCAATTAACATCTGGCATATTCAGATCACCCATCAGCAATATCTCCCTTTTTGCCATACTAAGTATACTTTCTATCATTTCCTTGCCCATTTCTCCCCTGAGAAGGGGGTCTGTATACAACCCCTGTGCGGATTGTGGTGCCATTGCCGGTCTCCAAATTTACCCACAGTGCTTCTTCTCCTCCCTGTTTTCTCTTTTGTTCTGTTACTTTGATTCCTTCCCTTATGTAAAGAGATACTCCTCCTCCTCTTTTACCCTCTCTGTCTCTCCTGTAGATAGTGTATCCTGGTATGTTTATGTCCCAGTCATGGTTTTGTGTGAACCATGTTTCTGTGACTGCCATGATATCCAGATGTTCCTCCTCCATCAAGGCCACTAATTCAGGAAGCTTGTTACTCAGACTACGTGCATTGGTACTCATTGCTTTCATTTTTTGATGGCTTTACTTTCTGTTCTGCATCCCCACTGACCTTTCTACCTCGGTCTTTTTCCCATTTAGTACCTGTTTTGAAGGGAGGCTGGGATTTTCCTGCTGCTTATCAGTGCCTCCCCTTGACTAGTTTAAAAGCTTCCAATGAAGCATTTAAACCGATTGCTCAAAAGACTTGTTCCCTTCCTGGCCAGATGCACACCATCCTGCCAGTATAGGCTGGTGTCCTCCAGGTGGAACCCCAGTCCCCAATGAAGCCAAACCCTGTGCTCCACCATTTTTCAACCACTCATTAAACTGCATGGTGCAAAGTACCCTTGCCTCACTCATGCCATTTACAGGCAGCACCTCTGAGAAGGATATTGTGTGTGCTACTTGTCTTAGGCCCCTCCCCAGTTCTACAAAGTCCTTCTGCACTGCTCTAATCTCATGTTGAGCCAAGTCATTTGTCCCTAGGTGGACAATGACATCCAGCTCAGACTCCCGTGCAGCTGTTCCCATGATACTGAGGATGCGCTTTCTGTCCCTACAAGCCATGGAACCAGGCAGGCAGGCACCTTACTTCAGTTTTCCCTGCTCCCCCCAGTTCTATTCCACTAATAATTGAGTCCCCCACCAGGAGCTGCTTCCTTTCCTTGTGGCATCCTCTGCCTCCTTCCTGTGGGCCTCCCTTGTGACAGGCATCCTCAGCCTCCTTAATCTCCTCTGTGGGTGCATCCATAGGGGAGCTGTGCTCCCCCAGAATGGTGTATGGATTGTGGAGTGGAACAACTGACTGGGTGTGCCTCTGTTCCACCCTCCTCACCCTCCCTGAGCCCACTGTGGTCCAACTGCTGTGCTTTCTTTGCAACCTCTGAGGAAGTGGTGGTGGCTCTTGTGCTCCTGGATGGGGGTTCCCTTTCTACCATCCAGTCTGGCCTGGGGAAGGTTCTTACTGCTGTCCAGTGTGGCTGAAGACAGGCAACTTCCTCCCTCAGGGCAGAAAGTTGTCTGCAAATAGGGCAGCATCTCAGCCTCCAGAAAGTCTCCCGGAAGACTGCTGCCCCACAGCCATTACATTGCACTACTCCCCACATGACTATGTACTTTTTTTTTTGTGTGTGTGTGTGTGCTTGTGTGTGTGATTGGTTTGTTATATAGAAATATATATATATATTATACAAGCATAACAAATTCCCTAATAAATATGGTTTGTTAACTTGTCTTGTTGCCTTTATTCCATTTTGTATAGATCGATGGTGAGTCCCCACCTCAAGTACTGTGTCCAGTTCTGGAGGCCCCATCTCTGGAAAGACATAGATAGGGTAAAGGCAGTACAGAAGAGGTCAACCAAAATGATGCAGAGCCTGTATAAAATGCCCTATGAGGAAAGACTCAAGTAATTAAGTATGTACACTCTAGAGCAAAGGAGGGAAGGGGGGACATGATAGAAATGTTCAAATACCTCACAAGTATTAATAAGATATGTGAAGATAACATTTTACATAGAAAAATATGCTTGAGGACAAGGGGGTGATGCTGTGAAGCTGGGGGGACTCAGAGGAGATGTGAGAAAATACTTCTTCATGGAAAGGGCGGTTGATGCCTGGAACAGCCTCCCACTGGAGGTGGTGGGTGCTAAAATGGTAACAGGATTCAAGCATGCATGGGACAGACACAAGGGGACCTTAGAATGAGGCAAGGGAAGAAATACTGGAGATCGAGTAGGGTCTGTGGTGGCACAGCAGGTAGGGAAAATATGGCAGACTAGGTGGGCCAAAAGGTCCTTCTCTGTTGACAACTTCAATGTTTAGTATCCTGTGATTATGGAGTCTACTATTGAGTGCTTACAAAAAGGATGACTGAATAGCGGTGCCTGTTCACAGGCTACTGGATGGGGGAGGGGTGAATACGGATATAGTAACATCCTGTCGCTATATATACAAATGCATGGGGGAGGCGAGCACACTGTGCAAGGGGTGAAAGGGAGGGTTTGTGAGGTGTAGCATGGCAGTGGGCTGCTGAGCTGGCAGTGTGGTGTGGAGGGTTTGTGGTAGGCTAGGGTTGGAAAGGTGCTGGGTTTGATGCTGGACGCATCAATATTTTTGTGCCAGTTCAGGATTTTTTGTTTTTGTTTTGTTTTCACCCCCTCCCAACATGCATCCCCCTGGAGTTGAGAATCCTTTAGTGGGGTTGGGGGTGCGAGGGGCAGAGTCACCACATAAACAAAAAATCTTTGCTTTTGGTGTCCTTTTGGTCTGCACCATGAGTGTACATCAGCAAAATTGATTTTCCCTGATGTACACTCGCCCTAACGGTGATCGCCTTTCCGCAATCACTGTTCTCACATAGAACCTCTGTGTTTCTATGTTTCTGTATCTCCTGTACTACAAGGATCAGACTCAGTGCATTGTGTTCTACAGCCATTCACTTTTAATGCAGTATCTAACTACTTTGTAAAGCACTTAAGCAATAAGGCATGACCAAGCGTTAGATCAAGTCTGTTAATCACCCCCTGGGGCATAAAGTGTCATGGAGCCGAGTGCCACATTGCCCCTAGGGGGTGATTAACTGACAATTAATCTAACTCTTGAGGGAGCTTTATTTCTATTATAAAAACTAATTTTGAAAGAAAAGTATTAGAAGTGTACCTTTTTTTAATGTTCCCCTCATTGAGAGGGAGATTTTTAATAACATAGTTTATCTACCAACTGTTTTAGAATGCTGGTTCAGAATCAGAATGCATCATTCCAGTCATTCAGCAATGCTAGGGAATGGAATGCTGATAGGAAGAATTTATGTGCCATGGTGATAAGGCTGTACATGACAGTGTAACAGACACTAAAGTAAGGCTGTTAGAATGCTGACAGCCAATCAGAATGGAGCATTTCTGAGACCTGTTTTTTTTTTATTTGACTTAATGTGCTATGAAAAGTGTAACCTAAATCCAAATTCTATTCTGTCATATCATCCCTGCACTTTCAGATGCTCACTCATTTCTTGTAAATCACTTTGGGATATAGTGTGCATGAAGGGTATAATATAAATCCAAATCTCCCTGTACTTACGGTAAATGGCACACCAATCTTTGATCCTTCCTCTGTTACTACTTATTGTAATTATTTTTTTACTACTTGCACCCTACCTTCCTCACCCTCTTCCAATTCATCTCTCCCTCCCTTGTCTCCATACTCCACCTTGTCTTCTGCCTCTATGAGATTTAATTTCCCTCCTGTATCTGTGCAGGAAACCTGTGTGCTCTTCTTTCACTCAACCCATCCAAATCTAGCCCTGATGGTCTATACCCCAAACTCCTCCATCTCTCAGCTCCAGCCATTGCCTGCCCCCTTACTCATCTCCTTAATGGTTCCTTCACTCTAAGTGCTGTCCTGCAGGCTTAGAAGCTGGCCAAAGTCCTCTCCCTTCATAAGGGTGGTGATACCACTTCACCTCAAAACTGTCTTCCTATCTCCCTCCTCCCTTCTCTTGCAAAGTTGCAAGAGAAATTGGTCAACTCATTGCTGTCTGACTTCCTCCACTCCTCCAAATTTTTCTCCCTCTCTCTCTGTTCCAGTTTGGTTTTCGAAAACACCATTCCATTGTATCCTCCCTCATAGTTGTCAATGACTCCATCTTTTCTGGGATTGCTCAGGGTCACATTACTATGTTCATTATCATCAATCTAGTCAAAGCATTTGATTTGCTGGTCTATCTGCTTCTCCTGAATAAGCTGAGTTCTGCTAGCCTATTTGACTCCGCTGTTGGGGGGTTTCGCTCCTGCCTTTCAGGCCATCAGCAGTCAGTGCAGGTATGTGGCATTCTGTCCCCTCCACTCTCCATCCACATTGGTATCCCATAGGGTTCCATTCTAGATCTCATCCTTTTCTCCATTTTTTTAATGCCCTCCCCTCGACCTGTGTCAACTTGCATATTCACATGTATGCAGCTGACACTGTTTTCTACACTTCAGGCCCATCAGCTGAGGCTGTTGAAGTCACGTTCCAGCATGATTTCCACAATGTCCTGCATTGGTTTCGAGCCAATCAACTTTGAGCCAACATAAAGAAAACAGAGTGCATAACCTTTGGCTCCAACCAGAAACTGTGCAGGCTTGACTCCCTGCCTTCCTTCACCACCCTGGATAGTTCTCAACTTGAAGTGGTCCATTCTTTTAAGTATGTAGGTATGTGGCTTAATAGCAAGCTCAACTTCTCTGCTCACATTGATGCCATTCATGCTAAACTCCACCCCAAATTTGGAGCCCTGTACCATAATAAAGAGAGCTTGTCCCCTCATGTCTGCGAGGAACTGGTTACCATAATGGTGTTGCCAATCTTTGACTACACTGACATGGTTTACTGTACTGCTCAGTCCTCTTCCCTTGACAGACTGGACACCCTATGAAATCTCTTCATACATTTTGCCACAAACTCACCCCCTTGTACCCATCACTGCACATCCTACTCTTCCCTATCCATCCTCCCTCTTCCCGCCTGTCACCTGCATCACTGTGCTTCTGTCAACTCTAAATACTGGTTTGAAGAACTACTCCTGTACTTATGCATCTGCATCTCTCCCATTCCATTCACCTCATACCCTGTTCGCACCAGGGATCCCCACAATTTCTCCCTCCCCCACCTTTGCTCCTCCGCTTGGCAGTCAGCTTTCTCCTATCATACTCCATCCCTTTGGAACTTCCTCCCTTCTGTACTCTGTCATTCACCCTCCTCAACCTCCTGTAAGCACCATGTTAAACTCCTTCCACTCACCCTCCTGTACCTGTCAGCTCCCTTTCTGGCCTGCCTTCCCCTCTTCCGTCCCCAATTCATACCCACTCCCACTGAGGCAGTTGTATGACTGTTTCTCTGCAGTGTGATTTTCTACCAGTTGTTTGATTTTGTTCGAGTTTGTAGTGTGCATTCTTACTGCTGATACACACATCTTGATAATTTTTGCACTTTTGCCCTTTGCACTACTGTTGTTTTGTACCTTATTTGATTGTAATCATCTTTCTATTGTATTTTGTTTGTTACGTTTCCTCTTCCCTCTCCCTGACTTGCACCTGGAAATGAGCCTTGGCTCAGTGTGCCTTTCCCAGTTACCAATTTTTAAATTAACAAATAAATAAATTATATTTGTCCCTCCACTGTATCATAACTCATTGCTTCATAAAGGACTAGCATATTGTGGACATGCAAGGCTCTATTTAAAAAGCACAGAAAGCCTGCACTATCCATATGTAACTCATTGATTTTAAAAGCAATTTGAGATGGGGTACATTAAGGGAGTTACATAAATCCAAATTCAGTTCCATACTACAGTCCCTGCACTTCCAGTATCCAAATTGGTGCTTTGTTAAAGTATGTTGCAATACAGTGTATATAAAAGCTGCTATATACATTAAATCCAAATTCTATTTTCTTTTACAGTCCCGACACTATGAGTACATAACTCTTTGCTTTACAAATCAGTGAGTCACAGTAGATACTCATTGCTTTGTAAAACACTTTGAGATACAGTGAGAACTAAATATGCTAAAGAAATCCATATTCCAGCCTATTTTACAGTCCCTGCATTGCAGTACCTGTATGTAATTCATTGTGGTGTAAAGTGCTTTGGTATAGAGTGTGCATAAGGTGCTATATAAATTCAAATTCAATACAGCAGTCCTTGCACAACCAGTACTTCACATATCGCTTTGTGAAGCACTTTGTATCAAAGTGTATATGAATGCAGTATAAATTCAAATTATATTCTACATGCCCTACCTACCAATGTTTAACATATTATTATGCAGGGCTGGTTGTATAGCCCAGAGGTTAGAGTAACAAGCTGTGATTATGTAAAACACTTTGGGATATGGTGTGTATTAAAGGCACTATCTAAATTAATTCAAAGCAACAGACAAAAGCTACTCCTCTGCTTATGTACCAGGAATAGCAGCACAATGAGAAACATTAAAAGCTGGTATTATCCACTGCAATTACTTTCCAAGAAGTTATTTTTACTATGCAAGTGTTGTGCAAACTATGCAAACAGAAAAACTTGCAATACCATCAAAGAGCCCGTTACAATGGCGCTGAGGAAAAAACAAAAGCCCCAACTGGTTTGAAGCGGGTGTGTTTCCACAGGAATGTCGGTCATGCACTCACAATATACATTTATATTGATAATTTAAAGCAGGATTTCTTAAATGAGGTCTCTGTGGCTGCATACAGCTACAAGCACTCTTTCATGTGGCCTCACGGTTCTTTAGAGCCACAATTAAAAAGGGAATGAACAATTGCTTACCTTACAAAAACATGGGATATGCATTTCAAGTAACAATATATGAAGGACTTTTATTTTAGAAATTTTGACTGGAAAAGGCACACTGAGCTGATGCTTATTTCCCACTGCATACCAGGAGAATGAGGTTTAGTGACTTGCTCAAGGTGAGGACACACAGTATGCAAGTTGTGGTTGTGGGATTCACACTCAGGTCAGCTGGGTCTCCACATCTACAGCTTCTTGCTTTAGTGTCTATGTTGTACTGACTCCCTGACTTTACTGTACACTGTGTGAAAGGAGATTTGTTATATCTGGGGGTTCAGAGTGAAAAAAGGAGGAGTGACGCCACCAGTAAGTCCTGGTGGTTGCACTTTGAGGACAGCAGGATTGGGGGTTTGAACATCACTGATTTAAAGTACCTTACACCAATGCAGAGAGTTAACCAACAGTACAATAAAAAGTGTACTAACCTGAGTTGCAAGCTGCATATGCTACCTTCCTCCGCTACCTTCATGTCCTCTGTACCTGGATGCATGACAAACCCCATGCTGGGGAATAATACCAGGGCACAACCTCTGGTTGCTCTACTGGTGTCTCAACCTACCTCGCATATTAATAGACAGCTTATCTACCTTCTGTACTGGGCCATACGAGGTACACGCTCAAATTCCACACAGTACTTGGCCAGTAAATGGAGTGCAAGACTAGAGTGGGGCATAGACCCTATAGCACAGATAAGGGATACAATGAAGTAGGCAGGGTTGCAACCTCTCATGTCAAAGGGAATATGGTTAGAAACACCTTGTGAGGTATTTAAGGACCCCTGTAGTCACAACCAAATACGGATGTGGCTCCAGTGCAGTGTGTTGGAGACTCTATGATGAGGGGAGGCCAACCCATACTCATGTTCTGTGAGCATGTCTTTCCTGATACTCTTTTATCGTGACCTAGAAATGGTCACAGTGGAAGTTCTGGGGGACAGAAATCAGATTGCATCTCGAAGTACACTTGCTGTTCCAATACTCTAGTTGATGAACGGTCGGCAGGTAAAATTCCTCACGGGTATCATTATAGTGGTGGCACTAAAGTGCATTACCAGGAAATGGCTTATACCCCAACCCCCACCCCTCCAACACAGGTGGGACATGGTTAACAGTATATAATATTATGGAAAAGATTATGTTTACCTGAAATGATTGAACAGAGCAGTTCTCATCCTGATGTACAAAATGGATTCTGCATGTCATGCATCATATGCTTACTTTTGTGCCCTAGCTGGGGGGAACTTGAGGGGAGACAGACAACCCACATGGAGATCAGTACTCATGGGAGGATACTGGACATTAGGGCACGCTCTTACCTATATGTTTTGTACCCAATGAAAGAGACTGTGCTGGGGATCAATAGGGATACATTTCTTGTGTTATTAGTGCAAGGGTCTGCACCACCCCATTGCTGTGCCAGAAAAGGTGAGGCCCCAGAGCTCTTTCTATTATTCTTTAGTCATACTAGTCTGTCTATTAAGCCTGTTTTTACATTGTACTTTACAGATGATTATAATGTATGGTCTTGTTTTGTACCCCTTGTTATAAATGAAATAGAAATTTAATAAAGATATAGTTACAAAAAAGTGGTTCTATGTGACAAGGGCTACTGAATGTCAACAACTGGTCATAAGGGCACACAACCACAATGGCAACTGAAAAACAGTATGTTGTTTAATGTGGGGGGATTTGTCCCCTGCACCCCTCGTCGTGGGGGGCTTTGCCCCGCATGCACCCCTTAATTAGGATTCCTACTCTGGGGGTGTGCAACTCAGGGAAAGCGGTGAAATCCAAGGTTGCCCACATTGTCAGCACCATTGTGCAGTAGCCCTTATGACCAGTCACCAACATTTAATCACCCACATTACAGGCTACTTAAAAAAGTGTACTAAGTGTTTCAGAAATACAGTTATTTCAATGGGCGGTCTACCTCATGACATTTAAAGCTGCACCATACAGCACCAAATTTAATAGTTGCAGAACTTTTGCAACCTTTAAGTTTGACAGAATGAGAAAAAATTGTTAATATGGCTGGAAGCAAGGGTCGGCAAGACATGTCGGAAAATAAAAAATCATAAATAACACATCACAATCAGCAATACTTTAGAAACAGCTTCAGATAAAGCTCTGATTAAAATACAAAACACACAGCAATGATTGTTTGATACGGTAAGTCAAAATGCCATTCCTGTAATAATATGTCCAATAATGAAAAAAGACCCTCCTGTAATTTTAGACCAGAAATAATTCTGAAGTAAGATTAACATGAATAAGCATTGGCCATTGCCAATCATGTTTGCTTCCTTGAATTTGTTTTGTAGTTTTTGGATGTAGATTGCATAGCAGTTAAACATAAGGAATTAAAAACACGAGTTTTAATAGTGAAATTGTCATGATCTGGAAATGAAGAGTTTGACACATAATGTTGTTGTTAAAATGCTTAGATTTTGAGTCTAAATGTTCAAGATATTATTTGTATTACCCCGGCCTATAAGCAAAACAGGTATAATTTATCAAATACTATCTGAAATGTGATTTTGAATAAGGACGATGAAAACAGGTTTGGGAGGGTGATTTGGAAATGGTACCTGCCATGTTCATGAGGCGAGGTAAAAAAAAAAAAGGATTATGTTAAAAATGTGGGCACAAAATGAAAAACCAATTGCAACATTATGAATAAATATTAAAAAATGTCAATCTTTCTTAATAAGTTTGTTGTTTTTTGAGATTTGGGCCCCACATTTTTAACACAGTGCTTTTATTACCCCACCTTATGAACCTGACAGGTGTCATTTATAAAATCCTGCCCAAACGTCATTTTGTGGCACAAACATGAAAAGATGTTTTGTGTGAGATTTGAAAAATCAGACCGGTCATGTTCATGAGGTGGGGTACAAAAATTATCATGTTGAAAATTTGGGGTCATAAACTCATGAAATAGGAAGTTATGAGTAAATGTTTAACAATTTCAACATTTCATAACTTTGTTGTGTTTTTCCAGATTCGGTACCCAAATTTTCAACAGTCTTTTTATGACCTCACCTTATGATCAAGACAAGTGTAAAGTTTGAAATCTGAGCCAAAAGACATGTTTTTTTGGGGGGGTGGACTTGTACAAGCTGTCTTGTACATGAGGTAGGGTAAAAAAAAAGCTTGTTCAAAATTAGAATCTACACCACAGTTCCTCCTCAATCTGAAGAACTGATATTTTGATTTATTCATAACTGTGAGGCACAGATAGCAATGGGTGGCATATAGGAAGATGCTCCAGTCACTGGCATATGGAACTATTCTGTAACAGTAGAATCATTCTCCCTTTTGTGGCTTTTCAAATGCAGAAACTGTACATGTCTAAGATGGTATTTGACAGTAAAATGGAGATCTGAGTTGTTGAAAGAATGCCACAAATTCAAAAAGTTCCTCCACCCCATTATGTCACACCATCAGGATATCATCAATATATCTACTTCAGAGATCAGTGCTACTGTATTATGGATTGACCTCCTGGTCATAGGTGACCTCTCTCTCCCATTGGCCGGTTCAGTAACTATTATATTTATTTCTGTACTGTTCAGTTTCAAATGCCAATGTGGAAGATTACACACTGAAAAAATTTCATTTCTTAACCACTACTTTAGTACACATTTTAACTTTTAATTCCCTATTGGTTAATACACTGCACTGGTGGTATGCTCAAACTGGTTGGGGCTTTTGTAGTTCCCTTTGTGTCACTTTAGTTGGCACTGAGATGGTATTGTAAGTTTTCCTGTTTGCATAGTTTACCCAACTTCTGTATAATAAAAATAGCTTCTTATAAAGCAATTGTGGTGTATGGTGCCAGTTTCTACTGTTTTTCAGTTTAAATCCATATCATATTTTCTTCTACAATCCCTGTACTTATAGTGTCCAATTAATTGCTTTGGAAAGCAATCTGAAATACAATGTATATGAAATGCATTATAAAAATCTAACTGCAGTTCAATCCTTCAGTCCCTGTACTATATTATTTATACATTCCTTTGTAAAGCACTGTGTGATACAATATGTATGAACAGCACTATAGTATAAAGTTACGGGTTGTTGTACCCTCATTTTAAACAGAGCCAAAAAGCTGTTGTTATGGAATGCAGTGGTGTTCTTCTGAGGTACAGTACCTTTTGTTTAGTTTAAACACATGCCACCTGCCATTTTTTTTGGCCATGCACCATTTCTCTACAGTGCCTCACACAGACATATTTCTCTGTCCTGACACACTATAGAAAATGTTTTTTAATTTAGTAACTTTCAAAAAAATAAACCTACCCTGCACTCAGCTGCTAATAACCCACCTGACCAGAGTAACAGAGGTTTTGCTAATAAAAATAAATATAAAATCTAATTTCTTGTTGAAAATATCCAATATTGGGCTGCTGCTGAAGCTGCTGATCTCCACTGAATGTGCTTCCATTCAAATTATGTACAGTAAGTGCATTTAGTGAGCATCACCAATATTGGTACAGTAATTGTCCAAAATTGGTTTTCTTTCCTACAAGTAATGTGATTTTAAGCCTATTTAAAAACAATACTTCTGTTACTGGGGTTGGGGGGGTTATTAGCAGATGTATATGGGTGGGTTTATCTTTGTTATAAAATTACTACAAAAACAACATTTTATCTTGTGAGATACAGGAAGCAACACGAAAACAAACATTTACAAATCCACATATAGTACTACACAAAATAATAGATGGGCAAATGTGTACAACTTGGCAAATGTTCATTTTGGGCTTCTGAGGGATATCAGGAACTTTTTGAGCTATGCTCTTGAGGTCTCAGTGATGTCACTACAGTTACTTGATGGAAACACAACATTTTTGAACATGGTTGTCCATCCATTATACTCTTTATTCTCTATATACAGTATACATCCAAATGCTGTTCTATCAGACAGCCCCTGTACTACCAGTAGCTCATTGTTTTGTAATATTACTTTGGGATGCAGAATATAGTAAAGGAGCTACAGAAGATAAAACCAAATTATGTTCAATTCTACAGCCCCTGAACTACCATGTATCTACTGTGTTCTTTTTAAAGTTCTTCCGGATACAGTGTTTATTAATGGCTCTACACAAAACCAAATTCTCTTCTATTTTACAATCCTTGCACTATGATTAACTGACATTGTAATGTACTTTCGGATGCAGTGTGCATGACAGGCACTATATACATCCAGATGTACTCTATTTACATTCTTAGCAAAAACAATATCTAACCTATGGTGTATAGTAGAATGTTGTTCTAGGGAGAAGTCCATACCTAGAACAACATTGTTGTGCTGCAGTAGCTATGTCATTCTCATTGTTGTGCTGCACTACATACATAGCTACTGCAGCACAACAACTCCGAACATCTTCATGCATGCATATTCTGGTTCTTCAGTCTCGATGAAACAGCCGCGGTAGTGAGAGATGGATCCTGAAGAGAGAGGCAGTGAAAATAATCCTCAAAAAGTAAAGGCAAGCTTGTGAATTTATTGTTGCCCATACACTATAAAAGACAGTGTATGAGCAAACATACACAGCCCGGCTGTTCTTTCATTTTGAGGTTTCCGTGGTAACAAGACCTCTCAAGCTGCACTCTAGAGGTCTAATGTTACCATGGAAACCTCTCTATGGAAAAATAGAATGGTTGTGTATGATTGCTCATACACTATCCACTATGTTGCTTTACAAAAGATTTTTTGAGACAGTGTGTATAAAGGTGGTACATAAATCCAAATTATTTTCTACTGTACAGATCCCACACAACCAATATTGAATTTGTTGCTTTGTAAAGTTCTTTGTGATAAAGTGAATATAGAAGGTGCTATATAAATCCAGTTCCTGTTTTGTTCTGTAAGGCTGGAGCAAGGCTTTGTAGGCTTAGGGGTAGTAACACTAAAGCAGGTTGCTGGAAGGCCATGGGGTAGTGGTGACAAGGACTTAAGTTGCAACATAATAGGCTTAGTGTGGTTTTATCCAGTGGGAAAAAAAATCAAGTTCATATGCAGTCGCTCATAGGATTCATGGTTCAGAATGGCCTTTGATGGACACAAGCAGACTGTATTCTTTTTAGATGCTTACTTGAGATTTCTCTGTACCCAGATTTACCTAGGATTCCTTTATTTCAGACAGCTGATTTGGCAGCCCCTCTCCTAGCATTAAACATATATGCCTGCACTCTTCTACATATTTATATGTACAGTTACTGTGTCTTCTGAGGTTATAAGAGTGCATTCTTGAGTTCTTTGTAGAAGAGAACTCTGAAGCAAAGCTGAGCAGTTCTAGCACACAAAGGACTTGAGAAGACAGTCTTATAACCATACGATACATAGAAACTGTATGTATAAATATATCACAGTAACTGGTGACCCCCTTTATCACACTGATAATCAGAGTGACCAAGCACTGTAATAACTGGGTATGACATCATACTCAGATATTATGGCTTTTGGAGTACTCATGTTTCACTTTCCCAGTTGGGAACACTGATTTTATGTCCCAGCACCAGTTATTATAAAAAAATAAATAAAACATCAGTAACTGTGTGCTTATGATTTTTTTTACACAACTTGGTGTGTGATGGCCACATAAACTTGTCCCCAGGTCCTCAGCCAGAAATAACTCATTATTTATTAAATCATTAGGCACAGCCAGTTTGTACATCTCAAATCATGAACATAGTTACAATTCATATTTACAATTTAAGGCATAACAGTCCCCTTGGCCTTGGATGTAACAGTCCCACCTTCTTCCTTGTGTCTCTTCATCCTGCTCTCCTCCTGTTCGTCATGCTTCTTGGGGCCCGACACTGTGATCTGGCCCCCCCTTTTCACTCACCACCATCGGGTACCATGTTACCCAGACCACTCCCCCACACCAGGTGTGGACACTGCGATCCATCACCTAGCTCTATGTCCTTCCCTCCCCACTTTACTCCCACACCTGGGTTGCTTTGCCCCAGCCCGTGGTCTCTATCCCCTCCCCCATCTGTCACCCCAGTTTTCCCTTGCCCCCCCCAAATTCTTCTAAATGAACCCCTTGCCTCCTTAATCTCCTATCCCGCCAGCAGGACTCCACCTAGCCCCCTGTTCCCCGGCCGCCATTTGCGGCCTGTGTGCCTGAGCAGGGCCCCTGCCAGGACACATCTTGCATGTGGCCCCAAAATCTTGTAGCCTGTGTCTTTCATTACTTCTTTGTTCGCCCTTCGGAAGGGAGGGTGGGAATTTTACAGCAGAAAAGAGGGTGAACTGTGTTTACCTGACCTTAAGTAACCCTGCTGCCCTTTGTTCTGGAACCTCTCCCCCAGCCCCTCTACCCGGCCAATAGCCTGGGAGCTTTCCCTGCTTTGTTATTTGACCCTGCAGTGAGGTCAATGTCCTCTCCCTTACCCCCTTCCCTGGCTTTATATTCCTGACTGGGCCCCAGGACAAATTGGCCTGCCTTTTATTGGCAAACCTCATTTTCAACCTTCATTCTTGCAGTTTATGGGTCATCATTACAGGCTGCAGGTGTATTAAAAAAGTCATTAACAACAGTTGCCTATGCATTATTTTATTTATTAAATTATGTTGAAGATTTCTGCTTTTAAAAAAAATACAACTAGAAATTGAAACTATTTGACGTACTGGAAAATTAGGGAAACCCCTCTGTGATGACGTGGACTATGCTAACTAAGCTTAGAACTGCAGAATTGTAAAACTGTTTGCAGGAGACAACCTCTTGTTGAAAAAAGGCTACTGGGAATGTTTAGAAGTAAACAGTCCTGACTGGACAATAATGATGTCATGATTTATAATCTCTTTAGTTGTCAGGCAACAACTGACCTGGATTTTTCACCTGCTCCAAACCCAGGGAATTATATGTCCCTCCCTGTAACCTTGTTGCCCTGCTTCTTACAGTTACAGGCGTTTGTAGTTCACATAATACTAAACTGTAAAACATGGATCACAGGTAAGAATGAACTGTGTAACAATATTAGACTTTCATTTGTGTGTAACATTTTTCATTTCAGCTAACTAAGGTTATAGTGCATAGTTGGCCTTAGCTCGCCATGGATTTTCAACCTTGCTGAAATGTTGTTGTATCACTGTTCAAAGGTCATGGAATGTCATTGAACCATTCTGTGGTACAGCAACATTCCAGCTGCTCAGTAATCTTCAGAGCTCTTGGACTGAGAACCATGACACATACAATTACTTTAAAAAAAAACTGATGCTGCTGAGCCACAGGGAGGGGAAGATGACAGCAGGAGCAGCATCTGTAAGGTCATTCTACTTGACTTATTGTGTAACAGAAGGATGGATAAACCCTGTGAAATCTTTGGAGAGAGAAGTTATTATTCTGAAATGTCTGAGCACTTGAGAGGCAATCAGGCCTTGGATCCAGAGAGTGCAACGTGAATGCTGTTCAACTCTGCAACCAAGTGGGCCTGTCTCGTGCTCTGTTCGAAAAGTTCTTCCTTTGTGAGGTAAAGATGTGTGTTTTGTAAGACTAGTATAGAAAAGAGAATCTTAGAATTTAGTTCATTCTAATCTTGTATATTTTTATTTTCTATTGAGTTTTGTATTTCCTTATTTATTGGTTGTATAGCTTGTATAGTCTATAAATATGACATATCTTACATTTAACCTGCAACTGTACAGCGATTCTAAAAAGAACAATTATTTTATTTTACTGGCAACTCTGTGGTTCTGTCTCCAGGTGCATATATCAAGTCAAGGTTATGGTATAAGAGACTCCAAGGGTGAAGTTTTTGGCAAGAGGGCTATGGAGCAAAGCTGAGCTGTTTTCCCTGCCCAAACCTCATGACAGAAGTCTCTTATTCAAGGCCCCTGGAATCCTACGGTTCTGCAGTTGCGGAATTTGCCGCAGAATTTGCATCATGCCGCAGAATATATATAATGCCGCAGAATTCATTGTTTTTGGTGAATTTTCATATAAATATACTGTTTTTCCATAGTGTCAGGCTTTCTTTCCCACCTCATTTATCCTGAAGCCGCTCCTCTATGCTCAGCATATGATGTCATCGATGACATCACATCATATTTAGCCAATGACAGGACTGCATTCTGCCAGAGAAATTAATAAATCATGCTGCAGAAATCAGAAAATGCTGCTGCAGAAGTCAAGGAGCCCTGCCACAGAAATCTGAAAATTCTGCCGCAGAACACCAGAGACCCTGCTCTTATTTAACTTTTAATTCCCTGTTGGTTAAGACTCTGCACTGGTGGTATGCTTAAACTGGTTGGGACTTTTGTAGTTCCCTTTGTGTCATTTTAATTGCACTGAAATGGCATTGTAAGTTTTCCTTTTTGCATTGTTTACCCAACTTCTTTATAATAAAAAAAATGCTTCTTACAAAGCAATTGTGGGGTATGGTGCCAGTTTTTACTGTTTTTCAATTTAAATCCATATCATATTTTCTTCTTCCATCCCTGTACTTACACTGTCCAATTAATTGCTTTGGAAAGCAGTCTGAGATATAATGTATATGAAAGGCATTATAAAAATCTAACTGCTGTTCAATCCTTCAGTCCCTGTACGATATTATTTATACATTCCTTTGTAAAGCGCTGTGTGATACAATATGTATGAACAGCACTATAGTATAAAGTTACGGGTTGTTGTACCCTCATTTTAAACAGAGCCAAAAAGCTGTTGTTATGGAATGCAATAGTGTTTTTCTGAGGTGTAATACCTTTTGTTTAGTTTAAAACACATGCCACCTGCCATTCTTTTTCTGGCCATGCACCATTTCTCTTCAGTGCCTCACACAGACATAGGTCTCTGTCCTGACACACTATAGAAAAAAATTAGTAATTTAGTAACTTTAAACAATATAAACCTACCCTGTACTCAGCTGACAATAACCCACCTGACCACAGTAACTGAAATGTTGTTAATAAAAATAAACATAAAATCACATTTCATGTAGAAAATATCCAGTATTGGGCTGCTACTTGTCATACGGCATTATTGGCAAACTTGCCAATATGGGTCTCTTATAACATAAGAGACATCACTCAGAGGCCCTATTATATTACTATAAATCTGTTATGTTTACCTCAATTGATTTAAAATATGTTTAGAGTGTTATTTTTTATTTTATTTTGCTGTCCTCCTCCTCGCACCAGAGTGGGGCGCTACCTCCTAGTGCTCCTGCAAGAGAGCACATTGTACTCAAAATAAGAGGTTCAGTGACTCTGAATGCTGACTGGCTGAAGCTGCATTAGTAAACCATCTCACCATAGCTATCATCCTTGTCCAATAATGCCCCTACCTCACTTTATGACCTGACAATGGAGTACCAAATGACTACCACCTCAGACCCCTGCCCCATCCTTTTTCTTCCTCTTCCTTTGCAGATAGTGTGACTTCATTCCTGGAGTGACCACTACCAGCCACTGGTGCCCGATGACCCCCTCAACCTTGCAAGTCAGAAACTGATGGTGATGGTTCTCCCTTATGATGCTTGGTATCTCCCTACTTTGTTTTGATTCATTCCTCATCCCTTCCACTAGAAATTACAGTTCCAGCCATCCTCTGCAATTCATTAACTCTCCTACCCATCACCTTCTCATTCTTAGTGCCCAAGTCCCTAGGCCCCTCATTCTTTCTCACTAGCTGCTGAAACACCTATCTGTCCCCCGTGGTACCTTAATCTTCCACTCTAGCCTAGCAGTGTACTGCCAGGAAGTATTGACCACCCTGCAGTAGCTGTAGGTATATCCCCCTGTCCTTCATGTAAAGGATGGCATACTTTGTACAGCCATGGCAGTGCACAAATGGTTCTTCCCTTTCGGTGTCCTGGATGCTAGCCTGCCCACTGCACCCCAAAATCCCCATGTAGCTGCCATCCCACTTTGCTGTCCTCCCATGGTTCAGCCAGTTACCATTCTAGGACAGCAGCAGTCTCTCTCTAGAGCAGTGACCTGCTTCTAGCTACTGCATGCTCTCTGTGTGAGGGATTGCATATGTCATGTTGACCTGGCAGTGCTCTAAGTGCACTTCCATCTTCCCTGGTTAGCCACAGCATTAGAAACAGTAGTTAGTTCTCTGGTCTATGTTAACCCAGCCCAACTCAGTTTATCCTGACATTTGCCTCTGGGATCACTGTACAGTATGAAGATAATGTTAGCCAGCTACTGTATTTTATTTATTTATTTATTTATTGAAGAGAATCAGAATTACAATCATTTGTGTCATAGACTCCTTTGCAAAGGCTCCACATCAGTACAAGAAAGCACAAACATAACAGTAAACATTATTATACATGGGTCATACAGCACAGGGGTATAGTCAGTTCAATTTATGTTTATTTGTTCGGTTACTGAAACCATTGCAAATTTCATATTACATTTAACAACTACATACATAAACATACATAAACATTATCCTTCCATATAATTTTTAAATATGGAAACATTAACCTTTAAGAAAAAAAAATGATCAATTAAATACTGTACTCACAGATAATTCATACATGAAAAAACAGATACTAATGTGATAGTTACAAACATTTATATCTTGCTCTTTTTTATAAAAAGAACAATCTTAAAGATTTAAAACTAAAAAACTACATAGACTCTAAGTAGTCCTTAAATGATTACTCTAGACTGACTAAAAAGCCTGGTAGTGCAAAGAAAAACCTTTGTAAACCTCCTGCCCCAAACAGGTCTGTCTTGACTAGTCATGCTCCATCCTGTCCCCTCCACTCCCGTACTTGACATCAAGTCTGGATTGTACTATGTGTAACCCTCTGGGACATTCACTGCATCTCATGGGTAAGCACCCAAATGCTTATGGGGGCTTACAGGGACATTATTTTAGGTGCAAATTCCACAACCCAATTGTGCCTCGAGTGTTCTGATTGACAGGTCCTTCAGCAACTTGGAGGCATGTCACCCCATCCCTGCTACCAATCAGGAGTCAAGCTAGGAGCTCTATAAAGAGACAACGTTGCCAGTTTGTCTGGAGATTCAGAGAGAGATTTGGAGAGAGAGCAGCAGAGCAGGCTGCAGCCTGCTGGGAGCCCCCCCATGGGGGAGGGGCTCAGGCTCCAGCTATGCCATCAGGCCTGGGCCACTCAATTCAAGCCTTTTCAGTCTTCAGAGGGCATTTGTTATTTTCTTCAGTTAACAGTTAACTAGTTATAATAATTGGGCTTTCTGCAACAGCTAGTCTGGAGGTTGCCAGTACTGTCCTCCAGAGACTAGCCTTCCTTCCCACGTTGGGGAAAGATGTGGACTGAAGAATCAGATATCCAGCAGCAGTGAGAGCGCTGACCAGATCAGATGACATCATGCAGTGGTGAGAGCGCTGACCAAGTACATCAGCGGTGAGAGAGCTGAAGAAGTCTTCAGGATGCCTTCAATTGCAAATGAGACCCATGGAGGACCTGGTGAGGTACCCTCGCCCCCCAGGTGGGGAGAAATAAGCAAGTAATCTTGGGGCTCCATGCCCCATTAAGAAATGTGTGCTGTTATGTGAAGTATTGAAGTCATCAGTCTGGGCTACTAACCCATAAGAGACTGCCTAGTTCAAGTAATGGATGCATCTTGTATGTGGCCCAAATGGCTAAGTTGCAGGTGCAGCAAGATGCTGGGCTTAGTGAATCATATAAATGTGTAGCTATGGGTTAGAGTCCTGCCATCGTGGAGCTGTCTGCCAAGACGCGCTTGCCACTTCATGAGACAGGAGGCCCTAGAGCATATTAATGTCTAAGATACCTTAAAGAGAAAGTACCTGTGTCTGAACAAAATTTCGTCTAAGAGTGCTTGGTATAAGTGTTAAATGGCTAGACGTGCTGGATAGGACTCCGCTTGTGGATGATGTTCTTGGTATATAGAATGTACTGGATGTGACTGCCTGTGACTAAATTATGGGATGCTTGATAAAAGTGTCATTGCCAACTTACTCTGGATGGATGCCTTTTGGTATATAAAGTACTGGATGTGACCGTGTTTAAACTACGTTTAGGATGCTTGACAGAAGCATCACTCTCATTGCATTGGATGGGACTTTCAAATATTGTGCTGAATGTTCTGGATGTAAGATCCACATAGTTTGTTCTGGAATGTTCAGAAGTCTGTGAGTGCAGGGCAATCCCTGATTTGTCTGCTAGTGCAGGGCAATCCCTGCTGTGGATGTAAATAGTAATTTGCAGCTTTACAAAAATCTGTTTCCAAGTTGCCCCCACCCTCAAATTAATAGCCGGACACTTCGACCAGCTGCAACTTCATCAGGCCTGCAACATCTTGGACTGTGGTATCTGTTTAACCAGTATGATATGAGATTGCGGGGTTTCTGCTGTATCTGTGACTGGTACCAGTGTGGGTAATATTAATAATTATGTTTAACATCTGATTTATCAGCAGCTAGATAGCCAGGGCTCTGGATGTCTTAAGTCAAATGGTAAAATGTGATTTATATCTGCCTGTTAATATGTAGCCACCCAGTTGGAGGATTCACCAGCAAAATCCAAAATGATCTCTGTACATGTGTAAATACGGTAAGATAACCTCTACTTCACCTGTTTCCCTTTCCTAGCTCCTTTATTACCCCCAAAATAAATATCTTGTTATTTGTTGTTTGAAATCCTGTGTAAGCATATTATTAGAGAGAGCCTTTAACTCAAAATGTGGAAATGTGGGGAACTGTGTATTGGGGTATGTCTGGGGAAGGTAACTGGTCACTGTGAGTGGTGTAGCAGCTCAGGGGGCTACACCCAGCACCATCTCACCCACATAAAGCACCCTGAGTGGAGGCATTGCGCAAAGGTTTAAAAAAATGTTATTATTTAGCGAACCCAAACCCCTTAGCCTATGTCCAGGGTAGTAGGCAGGGGTTAACACTGGGGGGGGGGGCGCCGCACAGGGGTTACATATGAAACATATTGAATTCTGTGTCAGGAGACCTGTCTATAGGGTCACCCAATTTTACCATCTGTGCTGACCGACCGAAGCCCACTTACTGGCATGTTGCTTTCTGTAGATAATACTACTGATACTGTCATGCTAGATTTGAGGTGATCCATTCTAGGCCCCACACATCCTACTAACATTTCCTATCCAAAATTAAACTACATACAGGTAACACATTTTCTGTTTGCTACTGTCGGTATCCGAGTGATAGTTGCTGAGGGATGTCCCACATAAGCTTTGCTCCTTAACTCCAAAAGCATTGCCTCCATTCCTTCCTATTGATGTTCCATTTTAGGAGTTCCTAGGTTCAGAAGCGAACATTTACCAGGTCAGCAAACCCAGTTGAGACAATTGATCAACCAGGGCCATCCCCGCACCCACCTTAAGCATTAGAAGCACTGTCTAGATAAAATTAGAGACTACACATTGTTCCGATACTAGAAATAACATTTTTTAAACATTTAGACAGATTTTACCCTAAACTCTCGATAAACTGCTTTCTATGACAAGTACTCCCTATCTACTATAAGCTATAACTATATCATAAAATTCAATGAAATATAATGCCCAATCCAGGGGCACATTTCTCAAGACATAAAATCCATTATTTCAAAAACAGCTCTAACTTATAAATAGTGCAATTAATGCAATTAATATATGTAACACTGCTGTTTACCAAAATGGTGCTCCACTTAAATACATACAGTCTATAATCACTCTTACTTAAATATTATCTGTCCAAAATCATACGTAACATTTTGTTGCTTTAATATAAAATATAACATAAATAAAAAAGTAGCCTTTAAAAATCCTCCGAGGTATTCTAAGCCACACCTAGTGAGTTTTTTCTTTTTATGTTGCTTGCACGCATGTGCAAGAAACATAGTGCCATCATCCGAGTTTTCTGAGGTGTGGCACCCGTCTTCCAATTCAGTCACTGTATTTGAAGGCACGGCCCCGGTTCCCCAATCACTGCTGCAGCTGTCTATTACAGCAGTTGAAAATGCAGTGGTCGTACAGTTGAAAGGGAGAGCTCCGCTTCAGTGAACAGAGCTCTCCCCCCCCACACACATGCAAGCAAGCATACTGCATGCTGATCGCTTCCCCCACACACACACTGTCATGGCCAAATGGGGTTGCCCAATCCCGTTAGCTCCACCCCCACAAAGCTGTCCTGGTGCCACGCTGGGAGCCTACCCCAGCTTGGCAAAAACTGTTATAGCCGATGGGGTGCCCAATCCCCGCCAGCTCCATGGCTGCACCCCAAAAGCTTTTCAGGTGCCATGCTGGGAGCCCACCCCAGCATGGCAAAGCTTTTGTTAGAGCGGACGGGAGTGCCCAATCCCCCGCTAGGCTCCACGGCTGCACGCCCCCCCAAAAGCTTTCCAGGTGCCACGCTGGGAGCCCACCCCAGTGTGGCAAAGTTTGTTATGGCTGATGGGGGTGCCCAATCCCCCATCAGCTCCAGCCCCTCAAACAGTCTTTCTAGCTGCCACGCAGGGAGCCCACCCCAGCTTGGCAAACGTCCCCCGTCGTCTTAATAAAAAAAAAAATAAACCTGTAAACAAAAAAAGGTCCCTCATAGTCTCCCTGCCTCCCCACACCCTCACCCCATAACTTACCTCCGGTCCTCAAGCACGACTGATCTTCGGTGGACCAGGAACACGTCTGCAGTCTTCAAAGCCGACCGCGAACGGAGGAAATGCCGGTAAGCTGTATAATGTAATGAATAGGGTTTTTTCAACTTTGTTGCATATCTCAGGCATTTTTGGGAATTTTGGGCCCAGATTTTTAACATGGGGTTTTTAGGACCCCTCCTCATGAATTCTTGCACTGTCATGGCGTTAATCAGGCGGAAGGGTGATTTCATGGTCACTGTGTGAAATCACCTTCGGGACCAATTAATGAAATGACACTGCCAGTGTTCATAAGGTGGGCTCTCAAAAGTCTGTGTTGAAATTTGGTGAAAAATTCCTAAAATGACTTGTTCTGGCGATGCGTGCACAGTTCCTACATGCGGCTCATAAGTTCACGAATTTCAATATTTTCACTCCAGATTTTCAACATTACCATTTTACCCACCTCCTTTTGAGCAGTACAGCTGTCATTTTCACATCTCACCCAAACGTGTTTCCGCCCATGTAGCGCACAATGGTGCAGTCGATTGTGCGAAATCAATGTATGGGACACATTAAGAAAATCACAGTGACACTGTTTATGAGCAGAGGTCTTAAAATGGCTATGTTGAAAATTTGGTGAAAAAATTCCTAAAAATGACTGTTTTACGAGCGTGCATTGCGCAGTTCCTACCCACGCTCGTAAGTTCGCAAATTTTTAATATTTACACTCCAGATTTTCAACATTGCCATTTTACCACACCTCCTTATGAGCAGTACAGCTGTCATTTTTCATATGTCACTCAAAATGTGTTTCTGTGCATGTGGCTCACAATGGTGCAGTCAGTGTGTGCAATCAATGTTTGGGACAGATTAAGAAAATCACAGTGGCACTGTTCATGAGCAGAGGTCTTAAAATGGCTTTGTTGAAAATTTGATGAAAAAATACCCTTCAACTGTTCTGCATTGTTACTAATGAAGACCCTGCAGCACCCCACTGGTCACCTCCTCTCCCTAGACTGCACCCCATTTACCACCACTCTTTGCCTCCTGTCTGTTAGTCAGTTTCTAACCCAGTTTACCACCCTTTCCCCCATGCCCAGCATACCCAGCTAGTTTATCAGCCTCCTATGTGGGATGGTGTCAAAGGCTTTGCTGAAATCAAGGTAAGCGTTGTCCACTGCCCCAACCTGATTCACTTCCTTTGTCACCCAGTCAAAGAAATCAACCAGATTTGTCTGACATGATGTCCCCACTGTGAATCCATGTTGTCTATGGTCCTGGGCTCCGATGGCTTCTAGATGCCCCACTATCCTTTCTTTAAGCAATGCCTCCATGATTTTCCTCACTACTGAGGTGAGGCTGAATGGCCTATTGTTCCCTGCCTCCTCCCTGCTGCTGCATTTGTGTAGAGGGACCACATGTGCCCTCCTCCAATTCACTCATGTTGAATGACTCAGTGAACATGGCTGCCAGAGGTACTGCTATCTCCCTTCGCAGTTCTCTTAATATCCTTGAGTGTATGCCATCTGGTTCCATCGCTTTGTCCACCTTCAATTAAGTGAGCTCCTGCAGGACTCTTTTGCCTTTGAATGGACTATTGTCCACCTCTTCACCTCCTTGGCAACTGCTGTACTGCTGTGGCCCTTGCCTCTCCAACTCTTCTGTGAATACTGAGTGGAAAGACACAGTGGATGACTTGGGAGGAAGACATGGAACTATCACTTCCAAATACCTAAACAGCACATACAAGCAAGCAACATTTGGCATTGACAAATGCTTGTTTAAATTAGCTGCAGTCCATGCAGTCTAATGCAGATCATTCTCACTCAACAACTTGTATTTGCATTAGTGTCCCACATAGCTTTGTAAAACAATTTCTTCAGCATACTCTTTTTAATGGGAGTTTTTATGAGTCTTCAGAGTCAAAGTGTAAAATTAAAGAGAAAACAAACCAGGTTCTTTTATTAAGTTTGTTCGTGGGTCAGTGACGGTTCTCCAGTCTCTTACTCCAGGTTCCCCCTCAAAAAAACATCGCTCCAGCACTGTAACGCTTTTGTCCCAGCTCCTAGGTTTCCTCTAGTCTGGTCACATTTTGCCTCCTCCGCTCCAGCAACACTAAGCTACTGTTAGCTGTTACACCTGCAAAGGAAAAAAAAAAAAAGATGCTCCACTAAGAGTAATAAATCCACTCTCAACATGGTTTGCTTGCTCAAACCACCCTTCCCCAGGTAACGATGTTATATCTTTTGGAGGAGAAAAACTAGCATATCAGCACAACCAGTGCATATATTCAGGATACTTGACTATCATCCACATTCTAAAAGCCGCCAAGTTTTCCACTCACCACACCACTGACTTCGTTGTGTAAAACGCCGATTGCACCAGCTGAGACATCGACCAAATGGCATTACTCTGTGGCTAAAGTCATTCCAAAGTCCCCACATTATCGCTGGTTAAAAAATAACACTAGTTTCATTCATAAGTTTTTAAAGTAAAGCTGAAGTTATCAAATGACTTTAGTAAAATTGGGAGCACTCGGGTAGCATGGCGTTCAGCACAGGGGTATATACATTGGCAGGTTACAACATCTAGGATCTTAAAGAAGACCCTGGGTCATAGTTGTGAAATATGGCAGGTTACAGTTTTCTAGGGTCATTAACTGAGCCCTGAGTCAGAGTTTATATACAGCAAGATTGTAGGACCTGAGGATGTAGTCATGGGATAAAGCAAAAACATTTTGTCCATTACTTCTGCAGGTTTTCACACTGCACTAGAACTAGAAACTGTTTACAGTATTCCTCCTTTTGTGATTCAGAGTGGGGGGAGGAGTATCAATTACAGCTACAAGCCATGGAGTCAATGAGGAGGTTATTGAGACCAGGAGGACAGTAGGCCGTTAAGCCAGAGGGGAGCTTGATAACAGAAGGACCTTTGCCCCAGAGAGGTCCTACAGTGGGGGACTAGGAGAGAGGTACTCGCAGGGCATCTAGGGCCCTTCGGTCTGGGACTGGCTGGATGAGGGGGTGTAGGCCTTTAGGTGCTAGACTCAGAAGTACTTTTTTGGCAAAGAGGCAAGTGTGATACTTAAACCTACCTTTGAAGGTCAGCTAGTCCGCAAGCTCGTAAAACTCGCACGTGTGGGTTAACCTATCACATCCAGTGACCAGCAGGCTTTATTGAGGGCTAAGCTGATGCAACATAGGGCAGTTTTGTCTGCAGATCCATAAATCACAATGCCATAGTCCACCAAAGATAGAACTGAGCATGATACAGTGAGGCGTGTGGCCTGAGGGGGTAGGCAATGCTTACGTCTATATATAATCCCCAGCCTGGTGTTAACAGTGGAAGAAAGGTGTTGAATGTGTGTGGTAGGTGAGGGAGGTGTCCAGTATGACACCCAGATACCCAGAGAGGGGATATGATAGAGACATACAAGTATCTTACAGGGAGGAACAGGGTGCAGGAAAACACTATTTTTAAGCGAAAAAGATGTTTCAGGACTAGAGGGCATGGGATGAAGTTGGAGGGAGGACGATTCAGAGGAAACATGAGAAAGAATGTCTTCACAGAACGGGTGGTGGACAAGTGGAACACCCTGCCAGAGGAAGTGGGGGGGGCTGAAACAATCACGGGATTTAAGAATGCATGGGATAGACATAAAGGAATTCTAGAGGTCAGGGGTAAGGGGAAATAGACTTCTAGGAAAACAAACTGAACTTACAAGCTCAACTGGGCAGACTAGGTGGGCCATAGGCCCTTATCTGCTGACACTGTCTATGTATCTATGTATCTATGTATATTTGAAGCATGAGACCTGTTCAAGTTGGGAGCCCACGAGTCTGAGATGATTAGAGGGGTGCTCCTGAGTGGGCTTTGATGCTGGGCAAAGGTCATAGAGTTTGTCTTGTTGTAGTTGAGTACTAGGCAATGCTCAGTGAACCAGGATTCACGTTCTCTGAAAAAGCCCTGTAGGGCAGTTTGGAGTGAGTTAGGATGGGGGTGTTTCCAGAGAACTATGGCGTTGTCTGCATAGAGCAATAGCTTCCCACTACAGGATTGAGGGAGGGAGTTTAGGAAGAGGGTGAAGAGCAGTGGACCAAGAATGGACTCTTGTGGGACCCCAGTTAAAACTGGTCTTTTGGAGGAGAGGGTAATGTTAATTTTGACCTGTTGCATCCAGCTGGAGAGATAGTCTTTGACCCAGGAGGTGGCCTCATGGGAGAAATACTGGGAAGAAAGGGAGTGGAGAAGCAGTGCGTGACTGATGGTATCGAATTCTTTGGTCAAATCGACGTACAGTAGATTGTACCTGCCTTGGACCCCTGTTCCAGGGCCTCATGTATATATGATGTAAACTGAAGGAGGGCAGTGGTAGTGTCCCCTCCTGAAGCCATGTTGTTCATTGTAGAGCAGATTATGTTTGGCCAAGTAATCAATAAGCTGGTCCGACACAATTTTTTCAAGTGCCTTTGAGAGGGGAGGTAGGATCGAGATGGGACAGTAATTACTGGTGGAGGTGGGGCCACCACTCTTCAGGATAGGGGTTATAATTGCTCTTTTCCAAAGAGCGGGGAATTGGCTGAGGTGTAGTGACCAGTTAAGTATTTTGATGAGATGTAGCAGGGTCACATGCAGCATAAGTCAGAGAGGTTTGAGGTCAAGGGAATCACTGCTATAGTGAGAGTTCGCCAAGGCTTTGGTGAGGTAGCATTTTGCTTCAGTGCAGGAGATGTTTCACAGGAAAGGTGGGGGGACAGTGGTGGCTGAGTTGTCCATGGGATGGCTTGGAATCAGGTCAAATAAGTATTGAGGGAGGATATGGCTGAGGTCTGAGAAGCTGGTATTAAGGGCATCGGAGATGGTAGTGGGGTCCTGGGAGAGGGCTCTATCAACTAGCATCTGTGCAGGGGCAGGGGAGATGGCTTTCCCGCATAGTTCCTTAATATTACTCCAGAATTTTTTTCCAGAGCCCCAGATGGTGGTGAGTGCTTGCTTATAGTAAGTAGCCTTGGCTAGCCAGATGGCACAGGTGCATTTGTTTCTAGCCTCTCTGTAAAGTTGTCTGTCCTGGGGTAGCTGAAAGTCCAGGGCCCTGTGCCAGAGGTTATCTCTTTGGCTCATCTGGTCAAGTAGAGACTGCAAAATCCAGGGGGTATCTCTGTTTTTTATAATATGCTGTGTGAAGGGGACGAAGATGTCACAGGCAGCATTAAAGGTGGCAATAAAAGATCTACTATCTAATACTGTTGCTTGAAATTGTGAATCTTCTATCCTTATTCACATCTTTGCTTTTCCAGTCATCAGCAATGGTACTTCAAATTTATCCTGTTAACCATTACGCAAAATTTTCCATTTCAGGTTATTCAAAATACTGCTGCTAAATTGCTAACTAATATTAATAAATGTAAACATATAAATCCTTCTCTACACCTGTTACCTGTGTAGTAGTTCATTGGTTTGTTAGTGTTACTGATGGTTTGCAGATGTTATCATTACCTCTCCCTGATTACGTATGTGATCTACTGCATGAGCTTCCATCTGTCTAATGCCTTCAGTCTGCCTCCATAAATCTTATTGCCATGCTTGCAGTCAGATTGGTCACATGCTAACTTGGCTCTCTTGGTGCATAGTCTCTGTGGTATCACCTTCCCTATGATATTTGTTTGTGCCTGGAGGTTGGTAATATAAAAACTCAACTGAAAACTATTACTGTATTATGCGTAAGCATTTTAATCTGTAAAGCAACCTGAACTTTGCAAAGGTGCTTAATAAATGTAGATGATTATTAATACTATGGTATGGTTAGGGTTTATTGTGCACTGAAATCAAGCAGCTCAAAAACCTTGTTGTGTATATTCTAAAGCCATTGTGCACATTCAACAAATCTTATTGTGCATGTTCTGAAATCAACTGCAGCTGTGCTCCCCTCACTCTTGTTCCCTCTGGCTGCTTTAATTTTCTGAACAACGCTTACCTTCCCGACAATAACCGTGTTTAACCCACAGAAAAGAACTTCACCCACGTGTTACAGATATTATAGATTAAAAAATGTCACTTTTCCTTTCATGGTCCCCATCTCTAAGTGTTTGCCTGCACTCTACTTACATGCTCAGCAGCACTAAACACCCTCAGAGACTACCCTCAAAATGAACACCAGATCAAAAACAGCATTTCATTTTTCTTACACAGAAAGAATGAATCTTCCAAACAGCCACATGCAGTTTCTCATACCGTACCTCAAAATCCTCCGGTTTCCCCTAGCTTTGTAGTCCAGCCTGCCTACTGAACTGACTTCACCCTCGCTCGCTGACTCAAAACAAATTTAACAACTCTATCACTGTACTGCTGTTCTGTTCTTAGCAACTCTCCCTGCAGTCCTGTTCTTTATTTTTAAAGCCATACACTATAACAAATAAAATAAGGGCAACCATACACAAACTCACCTTGTGTTTCCATTTCAGAATTGAGATAACAGCATGGTCCTTCAGAGCTTCACTCTCAAGGTCTATACACTGTGATCTTAACCCCTCAATGGAAACACAGGTTTGTTGCTTATAATTGCCCATATATTATTCCTCATATTATCATTATTATTATTACCCTTACTGCGGAAAGTATTTTTATTTGTTTTATCACAGTCTTCTGTTATAAAATTGAAGAAAAGGGGTGAACATCAGTGCATATAACTGCACACATCTAAGATTAGAATATATGTTTTTATGGATATTGACACCCAACCCCAATGAAGGTTAAGAAACTAGAAAAGGTTACAGAGTAGAGTGTGTCTAAAGAGCAACTGGTGACTGTAGAGACATATTTAAACAAGCATTTGTCAATGCCGAATGTTTGCTTGCTGGCATTGGCACTGGTAATGTAGGAGTTACAGAGCTGCGTAATAGGAATGGCAGTGAAGTATTGAACTGAAGCCAACCCCACCACCACCCTGCAGATAGTGACAGGCATTGGGGTGTGCGTTTGGGTCATTTTTAGGAATTTTTTCACCAAATTTTCAACATAGCCATTTTAAGACCTCTGCTCATGAATAGTGTCACTGTGATTTTCTTAATTTGTCCCGTACATTGATTTCGCACACCGACTGCTCCATTGTGCGTTAAATGGGTGGAAACACATTTTGGGTGAGATGTGAAAAATGACAGCTGTACTGCTCATAAGAAGGTGTAGTAAAATGGCAATGTTGAAAATCTGGAGTGAAAATATTGAAAGTTCGCGAACTTACGAGCGTGCATAGGAACTGCACAATGCACACTCGTAAAACAGTCATTTTTAGGAATTTTTTCACCAAATTTTCAACATAGCCACTTTAAGACCTCTGCTCATGAACAGTGTCACTGTGATTTTCTTAATTTGTCCTGTACATTGATTTCGCACACCAACTGCGCCATTGAGCGCTACTTAGGCAGAAACACATTTTGGGTGAGATGTGAAAATGACAGCTGTACTGCTCATAAGAAGGTGTGGTAAAGTGGCAATGTTGAAAATCTGGAGGTAAAATTTGCAAACTTCTGAGCCTGCGTAGGAACTGCATAGCCTTGCGCTAAGTAAAACAGTCATTTTGGAATTTTTTGCAAATTTTCAGCGTGGGGTTTTGGGACCCCTTCTCATGAATGATGTCACTGTCATGGTGTTATTCAGGCCCAAAGGGTGATTTCACAGTCACCGCGCGAAATCACCCTTCAGCCCGGCTAACGCCTATGACAGTGACGCTATTCATGAGAAGGGGTCTCAAAACCCCATGTTGAAGATTTGGTGCAAAAATTCCAAAAAATGCCTGAGATATGCAATAAAGTTGAAACCCCCCTATCTAGCCCATTATACAGCTTACCGGCATTTCCTCAGTTCGCGGTCGGCTTTGAAGAGTGCAGACGTGTTCCCGGTCCACCGAAGATCATCGCGCCGAGGTCCGGAGGTAAGTATGGGGTGAGGGGGGTTGCAGGGGTGTGGGGAGGCAGGGTGCGCAGTGGGTGGGTGCGGGTTGTGGGAGGGTGCGCTGGGAGACTACGTGGGACCATTTTTTTTCCAGGTTGAAAACAAAAAAAACATAGACAATGCGGGACATTTGCCATGCAGGGGTGGGCTCCCAGCATGGCACAAGGACGTTGGGGGGGCGCGTTCAGCCGATGGGGGATTGGGCACCCCCGTCAGCCATGGCATTTGTTGCCATGCTTGGGTGGGCTCTCAGCGTGGCACCTTGTACTGGGGGGAAGAGTGAAGCTGATGGGGATTGGGCACCCCATTGGTGATAGTATGGGGAGATACAGTGAAGCCAACGGGGATTGGGCACCCCATCGCCATTAGCCTGACATTTGGGGGAGGGGAGCGCAGCACAAGCCGACGGGGGATTGGGCACCCCAGTCGGCTATACGTGTGTGGGGGGGAGTTTCTGTGTGTGTAGGGGGAGCTGCGCATAAGCAGGCAATATCTTATCGCTGCTCACTCAAGTGTAGCTCCCCCTTTCAACTGTATGCCACTGCATTTTGGAGCCTGTCATAGACAGCTCCAGCATGCATTGGCTTACAGGAGCCGTGCCTGCCAACACACTGACTGAATTGGAGGAGGGGGTGACACACCTCCGAAATCTCAGATGATGGCACTATGTTTCTTGCACATGCGTGCAAGCAAACATAAAAAGTGCATTAAAGTGCTTCAGTCATGAAAACCTCCACCACTGGCTGCTGCTGAAATGCATAGCAGTATGTTCTCCTTTGTGCATTCTGGCAGTTCTTTGCTTCAGCTGCAGGTAGTACAGTAAGCTTAAGTTCGTTTGCATAGGTTTTAGCAGCGGGGAGTTCACATTGACAGAGTCTAGTAAGAGAAAACACTTTGAATTACACATACAACGAAGTCTGAGTTTTCATATCAAATGCTGAGGTATTTTTTTTCTGGAGGATTAGAACCCAGGGAGTCCATGAAGGTGTGCTTTGGAAAGCTGGCATGTGTAAGGACTGTTAGGCACCCACATTTTGGTGTTCCTGCTTTGGCAGGGAACAGTTTATTAAAGTAATGATGTGGCTTGTCTCTCTAAGCTAGACAAGACTGCACCATCCTATCAGGCAACAGACACAGTTGATCTGTGTGTGTGTGGTGGGGGGGAGCTGCTCACTGAAGCATAGCTCCCTCTTTCAACTGTATGCTACTGCATTTTCAACTGCTGTCATAGACAGCTTCAGCAATGATTGGAGAACTGTGACCACGCCTGCAAACACACTGACTGAATTGGAAGATGCTGACACACCTGTGAAAAACTCAGATGATGGCACTATGTTTCTTGCACATGCGTGCAAGCAAACATAAAAATGAACATAAACAGATCAGTTTATATTTTAAATATTTTCTTAATATTATTTGGTTAAGGGCACTGTGCTGCAAATTTGGAGACGTGGGTTTGAATCTCATCAGCCCCCACTTGCATGCTGTGTGACTCTAAGCAAGACACTTAACTTCCTTTTGCTCCCAGGTCGCATCTGGAAATAAGCTCTGGCTTAGTGTGCCTTTCCTGGTTAAACAATTCCCCCATCCCCCTTCCCGTCCCCTTCATTTCCTTTACCATAATTATTTCACACTAATAATGCAGTATGTGTATGTGAACTGAACTTTTTTCATATAGACCTCATCATTCATTGCTGCTTGTTCCCCTCCTGAAATCATCATCTTCTGTTTGTGACTCCATGGTCACTTCATTTTTCAGTAGACTGCAATGTCATAGAGAGATAATTATGACTTCAAGTGAGGAAGAAGTCATAGGAGTAGATAATCTCTAATGTGCATGGGCCAGTTTCAAAGCAAACATCCTCACTAATAAAGAACAAGAGGATAATTAATGCTGAAAATATATGCAAAAGAGCTATATTATATCTAAATATATTTTTCAATCCTTTCTTCATGGTGCCTTTGTTCATTAAATAATAGAAGTATAGTATTAACAAATGGTCATTCATAAAACTCAGTTCATCTGTAGTGGACTAAATTGGCCAAAGCTTACAGAGGGACTCATACTGTTTGAAAAAAAAGTCATAATTTAAAGGTATGAAATCACACTATTAAATTACAACACTGAAGCTGTCTCTTGCCTGTGAATTTCAACTACATGCCCAATTCTGTGTTGCTAATTTTAGTGCTATGCAGTTTGCAACCACTTAGTGTCATCTGTTACTTTGTAACCCCATTTAGCTATACTCATTTCAGGGGTGTCACAAGACTTCCCTGCATTGTCAGAAAAGTTTTTGTAACTGTGCAGGGAGGGTAGTGATACCTGCCATGCAAATAGCTCACAGGGCCACTGATATATGCTGGCAACCCTCACAAAGCCATCTGTAGGCTGCTATGGACCCGCACTCCCTGTAGAACTAATACACGCAGGTGATAAGTGGGGGTCAGTGTGCTGTGACTGGAAGTTGTGCTGTAGAAAGCAGAAATAAAGACCTCAAAGTAAGGGCCTCATCTACTGTATTTCTCTTAGTAATCACTGGCGTGGTTACAGGTATAATTCAGTGCACATGCAGATCAGTATGACTTTATGCAACTCAGACCACATTTTTTTCTTAACAGCTGATCTGTCTGGATCAGATCCCAGTTACTTTTCTTGCCTTGCCTCAAGTGTACACTTTAGTAACCAGACCAGGGAAGAATCTCCTATTATCTGAAAATTCTTTGATAGATCCCAGTTACTTATGCCAACAGGAAATCCCATGACTCTGCCACATGGGCTCTGAATGCCTTCACAAATTTGATTGATACAGACACAGTCCACTTCTCCAACTGCAGCTGTCCTTGCTTACAAAGCTTTAACTGTTAGATAAGGAAGTGCCAGCTGGAACAAGTTTCCCCTTATTACTGCCTGGATGCCACATTCTCTGCCAAGTGGGCAGCTGTCAGCCTGGGTGGCTGCAGGATAACCCAAATGGGAAACCCCCAGACTCTCTCACAAAAAGCTATGTACTGTTTCTGATCTGAATGAACCCAGCCTGACAAGTGAACGTCTGAAGTTTGATTTGATTCTGTATCTACTCAATGGCATTGCACTTGGATAGGTCTCAGCTTTTTTGTGGATTGTTTTCATGGGCCTCTGTTCCAAGCTTTTTACTTTATGAAGGCCAAAGCTTGGTTTGTCCTTGAAGAAGTTACATTCTCATATTTTAATCTGTACTCAGTGTTACAGTCTTTTAAAAAATGGAACGTTTCCACTTCTTTCCAGTTCATGTGTTCTGAAACTATTTTTTTTTTCCAGGCAGAAGATCAAGGCATTTGCACAACTGATAACCCTAATAAAGTATCAAGGAGATCCTGCCATAAACTGAAGTTTTACTGTTCTATTGCTCTTCCTTTGATAAAGTTATTCTGTGTGGCAGTTCAGTACTACAGTTATCAAACAGAAGGTAGCATAAATATAAGGAATTTTGGAGTAGAATCCAAGTAACAGCCTTGATTGATATAGTTGCTATTCTAACCAGAGAGATGCAAAGAAAGAAATTTTGTGAGCAAAGATGAGCAATCTTAATAACATAAATAAAATGCAAGGGTTATAAATCATATCATAAAACCTTTTTCTAAATATCTGAAGGGCAGAACAGTATAACCACAGTATCAAAAGCTACACAGTAATTATAGCCATGACATCTCAAAGTTCAAGTCACAGCCTTCCTCTTCCTTAACGTTTTTCTGCAGTCAAAGGTAACAATCATTGCCCTCACCTCCGAAGGAAAAAATACACCTTTTTGATTATTTACAGGTTTTTGGCATGAAGACACACTGAATCAGGACTCATTCAGAGGTGTGACCTGGGGGTGGGGTTACAAAGGGAGGTTACAATAAAAAAGATTAAAGAAAATAAAATACATAATGCACAAACCAACAAATAGACAAATGCAAAATACAAAGAACATGCAGTTTACAGCAGCGACATTCTGAGGAACTTAAAATGGGACAGATGTTTTCAGTTCTGGAACTCAAAGCAGGATAGTAAGTTGGCAGGGAGAAAGCATGACAGAGCAGGAGGGGAGGTGCAAGAGGAGTGAGGTAAGGATACACAGTGGTGATTAGTTGTAAATGAGGTGATGAATGAAAAAGGGTGAGTGAGGCAGGAGGAGAGTGCAAATGAATGAAAGATTATTTTTATGCTGGGGAAAGTGTTATGAGATTACAGCCTGCCCAGCTAAGGACTTGCATTGGGAAGGGAGAAAGGTCAACTACTGGAGGATCTAACATAATAAAATGTAGTAGGAGCCAGGGTAAGGAGTGAAGAGAGTTAGCAGGGGAAGAAGCTGCAGAGAAAGAAAAAACAGCAAATATGTTGTGGGTGATACCTTTTATTGAACTAACAAAATAATTTCTGAGACTAGCTTTGGAGAGATAAAACTCTGGGGAAGGGACTGAAACCAGCATTTAGCAGTTAAAAAGTCACAATGGGAGATAAACTGCTTGTCAAAGAGGAGGGAGATAGGTTACAGTAAAGAAAAGGCAGTGGTGAGTGCAGGGAGAGGTGGAGTTAAAGAGCACCTTCCCCGGCATTTTTATCTAAAGCTTCTATTAGCAGGGTAAGAAGCCTTTCCTCCCCTGGAGTTGATCCAGACATAAACTGTCATTTTTAGAGCCATGTTTAATGGAAGGGAAGGGACTGTATTCTGCCTCTGTGGAGCTGAGCCGTCGATCCCTTCCACTTCCTTGTTTTCAGCGCCATCCCCATGCAAGCCCCTATTATGACACATTATGTGAACAGCATGGGGATGCACTGCATAGATTACTATAGAGGCTGCCTTTTATGTCATTTTGTTAATAGTGTAGGGTTCCAATTCAGATAAAACAAAGCCACTGTTCAACTAACAAGGCTGTTGCTAATTGGGCAGTGGCCTTAATATATCGGAATCGGAACCCTGAACTATTAATAAAAAGATGTAAAAGTCAGCCCCTATAGATTGTAGTCTATGGAGCACGCCTCCTCACTCTCCATATAATTATGTTACAAACATTCTAGTGCTGAGGACAATGAAGTGGAAGGGATCGGCAGCTTGTCTCCACAGCACCAAAATATGATCCCTTCCCTTCCCTTCCATCAACCATGGTTCTAAGAATTACAGTTTATATCTGGATCAGCTCTGGGGGAGGTAAGGCTTCTAAATGACTTGCCTCGGGCATGCCAGTAAAGGGGTTCTTGAGGGGCTAGGACACACACATTCTGGCACATTTGCATGGATGCAGCATGTATCAGAAAGATGGAAGCAAGTGCTGTGTCCAGTGCTTTGAAAATGCTTCCTTCTGTCCTTTTCTTTGAAAACAAGAAAAAAGTATGCTATGTAGCTGTCATTTACACCTATGATAATAGATGGCATACATTAGTACAGTATGTGAATAAAACTGATTCTGGCAAGGCTTTCTGTGGATTGTGATTAGCTGAAATAAGAAATATACAACTTAAAATGATCTAGTCCCTTATGAATGGTTTAGTAATCCCATCTCAAAGTTAGTTAAACTATGAACCAGAAATATTTCAGACAGTTTGCCTGTACAATCTATACCATAAGTAGTTTAAATGACGGAACTACTACTGTGATTATAAGAACAATTACATATTTTAACTAGATGAAAAAAATGGGTTGTTTGATACCATTTATTGGGCCAACAAAATTTTTTTACAAAATGATTAAGCTTTCGGACTCTCAGAGTCCTTCATTGGAAACATGACAGTTAAGGAAATATGTGACTTTAAATACTCGGAGCAGAATTAGCAAAAACCTACACATATGGATTGGACATCTTAGCTGATAATAAGATTTAAAACAAAGACTGAAACCAGAGATAAAAACACCCATTTTGTTCATCTTTTTCTACATGGACCAATACAGCAACTAGCATATTTTAATTAGTATGCCCTCCATGATATAATCTTAAACTGAATACAAGGTGAATAAATTTAACCCATATCATAATCATAACCCAAACCATAAACAAAGCTATCAGGCCTGAACACTAGAAACCATATTTAGAACATAGACAACACTGACTATTACCTGAAATAATTTAAAATGTTATTTTATTAGAATATTTTTTAATTTACCAAACTGAAAATATATTTACCTATAGTTCTCCCAATCAGTCGTGTGTGTGTTGTGTGTGTGTGTGTGTGTGTGTGTGTGTGTTTCCAGACATTTGTGCACCAATCATGGAAAATACTATCCATGAATCATGGACAAGCTCTGGCTGGAGTTATCATGGAAAAAGATCAGGTACAGAGCAGTGATGACTATGGATGTCCATGGACAACCTTGTTTGCCTGTGAAAACATGGACAACTGGAGAGTGAGGTAGGGAGTGGCCATTAGACCTTCAGGGAGGGCATCATAGAATGAAATGTTGAACAGGTTTGAAAGGGGACCATTATCCTGCAAGGGGGCCTAACATACATTGAAATGGGGAACAGGCTATGGAGGAGGGTACCACTGACTCAGGAGGTTGGTCATTTAACAAAAATGGTACTGCAGGTGAGAGTACAACTGGACTTCAAAGGAATACTTTTTCTTTGTTGCTTGCCTGAATTGGGAAGGAGGTATCTTGATGCCTGAGTGCCCTGTTTTTACAATGCACCAATGTTAGCGTATCATTAAATCATGGCTCCTGAAAGCATTATGAAGCACTGCACTGGCAATATGCTGGTACTTCCAGGAACCATTACAAAAATCTGTGCTCCCAGTATCAGTTCAACACAAGTACACATTATAGCCTTACAATACAACATAAAAGTTCAAGCACGCTAAGCCAAGGCTATCTTCCTGGTGCCACCAAGGAGAGTGGGTTACAGGGGTAATGAGATAAAAATATACATATCACATCAGTAGTATGCATTAACTATTAAAAGGTGAAGGTTACATACAAAGTCAAATAAAAAAGATACAAAGTAACTCAAATAAATACTGTACAATATTGTAAAAACAAATATTTTAGGTACAAAAGAAGGAGAATTAGGTAGACTATTATAAGGAAGGGACAAATAGCTAAGCAGAAGAAGCTATTGCAAAAGTGTGTTGTTGGGGGAACTCAAGGAGCAATCGGAGTCCCAGCAAGCAGGGGAGCAATCCTTTACAGGGAAAAAGAAGGTATTGGCAACTGGGGGTGGCTACAAGGGAGCAGGAAGGGAAGACAGCAATATAATTGAGGGGAGAGAGTGGAAGTGGTGGAGTAGAGGGAGGTGGAAAGGGGAGGGTTAGTTAGGGTATGTGAGGATGTCTAAAGGGAGAAGTTTTAAGCAGGACTTTGAAAAAAGGGAAAGAATAAGAGAAATGGAGAGCCAGAGGGAGATTGTTCCAAAGAAAGGGAAAGCAGGAAGAGAAAGCTCCTGTTCATGCCTCTCTCTGATTCTTGCCCTGTTGGAGCCCTGCAATCCCTGTTGCTGAGCTTCCTCCTAAGCTCTACCTCAGCATGTATCATGATCCTCCCTCTTCTACATCTATACTGACATTTATTCCACTAACTTTTGCTCTTTATTTGTACATCAATGCTGTACATTGTATCTTTGTTTAACTTCATTTATTTTTATGTGCATTTGAAATTCGTTTAATTGTGCTCTGTACCTTTCTTTGTGCTAATCATTAATACTGTGCATGCTTGTATTATTGTTCCTCCCGTTCTCCCTCCTCAGGTTACACCTGAAAATGAGCCTTGGCACAGTGTACCTTTCTTAGTCACCAAATTTCAAATACATAAATACATAAAGCAAATTGTCTTGCAGATGTATTTAAGTGTGGGATGACGAAAAACAGGAGTTGGATGAATGGAGGAGAAGAAGGAAGACAGAGGAAGTGAGAAGAGGGAGAAGTAACAAAGAATATATCTGCACCATAGTTTAGAGAGGAAAGAGACAGTGAGAGTGATGCTGGTGATCAAGAGAGGTGAGGGAGAGGTCAGATTAGAGTGAGAAGAGGTGGGTGAGGGAAAGCAATTGAGGCCAAAAACTCATGGGGCTCAGTTTTCTATTGTCCACTAGATCAGAGCAAGGTGCACCCATCCAAGGGTGTGGCACACTCTGACTTCATCAGGGACCCTGTACCCTGTTCTAGAAAAATGTGGGTCTCTGTGTTAAAGTCCCAAGAGTTGCTGCAGCTGCAGGGCTGCCTCAAACCTTTGGTGCACCTGAGGGGCTTGATGGAGGGTCCTATTAAGCCCCTCCAACATGGCGTAAGCATAGTGGAGCCATAAAGGTGGGGGGGGAGAATATGCCTACAAGGTTGGGACCATGGACAGAGGGAGCAGTGGGTACCACAATGGGTGATGGGGGCCCAAGGAAAGTGGCAAGATTCAGAGTTGTCACCTGGTGGAGATGCGATGGCCACAGGAATGGATCCACTCGGCCTGCATACACTGAGGTTGGCATGGACAGCCCTGTCACAGCCCCAGGTAGTAATAACCCTGGCACCTGCCCCAGAGGTGGCTCAGTCCCTGACAGTATGGTCGAGCATCAACCTGACTCCATGTGGTGGGTTCTTTACCAGGGAAGTGTTGCGGTGCCTGGAAGACATTCCTGTCCACCAACTGCACCCCATAAACTGCAAGAAATGCTTCCCACCACATTAGGGGACTATGTCACCTCTGAGGCAGGTGCCAAGACTGTTGCCACCTGGGGTCCAGAACAGGGTCTGTTTGTGCCAAACTCCATATACCTGGGCAGATCAGCTCTGCCCTAGTGGGCACGGCACCTCCACAGGGTGCCACCTCTGCATCCTGCTACTGCCACCATTCCCCCATCACCCAATATGGCACTGCCATTGGTGCCTCTTCCCCAGGTCCCAACCTTGCAGGCCCCCCCACTCGCCTCCCTCTGAGGCAGTGGTGCAGGACCCTTAGACCAGCTCATGGCTGGTCTAAGCTTAAGCCCCTCATGCATACTTGGCAGGCCTTCTAAAATCCCAAATAATGTGGTGGTGCAGTCCCACCATGGCACAAGCCCCCTTGCAACCTGGTGTGCCAGTACCTCTGATGCAGGGGTGGCACAGGGCAGCTTCAGCACAAGGCATCCCAAGTTCGATGCAGTCTGCATTCGAAAATCAGGATTGCCGCAAAGTTTGATGCAAGGTGCCACTTGTGTCAAATCCTTATGGCACAGGTACCTTGCCAAAGTTCAGGCTTTGAAAATAATGCCCATAGTGTTGAAGAGGGTGTCCAGTCTGGGCAGGGTTGATTTAGAAGTAGAACTGTACACTATGTCCACCTGCTCAAACACCAGAAGCATCATCTTAAAAGTAGTCTTCTGATGGACAGGGAGTGGGAGACATGATTTGTTTTGGTATATTACACCATGCTCAGGAAGGACCTGTTTATGGATGTTGTCAATGTGGTAAGAGAAGTTGAGACTTCAGTCAAACCACACCTCCATGATATTTACAGTTGCACCCACTAAGATTTAACATAATATTGTGGTTTTCTGCAGCAGAGTTACTGCAGAAAACAAGGCAATTTCAACAGCAGTTAATCAGTTTTGTCATGCAGACAGCCATGGCACTGCCTTGCATCCTGGTGGGCTACAATGTGAAATGTAAGGATTTCCTTATGAGGAGCGCCATCTGGTTCCTGCAGATGAGGAGAGTGGACCCTAACAACATGCTTTTTACTGCCAAAATCAAGGGGACTGTCTTTTTGGCATTAAGTGATAGATGGTTTGAGCGGAACCAGTGCCAAATGTTGTCAAAATCACATTGAAGAGGTAGTGCCAACTTAGGCACCAAAACTTTGGATGCAAAAGGAGTAGTGGTGTCCACATGCATATGAATATGCAAGATGACACATACTGAAGGGAAGTCATTAGGGAACATTGAGAAAAGCACTGAGCCCAAGAAAGTGCAATGGGGTACATCTAAGAAGGTGGGAAAGGGGACAGAGCATCTCCTTCTTGGACTGACTGATATTTATCAAACAGGTAGAAGAAGAACCAGCTGAATATTAGGTCAGATAGACCAGCCTCAGTCAAGTCTTTAGAGTGGGTTTTACAGAAGTCATATTGAAAGGGTCAGAGGAAGTAAGAGTTAAGAAAGGAAGAGAGCTGTGAGAGCATGAGTTGTTCATGTACTGTCACAGGTGAAGGAAAGACAGAAATGGAGCAGACATTTCCTGAGAAGAGGGGTCAACCCCTTTGTGGAGGAGAAAACATTTCTCAGCTTTCCAATCTACAGGTACTATACCACAGTAGAAGGAAACATAGAAAAATAGACAATGTCAGCAGAAAAGGCCATCAGTCCATCCTCTTTGCATCGTTATACCCTATCCTACCCAGAGACCTCTTGTCTAGATGAGGTTTTAACCCCTCCTCACCCTTGCCCCCTTGCCTTACCACTATCCCTTGGAATAACAATTAAATCCTTAACTCCTGCTATTGAAACTGCTCCCATTGCACCTCAATACACCCCCATCATCCTTATAGCATTGCCCTTGAGGGGTGGTGCAGGAGAATCAGGAGGGATATGAGAAAGTTTTTGTTTACTTGGGGTGTATTGGGAGGGGGTTTGATTGCAGGAGGAATGTAGTATTACTATCTCTGTTAATCACTTGTGAAGCAACACCTTGGATACTGTGCCCAGTTCGGGTGTCCTCACCTAAGGAAAGATAAAGACAGGCTGAAAATGTACAGCATAGGGTAACTAAAAATATTCAAGGCCAGGACAGCAGATCCTACAAAGATTGGCTTAGGGCTGCGAGCATGTACTCAGTCAAGAAAGGGGTGATATGATTGAGACCTTCAAGTTCCTGATAGGAGTGAATGAGGTAAACAGTAAGAAACTGTTCAATAGGAATAGCAAATCTAGAACACAGGGGCATGAGGGGAAGCTGGAGAGAGGGAGATTTAGGAGGGGACATAAGAAAGTTTCATTTTGCAGAGAGAGTGGCTCAGCCATGAAACAGTTTACAGGCTGTGCTGGTGGGTGCCAAAATTATTAATGGTTTTAAGCACAGCTGGGACATAGTAGCTACTCAGGGAGTAACAATAAGACAGAGAACATAGTGAGTGGGTAGTACAGACAAAGTCCTATATAAAAAACAGGTCTCAGTGTTTGACAGGGTATAATGGGAAGACTGGCTGGATCAATGGTCTTTTTTTCGCCATCGTTGCCTATGTTTCTATGTAGGCTTGTTACATTGGCTAGACTGTTTTAGGGAGTCACTTATGGTGACTATCAGTTTCCTTTCTGCAGAAGTAGTGCCTAGATTAAACTATCCCAACCAGTACTTTCTCCAGGGGTTCTTGCTTTCTATATGTATTGCTTTGCACATTTTGGCATTTAATTTCAACTGCCAAAGCTTTAATCACCTCTCCAATTTAAGAAGGTCCCTCTACAACTCCTGTACCTTCTCCCACAGAGCTTAGTGTCTTCTGCAGAGACACACCTTGCCATATATCCTTTCACTTACAGTATGTTGCTGATGAACATATTGAAAAGGACTAGACCCAGGACTGATCCTGATAGCACCCTACTCATGACCTCCTTCTCCCCCAACTTGACTCCATTTACCACCATCTTCTGCTGTCTTCCCCTTCCAACTATCCACCCATCTAACTATATCCTTCACTGCACCTAGATCCTCTAACTTCTTCAGCAACCTTTTGTGTAGCACCAAGTCGACTGCTTTGCAGAAGTTAACGTAGAGTAACTCCACTACTTGTCACTTATCCACTGCCTTAGTTACCCAGTCAAAGAATACTATCAGGTTGGTCTGACTAGAACTCCCTGCCATAAACCAATGCTGTTTACTGTCCTAGAGCCCACTTCTCTTCAGGTAGTCTGCGAAGTCCTCCTTGACTAGTGTCACCATTGGTTTACCCACAATGGAGGTAAGACTGATTGGCTCATACCCAGTTGAATCTTGTGGAGGAGAAATACGTCCACTACCCTCCAGTCTTTCTGAATCACCCCTGATTATACTGAGTTATTGAATAGCCTTGCTAGGGGTTCAAAGAGTTCTGATGCCATTTCCCTAAGCACCTTACCATGCATCTCATCTGGTCCTATAGCGTTATGTATTTTCAGGGCTTACAGCCTTTTTCTAACCCTTTCTCCTTTAAACACCAGCTGCCCAATTTCTGGAATTCCCCTTGTAGCAGCCTTTATGCCACTTTTCTTTACTTGACTGAAGTAAGACAAAACTTGTTTATCTCAGGTACACTGCAAATGGGTTATAGGTCGTCTTAAAGACATTTTGCCAACATTGGATTATGGTGCTCTGTTTTATGGCCATGCCTTCTAGACAACATTTGGGTCACTCACTAAATTGTATAATAGAATTATGCATTTTATTTTGGATTGTGATTCAACGCTCCATCGCTGCAATGCCTCCATTGGGTGTCTTTTCCCTTGAAGCCCACAAAGATTATAATTGGCATAGGACTGTTTTCAAAGTGGTCCAAAATACTAATCCTCTGTATCACTCAGATAAATATTAGATCGCTAAACATAAATGTGCTTTACAAGATGTTCCATATCATCCTTTTTAGAAACATAGACTTTGACGGCAGATAAGGACCGCTAGGCCCATCTAGTCTGCCCATTTCCCTACCTACAGGATAGGCTGCAGATCCTAGTTAACCAACAGCCTTTATCTTCCTGCCCCCCACAAGAATTGCCTTGTGTCTGTCCCATGCATTCTTGAATTCTCCCACAGTTTTAGACCCACATTATTCACAGAATATGGAAAACCATTTTCCCTTTTCAGGTTCCAGCTCTGTGGAACTCTTGCATCCTACTATAAGGAGCTGCAAATCTCAGTCCTTGGGCTTATTTATGCATTGGCTGAAAAAAAAGAAAAAAAAGAGCTTTGTATTGAATGTAACTGTTTTTGTTACTTGGACATATGTGCTGCTTTTTAGACCTTGGTGCTCCTTGATTTTTCGATATTGTTAATATGTTACATTTGTAATTTTCAGAATGGTCTTGGAAATGAGACCTCAGGGTTTAAATGCTCCTTATCCTGTATATCAGCCCTTATGCAGTTCTTGCAAGAATAAAAATGGCTAAAAAAGTATGATATATTTTTTTGTTGATGACTGGCCTAAAGTAAGAATAGCTTGACATCCACTCCTATTTGGCCTTTTTATAAATCAACTGCCTGATGCCTGTCAGTCAGTCAATGTACTCCTCTATGCCAATGATGATGTCATCTGTTCCAAAAACCCTGACATTGACAGCTTCTCTACTACTCTTCAAAGTACTGTAACTTCAGATCATTAGAAATCTAGTTCTCCGACAACAAACTTGTCCACAGTTACAAAAAAAAAAAGAGATCATGCTCTTCTTTTACATCTCACAGAAAAGGAAAGTTCCACCCTTTCTCACCTGTAATGGCCAGGGACAAAATCTAGAACAGGTAGGGACCTTCAAATACCTTGGAGTAACTCTGGATGACACCTTATCTTTTGTCCCTCATGTTGACAATCTGAAGAGCATAGTTAACAGAAGACTGGGTGCCCTGCACCGTAACTGGAAAAATTTCACTGGAGATGCTAGACAACTCATCGTGGCCAGTTCCATTCTGTCACTTATAGATTATGGCCTCTCTGTCTACGCAGCTACCAGTGACATGGTGCTAAACAGAGTAAAACTAATCTGTAATAAGGCATGCCACTTTTTACTTGGTGCAGATAACTGCAGTCATAGTTGTACTCTTTATGTACTCACTAACAGGCTACCTTTACCCTGCAGAATAAAGCTCCAGACATGTTTGCTAGCCAGAAAGTCACTCCTGGGCCTAATGCCTCCTGCTTTAATAAATTGCTTCTGCACCATCTCCAACCAATACAACACCAGGAACATGGCCAAGGATGCCCTTAAGTTTCCTTTTTGGAGTACGCAGCTGGGCAAGTGGTCATTTACTGCCAGGGCCACTGGCTGGTTAAACGAACTGCTTGATACACTGTTGAATCCCCCCAAGATTAATCACTTTAAGAGATCTTTACAGTTACTCTTGCAGTCCAATGCAACTGTAGCCATTAAACTGTTTTAACTGGGTTCTTTCTGTACGTAACTTGTGACTTTTTATAGAATGATCCGAATGGAATTTTTCAAAACTGTATGTAATTGTTCTGTCTTAACTGCTTTGATACTGACCCGACTGCATTTCTTCTGGAAGTGCTTATTATACTTGTAATGTTTTTTGTGACTATGTATTTGACATTACCTTTGTAAATGAGCACTGTAATGAGCACATATTCACATTTTAAGCCGCTCACAATGGATTACTCAATCATTGGGAAAGCAGCTTTCATAGAAATATAGAATTTGTCAGCAAAAAGGACCACCGGTCGACCCAGTCTGCCCATGTTCCTTTCCTAATCTGCCTCTACAGACCCTATCTGGTCTCTGGTAACCTTCCTGCCTTCCTGCCTGTTTTCTAATATACCCCTATGTCTATCCCATGCAGTCTTGAAGCCCCCCACTGTTTTAGCCTTCAGCATTACCACTGGTATTCTGTTCCAGCCGTCGACCATCCTTTCAGTGAATACTTATTTCCTCACATCTCTTTTAAACTCCCTTCCTCTGGCTTCACTGCATGCCTCCTGGTCCTGGTGTTCTTTCTCATTTAAAAGGGACTCCTCCTACTGCACCCTGTCCACCACTGTGAGGTACATGTAGGTATCCATCATGTCACCTCTCTCTCTCTTCCAGGGTGCAGATGTTGTGATCCCTTGATCAAGCCTTGTAGAGTCTCTTGTTCAAACCCTGCATCATTTTGGTTGTCCTCCTCTGGACTGCCCCCACCCTGTCATTGTCCTTTATAAGGTGCAGTTTCCAAAACTGAACACAGCACTCCAGGTGGGGTCTCCCCAGAGAGTGATACAGTGGCAACACCACCTACCTCCTCTTGCTGGACAAACCACTCACTATGCACCCCAGCATCCCACTAGCCCCACCCACTGCTTTGTCACACTGCCCTACCATGTTGAGGTCCTTAAATATGTTGAGCAGGATTCACAAAGCTCTGGAAATTCTTGCAGCTGTGAGGAAAAAACTGGCACCAGTGGATTGTCACTTGCAGATCTACTGTTTTCCTGCAGCTGTGGTATTCACAAAGGTGGAGCCAGATTACAACTGGCTCCATGATTAACAGCAGCTTGCAGGTGGTGTAGCCACAGAAGTTCCCACAGCTGTGGAAAACTGTTACGGATTGTAGGACCCAGCATAACATCTCTGCAGTTGTAAGGAACTGTGAATATTGCTCTCTGCCACAGTGGAGATTCAGTCCACAACAGGAGTTACAGTGTGGGACATAGTCCCAAAATGCTTTGGTAATAACTGTCATTACCTCCCCCATCCTATACTTAGTGCCCGTGCTTCCACGCACTAGGTGCATGATTTTGCACTTTTTGGCATTGAACTCCAACTGCATGCATTTGACTATGCCTCGAGTTTCCTTAGATACATGTGTATTGAAAAAACACACAAACCAGTTATGCTCAGATAAACTGGAAAAAATCTTGGTCACCAGTCAGAGGGTCACTTACCCAGGTACTAGGAAACATTAGAAAACAGGTACCTGGTAGCAGGCGTGGGTCAGCACTCTTACCAGATTCAGAAGTCCATTAAAGTTCCATTACATCCCCAAACAAACAAGGGGTAGGCAACAAATATCAAAATCAGTCACAATTTATTAAATCCAAAGAACAACATGCAACAGTGCAAAGCAGTAAATCCAAACGAGTGCTCTACAAAAAGTGCACTATTCTCAAACCAGTTTCTTGAAAATTTCAAACTGCGACACAGCAATTCCTCGCTACTGCGAGCCAAATGACACACCCTGCCAACACCATTAATGTTTTTGTGTCAGACCGATGCCTTCATCAGATTTGGCATAATAGTGTGTACTTCCCTTATTTAAATGAATTAATTAAAGCTGCATCAACTATTTTAAGGAATAATTTTAAAATGAAATCCCCAACTTCACCTATAGATAAACTGCTTATGTATACAACATACAACAGACAAAGGCAAGGGGGAGGGGGATGTAAAACAGATAAAAAAAACTTCTTTAAATAGACACCAAAGCATATCTAATGTGAAAAACCAGAATAACAAAAATGCATAACACTCAATTTCCTAATACCAAAATCTATCAGAAAAATGTTAAAAAAAACTTCATATAAATACTTTATACTGCAGAGACCAAATTAGAGCCAGAGACAAATAGGGGATACACAATGGCCTTACTCAAAATATGCAATTAATCTTCATGAGTGAGGGGGCAGGACCATAACTCGCCTGTGGCAGAACCACGAGTGAGTTATGACAGTTCTGCTCCCTCACAAATGGAGATAAGATGTATATTTTGAGCAATGCCTTTGTGTTATTGATTTATACAACATCAGTTTATTAGTGATACCATTTAAGTGAGCTGTTTGTGCAGCATTAACTGTTGCTGTTTGAATTCAGCAGCTAGCTTTAGAGCAGGGCAAGGCTATTGTGATGTCATCAGCACTATGAAAGCTGCTCTCTGATTGGTTCTTAGTTAAGGATAGTCATTGTGACATATCAAACATCCAGATAAATATTCATCAGGAGGTAAGGCAGTGAGATAAACAAAATTTTTCAGTGTTGTTTTTTTTTTTTTTTTTGTGGGACACCTACCACCAAGTATCTGCCCTGGTCATGGCCCCCGGTCTTCCCCTCATTGCCGGCCATGATCCCACGGTCACCCCTGGCTTTCCCCCAGAGGGTGGGGCCACGGAGCTGGCACCCCATATACCAGCCCATGGATCCTTTTAACTAGTAGGGGGATCCGGCGACATAGGTCAGGGAAGCCCGGGGAGGGCTTCATAGAGGTGGAGGTTTCCTCCTTTTCTTGTATATTATGGCCCCCTGGAGAGCTGGACATGCAATGATGTCCGCGCACTTACGTGCAGACGTCTGCCGGCTCTCCCCCCTGTCAGATGCGCTCGCTACTGTCAGACACCCAGTCTCCGCTGGGTGTCACTGTAGCACTGCATGTGCCCCACACCCATCCTGAAGGAAGGAGAGCTGTCGCGGGGCTCTCGATCCTTCCTTCCCCCTGCCAACCCCTGGCGGCCCGAGTCCATTCCCGAGCCCGGGTCACCGGCGTGGTGCGAGGTGTGGCGTCCAGTGCCTCAACCCTCAGCGTCACCGGGCCGGCACAGTACTGGTGTTGTATAAATGAAGAATATTTCACTGCATGTAGTGAAATTTTATCATTGAATCCCAGCGGTTTCAAGGTTTCAGGTGTTACAATCCAATAAGCCTCATGATTCAAAAGTTTTTGCTTGAGGCTTCCACCACGACAGTCTAATCTGACACATTCAATCTCTATGTGCTTTAATGCAGCTGCAGACCCATGTCTGGCTTCTTTAAAGTATTTTGCCTTCACATAAGACTCATTTCCGGTTCTTACTGCAGTTTTATGTTCAGCAATTCTATGCTTGAGGGCTCTTTTAGTTTGTCCCACATACATTAGACCACAGGGATAAGTTCAAGGATAAACAACACCTTCAGTAGTACAGCTGATGAAATCAGTAATGTCATATTTTTTCCCACTCCGTGGGTGATAGAAAGATCTTGTATTTGTTGTGCTATTGCACTGTACACAATTCCCACATTTTTAATTTCCCTTAGGTGGTTTTGGAAGCCATTGGCTCGGAGTTGGCTATGGTGGGAGTATGGTATGGACTATCATTTCTTCCAAGTTTATACCGCATTTGTAGCTAACTCTTTGGCCTAGTGTCACTAATAGAATCAAATCTACATTTCCTTTATGTATAGACCAGTGTTTCTTTACAATGTTCCCAATCTCATCTGCTTTTGGGAAATATTGAATTATGAATGTGGGAGGTCCATCTCATTCTGTATTATTTTTCCCTTGCAGAAGAATGTTTCTGTCTGTATTTTTTGCTTCAACATATGCCTTTTGTATATGTTTTCCCTTATATTCCCATGCTCTGAACCTTTCAGCCATTTGCTCACTGTGTTTCTCAAAATCGGTATCACATCAGTGCGTGCTCTCCGTACACGAAGAAATTGTGACTTCTGAATGTTTTTAATCAAAGACTTAGGATGACAGCTGTTTCCTTGAAGGACTGTATTCTGTACAGTCTCTTTCCAATAGAATCTGAATTTTAGTTTATTGCATGATTTATTGTTTATTGATAAATATCGGATAACACCTTTGAGTCAAAGACTCCTTTACAAAGGTTCCACGTTGTACATAAGACAGAGACAACCGTGACAAAAGTAACAACTAACATAGTAATTAAAGACAATGGTTACAGAATGGTTGCAAATCAATACAGAAAATACAAAATAGCAGCAGGGAATACATGGTAACAGAAAGCTGCTAACAAGGTACAAAGTGCAAAAAAGGTTACAGGTACAAGCATAACATTTCAGGGCGATGGCGATAGCCATGCCCAGGAGTTCTTCTTTGGCCAAGGCAGGACATTGGGGTCCATTGTCACAGTATAGGCATGCCCAGGGGTGGCAGACCAGTGTTAGGTCCATGGTCAAGGGAGGAGGGGGGGTGGGGTGGGGGGTGGTTGAAATGGAAGGTCTGGTTTAAGGGCAGTCATATACTGATCCCTGGGTGATAAGGTCCCTTAGTTGGGACTTGAACTGACCAAGTTTGGGTTCAGTGAGGAGGAAATTTGGGAGTGAGTTGAGTCAGGATGGGGCCAGATATCGAAATGTTCTTTGGCCTGAGGTGGTCTTGCAGAGAGGTACCCTAAAGTGGGTAGTCACTGATTGCCGTGTGAGGTGGGTAGACAGTGGGGACTGAAGTAGTGGGGAGAGGGCTGGTGGGAGTAATCCTGAGGTGATTTTCTTAGTGAAGAGGCAGGTCTGGTACTTTAGCCTCCCACCAAAGTTAAGCCAATTTGCTGAGGCGTAGAGGGTGCAGGTGTGTGTAAGTCTAGGACAGCCTGTAGCAAGTCTGCAAGTCTTATTGAGGGCCAGTCTAATCTTGTGTAGGTGGGTGGTGTCAGCTGCACCATAGATGATGATTCCATAATCAATTAGAGACAGAATAGATGCAGAGATGGCTAGGAGAAGAGGTTCAGGTAGAGAGATTCAGGTTTAAGATTTAAAAATTTAAGATTCAGATTTAAAAATAGTTAAGTCCAGAAAATTAATTACCTTTTCATTCCATTCCATTATAAATTTCAGATGTCCATTGCTGTGTACATAATCATTAAATTCAGTCAACAATTCTGGACCACCTCTCCACACAAGAAAACAACCATCAATGTAGAGTTTCCATCCAACTATAAATCTAAAAAATAGATTTTATCTGCCATCATAAATGTGTTTGTTCTCCCATGTCCCAACAAATAAATTTGCCAAATTCAGGGCAAATGTTGTCTCCATGCTGGTGCTTTTCTTCTGCATAAAATTTTGTTTTTAAGAATAAAATAGTTACGTTACAACACCACTCAAGCACATTCAAAAATAAAACTTAAAGGTGGGGTCACATCTGTTGACCTCCCTGCTAAAGCCTGAGCAATTGATATCACTCCTTCTTAGTGGGGGATGTCTCTTTCATCCACTTCAATATCATTTAACAGAGTGATCATGTGGTTTGTATCTTTTACGTGAGAAGTCAAGTCTGGAACATATTTCTTTATTTTATTTTATTTTTTTCAACTCTGTTTATCTCCCCTGACTCCGGAACTTTCTCAGATCTCTCTGCTGGCCAGTGTCACTGTACTGCCCACTGTGAACCCCACCATCCTCAAGGTCATTACTTTCTCCCTGGGCACCCAGGAGGACATAGGGTCCAGAGGAGATCGAAGGGGCGGTGAGGAGGCTCCAGTGTTGGGCGTGTGGTGACAAGGCTCTGGGAAGGCTGTCATCTATCTGGGCCAGAGGGGTATTTAGTAATGTTTACTCCCCCAATGTGGGACATGCAATGCCACCCAGCCCATGACATGAGTGCTCCCACTCACATCCGGAAGGCAGCAGCCTGATGTCTGCCTCAAGCCTGTCAGCCACTGCATATATCAGTGCTGCCAGTCTCCAGCGGGGGCCGCTGCCGCACCGTGCTACTCCTGGACCCCTCCCCGAGAGAGGAGAGCAGTCCCTTGGATGCTTGATCCTCTCTCTCTCTCCCCTGCTGACTCCCGACAGTCCAGGCTCGTTCGTGCACCCAGGTCACCAGCATGGCGCGAGGTGTGGCATGCAGCGCGGCAACCCTCCGCACCACTAGGCCAGCTAGGAACATATTTCTTAATGTCAGAGTCAGTGAATTTAGATAATGGCTCAGTAGCAGACCCGATAGATGATAATATGGGTCTTCCAAGTATGGATACTTGCTTTTTGTGAATTTTGGGAAGCAAATAAAGTGCTGGTTTATGTGGTTCTTTAGCAATTGGAAATGCCCCGTCTTGTTCACTAATCCAATGATTTTCCACACCTTGGAGAACCAAATTCTCTATTCTTTGTTGAATCTTTTCAGTAGGGTCAATGTCAATTTTTGAGTAGAATATTTCATTACTCAACTGTCTTTGTGCCTCTATTATATAGTCATCATAACCCCAAACAACTACTGCTCCACATTTGTCAACAGATCGAGTAACTATATCTGTCATCTCTTTTAATTCCTGTACTGCTTTCCATTCATCTTCATTTTGTTGTTCATTATGATAAGGAATTTTTAAAAGTTCTTCAATTTCTCTTTCCACATTCATATAAGTTTGCAAAGTGGCATTATTCAAAACAGGGTAAAACATAGATTTATTCCTGAGACCTGATGACTCATGTGTTTCATTTTGCAGCCCAGTATCATTAATTTCTGAATCCAGGAAATAATCTTTAAGGAGCAGTCTCCTAAAGAATTTATGTAGATCGACTTTTATGTTCAAGGGGTTTGGGGTGTTGGTGGGAATGAAAGAGAGGCCTTTTTTAAGTAATGCTATTTGATCATCTGTTAGGTGTTTGTCAGTGAGGTTTATAACCACTAGTTTGAATTGCAGTTCCTCTGTGACCTCCAGACCTGATTGTTGGGGCCCCAGTTATGCCTGCCTCTTCCTCTCCTGTTCCCTCTTTCATTTCTTCCACCCCTTCCCCTTCCTCCAATTTGACCTTGCCCATTGACTTGACCTCCCTCTGTGGGTCTCACCCCTTGTCCTAAAAAAAGGCCCCCGCTGAACTGAATTGTAGTTTGCTTCATTATCAGATGTTTCACTGTCCACTCCTGATGAAATATCCCTATCTCTAAATTCTTGTGCCATAGGTTTGATGAAAAAGTTCTTTAGTTTCCCTTGCCATTTGTAAATAATGCCTCCTGCATAATCCATTTGTATCTATCATGTATCCCTTGTTTATATCTCTTTAACTCATTCTTAAATTTTACAATCTGTTGATCTATTTTAGTTTTCATATCATTCAATTGTTCCACTGTATATTGATTACTTATTTGTTCTTCAATTGCTTTAATCATAGGCTCTAATGTGTCGCACTCTTTTTTAGCTTTTTTAATAACCAACAAAATACGGTCTAAGCTTCCTTTATTCAAAACATTTTCCCAATTGGTCATGACTTCTTTGTCATCCAGACCAAATGATGGGAGTTTCTGTATTCTTAGACCATTAGGAATGCATTTTTCTCTCCAGTATTGAGATAAAGAAATTGCATGCATTTGGTAACATATATATTTCTTTCTTAAATCTTCCAGGCTCAGTGTTTCATTTGTTTGGACATTTGTAGCCTGTCCAGGTGCAAACAGTTCATTTATTTGTTCTAGTGTGTACACAATGTTTTCACCTTCCTCATCTGATATACTAAGGGTGTCAATGTTAAGATTTGCTGCTGCTGTTGTTGCCATACTGGGAGCTATAACTGTTAAAGCGGCACACCACTCCACTTGACAATGAATAAACTGAAAAAAACACACAAACCAATTATGCTCAGATAAACCAGAATAAAATCTCAGTCACCAGTCAGAGGTGCACTTACCCAGGTGCTGGGAAACATCAGAAAACAGGTACCTGGTAGCAGGTGTGGGTCTGCACTCTCACCAGATTCAGAAGTCGGTTAAAGTTCCATTATGTCCCCATTGACTTGACCGCCCTCTGCTGGTCTCACCCCTTGTCCTAAAAAAGGCCCCTGCTGAACTGAATTTGTGAGGTACACACTATTATGCCAACTCTGATGAAGGCATCGGTAAGATGCAGAAACGTTAGTGGCATGGGCAGGGTGTGTCATTTGGCATGCAGCAGTGAGGAATTGCTGTGTCACGGTTTGAAATTTTCAAGAAACTGGTTTGAAAACAGTGCACTTTTTGTACAGGACTCATTTGGATTTACTGCTTTGCCTGTTGGACTTGCACTGCTGCACTTTGTTCTTTGGATTTAATAAATTGTGACTAATTTTGATATTTGTTGCCTATCCCTTGTTTGTTTGTGGACATAATGGAACTTTAATGGACTTCTGAATCTGGTGAGACCGCTGACCCATGTCTGCTACCAGGTACCTGTTTTCTGATACATGTGTATTCTTTCCACTCCCTTCTGCGTGTCCACCCTATTGCAGATTTTGGTGTCATCTGCAAAAAGGAATACCTTCCCTTCCAGTTCTTCTGCAATGTCCCCTATAATGACATTTAAGAATGCTAGTCCCAGTACTGAGCCCTGTGGTTCTCCACTGGTCACTCTTCCACTATTAGAGTAACTGCCATTAAGCACCATCCTCTGTCTCCTATCTGTTAAGAAGTTTCTTACCCAGTTCACCACTGTGTATCCCACTCCTAGATTGTTCAATTTCTTTATCAGCCTTCTGTAGGACACAGTGTCAAATGCCTGTACTAAGCTTCCTAGATATGCTCGATGACATCACAGAGGCTATGTGCTCCATTTCCAGTAAAGCAGCAAGCTCAGACTGAAATGGCTTAATCTTCATTAGATCAGAGAGATACAGAGCATAAATCAAATATGCCATGCTTCTTAGATAAATATGCTAGATACTTTCCTCATATGCATCTCCATCCCCATGATCTTGCATAAGGATACATATCATTTCTCCTCTGATAAAGTGGTGGTAGAAGGATACACACTCATAAAATATCAGTCTTGGTTTTCTAAGAGATGGTATATTCCTTATTTAGGATAGAAAAACTAAAACAATTCTGGCAATTCTTAGAACAGCTTAGAACCATACATTTGCAGTATCCATTAATATTCCTACCTCACCATGATTCCATTACTCCCACCATGTTGATTCCCTTATTCATCAATATGACTTCTAACTCCCCCAACTTGTTTTTCAGACATCTGGCATTAGTATACTTAGAGTTCAACTACCATTCTTTCCTTTTTAATATTCCATAACTTTGAACACACACTTTTTGTCTCACATTATGTTCATTATTGAGTCTGGCATCTTTGTCCTAGTGATTCATCTGTTCTGTATGTTATCTTTCCCCACTCCTCATACTCATAAAGGGGGCAGGAAATGTGGATGAAGCTACAGCTGTTTGAAATGTTCCTATTTTCAGAAATTATATTCATGCTACCTAATTATTAATACTTAACTGTATCTGAATGAAAGCTGGTGTGAAACATTGTGTTTTATATTGCTTTCATTTTATGGACAACATTTTGTACAGTTCTTTTCAAGGCACCAGGATTTTTAAGTTTTGACTATATTGATTCAGAACTCTTAGTATAGATCTGGTAGGTAAATAGCTTATGCTTAGGGTTCTGATTCCATGCAAGAACATAGTCAAAATTTCAAATTCCTGGTTCCATAGAGAAAACTGTGCAGAATTTTGTCAATAAAAAGACAATACAAAACACAGTTTTTTTAATCAACATTTATTCAGATAGAGTTACATATGACTCTTTTAGCGTTATTAAAATAATTTCTGAAAACAGGAACATTATGTGCAGCTTCCAATTAGCACAAATTTCTGTTATGTTTAACATATTAGTTTGGCATAATAGGAAAGGTACCCAACCTAGAAAATTAAACATTGACGAATAAACAAGAGGTAAATTAAAAGGTTTAAGAGAAGCTTTATATCCTTGGCAGTTGATAAATCAGCATGAGAGCTGGATGTTACTAACATCAGTGACTGGGGATTTGTTGCTCAATTTAAGGGCAATTTTATGTCAGTTAATATTATTCTTGGCACTTGAAAATGCCTAATGGTTAGCTCCATTTATTTGCTCCCAGGCTTGAGTGAAACCAGCCTTGAAACTGTCACTGCTTTTAAAAAATCCTTGCCTGTTAATCATGAATGGATTTTAGTTGGAGATGTTAATATAAACTGGGGAGATGAGTCACTATCCTTAGCATGGGACATGTTTCAAAAAATTAGGATCCAACAATTGACTAATGAAGTTACATGACCCAGTTATAAAACTGGACTTGGTGCCATATTGGATTGACTGGTGATCACTCACCCATCTAGGGTAGTTAACTTTGAAGCACTCCTTGCTGTATTGCGTGACCACTCCCCAATCTCCTGCGATTTGTCTGCAAAGAGATCTGGACTACCGCCAGTATAAATTTATAGCAGAAATCTTAATCCACTTAATAATGATAATTTGAAATCTGCATTTGTTGGTCTTTTTTGGAGTTGATTTCTGATTTAAATGTAGCTCTGGACAAGTTCTTCTGTTTATTTAACAATATCTGTGACAGGATCATACCCAAGAAGAAAGTGAGATTTAGAGCATCTAAAAAGGAATAGGTCACCCCTGAAATTCTGAATCTAACGAAAAGAAGATATAATGCTTGGAAAAAGAATAGAGCTACTATGGACCCACAACTGTCAATTGATTTCAAATTTTTATGAAATAAATGTAAACATGAAGTAAGGTAAGCCACATTTAAATTTTGCAGAAGAAAATAACAATTTAATGATTTTGGTAATTCCAGAAAGATCTAGTCAACTCTTAACTCCCTTTTGGGGAGAGAGTGTAAGACAAATATTTCTAGTTTAAGGAATGAACAAGTATCCATCAGTGACCCAAAACTGATTGCTGAGATATTTAATGCTTATTTTGATAATATAGAGAAAAGTTAGGTTAGAACCTAGTGAGGAGATGCCTGAATTGATTAATAGGATCATGTGTGTGGGGGGGGGGAGATAATTGTCCTAAATTTTATTTTCATATTATTTCTCCAAGTACCCTAGTGGGTTTTGTTAAGAAAAAGCAGCCCGTGCCCTAATATTAGTGCCAATGGGTTGGATTTAAAATTATTTAAATTGGTTATTACTGAGCTGGCAAAACCAATATCTTTACGTTTCAATCATTCTCTAAGATTTGGCATATTTCCTGATAAATGGAAAGTGGCCATTGTTAAGCTCATACAAAAATATGACAGCAAAGACTGGGTATCTAACTTGTGTCTCATTTCTCTATTGGCACCCTTATCAAAAATTTTAGAAAGAATAATATTTGATCAGGTTTCCATTTTTCTGGAGGAATATAATGTTATTACAAGTGTGCAACATGGGTTCAGAGCTTCTCATAGTACACCAACAGCCTTGGTGAGGCTCACCAGTAGCATTCAGTATGCCATTGATAAGGACCACTGTGCTGAAACTATTTTTGTGGACCTTTCCAAGGCTTTCAATTTGGTTGATCACAAACTGCTAGCTAAGGCTTTAATTGAGTGTCATTTCTTATCAGGGGTCTGGCATGCAAATCTGGGCAAAGCAGAGGGCTAAACTTTGTGCTGCCCCCTGCAGTTACTCAGGTGTACAGAACTGCTATATTCAGTGGACTAGTACATTGGGGCTATTCCACTGAATATAGGGCCAGTGAGACCCATTGCTTAGCCACCTAGCACTGGGCAAACATAGCCACCACAATAGGGCAGCACAATGGCTTGTGCCCCAGGATACATTCCTCATATTCCAAGAGACCTATGCAAATGAGCCCATTGGGCATGGAAGCTATTATGTGGCTATTTTCCAGCCTATTATGGGTCCACCTGCATAGGGAGCAAGGATGTACTGCACATCACTGCCCCCCGATTGCTTGTATCCTGAGAGCTATCCATGGTGCTAGTGGCACCTCCCTCCCCACTGATCACATCCCATTCAGAAATAACATAGATATCCCTGGTGGTCTACCGGTCCTCCCTCCACCAATTGCCATCCCATTCAGACTGCAAACATGTGTCTCCCTGGTGGACTAGTGATCCCCCCCACCAATTGCTGTCCCATTCAGAATTAGATCATATTTATCCCTGGTGGTCAAGTGGTCTCTCCTCTATCACTGATTACTGTCCCATTCAGAGCTAAAAAATATATCCCTGGTGGTCTAGTGGTCTCCCCCCATCTGATCATATGCCCAAGACATATAACAAATATTCCCTAGCAACCAGTGTAACCCCCCATCCCTCATCCCCTGTATAGGTAATGTAATCCTTTCCCTGGTGGTCTAGTGGACCCCCACCCCCACACCCTAACAGGTAGTGACCGCCACACTCCACTCCCCCATCCTGAAACTAAGCCAGTGACTAGCACAGCCCTCCTCTCTACACCACAGCTGGCCACTGACTGAGCTGTTACTGAGCGTGTATGCACAGAATTGAGGGCTGAGGTAACAGCCCTGTTGTAGAATATCACTGCCTCCCACAATCCTGTCCCACATGCAGCAATCACACCTGAGAAGTCCAATGCCACCTGAAGGTTGTTAATCTCGAGCCCTAGTGAGAATAGTGGACTAAGGCATGACTATGTTGATGGTCTCAGTGTTAATCACTTATGCGAAGTCCAGTGATACTATCAAATGGAGGAAATCTTGTCCAAATTGCAAGAGTTCACCATCGACCCAGCCACTGAAGTCCCCCAGGACCAACCATCTAGGTGACTTCAAAAACCTGTCAGTGATGAAGTCTACAATTCTAAGCAGAAACTCTGTGTCACACCCTGGACACCGGTACACAAGAAGGATTCTGCAACCTGCACCTGGACCTCCACGCATGGCCATGCATTCAGACAACGAAGTAAGTCCCACTGGGTGCACTGTGAAGTTCAACTCAGATCTAAAACTGATGACCATCCTCTCCCACAGTCCCTATGTGTGCAGTGAACCACAGAAAATACAGCTGGGACTGACACCTCTGGAACTGTCCCTGCAACATCACCCAGTTAGGCTTCCATGATGCAAGTCAGATCGACTGCAGAAATTAAGTCCTACATAATTGCAGACTTGTTTCCCATCAGTCTCACATTGCACAACACTGCCCACAGAGGATAAGTGGAGACTTCCAGCTTACAGGGTACCTTCCCACATGGTCCAGTGGGAACCCTGGGTATGAGAACCAACCATATCTGACCTTTCCTTAGGTCCCATTTCACACCAGGGCATCTCCTGGTCCTCACCGCCCTAATAGTGCCCCCTGATAGAGCCCCCCCCACTGCCTATCATATGCATTTGTATGCTGCTGCTGAGAGGGGATCATCAAAGAGGGGGAGAGGTCTAGCAGCTGGAACAAGGAGTAGCTAAGCCTCAGGGGCCCTGGACCCACACACATATTATCCCACTGATCACTCAAGCCCCACCCAACAGTCTCTATAAGTGCACTCCATAAAAGGGAAGTCTGCACAACAGCACAGACCTCCCACTATCCTAACTAGATCCTAACATACTCACAACTACAGCCACACTGATTCTAATACAATAAATACCTACCCATCCATACAATCACACATATGTTAATTTACATACTATCTCTTTCCCCTTCCCACACTGCAAATCAAATCACTACTAATAAATAAAATAAAAATAACACTAAGGAGAATCCATAAAATAATTTTTAAGCAGTGCAGCTATGACAATCTTAATACTATTTATAAAAAATATTAGTAAATGGGATCAAATGTCTGCTCCCTCCAGAGAAAGTCCAGACAAGTCTCTATATTGAAGAAACAGTTTGTTCACTCCTCTCAGACTCCTCTCTCACAGCTGCTATAAAATACAAAGCATCAAGCCTAGGAGACACCAGGGAAGAAAAAACACAACATGTACTCTCACCACCTGCAGTCCTTTTGATGGCATCAAAGAGGAGAAGTATTCCAGTCCAGAACACAGTACACACTCTGAGCATGAGAGGGATTCACTCAACATTAGCTCATCTTTCTGCTGTCTTCACAATATCAGCAGTGGTTGTACAAATAAGTCCCCTGATTTAAATCTTCATTTTACAATTTAATAGAAGAATCCCATGGAATATACCTGTTCCCTGTGTAAAATGCCACCCTGCACTACAGGAACATATCTGACTATTCGACTGGGATGATCAGAGCTCACTATACTCCTCTGCTCAAGCTGCTCTCTGAACTTTACTTCAAACAGGATTTAATAGTCCAAATACTGTTTATAGCAAAATCCACAGCCTGCTTGATCCTCTGACTCTCATTGCCGTAAAGTCTCCAACCACTCCCAGAATGCTGAACTCAGTGTCACCACAAAGTGTTAAGTCCCCCATAAAGCAAACTATCAGTGAAATCTTTTATAGATATTACAGTTTTCCACAGATGAAGGCATGCTGTTCTCCTCAAAACTGGTTCCTCTCTAAAACCAAAAAAGCTGACTCTATAAACTAACTCACTAAACTACCTCACTAAAACTCTAACTAGAGTATGGTGGTGTCCTTCACTCGCTTTGGGGAGTAGGTAAAAACCCTAACACCACATTTCCCTACTTTTGTGGTGTTAGGTTGAATCAAAACTGGTGCATTAACACAGTTTTTTTGCAATAAAAATATATATATATATATATATATCACACATACCCCCATAATGCAAAGAACCACAGCCTATATATGCAGATCACCACAGTATATTATGCTGGTTCAACTTTAAGCAGAAATGTATGGTACCAAAAGGTCTCTTGCACAGTTTGCAAAGGGTGCCAACTGAAGACACACACATGTGCCCCATCCCATCAGGACCCATCAGTGTGCCCCACCTGTGTGACACCCCAGCAGAATGAATCAGCCACCACAAGATGGTCCATCTGGGTTAGGTTGTGTTGAACCCAATAAAAACAAAAAGCAAGCTAAAAGACAAAGAACCTCAGTGCACAAGCACTGAGGCAATGGTTACCCCAAAGAGCACTGGCCGGGAAGCCAAGTTTCAAAGAAATACAAAATCACACATACTCCCATAATGCAAAGCACCATGGGCTATATATATGCAAATCACCACAGTATATTATGCTGGTTCAACTTTAAGCAGAAATGTATGGTACCAAAAGGTCTCTCACACAGTCTGCAAAGAGCACCAACAGAAGGCACACACACACATGTGCCCCATCCCACCAGGACCCATCAGTGTGCCCAGCCTCTGTGACACCCAAGCAGAATAAACCAGCCACCCCAAGATGGTCCATCTGGGTTATGTTGTGGTGAACCCAATATATATGTGTGTGTGTGTGTGTGTGTGTGTGTGTATATATATATATATATATATTTATTCTTTGCAAAATACAGTGTTAATTCACCAGTTAGGATTCAACTTAATGCCACAAAAGTAGTGGAATGTGGTGTTAGGTTTCCAACCCTAATTCTCCACCCCCACCTCTAAAGCACGAAAAGGAAAAAAACATTAGGGTTTTGGATCTCCAAAGTCTTGGTGATTCAGTGGTGGGGTCTTCTTTGGATTGTCAGTCCTAATGCTCACCCCTCACCCCAGCCTGTAGCCTCCTGTCTGAAGCACAAGGTGTAGCTCCAAGACAGTGCCTCATACTGATACACTCTTCAAAGGTAGAGAAGTATGTCTTACCACATGTTGCCAACACAATCTGTTGCAGCTTTCTTCATGCAGGGCTTGAGATAATGTCTGATGTTGTTGATTAGACAATGGAGTGGGCATTAGGGTTGACAACCTCAAGGAAGACCCTACCATTGATACAACAAGATTCTGGAGACAAAAAAAAAATATATATTTTTTTCCTTTTGCTGCCTGGGGGCTGGAGATGGGGTGTTAGGTTTGGAAACCCGCCACATTTCCCTACTTTTGTTGTGTTAATGTGAACCCTAAGGGGTGCATTAATGCAGTTTTTTTGCAAAGAATTTCCTTTTTTTTTTCAGATAGTGGAATCATATCCTCATTAGTGCATGTTCCTTCAGGACCTATATGAAAACATGCAGGCATGCAGGTCCCTCTGGGCACTGCACAAGGGAACACTCCATCCACCTATGGAAGTGAAGATCCCTTGTGGGCCCTGCACTTCTATGCAGCAATGAATGTCAAGAATTCATGGGGCTGTATGGTGGGTTTCAGAAATGCAGGGCTGTCTGGGTCCTGTGCTTCCATGTGGCTGTGGATATAGACACAAATGGCAAAGATTCTGTCAGCCAGTGCACAGGGGCCTCTGCTACCACTGGTGCAGAGGAACAGGGCACTATGCCAAGAGAAGTGCTATGTTCACTATATGGTATCTGGGCCCATGTGAGCAACCCTGCACCTTTCATTCCCTGGATGGGGGTGTCACATAACAGCACCACCCCCCCACCCTTAATCCATCCAGCTGAGTCACTGAGCTAGCCCCTGAATTCAGCTCACTGGCATGGGATAACAAAGCACTAACTGCTAGGGTCAAGACTGGCACTACACACAACGTTTCTTAATCATTTTTTTTATTATTTTGACCCCACATTTTCAAGATGATCATTTTATGACTCCCCTTATAAACATAACATGTAGCATTTATAGTATATTGGCTGAGACATCATTTTGCACCAGAAGTGTGAAAACAAATCTTGTCCAGGATTTAGAAAATTACACCTGTAATGTTTATGAGGTGGTGTGAAAAAATTACTATGTAGAATGTTTGGAATCAAAATACTGAAAATTAGCAGAGTTATGAGTGAAGATTGAAATATTGAAATGTCCACTCATATCTTATGGCAGTTACATAACATCAAGAAGAAATTGGCACAGCTAGACAGTGACATCTATTTTCTAACCCAGTGCAAGAGGAGAAACATTATCCCTAAAGGTCTTACTATTTGGAATCCATTAAGAAATACAAACAATTCTACATATGCAGAACAACTTTGTCACAGGACCTCTGAGAAACTGAGAAATCACAGGATCGTATGTCATATGCCCAAAAGTTGTTCTAACAAAGAGTTTGCTGAAATTGTTACCACTCTGGAAAGGGTGTCTGGGGAACCTATTCAGGACATCTTGTGAGAGATACATTAACTACCAAAGGACCTTAAGAAAAGTCATGCTTATGAAAAATAGGAAATTGGATGCCCTTCAACATACCATACTTCCTAACAACCATGAAGAACATAATGGAGTCACTGAACAACAACACAGTACTGATGGGCACCTTTCAGTTGTTAATTTGTCCAACCACACACTGACTACTGGAGAACTAAATGTACTTTCAAAGGGCCTCACTTTCTGCCCAACAAAACCACTGGATAACATACTGTTTTGTGGTGAACTGGAGGAGTACTTCCGTAGATTGAGACTTAAAGAATTCTTTCATGGCAGGAAGAAATCACTGGTAGTGAAGACAGTGCAAACAGCAATAATGTAATGGATAAGAAAAGGAATCTGATTTTACTCCCTCAAGTGGGCGAATAAAAAACTAGACAATTACATTAATTGTTTCGCCTAACAAGTCAGTGGTCAGATCCTTACCAGGCAAAACAAACCCATTATAACCTTTCTCCACTGGAACGGAGAGCTATAGGGACACTGAAATCAAACCACAACATTGTCATCAAAAAGCTGATAAAGGCTCTGCAGTGGTGATTTTAAACAGAGAGGATTATATTACTGAAGCTAATAGACAGCTAACAGATCTTACATACTACAGAGAACTGGAGAGTGACCCCACTACAAGATATAAAGATGAACTCACGTGACTTAATTAAAACTTTTCCTGACCATGTCCGGAGAAACTAACTCACCTCATCCCTGATGAACCCAGGCCAGGGACATTCTACATGCTGCCTAAAATACATAAACCTGCAATCCAGGAGACCCATAGTCTCTGGCAATGGTACCTTGACTGAGGGGATCTCAGGGTTTGTAGAGACCATTTTGAAACCGCTGGTTATGGAAAGAGACAGTTATATCCAGGACACTACGCACTTTTTGCATGTACTTTCTGGTTATAAGGATTTACCACCTGATACCATTTTAGTGACAATGGATGTAACATCCCTCTACACTAATATTCCACACACAGATGGCATTGCAGCATGCCTTAAATACATACATGAGAAAGGACCGGAACAAAACATCAACCCTGGAGTGGTGGGGGAACTTATGGAATTCATTTTGACACATAACAACTTCAACTTCAATGGTAAACATTATGTTCAAACTATGGGAACAGCAATGGGCACCAAAATGGCTCCACAGTATGCTAACCTCTTTATGGCTGACTTGGAGGAGGATTTTTTAAGGCAGTATCCCCACAAACCACTAGCTTATTTCTGTTACATTGATGATTTGTTTATCATCTGGACGGAAGGCACAGATGCACTCAAAGATTTTCATCACAAACTTAATAATCTCCACCCTACCATAAAGCTTACCCTGGAGTACTCTACCACCAAGGTTAACTTTCTGGACACCACAGTCATCATTAAGGATGGAACCTTACATGCATGTATTTCCAGGAATCCAACAGACAGACAGAGATACCTGCACAAGAAAAGTAACCACCCAAACCATACAAAAAAATCTGTCATATACAGTCAAGCACTTCGTTGTCACCGTATTTGTTCAAATGAGGATGACAGACATACACATTTGGCTATGTTGAAAAACACCTTTATTGAGCAGGGACACTCTTCCAGAGAAATTGACAGGATAACAGAACGGGCAACGCAAGTACCAAGACAACAACTACTTCAATATAAAGAAAAGGCAGCTACAGACAGAATACCCTTGGTAGTCACATATCATCCAGACCTTGAACGTCTGTGTAAGATTATTAAAGATCTCCACCCAATATTTAGTGAGGATGAAGCCCTTAATTGTATTTTTTAAGGAACTCCCGCTACTATCTTTTAAACAACCACCAAATTTATCCAGCCTAATTATTAGGAGCAAACTTTCACCGGAACAGAATACCATGTCACACAATGGCACACGACACTGCAATCAACGCCCCTGTAAGACTTGTGGGCTCATTTCTACCTCGGACTGTGTGGTTACATCACAAAACAGACAATTCCAGGTGCATGGGAGTTATGCATGCATGTCACGGCATGTTGTTTATTTCATTCAGTGGAAGAGATGTCCACAAACAGGTTATGTAGGAGAGACACGCCAACAGCTCCGCACTAGGATGAACTCACACAGACATACTATTACAGCAAGGAAGACTGAAAAAACCAGTGGGGCACCACTTCTCCCAGCCTGACCACTCAGTCTCAGATATGTCAGTAATGGTCTTAAAAGGAAATCTCAAAAACACACAACAGAGACGAGCTTTTGAGATTAAACTTATTTTACATCTCAATATGGTAGCAGATGGGATGAACGTTGATCTTGGCTTTATGGGACACTACAGAAACTAACATCCACAGACCTTTTCTTCTTCAAACTGACATATTATAGGACTTCAGCATGTGTGGGATGTGGATGTGTGTGTGTATGTATGTGTGTGGGTATGTGTTGTGAGGTATGTGATATAACAGATGTGGGGCTTGCTGTCACATTGAGGTAAGTCTCTATTTAGATATATGGAGTTATAATGTGTTACTATTCTTATTTCACACACATAATGCATATTAATTCCTCCTTACTTTTTATCTTTGCCTGGGGGATTGATTCCATTGCACCATATTCAGATTACCCAGCCTGCTAGTGTACATACAGGAGTGTTATCATATACTGTTATATATAATTTTTGTAACTCTGTACATATTGGGGTGTGTGATCTCATTTGCATGGGGGTCCTGCACAGATCTTTTTAGATTAAGCTAATATTGTAGTAATTTGTGGATATGTAGGTATGTTAGACTTCGGTCTTACACATATACTTTATATTTACTTCTAGTTACCTTATCCTGGGGAGGGTGGCAGGTTTATTTCATGGTAGTTCTATCTAGTATCCTTGGAAATGTTACTTTGCAGATAGTAGTACGGTTAAATAGTGTTACATTTTACTCTGTAGATATTAGGAGACATAAGCCCTTTTACTCAGGATTTCTGTGACAAGTTGAATTCCTTTGGGGAACAATTGCAGTGACTGAAGTTAATATAGGTTCACTGGAGAGAGAGAGAGAGAGAGAGTGTGTGTGTGTGTCTGTGGGAGAGAGAGAGAGAGAGAGAGAGAAAGGGGGGAGAGAGAGAAAGAGAGAGAAAGAGAGAGAGAGACAACATCTCATTTAAGCTATATATCTCCCCCACCCACATTATTGTGATGTGGGGTGGGTTAGGTTGTATTGTTTGTATGAAGAGGAGGAGAGAAATTACATTTTTATCTCTTTTTCAAAGTCCTTAGACACTTGTGGTACATCAAGTTGCTACATTCTCAGTATATATTGACATCAGTACATATCAGGCTACATGGTCTTAATTCCTTGAGGTTCCTCGACTAGAGTTTTTTGTTTGACACTAATACTATCGATTTATATTTAAATTATCATTTATATAGTCCTGAGGTTTTTGAAATTTATTGGGAATTATATCTAGCTTGAGAATACAGCTGGGTGACAGGTCCAGCTAGGTTTTACACATCACACAGTGTGCACTGATGTTTTTAAGACAACTTTACTGGTAAATTCTTGTCTATAATGCTAACATTGAAATTTCATGAGCCCTATAACTATCTTAGTTTGTCTTTAATCTGGGTGGGGGTTGCCTTTCAGCAATCACATCCTTATACTAACTGTGACACTCATAGCTTGATTTAGGAGTTATCTGCTTCAGCAATGTTATCTTATGTCAATTAAATTTATATGCAGTAGGATTATTTGTATGTGTGTTCCACCAAGCACAATCTGACCCAAGGTTCTTTCTGGCTGAAGGCAGTATTGTACTGTTAAACTTCTCTGACATCATCTTCTGTTTTTTTTTTTAAATGAGTATTTTAAACCAATGGGGATTTTTTTTCTGTTTTTCTCTGCATTATCTAGCTGTTATAAGTATTGTATTTTCTAAACAACTGCCATGAGCTTCTGAAGAAGGACTGGTTGGTCCGAAAGCTAGAGTACTTTGTTCTTGTTGTTACATCTATGTTGGTCCATTAAAATATATCAAATCATTTGCGTCTGGATCCACTCATAACTTGATCATTTTATCATATATGTACCCCAAATTGTCGGCATAGCCTTCTAATGACCCCACCCCATGAACCCTGGAGGTAAACATGTTCAAATCCTCACTGAAATGTAATTCTGCACCACAGGTGAAAAGACAAAGTTTGGCCAGGATTTAAAAAATGACTCCTGTCACATTCATGAAGTGATGTGAAAAAAATGGCTGTTTAAAATTTGAAGTCAAAATATTTAAAATTACCAAAGTTATAAGTGAGCGTAGAAAATGTTCAATGTATGCTGCTAATTTTGTTGTTTTTTCAATATTTTGACTCCAGCTTTTCAACATAGCCTTCTTATGACCCCACCTCATGAACAAGGGCAGTGAAACATTTTCAATTCCTGCCTGAAAGGTGACTTCACAAAACTACCATGAAAGTGCCTTTCTGGACAGATTTGAATAATTCCTCTGGACTTGGCCATGAGGTGGGGTCCCAAAAAGGCCATGTTGAAAATTTAATGTAAACATTATCAAAAAATGACAACGCTATGAACAAATTGTCAAACCCCATTGAAATATATTAAACTGGACTTACTTTATTTTCTCATATCACAGTTGCCGGTTCCAACACCAAGATGTGTCTTTGATCAGAGAGTGAATCTACACTGTGGGAGATGCTCAGCTGATTGAGGTTGTATGGGTGGTGGGGTGGTGGGTGCTGAGTGGGAAGTCAGGGTGAGGTGGGTTGGGGTGTGGGAGGTCAGATCAGCGAGTGAACTTTTTCTTTTTTACAGATTTTTAAAAAATCAATGAGAGACAGTTTTCATTACTTCAGGAGACTTTCCAACACTGGGGATTGGGCACCCCAGTGTCAGGCTACTGTTTTACAGAAGTGGGGGTGGGCACCCTGGTACCACCATATACGTAATGTGAAGATGGTAGGCATCCTGGAAGGGAGGGGGAGAAAAGAAGTGATATCGGGGTAGACGCCCCGGTACACTTATTAAAGTTAAAATTAATAGGAAATGGAGGGTGATTGACCTGGAGAGGGGGAGAAAGAAGCAGTACTAGGAGTGAGCACCAAGTCTGCTAATTAAAGATAGATAGATATATACAGAGAGACAAAGAGATAGCAGGGGATCACTTGTTCACTGCTGTAACTAAAGTTGGCATTACGACTCCAGGTGTAGCTTTATATTACAAGTAAATCCCACTGTTCTCATACAGAGAACATGGGTGAATGGCTCCCCTCAATCAGTTGGGCACTCAGGATTTGTGGGTGCACAGAAACATTATTTCCAGGGCAATTTTCAAAAACAAACACCAGGCATGCCCTTTGGTGCAGTGGTTGGATTTCTGCTTGCAACACCGGTGATCTGGATTCGAGAATAAACCCAGATCGCCGGAGGGCAGGCCGAGGGAGAAGGATGGAGTATCCCATGGATGGCTCTCCTTTTCTGGGGGGAAGTGTGGGGTAGTGCCTGGTGCAAGGAGGACCCCTGGCACAGGCCGGGAGTCACTCAAGCTACCGGCACTCAAAATGTAAGGGAGGCGGAGCAACGCTGGCATCATTGCACATCCCTGCCTTCGAAAACTGGAAAAAGGGGTAGGTGGGTGGGTCTGCTGTCTAAGTGAGGCCCTCTCTGGGGCTTCAATTAGCCACCATCATCATCACTCCCCCGACCAGTCACTAGTTCTGCAGCTCAGATATGGGGGGTGTCCGATGCCATGGCCCTACCCTCCGGGGGGTAAGCTGGGGGGTAACTTGGGGAGAAATGGCCATAGATGTTGGTGGAAGTCCCAGGGGCTGTGACCAGGACTGAAGGTCAACAGAAGGGACCCACCAAGTAAAGAATGAAAAATATAAAAAAAAAACCAAACACCAGGATCTTGCTAAACAGAACTTGTTTACCTAGCTTAGGGTGTTTGTTTTTTGAAAATACATAATTTTAATTTAATTTTATTGTTCTAGAGTTAAAACAACAAGATGGCACTCAAAACGATACATTTTTTTCTCATGGCAAGTAAATTATTTCTCAGGACAAGAAAATCATGAAAACAAGCACTCACAATCAATGTTTTGTTTTTTTTTGTTACTGGTCAAGCTTGATGGTTAACAAAAAATCCTTATAAAACTGTATAATGCTTTTTCACAAAATCTTTAAAAGGCACTATCATGGTGTCATGAGCCCAACCTCAGGGCACAGTAGGACCTCCTCTTTGCAGAGAGGATCCCCATTTTTGCAGAACTCATAAGCAGTTGCATGGTTCAGAAAGTGTTACCAACTTTCCTTTTTTCAAGTGGGAAGGTGGAAACAGTAGTTTCGAGTCCCCTTGACTCTGTACTATGTTCGGGTTTGAATCCCACCACTGCCATTGGCAGCCTCTTGCATAAGTAGTTTTGTAGGATAGACGAGTGGTCACTATCTTTGTTATCAAGGCATACAGTCTTTTACAAAATCCTTCTGTTAAAATGTTAGCTCACACAATCAGACCCCAGGCAGAGTTGATAAGAAAATCATAAATGTTTACTTAAATAAAAAGAACACAATAAATTCTACAATTAGTAAGATCTTTGAACTGCAGACAATATCAAAAATAACACTTGATGGTTTACAGAAAAAACTGTATACTGTTATTTTAAACTGTATATTATTCTGAGGTTTCAAAGTCCAGAAAAGTGTCCCTTTTTGAGAATAACCTTCTCTCTATGTAGGTGAAGAAAAGTTCTTTGAAAAACATGACATTTACTAGAATTAAAAATCAGTCTCTGAGTGTCCATTTTCAAAACTCAGGGTTTATCTTGAAGAGGGAATTACTTGTTCCCCTGTTCTGACTTGAAATCAGAATTTCTGTTTTGCATGTGAAAAACCAGCTTTCCACAAAAACACAGGTCTTGTTCTAAATGTAGTCTAGGAGACCCACATATTCTTTAACCAAAGTATATAACAGCTTAAGTTCTCTCAGCTCTAAGACCCTCCAAGCCCTCAGGCTTTTGACTCTAAGATAAACTGCACTGATGTTCAAAATGAATGCCTGATAAATGTAGTCTGAATGGTCATTTTCAAGCCACACACACGCTGTTTGGGATATAGAGTTTGGGGCACAATAGTTTCACCTCATCCTGCAGGTGTCACTGTGATTACATGTGTAACCCCTGTAACATCTGATTTCTACATTTGGCTTGATTCTCTGACCCTAGGCCATCCTCCTGACCTATTTTTGTTATTGGAAACTAAATGCCCAGTGTTATCTAAGAGTTATGAGTTTTATGGTCATAAACCTGTATGCTCCTTCTCTAGATAAGTACCAGACACAAACTAGCTTTTGGTAATTCTGTTCTATTTTGTTTAGCTCTTTCTGGCCTTTTAAAGAGACAGTGTCTTAACTCTAAAGTACATTACAGCACATACAATAGGAACATTAAAAAAGGATATAGGCCTATCTTGAAACATCCCTCCCTCCCTCCTCCTAAAAACAGAACCTGGGGGAACATGCCCCTATTGGAGGCAGTTCTTCCCAGTTCTGTTATAGATTCAGTATGTGAGATAGGCCATCTGCATTCCTATTTTTAGACCAAGGCCTATGTGAAATCTCCATATCATAAACCTGCAAGGCAATACTCCATCTCAGAAGTTTTCCATTCATTTTCACCATTTGGCCCAACCATACTAACAGGTTGTGATCCATTTGAACCTTAAAATGTCTCCCATAAAGGTACAATTCCAGTTTTTTTAATTCCCAAAACTAAGGTGAGAGATTCCTTTTCTACTGTTGTATAGGCTTGTTCCTGTGGAAGCAGCTTCTTGCTTAAGTACACAATGTGGTGCTCTCTCCCCTGATTGGATACTTTGCTGAGGACTGCCCCATTTCCACATCTGCAGCATCTGTCTGTACCACAAATGGCCTATTGTAGTCTGGGCTAACCAGCACTGGGGCCTACACAGTGAGGTTTTCAGATGTGTCAAGGCCTTCTCACAGTCTGCATCCCATATTACCCTCCTAGGCTTATTCTTTGTCAACAACCAAGATAAATGAGTGGACAGGGAGCTGTAATTAGGAACAAATTTTCTATCATACCTGCTGTTCCAAGAAAGCTCCTGACTTGTCTCTGGGCTTCAGGCATGGACCATAATGTAATCACCTTTATTTTTGCTTGATTTGGGCAGAGTTGGTCTCGCCCCACCACATATCCCAAATAAGGGACCTCTGCCGTGGCAACCTGGCACTGTTCTGCCTTAATAGTCAGACCTGCAGCCTGTATTCAGTGAAACACCTCCCTCAGGTGTATCAGGCATTTCTCCCAGCTATTACTGAAGATAGCAATATTGTCCAGGTAGGCAACTGCAAAGTCATCTGTATCCTGCAACATCTGATTTACTAACTGCTGGAAGGTAGCAGGGACATTCTTCACCCCAAAGGGCATGACCTTGAACTCAAACAGGTCAATTGGGGTGATGGATGCTGACCTTTCCCTAGCTCTGTCAGTCAGTTCCACCTGCCAGTACCCTTTTGTCAGGTCTACTGTAGTCAAGTATGTCACCCCTCCCAGTTTGTCAAGCAGTTCATCTGTGCATGGCATTAGGTGGCCATCAGATTTTGTGGTAGTGTTAAGCCCATGATAATCTATGCAGAACTGTATAGTCCCATCTGGTTTTGGTACAAGGACTACAGGTGAGGCCCAGGGACTGTGGGATTTCTGGATCACCCCTAGATCCAGCATCTCCCCTACCTTCCTCCTAAAGTCCTTGATACTGTCTCTGACACCCAGTAAGCTGTCCTACATATGGGTGCTTGGGTCCCAATGTCTACATCATGCACCGCTAGCTGTGTCCATCCAGGCTTTGCTGTAAATAAAGGGGCCAAAGTCTCACAAAATGGTCCCCAGTTCTAGGGCCTCCCCAAGTGTCAACTGGGGTGACAGCATGATGGTCTCCACAGATGACACCTGCTTGCTCTTGGTTAACAAGTCAAGAAGGGGTCTTCCCCACCTAGCTCCTTCCCAGGACTGCAAACTGCAAGTACCATGTCAGCCCTATTAAAATATGGCTTCATCATGTTCACATGATACATCATGTGAGTGTGTTTTCAGTCAGGTAACTACAATGCAATTAACATTGTTTACCTGCCAGACTACCTTGTATGGCCTTGCCCACTCAGATTGCAGCTTGTCCTTCCAGACCAGGATCAGGACCATTACCTCCTGTCCTTCCCCATATGACTGAGCTCTGGCTCCATGATTGTACCACGTCTTTCGTTTTTTCTGGGCAGCTGCCAGGTTGCTCTGGGCCATGCCCATAAGCTCCTTCAGGATCTCCCTGAATTTTAAGACATGCTCCACTATGGGAGTCCACTGGGTGGCATGCTTACCTTCCCAGTCTTCTTGTATTAAATCTAGGGGCCCCCCTCACCCTGCATCCATACAAGAGCTCTAAGGGTAAAAACCCAGTCAATTCTTGTGGCACTTCTCTGTAGGCAAGCAGCAGATGAGGCAGGTATTTCTTCCAGTCCCACCCATGCTATTCTGCAAATGCCATAAGCATAACTTTTAGGGACCCATTAAATCTCTCTATGAGACCATTGGCTTGTGGGTGGTAAAGTGTCATGCGCCTCTGTACAACACCACACTTCTCCCACAAACACGTCATTAGGTCCAACATGAAGTTACCCCCTCAATCAGAGATAACCTCCTGTGGAAACCCAGCATGGGAGAAAATCCTGAACAAAGTGTCTGCCACCTTGTCTGCCTTAGTTGAGGACAGCACAATGGCTTCAGGGTTGCAGGTAGCATAATCGATGCCTGTCAATATATACTTTTATCCTGAGCAACTTGGGGTATTCAAAGGACCAACAATATCCATTTCAACCTTCTGAAATGGCTCCTCCACAACTGTAAGGGAATTAGGGCAGCCTTGGCTTTGCTTCCGGAGTTCCCTATTTCCTGACATTGGTGACAGTATTTGCAGTATTCCTTCACCTGCTTGGTAATATTAGGCCAATAGAAATTGTGGGTTAAGTGCTGTGTAGTATGAGCAATGCCCAAATGTCTGGATATGAGAATATTATGAGCTACCTTGAGCAATAACCCATGATACTAATGGGGAACAACAAGCTGCCTACCCATTACCCTCCCCCCGTCCTGATGTCCTGTGTGTACAACAGTCCACTGTCCCAATATACCCTACTGTATGCTTTCCATCACCTCCCTGTGTTCCAGCAGACTCTCTATAGACCCTCAGCTTCTCTAAGCTAGGGTTTGTCCATTGTGCTGCTGCTAAGTCTTCCCACTTACCCAGAGCATGGGGCATGTCCCCATCAGTTCCCAGCCTGAGGTCCATAGCTGTGGCAGTAGGGGACTCAGTATCACAACTTTCTCCTTCCCCGAGCTATGTGTCACCCCTTCCTCCTGAGAGCAACCTTCAGTAGCAGTTGGGTTAACTGCCACTAGGGGAAGTTCTAACCCCCTGTTATCACCTTCTTTTACAAGAGCCACAGGTTGGCTGGCCTGTCTCCCAACCTCGTCTGTTTGAATTTCTATTGAGTCCTGAAGATCACAAGAGACCCTATTCTTTTGACTCTGGATCACAACACAAACTACTCCCCCTGTGGAACATCATTCCCCACAATGTCCATAATGAGTCTGTCAGCTACAACCACCTTCCTTACCCCTTCACCTGCATATCCCCAATCCAGGGTAACACTGGCTAAGGGGTACATTTTCTTTCCCCCTGTGTAATCCCTCACAGAGACAAATAGTTTGGCAGTATTTGTTCAACCCTCACCAGATACACTTTCACCAAGGTAAGAGATGCTCCTATATCCCTTAGCCCTCTAGTCTTTACCCCATTCACTGTGACTGGGTGAATGTCCCTCCTCATATTGTCAGGGATAACATCAGAGATACAGTGGGCAACTGTCTCAGTTTGCACAGGCCCTTTTACCTTCTAGGCCTTCTTAGGACACTGCCTAGAAAGATGACTTGGCTGTTTACAATAACAGCATTCATCATTCTTCTTGTCCCCAAACTCCCTTTTAGGCACCTAGGGGTTACCTTCTTTTTGCAGGTGCCCTGTGAATTTTGGTTGTCCAAAAGGCCCATTTTTCCCTTTCACCTCTGAATTCTCTTTGGGAGCAGCCCTGCTTCGGGTAGTTATCCACCAGCTCTGAAGCCTCTTTGGCAGCTTTGCATCTCAGTCCTCTAGCCAAAGCTGTAGTTCTGGTGAACAAACCCAATAAAAACTATTCAAGCAATACCACCCCTTCAATAGCTTCAACAGAATCTACTTTCACCCCCTCCCACCAACGTTTTAAATATTGATGCTGTTTAGTGGCTACTTTCTCAAAGCTCATTTCCAGCCCCTTTCTGAGTTTCTGTAACTTTGCTCTGTATGCATCAGGGTTCAGATCATATTTTTTTAATAAAGCAGATTTTAATTTATCAAAATCTTTACTGTCAACATTGTCCATCTGCCCCAATGCCTCCCTTCCCTTGCCAGTAAGCAGTGGGGACAGTTGAAAGCTCCAAGTCTCTTTGGGCAGATTGGCTGGGATACAAACCTTTTCAAATTAATTCAAAACCATGCCCATATCCTCCCCCTCTTTAAACTCAGCTACTGTGTTAATTTTGAATTTAACTTGTACCCCAGTCCTGGACTCTCAGACCCACCCCCACCATGTACCTGCTCGGGTGTTGTTGGGGTTGCCGTCTGTTGGAGCTTCAGCTTTTTCAGCTCAAACTCCCTTTGGCATTTCCATTCCTCTGCCTCTGTCTGGCTTTGTCTTTCTTCAGCCTCCCTCTGGAGCTGCCTTTCCTATAGTTCCATCTTGAATCTTTTTTGCTCATTATCAAGTGGTTTCTCCTGCATCTACAGCCTCCTCAGCTCCAGGTCCTTGTCTATGGATGACTCCTTCTCCTCTGGGCCTCCAAAGTCACCACCTGTGGCTTCAAGTGGGGTGGCACTTCCTCAGTCTCAGCTGCCATAAGGGCCTCTGTGAGTTGCTTTTTATTTTTGTTCTCACTGGGAATGCCCTTTTCTCCACAGATCTTCCTTAGCTGTTCTAGATTCATAATGCTGCACTGGGAAGACACCCTTCTTCTTCTATACTAAACTACTCTTCTCAAAAAAAAATCAAACAGGATAGGGTCTATTGTCTGCAAACAAATTTATTTTTCCCCTTTCCAAATTCTGCCCTTGATTGTGTGATGGTTTTGCAAGACCATTTAAAATCCAAGTAGCTGGCACCAAATCTGTCATCAGCCCAACCTCAGGGGCATGGTAGGACCTCCTGTTTGCTGTGAGGATCCCCCCTTTTTACAGAACCCGTAAGCAGTTGTAGGGTTCAGGAAGCATTACCAACCTTCCTTTATCAGTGGGAGGGTGGAAACAGTAGTTTTGAGTCCCCTTGACTCTGTAGTACATTCAGGTTTGAATCCTATCATTGCCACTGGCAGACTCTTGCCATAGTAGTTTTGTAGGATAGCTGAGCGGTCACTATCTTCATTATCAAGGCATACAGTCTTTTACAAAACCCTTCTGTTAAAATGTTAGCTCACACAATCAGACCCCAGGCAGAGTTGATAAGAAGATCATAAACGTGTACTTAAATAAAAAGAACACAGTAAATTCTACAATTAGTAAGTTCTTTGAACTGCAGACAATACCGAAAATAACACTGGATGATTTACAGAAAACACTATATACTGTTCTTCTAAACTATACCTTATTCTGAGGTTTCAGAGTCCAGAAAAGTGTCCCTTTTTGAGAATAACCTTCTCTCTGTGTAGGTGAAGAAAATTTCTTTGGAAAACACAAGATTTATTGGAATTAAAAATCAGTCTCAGAGTGTCCTATTTCAAAACTCAAGGTTTATCACTAAGCGTGAAGTACTTGTTCCCCAATTCTGACTTAAAATCAGAATTTCCGTTTTGCATGTGAAAAATCAGGTTTCCACAAAAACACAGGTCTTGTTCTAAACATAGTCCAAAAGACCCACATATTCTTTAACCAAAGTATATAACAGCTTAAATTCTCTCAGCTCTGAGACCCTCCAAGTCCTCAGGCTTTTGACTCCAAGATAAACTGCACTGATGTTCAAAATGTGTGCCTGATAAATACAGCCTGAATGGTCATTTTCAAGCCACACCCACTCCGTTTGGGATATAGAGTTTGGGGTGCAATAGTTTCATCTCATCCTGCAGGTGTCACTGTGGTTCCATGTCTAACCCCTGTAACATCTGGTTTCTGCATTTGGCCCTAGGCCATCCTCCTGACCTCCTTTTGTTATTTGAAACTAAATACCCAGTTTTATCCAGGAGTTATGAGTTTTATGGTCATTAACCTGTCTGTTCCTTATCTAGATAAGTACAAGACCCAACCTAGCTTTTGGTAATTCTGTTCTATTTTGTTTAGCTCTTTCTGGCCTTTTAAAGAGACAGTGTCTTAACTGTTCAGTACATTACAGCACATACAATAGGGATATTCATAAAGGATATAGACCCTATCTTGCCACACATGGTACATGCCACTTCCACTCTAAAAGTTTCATGAAAAAATCTGCACTGTCTCAACTGTATGAGAGCAAGAAAAATCTAATGTTAAGTATAAGAAACCCAAACACCATTTTTTTGCATTTTTTTGTGTTCCGTTTCTCAAAAACTGAATAAGGTGCCATAGCAAAACTTTTTACATCTTGAGACTCTGCCAGCCTGACCATGCATGCCAACTGTTTGGCTATTTCATCAAATGCCACCAAAGTTATTAAGGTGCAGAAATTGGAGTTTAACATTAAACAGCCTACTCAACCCTACTGTGACCTTATATATATATATATATATATATATATATATATATATATATATATATATATTAACATGAAAAAGATAATCATAAAAGGGGAAGAAGGAGGAGCCAAGGGGTCTGAGCTACAAGGCACACCAGGCAGCTGCCCCTGCAAGGCCTCTTCCAGCTATGATAGAAACTCAGAAACATAGATAATGATGGTAGAAAAAGACCAAAGGTCCATCCAGTCTGCCCAAGATCCACACTTATCACTGGAGTCTACTGTTCTTCCAGAGTCCTAGCCCTCACCCACCCTCCATTCTCCTCCCTGATTCTGACCCACTGAGCAAACAGTATACCCTACATTCTGTCCCAGCCATGATTAAAACCACTAATGGCTTTTGTGCCTACCTCCTCAGCTGACAGCCTGTTCCAAGGCTCCTCCACCCTTTCTGTAAAATAGTATTTCCTCACATCTCTCCAGAATCTCCTTCTTATTAGCTTCCACTCATAATCACATGACTGCAAGCTGACATTCAAATTAAATAGTTCCGCACAGTTCACCTTGCTAATTCCTTTTAAGAAACTGAAGGTCTATATCATATCTCCCCTCTTCCATCTGGTCTGCAAGGAGTACATATTCAGTGCCTTGTGGTGCTTCTCATAAGGCATGCCCTGCTGGCCCTGAATAAATTTTGTTACCCTGCACTGCATCACCTCAAGGCTATACCTATCCTTCCTGAGATGAAGGCTCCAAAAGTGGGCACAATACTCCAAGTGTGGCCTCACCAATGATCTATACAGGGGAAGTATTACCTCCTTTTTTCTGTTATTAATACCCTCCTGATACATCCAAACATGCGATTTGCCTTGCTATAAGCCTTGTTGCACTGACTCAGTAGTTTTAGGGAATTGTTGATGATAACTCTAAGATTTTATTCTGAAGTTGGGGTACTGAGTCTCACTTTTCCAATCCAGTACTCTGTCCTGGGGTTCTTGTTCCCTAGGTGCATCACTTTGCACTTTTTAGCATTGAATTTCAACTGCCAAATGCTTGACCACCCTTTCAGATTTTGCAAGTGCCTCTGCATTTCCTTTATTCCCTCAACGCTATCCAACTTCACAGAGTGCTTAGTGCTATTTGTAAAGAGACACAGCCTGCCCTGGATCCACTCACCAGTGTTGTTGATGAACATGTTGAAGAGGACTGGACCCAGGACAAAGCTGTGTGGAACTTTACTCATGACCTCCCTCTCTTCTGATTTAACCCCATTGACCACAACCCTTTGCTGCCTCCCTTTAGCCAGGTACCTACCCAATTTTCTATGACCTTAGCCACACCCAGATCCTCCATTTTCTTCAACAAGTGTCTGTGGGGGCACCAAATCAAAAACCTTGCTGAAGTCAAAGTACAGCAAATCCACAATATAGTCTCTATCCAATTTCCTCGTTGCCCAGTCAAAGAAAGCTATCAGATTTGTCTGACATGGCCTCCCTGCAACAAATCTGCATTGCTTAATATCCTGGAGACCATTGCTCTCCAAATAGTCTACAAGATCTTCTTTGACCAGTGACTCCATCAGTTTCCCTACAACAGAGGTAAGACTGGCAGGTTTTAAGTCCCCTGATTGTTCCTTGTCCCCCCTCTTATGAAGTGGAACTACGACCACCACCCTCCAGTTCTTCAGAATGAACCTTGTCCTTAGAAAGCCATTGAATAGATCTACCACAGGATCATCAAGTTCCATTGCTAATTCCCTGAGTATCCTCAGATGCAAACCATCTGGTTCTGGGGCCTTATCAATCTTTAGAGCTGCCAGCCCTTTCAGGACCCTTTTGCTAGAAAATGCTTCCTGGCAGACTCCTGCGAAGTCCTTTGCACTTAGTCCTTCATGTGAAGGGATACAGTGTGGAGGTGCACTAATGGTAATGACCATTTAAAGGCTAGTAATGACCACTCAGATGATTAACTGCCAGAGCTGTAGTCAGCAGAGCCTCTGCAGTTGTCTGTAATTAAAACAAGTAGATTCTTCTTTAAGGCAGCATCTTGCAGGGGTGAGTCCTTGTATACTCTAGCAAAACAAAACCAGCCTTCAAACAGAAATGTGACTCAGGCCTTCCTCCAATTATCACCTAGCTCAGAGACCCCAAGCTAGACAATTCTTATCCAACCCCCAAACTCAGGGCAAGACAATGCTCTTTAATATGTCCCTTAAGTATAGGCTACTGTGGCTACTTTCAATTTACCCTACAGACAGTAATTAAAACACTACTTCAATTAGTTTCCCCACAAATTACCCCTCCACTATAATCTTAAAAACAAAAGCCTCTTCAGTTGTTGTCTGTGACCAAAACAGGTAGATTCTTCTTTAAGGTAGCAACCTGCAGGGGTGAGTCCATACATACAGCAGCAGGTGATGCCAAAATACAGGGCAGGGGTGTATCAAGGTTCAGAGCATTCAGCAGAGCAGGGTGTAAACCTACCTCCCACTTGTCAATGGGCATTTCAGGCCAGTGCTTTCTCCTCTCTTGGCATAATCAGAGTATGGGAGTCGCATAACAAAAGTACAAAAAGGAAAATAAATAAATACATGCAAGAGAAGTGTTAGGGAGCCCAGGGGACCATTAGTATGAAGCCAGACTGCCACAGCAAGGCCATCTCTTAGGGGCCCGGGTTAGACAATAAGACAGGACAATTGTCATTAGCTCCACAGGACCATTACTAACAGGAGTTTATTTGTTGTTGTTGTGCACAGCAGCCTCCTCTCATTTCAGCAGTTCCACTGGTACAATGGCCAGGAAGACACAGATGTCCAGTGAGCCAAGACTGGAAGGGGCAATGGAAGAGCAGCTGCAGGCATTGTACCAGAGGAAAAGTCGAGCATGGCTTAAAACTTGCATAGCAGAGACAATGGCACCTGAGAAGACCATGGTCCTCATGGGAAAGGTAACTGAGAGGCTAGATGGACCATGAGGTAAGACTTGTAATGGGAATAGTGAGGTTCTTAGAGCAGTACAAAGCTGGAGGCTCCAGAAACCTGGTTACAGCAGTCCATCAGAGTGAAGCAATCAGCCAGAGCCCTTCCTGCAGCCAGTGTTGGGTCTGTGACCAGCTCCATGCAACTGAGGGTAGAAGATGTGAGCATGATATGCTCCCTGCTAGTGTTTAGGTTTCTAGGGCCAAGGTTAGTGGGTGAGCAAGTGCAACTAGATGTAGTGGCATGCTGAGGCCCCAGCTGGTTTACTGTTGCTGGATTGGTCAGATGGTTTCATTGCCTCAGCAGCTGCCACATGTTGGGAAAACCTAGCTGTAGAAGCAGGGATGTTTAGAGAGCTGCATGAAATCCTATGGTCCCACAGGTCCAGAAGTGGCCTGGAAGGGCCCACACAGTGTAGGCACAGAGAACCTGCTACCAACCAGCCTAACAGCACTGACAGGGACAAGCCTGCCTAGGTCATAGCTCTGAGCATGGCCCAGGCAAGGTAGCCTCTCTGGGCTGTTGGTCCAACCAGGCCAAGGCAGGGTTGATGGGGACCCCTCCCACATAGGTCAGGTTTTCAGATTACATTAGGTTATGAACTGTGGCTCTGTTTTTTTTGAATTATCCTTGGTTCCTTTCAGGTTCACTCAGTAGAGCCAGAGCAGAGACTCAGCAAGGCTGATGGAAACCCCTTTCCCCAGTGATTGGGCTTTCAGTTCCCCTATATTATGAGCTTTGGTTTAGGTTTTCACATTATTCTTAGTGCCTTTCAGATCCCACTCTCCAGGTGAATCTGAAGCAGGGATTTGGTAGGCACTCCTTGGTTGGAGATAGCAGGGGAGCAGTAAGGAAATGGCATGTTAGGGGCCCACTGGAGTCCAGGCCCATGTCAGGCTATGAGGGCTGCCTGGTGGTTAGATGCAGACCCTGGGCAGTAGGTGGCTCAGGGGGTGGCTATATTTGAGACTGCATATGTTTACTCTTGTCCTGTTTTGTCTTTTCCAGGTTCTTTGGATGAAGTGAGTGGATGGTTTGGGAGACACTCCTTCATACACTGAGCAATGGAGATCAGGGTGATGGCCTGATGGGTGGAACCTAGTAGTCTTGTAAGTAAGCACATGCATATTGGTTTGGTACGTAAAGCTTGTGTGAGGTGACCTTCTTTCCAAACAGGAGTCAGAGGCACTGAGGAAGTCTGTAGGAGTCACCATGGAAGCATCATGCAGAATGCCCAGTGACTCAGACAGCCTGTGACTCCCCTCTTGAGGAAGGTGAAGGAGGGCAATGATTCATGCATGGGTTGTAGACTGAGGTAACCATGGAGGAGCACTGTTTGGTGTTTACCCAGGATCTGCAATATGACACAGCATCACAGGCATGGCATGACCAGGGTGGGATACCAAGGCCATAGTGCAATTGACGTACATTGGTTAGGACTTATTTTGATCTCAGTATGCTATATCCTGGAGTCAGTATGCCATGTCTTTGAGGTATCTAAAGTGAGCTCCTTTGGGGTTGGACTGCATCCATCCTGTAGTAGCTGTGGAGTCTCTCAGGAATATTGTACAAGGGGAAAAGGGTGAGAGTTGAATTCTTCTAAAGGACTCTTTTCCTTGGTCTGCATGAGGAAGGTGACTGCAGGAGATGGTTTTTGGTTCATGGGGTCTTGGGACAATCACATCGGACTAGCCTGTGGGTGCAGCACCACTAGGTGGGGTTGGCTGTTTGCCACACCACTAACTGACTCCCTACTCTTTGAGGACTGGGTTCCAAGTCAGGGATGTACATCAATCCCTCAGTCTGCACAAGGTTATGGCCCTTCATGGGAAGGGGTGCAAAGCTTCAGAGGTTGACTTTGTGAGACATCTAGCTGTGCATGTCACTCTGATAAATATTACGTTGGTAATTTAATAAATTCATGGCTGCTGCCATCTCCTCCAAGACCAGTGTGGTGTGGTTTGTTCAGGGTAGAGGATATAGCAGCCTATCAAGACAGTAAACAGCTTGCACAAGCATAATAGCAGATGAAGCATTGTCTGTAGCCCCTCCCCCAAAAACTGGCTTCCAAGTAGGCAGGTTGGGTTCCACCCATGGGGTTGGGATGTGCCCTGGCACAGCTCCTGGGAGAGAACCAGTTGGGCTGCCCACTGGATGGGGGCATCTGGTGGGGGAGGAGAGTGAGGTGTTAAAAAATGTCAGTATCTCTAGCCTTAATTTAAAATAGTCCTTGCACATGCCACTTTGAATACCTGCTATGTCTGCACTTCTTAGCTTTTTGCCAATGTTCTCTCTCCTATACTTTCTCAATTGATAATCATGTTCTATACTGCTTACTATGTTGTTTTATTTACTGTCATGCACAGTGTTATTTTCTAAGATTGTCATGTACTCTATTGTTGAAATCAATGTCTTGCGCTGTATTGTTTTATTGGTTTGTACTCTTCCAAGTCATATCTGAAAATAGGTAAATGTCTAGAGCACCTTACCTGGTAAACAAAAACTAAATAAATACAAGAGAGATACAATTGAGGGTTTCCCCTTGCTTTCTCTCTCTCTCTCTCTCTGTCTCTCTCTCTCTCTCTCTCTCTCCAGCTGAAGGTTTCCCAAGTACCCGCCCTCATAAATGCAGGGTGCCAGGATGGCTACAGTAGAATAAAGAATCCTTTTCCCCCATATGGGGGACTGCACTAGGGATTAAGGAGGAATTTTCCTGGATTTTTCCTCTGAGTTTTTTACTGAAATTTTCATCTACCCCAAATGGCTATTTAAGAGTAAGGTAGATGTATTTGTCACAGTCAGTAGTGGCTTTTTGAGTCTCTCATAAAGATGGTGCAAGGGAAAAGTAAGATAGTAGAATTCTTCCAAAGAACTCCTCTCCCTGTTTACATTTGGCAGGGGATCGCAGGATCTGGTTCCCAGTTCGGGGGTTCATGGCCAATCTCATTGGACTTGCCTATGGGTGAAGCACCATCAGACTGAGGTAGGTCACTTGCCACCAGGCCAGTTGATCCCCCTACTTTTTGAAGTCTGGGTTCTAACTGAGGAAGGTGCATCATTCCCTCAGTCCACAAAAGGTTATGACAGTAAGCTGTTGGTTAACTAGAATCTGCAGCTTATCCATCAGGTAGGGAAATGGGCAGACTACGTGGGCCAAGTGGTCCTTATCTGCCATCAAATTCTATGTTTCTATGACCTTTCACGGGAAGGGGTGTGGAGCTGCCAGGGGTGACTTGGTGTGACTCCTAGCTGTGCATGTCACTCTAGTAAGTATTATGCTGGTAATTTAATAAATACATGGCTGTAGCATTTTTTGCCAAGATTGGTGTGGTGTGGTGCATGGTTTGTCCAGGGTAAGGGACGTAGGTGCCTATCAAGACAATACATCTAGTGGTGATGATCACTGCTTTTCCTTCTCATCCTGATAAAGAGCAAATCCTTCTACTCTGAACTTTCCCATCTCTATCTTTTCCTCAAGTCTCTCTCATATATCACTGCTGTTCATGCAAACTAAGTGAAATGAACACTGTTCTGCACTAACATGAATGTTGTTTCACAGCCCTAAATAACTTACTGTTGTTTTGCATAGCTCAAAAGGATTTTGTTTAGATTTCTTAGGTGAAAAACCATGTTCTGCCTAAGCACTGAAGTATATAACTGAGCTGTTGCTTTACTGCCCTAAAGAAATGATTGACTGTTGTCTTGCACAGCTCAAACATTTTTGTTATAATACTTCTTAGTTGAAAGAATGTGCAGTGTCTTCATGCTGAGGTGAACTAAAGGACCATTGCTTCATAGCCCAACGCAGATAATTAATTGTTCACACACACACACAGAGCACAATTTCTATATTATTTCTATTATTTAAAAAAAATCAGCTTACTTTTATAGTAACAGACATGGTGGCCATTCACTATCAGTAGTCAGCACAGACCATTTAAAGTAAACATTGCACTGGTAATAAAAGCATTATACATAGAAAACATTAAATAAAAAAACATTGAAACTAGGAGCTGCCTTTCCAGCAATCCTCCATGAACAAGTTGATATTAGAAAAACTGTTAAAAATAAGCACTTCAACTATTTATGTGCTAAAATGTGTTTGCTTCAAATAAAATCATTTCAGATCCCTTCCACAAAGTTGCAGCACTCCAGCTGTCAAAGAATTCCACACTAGGATTGTTTTTAACCAAAATAAAACTGATTTTGTTTATCATACAAAGAGCCATTCTGCCTCCCTCTACCATCACTGTAGAACTGTACACTGTGTATGTGGCCTCTGGTGAACTTCCTGCTGCAGTAGGTGCCATGTGACCATCCTTTTGGACAGGAAATCAATCACATGACATGCTTTCTGGTGTGCGCTATGCAAAGTATGATGGAATTCACTGGTAAAATTTCACCATCATGAGACTTCACAAAATTCTGTCACCCCACTTCATGGCCAGGACTACACCAAAAATGCGTAATTTAATTTTTTTACAACACCAGGAAGACTACGAGAAGCACAGTGGAGGGACTTCCCCTTCCTTACTTAACATCAACGTGTCTACTTATCCCTAACTGTTGTCCTACTGCACCACTATAATAATATCATCCACACAGAGCACTCTGTCAGTTTGCAAACTGATCATGATCAGTGTAATTTGTCTCTAGTGATGTTCTCATACTATCTCCACAAAACTTGCCAATACAGTTGCTTAACATGCCTCCTAAATATGTAGTATTTTTAAAAATACAATAAAGATGATAAAAAAAACTTTGTGTGGTAGCAATGTAAACGTCTCCCCATTGATGGTGTCATCATATTTATAGGAACATAGCTGGATAACAATGTCACAGCTCTTTAAGAGTTAGATGACTTGATAAGAGAGACCATTATCAACCACTGCCTCTGATTACAGTACTGTGAATTACTGTTTAAAGACTGAAGTGTAGAGCCCATGGAGGAACTGTCATTTAAAAAAAAAAGAATAAGCGCAAACATATTGGATGCATTCACCTCACCCCATACTAGTATTTAACAGTTTGTAATTATGACATTCTACTCATTCACCGCATGCTTTTGCAGTATTAAAAATGTGCACACCACCCACACATACTGAACAACAGACAGATTAACAAATACGTCTTCTATTTAGAAAGAGCACTAAAATGTCGGAAGTCACAAAGACCCCATTTTTATGCAAATATACTTTGTCATGTACTTAAAAATGAAAAGACATGAAATTCAAATTTTGCTCTGCAACAGTGTAGAACTGAAGGCTGTTTATGGTAACTGCCCTTTATTTTCCCCCCTTTTTAGCTGTTTGGCATAAATATTCCCTTGTTAAATGCATAAAAGCAAATTTCAAATCGGTTGAGGCATGCGTTAATGGTATAGAGCAAAGTAACATGGGGCTGGCCTTAAAAATGAAAGAACCCCAGCATATTGTTAAGATAGTCAAATGGTAAAAGTTGTTCTGTTTTTTTTTTTATGTTGTTACTCTGTTTCAGAACTGAAAGGAACTACTGCATGTCTGATACTATTTCCCTACTGTAAATGCAAATGGTGGGGGGGGGGGTGCAGTTCTTGCTGCTGTACAGTGGGAGTGGACAATGTGACATATCAGAGCCTTCAGACATCACATTTTTCATTTGCTTTCTAGAGGTTAATAATATGCAGATATATCACTAAATAACCAAGTCAGTGGGGCTTAAGTGCTATCATTTTTCCATATAATCCACCTGTAATCAACTGTTCACAAATGCTGTCTTGTAATAACCTGTTTTGATACTGTATTCACGTTGTATTTGACGTGGAGCCTTTGTAAATGAGTCTTTGACTCAAAGGGTTGCAATTCCTGTGTGATCCTATTTAAATAAATATAATAGTTACTGAAGCCTTATACTAATCTTCCAAATACAGAGCCCCACTGGACTTTCCTGGAGCCCCAACCTGAACATTTATAAGATACTAAACATGTACACTCCTATGCAGAATAATGGCCAATCAATTTTAGGGCTGGGGAGTAAAATCTAGAATAATGGTTAAGAAGAGAACTTACTAAAAAGGCATGGTTGCCTTCTTTGAAAAATGAATCCCACATGCTGATGCCAAATACTATACTGTATGTTTCCAAATGTAGCATGCCGAACCCTATTATTTTATATGTACTGTTAGACAAAGAGAAAAAAAAATGGAAACCTAATTTAAACATTTTGTTGCCTTGGCATGAACTCTTTAGAAATGCTAAGCTCCACATAGGCATGGATCATTAAAACTATGAAAATTGTTGCTTTGTATACAGCTTCTGTGCTGTATCAATTTTTACTTGCAGCACACACACACACACACACACACACACACACACATATGCATGCACACACATACACACACACACACACACACTAAAATCCATCATGGAAACATACTGTACTCAAAACCTAACTGATGGCTTCTGCCACCAGCATGTTATTTAATTATACTCTAGAGCGCTATCTGATTTGTTTGCTAGAGTGAGTAACTTGATTTGAGCCAACGCCAACAAAGCAGTGGTCATTTTCAAAATAAAATTTGGGGAAACAAGAAATAATACTGGAAACCTAAAGGGATGGTTTTATTCTATTTCATAGATATCCCCTAACCTTAGAGTACAAATTGGGGCCTAATTTTTTTTTTAAATAATGTGACATAGAGACTGTAACAGACTTCAGCTTTAATCAACCTATGTGAATTACAAAACTTAGTATTGCATAAAAATGTGTGGCCTAAAGAGTAGTTAATAAACATTTATTGATTAACATTTATCCAGTGAGATGTTAAACATTTTGGATGAAGTGACCCAGTAAGCTGGTAATCCTTACAGAATGTTAAGACTCTAAATGCCGCTCTCCAAAGTAACTTCAAGTCACTAGAAAGCTAGTTCTCCAGTAACAAACTGGTCCTCAATTACAAAAAAACAAACAAAGACCATGCCCTTCTCTAGACTCTACAGAAGAGAAAAGTTCCACCCTTTGTCATTTGAAACAGCCAGGGACAAAACCTTGAACAGTTGGAGACCTTCAAATACATTGAAGTAACTCTGCATGACACCTTTTCACCCCCATGTTGACAGTCTAGTGACCATAGTTAACAGAAGACTGGATGCCCTGTACTGTAACTGGAACAATCTCACTGGGGATGCTAGATGCCTCATTGTAGCTGGCTCCATTCTACCACCTATAGATTATGGTTTCCCTGTCTACACGGATGCCTGTGATAGGGTGCTAAACGGTATAAATCTGATCTGTAATAAGGTGTGCACTTTGCAATTGGTGCAGATGACCACATTCATAGTTATACCTCTTATGCACTCACTAACTGGCTACCTTTACCCTGCAAAATAAAGCTCCAGACCTGTTCGCTAGCCAAAAAGTTTCTCCCAGGCTTAACACCCCTGGCTTTAACAAATTGCTTCTGTACAATCTCCAACCAATGCAAGACCAGGAATATGGCCAGGAATGCCCTTAAGCCTCTTTTCCAGTATACTCAGCTGGGCAAGCAGTCATTTGCTATCAGGGCTGCTAACTGGTTAAATCAACTGCCTGATGCTGTGCTGAATCTTCCCAAGATTAATCAGTTTATAATTTCTTTGCAGTGGCACTTGTAGTCCAATGCAACTGTAACCGTTAAGCTGTTTTATTCAGTTTCTTCCTGTACATATCCTGTGACTTTTTACATAATGATCTGAATGAATTTTTTTTCAAAACTGTGTGTAATTGATCTGTCTTAAGAGCTTTGAGTCTGATAGACTGTATTTCCTCTGGAATAACTTATTGTACTTGCAAAGTTTTTTTTTTTTGACTATGTATTTGACATGGCACCTTTGTAATTGAGCACCTATGCTCAAAGGTAATCTCTGAAGTTTTGAATAAATAAAATGTGCTTTCAAATACACTTAAATATACAGTAGGGAGAGTTTCTGTCTTTGTAATGTTGCCTTAAACTACTATATTAAGACAGTTTCTTACAGTTTATGATGTTCAGTCCCTTCCACTTTATTCATTGTAGAGATGTTTATAGTGCACGCTACTGTATGCACCTGTTCATGCCTATTTATTTTTAATCAATTTGGATGTTGATGCAAGTACAGTATTATTATATTGCAAAATTAAATTTTGGTAAATATATAAGCAGGGTTGCTATGTGTTTTAAAAGTGATGCATGGAATGGATGGTACTGTTTACTATATACTACATGGGGTCATATGTATTTGCAGTATTTGTAACTGTACATGTGAACAGCATAATGTAGTCAATATATTCATGTAGATTTTGTAATTTTTTAAGTTCAACTGTTGTTTACAATTGCAATAAAGAGCTAAAAACATATAGCAAAAAAAGTTATTGTAACATATTAACATGTTACCAGGGCTAAATAAGCAATAATAGGATTTTTAACATGTATGCAGTTGCTAGCTAATATGCATTTAAGAACCCCATATTAAGGAAGATATTGTTACTTTGTGAACAATTACTTAATATTTAATAAGCAACCAGGAATATATTACGATGTGCTTTTACCATTTAAAATGTAGTAATATCCTCATGGGGTACCTTTACTACTTGGTTGCCATGGAGGGGGGACAGACTTAATTAGTTAGTTAGGTAGTTAGTTAGTTAATTAGCTAGTGTTTGTTGACAAGGAAAGGAAAACCAGGCAATTCTGATTATTTTCAGTCTTGTCCAGGAAGGGGGGCAATGCAGATGGAAGCCAACTGAAATTGTACCAGATTCAGCAGTTGGTGATATTTTAGTGAATGGGAGAAATCTGGCCAGGACACTGGTAAAATTCCCCTAGTCTTTTTGAGATGTACCATGGGATCTTTAATGTCTGCCTAAACAAACACCAGAACAGGCAGATGGAACCTCAGTTCAATGTCTCAACCAAAAGATGGCACCTCAGGAGTGCAGCACTCCCCTTTTGCTGTAATGCAGTACCAGTATTGGGATTTTACCTTAAGTTCCTGGTGTGGACTGGAACCCACAACCTCATAATCTTACAGCCTCAGAGGCAAGTGTACAACCTACTGAACCACTAGCAACTAATGATTTGGACTTTTGCCCAGCTTATATGCAATTCAATAGCCAATAGATCAATGAATACTAAAAAATGTACTAGTGGCAACTTATACAATGATTAGTTTGCTTTACTTTAATACGCTTTAATAAACATTATCAAATATTTTAATAGATATGCATTTGCCGTCTAAAAAAATGTAGTGATGTCCTAATAGTATATCTTTACTACTCTTTGCTGCTATATGAAAGACTAGAGTGTCACTCAATACTTTGGACATTTGCCCAGGTTACAAGAATTGAAATAACCAGGGTGCTAGTGATGAACAGAAATTGTCTGTATAGCCAGGTTGCCAATGCCTAGTGCAACATTTCTAGAAAAAAACTAAACAGGCTTGTTTTACCTTATTTAACTACTTAGCACATGATTCAATAAAGTGTTATTTAACCACTTAGTACATGGTTCAATAAAGTAAAACAAGAATTTTCTTTAGTTGCCACAAATAATTTTTCAGTAGTCAATGGCCACCTGGCTCTTAGATTTCATATAACCTGGGTGAATGTCCAAAGTACTGTGTTAAACTCTGGACTCCCATATAGAAGCAAAGGATAGCACAGACATACTAGTAGAACATCAATACATTTAAATGAGAAATGCAGATCTAGTAAATACATCCTGAAATGAATTAATTGAATAACTCCATGTGCACTCAATGCTTAAATGTTTACCATATAAGAAAAAACTGCATTAATGTAAATTTCTTTAATGCAAAATTAGCTATCAGATACATCATTCATAAAAGCATGCTGCTGCTCATTAAGCCCTTTTATATCTTATTAAGTGGTGATAGCTTGTTTACTATACATATATATATATATTTTTTTATATATAGCTTTTTTCCATCGGGCTGGACCCCCCCACCTGTGGAGGGCTCATACTTTTTCCACAGCTCCGCTTTCTGACTTTGAGCTCCCCTGATATTCCCCCATTGATCTCCCCCAAAGCACAATCCAGATGTCCAGGGTTGCCAGAGTCAGATGCAGTACCACAGCATCTTAAAGCCTGCCAGCTCCTTTTCCTGTTTTATCCCTCACACCCCCTCCCCCTCACAGTGTGAATGTGTATGTGTGGAAGCATCTGCATGCCATGTTTATGCACTCCTGTGTCTCCCAGCCTCTGATAGTGCCCTCCGGATTCCACTAGGGGTCAGCCAAGGAGTGGGACAACAACCCTCTCATCCCTGAGAGAAGAGAGCAGTTTGTCAGATGCACAATCTTCTCCCACCCCTGCTGACCCCTGGCAACCTGAGGTCACTCCTGACCCCAGATAGCCATTGTGGCGTGAGGTGTGGCATCCAGCTCCTCAATCCTCAGCACCACAGGGCTGGTCCTACTATATATTTATTAACTTCTGTTTAAGCTGCTTAATTTAAAGTAAGACCCACATCTTCCATGTTATTACACCTCAAAGCAAAACCATTGTGTAATCCCACAAGAATTAAATTGTATCTTATTTTAAATATATTGGATAAAATTTTATAAGATGCATTTCCAAATGAATCATAATGCAGAGCAGTATCCTTCGAATAATACTCAATAGAAGAACCAGGATTTATTTTAAAAGTTAGGATAGTAGCAACATTTTAGTGCCTGCCATCTAAGCCATATTCCAAGTAATGAAAAAAAGTAAAGTTTTGTGGATTATTATGTATTAGAGATGTGAGAACCAGATTGGATAAGGTCAGACGTTTCCACAACTTTGTCATTTCCTGTAAAAGAAGCTTAACAGAACTTTTGTTCAGGTTCTGATAATGATCTGATAATTTTTAAAACACTGATTTCAGAGCTTAATATACTCCCTTAGCAGGTCTTTATCTTAAAAGAAGGTTGCTGTTGGCAAAATGTCACAGAAAAAGGCTATAGGTGGAGAAAGGACCCAGAGAGTAAGATATGTGTCAAGATGTCAGACTGATATCAATGTTACACAAGGGGCACTAAGTAGCTATATACTGTAAAACTAGAACTTTTCACTGTCAAATAACTTTTGCGATTTTCGCTGAAGCAGTAATTTGCACTAAAATAAATTTGTGTTAATTAACGCTATTAGCACTTTTTTCCATTATAGTGAAAGTGGCACTAATGCCTTAGTGCTAAATTAAATTTGCGCAATTATAGTTGCATTTGGGTTTGCGCTAAAATTACTTTGCTTGAAAATAAATAGTTTTACAGTAACACTAGCATTGCACAGGTTTATATGTGTTGTTCAATATGTCTTTTATGGGTATGAGTGTCATCTCATGTTGCTTAGGTGAGATGACTGCAAAGCAGAGCTGATCATTCCTGTCTGACAAACTGTGTGAGATGCAAATCAGGTCAAATTATATTTAATATTGCACCTTATCCCTTAGGCTTGAAGAACTTTGCATACAAATTAAAAGCAAGTCAAACAGAGATTTAAATATAAATAATACACAAAAAAATCAAAACACTGTGGTACCCTTATCCTATATGCCATATTAAATTATTAACCACTTAAATGCCAGGGAGAAGAAATGTGCCTCAGAGCCCTGCTGAAAACTTCAACAAAAGAGATCTGACACAGATGGTTTGGTAAAACATTCCACATGTATGGGGCTGCCACAGAAAAGTGCCTATCCCTTGAAGATTTCAAATAAGCACATGAAAATACCAAGTTATTCCCCCCATTGATCAGAATTACTGAACCAGAGTATAGAGGAGCTGCAGGTATTTTACATAGCTGGGACTTGATCCATGCAGGACCTTGAAAACCATCAATCAAATCTTGAAGGTGACGTGCTACCTAACCAGCAGCCAGTGCATTTCAAGCAGCACTAGTGTGATATAATCAAAAATACTTGTACCAGATATCCATCAGGCTGCCATGTTCTTCACTAGCTGGAGCTGATGCATCAAACCTTTAGAAAGCCAGAGATAAAAAGGGTTGCCCAATTAAAGGGGCAGACCCCATTGTCCCAATGACCTGACAAGATTAGTGGGAGCTCTGGAAGGGGGATGGGTAGGGGAAGAGGAGGGGAGATGAGGTCACTGAAATGGGGGGACCTCATGAGGTCACAAAGAAGGCAGGGGAAAAGGGGGGAATGATGGTGGCAGACAAGGACTGGGAGCAGGGAGCAAGGGGAGGGACCAAAATGAGGTCCTGATAAGGGGCTGCACAAGGGCAGGAGCTCACAAATTGCTCCAAGAATTTTAGTTTCTGGAAGCACATTAGTTTGGCAGAAAAAGAGGCCAGTGGGCTTTTGTAGTGATAGTTATTTGGAGTTCAAAAAACCAAAAAAAAAATAAAAGGGTTTTTAAATATAGATATATAGAGTAACGGATAAAACATAAAAGTACCAGTAAAGTAAGTATATTAGTGTGGATTTTGAGTGAGAAAGTAAAAGGAAGAATCCAGTAAGTGAGTACAGATGCTTAACACAACAGGTAAGGTAATTTTGTGAATTATGTGGGATGTTGTGAAAAGGAGTGGTGAGCCAAGGGAAGCTGTAGTGGACTTACATGCATGGGGAAATGGTTGTGGCAGTGAGGCTAAGGAATTCTTGGTCAGGAAGAGGGGCCAGCCAGGTGTTCGGTGGGGCAACAAAGACTGACGAATCAAGGAAGGCCTGCCAGGGGTAGGGAAGCCTGGCGCATGGAGTGGGTTTGTACAGATGGTACTGTGGCTGCCCAGAGCAGCGTGTGGGGGCAGCTTTGTTATTTGTGCAGCTGAAGAGGAAGAAAAAGGATGTTTTTGGGCTGGGGCTGGGAGTCTTTGGGGTTGAGAGCATAGTGGACAAAGAAAATGCAGAGAAGTATGGCGGTGGGATGTCTCCTAAGGAGGTGGCAGCCTGAGCACTCAGGGAGCAGTCGTCGGAACAAAGAGTGGTGAAAGATAGGTTATCGAATGGAAAGAGCATGTGGGTGACACATGGTCTCAGTACCGGACAGTGAGTGCGAGTAGGACGAGTTGGTTGAGTGGGGGGGTTTGTATCGGTTCAATGAGGGACTAGAAGAGAGCCAACAGAAAGGTTTTTGGGGGTGATAGGCGCATGCAAGGTTTTTGGTGATAGCGGGGCATCTGAGAGGTCTTGGGGTCAGGAGAGCCTTTTGGGGCTCACGGTTCAAGGTAGTCGGTGAGATGGCAACTACTGGGGGCAGGGAAGAAGGCACCAGGAGTGAGAGAAGGGACTGGGAAAGCGCGAGTGCTGAAAATGAGCAGCGTGAGAAAGAAGCCTGGGCATACCGCATGGTATGGCATCTGATGTCATCACCACGTGGTAGAGGACTAGGGCGCCATGGAATTAAAGACACCTGTGATAGAGGGGGATTTATATGCTATTTGTATGAAGGCTTTGGCTTGTGGACAATCTTTAATGCATTGTATGCGGACTGGGTTATAAGAAAGGAGCTAATGAGATTTGAATCTGGTTAAGAGATGGAGGGACAAGTTATAACAATTGAAGGGAGGAGGCATACATAAGTTAAGGATTTTAAAGTGGCAGTAGGTGTTTGGTTTTTCCGCTAGTTTGTGTACAGTGTTGTAAAAACTGAATGGAAACATATATAGAGACATAGAAGATCTAAATTATTGGGTACAATTAGTAGTCAAACACCCCAAAAGGACGGAGCGACAAGTAGTGACCGGGCCTACCGTGTGGGATGGTGGATGACGTCATCACTACATGGTGATTCAGGGCCTGGTGGCACCCGGAATCAGTGGCAATGAGCAGTAGGGGCAGCAGAAATAAATACAGAATTACAGCACCCAGGGACGGGAGGTACAAGGAGGTCCCAGGACTTATAAGAGAGGAAGGACCCCACCGCAGTTCACTCAAGAGCACTGGCCGGTACAAGCAGGCATGGGTGGGAAGGTAGGAAGGTGGCAGAAATTGAAGGTGGTGAGTGGGGAGGGACTGAGGTCCTGGTAGAAAAGGGGGGACGAGCCATATCGAAGTACAGCTGCAGTTTGGTGGGAAAGGGAAAATGGAGCCAGTGACAAAGGGGGCAGGGCCATACTATGATGTCTCTTCTGTTTCTTTTCAGCAGGCATCCAGAAAAATGGTACCAAAGAGAGGGAAGACAAGCAAGGAGGAGTGTTATCAAGCAGTTATGGACCTCATGGAAAAGGCCAACCGACTATTGGAGGTGGCAGAGCCGGATGGGTGCTACCAAGGCACAAAGAGGAAGGGGAAGCAGGGAAAGGGACAGGGGGAAGGATAAGAGGGCACCAAAGTGACCATGGGTACTGGAACCCCAGCCCATGGACCCAGTGCCCACACTGGTGGCTCCTCAAAGACCACCCCCTGTGCTCATCCCAGCACCAGTGCCAGAGCCTCCCACCCTGGTGGCTCCATTCCCAGGACCAGAGCAGATTCCTTTCCCTCAGGGTCTTATACTGACACCTGGAACACCGGTAGCCCCCCAGCTGGGGCTCAGCAATCCTCAGCCAAGCCCAGCAGGTAATCTGGTAGTGATGCTAGAAAGTAGTGTGAAGGAATATGTGGAACAGATGCTAAAAAGTATGGGGGAGAATGGGCTGGGGCAGTTGGAGAAGGTCTTAGGTGAAATAAAAGGGACCGGGATGGATGGGATGAGTGGGGGGGCAGTGGGGGGAACCATGGCTGGAAGGGAGGTGGGGGCGCCAGGGGTCAGGTTAGTGGACCACGTGCCCATGGCCATAAAAGAAAAAATATTGAAAGGTGAATACGTTGACATTTTCACTTTGGCGAATGTGGACAACGTGGATACGTTTGAAGAGAAGGACAGCTTTGAGAAGAAAGATATGGTGGTGGCCGTGGTATTGTTAGGCAAGGGAGAGGAGGACAAGTCATGGAAAGCAAAGACCTGGGACAATTGGTCCACAGGCTTTATGTATTTCACTGCCATTTCCATTGAAAAGCGGCCTGAGCTGGCGACCCTGTTCCTGACTTACTCCCTTATCATCAAAAATGCATACAAAAAGGGGGCCACAGTTGGGTGAGATATGACGAGAAATTCAGGAAGAGGATGGCTCATTTTGGGATGTAAAATGGGATGTGCGACAGATAGATCTATGGCTGGAAATTTATACTGGGCCGACAGAAAAAGAAGCTGAGGGAGACAGGAGAGGGGGAACAGTGTTGAAAGCCTACTGGGGATACAATAGGGCTTTCTATACATGGCTCAACTGTCGATTCCGGCACATATGCTCCAAGTGTGGAGGGCACCACCCAGCAACCAAGTGTAAGTACAACTGGGAAGACAGCACTATGGGACAGGACCAAGGGTACCAGCAGCCGTTTCGAGCCAACCAGGGGGCATTTCAGGGACAGCAGTGGGGGAGGAGAAACAGAGACCGGGCAAACTGGGGAGGTAGAGGACACCCCTACCAAACTTGACATCAGGATATCTGAGGGGTCGAGGGGCAGTTTTAGTTTGGCGTGGACGCTGATCAAGGTAGCTGTGATCTAAGAGGCATTGGAGGGCTATCCTGACCAGGTGGCAGCCAAGGAATTGAGGACAGGTTTCGGACAGGGTTTGATTTAATGTTCCGTGGAGTTAGAAAGGGGACAAGGGTAAAGAACCACAAGTCTACACAAGGGAAAAGTGCACTGCTAGCATGCTTAATCCAAAAGGAGGTAGCAGCGAGACCGGTGGAAGGCCCATTTGAAGCACCTCCACTGCCAAACCTGCGGATTTCTCCATTTGGGTTGGTCCCAAAGAAGCAGCTGGGTGAGTATCGGGTGATACATCACCTTTCATACCCAGAAGGGGATTCAGTTAATGATGCTATAAGGAAAGAAGACAGCAGGATTACATACACCACCTTGGAGGAGGCAGTGAGACTTATTAGGAGTAAGCAGAAGGCGTAGCTGGCCAAGACAGACATAGAATCTGCATTCCGGCTGCTACCAGTATGGCCAGCAGATTGGGATCTGCTAGGTTTCCAAGTGGATGGGTGATATTACCTCGACAAGGCCATGCCAATGGGTTGCTCTATAGCATGACCATATTTGAGATGTTTAGCACCTGGCTGCAGTGGCTGTTCCAGACACAGTTTGGATACCGGACAGTGGTGCATTACCTCGATGATTTTCTATTCATCAGGGAGGGAGGGGACAGAGGAGACAGAAGGGATGTTGTGGGATTTCAAAGCATTATGCCAGGAATTGGGGGTGCCACTAGTGGACAATAAAATGGAGGTGCAACTCCAGAAGCTAGAGTTCCTGGGTTTAGAGCTGGACACAGTGCAGGTGTTGTATCGGTTACTGGAGCAGAAGGTCAAAAAACTGAAAGGGCTCTTAAGACTGGTTGGTGGGAGCAGGAGGGTACAGCTCCAGCAGGTGCAGCAGCTAATGGGGCATCTGAACTTTGCATGTTGAGCCATCATGCCAGGGTGCACGTTTATGTGGCATCTAGCATGGGCAATGCGAGGGGCAAAGCAGCCCCATCATTGGTTAGACCACAATAAAGGGACCAGAGAGGATATGGCTGTGTGGCAACATTTCCTACAGGCATATAATGGGCACACTTTCTGGCAAGATGATTGGCTGTACAACACAGACCTTCAGCTATATACGGATGTGTTGGGGGGGTAGGCATGGGAGGTTACTTACGAGGAAAATGGTTTGCGGAACCGTGGCCCAAAGAATGGGTGGAAAGACAAGTGATGAGGGACATCATGTTCTTAGAAATATTTTCCATATGGGTGGCAATGGTAGTATGGGGTGGGGAGCTGAGCTCAGGAACAGACAGATCACATTTTGAAGTGATAACCAGGCAGTCGTTGAGGTCCTGAACAAAAAGTGGACCAAGTCAGAGAGATTAATGCTGGTATTAAGGCAGATGGTGTGTTCAGGTTTGACCCTGAATCTGTCATTCAGGGCTAGGCACATTGATGGTGTGGATAACGAGATAGCTGACTGCCTCTCCTGCTTACAGATGGACATATTCTGGACTGTTGCACCCGGAGCAGAGGCCGTGGGGACCGCCATTCCGATGTACATATGGACAATTGGATCGGGGGAGACAAAAGTATTGTTCCGGAACTCCTGGGCCCCAAGGACCCTTACAGCTTATGAGACCTCATGGAGAACATTTCAAAAATTCTGGGAACAATACGGTGGACAGGTAACTGGGGCAGTAACACAGGAGTAGGTGGCCAGATTTATAGTGGGGGGTAGGCAGCAGGACATGACACAGGCCATAATGGGTGTTCACCTAGCAGCCATAGGTCAAATATGTATCTTGAAGGGTTGGAAGGACCCCACAAAGAGCAATCTGATCTGCAGAATGATGCAGTGCTTGTCCCAGGGTGCAGAGAAGAAGCAGGACAACAAAAAGCCAATGGGGGAGTGCCTATTGGCAAGACTAGGGGAGGCGCTGCACCACATATGTAGCTCCAGGAGTGAAGCATTATTGTTTCACACCCTATATATGACTATGTATAATGGGGCATTCAGGGTAAGTGAGGTGGTAGGCCACAGCCAACAAACTGAGGGAGGGGGGGCTACAATGGGGCGAGTGGGACACAGACACAGGGGTGGTCTGGTTGAGACGATCCAAGACAGATCAGGAGGGGTAGGGCATCAGACTGTGGCTGCAGAGAAGTCGCAACCCAGCAATTTGCCCAGTGGGGGCCTTGCATGCGTACCTGGCTGGGCGACCTACGGGGGGGGCGGCCCCGCGCTGTTCATACACTGGAATGGGAAGCCAGTCACGGGATATCAGGTAACTGTGGTGCTCCGCAAAGGGCTCAGGTTCTTTGGGTAACCAGTTGAAGGTTACTCCTCACTCTCATTTAGGATCGAGGTGGCCTCAGTGATGGCAGTGCAAGGGGGCATGCCAGAGTCAATCAGGAAAAAGGGAAGGTGGAGGTCTGAAAGTTACAAGAAATACATATGCAAGATCCCACACTAACATTGTTTTTATTGTCTCCCAAAAGCAGGTACAATGGGGGGAATTGGGGGCAGGGTGTGAAGTAACTGTGCAGCAGTAACACAATATATTTCTTGTACACAGGCAAGCCAAGCTAGAGACATGGGGCCGGAATTTCAAACGCCAGTGCAAGCTGGGCTATAATGGCAGCCATGAGTGCGTACGCCTGGTGACCCTGTCAATTTCTATTGAACAGGGTTCTGGTGCCTAAGTCCTGTGGTTTGTGGCAAAGGGGGTGCTGCACCAGATGAATGGCACACCCACCTGGAATGCCGCAATGGCTGTGGGGAGTCCATAGCATTCATGGACAGGGGCTGGCAACCGGGCACTGCCCCTCAACACCACTGCACCATGGGCACCGGTGCCGCATTACTCTCTAGGACCCTGGTGGGCTAGGTCCCCCCAGTGGTACCCATTGCAGCACTGCCACCCCCCTCCAGTACCCTGATCCGGAGACCGGCACTGCCCTCCATGTGCCACCCCGGCCGGCCACCGAATGGGCAGTCTATGCGCATATCGTATACTGTATACAGTACACCCACTGACAGCTCATTTGGTGGCCAGAGGGCAGTGCCAGTCACCAGAATGGAGTATGGGAGGAGGGTGGGTGTGCTGTGATGGGTACTACAGTGGGATATCAGGACACACAGATGTGGGTATTGGGGACTGTGGCGGGGTGAGGGGGGACCACCGGACCACCAGGGATTGCCCACCAGGGACAGTTCGGCATGGGCCACATGGTGGCACTTACAGAATGACCCCCGGGGGCTATCTAAGTCCCCTTAGACCAGCCCCTCACTGGTCTAAGGGTACTTGGCACTTGGTTCCCGGGGGGTCTTTCAAAATCCAGATCCGAGGGCTGCAGCAGTCTAGATCTGCTGCAAGCCCCCAGCGCCATGCTGCAGCCACTTTAGTGGTGCAAGGATGGTGCTAGCACACTTTGGTGCAGGCAGCCTGCTGGGTGATGCAGGCTGCCTTTCAAATTCTCACTTGGCACAGCCCTTGGAGCAAGGTGCCCTTGCGTCAGACCTGTTTGATGCAAGCACCCTGCATCAATCTAAGGCCATTAAAATTCTGTCCTATGGATCTGTGGCCATTCGTTTATCCACTGGGTGGAGAAATGGGTGGCCAGAAGACAAGGGGGCAAGCAGCTGCACATGAACAGTGATACCATCCGGGTAGTATGAAAAGGCTGGAGGGGAATGAAGTGGGCCCAGCTATTGCTGGAACTCATGGAGGTTGGGAAGGAGCGTGGAAGGCTGGACCTCATCATAATACACCTGGGCAGCAATGACCTGGGGACACAGCCATGGTTAGACAATTTTTACCAAATAAAAGAGGATGTGCAGACAATTAAGAGATGGTGGCCGGAAGTTACACTGGCCTGGTCAGAAGTCACACCTAGAAGGGTGTGTCACAGGAAGGAGAACCACAAGGGCATGGATAGGGCCAGGAAGTGCATGAAAGCGCGCGGGTGGGCAGACTGTTTGAGGCACAGGGAGGCCTGGTAATTTGACAAATGATTCAAGAGCAGGTAGATGGATATTTTAGAGGTGATAGGGTGCATCTATCAGACCTTGGGTTGGCCTTATTTAACCAAGAAATGGTGAATACCATCGAGGTATGGAAGAGGGCAAAGGCTCAGTAACAGGAGCATGCATATAGCACAAGACAAAGCAAGAAGGGGGGAGCGAAAAGGGGGAAGTCCTCCATCCATCGCAAGCTGGAGGTGGACTAGTGGAAAAAGGGGGGAGGGCACAGGAAAGAAAGGAGGATTTTAAAAGGGGGAACATGAAAAAGGACACAGGGTGATAGGATAGGGGCATGGTATGTACGCTCGTACCCCTGCACAACAAAAGAGGGCGAGACTGGGCCCCCCATGATGCACATCTGGGGGGGCAGAAGAAAAGAAGAAAGAAATGAGATGGAGGAATTTAACACGAAATTGAACAAGAATGTGATGTATATGATGTATATACAGTATGTAGATGGGTATGATTTGAACGATTGTATAAAAGGAAAAGCAATGTAAACAGTTACTGTAAATATGGAAATTGGAAATCAGTAAATTGATTGCTGAACTGAGCAACCACACACAATCTTGTATGTGTTGTTATTGGGAAGGGATCTGGGGACAAAGAGAGTTGCCCAATTAAAGGGGCAGACCCCATTTCCCAAGGACCTGGCAAGATTAGTGGGAGCTCTGGAAGGGGAATGGGGAGGGAAAGGGGAGGGGAGATGAGGTCACTGAAATGGGGAGAACCTCGTGAGGTCACAAAGAAGGCAGGGAAAAGGGGGGAATGATTGTGGCAGACAAGGATGGGGTGCAGGGAGCAAGAAGAAGGACCAAAATGAAGTACTGATAAGGGGCTGCACAAGGGCAGGAGCTCACAAATTGCTCAAACAATTTCCCACCCAACCTCCTTTGGGAAGTAGCAGATGAGGCACTGCGGTAGGTGGAGCACAGTGGGCCACTGTGGTAGGTGCAACACAGTGGGAGGTGCTACAGAGGACTGCCGAAGGTGGATGGCAGGAGAGAGATGGGGATAGAAGGTAGGAAAAAGGCAGAGAGGGACAGAAAAGAAAGGAGGAGTTTAAAAGGGGGAACATGAAAAAGGACACAGGGTAATAGAATAGGGGCAGGGGCACAGTGTGTACGCTTATACCCCTGCACAACAGAAGAGGGCAAGACTGGGCCTCCCCATGATGTACATCTGGGGGACTGAAGGAAAGGAGAAAGAAATGAGATGGAGGAATTTAACACAAATTGAACAAGAGTGTGATGTATATGATGTATTTATGTAGATGGGTATGATTTGAACAATAATTCTGTGAAAGGAAACACGAAGTGAACAGTTACTGTAAATATGGAAATTGGAAATCAGTAAATTGATTGCCAAACTGAGCAACCACACACAATCTTGTCTGTGTCATTATTGGGAAGGTATCTGGGGACAAAAAGCATTAAAGTAGTCTTGATGGCATGTAACAAATCTGTGAATTGCATTCATCTGGTCATAATAGTGGAGAAAGCGCTTCACCCGAGTGATAGTCCTTAATGAGAAACAACCACTATGAATGACATTTGTCACATGGGGGTGGATTTTCCAATGGGCAAGAATGACGCAAGCCCCTAGGTGCACTAAAGATATGGCACAATGGGCGTGCTGCTTTCTCCCGGCCGGTGATCGGGATTTTCTGTCCCATGCACCAATTGCTGCAAGTTAGATTAACCTTTTGTGGTCTACCTTGAGGCAATCCCCGGGGCCTGTTTTACAGAGCTTGTGCTGGATATTTGGTGCAAGCTTCCATAAAACATGGAAACTGTCAGAACTGCACCTGAAATTGTAAAATTAGGCACGGTTGTGGCAGAGGGGTTCGGTGCACTGCTGAAAACTAAATGTTGTGTGCAGGGCTTGATACAAGCCCTGTGCCATAATTTGAAAACCTGGTCCATGGTGGTCAAAGATTTTTCTTTTTCTCAAATATTTATTATTTTTAATACATCACAATTTATATTCATACATTTATTGCATGCCATATACAACTTAATTTTGCAGCAAACAAAATATTATTTCATATAGTATTTCAACAATTGGGCAATATCATAAATTAAACATTTAATCTAAATTAAGAGATGCTGCAATCTAATTAACACTTTAGTCATCCATAATCAACTATCATTATTGGGGAAGCAAAGATTCAAGTTTTTTTTCCATTTAATGTTTTGTAAATCCCGCTGTTCCACAGCAGTATTACTTTCTACATCATGGTGTCCATAAATATCATTAACCAGCTATGCAAATTAAAATTATCTAAATTTAGTGCATTCCAATTAGACAAAATTAAATGTTTTGTGGCCATTATACCCACTGACTATTTTATATTGGAGCTTGTCCACGTTTATGGACATGCAGTCATTTAGTAACATGATGCTTGAATTTAGAGGAATTGACTGAACAAAATCCTCCTCCATTATTTTTCCATTTGTGTCCACCATTCTTTGATGGTTGGGCATTCCTATAATTATATTTATGCATAGTATGTACCTTTTGACTTACATTGATACCGACAAAAATTGTTTTCTTTTACTACCATCCAATATAGATAAATTGAAATATAATATGCTCTGTTTATTATTTTATATTGGATGGATTTTTTTTTCAGCATGTGGGTTGAGCTTATTACTGGTTTTGAATACAGAAGACTAAATTGCAGCTATAATCTCTTCATACTCTGATGTCCATTTCACACACACATGCTTAACATTATTTTCTTTGTAGTTAATTATGTGCCATAATTCAAAATAAAAATTAGTAATTACTTACTTTTCCATGCTTTAAAATTACTTTGTTTCTATTTTTTCCCCTGTTCCTAATCTGAGAAGTTATTTAAACCTTTTTAATTAATTATTCAAACATTCTACTAGGTTGGTTGCATTTCATTCAGTTAAAATCGAGATATTATACTTTAATTTCACGAAAGATTTTAAACCTTGATCATTTATTATATTGCCCATATACAGTACCTACATTTTTTTTGTAGGAACAAATATTTACATTACTATACCTTAAACCAGAATCAATTACTGTACTTAACCACGGTTGCTGTAAGCCAGTTTTTTTTCCGTTTAAGAACATCACTGTTGTGTTTCCTTGTATAGCTTCTGTTTTAATCTTCTTGAAATCCTTGGGTATTTGTGCTTTTAAAAATTAGCCTTTCTCTTGCTGTAATTTCCTGAATGTAAAACAATTTGTTACTAGAATTATTCTAGTGTTCACCTTCAACAGTTAACTGCTAGGCTATCTCTAATTTTTGTGACATTTACTAAGTAAAAGGATCAGGGCAGTTCATTCCTCCATTTTACTTGGGTTACATACAGATTCCCATGGAAGTTTTGGGACACTGTCTCTCCAAGGGAACTTTTTAAATATCCTTTTTGACTGATTAAGATTTTTGTGAGGTATTATATATAGTAAACTTTGAAACATACAAGTTCAAGTTTATTGCAGGAAAGACTCTGTTGAGCAAGCTCATTCCCAAGGAGGTCCTGAGGTACATACACATACAGTTCACAATTACATAGACAGGAGATATAAAATGTAGAACAACAAAGAAAAAAATATATATAATACAAGAGGTATACACAATAGAAGTGGCACATATTAGACGTGGCACAGTAAACATCTTTAAATTATAAATTCTTACCCACAGAGAAATAGGCAGTTTTCCCACCTGTCTAGTTGTGCAGAAATGCTTGTTTCCATTATATTAACATTAATTCTGATTGCATCTTTATTATTGACCACTAACAGTATCCCAAAATATTAATTTGAGTTTGTACTTTAAGTTGGGATAATAGTGTATTTATATAATCTGATAGCATGACCAATGGTAAAAATATTGATTTTCTTAAATTTAATTTATAGTCAGACAGGGAGGAGAAATCATCAATCTCTTTCATAAAATTGAGGAAAGCTTCTGTAGGATTTTACGTCATTATCATCAAGTCACTGGCTTATGCATTTATTTTATATTCATTCTCTTGGGAAGTAATTATCTCAATTAATGAAATTTCTATGATGTACCTTAGCAGGGGTTCCAATGCTATGATAAATAGAATAGGTGAGAGTGAGCATCCTTGCCTTACTCCATTTTTTATTTTTTATTTATTTATTTTTATTTATTAGCTTTTGGTAACCAGGTAGGTACACTAGGCAAAAAACGTGCCTATTTTCAGATATGACCCGGGAGATTACAAACTGCAAAATATAGCAATGACAACAGTTAGGTATCACAGCAACAATACTGGACCTTGTGCTCACAAACAGGGACAGTGTGATGGGGGTAAGAGTGGGGGAGCACCTGGGGAACAGTGACCACCAGTCACTGTGGTTTGAAATCACAGAAAGAGCAGAACCAAACCACACAAAAACACGTATCCTGGATTTTAGGGGGGCAAACTTTGAGAAAATGGGGAGATACTTGAAAGAGGCATTAAGGGGAATGGGCAGGAATCAGGGGTTGAGGAACAGTGGGAAGTATTTAAATGGGGATTACAAGAGCAACAGAATTATGTATTAAGCAGGTTAGCAAGAGGAAAAGGAAGAGGAGACCATTATGGTTTTCCAAAGAGGTAGCAAAGAAAGTGAAAGCCAAAAGATTGCATTCTAGGCAATACAAAAAGACACAGGCAGAAGGATAGGGAGAAGTACCAGGAGAAGCAAAGGGAGGCAGGGAGGTCAGTAAGGGAAGCCAAAGCTCAGACAGAAGAACACATTGCAAAATCAGTGGGTAGAGGGGACAAAACCTTTTACAGGTACATAAGTGAAAAAAGAAAGGCAAAGGGAGGGATAGTGAGACTGAAGGGGGAGGATGGGGGCTGTGTGGAGGATGACAACAGTAAAGCTGACATATTTAACAGGTATTTCTGCTCAGTCTTTACTGAGGAAGAGGAGGGTAATGGGTCTGAATGGAGTACAAGGGGTGAGAATGGTGCAGAAATGGACACAAGTCCCTTTACACGAGAAAGGGTCCTGAAGGAACTGGAAGTAATAAGAGTTGATAAAGCAATGGGGCCAGATGGGGTGCACCCCAGGGTCCTTAAAGAACTAAGAGCAGTGGTGGCTGAACCTCTTGCTATCCTGTTTAGCCGATCACTAGAAACAGGGGAGGTACCCAAAGACTGGAGGATAGCAGATGTAGTCCCCTTATACAAAAGTGGGAACAAAGAGGAAGGGAACTACAGACCAGTCAGCCTCACCTCGGTAGTGGGGAAGATCATGGAAGCACTACTGAAGGAGAGATTGGTGAACATCTGGTTGTCAATGGACCACAGGACCCAAGCAGCATGGTTTCACCAGGGAAGGTCATGTCAGACCAACCTCATTGAATTTTTGACTGGTGACTAGGGAGGTGGATCAGGGAGGGCAGTGGACATGGCCTATCTGGACTTCAGCAAGGCCTTTGACACTGTACCACATAGAAAACTATTGCACAAACTGGGGAATATGGGTGTGGGCAGGACAGTAGTAGGTGGGTAGGTAACTGACTGGGCAGCAGGACACAGAGGGTGGTGGTAAATGGCTGTCACCCACAGAGGGAAGAGGACCAGTGGGGTACCACAGGGATCAGTGCTGGGACCGGTACTATTCAATATCTTCATCAGTGACATTGCACAGGACCTAGAAGGCAGAATTTCACTGTTCGCTGATGACACAAAGCTCTGTAACAGAGTAGACACACCAGAGGGTGTAGACAGAATGAGAAGGGACCTGCAGAAACTTGAAGAATGGTCAGGGTTTGGCAGTTGAAATTCAATGCAAGGAAGTGCAAGATAATGCATTTGGGGCACAAAACCCTGGCACAATATATCAGTTGGGGGTGAGGATATAGCATGCACCAAGCAGGAAAGGGATCTTGGAGTTATCATCTCTGATGACCTCAAGGCAGGGAAACAGTGTGACAAGGCAGCAGGTAAAGCAAATAGGATGCTGGGATGTATAGGCAGGGGCATCACCAGCAGGAAAAGGGAGGTCATAATTCCACTATACAAGACACTAGTGAGGCCGCACCTGGAGTACACTGTGCAGTTCTGGAGACCTTACCTACATAAGGACATAGACAGGGTAAAGAAGGTTCAGAGGAGGGCAACAAAGATGGTGCATGGATTGCATCACAAGTCCTTTGAGGACAGGTTGAAGGCACTGAACATGTACTCCCTGAAGGGGAGAGGAGGAGAGGGATATGATAGAGACATACAAGTATCTTACAGGGAGGAACAGGGTGCAGGAATGCACTATTTTAAGCAAAAAGATGTTCCAGGACTAGAGGGCATGGGATGAAGTTGGAGGAGGACGATTCAGAGGAAACGTGAGGAAGAATTTCTTCACAGAACGGGTGGTGGACAAGTGGAACACCCTGCCAGAGGAAGTGGTGGGGCTGAAACAATCACGGATTTAAGAATGCATGGGATAGACATAAAGGAATTCTGGAGGTCAGGGGTAAGGGGCAACAGACTTCCTGGAAAACATAAACTGAACTTACAAACTTAAATGGGCAGACTGGGTGGGCCATAGGCCCTTATCTGCCGACACTGTCTTTGTATCTATGTATCTATGTATGTAACAATCAATTGGAACATAATGAGGATAACTGTCAGGACAACAATAAGCCAGCATTATAGATCACAGAACTTATATAAGACACAGATAACAGTAAAACACCAATTTAGAGTAAAATGACATTATTAATGTTTTAGAAGTACATGAGTTTATCTTAAGATAGGCAAGATATTTACTATAAAACTTTCTGATTATATTTAGCAAAGTCTCAGGGAAACCACATGATTTTATATGTGCAACCATATATTACCAGTGGTTTGGATGCATCCAGGGCAATTGCCATGGCTTCTTTATTATTTTTGTTAACCACTTCAGTAATGTACTGTACCTTTTGCAAACTTTAAATGATTGTATTCTCTTTTACTTACCCCATTTGACCTAAATGTATCCCTCTATTCTTTTGATTATTCATTTGACAATTGATTTATACAAAAAAATTTAACAAGACATTGGGTCTATATCTCTCAAGTAATTTTGCATTATCACTTTCTTTCAAAATCAAAACTACTGACGTCTCTAAAAATGATAGTGGAATTTGTTCTCCATCCATTATTCATTTTAGTAACAGATATAACCACGGTAACAGAACCCCCAGAAACACTAAATTAAATTCATTTTTTGGACCATCTGTTTCCAAAGACTTTCCTTTTTTTTTAAGTTTTAATAGCATCTGAGATTTTACTGCTTAGTAGTGTATGAACTTTCCATAAAAAATGTTGTTTGTGCAATATAATTTTGTATCTTTTATCTTAGAAAGTGAAACTGTCACTGTATATAGTCTTATAATAATCAACAACTTTTAGCTATGTTTTATCTTCCCTTTGTAAGCCTTGCATCATTTTTAATTTGTAATACTATATTATTATGTATTTATTATATTTCTTTCTCTGTGTGTCTTTAATCTCTGTAATATCAGGTTTCCAGATTTGTCCACATAAAAATAAATATTGGTGCATAAAATAGGCATGTATCTTTCTGTTTTTACATTAAGAAATGTTTGTAATATGTTTCCTTTTGCCTCTTTTAATGAGTGGAGATCAATTACTGCTATTAGGATAATCATCACTCACCTATCACTCAGACTGCAAACACAGAAGAGTGAAGATGCTCACTCCAGTGGAGGATGGTTTCTTATTTCCAGGAAAAGGAGGCAGGAAACCACACCTAGGGTCATTGTGCTTTGGCTTGAGAACAGATAATGTAGTCAGCATTTTGAAAGCCAGCAACAAGAAAAACTCAGGACTGTTCTGTGCTATGACTCCTCTGGATCAAAATAAAAAGACACAGTAACTTGTTAAAGGTTTCTGCTGTCTTAGTAGCTCCTTAATTCAAAAGTGAAGGGAGGGCACTCTTTATGCATCAGCAGCCTTTGATTAAGTGTATTTCTGCATGAAACTCTTTAGGCGTAATGTTGTGAGGAGGAGGAGGGTCTGCTCTACTCTAACTGCAACTGCCATATCTGCCTTTGTGGGAAGCAATCAAAAGGAGATTGGAGCATGAGGGCAATGAGGGGGGTGGAAGAATGCTGAAGTAATATCAAGGGTGTGATTCAGAAGGTCACAGAACATTGCATTAGAAGGGTAAGTAAGACCAAGTAAAAAAAAAACACTGAGGCTCACAAAAGAAGTGTCAATCAAAATCAGGGAAACAAGAGAGCCTTTACTAAATTCAAACAATCAGGGGGTGAGAAGGATCTGGTATTATATAGGGAGACGCTGAAACTTGTGGGAAAGGCTGTCAAATCTGCAAAGGTTCAGACAGAGGAACAGATTGCTCTGAGCATCAAGAAAGGTGACAAGACCTTCTGATACATCAGCGAAAGATGGAAATCAAGGGGAAGGGCATTAAAAGATTAGCAAGGGAAAATGGGGGGCATGCTGAAGGAGACAAAGACAATGCCAAAATCCTCAATAATTACTTCAGCATGGTCTTCATGCAGGAGAAGGAAGGGGATGGACCCCAACTTACCAGGAAGAGTCATCAATCAGACACAGTGGACACAAGACCATTCACAGAAGAAGGGGTACTAAAACAATTAAGCAGACTCAAGGTGGACAAAGCTATAGGCCTGGATGACATTCATCCTAGGATACTCAAGGAGCTGGGGAAGGAACAAACGGCACCCCGGCACAGCTATTTTACTTATCCCTAAAGACTGGTGAAGTACCAAAAGCCTGGGGAAAAGCCAACGTGATTCCCCTCCACGAAAGCGGAAGTAAGGAGGAGGCAGGGTACTACTGGCCAGTTAGCCTAACCTCAGTAGTGGGAAAGATAATGGAAACCCTCCTCAGGGAGAGGATCATAGTATTTCTCAAAGCCAGTGGGCTACAGGATCTGAGGCAACATGGTTTTACATCAGGTAGCTCCTGCCAAATGAACCTGATCACCTTCTTTGATTGGGTATCTATGGCAGTATATCATGGAGGGGCAATAGACATAATATACCTGAACTTCAGCTAAGTCTTTGACTCCTTTCCACATAGGAGGCTGTTAAATAAACTGGCCAACTTAGGTGTAGGCGACAAGGTGGTGAGTTGGGTTAGGAACTGGCTGCAAGGAAGAACCCAGAAGGTATTGATTAATGGAAGCCTATCAGAGGAAAGGGGGTGTTCAGCGGGGTTCCTCAGGGTTTGATTTTGGATCCTGTTCTGTTCAACATCTTCATAAGTGACATTACAGATGGATTAGAGGGGAAAGCATGTCTATTTGTGGACCACACAAAGATCTGCAATAGGGTAGATTCTGAAGAAGAGGGCAACAAAATGAGAGAAGACTTACAGGAATTGGAGAGTTGGTCTGACTCCTGGCAGCTGAAATTTAATGCAAAAAAGTGCAAAGTCATGCACCTTGGAAGAAGGAACCCACTGGTGGAGTACTTCATGGGAGGTGAAATATTACTAGTCACTGCGCAGGAAAGGGATCTGGGGGTTACAATATCTAATAACTTGAAGGTAAGTAAACAGTGTGAGAAAGTAGTGTTGAATGTGAGCAGGATGCTGGGATGCATAGGAAGAGGCATTACCAGTAGAAGAAGATAGGCCGTCCTGCCTCTGTACAGATCCCTGGTGAGGCCACATCTGGAATACTATGTGCAGTTCTGGGTACTGCACCCCATAAAGGACATTGACAGGTTAGAGACTGTGCAAAGAAGAGCAACCAAGATGATATAGGGTCTACACAATAAGCCACAAGAAACAAGGCTGAGAGAGCTAAACATGTAATCCATCAAACAGCGCAGGGAGAGGTGGGACATGATAGAAACCTTAAAGTTTATCAGGGGCTTAACAATATGCCAGTGTAGGACCTATTCCACTTCACTGAAAGTACAAGAACAAGAAGTAATGGTTGGAAACTCAGGGGGGGTAGGTTCAGAGGAAATATGAAGAAGTCTTTCTTTACCGAGAGGGTGGTGGATACCTGGAATGGCCTGCCACAGGAAGTGCTAGGGATTAAAACGGTTGACTCATTCAAGAAGGCAAGGCAACAAGCACAAAGGCATCCTAGTTCATGTTGGTAGATAGGGCAGGGTAGGATCAGCGGGCAGACTAGATGGATCAGGAGAACCCCATCTGCCATCATTTTCTATGTTTAAGCTTTCACACAGCTCAAGAGAGTAGCACAAAAGTCCCAATTGCTGTACTGGGAGAAAGTTTCCTTAGCTGCATACTTGAAAGTGGGTTGAGTCCCAAAGGGACTACACATACTAAAAAAAATCCATGAAAAATACAAAAAGCACCCATGGCAAAAAATGAGACACACAAACCAGTTTAAATCATTGTACCTGGTTTAATATATAAGAATAGTGTAAATTAAACCATACGACTAGATGCGGCAAAAACTGCCAGACCACATGAAAAAAGGGCTCAGCAGATATGCAGATTCCAGGAAAGGGGGTATAGTGTAAGCAGTATTGCAAAGGCCATTGAACATGTTTCAAACCTCAATAAGGATGATGTTTTAAATCAGGCTACTAGACAAGGGGAAAATCAGGTAATGTGCCCCTTTGTGACCATGTTTTCTATGAGATCACAGGATTTCAGGGATATTATTTATCAGAATTTGTGCATTTTAAACCTTAAACCAAAACTGGAGGAAGTGGTGCAGCATGGTCCAAAGGTAGTTTTTAGACATGCTAAAACTCTCTGAGATAAAATTGCCCCCAATATGGTCTTCTCTGAACAATCACGAATCAGCTGGTCCCCCCCTTCCAGAACTTTCAAATGTGGTAAATGCAGTTACTGTCGACATCTCAGTACATGTAGGGAAATTAAGAAACTAAAAACAGGAAAGATGTTAAAACTTAGAAGATTTCAACACGTGATACATGTGGTGTCATTTGTTTATTATCTTGTAGCTGTGGAACATACTACATTGGCCGCACTATCAGGACCCTGAAAATAAAAATGAGTGAACATGTTCAGGCTTTGGAGAGAGTAGATCTAACATATGCTATTGGTAGACATGTTGTCAACCTGCTCAACATAGTTCACAAAATTGGTTTTGTGGGATTGGAGAAAGTCTCTCTTGGTCCAAGGGGAGGAGACTTAGAAGCTCTCATTGATAGATGTGAGAGTCACTGGATCTACAAAATGGGTGCTAAAGGGGCTGAAGGTCTGAATGAACAGTTTGAATTGTTCACCTTTATACCTAAATTATAACAGGAAGTTGTTTTTTCTGATTGTTTAAAACCCAAGTGCAGTGTACTATTTAATACCATTATAGACAATCTGAATGTGCAGTATTTCGGGCCATGCATGGGGGGGGGGGGGTCAAATGAAATTTGTCATTACAGTCGTACATAAGAGAAAGTGCCTGTGAGTGACTGACTGCATTACCCATTTTGTGTACTGCACATTTTTATAGATTTGAGTGCAATTCTTATTCTTATATTTGACAGAATGAGTTCAATCATTTACCACTCATATTTAATGATGCTATTTGTGAATGAAATAAATAAATATGTTCTCAGAATGCACTTTAGTAAGAAGCAAAATTAGGCTTCAGGAATTCCATCTACATGGTGCAATAAAAATGGGAGATAGCAAAAAGATCCTGACCAAGTATTTTGTTTGTATATACTTATTACGGTGTTTATAAATTGGCAACATGGCATTCCATTATTGGATGATTTTAAAAGGTGATGTCACATGGTTCTAGTATTTGATGGGCACTTAGTTCACGAGTATGCAACTCTGATGAAGATCGTTAGGTAACGAGTGAAACATTAATTTTTCTTCCATGACTCACTTTGTTCCATTCATGTGGTCCGGCGGTTTTTGCCACATCTAGTGATATGGTTTTATTTGCACTATTCTTATATATTAAACTAGGTAACATGATTGAAACTGGTTTGTGTGTCTCATTTTTTGCCACGGGTTCTTTTTGTACTTTTCACAGATTGCTACTATTATGATTTAGCACCGTGGCCTTTTTCCTGATGCTGCATACTTGCTCTCTATACTAAAAAATCCCACTTCAGGACAGCAGAGAGCCAACTTTATGAAAAGATGGAGGAAACGACAATGCCTCCAAACAGTACATGCAATTGATCCTGCAAGAAAATTATATAATACAGAAAGAAATAGGAGAGGAGCTTTAAAAAAAAGGAGAAAGCACATATAGCACATTGCCACAGTTCAAGAATTAAATGACACTTTCAAAAACAATCTTGCCAAATACGGTAATAAAACAAAAGCTATAAAAATAGAAATATGAAAGGGATGCTGAAGATTTTAAACTGGATGAAATCTTTAACTGGAATGAGCAAAAATCAAATGATAGCTGTGCCACAGGACCAAAACCTATTCTTAAGCAGAATCAGCCTTTGGTATATAGAACAGATAATAGTGAGACAGAAAATTCAGTCACAGAAGAGGTGGACTATTTTTCAGGAGAGGAAGCGCACTGAACCGTATCACCAACAATGCCCCTATTCATGCCCTGAAGGAGCAGGAGAGAAACCAGAATCCAGGGAAACACAAGAGAATGACGATAGTGGGCAGGAAGAGGAGGTGGCTTCTACAAACAACAAAACAAGAAGTGACAAAACCAAAACAGATAAACTCGGAGACATCCCAAGAAGGTATTAAGATTATTAATTTTCCTAACTGTGCCCTAAGTGACATTGAAATTAACATGTTGAATATTATTAGTAATCTAATTTATTAGTAATCTAAGCATGAAATTGTTCTTCCAAAGTCAAAACATGGCAATGACTGATGTTGACAGTGGGACTGATTCCACTGTGTATGATCACACTTCATTACCTGCATTTTTAAAATATTGTGAAGAAAATTTGAGGAAATTGAATGAAAATGCTATAGCTAATGTCTACCATGAGATGAGTAAGGTTGAAATGCAAGCTCTAAAATTATTGAGAGGAAAACAAAAGTATTACATTTAAACCAGTGGACAAGGAGTGGTAGGTGGGGTCAGTAGTGGTATTGGAGAACCACAAATATGGTGAAGTATTGCACAGGTTAAATAATGCTAAACTGTGTACACCTGCTGTAAGTGACACTTTGAGGGAGTTCAAAATTCAGATAATTTTCTGAAGACAGAACAACTGGTGGTCTCTGTGATAAAATTATTAACTATCTTATAGTAAAAAATCTAGTTAGAGCATCTTCTCATTGTCTACCCAAGATGCACAAGGATCTGATATATCTGACAGGCCAGCTGGTAGTTTCAGGAAATGACAGCACACTCAAACCACTGCCAAAGTTTGTGGATTTCCACATAAAATACTTTGTCACAGAATTTCCATCTCAAATTAAAGATATTGGGGACATTCTGTAAGTTTTGGAAAACCTGGCAATTGATAATACCAGCTTGCTTGTTACTTTGAACATGGAGTCTTTATACTCCAAGATCCCTCACAATGAATGATTAATGGCAATGGCTGAGTATTTAGATAGAAAGTCCAGTGGGGGGCCCAGTATTGCTATAACAGTACAACTGGCATGCTTTGTTTTGGAGAGTAACACTTCTTTCTACAAAGGCAAATTCTATGTCCAGAAGTGGTGTACTGCAATGGAGATGAATGTGGCCCCCAACTAAGCCAACCTATATCTTGACAAATGGGAGCAAGATGCGGTTAACAATGGAAGTCCATTGTTTGATAAAATTGATCTTAGGAGGTGTTTCATTGACATATTGATTGTATGGAAGCTAACATATTCTGAGCTGTCTGACTTCATCAATTTTTTGGAGGACAGCAACAGCAACTTAAAGATCAGTGTCTCTGTCAGTCAAACCACAATCAGTTTTTTGGATCTGATCATTAAAAAAGATGGTGACAAAAGGGTCATCACCGACCTGTACTGAGATATTATTAACAGAAATACACTCCTCTTAGCAAACAACTGTCACCCAAGACACATAATCAAGGGTATTCCAAAGGGTCACTTTGTGAGTACAAAAACGAAAAAAGTAATTGAGGTAATGACGAACTGTACAACAAAAGAGCAGATGAACTAGAATACAGATTCTGTGATAGAGGTTACAATAGAAACACTGTGTGTGGAGCAAGAACAGGCTCATATGAGACACCCAGGTTAAGCACCATGCTGAACAAATTGACATACATACATACCAATATTGTAACCACATTCAACCACTGCACTACAGAAGTAGAGGTAGTCATTAGAAAGAACTGACATATTGCCAGTACTGATCCAGGCCTGAGTGTCATCCTACCATGTCTAGTGTACAGGAGAGGACAAAACATAAAAGACTATGTGGTCCACTCTGTGCAACCACCAGAAGACAGGCCAATAATATGGATACCACAGGGGTTGGGGGGTATTGGAAATGTGGTAATTACAAATTCTGCCAGCATGTCAGTACTATCAAAACTTTTAAAAACTATGGAACAGGAGGTCCATAACATGTGAAACAGAGAGGGTTATTTATTTTCTTTTTGCTCAGGTGGATCTTTTTACATAAGAAAAACAGAGACAATTTAAGATAAGAATAGGTGAACATATTAGGTCAGTGAACCATGGAGATTAAAGAAATGTACCATGCATGCAACTTCAAAAAACAAGAAACAGAGTAGAGCACAGATTCACATTGATTGGAATAGAGAAACCTGTAAAAAAACAGGAGGCGGTGAGTATGATAATTTGTTGTTCAAATGAGAACAATATTGGATCCTTGTCATGAGGGCTATGGACAGCCCAGGATTAAATGAAAGATTGGAAGTTACACCATTTCTATGATAAATGGATGAAAATGACCCTCCTTATTGGGCATGAGAGGAAAAGAAACCTTTTTATACCCTCCCCCACAAAAAAAAATACCCCCCATCTGCGGGAGGTCAGTCTCTGATTAGTGCATGGTTTACCTGAATATTAATGATTAATGGTAATGTATTCAATATAGCATAATATGAAACATGTAAATAATGATTTCTGATGACAAGATTATTAATGTTTTATATTGCTTGTTTTTTTTTAATAGATGCAGGGTGTAGTTTGTCCCACAATACTTCAAGGAAACTGTTGGAGTCCTTTAGTCAGACTGAATATATAGCCCAGGGATACAGGTGGTATACCGGAATTGACCTGAAGCCTTGCAATGGTCAAGTGGACTTATATTTAATGACAATATCCTTTAATATACAGTACTTCTAACATCAGTGTGACTTAATTGTAGCACCTATGGATGGGATCTTTGCCTTTTAACACTGAACGTTGCTTTTAATTTTTTTACTTATTTACTCTAGCGCATTGCACTTTCACATTGCCTTGGCTGCATTCTTTTTCATTTTCTAGAACAGTCCCTTTAGGAGCTGCTCCTTAAAGGGAGAGCACTCACTGCTCATCGCTTGCCTTTGGGAAAGCACATTTTTGTGTGAAACATGTCAGGTATAATGTAAGGATAAGGGGATCTGCTGTGCGCTACCTGCAGCTGCCATATCTGCCTTGTGGACCAACACCATTGCTGTATTATTGATTTGCGCAAGATATGCTCAAGAACACTTTGAAATAAAGGAGCTGCTATGGCAACAGAAACTTCAGCAAGTTACTGTGTCTTTCTTTTTTGATCCAGATGATCCATAGCACAGAACAGTCCTGAGTTTTGCTTTATGCCGGCTTTGAAAATACTTACTGCACTTCCTTATTAACAGGTATTTTTAATACCTGAAACTGCGGTTTGGTGGATTTATTAGCAAAAGGTTGGTGAAAGGTGAGATGCCATGATTTACAGGGAGGGGGAGGGGGAGGAGGAACTTGCTTTTGCAGGGTGGTAGGAAGGTATTCAGATGTTGGTCGGGCAGCATTTACAGACCATTGAAGCACTCAAGGGGAGGAGTGAGGTAGGTGGGGATCTACCATGGGGATGGATGGGGGGATACAGTATTATTTTAAACAATGTGGCTTGATGGGAGGGGGTGTGTGACTATGACCAAGAGGGTTGGGTGGTTTTCTTGTTTTTTTATTCTTTTGTTTTAATAAACATCACAAGTTAATGTGTGTGAGATCGGGAAACTTTGCAAAGCTGTGCGAATTGTGAAGTTCGCCCATTTCACCAAAACTTCACTAGTGAATTATAATCCCTACTAGTTGCAACTGAGGACACTCTGACAGTAGCATTAGGATATTTTTTAGTCATGATAGATCCTGACACACTGCACAACTGTGTATATACCTACCTATATACTGTACATATTTAGGAGAAAGGAAGACCAGTGGTTCATTGTATACATCCCTCCCACTAGCTCAGTGGAAATACCTTGTTGCCCTACTTGTCTATTCCGAGCATAACGTTTATTGCAGTATTAGCCAATACCTCAAGTTCCAGCAGTCAATTTCAGGTGTTTACTACTCATTCTGTGATATAGTTCCTTCTGATGGTTCCCTTGAATCTTCCATCAGTGACACTGTTTCCAGCAGTTCCAGCACATCCTTACCAGTGGACATGAATGGACAGCATCTACCAAAGATGGCAGTTTGGAGGAAATTGTGCCTGCAAGTAGCCTCAAAGTACAAATAAAAGTGTCATGAATTGTGATCCTGCTGCAAGGTTCAGCTGTAATAGAGCTGAAGTTGTGTTTGAATCTGGAGCCTTTGCTCTAGAATGGAAACTCTGGCTCATGGCACTTGAATACTTGATAAGCTCTTCCAAACTTGGTTTAAGGTAGCACTGGCTTGATGACTTGTAAATTATGTTAGTGAATTAGAACTGAGCTTGCCACAGCTCATATATTAGCTTGTCTGTGATCTTGCTGAGTTTACATAACAGTGCAGTGAGGACATCTTCCAAACCAGACCACTTGCTGTAGCTCTTTCTCCATATGATATTGCAGTAATTTTCTTGTGAACTTTACTACTGTTTGGTGCCTTTAAGATATGTTATGTTGAACTCACAGTGACTTGTGGTGAATTCAACATAAGCTTGCTGCAGGTTCCAAAATCTAGCTTGCAATGATACTTTGCACTGTGGCCTTGCAACTTACACTTTGAAATGTTGTCTTAATTCTTCCTTAGTAGAAGAACATAGATAGCATCTCAGCTTGTTACATATCAATTTCCATTACCCTAAATGCTGCTTAAGTAGTATTTTCAAAACCATTTTGTTATGCTGTAAGAACAGCATTTTGCACTACCCTGTGCAGTGAAGCAAGTGGTTGCATTAAATCATATGTTCAGTAGTGAATATAGCCTACAGGTATCAGTTCAACAGGGTGCTCTGAATTTTAAACAAATGATTGTTTAACATTAACATAAATCAGCATTAATAAACAATTTACTTTAATTAGAATAAAGGTTAAAGGGACACTATCAGCTTTTTTTTTAATGATTTTCAGTGTATCCACAGTACAGGACATGTGCTATTGTTACAATTACACTGCTCACAAAATTTAAAAATGGCAATAGATCTTCTTAAAAGTAGCAGGTATCCTTTATTTATAGCAAAAATTAATTTGTGTTTGTCATCTCACCCTGAATGACTACTTCCAATGCTCCCATGCATCGACGTGTGATATGGTGTCATGGCCATGCAGTACACTCCTTCACGAGCAAGTTTGGATTTCTTTGAGGCATATCAGTAAACCACACCATCTATTTCACAGTGCTTCACTTAGATTAGGAATGCTATGCTTGTTTCAAAATGAGTGCTCTAAGCATTTTAAATTAGCACTTGAAAATTCAAGCTGAGACTCTGAGCATGCTCAGTTGTGTCAATGCTACCGCACATGCTTGGAGTCCCAGCTTGGGTTTTCAAGCACTGTTATAAAATGCTTGGAGCGCTCATTTTGAAATGAGCATGGGCGCATGTGTGATTTTGCATTTCTTTGATGCCCTTTGGGGTAATCACTGCCTCAGTGCTTGCACGCTGAGGTTCTTTCTCTTTCTCTTTTAACTTGTTTTTTGTTTTAATTGGGATCACCACAACATAACCCAGATAGACCATCATAGGGTAGCTGGTTCATTCCACTGGGGTGTCAAACAGACGAGGCACACTGATGAGACCTGGTAGGATGAAACATGCGTCTGTGTCTTCTGTTGGCACCCTTTGCAAACTGTGTGAGAGGCCTTTCAGCACCATGCATTTCTGCTTAAAGTTGAACCAGCATAATATTCTGTGGTGATTTGTATATGCAGCCCATGATGCTTTGCATTATGGGGGCATGTGTGATTTTGCATTTCTTTGATAGCTTTCATAAGCTAATAGAAGCACTGTGAAACATACAGTGTTACTTTTTGATATGCCTCAAAAAAATTCAAACTCATTCGTGAATGAGTAAACCCCGCAGGTCTAGCATCATATCACATTGTAGACGTGCAGAAGCACTGGGGGCAGGCATTCACAGGTGGAAAACAAAAATGGATTTTGCTATAAATAAAGGATATCTGTTAATTTTAAGCAGATCTGGTGCCATTTTTAGAATTTGGGAGCAGAGTATTTACAACTACAGCACACGTGTCCTGTACTGTGAATACAATGAAAATCGCAAAAAAAAAAAAAAAAAAGCTGACAGTTTCCCTTTAAGAACAGCATTTTTATGTTCTGAGCTAATGCCTTAGGCTTGAAGTTGCATGTTTTTTTTAAATACAGCCACCCATTTAATTCTGTTTTGACAGACTGCCTCCTACACAGTTTTTAAATAATGTGAAATGTAATAGTATGTATTGCTGTGGGAGCTTCTAACTATACATTTTCTTACGCAAGCCTCAAGGCAATATTAAGAAGCTTCACACACAGACATAAGATTAATATTCTGGATGTCTGTAAACAAACTGTTTTTAGGCAGCTCATCAGTATCAGTCCATTAACTGACAAAATTAATTATTCTATGTTTTTAAAATGATGCACAACTGCGAACCCACAACTTCATTAGTGTGTGATCTTTATGGCAGCATCAGTTATTGCAATTAGAAAACTCAATGAAAATGTTAATGAAATATACTAATTTACACACTGTGAGGCCAAAAAGGCCATATTTATTAGCAATATAAATGCAGTTTTATTGCCTCACTTATTTGATGGTTTCACCCAAAATCCCACAAATTTTTTTCTGACTGACTAATACAATTGTGGATGAGTGTGGTGTCCTTGTTTAGCCCTAAATTACTTTACTGTCTTCAAAATCCAATCTGTTTGACACACACACACACACACACACACACACACACACACACACACACACACACACACACACACACACACACTATTCTGGCCTACAACATGTTCCCGTCTGACATCAGTCTTTGGCAGTTCATGGCAGCATGTGCCAGATATATAGATGGCTGCCATGTGGGTGCTCTGATACACCCCTATTCCATTCTTTACCACTAGGTGTCCCTTGTCATTCATATTGCGCCTGCATCAGTAGTAAAAGTGTGTGTCAGCTCATCAGCATGGCATGCTTGGCAGGCATTGTGTGGTCATGCACAGGGGCACTAGTGCTTCTTTTTGCCAAACTGTCTTCCTTGAACAGGAACAGTAGAAATAAAAGGCCAACCCTCTCTTGTTGTTGGTGCATGGCGCAGTCTGTTATGTATATGACTACAGTTTATGGGCTACTGACTTAAGTCTGGGCTAATCTGACCAACGGCACACAGTTGTCAATGGAGATGCTGCAAAGTTTTTCTTCACCAGGGAAGTTCTTCAGAAGTTGCAGAATGTGCCTTTGTGAATAACTTCGTGCACTGCCCACTTCACCACTTTGGCACTTTGCACTGAGTTTTCCAGGGAAATGGCACTTTTTCAGGTGAAATCAGGCAAGGTTAAAGTAAAGTTAAGTGAAGTTGCAACTTTGCCCGTGAATTTGCATAAATTCTCCTGAAAAAGTGCCAGTTCACTTGCAAAAAACTTCATGAAGTCGACACTTCACACTTCATGAATGTGGCAGTCTTTGCAAATTTTTCCACACAGTGAAGTTTTGCCCACTTTGCACATCTCTAGTTGTCAGATTACAGTCTGTGTGTTGTGACCCCACACCCCTCCATTATAGTAAACAGTTATATTTTTGAATTACATGTGATTTGAGTGAATCAAGGTGCTGTTGTTGAAACACACTGGCAAAAATAAGCAAACAGTGCACATACCAAATCTCAATGTAATAAATAATTTGTTAGTATCCAAGAGTCCCAGGAATATGTCAGACTCTGGGCTAGCAGCCCCCATGTATCACCTCTCAAACAAAGTTTCATCAGGAGATGGAGCTAGTTAGTACAAGCACTCTATAATTTAAATACTGTATTCATAAACAGTAATGCAGTTCCATTGGTACAGTCAAACAAAGTAACAATTTGGTTAAAGTGCATTATGGAAAGTGCAAGTGCTCATACTTACATGCAAAATTGTTGTACTGTATTTCATACAGTAGTTTACAAAAAGATCTTTATATTTTACAAGCAATTGCAATACCAAATAAATTGCCAGTATATAAGCTTAAAAAGGACTCTGTAACTGTGTATTTGTAAATACAAATTTGTATGGCCCTAGAACTTAGAAAAAAAACTCATACCCAGTGAGCCCCTAATCTATCTTGTATGAAACACCCAGTGTGTAGCTTTCTCAAGTTGTATTCATAATAATTCTGGAGTTCTATACATACTGTAGCAGAGGGGACCACTGGAGCTAAAAAAAAACAAACTGTGTAGCAAAGATGGGTACAGGAAGGTAGCAGAAGCAAAAGAGAGAAAAAAAGTGAAAATCTTTTAACAGAGAGTAGCAACAGAGCAGATTACAACAAGAAGTATTTAGTCAGAGCTAGAGGCAACAATAGGTGGGGGAGCTGGAATGAAGAAAAGGCAAGGAATAGAAAGAAGATGGGGAGATTGAAGAAAAATATTTAGGATAGCAGGGTCTTAATTTAGATACTCACATCATAGGAGTCTAGAATGGAAAAGTGAATGACCAAGATGGAACTGCATAAAACCATCTGAAGAAATGACTTGAAATCAGATTGGTCATTTAGACCATTCAGTGCTAAAATTCTCAACATGATTACCCACCCTGAATGTTTTGATTCTGTCTCCAAATCTCGCAGATGGATGTACATGTTCTAGGGCTCTGAACCTAAGACATGTGACACTGGGAAATGTGTACCCCCTTGAAATGTGCACCAAATGCTTTGTTATGATGTTGATTAATTATTGCATGCACGTGCTCTTGGATGTGATTTTTCAAGGACCTGATGGTCCTGCCAACATAGACCATACCACACTCATACCATCCTGCATAGACTGTAAACTCAGTCTGACAGCCTATGTAATCATTTTGGACATACTTTTTTTTTGGTTACAGGATGAGCAAACTGATTGACAGTGGAAGCATAGGAAATAATGCACTTCTCCGGTAGTTGCAGCCCTTGGTTACACCACATGCCTAAAAACCACCAAGGCACATTGATTTTTTACCTTATAACCACACATACTGTCATGTGTTAGCACTTTCATAAAACATTTGTCACTGTTCTTCATGAGGAATTGGTTCTGAATTTGGCTACATTTGGAATTCCAGTAAACACAGTACAATGGATAGAGAGCTGATTAAGTAATAGGGTTTAGCAGGTTGTCGTGAATGGGATAACATCAAACTGAAAGTAAATCACTGATGGGGTTCTCTAGAGATCAGTGCTGTAATCACAATGGTAAATGCTTGTTATTGATGACCTGTGGTCAGGGGTCTCAAGTAAGGTTCTGATATTTGCAGATACCACAAATCTAATAAGGGTGATAGACTGCAGGGAAGAGGAAGACCATGTGTAAAGAGACTTTAATGTACAGGGGGAGTGGACCAATAAGAGGCACATGAAATTTATTGTGGATAGGCATAAGGTCCTTCACTGAATCCCACAGAATTCTGGTCAGGTTATTTAAATAGTAAACAACTGGAATCAATAGGCAATGTAAGTGATCAAGTGGTTATTATTCATGTGAAGTTAAAGCTGTGACAGCAATGTGCAGTGGCTGAAGGTAAGGCAAACAGAATGCTTTACTGCAGTTGAAGGGGCATAACAGGCCATGAGAGGGATGTGACTGTGCCCTTTCTAGGGCACTGCAAAAGCTGCACTTGGAATTCTGTATGCAACTCTGGCCACCACAGCACAAAAAGCATAATGCAGTAACAGAGGGGATTCAGCAAGCAGAAAGTAAAATGATTATGAGGATGGAAAATTTAATACGGAAACAATTCTAGACAGGCTTTATATGTTTTCCATAGACAGCCCCACTCTGTTGTAGGCCATCACAAGCTGATTCCACTTTCCTTTTGGGATTTAACAGCAGAAGTTCCCCGAATGGATTTTCCCTATGATAGGGACAGGAGGGGAGCACCATCCTCCTTCTGGGAGCAAATATCCAGATTTTGCAGGGAGTCCCGGGGTGATGATGCAGATCTGAAGATAAGCCCATCATCATCCACTGGCTCTTATCCATTTTTCTTGCCCAATTTGATGTTACAGTGTCTTCATTCCTATATCTGAGATTAATAACACTGCTGGGAAATGCATCAAATCAGAGCAGAAAAAGTGTGTCTCTGGGCTCTGCAATGAGTTCAAATAATATTTTAAAGAATGCTTCTTGGTGCTGTTTACTAACCATTTAGAGACTTTCAGCTTGGTAGTTAGCTTCAGATCATCTTCTGTAGCTTTTTGTTGTACTAATGTAGTGATACATTATGTATAGGAGTAATTTATCTTGTTTCCTTGGTCTGCCAACATTTTAAGATGAGAAATATTTCATGCATTTAGAAGCTTATAAATATTAGTGAGCCATGAATCTTTATAAATTCTTTAGAGAAACATCTTTCGTTTCTTCAATACAGTCTTATAAAATTGATCCCGATGGTTGTAGAATTTTTCTTCAAAAAGTTACCTGTCTAATCTGTACTGTGTATTTAATATTTTATTTGTTCTAGCTGAAGTCTAACCAAGTAGTTAGGTATTCCTTTAGGCAACTTACCATGTGTTTGTATAATAAATTCACTACAGAGTCCCGTGAATTAAGGTCAGTGTTTTACCATACTTCATCAGCACAGAGTCCCTGATTTATAAGTTTCACATTAAAGGGACACTGTCAACCTGTTTTTCATCATACTATTTCTAGTTAAAAACCTATATTTTAGGATTGCTTACATTCTCTAAAATTCATTGATGTTGCTGTTTGTCTTGTCTGTCTCCTTGTTTAGTAGAACTGAAATGCATGCTAATGTATATTTATAAACAACCTTGTTTCATTTACAATCCTGGAGCTGTTCTTACTGCATACTTCCTGAGCATTACAAACACAGCCAAACAGTGCAGTCACTCATGAGGCAGTAGTCTCCTAAACTCCCACTGTATCATGAGGAACTAAACTGTGCTGTGTGTGTTTCCAAGTCCAGGGAAGATGCAGTTGGAGCTGATCAAGGAATGTAAACAAACTTGTGTTTCTGTGGTAACACCAGGATCACGGGCAGTCTGTTTTTCACTTTTTTAAAGAAAAAAAAGAGTTACAATCAAACTACCAGGTACATCAACAATCGTTACAGAATGTTGGCAATCATAAAATGTGTTTTTAAACTAGGGACACTTTGAGACCTAAGTGGGTTTACAGTGTCCCTTTAATGGCTTTTAGCATTGGTCACAGTGACATACCACCATACATTCTATTAAATCTCTTCAATGCTCCTGCTGTAATACACATTTTACCACCACCATATCTGACATGTCTGTTCCAATTCATGTCAAGAGTAAAGGTCAGGCCCAAGTATGGGAATTCCTCAACACATCCTAGTGGCTTGTTTACTAAGTATAATTTTTTATATTTCTTTTTACTACCAAAGCCCATGACTTTGGTTTTTTGAGAGTTGGGTATATGATTTAATTTATAACACAGTATAGCAAGTTTGCTTAAACTTCTCTGTAATCCTAATCTGCTGGTGGAAATATTTGCCAAATCATCAGCATATGCCAAAGCAGGTATATAGTGTCATGAAACCTTTGGAATATGATATTCAGGCTTATTTTGGCTCAAGTAAGATGTCATTTATATACTGTAGATATTGAACAAAGTTGGATTGAGTACACATCCTTGCCTTACTCCCATATGTGTTTCTATCTTTTTTGTTTGAGCTCCATATTTAGTATATTAGGTTTTTATCCATTTATTTATCAGTATAAAAACACTTTATCAAAACCAGCAGATTTTGGTGACTCCCTCAGTCCCTCAGCTTCATCCATAAATGACCTCTTATAGTGGAATCAAATGCTGTTGAGGAACCAATAAAAGCTATGTAGAGGTTCTGCTTTTTAGTAACGCAATATTTTCCTATAAACTGTGCCAGTAAGAAGGTTTATGTAGTAGTTCCTGTTTCTTTTCTGAAACCTGCTTGTAGGAGGGAGAGTATTTTCTGTTTCTCTATCCAGTTAGTAAATCTATGTAACAGAATACTTGCATATATTTTTGCCATATTGTCTATCGAACTTATCGGTTTGTGGTATTCTCCCTATGCTCTTGTTTATAGATCAGGACCATATAACTGCCCCTCCAACCGAGTGGTGTAAAACCATACATACTGTAACTGCCTTGTTATAAAAGTCTTTCAATTGTTCTGACCACCATTCTGCATCTGTTTTGTAGAAGTCAATGGGTATTTTGTCTGGGCCTGGGGATTTGTTCTTCTTAAAACTGGATATTGCATCCTTAACTTCTTGTTGGGTAATCCATATAAAGTGTTCTTTTATTTCATCATTTGCATTGTCAAACGAATACTGTGGGTGGGTTAAGGAAAATGCCCCTACAATAGTCTGATCATTTGTCTTGTGTAATGATTGGTACCCATTGCAACCAGTTTCCAAAACTGCTGGTTGTCTTATTTTTCTGTTACAGTTATCATATTTTTCCATAGTTCTTTCTGGTGGGCTAATTCTTGATTATTCACATGAGGCTTGTATTGTTTTCTAAGGAAGATTTGTTCTAGTTTGTTTTTTTGTATATTGTATTCATTTTGCCAAATTATTTTTTCTTGTTTAAATGTCCTGTAGGATCATTTCTCATGTTTGGCTCAAGTTGTATTTTTCCCCTTTTTATATATATCCTTAACTGGTTTATAACAATTTAGGATATATAAATATAGCTCTTCTGGTTCAGTTTTAGCTTCCCAGATTTGATTTATTTCTTGTCTGTATTTGTTCATCATTTGTAATTTTTTACTTTCTGGAATTCTATCCCAGTTATTTTCTTTATTATTTATTTTCTGGAGTGATTAATACGTATTATTTAATACCTTCACCATTGACTTCCTGTAGACAAGAATTGGAAAATGGTCACTTGTATTTATGTTAGTCATAGTGGAAGGAAATTATATAGTCCACCAGTGAGGTGTCCCTATGATTTATTCAACTAAATGTTCCCTCTGAGTCAGATGGAAACCTTCCATTGTATACGATCAAATTTAATGATTCCAAGAGTAGTTTCATTTTTTCAGAGCGTATTAATTAACTTTTTTTATGTATTTGAAGAGTTTCACCAGGAAAGGCATACTGAGCTATAATAGCTAGTTTCCAGATATGTCCTGGGGGTACAGGGAAAGGGAGTACAATATGATTAAAATACAAAGTACATTAAATATAGGTAAACAATGTGCAAGGATATACAAGTAATATACAGATAATTACACATATGTACACAGAAAGTACACATACTTTAAGTACATTAGAATGGCAATTCAGATAATAAGCAGGAACAACACATACAGTATGTACACTACAGTGGTAAACAGGTAAAACTCCAGAATGCACAGAGAGGTAAATGGAGAGTCAACGGACAGTGTGTAGCAGCTGAAGGGAGGAATGGAGTATAAAAACTGAGTTGAGAGGAGGTGCAGACTGGTGTGACAGCATGGAAGGAGAAGTTCAAAGGGCTCACAAGTTGTGGGCCTTCCAGGCTGAGTCCAGTGCATGCAGATGAATGGAGGGAAGGGGTCAGTAGCAGTTACAGGAGGGAGTGGTGAGTTCAGACAGGAGAAGGCAAGAGAGAAGGAGGATGAGGCAGACCAGATGTGTAATGGGAGTGAGTTCCAGAGTTTAAGGAAGTGGTAGGAGAATGCAGCTTGGCCAGCCAAGGAGGACCTGGGTGGGAAAGCAAAGAAGTGGAAAGAGGATCTGTGAAGGGCATAGGAGGAGAATGAGGGTGAAGAGATGATATATGAAAGGGAGGAAGGGAGACAGCGCAGACAGTATTTGGCTATGAAGGAAGTGCATGGGCAAGGTGTCTGTCTTCAAGTGAAGGAAAAAAGAGGGAGGTATAGAGAGAGTGTAGTGGTGAGTTTGAGGCAGAGAGTGCAGTGCAAAGTGACAGAAGGAGTTGAAGAGAGGGGCAGTCTGGAGAGGGTGGATTTAGAAGCATCACTGTACACTGTGACTCCATAGTCAAATAAAGGCAAAATAATTTTCTGAACAATGGCTCTGTGAGCCTGCAGAATAATGCAGCCACAGTTGTGGTATAGTGCTCTGAGTTTAAGATGAAGTTTTTTGTAAATGGCATCCACCTATGCAGAAAAGTCAAGGTAACTGTCTAGCCAGACTGCAAGGCATTTGAAAGATGGGACAACTTCAATGAAGAGCCCATTCAGGGTATGTAAGGAGGGGGAGCAGCAATCCTGGGTAGTCTTTGTCTTGAACTAAAGGTCATGGAGACTGTTTTCTTGGCATTTTGAGCCAGCTGATTTGTCTGTAACCAATGCTGAATGTCATCAAAGTGCAGCTGTAGGCTGGGCAGTAAATCAGAGGGAGAAGGGCCAGAGGCAAATAAGACTGTATCGTCAGAGTTCACGTGATGGACACTGAGGTGCAGGCAGCAGGGAGGTCATTTAAGAAAATTGAAAAAAGTATTGTACCAAGGATGGAGCCTTGGGGGACACCAGGACTGATTGGAAGGGAGACAGTGGAATTACCAGTTCTAACCAATTGAGTCCTTCCTTCAAGATAAGAGCATAACCAATTAGTGGCAGGGAAGGAGAGCCCTGCTGCAGCAAGCTTGACAAGGAAGAGGCGGAGGGAAACAGTGTTGAAGGCTTTAGCCAGGTTAACAAAGATGGCACAGGTAATATGGCCCTGATCCATACCAGAAAGAATGTAGTCAGTAAGCCAGAGGAAGGAGGAGGAGGAGGAGGTGGAGTGGGATTTAAGGAACCCATACTGGTAAGGGGTGAAGAATGATGTTGGGTCAAGGAAGAGGGAGAGCTGAAATAAAACAAGGTGCTCCTGGAGTTTAGCCAGAGTGAGAAGGAGGGGTATGGGGTGACAGTTGCATGGTTTAGAGGAATCACCAAATTTAGGGAGAGGTACAGTCATGGCCAAAAATATTGGCGCCCTTGCACTTTTTCAAATAACTCACAATTTCCTCTAAACATAAGTTGAAATTAACAACAGTACAGTATTTGGTCTCCACAATTCTTTATTTCTCTGTTAATATTACAGAACCATTGTTTTTGATTCAGAATTTAATATATCCTTTTAAATCAGAAAATGAAAAGAAATGGCACTGACAAAATTAGTGACACGCTAGACTTAATATTTGGTAGCACAGCCTTTGGTCAAAATAACTGCAATCAACTGCTTCCTATAGCCATGGATGAGCTTCCTGCACCTCTCTACTGGCAGTTTGGACCACTCTTCTTGTGCAAACTGCTCCAGGTCTCCCAGATTTGAAGGGTGCCTTCTCCCAACTGCTGTTTTCAGATCTCTCCACAGGTTTTCAATGGGATTTAGATCTGTACTCATTGCTGGCCACTTCAGAACAGTCCAGCGTCTTGTCTTGAACCATTCCTGGGTACTTTTTGAAGTGTGTTTGGGGTCATCGTCCTGCTGGAAGACCCATGACCTTCGACGGAGACCCAGCTTTCTGACACTGGGTTCAACATTGTGCTCCAAACAGCCTGGTAATCTCCAGATTTCATGATGCCATGCACATGTTCAAGGCACCCAGTGCCAGAAGCAGCACAGCAACCCAAAACATCACTGAACCTCCTCCATATTTGACTGTAGGAAGGTGTTCTTTCTTTGAAGGCTTCATTTTGTTTTCTGTAAACATAGAGATGATGTGCTTTACCAAAAAGCTCTAATTTGGTCTCATCTGTCCACAGAACATTCTCCCAGAAGGATTTTGGCTTGTTCAGGTGTGTTTTGGCAAACCCCAGTCAGGCTTTCTTATGTCTCTCTCTCAGCAGTGGGGTCCTCCTGGGCCTCCTACCATATAACCCCCTTTCATTGAGTTGGCGACGGATGGTGTGAGTTGAAACTGTCGTATCTTGTGTCTGAAGGTCAGCTTGAATCTGTTTGGCAGTGGATCGAGGTGCTTTCTCCATCATTCGAACAATCCTGCGCTGCAATCTTTGATCAAGTTTTCTCTTGCGGCCATGTCCAGGGAGGTTGGCTACAGTGCCATGGGCCTTAAACATCCTGATAACATTACATATGGTGGAAACAGGAACATCAAGGTCTCTGGAGATTGATTTGTAGCCTTGAGATTGTCCATGCTTGGCTATAATCTTCTGTTTGACCTCCTCAGACAATTCTCTGGCTGTCTTTCTTTTCTCCATGCTCATTGCGGTACACACAGTGACACAAAACAGGAGAATGAGTCATTTTCTCTATTCAGACTGGTTGAATGAGTGATTTTTATATTGCAGGCACCTGCAACTCACCACAGGTGAGTTCAATTCCAAAGTGAAGGAGAATCACCTGCTTGAAATCTAATTATTTCTAACTACTTCTAAAAGGTGCCAATAATTTTGTCCAGGCCATTTAAGGATTTCTGTGTGGAATAAGCTAAGACTTAGTAAATTTTTCTGCTTTTTGTGTTTTATTCCACTGCAAACCAAAGAAATACATAGTTGGATACCAAAATATTTTTTAATGTGAACAATTTTCTGGAAGGAATGGTGCATTATTAGAAAAAAACTGCAAGGGCGCCAATATTTTAGGCCACAACTGTACAACAGTTGTGTGTTTCCAGGCTGCAAGGACAGAGCCGAGAGAGAATGAGAGAGTAAGGAGGGAGGAGATAGAGACAGCAATTACTGGGGCAGAGAGATGGAGGAGTTTAGGGTCAAGGCCCTCAGGACCTTTACCCCTGTAGTGGCTGAGGGGTAGGAGATCCTTGAAAGCAATGGCTGGTGAGATAGGAGAGAAGCAGAAAGGAAGGAATAGAGAAGGGGGTTGGGGTGGGAGACTGCGGTGATGCTGGGGGGGAGGAGGAGGAAGAGAATATTAGAGGCACAGGAGGTGAAATGTGTATTAAACTCATTGGTCACTGAAAGTGGGTCAGAGTTAGGGACATCATTCACTTTGAGGATGGGGATCGTGGACTGAGCCTTAGGGGAGAATAAGGCATGAACAACTTTCGAGAACTTGGAGGGGTGGTTAATGTTTTTCTGGAAGGCAGTGGAAAAGTGCTCTGCTTTGGCTAGTTTGTTGGCTCTGGTGCAGGCATTATGCAGTGTGTGGTATTTGAGCCAGTCGTGGGGGGAGCCTGAAGACTTGTGAGCCTTCCAGGCTGAGTCCCTTGCATGCAGATAAGCAAGGAGTTCTGCTGAGATCCAGAGGAGGCTGTATCCTCTGACTCTGGTTTTCCTTAAAGGGACATGATTATCTCAGATGGATAGGAAAGTGGATTGGAAGAAGATCAGAGCTGAGTCGATGGAGCTGGAGGAAGAGATGGGTGAAAAGTCAGCATTAGGCAGCTCCTCGTGCAGGCCAGATATGTCTAAGCACCTAAAATACTGGAACAAATTAAATTGGGAGGAGCTTTGGGATGTTGGACTTTAGAAATGCAGTATACCATGTGGTAGTCACTGAGGTCATCCAGGAGGGTGCCCAAAGTAATAATGTGATGGGGGCGGGTGGTAAGTTCCCAGTCCAGCAGTGTGTGGTTCTATGATTTAAGGTTGCAATGAGTGGGGTCAGTGATCAACTGAGAGAAGCTTAGAGATGAGGTAGCATGAATAATTTTGGAGTTGGAGGAGGAAAGCCAGTTCATTTTAAAGTCCCCAAGGACAAGCAGTTCATTGGAGGAGGAGGAGGAGTGAGAAGAGATGGTAGTGAGAAGGTCAGTGATAGAGGAGGAGGGAAGGGGAGGCCAGGGCAGCAGTAGGCACCAGCTAAGAATATAGGGAGGGAGTAGGTGAGGGAAAGTTTTAGAAGGGCCATCTTGTAGGCAGAGGGAAGAGAAACAGATATGAGAGTAATGTATTGGATTGAGGAGGAAATATAAATGGTAATACCCCCACCCTGCCAGAGTGATTCTGCCTGACAGGCAATATTCAGGGAGAGAGATAGCACTATCCAAGATTTTAGGGGAGAGCCATGATTCTGAGATAATTAGCATGTCTGGCATTAGGTTTACCATGATAGGTTGAAGGAGATTGACCTTAGGGAGGCAACTCCTGATATTTAGGTGGGCAAATAACAGACCTTTGAGGGGGGGAAATGGGTGCGGGTCCTGGGTTAGGCTCAATATGGATATAGAGTTATCAGTATCTTTCCTATCCAGGGTCTTCCTATTCCTTACACCCACTGTACCAAGCATAAGTTGAATTTCTGTGTCAACATGTAGTGCAAATTACTGCATCTCATGTTAAAATATCCTACAAGCAGCAGCTCAGCATTTTTATATTGTTTTTGGAGAAGGCGGGTATCTTGCATTATTTTTATTAAAAGTATTTTTATCATATATATATATGAGTTTTGGGGGAATTCTAGATGTTAACCAAAAGTAATGTATCCTTCCAAACTTTTATCACTATAATAATATAATTTTGATTGTCATTTCTTAATTCCTTAACTTCTAAATAATCTGCTGCTTTGATATAAGTGATGAAACCTCCACTTCCCCTTCCCATTTTTATTAACTTTTGTGCTGGTATATGAAATAATTGATATCCATTTATATTTCTACTATTGATTTGTTCATCACGATGCCACATTTCTTGAAGGTTTATTATATTTGTCATAATAAATTTGGAATATTCAGCATCTGCCCAGCAATGTTCCATGGTAAAATATCAACATTTTGTTTGTTTTCATTTAAGAAAAACATTTATGCTGCTGCCTATTGCCCTTAAGTGTTTGTTTCTATTGATACATCTTATTTAGTTCCCTCTCGACTTCTCTTGCACCAGATAGTCAAATATCCATATTGTTGAATATTTTAAAGTGATTACTGACGTCTACATTATATTACTGTTCCAACTGTCCCCCTTTTTTACTATCAGATCTTTGTATTTTGTCCATCCTTTTTTTTTCATAAAATTTATCAAAATCAACTATCAAAATTCCTAGATTATCAAATGTATGCCTTGCCATTAGTATTTTTTCTGCTAGAACTCTATTATGTACACCCTGTGAGGGGAGGCGCTGGAGGCCTCAACAGGAGAAAAAGACCTAGAGGTTATGCTGGATCCATGTATGAATAACTCTGAGCAGTGCAGGAGAGTGGCTAGCAAGGCAAATAGGATGTTGGGATGCATTGTAAGGGGGATCACCTCTAGGAGCAGGGAAGTGATTCTGCCGCTGTACAATGGACTGGTTAGACCACACCTTGAGTACTGTGTACAGAACTGGAGACCACACTTGAAGAGGGACATACAGCTCCTGGAGAGAGTACTGAGGAGGCAACTAAGATGATACAAGGACTAGGGGATTTGATGAATGTGGACAGACTTGAGATGCTCTGCCTGTTTTCATTGGAGGTGAGGAGAGACAGGGGGGATATGATTGAGGTCTTCAAGTACCTCAAGGGAATAAATAGGGTAAACATGGAGGGGATCTTCAGACTAAAGCAGGGAGGTATTACCAGAGGGCATAGTTTGAAGTTGGAAGGTGGAAGGGTGAGGGGGGAAAAGAGGAGGAGGTTTTTCAGTGAGAGGGTGGTGGACCCTTGGAATGTGTTGCCTGGTGAGCTGGTTCAGAGAGCCACAGTGGAGGGCTTCAAGAGAGGGTGGAACACACACAGAAAGTGGATGTATCAGATGATGGCCTGGCCAAGGGGGGTGGGGATGGATGATAGGGGTTTCTGGAACTCAAGGGGGGGAGGGCCTCAGCACCCAACTAGGGATCTGAGGCTCGAGCAGACTTGATAGACCGTAAGGCCTAATCTGCTGGTAATTAGTATGTTAGTATGTAAGGTCAGATCAATCTGCTCGTCCTGAGTCAATCTTTTAAATATTATTTGGACATCAGTTATATCCTCTATATAAAACTCCAGTCCTAAAAAGTTTCCAAACAGGTGACAAATCTGTTTTTTTCATTTTGTTTTATTTTCATACCCTATATGTGTAATGCCAGACATTGACAACACTATGTTAGGTGTAATCTATATATTTTTTTCAATCTCATATACTAATCTTCCTAGATTTGGGTAGTTAGCCAGCTCTTTGACAAGCTCAGATTGGGTCTTGTTCTCCAAATTTCCCATATCCAATTTTATTTTCATTTGAACAGAGTAATCCATTTTCAAACTAGGTAGAAGACTTGGTTTGCTGGCCAAGGCACCTAGCTTCACCTGAGCTCTTTCCTTCTAAGATTTCTTGAAAGGCAGAGCAGAGAACCTTATCAGAGCAAGGGAAAAGGATTAAGACTTATTTTGGACAAGCAGATTTACTTTGTGTTGTTGTTTTTATTTTGTACTCACAGGGATTGCTACTGTTTGTTGCTAACATTTCATTGCTTTATTTTTCTCTGATTCAGATTGTTGTTGCTGGTATACCTTCTTCTGCATTATTACAAGGTGTGCCTACAGGTGTGTGCTAACAGATTACTGCTGTAATTTTCTGATTCAAATTGTCTTTTGCAAGGTATATTTTCTGTTACTGCTTTATTCTTCTCTGCCGCAAAGTATTTCTTACATGATACATCTTCTCTGAAATTATTACAGGTGGTGCTTTACAGGTTTTACAGTTTTATCTAACATTAGGATAAGCTTTCAGGGTTACTGCATTTGTTATTGACTGAATGTTTCTTCTTTTACCTCCTTGTTCTTTTGTCCGTGGTTGTTCTTTTTTGGCTGGAGAAGGGCCCAACCACCCACCCCTATCCCTAACCACCACACACTACATTCCTTTTATAGGGTACCACAGTTGTGACATTTTCTGTGGCAAAGCAGGAAGGGGCGGATCAGTGGAGCATCCACTAGGTGAGCTCATTTACGGGGAACTAGTAATTTAACTTGTTATGACAAGTTATACGAAAACAAAACACAAAATCAAATCATTACTTGCATTTTCTTCCTTCTAATTACTCTGACCAGGTTATAAAACCCAGCAACTTATCTGGAATGGATATCATTAACTGCAGGTACTGTGGAACACTTTTCAGAAGGACAGTCTTACAGGATTGAGGACACTGTCCTACATGCTGGGCCATTGGAGATCTTAGGGATCAGCTTCGGGCAGCATAGGCAGAGATCGCGCACCTCAAATTTCATATTCAAGGGGAAATACATTATAAGAACCACCCGCTATTTTCCCAACATCCAACAGAAGAACCTTGACTGCAGAGGGTAGTTTGTCCTTGAGGTTGGCAGGTGGTTAGGAGGGGCAGATCGGGTGCCTCATCACTCTGTGCTCTCCAACATATTACCTCCAAAAACCATATAAACACTACAAACAGGTATCTGTCTCTGTCTCTGACATCAAACAAAGGGGCAGAGGACACTGCAGAGCAGGACACCGTAGCACAGAAGCTAGCACAATAAAACTCATCCAAATCAGGTACCAAAACAAAAAAAGCAAAAAGGAAACCCAAAAACCTTCTGATCATAGGAGACTCCATGATTCGGGGAGTTGATACCCATCTCCAGCCAGGGGTAATCATCAGATGTTTCCCAGGTATATCAGCCTGGAGAGACACTGACCGCATTACTAAAATTGTTCACAAAGCAGGAGAAAACATTGATCTCCTGGTACACATAGGGACTAATGATCTCGCCAGCCGGTCAGTTGTGGAGACCAAGGAACACCTGACCAGGCTGGGTGACAAACTATCATCCATTTCATCCAGCATCTCCTTCTCTGAGAGTCTGCCAGTCTGGGAGAGGGGGCAGATGGACGGAAGGTCAGAGAAGGGGAGACAAGGGAGAAAAACATGTGGCTCAAGGGCTGGTGCCAGGAAAAAGGACACAGATTTGTAGGGAACTGGCAACAGTTCAGGGAGCAAAAGTTCTTTAAATTCGATGGACTGCATCTGACTAAGGAGGGAGTCAGTGCATTAGGGCAGAAGTTTGATGTCTTTGCAGAATATTTAAACTAGCAAATGGGGAGAGGGGTGCAGCACCCCATACGTCTAATGGGAAGAACACCCCTCCCCCCATAGCTAGTGGTCAAACAGGGTTTCAGCATGTTTGCAGTTCATTAGCATCACCAGGTAACAAAAAAGGTCCGTCTCCCCATACGACACACAGGGGAAATGCCAAACCTCACCCAACAACTAACACACTGAAATCTGGCCAATGGAAAGTCATGTACACAAATGTTCACAGCCTGGGAAATAAGATCCCAGACCTGCAGGCAATAATGTCAGAGGCTAAACTGGACATAGTAGCAATTAGTGAGACGTGGTTTACCAGTAACCACACTTGGGAGACTTCAGTACCTGGCTATGTACTGTTCAGAAGAGACCAAGGTGCAAAAAGGGGGGGGGGTGGAGTGGCCCTGTATGTCAATGAAAATATCAAAGCTACAGAAATTCAGAATACACATAAGGATCCAGAAGACCTGTCGGTCACACTGGAAACAGGAAATGGGACAGCCATAAGAACTGGGGTTGTCTACAGGCCCCCAGACCAGGGGGAGGACATGGACACATTACTGTTAGAAGATATACAAAACATGACAGCTAAAGGGGAGGTTCTGATAATGGGAAACTTCAACATACCAGATACAGATTGGTCAAGACCTACAGGAACATCTGCCAAAACTAGACACATGGTGGATTCCCTGCAGGGGAAGGGCCTCAAACACCTAGTACAACAACCCACAAGAGACAGGGCTATCCTAGATCTAGTACTGACTAACAGGGAAGGGATCACAGATCTCCAGGTAGAAGGCCACCTGGGGGCCAGTGACCATCACATGGTATGGTTTAATTTGGCCACTACATCTAAATCATCCCATTTCAAGGCAAAAATATGGGACTTCAGAGGAGCTGACTTTGATAAGATGGCCAACAGAGTTACGCTAGCCCTGGCAAAAAGAAACACAGGTGAGGGGGTACAGGCAAAGTGGGCAAGCATTAAGGATGCAATACTTGAAACAACATCCCATTGTGTTAGACAGAAAAGGAAATGCAAAAGAAGAAGGAAATCACTTTGGTTCCCAAATACAGTAGCAGAAAAGGTCAGAGCCAAAAGGCTGGCCTTCAGGAAATATAAAGAAACACAGCAAGATGAAGATAGAGTGGCATGCCAAACTGCCCTAAGGGAAGCAGGGAAGGCAGTAAGGCAGGCAAAGTCCCAAACTGAGGAAATACTAGCACAAACAGTAAAAGAAGGTGACAAGACTTTCTATAGATACAGTACATTAGTGAAAGGAGAAAGTCCAGAGGGGGTATAGCTAAGCCAAAGGAGAAAAGGGGGCATGTGAGGAGGAGGACCCTGTAAAAGCATCTATCCTAAATAGATACTTTTGTTCAGTATTTACTGAAGAGAAAGTAGGGCTGGGCCCACAGCTCAGCGCCATGGATACAGGGGGAGGGAGGTGAGCACTACTCCCTTCACAAAAGAAAGGGTCCTACAAGAGCTCACTAAGCTCAGGGTGGACAAGGCAATGGGACCTGATGGCATACATCCAAGGGTACTTAAGGAGTTAAGGGTGGAACTAGCAGAGCAATTAGCAGAACTGTTTAGTGAGTCTTTGAGCACAGGAGAGGTCCCAGAAGACTGGAGAAGGGCTCATGTGATCCCACTCCACAAGAATGGTAGCAGGGAGGAGGCAGGGAACTACAGACCAGTCAGTCTTACCTCAGTAGTGAGCAAGATTATGGAAGTACTCCTTAAGGAAAGGATAGTGCAACATCTGGAATCCATAGGGGCACAGGATCCAAGACAGCATGGGTTTACAAAAGGAAGGTCCTGTCAAACTAATCTCATAGATTTCTTAGACTGGGTAACCAGAGTGGTGGACCAAGGGGTAGCAGTTGATGTCACCTACCTTGACTTCAGCAAAGCTTTCAATGTTGTTCCAGATAGAAGATTGATAAATAAGCTGGGTAGGCTCAGGGTGGGTCAGAAGTTGGTCAACTGGGTGGCAAACTGGTTGACGGGCAGAAAACAGAGAGTGGTGGTAAATGGTATACAGTCAGAAGAGATGCAAGTCACAAGTGGGGTACCTCAGGGATCAGTCCTAGGGCCAGTCCTCTTCAATATCTTCATTAGTGACATTGCAGATGGACTAGAGGGTAAGGCTTGTCTGTTTGCAGATAATACCAAGATCTGCAACAGAGTAGATGATCCAGATGATGTGGGCAGAATGAGAAGAGATCTGGATAAACTAGCAAAATGGCCAGAAGAGTGGCAACTGGGATTTAATGCAAAGAAGTGCAAGATCATGCACATAGGGAAGAAAAACCCTGAAGCCACCTATAGGCTGGGAGGGGAGTTGCTGGCAGTCACAAAGGAAGAAAGAGACTTGAGCGTCATCATCACCGATGACCTGAAATCATCCAAGTAGACCTGTAAAGCAGTAGGTAAGGCTAGGGGGTTGTTAAGGTATATTAGTAGGGGTATCACAAGTCGTAAGAGGGAGATAATAATCCCTCTTTACAAGACACTGGTTAGGCCCCATCTGGAGTACTGCGTGCAGTACTGGAGGCCACACCTTCACAAGGACATTAACCAAATTGAGGCAGTCCAGAGAAGGGCAACCAAAATGGTGCAGGGACTGCATCAGAAGACATATGAGGGCAGATTAGTGGAGCTCAATATGTATACCCTTGAGCAAAGGAGGGAGAGAGGTGATATGATCGAGACATTCAAACACCTTAACGGCACTAACAAGGTGAAAGAGTCTAACATGTTTAAATATAAGAAAAATAGCAGGACAAGAGGACACAGCATGAGATTAGAGGGGGGCTGATTAAGGGGGAATGTGAGGAAATTCTTTTTCACAGAAAGGGTGGTGGATGCATGGAATGGCCTACCTCAGGAAGTGGTGGCTCTGAATACAGTGCAGGGCTTCAGACAGGCATGGGATAGGCATAAGGGAGCAATACAGATGAGTATGAATAGATAGGCCACTGACAGAGCAAATGCCAATGGCACATTTATAAGGTAGAAAAAGAAATGGGCAGACTGGATGGGCCTTTCGGTCCTTATCTGCCGTCAACTTCTATGTTTCTATGTTTGTGTTTCTAAACTATATTTTTTCAGTCTGATAGCATTACACCAAATGTAGTGAGCCACTCTTGCATGTTTGAAGAAAAATCAAAAGATTATTCTTCGATGTAAGATCTGCACATCTTAATAAATCACAAATATCACCAAGAGAAATCTCAAGCCCTAATAAATCATCACAGATCACATAACATAGGATTATTAGTATTTCTGGATTTTCATAATTAGTTGTTTGTATCCATCTTAAGGTTATTATCACCTCTGTTTCTTCTAATCTATTTGATCTTGCATTTCCTCTCTTATATGTATAAGTGTTATGGAAATAAAGTGCCAGGATTATGTAAGTGGGAACCTACAACAGAAAAGTTTAAAGGGTTCCCTAAGCTCAGCAGGTGGGATTTATTTTGTACTCTCCCCCCCAAAAAAAATTTGGAGATGGGCAGATCACACTTCCTTTATACTGGTCTAAAACTCTATTCTAATTCACTTTAGACCACTAGAAATAAATTTTAGCCTGAACAACATTAAAAAATGGTATCTTGAACAGAAAAAAACATTACCTTGTTGCCTAGCACCTGATATAGGATGAAAAAAGGTTACTCTGACATAACCAAGTGAGACTAGTATAGCAATAATTGATTTAGAATGAAATATGCTTTATGATTTGCTGTATATTGTATGTGTTTTCTTTTTAAGATACAGTATTTAACAACTTGTAGAAGAAAATGTTCTCTCTTTCTCTCTCTCTCTCTCTGTCGCTACGTGTGTGTGTGCATGTGTGTGTGATGGACATGTGACTAGATTAATCTATTTTTTTTATTTCTTTTATAAGTGTTATTATGCTTCTGTTATAAGTGGAGAAACATGATGTCCAGGGTCACATTTCCAAACAGGTTTCATGGGAAATATTGTCCAACTTAGCTGTTTTGTGGAATTTTCCTTTGGGAACATCTATCCACAGAGCCTGAAAGGCAGATGTGAGAGTGATATTTTGAACACCTCAGGCATCCTGAAAGGCAAGGCATGGGGCTGAACACTTCAGACATCATGGAAAACAGAGTCATAAAGTTGGACCAAGCAATGTCTGGGTGTGAAGTGAGCCAGTTGGTCTGGATGATGTTATCCAGACAAACACAAATGTGAACAGCAGGGAATCGTAATTCAAAAGGGGTGAGACCATCCCTCACAGTTAAAGGGTATAAAGTGGGGTGCTGAAAGCCAGCTCTTGCTCTTTTCTCTGGGACAGTTAACATCCAAAGACGGGGTGACAGAGGGCCCTGCCATGAACAGCTAGCTGCTTGGTGAGCATAGAACAGTTTAGACAAGGTGTCTTTCTAGCTAAGGGCGGGTATACTTTATAGACTGAAAAGAAAGCTCAGTTTCTTCTATAAGTCAACTGTCTGTGCAACTCCATTTATTTTCATTTCTAATAACCTTGCAAACCTTTTGTCTGAATGTAAATATACCCTACTTGTAAATACTTGAAGTCACTAGTAAATAATCTATTTTTGATAAAACAAATGGCTGCCTGTTTATTTACTAAGGTAATTTGGTTATTTCTGATGGACACTGTTTGCAATCCATCCCTGAAGGACATTCTACCCACAGTTATTGTGCTGACTTTCCTGATCTTGTGTGAAGAGGAGGTAAGAAGCAAGTTTCCCAGTTCCTGTACTGGTGAAAACCTGGTGGTGGCAGTGAACGAGAAGTCCATGGTGTGGGATTTTCATCACCAACTGGTGGCAAAGTGGTGGGATCACTGCTTCAACTTGTGCCAGTATGGTCTGTATCAGTGCACAGATTTAAAGCCAGGATTTGTGCACAGTGTGCGTTCCTGTAGAGACAGGGACTCTGAGAGAGAATTAAGAACCTTACCTAGCACACGGGTGACACAGTGCCAGTAGAAATATTATTTGTATGTTTTTTGTTTGTTTATTTAAAATCTGGAAATGTTCATGGGCCAAAGACTCATTTACATGGGTGACCAGAACAAATAACAAAAATATGCAATAACAAACATTAAGCAAGACATAATAGTGAGTCAAACAAATATATGCAGTAACAATGTTTAAAGACTAGTCAGTGAAACATTTACATCTGTTACTGGAGAAAAGATACTTTTATAGGGCTATTCTGAATGTATATAGAGAGTTGCTGACATCAGTTATCATTGACGGTAAGGCATTAAAAGCTACTGGCAACCAGGTTAAAAGAGTCCTACTGTGTAAATGGCAGTCCCAGATAATCCCCTCCCTGGGGAGGTACTTACCTCCATGGCTCAAGTTGCCAACTGGGGTAGAATATCACATACTGTGACCAATACCCTCTTTAAATATACTGCCCTCTGGACTCCCTTCCTTCTGTTTTTGAAACCTAGGGAGGGAATCAGCTGAATAGGCACAACTATGCTACTATAATGGTCTCCTCTCATGGTGCATTTAGGGGCAAGTGCTGGAGAGATTGTTATTGAGTTATAGGGGACCCTGCTCTACAGATGACATGGTATATATCAGTAAAGGATAGTATCTTCTCTGACAGTGAAGACCTGTTTGCTTTGTGTGTGTGATCTCTTGTATATTGTAGGCATAAAGTAGAGGACAGCGGCCCTGGACCTCTCATAATTTCTGCTGCTTTGTCAAATACTGCAGAAACTAGCAGGATGGGGCCAGGTAAGATTTGTTTATATGAGTTAGTTATAATGCAAGGCACCAACTGCTAATACTTTCAAAGTTAATCTCCAGCTGGATAGGTGTTGTACATCCAGGCACACAGTATTATCATACTGCTTACCTGGCTAGTATATTCAGTCCGTTACTATTTGGCCAGCATTATCCGTTCTCTGCTTCTACAGACATATGTAATAGTCTGTAAGATCTTTGCAATGTATCTGACTGTTTTAATGTTTGCATCATCTTAATAAGTCAAATCAATAAAACTTATTAACCACAAAAAAAAGCTACAGGCAAAGTATATAGCAATGATCTCATAAAATATGAACTATACCTTAACAGTCACGAGTCAGGATATATAAACAGTTACATTGCTTACTACTTTTTTTTATTTCTAGACAGCATAGTGCAGCATATTTTGAAAAGATGAAGTCCTCTACCGATGTCAGATTTAATGTACAGCAGATCCATAAACTGTCACAGCGAGGGGGATTGTCCATGAGAGCCTGACAAAGAATGAACTTATGGAAGCCCTGTCAGTGCATGACCGAATGCCAGTGGGGCAGACAGTTCCAGAGGTGGATGGCCCAATACTTGTGCAGCAGGTGGTCAATGAGGAAGGTGACCAAGGTAATGAGACTGAGCTCACTGCGAATGAGCAAGAGGGTACATTGTGGCACGAGCTGGGAAAGCTGTACAGTCCGAACCAGAGCTGAGTGCTGGCGCAGCTGGGCCTCAACCTCAGGTTGAGACCCTTAAGATGGAGCTTGCACTGACGGAGGCCAACCTGCAAAGTGCATGGCTGGAGGCAAAGGAAAGACAGAAGGCTCACCAGCATGAAATCCAGATGCAGGAGGAGACAGCAAGGTGGGAGGCAGAGGAAAGATAGAAAGCTCACCAGCAAAAAATCCTGATGCAGTCTGAAAGAGAGAAGGAACTAGCAGACTGAGAGAAGGAATGACAGCACAAGATCAAGATGGTGAAACTGTGCCAGCAAACACCACAGCAAACCATAACTAGTGGCATAGGGGGGCCAACCCACAAAGCCACAATTAGCTCTAAAACGTTTCCGCAATACCAGGAGGGAGATGATCTTGATTGGTTTTAAAATCATCTGAGAAGGAATGCGTGCAGATTAAATTGGATAGGGCTAAGGTGATGACCCACCTAACACCATTGCCTACTGGCCATGCTTTGCATGCATTTGCTAGAATGGATGATAATGAGTGTGTGGACTGTGAGACAATAAAAAGGGTGTTGTGTGTGCTTTTAACTGACTCCTGAGGCTTACAGCTGAAAATTCAGAGAACTGAGAAAAGGCCTAGGAGACAGCTATATTGAATTGCATGTCTAAATGTGTACCTATTTAGACCGCTGGGTGGATGGTGCTATAGTTAGGACTGTAGAGCAAATGAAAGATTTGAATGCAAGGGAACAATTTCTTAAAATTGTACCTGATGACCTGTGGATATGGCTACTGGATTGTGCATGCAACTCTGCGAAGGAGGCAGCAGAGAGTGCTGATCTGTATGTGTCCAGCAGACCACATTCGTAGTGTAAGAACAATGGGGGTGGGGAAGTACATGGTTTTAAGGGGACCCAGGGAGGGCAGCCTAAAGGAAACCAGCCTGCACACAAGCCCAAAACAGAACCCAACACTTCTGAGGGGAACAAAGAGTTGGGGGCAAAGGAATACTGTATTTGCTAGAAAGTGGGACATCTCATCTCTCGTATGACTGTCCTAAAAACATAAGCAAAGTGCAAAAGCCTGGGGGAGATTGTGACCAAGACAGGACTCAGTAGCTGGTAGGCTGTGCACACACTGTAGTGCCACCAAACTTGTCCAAGCATATGCAGCCTATTCTAGTTAATGGGACAGTAACGCTGGGATTGAGGAACACTAGCACATCCATCTCCATGGAGAGGCAGGATCTGATCCAGGTGGAGTAGATTTTGCCGGGGTAGTTTTTCAAGCTTCGAGGAGTCAAGGGTCCAGTAGTCCAAGTGCCCATGGCTCATGTCTTCCTAAGCTGGGAGGGGGGCCGTGGGGTAAGGGAGGTGGGAGTTGTACCTGATCTCCCTGTGGATGTGATCATGGGGAATCATTCTGACCCAGGGAAAACCTAGTATGTGTTACTACCCATAGCCAAGCAAAGCAGCAAGCTCCTGAGGACAAAGAGGGGGCAACACAACCTGTGCTCACCTGTCCCTCAGCAGCTGAAGGGGGAGCTAATAGGGGTGAGGTGGTAGCTAGGAGTAGCAGCCCTGAGCCACAGCTGCAAACAGAGGAGGTCCCAGATGAGGCAGACTTCCTTCAGAACATTAGGAAGGGTCAGATGGGAGGAGCTTGGTAGAGCCCAGCTATTTAATTCTACACTCCAAAGACTGAAAGAGATGGCAGATATTCCTGAGGACTCTCAGGGGAGCAAAAAGACAGTTTACTGGGAGAATGGGCTGTTGTACAGGACATGTACATCACGGTAGGGGGAGGCTAGAGGGAAAGGTATTCTGGCAGCTGGTAGTCCCCTGGGGCTACCACAAGCAGCTTTTGGCCCTGGCCCATGACATCCCTTTTTCAGGCCACCTGAGTATTAACTGCACAAAAAGGCAGCTTGCCAATAACTTCTTTTGGCAAAGCATGTACACAGATGTGGTAACTTACTGTAGGACTTGTCCACAGTGCCAGATGGTGGGGAAGGTAGGGGACAATGTTAAGGCAGCTTTGGTGCCCCTGCCTATTATTGATGAACCCTTTAAGATGGCAGCCATAGACAGAGTGTAGCATCTGAGTACCCCAAGTCACATGAGCAACAGATACATACTAGTTGTTGAGGACTATGTAACCAGGTACCCCAAGGCCATGGCCATGTCCTCCATTGAGGTGGAAAAAGTGACTGATGAGCTCCTGGGAATATTCAGCTGACTGGGATTTCCCCAGAAGATTTTGTCAGACCTGGGACAGAATTTCATGCTATCACTAATGACTAGTCTACAGGAGAAATGCAGGGTGAAACATCTCCATGCCTCATCCTATCACCCCGAGACAAATGGCCTTGTTGAGGGGTTCCATGGGACAATCAAAGCTATGCTCAGGACATTTGCTGACCAGCACAAGAAGGAGTAGGACAAATATTTGCCCCACCTCCTGTTTGCATACAGAGAAGTCACACAAATGTCGGCAGGGTTCTCACCCTTTGAGCACCTGTTTGGTCACAGAATGAGGGGGCCCATAGATTTAGTCAGGGATGAATGAGAATGTAACCTTGCCTCCCAAGGGGAGTCTGTTGTGGAGTACATCCTGAATTTCAGGGCCTGGCTTAAGGAGCTCATGGAGCTTGCCCATGAGTACCTAGCCACTACACAACAATGGCAGAAAACCTGGTATGGCCATGGGGCCAGAGCCCAGGAGTATGAAGCTGGACAGCGAGTGATGGTACTTGTCCCAGCCTGACACAATAAATTGCAAGCAGCATGAGAGGGCCCATTCTCCATAATCAGGAAGGTGAGTGAGGGTAAATATGCAGCAGGGCTGCCTGACAGAAGGTGCAGGCAGAGGGTATATCATGTGACCATGATGAAGCCCTACTATGATAGAGACAAAATGATCCTTACTGTGTGCAGTGCACCAGAAGAGGCAAATAAGCCTGATCCCCTTGTGGACCTCCTTGGGGAAACATGGGAGGGATCCTCAGTGGATAACCTCATCCTCTCAGGGCAGCTGACTCTGGTCCAGGCAGAGGAGATGAGGGGGTGCTATGAGCATTTGGGGACATGTTCACAGGGAGACTGTGGTACATTATGATGGCTAAACACCATCTGGATACTGGGACCCAAGTGCTACTGAGGCAGTCCCCCTACATGGGTACTAAAGGGAGTTAAGCAGACAATGCTAGCGGAACTCAGGAAGATGCTGGCCCTTGGAGTGATCCAGGAGTCCAGTAGCCCCTGGGCCTTGCCCGTGGTCCTGATCCCCAAAAGGTATGATACCACATGGTTCTGTGTTGACTGTCAGAGGCTCAACAGCTATACAGAGTCAGTTGCCTACCCATGCCCAGAACAGACGTGACCTTGAAACAGCTGGGGGGAGTATGGTTCCTGACCATGATAGACAAGAGAAAGCGCTACTGGCAGGTACCCATAACCCCTGCAGCCAGGGAGAGGTCTGCTTTTGTTGCACCATTTGGCCTATTCAAATCCCAAGTAAAACCATTTGGGATGAAGAATGTACCCACAACTTTCCATCGGCTTCTGGATCACATTCTGGCAGGGGCAGGTGAATATGCACTAGCATACAAGGATGATATCGCCATTTACAGCCAGACATGGGAGGATCATGTAAGGCATGAGAGGGAGGTGTTCCACAGACTGAAGGCTGCAAGGCTGACAGTTGAGGCATAAAAATACCAAGTAGGCATGACCGAAGTGTCCCACTTTGGGCACTGGGTGGGCAGTGGATGCATCCATCCAGAACCTATGAAGGTTGATGCCATCCAGGCCTGCCTTACCCCTGCCACAAAGAAACAGATAAGGGCATTTCTGGGGACACCTGGGTACTACAGGAGGTTTGTCCCTCACTACAGTGATAAGACCAAGCCCCTGACAGACCTGATGAAAAATAAAATGCCAGAAAAAGTTATCTGGACTAAGAACTGTTAATCTGCCTTCTTAGAGTTGAAGAAGGCCTTATGTGGGTCACCTGTGCTTGCTAGCCCCAATCATGACCTAAGTTTCACAGTGCACATGGATGCTTTGGACCTTGGGCTGAGTGCTGTCCTGAGCCAGGTTACACTGCAGGGGGAAGAATCACCCTAGAGTGTATCTCAGCTGGAAGCTTCTGCCCATGGAGGAGGAGGAGGCATATGCTACAGTAAGAAGGGAATGTCTGGGGACAGCGTGGGCCCTTCAGAAGCTGCAGCCATACCTGTACAGGAGGGAGTTCACTGTGATCACAGATCATAATCCCCTCATATGGCTCCATAGGACTAGTGGGCAAAACACACAATAATTGAGCTGGAATTTGGTACTACATTCATTTAATATGATCATTCAACACCGAAGTGGGAGTGCAGAATGTCAGTGCAGATGGACTGTCAAGGCAGGGCTGAGTGCATAACATGTGCCTTTATATGCTCTCCAGGCCCTACATGAATGGTAGTGTCTCTTGGGGGTTGCTCAAAAGAGACACCCCTTTGTTTCCCAGGGGGAGATGTGAGGACATGTTACTAGATTGATCTATTAATTTCTTTTTTTCTTTATTTCTTTTGTTAGTGTAATTATGCTTCTGTTATAAGTGGACAAACATGGCTTCCAAGGTCACGTGACAAAGCAGGTCTCAAGGGAAATACTGGCCAACTCAGCTGCTCAGGGGAATTTTTCCTTGGGAACATCTAGCCACAGATCCTGAAAGGCAGATGTGAGAGTGCCATTTTGAATGTCTCAGGCATTTTGAAAGGCAGGGGCATAGGGTTGGACACATTGGACATCCTGGAAAACAGAGTCATAAAGTTGGACCAAGGGATGTCTGAGTGTGAAGTGAACCAGCTGGCTCAGGAAATGTCATCCACACAAGCACACATCTGAACAGCAGGGCACTGTCACTCCAAAGGGGTGAGACCACCCCTTACAGAAAAGGGGTATAAAGCTGGGCACTAAAAGCCAGTTCCTGCTCTTTTTTCTTTTCTCTGGGACTGTCAACATCCAGAAATGGAGAGGAGGGGAGGATCCTCCCACAAGCAGCTAGCTACTTGGTGAGTAGAGACAGTTTAGACAAAGGGTCAGATATTCAGACCGCACCAGGCTGGGGCGCAAGCCTGTGCGCAGCGCAACTAGGATGTGCCTGGGGCATCACCTTGGTGATATTCAATGGTTCTGTGCCATGGCTCAGCACCACTGAATATGGCACAGTGGCTACCCACATTGCATATGGTGCAGTGGCACTGCACCAGTGCAAGTGGCAAGTGAGGAGCAGGGGGATGCGCCAGTGAAAGTAGGGTTGCACTAGGTGCAGGAACCCTGATTTTCAGTGGTGAGTATGCAAATGGGGCTATTATGCATGCAAGGCACAAATGGGGTCATTTGCATGTCATTATGGCCCATTTTGCATGCAGGTGTGCTGATCACCAGCGACTTGCACCTGGTGCCCTGCCAGGCTGCAGCCATGGGGGACTGATGCCCCCTGCCCCTCTGTGGCAAGGTGCCCCAATGCCTGTTCATGGGCATTGTAAATATACTGTCATCCCTGGTGGTCCAGTGGACCATCTTCTGCCTGATCGTGGGCTTTGTAATAAAAGTATCATCCCTGGTGGTCCAGTGGATACATGATGGGCAGGAGTGTGATATGTGAAATATCTTCATGAGTGAACAGTGACCTCTGGATACTCATGAGTGCCGAAGGCATGAGTGACATTATCCAGAGGTCACTGTTCACAAGTGAAGATATTTCACATATCACACGATCTGCATATCATGTGTGCGATTTATACAATAGATTTTTCTAAAGTGGTTCTGTGTTGCTTTCAAGCTGTGTGCAAGATAGAAACACTTCTTCCGCATTCATTGGTTTTGTTTTCTTCTGTAATGAGAATTTATTTATTCTTCCAGTATAGTTCAGCTGTATCAAAGTATGTTTGTTGATTTCAGTCTGCCTGGTTTGATGCATTTAGCAGTCAGTACTCTTTCTTTTTTTTCTTTTAGTAGGAACTTTAGAGATCTTCTTAGCATGTGAATTTCTTTGAGAATGAATCAGTAAACTAGTTGTTAGGTCTTCAGGTACTTGAAAGACAGGTGAATTTCATTTGTTTTAATGAGCTGAAACAAGTTGCAGCACTGAGGGAGGAGTTAATGGGCTTGTCTGTGGCATCACCACAGTGAGAATAAATGCTGGTAAGGTAAGCACAGTATGTATAAACAGCATTTATCATCACTGTGTTAGCCTGGCTTGCATTTATCTCTTTGTTGTAGTAATACATGCTTTTATCAGTGAAAAATATAGCTCACTCTATTGTCTAACTATATATAATATATATATATATATATATATATATATATATATATATATATATTTATGTTGCAAAAAACTTTGTTAATGCATCACTTAGGGTTCCACCAACAAAAGTTGAGAAATGTGGTGTTAGGATTTCTTACTCTAACACCCCACCCCACCCTGCAGACAGCAACAGGCATGGGGGGTGAGCCTTGGGGTTGCTGCCTGTAGGGTGGGAGTGGGTGTTTGGGTTTGATGCCAAGACACCACATTTCCCATCTTATGTTGGTGGAACCCCAATTGATGCATTAATGAAGTTTTTTGTAACTAATTTTCTTACTTTTTGGGATAGTATAATCATAGCCTTATTTGGCTGTGGGAGCACAGGGCCCTCTGGGCCCTGCATGCCCATGCATTCATAATGTTTGAAAGATTGTAATTGTATCCAAAAGGAACTTTGGTTGGGGCATGCCCTTTGTACCCTAAACATTTCAGAGCCAAATTGCAAACTGTTTCTTCACAGCGAAGTGACAAGGAAATAACAGTGTACACCACACATTACAATGTTATCCAATGGGAAAAAAGCAAAATCTAACCCCCACAACTCCAGAGCAAAGTAGTATTTTTTTATGAAACCAGCAAAATGCACATTTGTGGGCAAGCACTTTTTACCCTGAAAGTTTTAGAGTAAAATTGCAAATCATTTTTTCACAGCAGAGTGACAAAGAAACAACTGTGTGCACCTCATATCACAAAGTTTTCCTAAGGGGAAAAAAAGCAAATTTTAACCCCCAGTACTCCATAGCAATATAATATTCTTTCACCAAACCAGAAAAAGGCACATCTGTGGGGCAAACCCTTTGTATCTTGAACATTTCAGACAGAAATCAGAAACAGTTTAGGAACTGTGGAGTGGCAACGAAACCGGTATTACCATTTTAGTCAATGGTAGAGCATGATAAAGGATCCTTTTTTGAAAAACAGAATTCAAAATCATGCTAACCCCATTGTAGTCAATGGAAAAGCATGACAAAGGATCTTTTTTTCAGGAAATAGGATCCTATTTTGTGCTAATACCATTGAACTCAATGGTAAAATGTATTCCCATGTAGTCTAGTGGTCCCTCCTCCCTCCTCGAGGTCGATCCCTGTCCTGTTCATTTAATTTAGAATGCCATCTCCCTAAAAAAAATATAACCCTGGTAGTCTTGTGGTTCTTTTCCCCACCCCAGATGTCCAATCGCCATCCCTGTATAAAAAAAATATGTTTCTTGGAAGTCTAGTGGTCCCTCCCCCCTCCCCCAATGTGCAGTTGCTGTCTCCATATAATAAAAAAATGTCTTGGCAGTGTAGTGATCCCTCCCCCTTCCCCAATGTCTGATTGCCATCCTCTTATAAATAAAAATTCCTTGGTAGTCTAGTGGTCCTTCCCCGTCACCGATCCCCATCCTGTAAAAACCAACTCCAATCCATGGTGGTGTAGTGGACCCCCAGAAAGGTCATTAGGGTGCTGGCATTACAGCGCTGGGACACCACAGAGCCAGTTTCTGGTTTTGCCACCTCCTCCCCGAGGTTCACCCCCAGAGTTAGAATCATTATTAAGGGGAGGTGTGGGGGGCATCGGGGGCACAGTCCCCCACAAAAAGAGAGGTCAGTGAAATCGGCAGTTGGCATTTTGATGACTGGGTGCACTACTGCTGGCACCCTGACATGGTGGAACCAGTGGACCCACCAACCCCTCACCCTGTCAGGTCATCACCCACCACATTGCTCCCCCATCCTGAGTCCTGGTCAGTGACCAGCACAGCCCTCCTCTAACTTCCACAGTTGGCCACTGACTGAGCTATGAATGAGTGTCCACCAGGGTGTGTGTGCCAAGTGCCCCAAACCACCAGTATGTACCCACCAGCCACAATCCCACCCCACATGACAGCCCCACAGGGCTGGGAAATCTCCCCCAACTGTCATAGCCCCCCACGGCCCTAGTTCCCCATCAATGTGTACAAAGATGCCCCACAGCTATGGAACCCCCCAGCCTGTGATGCCCAAATACTGAATATAGATGCTCCAGAAGGCTAGCACCCTCCTGCATGCCTGTACCCCATGTATAGTACTGGCCCCACAGGGCTAGTGTCCCCCATGACCATTCTCCCTTGTATAGTACTGGCCCTGCAGGGCTAGCACCCCACACCCCCAACCATGGATGTGCGATATGCACAACAAAGTATTTACATAGCCCCCAATCGCCTGGTAGTCTAGTGGCCCCTCACACCGCCCACTGGCAGCCCACCCCACTCCCCCTCCCCAATCTGGCAGCCAGCCACGATTGGCACAGCCCTCTCTCCACCATGGCCAGCCACCAACTGAGCTCTGTATGAGCATGTACTACTGCAAATAATACATGCTCAATAAATGATTGTTCATTCATTGAGCACGTGCAGTGTACAGTAGTAGGCACTCATACGGAGCCCAGTCGGTGGCTGGCCATGGTAGTGAGAGGTGGGTTTTGCCAGTCACTGGCTGGCTGCAGGTCAGGGAGGGGATGTGGAGTGGGCTGGCACAGCGGGTGGGGGGCCACTAGACTGCCAGGGAAATTGGATTGGGTCAGGTGGGGGTTCGAGACTTGCAGGGATTCTGGGATTAGGCAAGCCCTGCAGGGCATATGTGCAGAAACAGGTTCAGGGGCTATTGGGTTGGTACTGGGGGTTGGGAGCACTATCAGGCCCATTGAGGCTATGGAGATCATGACATGGAGGGGCACTAACACCCTACACATCCAGGCTGCGGCTTGCAACATACCCTGCAAGTATGCCCTTTGTTCGGTGTACCTGTGGGAATTTCTCAAGTTGCAGGACGTAGCCACGGGGACCCTGCCCCTTCTGAAATCAGGCGCAGGTGCCTTGTCGCAACTGTGTTGGCACAAATTGCCTTTGGCGGTGACTTGCGCCATTCTTCTAGAATCACCCCCTTGGTCTTTAATGAAAATAGTACCCACTAGTGAACACTCTGTTTAAATACAGTATTTCTTAATCACTTAACAAAACACTTCATCACTTAATAACAACTAAAGTGCTAGTGCTAGTGTAATACTAAAATCATGTGCAAATCTCAATAATGCAATCAAAACAGTGTGTACAACAAGAAAAACACAAACTTTCATCTCCCTCATTTATTTCAATGAGACTAGCGGTCCTTTATAACCACATAAACCTATTACTGTCCTATTTAATTTACAGACAATGTTATAAATGGTCCAAAGTTTTTTGTTGTCTCCCTAGAAAAAAGCTTCCTTACATTCTTTTTATTGAAAACAGGACCATCACCAGGATTACTGTGTTAAAATACTTTTTGATAACCCATTTATGCTGGTAGAAAGGCAGGGAGAAGAAGAAAAAGAAAGCATATAATCAATTATCAGACTAAACTGTGAACTATGCAAAGAGCAAACTCCTTTTAACAGGGAAAAAATTCCATGTTAAAGCTCTAAAGAGGTGGGATTCAAACCAGACTACAGTTAAAAGTGAACTGAGTTCCACCACCTAATCTATATGGTACAACACTACAAGGCTTATTCTTATACAGCAGTTACAATGCACAACCAACATTTTTTACTAGAAATTATAAAAGTTACACCTCTTGAAAAAAAGCTAGAATAAAAACCTGTAAGGTTTTTACAATAAAAGTCCTCTCTCAGGGAAATATTTTTTTATATGGGGATGGAGATCACACGTCGCAGGAGAGGGAGGGACCACTAGACTATCAGGGAAATATGTTTTATACGGGGATGGCAGACGGACATCGGGCATACTGTCCCCACCCCCAAGTTTCTGCTGTACACCGAGGGGGAGCCCAATCCCCCTCGGCATCATGCCCCCCCCTCTTTCTTTGCCAACGGGGTGCCCAGTCCCCTCAGCTCTCCCACCCCTCGCATCTGCCGATGGGGGTGCCCAATCCCTGCTGGCTAAAGCCCCCAAACCACTCAGGTGGCACAATGTTCCTGAAAAAAACAGTCCTGTGATGTTTTTTAACCCTGTAAACAAGAAAATGGTCCTTGCTGAGTCTTTGGCCCCACCCCAACCTGCACCCACCCTCTGCACACCCTGCCTCCCCACACCCCCACCCCATACTTACCTCCAGAGCCCGGAGCGACAATCTTCAGTGGACCGGAACACGCCTGCACTCTTCAAAGCCGACTGCGAACTGAAGAAATGCCAGTAAGCTGTATAATGGCATAAATGGGTTTTTTCAACTTTGTGTGTATCTCAGGCATTTTTGGAATTTTGGCACCACATTTTCAACATGGGGTTATTGGGACTCCTCCTCATGAATTCAGCTGCTGTCATGGTGTTATTCAGTCCCAAAAGGTGATTTTGCAGTCACTGCAAGGAATCACCTTTCGGGACCGATTAATGAAACGACAGTGTTAGTTTTGATGAGATGGGCTTTTAAAAAAGCCTATGTTGCAAATTTGGTGGAAAAAATCCAAAAAAATGACTGTTTTATGGGCGTGCATTGCGCAATTGCTACGCATGCTCATAACTTCGAGAATTTGCAATACTTTCACTACAGATTTTCAACATTGGCATTTTTCCGCACCTCCTTATGAACAGTACAGCTGTCATTTTTCACATCCTGGCCGAGATGTGTTTTTGTGCTTCCTGTGCAGAATAGCGCAGTCTCTTTGGGATATCAGTGTTTGGGACAGATTAAGATCGAGCGAGTGAGAGAGGGGGAGTGACCCAGCTCAACTGAGCTCTGTCAGGACTGCTGCAGATTTCTTTGTGAGCAGAAAAAGGCACCAACGCAGGTAGGAGCCCTGTACAAAAGGGCAGCCTGCAGCGCCAGGAGAAACAGAATGAGCGAGTGAGGGATGGGGAATGAGCGAGCTCAACGGAGCTCTGTTGGGACTGCTATGGATTTCTTTGTGAGCAGAAAAAGGCACCACTGCAGGCAGGAGCCCAGTACAAAAGGGCAGCCTGCAGCACCAGGAGAAACAGAATGAGCGAGAGAGGTGGAGTGAGTGAGCTCAATGGAGCTGTGTCCGGACAGCTGCAGATTTCTTTGTGGGCAGAAAAAGGCACCAACAAATGCAGTAGCCCAGTACAAAAAGGCAGCCTGCAGCGTCGGGAGAAATAGATTGAGCACGTGAGAGAGGGGGAGTGAGCGAGCTCAATGGAGCTCTGCCGGGACTTTAGAGTTGACCACCCTCCCGCCCAGGGTCCTCTGTGGTCCTATATTACAGCAGGGTCTCTGGAGTGGAGGCAAAGCAATGACTGGATACTTTTAGGATTGCTGTAATAATACAGATTTAGTTGTTCTGTGTACTTCTCTAACTGCGCTAAGTACTGAGCTATACTGTTAGGATTGCTGTAAAAATACACATTTATTTGTTCTGTTTATTTCTCTAACTGAGCTGAGTAATACTTGGAGTGCAATAGGATTTCTAACTGAGCTAAACGAAACTATATGAGAGATGAGAACAAAAAGCATGGTAGCTGAGGGGTGAAAAATGGACAAGAAGGCTTTAGGATTGCTACGGTAATACAGTATCTAATGGATGAGATTTGAGACTGAATTAACCCGGTCAGCAAGGGGTCAGTAGGGGGACTAGTTGGGGGGGCAGGAATTTGAATAAATAGGGGCCTTACAGTTGTAGTAGGGTACAAAACCTGGGAGTAAGAGCCATAACATAAGATGGGGGCCAAAATGGGGTAGGTGCCACATGTCAATAGGGCGGGCATCTTTGGAAGGGTGATGGGGTGTATTGGGTGTAGGTCCACCATGATCCTGGACTGGGCTTGGAGGATGGGGGGATGTATGGTCTCCAGATGACTGGCTAGTTTGAGGGAGGAACTGTGGTGGTTAGGGAGGAGTCTAAGTGGCAGGGCAGATGAGTATGGTAGGCATCCTGGGGGGGGATAGGGGATGGCAAAGGAGGACGGAGGAAGAACAACTAGGGCATGAAACTGACCCCAGTATCAGAGGCACTAACAGAAAAGACAGGAGAAGGGAGGGGGGTGCCTGAGGCGAGGGGGGACCTCCTGATGGGGAGGAAGAGACCATGAGGAGTACCAGGGGAGACAGCACATGGCTGGGGTTGGGGAGGGACCAGGGGTGGCATGGAGGGGAACAAGTAGGAGAAGGGAACTGATAGGGGGAAGAGATGTAGGTGGGATATTGACTAAGAATAGATTTGAACCTCTACTGAGGGAGAGAAAGGGGGAGCAGGAACATACTGAAGGGGGAAGGACAAGTGGGGCATGAGAGGGATGGCAACAGGCAGGAGAAGAGATAGCGAGGACGAAAGGGTAGAAGGGGGTTAGTAAGAAAGGAGGGGGTGGTGAATGGAGGAGAGAAGGCTACAGGAAGGGGGAAGGATGGGAGGGGCATCACTACTGGGGTAGAAAGGAATGGGGCTCTAAATCGACAACAGCGGGGATAGGAGGAGGTTGGAAATCAGTAGGGGAGGAGGGGAGGTCGACATGGGAAGCCCAGTAGGAAGCAGTCAGGCTGGGAATGGGTTCAAGGGGGATGGGAGGATCAAGGCAGAGAAAAGGGTTGAGGCAGAAGTAGGGGGTACAGATACAGAAGTCACAGAGGGTGCAGCTGGCAGGGGTAAGGAGCAGGGAAGAATGAATACTGGGGTGGTGGAAGGGGCATTAGAAGGGAAAGGGGTTAAGGGATGGGGGGGTACTCATCCTGGGGGATTCTATACTGAAACGAGTGAGATGGGGCAGAAAGGGGGAAAGGCACAGCCATATTTAGGTTGAAGCTGTCCTCAGGTTGACTGCAGGAGGGGCAGGGCAGGCACTGTTCAAGGATGCAGTGAGGAGGAGGAAGAAACCTCATTTACTGTTGCATGTGGGTACAAATGACTTGGTGGGGGGACACTGTGGAAGTAGTTTGGGGGAGGTTCGAGTAGTTGGGCAGGCAGTGTGAGTGGGTGGGGGACTCGGTGGCATTCTTGGAGGTACTGCCAATACCATGTGCAAGCATGGGGAGGACGGGTAGGCTTCAGGAGTTCAACGAGTGGCTGAGGGATTGGTGCCACACCAAACATTATGGGTTAGTGACTAACTGGGGTAGGGTCCGGGAGGAATAGTGACATGTACGTGGGGGACAGGGTTCACTGGAGCAGGAAGGGAAGGGGAGTATTAAAGGCAGCATTACTGCCAGTCCACTGGCACTGAGGGTTGTGGCTCTGGACACCACATCTCACCCCATGCTGGTGACCCGGGTTCGGATGCAAGCCTGGGCCACCAGGGGTCAGCAGGGAAGGGATAGGATTGAGCATCCGCAGGACTGCTCTCCTATCCTGGGGCGGGATCCAGGGACCCATCGCTCTGAAGCATCCCCTGGTGACGACCAGGGCCACTACTAGAGCGGTGTAGTAAAGGGGGCAGAGTGTGGTGGACGTTGGCATGCTGTGCCTAAGCGTCATTGCACGCCCGCACTCCGCAAAGGGGAGAAAAGTGGAAAATGGGCTACAGTCAGGCAGCATGAGCTTCCGACCCCCACTGCCCACCCGGAATAGTGCCTCTTCAACCGGATCCTGCTCCGGTGGGTCGAGCTGAGAAGCTCCTCACCACCCCGCCATGGGGAGTAAACTGTGGAAGTGAGCAGGTAGACCTGATGTCAGGTCCAGGGCTGGGGGGGGGTCTGTCGGGATGACCAAGCCGACCGTAGCCCGGGAAGAAAATATGTACAAAAAAAAAGGCAAGATTAGAGGGGGTATATCTCTACTAAGGTGGATTTAAACTAGTGGGGGGGGGTGGCCAAAAGACTGAGGTTGGTAGAAAGGCCTGGATAGGGGAGCCTAATGAGCTCACTGCCCTAGATATAGGTAAAGGTGGAAGCGTAGTAACCCTGGAAGGGGGTGGGCAAAGTTGTTTGAGTGTAATGCAGAAGGCACCACCACCTGGTAAGAATAAGGAGGAGAGAGGGTGCGGACTACCGGGAGGAGGGACACAGGCCGAGAAAGAGAAGAGTGAGGAGAAGGAGAGATACGGGTGGAAGGTGGTCTGACTAAATTAATAGACAACTGGTTACAGGGGAGGGTGCAGAGGATACTGGTGGTGGGGTAACTGCTTGGCCTGGTGCTATTTGGGCTCTTTATCTCTGATATAGCTCACAGAGTGGGGAGCAGGATTAATTAGCCTGTTTGCACATTATACCAAATCATAAGCAAATAGTTATAGTAGCAGAGCCCCCACACACACACACGCACATACACATTCCCCGAAAAGCTGCTTAAAAGTCTGCAATTCATTCAAATCAATTCCATATTCTTACTTACTTGGGGTTCAATGCCAACAAATGTAAAATCATGTACCTAGGGAATAGGAAGCCTGAGGCTGAGTACAGGCTGGGGGAGGTACTGATACTCACTAGACATGAAAGGGTCCTTGAGGTTATTATATCAGAAGACCTCAAGGTGGCAGTACAGTGTGACAAGGCTATGGGCATGGCAAATTGGATTCTGGGGTGTATAAGGAGTGGTATCTCCAGTAGGAGGATGAGGGATGTTGTGCTGCCATTATATCACTCCCTGGTATACCCCCAGCTGGAGTACTGTGTCCAGTTTTAGAGTCCACACTTCAGAAAGGACATAAGATGGAGGTTTTCCAGAGGAGGGCAACAAAAGTGGTTCAGAATTTTCACAGGAATCCCTACAAGGAAAGGCTGAAGAATCTCAACATATACACTCTGGAAGAGAGGAGGTGAGCGGTGACATGATCAGGACCTTCAAAGTACATCACAGGGGTAAAGAGGGTACAGCTGGGGTGTTTCCTTCAAATGAGGATGAGCACCCACACCAAGGGACATACAATGAAGCTGGGGGGCATTCAGGATAGATGTGAAGAAATATTTCTTTACTGTAACGGTGGTAGATGCCTTGAACAGACTACCAGGAGAAGTGGTGGAAACTAAAATGGTAGAGGGCACGAAGCATGCATGGGATAAACATAGGAGTATATTAGAAAAAGGGGAAGGAGGGGGTCAACGGAGATCAATAGGGCTATGGAAGTGGAATAGGTTCCAGTTCATTGCGGGAAAAATCCATTAAGCAAGCTCATTCACAAGGAGGTCCTGATGGACGCAGGCAGAATAAGACATGCAGTAACATATACAGGCAGGTAGAGAACACTTGCGCAGACTGGGTGGGCTGAGCTGTCTTTTTCTGCTGACAAATTCTGTTTCTATGGCATCATGTGTTCATTCAGTGCAGTGTTTATTTAAAGTTGGGCCTACTGTACATCCAGATATAAGGTACAGTAAATTATCGAATTAGATGCAGCCCACTTACAGTGCAATAAGTAGAACCCCACTGCTTCGAGAAGCCTTTACCCTTCATAAGGCTGCTCAAAGAGCTGGGGTTCTATTTGCTGTGTCCACACCAGTATGTGATCTTAAAATCGACGGCGCATCTGAATAAGTACTTGATTCTTGCTCACTCCATTTCTTCCCCACTTTGAAACCTGCTTGTCCTGAGTTAGTTTTGGGCTGGCAGCGCTTCACCTGTGTTGGAAGATGACCAATAAGCGGCACTGAAAGTCATCAGACTTCACAGACTGTGAAGGCAGCTGCTGACCCACCATCTTGGCAAGAAGAAGGCTGCAGCTGTGGCCATTGATGACTGTTGGGGTGTGGGGATGGGGGGACCAAAGGGGACAGACGTAAGGAGATAAAATCATAATAAAAATTGTTACACCATTACCAGCTTTCCAAAACACTTACCAGTAAAAGAACACGCTATGAAGTTTTCCAAATGGCAACACAATCTGGTGAGCCCTCTGTCTGCCTGTCTGACAGCAGGCATCAACCAGCATAACATTGCCTAAAGAAGACAGTGTGGTCATGCGGTTACTGAAATACTGGAAATTACAGATGTATAAGAATAAAAGAATATCACACAGAAGCTGGCACATGTGTCTATAGCAGCTATCTCCTGCTTCTCAGTAGTTATACCCTTGAGGTACTTGAATGTTTCTATTATATCCCCTCTTCTCCTCCTCTCTTCCAGTGAGTACATATTGAGGTCCCTTAATTTCTCCTCATAAGTCTTGTGTTGCAAGCTCTGTACCATCTCATTCGCTTTTCTCTGGACAATCTCCAGCCTGTTAATATCCTTACGAAGGTGCGACCTCCAAAACTGCACACAGTACTCCATGTGAAGCCTTACCATGGTTTTATATAATGGCAACATTACCTCCCTCCTTATGCTGGTGATACCCCTGCCTATGCACCCCAGCATGTCACTGGCCCTCCCAGCTCCCTTACCACTTTGACATTTTCAGGTCATCTGAAATAAGAACCCCCAGGTCCCTTTCCTTCTTTGTGACTATCAGCAACCCCCCTCCATCCTGTACCTTTCCCCAGGGTTCCTGTGTCCCAGGTACATAATTTTGCACTTTTTTGAATTAAACTTCAGTTGCCAGTCCTCAGACATTTTTCAAGCTTCCCCAAGTCCCTCCTCATTTTCTCCACCCCCTCTGGGGTATCCACTGTGCTACAGATCTTGGTGTCATCTGAAAACAGACAGACCTTTCCCTTCAGCCCTTCTGCAATGCCACTAATGAAGACATTGAACAGGACTGGCCCCAGGACCAATCCCTGCAGCACCCCACTGGTCACTCCGTCTCCACAGACTGCACCCCTCTCTGCCTCCTGTCTGTTAGCCAGTTTCTAACCCACTTTACCACCCTTTCCTCCATGCCCAGCCTACTCAGCTAGTTTATCAGCCTCCTATGTGGGACGGTGTCAAAGACTTTGCTTAAATCAAAGTTAGCATTGTCCACTGCCCCACCCTGATTTACTTCCTTTGTCATCCACTCAAAGAGATCAACCAGATTTGTCTGACATGACGTCCCCACTGTGTATTCATGTTGCCTATGGTCCTGGGCTCTGATGGCTTCTAGATGCCCCACTATCCTTTCTTTAAGCAATGTTTCCATGATCTTCCCCACTACTCAGGTGAGGCTGACCTGCCCATAGTTCCCCGCCTCCTCCCTACTGCTGGATTTGTATAGAGGGACCACATATGCCCTCCTCCAATTCTCTTGTACCACCCCTGTGTTGAATGACTCAGTGAACATGGCTGCCAGAGGTACTGCTATCTCCCTTCACAGTTCTTTTAATATCCTTGGGTGTATGCCATCTAGTCCCATCGCTTTGTCCACCTTCAATTTAGTCACCTCCTGCAGGATTCTTCTGCCTGTGAATGGACTGTTGTCCACCTCTTCACACCTTTGCAACTGCTGTACTGCTGTGGCCCTTCCCCTGTTCTGTGAATACTGAACAGAAAGACACAGTGGATGTCTTGGTGGGGAAGGGGGGCCATGACAGTTCTTAGGCATGGTACTTTCACTTCCAAATACCTAAACAGCACATATAAGCAAGCAACATTTGGCATTGACAAATGCTTGGTTTCTTTCTTTTGATACTGTTTCTTCTATTAATTCTGTGGTTGTAAAATTCATCCTGTGAGATTCGTCTTTATTATTGGGTGGTGATAATAATAATTATTGGGTTGATCTGTCACCTCAGGTGTCATGGAAAATGAGGATTCCTTTTTATATTCCTGTTTTCTCCTTGGGAAATCAAGTAATTCATTGAGGCGTGCCCCATTGATTGCCATATCCTCTCTTAGATAGGCTATTTAATTTTTAGTATAACCAGCTGCTGTAGTAAAACTACACTCACCACATGTGGATCTTTTAGGATTTCTACCAAATTTTCATCCGGAAAAGGGGAGTAAGTAATTTGTCTCTCTAGTTTATTTTCTTAGATTTTTGTTTTGTCTGCTATGTCTTTTAAAGGGAAACATCCATCTTGCCTAGTGTCTGCAGTACTGATGAAAGGTAGTTTTACCATGTTTTTGATGATGGAGACACTTTATTTCAGTTTATTATAGCATTTGTGAGGTCTCCAGAAGAAATTGCCTATGGCCACATTCACCCAATCTGCACCAAACATTTTGCCCAAAGCTGACGAATGCGCACTCCCCTGTGGCTTTCTATGATGTCCCATATGGGGAGAGAGTGTGGGTATCTTACCGCACTACTGCTGACAGGCTGGTTTGAAGAGCAAAAGTTAGATAGAGGACAGCATCAGATGAATGAAAGTCTGCTTATACAAAACAGCCTTAGAGTCTTCAGTTTAGATTTTTTTACAATCAGCCTCCTACTTTGCGGTGTAGCGCTTAGTTGTTTATAAATCAAGTTGTTGGCATATACCTATTAAGATCAGAGATGGTGTACTGCTGTGTAGTGGGTTTCAACAGTGACAGCCAAAAGTCTGACTGCAGGAATTTGTCCTTCTATACTTTCCCCCACGATCCTTCTTTATTATCAAAATGGAAAGTGGCAATTAAGAGGGATAACCTCCCAGATACTAGCAGTAGGAATGCTGTCATCTGTTCATTGCATTTCAGTGATGACAGTTATCAGAGATATATGCAGGTATTTTCATTTACTGTGCACCTGTCATGTGTTATGCTAACTGTACCACTGTTCCCTACTAATATATATTAATAAATGTATTATTGTACGTATTCTGTGTCAGTGTGTTTCTTTACTGCTTTCTCCTATATAGTTTGTATTGCAATATCTGTTTGATCAAGACTACTGTCATCCAATGTTTGTGGGTGGATGTGGGGGTCTCATCTTTACTTCTCTGCTATTGTGTTGCTGTTCCAATCTAATTTTGGGCCATGGCATCTTTTAAGGGATGTTTTGACAGTGATGATAGAGGTAAACATGACCAGTACCTGTCCATACTCTCTGCATGCATCATACATGTATGACAAGTGCCAGATGCTGTCCTTTTTTTTTGTGGGGTGGGGGGGCAGTGAATTTCTGCAAAGTACAGACACCAGCTGCTGCACTTGCAGAGTTATGTGTATGTGGTGCATGTGGTAGAAGAGGTCCCACTCGGCACATGTGGAGACCTCTACACATCCATAGCCGTGCCCCTTTGAATCTGATCCGGAGCCACTTGCATGTATTCATGTGCAGACCAGAGGGCTGGTGTGTGGGATTCAGTGCATTCCTGATTAAATTTCCACAGTGTGGTGGTAGTAGTCAAGGTGGTAGATGGCATGTATCCATAAGTGCTGCAATAGTGTTTAAGCATCCATTATGCCAAGCTCCAGCTATGTTTTTCTGTACGTGATCAACCCCATTTCTCTTGGCCCCAGCTCTCAGAGCCTCCTTAGCCAAGGGAGTGAGGATGTAGCATCCCACATAGAGCTCACCTCCCTCAGAGAAGTTTGCTGTAGCAGTTCCGGCACCAGCTGTCAACTTTTACAACAAATCTGCATTTCAAAGTTGATATGGCAGCTCTTAGTGGACTGATCTTGCCTATTATTTAGTGTATTGTGGCACTTAGGACCTGCAGCCCATAGTACAGAATGGTCTGACTCCCTGGCCCCAATCATGTATCAACACTAGTGGAGTGGAGTGTAGCTGGTAATGTGCTGTGGAAAACATCTAGTTTAGGTGGATGTTGGTTGACTACCTCATGCAAAGCACCCTGGAGAGATGCTGTCATGGCCTGTGAGCCCCTTGCAAGCTCAGCAGTGCCATCTTGTCTACCCTTGCCAGGAACATAGAACTTCTTATCACCGCACCCCCAGCCATGAGAGTACGTGTGCTGGTACAAAATAGTAACCCCTGAAAGAGCCTGCTCATGATCGGTTTTAAAAATGGTGCCAGTGCAAGTTGTGTCTGTCAACATGAATGCTTCTAATTAGAGATCATGCTGCTTTCAAACTGTCTATGTGTTTGTGACCAAAAATCATGACTTCCAGTAAAATGATGCAAATGCAGTTCAATAGTTCTTGCTCCAGTTGCGTTTTTTTTTTGGCAAATGTCAGACACTGATAGACAAAGAAGAAGCTGGCCTAACAGTTTGAACACATTTTTGTTGTGACATTAATGGATCATTTTGAATGTCCAGCCTTTGCAGCTCTCCAAATGCCAGCAGGAGGTGAACAGAAGGAACACATGGGACAACCCTGTGGGTGCTACTGTCCCATACAACACACCTTCAGTTATTCACTAACCCATATGTATACTGTTCTAGTTACCAGGATTTTTTTTTGTTGGGGAGGGAGAGGGGCCCAGTGAACTTCCTCAAAGTACACACACCAGCTGCTGCACTTGCAGAGATGTGCGTATGTGGACATGTGGTGTGAAGAGGTCCCATTCGGTACATGTGGGGACCTCTACACATTCATAGCCCAGGCCCCTCTACAGCTATATTTTTTGTACCCAATAAACCCCATTTCTCTTGTCCCCTGCTCTATAAGTCTTCTTAGCTAAGGGAGTGAGGATGGAGCATCTCACACAAAGCTCTCCTCCCTCAGATAAGGGGGATACTGCATCCTGCTAGTTGTCTGCATCTCAGTGAAGCTAGGTAGCAGCACAGCGTGAGCACAACAGCAGGATGTGGTGGGTACTAGACAACAGCATATGTGGGCACCACTCCACAAGGCTGCATGCATCACTGCACACCAGCAACCCTCAGAGATAGGCACCATCACACCATGCCAACTGCACCAGGTTGTATGCACCATTGCAGGCTGGTAACCCTGAGCTGTGGGCACTGGATGTTACCATGCATGGGCATCACGGCACAAGACAGTAAGCACCATTGCACTATGGTAATCCTCAGGTGTGGGAACTCTTAGTAGTGGGTACTACCCCATAAGACTGTGTACACAACTGCATACTGACAACACTCAGGGGTTGGCAGTGGACACCAAACTACATGGACACCACCACACAAGGCTGTGTACACCATTGCATGCTGCTAACCTTCAGAGGTGGGCAACATTGCAAAAGGGTGTGTGCACAGTTTCATGCTGGTAACCCTCAGGTGGTGGGCACTGGATGACACCATACATGGGCACAACTGTGCAAGTCTGTGTGCACCTTTGCATGCTTGTAACCCTCAGGGGTGAGAAGTGAATGTTACATGGTAACCACCACACAAGGCTGTGTGCACTGTTACATGCTGGTAACCCTCCACCGCTCACTGCACCCCACACCCTCAGGAGTCACCTATGGCATCTGACACTCTCTCCCTTATCTGAAACCCATGGGTGATCCCCCATGTAGCTTTTGCTATTACCCACAATGCGGGAATGGGGTGGGGCCTGTAAACCACAAACTTCTAGTTTTGTCTGGACATGCTGAGTGTGACAGGCATGGAGAGTTTATGGGTCTGTGCTGGGTGCTCCATGTTCCCAGCATGCAGGGAGCCATTTTCTGGTGTCCTGTGGTGGTGTGTGCTATGCACCCAGATGGCAAGACGCAAACCCTGATGTATGTCACACCTATTGCCCTGGATGTGGCTAGGTTCATGCTGTGCCACCGGCAGAGACCAGTTAAGCACCACTCCTCATCCACCCTCCCTCCATGGACATGGCGAGCAGTGTTCGGACACTCGAAACTCCTCCCCCAGCCATCCCTCTGGACAAGTTCCTGAACCTGAGTCAGTGGTGTTGCAAGCATTAGCACTAATGCTGTGCTGTTGTCTTGGCACTACTACAATATGCTGTGTGCACCATTGCCTACTGTTAACTTGCTGGGCTGGGCACTGGACGTCAGTACAGATAGTCACCACTGTGCAAGTCTGTGTGTACCACTGCATGTTGGTAACTATTAAGGATGTGCAGTGGATGTTAGCATACATGGACACAGGGCACATGGATGTACACGCTATGTAACTAATAATACCAGACATGGTGTGTGTTAATGTGCTCCACCAGACTGCCCAGGGGCATAATGATGCTCGAAGTCACTGGTGGCTGGTGTTATATCCCCTGAAAGGTCAAGTCTAGACTAGACCATACTGCCCACCATGCAGGGTATTATTGCACTTATAAAATGGGCCATTCTATTATACATGTTTTACAAATCAAATTTTCAATAAACTGTTAAAACTCTCAGTTGTTTTACTGGTTTTGAAATCAAGTATTTCCTCCACCTGCATTAAGGTGCTATGTTTTTGGTTGTAATGGTTACCACCCCCCCACACACACACATGAGAATATAGGGTGGGAACTGGCTTGAGTGGTATTCCTGCTTAAATCTCCACAGTGCACAGTGCCAGTTGAAGGGGTGGATGGCATGTTGCCATAATGGCTGCAACAGTGGTTAATCACCCACTATGCCCATCTTCCAGTATGTTTTTTGGACCCGATCAACCACATTTTTTTCGGCCCCAGCTCTCATAGTCTCCATAGTTTGCTGTACCAGTTCTGGCATCAGCAGGCAACTTTTTTTAATAAATCTACATTTTTAAGGGTATATGGTGGATCTTAGCAGACTGCTTTTTCTTGTAATTTATTTTCTTGTGGCATTTATGCACTGCTGTCAATAGTCCAGAACAGCCTGCCCCCCTGCCCCCAATCATGTATCAGCAGTACTACATATGAACATATAAAGAATACAGCAGAAGAAGGACATTTGGTCTATCAAGTCTGCTTATATTGCAGGGTCCACAGCTTGAGCAAATGTCCCTGCCCTCCCTCCACACTCCTCCCATCCTCCCTATCCATGATCCTTACCTTCCCCCATGCCTATCCCAGCCTCTCTTAAAGCTGTCCTCTGTCTTCAATGATATGACCTCTTCTGGCAGCGCATTCCAAGTGCCCACCACCCTCTCTGTGAAGAAGTGCTTCCTGACCTCCCTCCTAAACCTCCTGCCCTCCAGCTTAAGACTGCACCCCCTCGTGTTATGGTTGCCACTCAGCTTAAAGAGATTCTCCTTATCAACCTTATTTATCCCTTTCAATTACTTGAAAGTCCCAATCATGTCCCCTCTCTCTCTCACCTGTCTTCCAGAGAGTACATGTTCAGTGCCCTCTACCTCTCCTCATACGCCTTACCCTGCTGAACCACTGTCATCTTTGTAGCCCTCCTCTGGACCTTCTCCAACAGGTTAATGTCCTTTTTGAGGTGTGGGCACCAGTACTGAACTCCATACTCTAGATGTGGCCTTACTAATGACTTGTACAAGGGGAAGTATAACCTCCTCTCTCTTACTACTGATCCCCCTACATATGCATCCCAGCATCCTGTTTGCCTTAGCTGCTGCTTTCTTGCACTGCGTGGAGTGCTTCAGATCACTAGTGATCATCACTCCCAGGTCCTTCTTCTCCTCTGATGCAGATACTTGGACTCCACCCAGGCAGTAGTCTGTTCTGGGATTCTTGGCTCCAATATGCTTAACTTTGCATTTCTTTGCATTGAAGCCAAGCTGCCAGATCCTGGACCACCTCCCCAGCTCATACAGATCTTCCTGTAGTTCCTGTATCCCTTCAGCTGTGTTAACTCTCCTGCAGAGCTTGGTGTCATCTGAGAATAGGCATATTTTGCCCTTAATGCCATCCCCAATGTTGTTGATGAAGACATTGAACAACACTGGCCCAGCACTGAGCCCTGTGGGACCCCACTGGTTACCTCTCTGGTGACAGATAGCTCTCCCCCAACAAACACCCTCTGGGTTCTCTCCTTTTCACCCATCAGGCCATCTCTTCCCCAACCCCATGATCCACCAACTTCCTAATCAACCTTTTGTGGGGCACAGGGTCAAAGGCCTTGCTTAAATCAAGATAGAGGATGTCTACCACTTTGCCCCTGTCTACTGTCTTAGAGACACAGTCAAAGAAGTCAAACAGATTCATTTGACACAATCTCCCCCCTATGAACCCATGCTGCCTTGCATCCTGAAGACCATGCTTCTCTAGATATTCCACCAACCTTTCCTTTAGAATGATCTCCATGAGCTTGCACACAATTGAGGTCAGACTGACTGGTCTGTAATTCCCTGAGTCATCCTTGGGACCAATTTTGTGGAGGAGCACTACATGTGCTGTTCTCCAGTCTTGTGGTACCATGCCTAACTCTAGTGAACTATTAAATAGGTCTGCAAGTGGCCCTGCCAGCTCCTCAGCCAGTTCCTTTAGTACCATTGGATGTATTCTGTCTGGGCCTGGTGATTTGTCCACATTCAATGCCAGAAGCCCTTCCCTCACTCTATCCTACTCTATCACTACATCTGTGTTCTCCTCCCCCCACTCCTCTTTTCCCTCCTGAAGGCACTGGTCCATCTTTCTCCCTGATGAAGATGGAACAGAAGTATTCATTTAGTATCTCTGCTTTCCCCCCATTATCCTCCACCCACTCCACCCCTTTCTTAAGCCTAACAATCCCTTCCTTCCTGTCCCTTTTCTCACTTATATAGTGGAAGAAAGCCTTCTCCCCTTCTTAATTCCTTCAGCTATCTGCAGCTCCTTCTGTGCTTTTGCTTGCTGAACTTCCTTACGTGCCTCACTAGCTATCCTTAGGTAATTTTCCCTATCCACCTCTCCCTTGGTCTTCCTGAATTTTCTATAGGCCAACCTCTTTTGCCTTACTGCCTGGGCAACCCCAGAACTGAACCAGCTGGATGCTTTGGCCCTTGTGTTCTTCCCCCTGGGCCTAATGCACTCATCTGTGGCAACCAGTATTCCTTCCTTAATGATGGACCACCTTTGGTCCACCACCATATCTGTTCTGATGCCCACCAGATGGCTCCTTAGCACTTCACCCATTTTCCTGAAGTCCGCCCTCCTGAAATCCAAGATTTTGGTCTTAGTTGGGATACTTTCCCTGCCCATATCCAACTGGAACCTCACTATGCAATGGTCACTTCCACCTAGTGGATCCTTGACCATTATTCCCTGTACATGCTCCCCATTTGTAAGCACCAGATCAAGAACTGCCTCAGCTCTTGTTGGTTCAGTGATGCCCTGAGTCAGGAACCCACTCTGCAGTCCTTCCAGGATCCAGGATCACCTGACTCCTAGCACATCTATAATTCTGGGTACTGTAGTGGAATTCTCATCTTTAGAGATAGATAGAGAGTGTTGAGATGGTCCATATAAGGGCAATAAACATGGTGCAGGGCTTGCAACAGAAAACATATAAGCACAGATCAAACAAATTCAATATGTATACCCTTTAAGATAGTAGCAAATGGAGTGAAATGATAGAGAACTTGACATGGTGTGTGGCATCTTTCATTACAGACATTGTAGCATGGATGAAGATTGTACAATATATCATTGGAGTGGGGGGCAGGATAACCAATGGGGATAGATTCACAGATGTCCAGGTGGAAGGTTGACTTGGATCTAGTGACCAAAACATATTGTGGTTTAGCATGGGGACAGAGACACAGGCTAGTCACAAAAGGCAAAGGTCTTAGATTTTTGGAGGGTGGATTTTGCTAAAATGGGGAGGTGTATCAAAGAGGCACTGGAGAGGGGGGAGATAATAGGGGTAGATGAGGAGCTGTGGGAACACCTGAAGGGATCCTTAGAGGAGATGACAAAACAGTGCATCAAGCTAGTTAAAAAATGCAAGAGAAGGAGGAAACCACCATGGTTCTCAAGAGAGGTGGCAGACAAGGTAATGGCCAAAATGGTGGGTTCAGGAAATATAAAGAGACGGAAAGGGAGGGACATGGGCAGGTGTACCTAAATGACCTAAGAGAAGTGGGGAAGGCTATAAGGAGTGCAAAGGTGCAGACCGAAGAAAGATTAGTGCAGATGGTGAAGAAAGGGGACAAGACATTCTATAGGTACTGCACCGAAAGAAGGAAAACTGGGACTGTAAGGCTAAGAGTAGATACAGGGGAGTATAAGGCAGGAGACCTGGAAATGGCAGAAATACTGAACAAATGCTTCTATTCAGTATTCACTGAAGAGGGAGAGGGTCAGGGACCACAGCTGGGTAACAGACATGAAGGGGGAGGAGAGGTAGACGCAAGATCATTAATAGTGGAAAGAGTCCTGGAGGAGCTCACAAAACTGAAGGTGGACAAAGCAATGTGGTCAGATGGCATACACCCCACGATATTAAGGGATCTGTGAGGAGAGGTAGCAGAGCCTCTGGCAGCCATGTTCACCAAGTCACTCAGCACCGGAGTTGTGCCAGAGGACTGGAAAAGGGCATATGTGGTCCCTCTACACAAAAGTGGTAGCAGAGAAGAGGCAGGGAACTATAGGCTGGTCAATCTCACTTCAGTAGTGGGTAAGATCACGGAAGCACTGCTTAAAGAAAGAATAGTGGTACACTTGGGATCCACCAGTGCCCAGGATCAGAGACAACATGGATTCACAGCAGGAAGGTCATGTCAGATGAATCTGATAGATTTTTTCAACTGGGTGATGAAGGAAGTAAATCGGAGGTGGAGGGCAGTGGACGTGGCCTTCCTCGATTTCAACAAGGCCTTCAACACTGTCCCATGTAAAAGGCTGGTTAACAAGATGGGTAGTCTGGGCATTTTTTTGTAATACCTATATGGCAGACAGTTTATCTCACCATAGGAGCAATATGACACTCTGCTGTGCATCAAGCAACATTACACCACTAGGGTGTGATTAACAGACTTTTAATCTAAACCCGGGTCATGCCTTATTGTTTAAGAAATCTATCACATATGTTTTACATGACCTACCTGCAGTTGTGGATGTATGCAACAACCTGACACATGATGTTGTGGCAGCAAAGAAAGTAGTAGGATTCAAACATGCATGGGATAGGCATCAGTGAGGGCTCTACAATGCCAGTTCAACAAATATTTTGTCGACCGACATTGCAGCAATGGATTTATATCAACCTCAATTGTGGTTGGCATAAATACGTCTGAGAACACTGTGTTTTCTTCAGGGAGCCTTTCCCCTCTGAACCCCCATGCGAGAGGCTCTGGCCCTGCTAGAGATGTTGTGAAATTCAATTTCACTGGCAAAATTGCCACGAAACCAGCAATTTCCATGAAATTCTGCCGTTCTGTGAAATCTTCCATCAGGTGCGAAATTGCACAATTTCACCCACGGAACACACAATTTTACCTGAAAAGGCAAACTTTCACCTGAATTTTGCCATTTCAAGGGTGCAATTTTGCATTTTGCCTGCAGAATTTCATATGAATTTTGCAAAATATTTTGCGTACTGAAATTTCCTAATTTCGCACAACTATACCCCCTGCACCCCGCATACTTAAGATAATCAACTCAGAGTCAGAGTTGATTTGGGAAGGGGGTACAAAACACCAAGAAAGGAGTGCTGGGGTCCTGCGGTGACAGTACACAGATCCGTTGCTGTGTTGCTGTACTGTTGTTCACGGTAGAGGTGTCAATGTTCAATTGGCATACGATCAGTGAGCATTACAGTTGGAGCAGAGAATCTAAAGCTGATGACAAAATCTGGTCAGTGGCCAGCAATAAAGTTACTGTATATTTTTACACTGGATCTGTATTACGTTGTTTATTTGACTTCATTTTTATGTGTTTCTTCGTATCTATATTTGTGTGATGTGTGTCACACTGTGGATGAATGTGTGTGGTTAAGTGTGATGATGGCATCATGTTTTAATCATACATTAACTAAGCAAAATCAAGACTCTAACATGTCATCATTCATCAGTATAATTAATGTTGAGTGATATTGATTAAGCAATAAAGTATGACCAAGGGTTATGTTAATGGTCTGTTAATCACCTTCTAGGGGTGTACTGTGGCACGAGGTGTAGCTGAGTGCCACATGCCCCTAGAGGGTGATTAACTGACCATTAACATAATCCCTGGGAGTGCCTTATTGCTATTGTAATAAAACATGTTTTTAAACAGTGTTAAACCTTGTTCAGCATAAGGTTTAGCTCTACATGCATGTTAATAAAAGATTAACATAAGGCTGTTAGAATGTTTGCAGCCAATCAGGAAGCTTCATTTCTCAGATCCTTTTTATAATGGCAAATATACTGTATTTACATTACAGTGCATCTATATAAGTTATTTGTGTGCATATTTCTTCAAATGGGTGATGTCACAGTGTCGTGGCTGAAGCAGGATCATCCCACCTTCCCTGCCACACAAAGCAGCAAGGCAGTCATGTCCTTTCATGCATCCTACACATCTTTTAACTATTCACCAGCACAGTTAGTTGGTGGCTCTACAATGGCGGGCACACGTACAGTGTGTGGTCCTTTTGCCCTTGCTTCCACCAATGGGTAAACATTATGCGAGTAGTAGGTGCACGGGCATCAGCAGCATCAGATTAAACACATGATGTGTATATCAGGACAGCAAAGTATGTTGCGTAAAGTATGTGACTGACTTTATCGTCCCATCAGTGCCCAGTCATTTTCATATTTTATAGCTGATGGACGTTCATTTATGAACCTTTGTACACCACCATTAATGATACAGTTTGTAAGGTGTAGCTGATTAACAGTGTATCAACAACATGGTTTAACTAGGAACCACCAAAACACAACCAGTGGTAAGACCATTGTTAAGAAACCCCTGCCCTCCATCTCATAGAAGGAGACCAGTCATCCAGATGCTCAGTCCTCTAGATGCCTGGCAACAACATGCAAAGCAAAATGTCTATATTGACACCAAGGTTCATTCGGCTGAATGCACTACAGTACATCCAATTCAGTCACCACTGGAATACATCAGTACCAGTTCATGGCAAATCATCTGATGCAGTTAAAATTTTGGGTCACATCACCACTTATTAATGAACTGGAATGTAGTCACACTAAACACATGTACTAAATGACATATGAAGCCATTTTATTAATATAACACTTATGTTGTCTGTCCATGTGTTATATGTTCCTTCTTGAACTTTTTTCTATAGGCTGAACTGATGAATCAGAAAAGATGGCAAAAGCTGAAGACTGATGCTTTTCGAACACTTTTCCCTCATAATGAGTCAGTGAGAAAACAGATTCGCCTGAGCAGTCAACATAGAGAGAAAGCCAGGCAACACAGAGAAGTAACTGTCATTATGTATAATGGCATTGCATGTACCTCACTGTAAAGACATCATTTAACAGACAGTGCCAGTCACGCTGTTTTTGTTTCCTTATTTATTAGGTGGCTGATGACCATTTAGCATCGCATGTCTTAGATGTGCAAATGTGTGCTGCTGCTGATATCGAAGAAGACTGCGAATTAACACCTGAATGCAGTAATGAGTTTTCAGTCATATTTGAATACCAGGTAATGTACATTTTGTTTTGCATTGAAAAAAAATGTGTAACTGAATGCATTGTTGGTATGGTAAATTTTAATCATACCATTATTTTCCACGGAACCAGATGTGCTGTGAGCACTGTGTACATGGAAAGAGATACTGTACAGTTGCTACCCAAACAGAAGATGGTCTTACTATTGAAAAAGGTGCAGAGGTGCACACCACGATGTCACAGGATCAGGGGATACAGTGGCTTGAATTTGAGTGTAATTTTTGGGGGTCTGTAGAGAAGGTCGCCAAAGATCACACGTACAACTGTACACTGCTTGATGTTGCCACACAAAGTGATACTTCCATGAAGAGGTCCTCTAGCAAAGTCAATGCATTACAGGAAGATGAGACATCATCAGAATGCAGTCTTGTAGATTATAACAAAGATGTTGCCATTGATAATGACAGTGATCATGTGCTCGAATCTGACACATCTGATGACTATTCATCTGACAGCGAAGAAGATGACACTGACAAGAGCAATGACAATAAGTTGTTCAATAAATGCATTGCCTACATAGAAAACCTCCAGGAACTGTTTCGGTTCTGCAGAACATGTGGAGCTGTAGTCACCGAGAACAACATAAAGGACCAAAGAACGATGTTATCTGTCAAACTGCAGTATCAGAATGGCCACTCAGTGAACTGGAAGTCACAGCCAATACTAGACGAAATGCCTTGTGGCAATATTGAACTGGCAGCTGCCATTTTATTCAGTGGAAACACTATGCCAGGGTGCAATCCATTTCTGAATTGCTAAGGTTAAAAGTATTTAGCCATCAGACTTTCAACAGAATACAAACAACATACCTGTTCTCCAGCAGTTAATAAAGAGTGGACAGCACAAAAAGCTTCACTACAGCCGGCCCGTCGGCGCAGCGGTGGGATTTCATTTGCGGCCCAGCGACCGAGATCGAGAATGGATCCGGGTCATCGGAGGGCCAGCGGAGGAGTAGGATCGAGCATCCGATGGGCAGCTCTCCTACTCCGGGAGGCACAGGCAGCACTCGGTGTGATAGGGGACCCCTGGTGGAGACTGGGAGTTCCACGCAACCGACGCTTGACGTGGGGGGGGGAGGAGGCTGGGTGGATGCTGGTGTCATTGCACGTCCCCGCGTCCTCCGGGGAAAAAATCTGGTGGAAAAAGAAGGCGGGCAGGACCACCGATCTATGAAGCCCTCCCTGGAGAGCCTCACATTGCCGCCGTCACTGCGGGACCCCGACCAGTTACAGTTCCGGGGTCACGAAGGTGGCCCGAGGCCCCACCCTCTGGGGGGCAAGCTGGGGGTGACTGTGGGTCCCCAGCAGCAATTGACCGAGGTAGAGGTCTCCGGGGGCCGTGACCAGGGTGGATGGCCCCGGTGGTCCTGCCAGAAAAAGGGCAAATAAAAAAAAAAAAATCTTCACTACTAGAGGCACAGAAACACAATGAGAATCTAACATTGTGTGGGGATGGCTGATGTGACTCCCCCGGTTTCTCTGCAAAGTACTGCATGTGCAGTATAATGGATCAGGAAATGGAAAAAATAATCGATTTCAGTCTGGTACAAGTGACAGAGGTCTCAAGTTCCACTAATATGGAAAAAGAAAGTTTCTCAAGATGTGTGGAGCATCTAATTGATTCAGGTATTCCAATCAAAACTATAGCCACAGATCGCCATATACAGATAAACTGCCTTATGAATAAGAAGTACATGCCAGAGCACAGCATTTCACATCAGTTTAATGTGTGGTACATGGCAAAATGGATCAAGAAGCAACTATTTCTGAAAGCAAAGAAAAAGGAATGCACTGACTTGCTGCCATGGATATCCTCAATATCCAACCATTTCTGGTGGGCATGTGTTGCGTGCAATGGAGTTGCACAGCTGCTACAAGAAATGGCGACGTCTACCACACATCATATTGTTTATAAACATAAATGGACTGGAAATCAGAAATTCCATTAATGCACACATGACAAGTTGACACTGGAACAGAAGATTGCCAAAACATAGCTACAAACAAATTCATCATCACATGAGGCGCTGAACTCAGTGCTCTTTAACAAGAAATTAATGGCTGACATACAGAAGTGCACACAGTTCTGTCACACAGGTGGCCTTGAGGTGTTCCACTCCCTCCTCCTGAAATATTGCCCAAAGAGGCAGCATTTTATTTATTTAGGAATGATTGCAAGGCAGCAGATGGCAGTGATGGATCACAGTGAAAAAGTGGATCGACCACACACAGTTAATGGCAGTGGGGAGCAACGCTTTTGCATTGTGTATCCAAAATCAAAGAAGATGTGGGTGGCCAAGCCAATGAAGAGTAAGTAAACACATGATACCGGAGCAAGGATGATTATATCAATACTGAATAGCAGACAGTGTAGGAGACCTCCAACACCACTTGCAAAGATTTCACTTTTCACTTCTGCCAAACATAGCTAGAGTGGACCGTCCTGCAAAGAGTCATGTGATTTCTCTACAAAGGTCAAGATTCAAATAAGATCTTCATGCTATTGAATGGAGCAGGTGAAGTAATGATGTCACCAAGGAATAACTTACCAAAAACAGCCATATTTGCCGTATAGTATGAATCAACAACAGTGAAAGAAATACCTTTGTGATTTCAAAGAGCTGGTGACATGATATGGGTAGGCAACTCATTCATAAGTTGTCTGACCGATTAGCTAAATAAGCCTTGTGCTGCAATTTCTTTTTCATGAAAAATACTTACATTTTAACTTACAATGCCTGGCTCATACATTTCTTGCACGAGGTGAGTGGGCGTCCCAGTGCTGCAGCCCCACCACTGAAAATCTGCCATTTGATGATATTCGGTATGGACCAGGTCTGCAGGCGCTCTATATAGTAAGTAATAGGACGGCAATAAGATGGGGGGGGGCTGTCTAAATGTACTAATGTTGTTTTTGCTGTTGGTTATACATTTATGGGGGTGATGCATAATTTTCCCATACATGTATCATCGCCTGCATAGATAACGTTATCACATTTAGACAGCAGTGCGGTGTGGCAGTGCTGAGATGGCCACTTGGCTCCAGATAGTACATGGAACATATGAGCGGGGCATTGTACAGTAAGTTAATATGTAATTATTTTTCATGAAAACAAAAAATGGCAGCACAATTTTATTTAAATAATTGGGCAGGCAACGTATGAATGAATTGCTGGCCATAATGATGTCACCATCTCTTTAATAACAGTACTCACACTGAAGTGAATGTAACAAACAGATGTAATAAAAGTTAGTATGCCAACATTAGGCACTGTAAATAGCATATTGTTTAATGTTAGTTGTTATAGTGTAAATAGCATAGGCATGTTATGAAACTGCCAACGAACAATGCCTGATACCTGTAAGTTCTTTAGCTCTGCATTGACAATGTAAAAAATATTAGACTGCGAGTTATTTGCAGTGCACTTCTATGTTTTACAGCCTGTTGACAGTATTTCAAATGCAATCTGTTGTGATGTATTTTACTGACAATTGAACAAGGGTAATATGTTATTAATAAAATACAATACATTAAACGAAGACAATACTTTCCATGGTGTTACTTTATTGTGTGCTTTGTGCAAGTATTATTTGTGACATGTAAATTCAAATTGCAGTGTTTCATTTAGTAACCATACTGCACAATTTTGTAGAATTTGTTTTGATCAGGGTGGGCTTCACTGTACCTTTACACAAGAAACATTTCAACAAACATAATGTAAGGTAGTTGCTAGGAAAACAATCTGCAGGAAACAAAAGGATGCACATAATCAGAATGGCATTCCATCCTGGTCAATATCCATGTATCTGACATATTCTCTGGACTCCTCTGGGTATTGGTGTCATATTGCCCCTACAGCACAGGATGGAATAATGCACCGCACACATTTACCATGTTTCTGGTGGATCCAGTACTTGAATTGTGTGTATCCTGCCCATCTTTATGACCTGTGAAGGCAACATAGTGTAAACAATGACTTGACATACATCCCCTCCTTATGCAATGTTAATATATTGCTACAATATTGTCTCCTGTTGGCCTGGTCCTACTTACTCTTTCCTAAATACTCCCTTACCATTTTGCAGTAATCAGACACCATAAAAAATTATTTGAAAGTCCTTACTGTGAATAAAATACGGTAGGCAAAATAAAACCCATCATTAACTCATCTCAGTAGAGGTCCTCACACCCATCCTAAACTGACGTATCAAACCATGATTCACTTTATGTAGTATTCAATCCCCTCACCCACCAAAAACTTGAAAAACATTTAAAAAATTGTCTACTTACCTGTTCGCAACTGGCTGTAGAGGTGCATACATGTGCAGAGTGGGACCTCTTCACACCATATACCCACATACACACACCTCAGCAGGTCCAGCTGCTGGTGCATGTCCTTGGAGGAAATTCACTGCCCCCTCCGAGACTGAAAAAAATAGTTTGAATTTGGCAGTTGTGATAATTGTGATAACTGTGATACTTGTATGATGAATGATGAGTGTCTGGACATGAACTGGTCTTGTATAGCCCTATCATCAATGGCATGATGACCCTCAAAAGATCCCTTGTCACAAAATTACAGTGTATACATCAACACAATCTCAGTGCAGTAAAGATGAGATCCCCATGTCCACCAACCAACAGTAGATGACAGCAGCCTTGGTCAAAAAGAGAGTGTAAAAGAAAGGATATAGGAGAAAAAATTAAAGAAAAGCACTGACACAGAATAAGTACAGTGACAATACATTTATTAACCTGTTTTAGTAGGAAACACTGGTACCGTGATTGCTTAACAGTTAGGTATACAAATGATAGATGCACAGTAACTCAATGGTGTGTCAGCGAAGATGCAGTGCAAAGATATTCATGTTCATAAACTTGAAGCACAGAAGTAAATTTGTGTAGTACATGGGGGGAGTGGTACACAGAATTAGAAGCGATCAGGGGTGTGGCAACTAAGATTCAATGCAGTGACGTGCAGGTTCATGACATGGGCCTCAGAAATACAGTGGAAGAGTACATGATGGGGTTGCAGGGTGGGTTAGGGTGGTAATGGTAGCCCAAAAACCTGTGTGGCAATGATAGACAAAAAATGGGAAAGGGACCAGGGATTAATCATATCTGCTGATGTACAACAGGTTTGACACTAGAGTATAGGTGGAGGGGGTTGTCAAAGTTAGCTGACCTTCATGAAGAAAATTTCAAAAGCCATATGCGTAAGTATTTTTAGGCAGCAGTGATTTATTTTTCTGTGCTGTAATGTAAGACAGTAAATGTGCAGAATGTGCACTCTGTGTTATGTATCCTGCATATGTACCGCTGTAAATATGTATGACGAGCAAGAATGCTGTACATATGCAGGACACATATAACAGACTACACATTCTGCACATGTACTGCAATACATTACAACAGCAATACTACTTCAGCACAGAACAATAGCAAGAACTGTGAATACTTTATTCAGTACTGCTGACTGACAGTGATGGTCACATCACTTTGTTTTTATTGTGTACCATGCCTAATGTATCATTTATCACCAGTGACCTGTCCTTCAGTTCAATGCCGCCCCCCCCAAGTCACAGCAATAGCATGCAAAGAGGACCTGTGGTTTCTTTAGTAAAGATACATATAATGTCACAATTAATTTAATAAGCAATAGTTTAAGGGCAAATACATGTGGAAAAACAAAGATATGAAACAGACATAGCCGGCAAATATCATAATTAACATTGGAACGGCTTATACATAACATCAGACAGTACAGGAGAGTGCTGTGTATCATGTATATGCTGTTTAGAGACTTATTAGGCATGTTGCTGACAAATGATTTTTTAAATCAGTTAAATGACAACTGCAAAGATGAACGCTGATGTTAAAAACATTGCACTGAATTTGCAGGAGTAAGATGAAGCAGGGCAACAGACTACATGTCAAGGCATCCATTTACATGTGCTTTTAAACAAATAAACTACAGTCACATCAAAAATTCATTACTTATCTACCTTAGTACAGGATTGCAAAAAATTAGTACTGTGCTGCAAGGAAATAAAAGAACATGAAATGCTAAAGCTTTAATGCAATGGGGCCTGATGGGTTACACCCCAGGGTAATCAGGCAATTGAAGGAGGAGTTGGCCGCACCCTTGACAAGGCTCTTCAACTTGTCCCTGGATACGGGGAGAGTGCTGGAGGACTGGAATAGGGCAGGCACAATACCTTTACACAAGGGAGGTAGTAAGGAGGTGAAGGGGAACTACCGACCTGTCATCCTCACGTCAGTGGTGGGGAAGGTAATGGAGGCATTAATGAAGGAGAGGGTGGTGGATTACCTGGAGGAGAGTGGCTTGCAGGACAGCAGACAGCATGGCTTCACAAAGGGGAAGTTTTGCCAGACACACCTAATTCAGTTCTTTGGGTGACTCAGGTGATTGACCAGGGGGGGCGGTGGACGTGGCCAATCTGGACTTTAGTAAGGCCTTTGACACTGTCCCCCATAGGAGGCTGGTGAGCAAGATGAAAAGCCTGGGGTTGGGTTGGAAAATAACAAGCTGGGTGGAAGACTGGTTGTCAGGAAGAACTCAGAGGGTGGTGCTAAACAGGGTGCACTCCGAGACAGTGAGGTTGAAGAGTGGAGGGCCACAGGGGTCGGTTTTGTGTCCGCTTCTCTTTAATATCTGCAACAGTGATATTGCTAAGGGTTTGAGGGGGAGGGTGTGCCTATTTGCTAATGATACAAAAATATGCAACAGGGTGGACACACAGGGGGGTGGAGGACATGAGGGAGGACTTAAAAACACTTGAAAAATGGTCTGGGATGTGGCAGCTGAAATTTAATGCCAAGAAGTGTGCTGTGATGCACTTGGGAAGTAGGAACAGAAGAGCAGAATACATCCTAGGTGGGGAGGAAATTAAAGTAACAGGACAGGAGAGGGATCTGAGGATCATAGTCTCCTCGAACCTTAAGATTGGAATCCAATGTAGCAGGGTGGAGGGAAAGGCCAATGGAATGGTGGCACGCATAGGCTGGGGCAATGCTAGCAGAAAGAGGGAGGTAAAAATGCCCCTTTACAAAGCCATAGTGAGGCCGTACCTGGAGTATGGGGTTCAGTTCTGGAGGCCACATTTCTGCAAGAATATAGATGCATTGGAGAGAGTTCACAGAAGGGCAACCAAGATGGTGCAGGGTATGCTGGGAAAGTCATACAAGCAGAGGTGTAAGGAGCTGGATCTGTACATGCTGGAGACAAGGAAGGAAAGAGGAGACATGATTGAAACTTGTAAATATGTAAAGGGGCTCAATAAAGTGGGAGAAGAGGGTTTATTTAAGAGGAATGAGGGGGTCAAAACTAGAGGGCACAGCCTCAGACTGCAGGGAAAAATATACAGGGGCAATGTGAGAGGATGTTTCTTCCCAGAGACGGTGGTGGAACCTCGGAACAAACTACCAGACAGAGTGGTGGGAGCTAAATCAGTGGAAGAATTCAAGAGGGCATGGGACAAGCATATGGGGCTGAGTATTGGGGGGAGGGTGGGGGCTGGCAGGGAGGGGGAGGTGTAGGGGGAAAAAAAGTGCAGACTAGATGGGCTGGTATGGTCCTTTTCTGCCATCAAGCTACTATGACTCTATGATTCGATGATTCTATGAACTCTAACTAGCTATACATTGGACCACAGGGATTTGCCCCCAGTAAGATGCATCACTTCTGAACCTCTGGGGTTCACCGAAGATTAGACGGCACTCAAAATGGAGGACAAACAGTGCTGGAATTAAAAATGAAAAAAACAAGGTTGACACTTTATTTTTATGTTTGCTTGCACACATGTGCAAGAAACATAGTGCCATCATCTGAGTTTTCCAGAGGTGTGTCAGCCTCTTCCAATTCAGTCAGTGTGTTTGCAGGTGCGGTCGCAGTTCACCAATCACTGCTCCAGCTGTCTATGACATCTGAAAATGCAGTGGCATACAGTTGAAACGGAGAGCTCCGCTTCAGTGAGCATAGCTCCCCCAACACGCACGCACGCATATTGCGTGCTGACGCGATCCCTCCACGCACATACAGTATAGCCGACAGGGTGCCCAATCCCCGCCGGCTCCAGCCCCCCAAAACAGTAGTATAGCTGCCACGCTGGGAGTCCACCCCAGCGCGGCACACGCCAGTATGGCCGACGGGGTGCCTAATCCCCCGCCGCCCAGCCCCCCTGCAAACAGCCTTACAGCTGCCAGCATTGGGGAGCCCATCCCAGCATGGCACTAGCCCAGAGTAGCCGACGGGGTGCCCAATCCCATCAGCTCCAGCCTCCCCAAACATCCTTTTCAGATGCCGCTGGGAGCCCACTCCAGCGTGGCAAACGTCCAGCGTCATCTTAATCATTAAAAAAACTGTAACAAAACGGTCCTCGTAGTCTCCTGCCCCCACCCGCACTCCACCCACTGTGCACCCTGCCTCCCCCACCCCATACTTACCTCTGGAGTCCAGCGATGATCTTCGTGGACCGGGAACACGCCTGCACTCTTCAAAGCCGACTCACGACCTGAGGAAATGTCGTGCTGTATAATGCAATAGATAGGGTTTTTCAACTTTGCTGCATATCTTGGGCATTTTTTGGAATTTTTGCACCAAATTTTCAACATAGGGTTTTTGGGACCCCTTCTCATGAACACTGTCACTGTCATAGCGTTATTCAGGCCCGAAGGGTGATTTCGCAGTCACTGCACCAAATCACCTTCGGATGGATTAATGAAATGACACTGCCAGTGTTCATAAGGTGGGCTCTCAAGAAGTCGATTTTGAAAATTTGTGAAAAATTCCTAAAATTTACTGTTTTACCGAGCGTTGTTTTGTGAAGTTCCTACGATGCAGAAGTTCGTGGAATTTTCAATATTTTCACTCCAGATTTTCAACATTGCCATTTTACCACACCTTCTTATGAGTAGCTGTCATTTTTCACATTCACCCAAAATGTGTTTCCGCCCATGTAGCGCACAATGGCTCAGTCAGCGTGTGAAATTAATGTACGGGACACATTAAGAAAATCACAGTGACACTGTTTATGAGCAGAGGTCTTAAAATGGCTATGTTGAAAATTTGGTGGAAAAATTCCTAAAAATGACTGTTTTACGAGCATGCGTTGCAGAGTTCCTACGCCTCTCACTAAAATTTAATTTCTCTTGGAGTTTGCTCTTTTCCAAAATTGAGCCTGATAAACTTTGATAACTGTCACAAAATGATTGTCATTCAGTTTCAATTGAGGGTTTTTGCCTGTCATATACCATTGCCCCTTCCTTTTCTGAGCCTCCCAAACATGCTTTTATACTATCATGCTCCTATTGGCTGTCACTTTTCATTAGTGGGGATCTTCCAGGGAGCTATTGATAAGGATCTGTTTAGGATTCTTATTTTGTAAGTTAATTAAGTCACAGGTTTCAGAGGTTTTAGTTGAATCTTTTTTAGTTTTTGTGCTTTTGGATCAGTTATACAGTAGGAACATAGCAACACAGGAATTGTGTTGGCAGATGGGATTGCAAGATCCATCTAGTCTGCTCGTGTTTCTGCCCCTCTCCCTATTTAGACTGCACCCTGATGTGTCCACAATGACTGTCCCATGCGTGTTTGAATTTGCATACTGTCTTGGATTACACCACCTCCTGAGGTAGGCTGTTCCATGGGTCTATGACCCTTTCTGCAAAGAAGTGCTTCCTGAAGTTGCTTTTGAACCTGCCTCCCACCAGACGCAAGTTGTGCCCCCTTGTACGTGGATCCCTGTTTTGCTGGAAGAGGTTTCCTGCTTGTGTTGTGTTGATTCCCTTAACATACTTAAAAGTTTCAATCATGTCCCCTCTGATTCTTCTCTGCTTAAGGGTGTGCAGATTTAATTCCCTGAGTCATGCCTTGTATGGCTCACGATGCAGTCTATGCACCATCTTTGTAGCCCTTCTCTGTACTGTCTCTAGGCAGTCTATGTTTTTTTTGAGATGGGGCCACCAAAACTGACCACAGTACTCTAAATGTGGCCTCACCAAGGACCTGTAGAGAGGAATGATAACCTCACTCTTTTTATTTGTAATTCCCCCTACTAATGCATCCAAGGATGCCACTCACTCTCCGTGCTGCATTTTCATACTGTTTTCTGACCTTTAAGTCATCCGTGATGAATACTCCGAGGTCTCTTTCTGTCTTTGTCTGCTCTAACTGATGTCCTCCCAGTATGTACTTTATCACTGGGTTTCTTTTTCCTATATGCATAGTCTTGCACTTCTTGGCATTAAATTTCAATGGCCAATCCCTGGACCATTCCTCGAGTTTTTTCAGGTCTGTTTCCATACCTTTCATTCCATCCTGCATGTCTACTCTGTTACAGAGTTTTGTGTCATCTGCAAACAGGAAAACCTTCCCCTTCAAGTCACGTGCAATATCCCTGATAAATATGTTAAACAGGAGAGGACCCAGCAGAGACCCTTGTGGAATGCCACTTGTCACTTTGCCTTCCCTTGATAGTGATCAATTAATATGCACTCTCTACATCCTATCTGGCAGCCAGTTGGTAATCCAGTTCACTATCTTATGACTGACTCCTGTATGCTCTAATTTGTTAGCTAGCCTTCTGTAGGGGACAGTGTTGAAGGCTTTGCTGAAGTCCAGGTAGACAATGTCCATTGCTCCTCCCTGGTCAACTGCTCTGGTGACCCTGTCGAAAAAGTCGATCTATTGGTTTGACAGGAGCATCCTGCTGTGAAGCCATGTTGCTTGGGGTCAATCTTTTTGCTATCCTCTAGGTACTTCACTATCCTCTCCTTTAGCAACCACTCCATAATGTTTCCTACCACCAAGGTCAAACTGACCGGTCAGTAGTTTCCTGCCTCTTCCTTGCTTCTGCTCTTGTGTAAAGGTACTACTGTGCCCTTTTCCTCTCCTGAGGTATTATTCCACTTTCCACTGACTTGCTGAAGAGCTCAGCCAGTGGTGTGGTGAGTTCTTCCCTGAGCTCCTTCAGTTCCCTAGGGTGGATGCCATCAAGCCCCATTGCTTCAAGCCCCATTGCTTTATCTTCCTTGAGCCTTTCTAGTTCTTCTAGGACCCATTCCCTTGTGAAGCACCTTGTGTCTGCTCCTGCGGTGTGGAAGTTAAAATATTTGTTTCTTGTTCAAGGTCTGTTTTCTTCTTTTTATTCCATTTTAAGTGATTAGTAAATAATGGTTGGCCAGGATCAGTCCATTTAGAATTATTAGTTTTACTTTTCTCACGCATCCTTTTGTTGTTGTTTTATAATCGGAATTTTTGTTTTTGTTATTTTGATTTGTATTAGTTTTATTTTATTTTTTTGCTTTTTACTTTGTTCTCTACCTCTTTCTTCCAGATCCAACTCAATTTCTGATTGTTTAACTCAGAATGTTGTTTAGAATCCTGAGTTTCCATTTTTTTGCTTCTTGTCCTCATTTTGTTGTCTGTCAAAAGTAAATTTTATGAAAACAGTATCAGTGCTTATTCATCAGTACTATATCAGCTTTTGAAGTATACTTAAATATTATCACACAACACCCAGTTTGCACCATGAAAATTCAGTTTTTAAATATAACTAGTAATAAAATGTTAGCTCTTAACTAAGCCTTTAATAGAATTAATTTCTCACACTGCTCTATTATTTATATATTACTATAAATGGGTATCAACACTCAAAATTCAAATATGAATGTTAAGATAAAAAATACACCAGATTATTATTTGCTAAAGGGAAAAACAATTGCCCAAATAGCAACAGACAAAAACAATTTCTGCCACTGGGTCCAAAAGTAGACAGCTGGAAAAAAAGCAATCCCAAAGCCCCCTTTAACAGATTGCTGCAATAATTAAATATCTCATATAATTTAAAACAATAACACCAGCTCCAAGATAAAACCATAAGTGCAACACGTTATGTAATATGTTGTGTGCATGTAGGTATATATATAAATATAGCACCAGTAAAATGTGAAAGCCTACTTAATTTCCTTCCTTCCCCTCTTCCCCTCTGATCCCACAGCCTGGTGCCATCACTCTTCTTTCCATTCCCTTACTTTTCAGTCCACTGCACAAACCCTTATTTTGGGTCCCCTTAACTCCTTTCCACTGTACTGTCCCTGTTCTGCCTGCCCCTTCACCTTCTCTTCTTGCCTACTCTATATGTCCCTCCCTCCCCTTCCTTTTCTATATCAAGTGCTGCTCCTACAGCCTCCTGTCTTCTATTATGTTGCTTATCACCCTTTCTCTCCTGCCACTCCTTTCTTCCATAACCTCCCTCCTGTCAACCTTCCTCCTCTCCCCCCCACCTTCTCCACCCCCACTCTCCTTCTCCTACCTTTCCCTCCTCCTGCCTTCCCCATCCTCCATCCTCCATTCCCCATGCTCCCTGGTTGCTCCCCTCCTCTCCTCTTGGCTTCACCATAAACCCATTAGATCCTCTTTTCACCCCGCCCCTCTGTCTCTACTCACCCTCTCTCCTCCACGCCCACCACACAGAAGGCTTCCCTGACTTCATCAAGCTCTTCATCTCACTGCTGCTCCTCATGGCAGGTGATATTGAGCCCAATCCCAGCTCTGCACACTCTCTTCTCACTTGTCTCCACAGAGGTCTGAGAGTGGCTCACATCAATATCTGAAGCCTCCTCTCTAAGATAGATCAGCTTCAACCCCTCATGGTTACTCTACAACCTGATGCGTTAATTATCTCAGAGTCTTGGCTTTCCCACAAGATCTCTGATTCTGCTATCACCATCCCTGGGTACAGGCTCACCCGTGTGAACAAAGAAGGGAGGTGGTGCTGCCATCTGTCTCTCTTTTACCATCCAATTCACTCCTGTACTTTTTGTCACCTCCCGCATTGCATATGAACTACTCCTCGTGAAACTCTCTATCCCTTTTTCTGTCCCTATTTTCATGGCTGGTGTCTATTGCTGCCCTGGTCTGTCCCCCTCATCAGTCATGGAGCTCCTCACTGCAACCTCTAGTCATGCCTCATGTGGTGAAATACTCATCCTTGAGGACTTCAGTATTCATTGGCTCTTCCCCTCTCATTTGAAACTCTGCCAAAACATTAAGTCCATTCAGCTTACTCAACTGATCTCAGACTCAACCCACCCCCATCATAGATCCCTTAATCATTCCTTACTTGACTGGGTACTTACCTCTCACCCTCAATGCATCATGAATGCTGGCACCCTCCCAGATGCCCTTAGTGACAACCATATGGTCCTGTGTGTGTGTGTGTGTGTGTGTGTGTGTGTGTGTGTGTGTGTGTGTGTGAAAAATTCATTGCCCCAAAGCCCCCCCCCAAAATCCTACAGATCAGAACCTTCCAGTCACTGCACTTGTCCGCGCTCCATACTGACTTGGTTGCTACTGATTTGTCTCCCATTTCTTCAGCCAGTAACAACGACTCTGCCCTCAACTACTTTCATTCCAAATTCATATCAATTTGGGATCTACATGCCCCCCTCAGGAAAACCGGGTCCACAGTTCTCCCTTCCCCTCGATGTCAGCCGAATTATTGGCCTGCCTACATTTACAAGATCTTGCCTGGAAAAATCATAAGTCTTCTGGCTCCCTGGCTGATTTTAGGAGGTATCGAGCCCTTTGTAACACTTGTGCCAGAGCCACCAGGATTGCCAAGGCAGAGTACTTTTCCTCCATCTTCCAGGACAACCTTAGTCACCCCTTCAAGTTCTACAAGGTCATCCATGCCCCTTTCTCCACCCCTACCCAGTCCTCCTCGCCTGTCCTCCAGGTAGTGACACCCTCATTTCCGGACCCCTTTCTGTCACTTCAGAGTTCAACCCCTTCTTTACGTCATGCACCTCCTCCCTCCTCTCCTCCATCCCCCTTACCCCTCCCCATGCCCACAGTCCCATCTCTCCATCTATCTCTCTCTCTCTCTTTCTCCTTCTCCTTCTCTCCTTCCACTCCAGTTGCTTCCTTTGAGGCTCTCTTGGCTCTCAACCCTCTCAAGGGTAGGATCCTTGATGGTCTTGACCCCAAACTCCTACACCTCTCTACTTCTGCCATTGCTCTCCCAATAACCTCCCTTCTCAACCTCTCCTTCTCCCTTGCTGCTGTCCCTGACTACTGGAATCATGGTACCATCATACCTGTTCCCAAAGGAGGTTACTCCTCCAGCCCTGGCAATAATCATACTGTCTCCTTACTCCCCACCTTAGCTAAACTACAAGAACATATCATTCTGTCTCAGCTCTCCCCCTTTCTTGATTCTTCCTCCTTTTTTCACACCCTTCCAGTCTGGCTTCCATAAACACCACTCCACCACCTCCTCCCTTCTACAGCTTACTGACTCCATTCTCTCAGGCATGGATCAGAGCCTCATAACCTCTACCATCTTTGTCAACTTTGCCAAAGCCTTCGACACTGTTGTCCACCACTCCTCCTTGACAAACTCAAGGCTGGGGTGGCTCCCAGGCCCTGTAACTGACTGGTCTCATGTCTACCTTGAGGGTAGAACTCAATCTGTTAGAATCGGTGATTCCTTACCCCCCACTGCTTATCAGCACTGGTGTCCCACAAGGCTCTATTCTTGGCCTGCTACTTTTCTTGATCTTCCTAAATGACCTTCCCTCTGCTTGCACATCTACATCAATCTATTTATATACGAAGATGCCACAGTCATATTTGCCTCTGGTTCCTCCCCCTCTGAGCCGATGGCCAGGCTTCAACTGGACTTTGACAACATTCAGCACTGGTTCAGGTCTAATCAGCTATCAGTAAATGCCAAGAAAATGGTCTCTATGACCTTTGGATCTAAGCAGAAGCTTTCCAGACTCCCCTTCCTCCCCTCCTTCCATGCCCTAGCTGGGGCCACAATGGATTATGTTCAACTCATTTAAATATCTTGGGGTGTGGCTAGACAGGCACCTCAAGTTTTCGGGACATGTAGATGTCATCCACAAAAAACTCCATCCAAAACTTGATGCAAAATACGGGAACAAAGGCTGCATCCCTGTTTCTTCTTGCAGAGCTATTATCCTGAAAATGATTCTCCCCATTTTCAACTATGGAGACGTCTGCAGTGCTTCACCAATGATCACCCTAGCCTGACTGGACCCTCTTTTTCACTCCTTCTGTTACTTTGCCTTGGACTGTCTGCCCCACACTCATCATTGTTCCCTAAACTCCCCCCTCTACCTCCCCTCCCTTGCAGCTAGATGCCTCACTCACTGTGCCTCTTTTATCTTAAAATTCTGGCTAGCCTCCTTCCCCTCTTTCCTTACCTCTCTCCTCTGCCCCAGCCACCTACTTCTTACATCCTTCATAACTCTAGCTATCGTTCCTTTGCTCTCCCCTCAAGGCAATCTCTTGCTGGCCAGGATGTTTTTTCTGACCGCCTCCCCAAACTTTGTAACTCTCTCCTCCTACACATTTGCTCCTCCTCTTCCCAATGCTCTCTCCTCTCCTCTCTTGTCCATGACTTCACCTCTCACTCCTGCAACTGCACCTGATGAATATTCTTGTGCACTTCTCAATACCCTCTTCCCCCTCTTCTCCTCCTTTTCTACTGAGCAGCATTTGTTTACCCCCTCCTCTATTTCCCCCTCCATGCTACAGCAAACTAGCCCTAAGTGGCCTCCACACTTTGCATTGTATTTCCTTGAAACCCCCTTTGGGCAGGCTTCCACCCTGTAAGTTGTATAAATTATGCTTGGTGTTGAAGTACTGAATAATTCATTGTTTAAATTTGCCTCTTCTAAATGCTTGTATTGATGTACTATAAAATGTATTGCTCTAATTGTTTTGTGTACTCCTCTTCACCGCTGCCTCCAGAAAGCATCTAGAATTCAGCTCAGTATGTCCCTCCTGGTGAACCTTTTAAAATATATTAATAAATAAATAGGACGTGGTATTGACAACAGAAGGAAGGAGGTATTACTACCTCTCTACAGATCACTGGTGATGCCCCACCTGGAGTACTGTGCCCAGTTCTGGAGTCCTCAAATAAGGAAAGATAAGGACAGCCTTGGGAGGGTGCAACATAGGGTGATCAAAATGATTCAGGGCCAGCATGGCAGAACTTAGGAGGATCAGGTCAAGGCACTGAACATACGCTTGTTGGAGGACAGATGAAAGAGGAGAGATATGATAGAGACCTTCAAGTCTGGGAGAGTAATGAACAAGTAACACTATGAGAAACAAAAGAGCATAAGTAGCATATCAAGAACATGGGGCATGAGTGGAAACTGATAAGGGGATTCAAGGGGGAAGAATGAAAGTTTTATTTTGCAAAAAGGGTGGTGGAGTCATGGAACACTCTGCCAGCTGATGTGGTGGGTGCCAAAACTATCAATGGTTTCAAATAAGGCTGTGGCAGAGAGAAGGGTTTAGTGGTTGCTCAGGGTGATAGTGGTAGGGTGGGGAGCATAAGGGTGGACAATAGGTCCCAGGTTTTGTTTAGGATTTATGAGCAGACTGGATGGACTAGTGGTCTTTTTCTGCTGTCATTATCTATGTTTCTGTGTTTTTAAATTTCTATGCCCCTGGACTTGGGGTAACCTAGTACAGCCAATGCCCTGTCATGCCTAATTGCTTAAGTGGCTGGCCCACAGTGTTGCCATGTAGAAGCACTGATTTGAGAATTGGGATTCTCGATGTAGTGCTGTGCTGGACCCAACTGACAGACAGACACTGAATTCATGCTGACCTGCTGAAGTTATGCTGAGCTGAACCAGTGAGAGGAACTGATCTGGTGACTTCAGACAGAGATGCTTTTAACAATCAATCAATAGATTAATCATTTTTATTTTATCAGGAATGGCACCATTGAGTAAGCTCATTTTCAAGGTGGTCCTGGAAGGACACAAAGACTATTACAATACATACACTGGTTACGATGTAAAAACTAATACAATACATACACTGGTTACAATGTAAATAAAGTACACAGGCCTGTCTAGGCATGTAAGCAACCAAACATGACCTTGGTCCTGCAACACCATTATTTAAAAAGGGGTTCATTTGCTTCCTTGGAACCTGGAATAATTACGTTAAAACACCCATCTGGGGAGGGTATTGCAACTTACGCCAACTGTCCATGGATACTAATAAGTTTTATTTGAAACTGTATTTCTTCAGCAGTTGTCACATGTGCAGTGCGATTGTCAATGTACCTACTACACAACAATTCAACTGCTGGGTACCAACTAACTCACATGGGAACTCCATAAGGTATAAGGTTACAACTAGTACCAGTGAAGTTTAGGGTGTGAGGCCTGCACAGTATGAGAAGTTTGAGAGGGTGATGGGAGGGGCATGGGCATTGCTCTAGAGCATTAATTCTCACACTTTGTGACAGTGAGCCTCCCCCAAGCCATGGAAAAGATTTCAAGCCTCCCTCAAATTTGGAGAAAAATGTGGGCCTCCCCATAGAAAAAAAATATAATATTTTGCACAGTACACCCAGAATAAAGTGAGACTAATAAAGCTGACTGAATATATTCTCTTTTGATTCAGCTTATTGTTCATGCCCAACCCCACACCCCAGGTTATCCATGTCACTCCACTTTTCTGTCTTTTGGGCTCCTGTTACTCTGTGTCCTCTTTATCTGGAACAACTAACCTAGCCACTTCATCTCTACCACTCTTACCCTGTTTTTAAGCAACTTTCTGTACCCTTACCTAAGGACACACCTGAAACAAACACTGGCTCTGTGTGCCTTTCCTAGTCACTAATTTATATATAATCACCTACTGCAGAAACAAGCCTTGGTTCAGTGTGCCTTTCACAGTCACTCATTTCTATATAACCATCTATTGCAGAAAGAAGTCTTGACTCAGTGTACTTTTTAGTCACCAATTTACATATAAACACACACCTAGACACAAGCGTTGGCTCATTGGACCTTTCCTGGTCACCAGTTTGTGCATAAGTAAAGAAATTCAGCTGCCATTATCCCTATTTAGTTTACTTCATCCCATCACACAAAACATCCAAAACTTACAATTTAAATACTTTACATTCTCAGACTTGACTGATCCTCCCCTTTGGGACCTCCCTTGGGAGGCTGGCCTCACCATTTGAGAACCTCTGCTACAGAGATGCTGCCATTGTTTACTCTTATTATTATTTGATATTGCTTAACCTTAATCTTAACTTTTTCCTCCCCCGATAGTTGTAATACATTTCACCAGTAAAATCCCTACATTTGTTTTGTAATTTACTATTATGTCTATTGCACTTGTGTTTGATCCTAAATTGTGTTGTTTGGTACTGGATGGGGTGAGTCTGTGAGGGCCATAGTAGGATGGCATTGTTTCCTGGGGGCAATGTTACACTTGTTTCCTAGCCCACAGTAACTTTCTGTAGGTGGAGGCATCTTGCATTTTAATTTCAACTTTTGGATCTCAGTTCCCAGCAGGGGTTAACAACCTAGGCCCCTCAACCTTATATGAGGTCATAAAGCAGGGGAAGTAGTAGCAGTGGTACTGTGGGTGCCTAGTACATACTGTATACAATGCATCTGGCCTGCTGCACAGTGTCCTGATGATCTGAATGGTATTCCAGTGGCTCCTCAAGCCATTGTAGAAATGTTTACATCCCTGGCAGCCTGGTGGCTCCCCCTGCCTAGCCCTGACCATCCAAAAATGTCCATCAACTATCCATGTTCTCTGACATAAGTACACACCTGGCACAGCACTTTGACAGTTCCTACTGCTAGGTTTGTTTCCTGGTGGTATTTAGGGTGCCATTGGTAAAGTGCTGGCAGTAGTTGGCATTCTGAATGCAACTGCATGCCATTTACAGGCCAGTTTACCCCCTTCCATGCACCAGCACACTGTGATGTGTGCAGGCAGATAAGGGAACCCTGACCTTTTTAAGCATAGTTCTAGGGTGTTGCAAGCAAGGGACCAGCACTAAAATGGTTCACATTGATTTAGCAACACTCCCTTGTGACTGAGAAATGAGCATCTAGTGCATTAGTGCATTAGCAATGTATTTTAGAAAGTGATTTGCTACAGGCTCTAATTAGGGGATTTCAAAACCAAAATACTTACAGCATATTGTTTGAATCTTTGAGATTCACTTGTCATACTTCCCTTCAGCTATGAACAATAAAGAATACCTATGCAGCTTTGAAAGCAAAATAGGTGTGTTTGAGAACTATAAGAGCCTTCCGTTCTCATACCAAATTACACCCACACAAGTTCCTTCTAGTTCATATAGTGCAATAGTGAGTAAAGGTCATGGTCAGCAAATAGAAACAGGTATGAGCTTCACTACCTTCTGAAGCAAAGAAAATAAAATGCTGATGTTTTATAGCCATCCAAACATGCCAAGATGTAAAATGCAGTAACACTTATATTGAATTACTTATTCTGCGACACAGCGATAAATGAGCAGGGGCCATATCTTGTCCTCAATTGAGCTGGCCTTTGCATTTTGCTTTAATAGTACACTATAGGCTTTCTAAAACTTTAAACCACTAGAAAGAACGTAACTGCCCTCAACTACTGATCACTGAAGTTTTAGCTTCTTAACTAATTTCTTGCATAAATTTGGCTATGGTTATGAAGTGTTCTAAATAATCCTCAAACACACCAGTTTCTTCTGTCACTAGGAACATCCCCCATCAGTCCATTTTGCTGAGCTCACAAAATGGCCTATAGCTGCAAGTCTAACTAATGACACAACAATATGCAAACAATGATTGCCATTAATATACACTGCAAAACAAAATGTCTGCCATAAAAAGACCACAGCCATTTAAGATCCAAGGATTAAAGCCCAATGCATAAAGGAACTCAGCGCAAATGTTGGCTGATGTGGAAGTCACTGAACTTAAACTCTTGAAGGAAAAGGAGATGTGGTACATTTTTAATTGAAATGTGTAAGGCTTTTAAGGAGTCTGTATTGCTGACATGCCATAAACAGTATTTCCCCAAAAAATAACATGAAACTGTGGAACCATCTAATCCACAAAATATTTTTTTTATAATCATTAGTTTGAAGGAAGGATATGGAGAATCTGTAATATTTATTTGTAAATAGAAAAAGGAAAGAAAACATGTATTATATGACTTAATTCCACTAAATTTGCTATTCAGAGTTTTGCCATAAGTCATTTACAGCAGTACTACAGAGATGATTGATATGCCTGACAAAGACAGAATCTTTTCTTGATAAGACATTCTAAAGGTATCTGGCAGAAAAGGTGGTTCAGCAACTAAAACACGAAATCCGAAAAAAAAAGTAGATTGGTACAGGTGCATGCATGAGCAATTATGCAAGCCACTATCTATATTTCTGATGAACAATACTGACTATGACAGGTTGGAATTACTGGTCTACACTAGATTTATGAACTGCCAGCTTTGAATAAGGGTGCTCCTAAATGTTACTTTTTAGAGAAAAAATCCACAACTTCGCAGTCTACAGTGTGTAAGTAATGATGATCATTTCCCATTCAGAAAGTGTTTAAAGTTAGCTATAGTAGCAAGATTTAAATAAACTAATCATTTTCTTTATTGCCTCCTGCTTGGATTACATTTAATTGTTTCAGTTTGCATTTGTGTCTTTTTGTTATAAATACTAGAACTATTAGAATGTTGGAAGAATGTCACTTCTTAAAAGGCTTTAAGTGATTTGATAGGGTCAGTCAGACAAGAGCCAGAGTCCAAAATAAATTATTCCACTTCAATGCATGATCAGTGTTTATACTCATGTGTGATAAATGAGTGAATAAAGACTGGAACCAAAAAAAAAAAAACACAGGAAAAAAGTCAGCTCCCCACTAACGTTCTAAACATTATGAGTTCAATGGTCAGCTGAACCCATCTTCTAAATAGAAAGGTTAGGGTCAGTTTAATTATAGTGAGTTCTGCTCATCTGTTCACATATACTGTTATCTCAGGGGTGTGGCCAAGCTACAGGTCATGGTGGACAAATGTTAGCTGGACTTCCCTAGGCACCTGCATTTACATGAAAAAATAATATATTTAACGGGGACTTTTTGACTGAAAAGTGAACCAGGAGATTTAAAATGTCCAATACTGGTCAAAAACTGACAAAAAGCAGACAACTCTGCCATTTGAAGGCTACAGAAAGATGACTTCCACACCACCTGAGGGCCACACCAGTTCACAACTGTTGCCACCTGAAACGGGACCTGATAAAACCTCTCTGGATCCCACAATAGATGCCATCCCTGGTATGATTGTTAATCTCCAAAATCAGGTAAAAACTGGTTTTGTTAATATGACTACTCAGATTGCCCACATACAGTCTGTGTTACCGAACTATCTGATACCACAGCATCACACACCACACAGCTGGATGAATCAGAAAAAAGAATTAGCGAACTTGAGGATATTGTAACTTACTTAGCCTGGAAAAAAACACAAATAAAGGCACAAATGGAAAAAATGGTGCTCCGGATGGAAGACCAAGAAAACAGGGCATGGAGGGTCAAACATCAGAATCATTGGTCTGCCAGAGGGATTCGAAGTGAAAGAGGGTGGCAAAGCTATACAACAATGACTTGCCAAGAAACTCTGGCTCAAATCTGCGGCAGCACAATTTGAAATACATTGTGCAAACTGAACTGTTTCAAAACCAAAACCTGGTGAAAAACCCAGGCATTATTTGATTAAATATCTTCATTTTCCAGACAAGGGGCTGGTTTTGTGTGCAGCACTGTCACATGGACTGATCACGGTAGATGGAACTAAGGTCTACATCTACCAAGATTATAGTTGAGATCTCCAAATACAGAGGCAAAAGTTTGCAGGAATAAAATTAAACTTACAACAAGAAGGGTGGGAGTTCACTTTGCTGTATCCTGCAAAGTTAAGAATAACCAAGCCCAGATGCCCACCAAGCACATTTCTAAACTTCAGGATGCAGAACTATATGTTAACCAAAGGAAGTAGCTAAGGAGGGTAGATCTCACCTGGGTCAGCAGCTCTGGAATGTTGAAAAGAAAGATAAAATCCTTCTTTTTTTTGGGGGGGGATTTACAGTGTTCCCCCTTTCACCCTGTCTGGCCCTTATTCCCTCCAAGCCTCTCAGCCCTGTCCCCCTACATCCCCCAGGACTTACCTTCTTCCTATATCCCCCACAGCTTCTCTCCAAGGCTGGGATGTATGGTAGGGGATGAGCCTAGGTCACCAGGATCAGGGCTTGCAGAGGTTGTTTGTCATCCTGCCAGCCAGGGTGTTTTTTTCCTCCATTTTTCTGTCCTCCCTTCATTGCCACTCTATCTCTCCCCCACAAGGATGCCAGTATTGGGACTATGTCCCCTGTGTTCGCGTGCAGGTGCACATTCATGTAACAGGCAGCGTGCGTGTCCCACTCTCCTCATGTCTCACTCACTCTACCACCCACACATCTGTAGGTGGCAGTGCTGCAGTGAGATGCGGTACCCTCCCTCCCAGGAGAGGATAGCATCATGTGGGATGCTTGATCCTCTCCCTTCCTGGATGATCCCCAGCAACCCAAGTCCGTTACCGAACATGGATCGCCAGTGTGGTAGGAGGTAAGGCACTCAGCATCTGAGCCCTCCATGCCAGTGGGTCAGCTTAGAAAGATAACATCTTTAATTAATTAAGGCAGTATAGCACAGTAGTTTAAGGCTCTGAGCTGCAAATCTGGTGACATCCAGTAGACCAGACCTGGGTTTGAATCCCACAGCTTCCACTTGCATACTGTGTGACTCTGAGCAAGTCACTTAACTTCCCTGTGCTCCCAGGTCGCTCCTGTAAAAAAGCTTTCAGCTTAGTATGCTACTCCTGGTTAAACAACTAAATAAAAAAAAAAAAAAAAAATTCTTCACCGCTATGGTACAGTAAACTTGCTTAATGTCTCTGTCACCAGGAACAAAAGAGAGTAAGATAACTGTGGAACCATGAATGTGTAAGGCCTTGCTATAGCGCTAGCCTTGGTACCAGGTAGCAAACTAACTGATGTAAGAGCACCTGTTACTGATATATTAAATAAAATAAACTGCACCGGTTCCCTAAGAACAGACTTGTAAAGGACTGATGTTTTGTCGAAGCTTGGTGGGGGACCGATGTATTTATGGTTAGGCTGTGGCTCCACCAACTACTGTAATTAACAAGCATTTGGCAATGCCGAATGTTGCTTGCTTGTATGTGCTGTTTAGGTATTAGGAAATGATAGTTCCATGCCTTCCTTCCAAGACATCCACTGTGTCTTTCCGCTCAGTATTCAGAGAAGAATGGGAGGGGCAAGGGTCACAGCAGTACAGCAGTTGCCAAGGGGGTGTAGAGGTGAACAATAGTCCATTCAAAGGCAAAAGAGTCCTGCAGAAACTCACTAAATTTAGGTGGACAAAGCGATGGAACCAGATGGCATACGCCCAAGGATATTAACAGAACTGCGAAGGGAGATAGCAGTATCTCTGGCAGCCATGTTCACTGAGTCATTCAACATGAGTGAATTGGAGGAGGGCACATGTGGTCCCTCTACACAAGTCCGGCAGCAGGGAAGAGGCAGGGAACAATAGGCCATTCAGCCTCACCTCAGTAGTGGGGAAGATCATGGAGACATTGCTTAAAGAAAGGATAGTGGGGCATCTAGATGCCATCGGAGGCCCAGGACCATAGACAATATGGATTCACAGTGGGAACATCATGTCAGACAAATCTGGTTGATTTCTTTGACTGGGTGACAAAGGAAGTGAATCCAGGTGGGGCAGTGGACAACGCTTACCCTGATTTCAGCAAAGCCTTTGACACCATCCCATATAGGAGGCTGATAAACTGGCTGGGTAGGCTGGGCATGGGGGAAAGAGTGGTAAACTGGGTTAGAAACTGGCTAACAGACAGAAGGCAGAGAGTGGTGGTAAATGGGGTGCAGTCTAGGGAGAGGGGACGACCAGTGGAGTGCTGCAGGGATTGGTCCTGGGGCCATTTCTGTTCAATGTCTTCATTAGTAACATTGCAGAACAGCTGAAGAGAATTTTTTCACCAAATTTTCAACATAGCCTTTTTAAGATCTCTGCTCATGAACAGTGTCACTGTGATTTTCTTAATCTGTCCCAAACATTGATTGCACACACCGAATGCACCATTGTGTACTACATGCACAGAAACACATTTTGGGTGACATGTGAAAAATGACAGCTGTACTGCTCATAAGGAGGTATGGTAAAATGGCAATGTTGAAAATCTGGAGAGCAAATATAAAAAATTTGCGAACTTACGAGTGTGCGTAGGAGCTGCGCAACACATGCTCGTAAAACAGTCATTTTAGGAATTTTTTCACCAAATTTTTAACATAGCCATTTTAAGACATCTGCTCATGAACAGTGTCACTGTGATTTTCTTAATTTCTCCCAAACATTGATTGCGCACACCGACTGCGCCATTGTGCGCTGCATGTACAGAAACACATTTTGGGTGACATATGAAAAATGACAGCTGTGCTGCTCATAAGGAGGTGTGATAAAATGGCAATGTTGAAAATCTGGTGCAATTATTAAAATTCGCTAATTTACGTCAGTACGTAGGAACTGCGCAACGCACGCTCATAAAACAGTCATTTTTAGGATTATTTTCACAAAATTTTCAACATAACCATTTTAAGACCTCTGCTCATGAACAGTGTCACTGTGATTTTCTTAATGTGTCCCATACATTGATTTTGCACACGACTGCGCCATTGTGCATTACATGAGGAAACACGTTTTGGGTGAGATGTGAAAAATGACAGCTGTACTGCTCATAAGGAGGTGTGGTAAAATGGCAATGTTGAAAATCTGGAGAAAATATTGAAAATTTGTGAACTTATGAGCGTAGAGAACTGCAATGACGCTCATAAAATAGTAATTTTAGAACTTTTCACCAAATTTTCAACATAGACTTTTTGAGAGCCCTCCCTATGAACACTGGCAGTGTTGTTTCATTAATTGGTCCCGAAAGGTGATTTTACGCAGTGACTGCAAAATCACCCTTCGGGCCTGATTAACGCCATGACAGTGCAAGAATTCATGAGGAGGGGTCCCAAAAACCCCATGCTGAAAATTTAGGCCCCAAATTCCCAAAAATGCCTGAGATATGCAACAAAGTTGAAAAAACCCTATCTATCCCATTATACAGCTTACCGGCATTTCCTCAGTTTGCGGTCGGCTTTGAAGAGTGCAGACGTGTTCCTGGTCCACCAAAGATCATCGCGCCAAGGTCCTGAGGTAAGTATGGGGTGAGGGAGGGTGTGGGGAGGCAGTGTGCACAGTGGGTGGGTGCGAGTTGCGGAAGGGGGGCAGGGAGAAATACCAAGGGACAGTTTTTGTATTTACAGGGTTTTTTTTTTTTAATAAGACTATGAGGGATGTTTGTCATGCTGGCATGGGCTCCCAGAGTGGCAGCTGGAAGGCTGTTGGGGGGCTGGAGATGACGGGGGATTGGGCACCCCCGTTGGCCATAACATCATTTTGCCACGCTGGGGTGGGCTCCCAGCATGGTACCTGGATGCTTTGGGGGGGCGTGCAGCCGACAGGGAGTTGGGCACCCCCGTCAGCCATAAAACATTTTGCCACACTGGGGTGGGCTCCCAGCATGGCACCTGGATGCTTTAGGGTGGGTGTGCAGCCAGCGAGTTAGGCACCCTGGTTGGCTATAAAACATGTTGCCAGCTGGGGTGGTCTCCCAGCGTGGCACCTGAATGATTTGAGGGCGTGGAGCTGGCGGGATTGGGCACCCCCCATCGGCCGTACAGTGTGGGGGGGGAAGACACATGAGCACGCAGTGTGCGTGTGTGCAAGTGTGTGTGTGTGCGGAGGGGGGATCTCTGCTCACTGAAGCAGAGCTCTCCCTTTCAACTGTACAACCACTTCATTTTCAATTGCTGTCATAGACAGTTGCAGCAGTGATTGGGGAACTGGGGCCACGCCTGCAAACACACTGACTGCATTGGAAGACGGGTGCCACACCTCCGAAAACGCGGATGATGGCACTATGTTTCTTGCACATGTGTGCAAGCAACATAAAAATGCAGTGTAGGAGGAGGAGAAGAAAGAGTAAGAAAGAGGGGCACACAAGAAATATGAAAAGAAAAAGGGAAAGAATTTGACAGATGGCAAAAAAAGCTGAATAAAATGGCTGCTGAGCATGTACAAAGAACTGTATACTCTTTGACAGCTTTGTGGCCGTGAAATGAACATACCTGGCGATAACCAGCAAGCTGCCAGTCTTGTAAACTAACAAGGCAGTTTCCCAGCAATAGTTTGTGAACACCAGAACAGGCCCACAAATGCGTATTTTTCCCTCATGAATGTGCGCACTATGTACCTCGTGTCTATCTGACCAGTAAAAATCAGTAAATAAATATCCGATTTCTTCTACAGCTTTAATCATCCATTTGGTCCCACAGTGATAGTATTTAAGAACTATGTTAAAACTGCACCTTGCACTTAGACAGTGGGAAAGTACAGTTATGTCACAACAGCAATATGCCTATATGTGATTCAGCCCATGAATTCTTTCTTTGCCCCAACAAGCCCTGGATTTTAAATGTTGTAATGGGACCATCAGAAACTGATGCTACTTTTCTGATTCATTGCAGCTATGATACTCACAATGAATGGAATGCTCTGTACATGTTACTGTTTCCTGGCCCTCCACTGATTCTCTTTGCCTTGGACTCCCATTACTATGTTCCTTCTCAACCATGGCTAAGGCCACAGGTAGCAGTGGAGTGGGGAAATCTATTTTCAGTTCCTGCCATAATATCTTTGGATGGAATACAAAGTATGAGGAACCAATATTGTTGAAAGGGCATGAAAAATTAGTGTGCTTATATTACCGGAATTGACTTGGCCACAAATCTCCTCAATCTCTAAGTCTAAACCAACTGGAGCTACAGAGAGAAGGAATTGGAACAATTACATATTTGCTTTGGTCTGGTTCTAATCTAGCTGTGGCTCCTAGCTCTGCTCATCCCATGGGCTTGGGCTACACTCTAGATGGATAGACAAATGCATTCATTGGTACATCACCTTATTAACTTACACTGCTCCATGCCTTCCAATATGTTTGATAAACACACATATATATTTTTCTCTGGTTCTTTGGAGACAAATCAGCAAAACTCTAACCGGATATGGCTGTACTCCTGACTGACTGACGTAAAATGTGTTAAAAACCACTGCATAGCCTTGGAACGCTGGCAGTTGTGCACCCCATCATTAGGGCACCAAACCAGCAAGTCATCAGCCCCTCCCCAAGGTCTGCCCCCCCCCCCAGAGTTACAATCCTAAGTAATAGGGGTTGTGGGGGGGGTGCAGCTCCCCACATGAAATGTGATTGACAACTTGCGGGTTTGCTGCCCTAATGACAGGGCACACAACAGCACACAACAGCCGGCATGTTCTGAGGGTGGAACCATTAAAAACATATCACATATCTCTGAGTGATGAGAGTTCTGATTCACAAATTGGTTTTGCTTAAATTTTGGTCAAGTTTTAGTGAATATAACCATGCGGATTATATACTCACATCTGGGGTTATGACCTCTTGGTAAAAGTGATATAAGTACAGTAGTTTGAACAAACATTCTGTTTCCTTTTAGATAGGTGATAGGTGCATGCCTTACAGTGCACAGCTTTACCACCAATCACAACTAGGGGGATATAACACTTGGAGTGTTCAAGGGTGGGGCAGAGGAAAACAGGAATTTTCCATTTCTTGTTATGTTGCATTGATTAAGCCTTTCCAAATGGAGTTGGGGACACCGTCAAGTGTTAATTGGTTATGAGGCAAGTGTATTAAGAGTTTGGGAAGGTTGGGTTTAGGTACAAGATCATGCCACATTGAACATAAGGAAGGGAGTTTCCAGGTCTTCAAGGGAGGGATTACACATATTTCTTTACAATGTTGTTCTCATTTTACATTTAGTGTTTATAAAAATCAGCTTCTACTTACAAACTACAAGATCTTTAAATACAACTGTTAACCTATAGCACTAGCTGGGTTTACATTGAGTAGTGTTCATATCCCTGGGGCTCAGCTCCTGTGGGTAAGGTTTGCCATCTACCCCTCCCTAGGCATGCCATTAGCCTTTAGCACTAGCTGGGTTTACATCGAATAGTGTTCATACCCTTGGGGTGCAGTTCCTGTGGGTAAAGCTTGCCATCTTCCCCCATCTCCTCTCTCCTCTTAAATTCTTCCCCTTCACAATCTCATCCCTCCTTCTCCTTTCCCCCTTACTCCCTGCCAATCTCCTTGCTGGTATACATCCCAGAGGGGGGAATGCTCACCAAATCTCCATCTCCTACCCCCCTTGTTCCCTGCCAATCCCATTGCAGGGTGTGCATCCCAAAGGGGTGAAGACTCACCTCATCTCCAACCTTCTCCCACTCCCCCATCCCTCTAATCTGGCAAAGTTCTCACTTACTACCCCAAGCATTAAAAAGCAAAATATATCTGTGCTGATGTGTTTTATGTACATGTATATGATTCTGTATATGAATTTAAATGTACATGAGTGTACCTATGTATAAAAACCATAAGTGTGTATATGCATAATGCATACTGTTTATTGTCTGTATGTGGATGGCAAGTGCTGCTTGCTTATCCCACAAAAATGTTGGTATTGCTTTAATATATTCAATTTTATGTACAGAGTCAACTCCCTCTCTCTCTCATGCACTCTCTCTCTCTCTCTCCCCCCCATATATATATATATATATATATATATATATATTTTTTTCCTTTTTTTCTGGATCTCTTATTCAGAACTGTATTCCCTTATCCCCTTTCCACCAGGACACATCTGGAAAAGAGCTATTGTTGCTCAGTATGCCTTTCCTGGTGAAACTCTTCAAAATAAATAAACAAACAAATAAACTGCCATCCTGATATAGATCCAAGTATTTTAGTTATGCTAGATGATGAATAATATGCTTAAAGTCTGTTCATGGAATTTTAATCATTTAAAAACACGTACGAAGAGGACAAATGTCTTATTGAAGACCAAAAGTATACAATCTGACATTGTATGTCTCCAGGAAACACACATATCAGCTAGTGAAGGTGCCCATATGGCTAAAACTTGCGGTGGAGAGTGGCATGCTTCTTATTTTACCTCCAAAGCCAGAGGCATAGCTACCTGGCTTAAGCCAAGGGTTCCCAGGGTAGTAACCTGTACACGCTTGGATAATGCTGGGGGAAGGTTTACTTTAATTCAACTACAACTTAACTCAGTGCAAAAAGTAACAGTTGGTTCTCTCTATGGTCCAAATATTGACTGTCCAGAATTTTTTAACAGACTTTTGATGGAAATTTCTAGTTCTGAAGGTCCATGGATGTTACGTGGGGATTTTAGCTACGTGCTAGATAATATTTTAGACTGCACATCTAGAGCTGGAGGACCCACTACAAGGAATGCTAATTATCAGCATTAATACAAGATCATAGATTAATAGACTCATGGAGGTACCTACATCCCAAGGGCAGAGAGTTTAGTTTACTGCAGTTTATTATATTCAGAAAACTTTTGAATTAAAACAGCCCTCTTTCAAAGGTGTCTATATAATATACAGTCAGACAATACAAACAGTGCAAAACCAAACAATAGAACAATACCAGTTGCAAATACAAACCAACTTATTGGTAAACAAATGTAATACATGTCACAAACCCACTCAGCAGGTCAGCCCTCTACTCCCAAAGTGCCAACCTCCGACCGCAGTCTTGTGAACAGTTAACAGAAGCAGGGTAACCCTCCTGTCTGTTTTGTGGGTTCGAATCAACCTTTGGTCTCAGTTCTGGAGGGATTCAAACTGTGAACCTCTTGCTAGCGTACCCAATGCACAGGTTCAGATAATTCTGTCTTCAGGGGGCCAGGTATCTTTGCCTACGGGCACCTAACCAGGTGTACAGAAATGAACCCTTAAAAACTCTAATAAAGATCTCAGATTAATTTTACCTTTTTCCAGTTTGGTATCACCATTCAAGCTTATGCACAGTGTCTGCTTTAACCATATATATTTCACTTGTGAAAGGAAGAAATTCAAAGACAGACCAAGTAGGCTCTAAAAATAGAGTTTTACTAAAATAGATTAAAAAATATGTAAAACATAAAATACAGAACCATATATCACAAAACATACAAATCTTTTAAAAGAAAAAGGTTTTAACAGTGCAATTCCTACTACAGTACTAAGATTTTGTCTCTCTCTACCTGTATACTTGCTTAAAGTGCTCAAAGATGTTTCTTTGTCAGAGTGTAGATCAAAGTCTCTGAAGGAAAACAGAATACTTGTTTAAAAGCTGGCTTTGCCCACCTCTTTGCATGAGGTCACCTAGCTCCTCCTCTGGTTATGAAAAATCATACACCCAGGATATTTTATCATATTAGAAGGTAAGATAATTAAGGTTACATCAGCAGAAACTCCTTTTCCCATATGACTTCCCCAATCAAGTCTGTAACTTTCCTTTCATCTATAAGCAGTATCCTCTCTCACACAGACATCAAAGCATTTATGACTTCTCACCAGTGTCACATAATCCTGCACTCTTTCCCTAAACACCATAAAAGTTTATGATTTCCGTCTTAGCAACTACAGCTATAATTAACTTAGATAAACAGGAGGTCCTTGATTAAGGCCTGTTCTACTCTATATTTAGCTTCTGGCCTGCCAGGTAACACCTTGTATCTAAAACCTGTGTGTGTGTACCATACTCATATGCTGTTTCAGCATTTCTCATGAGAGACAGCCCACAACACATTTTTATGTTACAAAAAATGATACAGTGATCAGACCCAGCTGTCCAAGTGTCACAATTCCTGCACACCTAGACTGAATTTGGGGGCTCTAGCCCCTGCATAGGATGAGCTGTCCAAATCAGTTCACTCCTCATACACCCGAGACAGCCCATTGGAGTTCTGATTTTTGGCTCCAGCTCTATGTACGATTGTCAGATCATACCCTTGCAAAGGAAGACTCCATCTTAGCAATCTACCATTGTTGTTTTTCCCCACCTGTGTCAGCCAAACCAGGGAGTTGTGGTCAGTCTGTACCACAAAATGCTCGTAACTGTTTACTCAGGTAGTCTATTGGGTGATCCCTACCTTGGCTGGATGTCTGGCTCAGTGCTGCCCCAATACCCATGTCTGAGGCATTAGTCTGAACTACAAAGGGTCTGCTATAGTCAGGACTTGTCAAAACAGGAGCACTGCACAGTGCCTCCTTTAGTTTAGAAAAGGCTTCCTCACAGGCTGGGCCCCAGGTAATTTTCTTGGGCATCCTTTTCTTTGTCAGGTCAGATAGGGGAGCAGTCAGGGCACTGTAATTGGGTACAAATTTCCTGTAGTACCCTGCTGTCCCTAGAAAACTCCTGACCTGCTTCTGCATTTCTAGTCTGGGCCATGCCTGGATTACCTCTATCTTTATTTGGTTAGGACAGAACTGTCCTCGGACTACCACATGCCCAAAGTATGCCACTTCTTCCATGGCCACCTGGCACTTCCTGGCTTTGACAGTGAGCCCAGCCTTCTGTATCCTGCCCAGCAATTCCCTAAGGTGGGATAGGTGTTCCTCCCAGCTGGTACTAAAGATGGCAATGTCATCCAGGTATGCTATGGCGTACTCCTCAGCACCATTTAACACCTGGTTCACCAACCTTTGGAAAGTGGCCAGAGCATTCTTCATTCCGAAAGGCATTACTTTAAACTCAAATAAGCCTATTGGAGTGATGAAGGCTGACCTTTCCCTAGCTCTGTCTGTAAGCTCTACCTGCCAATACCCGTTTGGTCAGGTCAATCGTTGTAAGGTAGGTCGCCCCTCCCAACTTGTCCAGGAGTTCATCCGTCCAGGACATCGGGTGGGCGTCTGATTTTATGACTGCATTCAGTCCATGATAGTCCACACAGAAATGAATAGAGCCATCTGGCTTGGGCACAAGGACTACAGGTGAGGCCCAGGGGCTGTGGGATCTCTAGATTACCCCTAAATCCAGCATCTCCTCCACTTACCTCCTAATTTTGTTTTGTGTAGCCTCTGACACCCGATATGCTGTCTGCCATATGGGCATCTGTGTTCCTGTCTCCACATCGTGGATTGCTAAGGGGGTTAGTCCAGGCTTGGCATTAAATAATGGGGCAAAGTCTGTTAAAACCTTCCTTACTTTCTGGATCTGGTCTGGGGCAAGCAGGGGAGACAATCTTACTGCCTCCACAGAGGACTCCCACTTATTTTCTTCCAGCAAGTCCAGAAGGGGGTTGCCTTCATCCATCCCTTCCCCAGGACTACACACTGCAAACACCATGTCAGCCCTATTTGCATATGGCTTCATCATGTTGACATGGTACATCCTTTCTGTCTGTCTTCTGTCAGGTAACTCTATAATGTAGTTCATGTCATTTACCTTCCTAACCACTTTGTACAGTCCTGCCCACTCAGCCAGCAGCTTGTCTTTCCAGACCAGAATAAGGACCATGACTTCCTAACCCACCATGTACGAGCAAGCTCTGGCTCTGTGGTCATACCAACTTTTTGTTTCTGTTGGGCAGCTGTCAGGTTGCTCTGGGCTGTCCCCATAAGCTCCTTCAGCCTTTCCTTAAACCTAAGGATGTAATCCACGATGGGAGTTCCCTGGGTGGTGTGCTTTCCTTCTCCATCTCCCCAGATCAAGTTTAGGGACCCACATACCCAGCGTCCATATAAGAGTTCAAAAGGAGAAAATCCTGTTGACTCTTGAGGCACCGCCCTGTATGCAAACAACAGGTGGGGAAGATATTTCTCCCAGTCCTTCCCATGCTGTTCAGCAAATGCCCAGAGCATTGACTTTAGGGTACCATTGAATCTTTCCACAAGCCTATTCACTTGTGGGTGAAGGGTGTCGTGCATCTCTGCACCACTCCACACTTCTCCCATAAACATTTCATCAGGTCTGACGTGAAGGAACCCCTCGATCGGTAATAACCTCCTGTGGAAATCCAACATGGGAGAAAATCCCAAGTAAGGCATCTGTCACTTTGTCTGTCCTCAGTGAGGATAGGGCGACTGCCTCTGGGTGGCATAATCCACTACAGTCAGGATGAATCTCTTCCCTGAGGAGCTGAGGGTATTTAAAGGTCCCACAATATCCATTTCCACCCTCTGGAATGGCTCCTCCACTATGGGCAATAGAATCTGGGCAGCTTGGATTTTCTTGCCCACCTTCCCTATTTCCTGGCATCAGTGACAAGACCTGCAATACTCCTTCACCTCCTGGGTGAAGTTAGGCCAGTAGAAATTCTGGGCCACCTGCTGCATCATGCACACGATTCCCAGATGACCAGACAAGGGAATATCATGTGCAATCTTGAGCAACCGCTTACGATGCCCCTGTGGAATGACAAGCTGCCTGCCTAGCATCTCTCCCTCTGTCTGTACTGCCTGAGTATACAGAAGTCCATTTTCCCAATAAACCTTATATCTGCCGTCACCTCCCTGTGCACCATCCAAGTCTGCCCAAGCCCTCAGCTTCTCTAAACTAGGGTCACTTCTCTAAGCAGCTGTGAACTGCTCACACATTCCCAAGGCATGGAACAGGTCTCCTTCAGTCGCTAAACTAGGATCCCTAGTACTAGCATCAGGGCAGTCAGGATCACTGTCAGTCCCAACCCTCTGACAAGGAGTCACCCCTCTCTCTTCAGAGTAACCCTCTGTAGCCGTGTGGTTACTTGCTACTGGGGAAATTTCTACCCCCCTTCATTAATCTCCCCATCTGGAGACACAGGCTGGGGAACCAGCCTCTCAGTGGTTTCCACAATAGTTTTGTGGAGTTCAGGGAACTACAATTTTCCCTTGCCACTTGGCTATGGCTAACTGCACATATCATCCCCTGTTTGAGATTGTTGCCCAGGATCACATCCACTGCTAATGTTTTGGCTATAGCCACCTGTTGCACAGTTCCCCCATTTCACCCCAGTCTAAGAGAACACTAGTGAGGGACAATGTTTTCTCCCCACCCACAAAGTCCTGTACAGTGACATATTTATTGGGTATAAGCTGACCAGGCTGTACCAGATCCCCCTTTACCAAGGTCAGGGATGCCACTATGTCCCTTAACTCCTGTGTCTGTACACCATTCACCATGACTGGGTGCATGTGTTCCTTCATGTTCACTGGCATGCTTCCAGGGACGCACAAACAACCCACTTCTTTTCTAGTACCGTTCTGCGTATTATTGCTCATTCTTTTGGGACACTGTCTGGCAATATGCCCAGTTTCATTACATAACCAACATTCACTTCTCTTTTCAGAGAAATCATTTCTCTGAAACCTGGGGCTAACTGGTTTTGGTGGAGGCAGTGAGGGTTTTAGCTGCCCTGAAGGTGTGCTTTTCCCTTTTTGCACTGTCACGCCCACCCCATTCACTCTCAGAGCAGGTCTGCTCTTGGCATAGTGGTCCGAGAGTTCCACAGCTTCTTACATTGTTTTGGGATATCAGTCCTCCAGCCAGGTTTTCAGTTCTGCTGGGCATACCCAATAAAACTGTTCTAACAAAATCACATTTTCAATTTTATCAACAGAGTTTGCCTCAATTCCTTCCCACCAAAGTTTTAAAAACTGACATTGTTTCATGACTAGCTCCTCATAGCTCATGTCAGAGCTTCTCCTGAGCTTATAGAATTTAGCTCTGTATGATTCAGCAGGTAATTCAATTTTTTTAACAGTGCAGCTTTAAGTTTGCTGCAGTCATCACTGTCCTCATTGTCCATTTGACCCAATGCATCCCAAACTTTCACGGTAAGTAGAGGGGATAGCTGGAAGCTCCAGGACTCTTTAGGAATTTTAGCCTGAATATAAATGTTTTCAAAAGAATTTAAAATGCATCCATATCCTCCCCCTCTTTAAATTTGGCTATTAATTTGGAATTCAATTTGTAAACCAGTCCTGTAGTCCCAGTTAAACCCAAGCCACTTACCTGCTTTGGTGCCACTGGTTGTGGTTGTAGCTTCTCCAGTTCATGTTGCCTCTGGCAGTCCTGCTCCTCACGGTCTGCGTCTTGGAATTCTCGCTCCCTCTTCTCCTCTGCAGCTTGCTGGCACTCATGCTCCTCATGCTCAGCGTCTCTTTGTTCTCGCTCTGCCTCTCAGCATTCTCACTCTACCTTCCAGCATTCTCACTCTGCCTCATGGTCTGCCTCTCACTTCTCTCACTCCCTCTCTCTCTGGAACTCCAGCTCCATCCTGCACAATTCAATTTTCAGCCTGAGTACTTCTGGGTCCAGGATATTGGTGTCTTCCCCCTGCTGCTGTGGCCCTTCATTGACAGTGGCCCTGTTGCCCTCCTGATCAGATCTGGACACTGCACTGGCAGCTAGCCATGCCACACTCGAGGTTTGGTCTTTTTCAGTCACAGTCTGTGACTCGGTGCTCTGGGTATCTGCTACCATTAGGGCATCCACTAGGTTCTGTTTGCTGGATTTCACCTTGAACAGGACTCCTCTGTCCCCACACAACTGCCTTAAGTAGTCTACAGTGTGCCTGCTGTAGTTGGAAGCCATCTTCCCTAACTACTGCTACTCTAACTTGCACTTTAGGAAAAAAAGTAAAATGGGTAGGAACTTAACTGTATGCCAAGTGATATAGTTCTATTTCCTTTTTAAAATAAAACTCTGCCTTTTTCTTTCTTTGCAGGTGAGCTGATGGTCTCAAGCTGATACATTGAACAATAAAAGCTTGTAATACCAAAATTATCCCACCGTTGCCAACCAATCTGTCACAAACTCACTCAGCAGGTCAGCCCTCTACTCCCAAAGTGCAACCTCCGAACGCAGTCTTGTGAACAGTTAACAGAAACAGGGTAATCCTCCTGTCTGTTTTGTGGGTTTGAATCAATCTTTGATCTCAGTTCTGGAGGGATTCAAACTGTGAACCTCTTGCTAGCATACCCAATACTCAAGCTCACATAATTCATCTTTGGGGGGCCAGATATCTTTGCCTACAGGCATCTAACCAGGTGTACAGAAATGAACCCTTAAAAACTCTAATAAAGACCTCAGATTAATCTTACCTTTTTCCAGTTTGGTATCACCATTCAAGCTTATGCACAGTGTCTGCTTTAACCACATATATTTCACTTGTGAAAGAAAAAAATTCAAAGACAGACCAAGTGGGCTCTAAAAATAGAGTTTTACTAAAATAGATTAAAAAATATGTAAAACATAAAATACAGAACCATATATCACAAATCATACAAATATTTCAAAAGAACTAGGTTTTAACAGTGCAATTCCTACTACAGTACTAAGATTTTGTCTCTCTTCACCTGTTTACTTGCTTAAAGTGCTCAAAGATGTTTCTTTGTCAGAGTGTAGATCAAAGTCTCTGAAGAAAAACAGAATACTTGTTTAAAAGCTGGCTTTTCCACCTCTTTGCTTGAGGTCACCTAGCTCCTCCTCTGGTTATGAAAAATCATACACCCAGGATATTTTATCATATTAGAAGGTAAGATAATTAAGGTTACTTCAGCAGAAACTCCTTTCCCCATGTGACTTACCCAATCAAGTCTGTAAATTTCCTTTCATCTATAAGCAGTATCCTCTCTCACACAGACATCAAAGCATTTATGACTTCTCACCAGTGTCACATAATCCTGCACTCTTCCCCTAAAAGCCATTAAAGTTTATGATTTCCCTCTTAGCAACTACAGCTCTAATTAACTTAGATTAATAGGAGATCTTTAATTAAGACCTATTGTACTCTATAATTAGCTTCTGGCCTTCCAGGTAACACCTTGTATCTAAAACCTGTGTGTGTGTGTGTGTGTGTGTGTGTGTGTGTGTGTGTGTGTCATACTCACATGCTGTTTCAGCATTTCTCATGAGAGACAGTCCATAACACATTTTTATGTTAAAAAAATGATACAGTGATCAGAACCAGCTGTCCAAGTGTCACAATACATACTTTTTAAAAACATTTAAAGTTTTTGAACTGCAAATCTCAAATGGAAGCAAATTCCAAACTTTAGCTGCACTAATAGAGAAAGACCTTTGTCCTAAGTTTGTTCTCCTGTAGGGTACCTGAAGTCTTTCACATGCCATGATCCTAGTAAGGAATCTTTTCATGACATGATTAAAGATTGATTGGCCCACAACAGGGGTATGGTCCAGTAGTGACTTTTTATGGTTCCACATCATGATAGCGAGTTTTCAATGGCAATGACCAAAAATGGCACACATGCTATAGCATGATAACATTTGGCAACCTCTCTTTTTGCAGGGGGCTTTGCCCCCCACATCCCCCTTACTAAACATACTAACTCTATGGGGGACACAACTTGAGGAGAGGGGAACCTCCAGTGGCAGACAGGGCACTCACAGTTTTCTTGTGCCATTTTTCCCGTCACCATTAAAAACTCACTATCTTGACGGCATACCACTTTTTACACATAATAGCAAGATTGTAATCAATTTGGTAATTGAAGTGGTAGCTAATTTAGTGCAATATATAAATAACACCTGTGACTATCCCTTTTACAATGTAAGGCAAACCTACAGGCATTATTCACAGCAACATTAATTTTCTCCAAAGTAGTATTACAAACTGCTGAATAGACTACTAATCCACAATTGACAATAGAAAGAATCAAGGTATTTACCAGTAAATTTTTAACTTCACTAGTGAAATTATTCTTATTTCAGTAAACATCAATCTGTTTGTTGATACTCTTTACAACATAGTCAGTATGGCATGTGAAAGACAACAGTGTGTCTAAAAAGTCCCCCAAATATTTAAATGTTTGAACCTGCTCAATTCCCTCACCACTGGGAGTAGCAATAGTCAGAGTTGAGCATTTGCCAAGAGAATACACTCATTATTCCCACTCAGTGAAGACTTATGTTGGCCTTGACTTAGCTATTATCTCACAGAATTTAGTACCTTCCACAAAGTTGGTTACCCTTGATCCTATGGTAATCTGATACCATTCTCCTGTTTATATAACACTTTTGGGAATGGGTGCACCAGTTACGAATAGAGCATGTAGATTAGATACCACATTGCTAAAAAAATGCTTTCTAATGTTTTGTAAAAGAACAGATTACAGATTACTTAATTAACAACCCTAAGGACCACACTAATGCAGTGGTAAGATTGGATGCCCTTAAGGCTGTGTTACAAATGGACATAATCTCCTATGCTTCCCACAAGAAACATTCTGAGGATAAGCATTTAACTGATCTGGAGAGTAAAATACTGGAATCTGAAAAAACACGTACTGAGCTGCCCACTTCTGAAAGGTATCAACACCTCCAAGATCTAATGTGGGAGCACAATTCAGGACATAATACAAAAATAGAGAGAGCCCGAGATTTATCTCAGGCTGGGAACTACTTTGATGGTGATGTATGGGAAAAGCAGCTGGCATGGCAACTGCAAACAAGGGAATGAGCCAAGAATATAGCAAAAATTAAATCTCCTGAGGGTAAAATCACTCATGATGATGTGTAGATAGGAGAGTGTTTTAGAAGTGCTTCAGAACTTTCTATGAGGCCCTGTATACCTCTGAAGTAACCCCAACTCGGCCCAAATAAGGCAATTTCTTCTAAAAGATTCCTTGCCTACTATGGACTTGGATAGTCAAAGGCAAATGTAATGCTTTTACAATGGGATGAGATCAAATCTGCAACATTACACCTTAAAGGGGGAAAATCTCCAGGGCAAGATGGATCCAACATTGACTTCTTTAAAATATTTCACCAGCAATTAAAAAAACCCTAATAGAAATGTTTAAGGAATGCTTAAGAACAGGTACTCCCCCCATGTATTCAATGACTATTACTATACTTCCCAAGGCAGTCAAAGATCCCCAGCAATGCTCCTCATACCAACCTATATCGGTTCTAACAGCTGACTATGAAATAGTAGCACCTGTTATAGCAAGTAGACTAGAAAAAGTTCTACCTGAAATAATTTTTGAGGAAGAAACTGGCTTTGTAATGAGTAGACAAGGAAAACATAATGTTGGAAGAACACTTAATGTTGTACGGAGGTGGACTGGGAAGGCCACTAGAGAGGGAGCTGCAGTTCTAGGCCTTGATGAAGGAAAGGCATTCAACTGCATGGAGTGGTGGTATATGTTTGAAGTTCTTATGAAGTTTGGGTTAAGGGAAAATTTCCTCAGGTGGATTAGTATCCTATATAACCAACCAATTGCCCAAATCCTTGTTAATTACATCCAGTCTAGGTCTCTCCAATTAGCTGGGGGAAAGAAACAGGGTTGCCCACTTCCCCTACTGAATGTCATGCCATTTGAACCCTTAGCAGCTGTCATTCAACTAGACAATAAAATAGGACTACATGTAACCCCCTAAAATTGGGGTGCTTATCTTGGGTATCTCCCTGGGCTCCAGTAATGCCCGCTGCCTGGCAGACATCTAGAAAGGGTATTTGAATCCATGTACAGTAATGTCCTAATGTTGTCTTGCGTGAGAGTGCAGAGTCATGCCACTGCACTATCTGTTTAAGAGGTCCACTTCTGTGTGTAGTGTGTATGGCCTGGGCTGGAGCCGAGTAAATCAAGGCTCACGATCAGCCAGGCACAACTCTGATGAACTCCCTTTAGCAGTTGCTTAGTAGCGCTGATGGAGCCCTTCAAAGCACTGTAAATGTTTATTTCTAAATCTTTACTGTTACTGTAATATATGAGTTGTTTACATTACCTACCTATTTCTCCACTATGGGAGCCACCATGTTTGGTCCTGGACTCCATATCTGGACCAATCAGAACCAAGGGGCCCTCAAGAGGTCCTAATTACAGTGACTTGTGGGAAAAGCTGTGAACCTTTCTTGTTGCCAACTAAATTTAACCAATAGGAGCTCCAGACTGTGACTGATAGCAAAGGCAGCCAACCAGAATCCAGGAATCCCAGACTTAGTGTAAGACTGTTTTTGAGCAGCAGTTCAGTTAAGCCAGGGCTCTCTCTCTCTCTCGCTCTCTCTCGCTCTCTCTCAGGAGCTTGTCAGCTTGAGCCACCAAGAGGAAAGCAGCCTGCATGTGGTCTGAGGAGAACACAGAGAAAAGGCCTGTTTTTGCCTTTCATACAGGACTAGAAAGGTGGTAGGCTGCCTAAAAGCAGACAAAAGGAAATTGATTCAAGCTCTGTAAGAATCGGAAGCTTGTTATGCAAGCTGAAAGTGATTGTGGGGAAATTCTTCCTGTCTTGCCACCCTGCTTATTGCAAACTGCCGAAACACTGAATGGAGGAAGCAAGTCTTGTTGCCCTGATAGAGTTCAGAGACATTGACATCGGAAAAACTATTTTGCCTGAAGAGAGGGCATCTGACCAAACTGTGAGAAGATTTCTCTGTCTAAGGACTCTAGTGCCAGTTGGAGCCGGTAAATGTTGCAATTTTTTCTTACTCATTTGGGAAGAAAGGAGAAGTGTTGCCAGTTGTTTCTATTTGCTCCTTAAGGCAGCCAGTCAGCTGCAAGTTAAGTGACTGTTCCAATCTGTTTCTAAGCCAACTTCAACCACTGGGCCCATGCCAGCTTCAGCCCTAAAAGACTGTTCCTACACCAGATCCAGCCACTGCTCAGCAACAGACCAGCCTTGGGAAGTCAGTGCCTGTGGAGAATCAAATCGCAGGTTGTGGTCACCTACAGGAAAAGACCATGAAGAGAAGTTGAGTAGTGTCAGCCCCAGTCCCCACCAGAATCCTGGAAGACCAGAAGGTCCATGGTGTCACCAACTATCCATCAGTCTGTTTGGGTGCAGTGAGTACAACCAGGGTAACCCACTGCAACAGCCAAATAAATGCTTTTGTGTCATCTGATTTGCTTTATAATTTCTCATTGGGTTCTAACTGTGTTTATAGGCCATCTGGCCTGGGATTACAAATATCCTACTGCTTGCAAATATTTTGTCTGTCTGTTAACACTCTTTTTTCCATCAAGGGCCACAACTAGCTGCAATGCCGGCCTATCCACGGCAACGCTCCAGGCCTGCACCTAAATTCCACTCTAGGCATCCAGCAGCTGTGAAACCGAATAGTTCATGGACAGCTCAAATGTGTCTTATTGATTATCTGCTTAATTACAGCACAACAATCATTTACCTAAATTCATGCCCCTTCTTTGTTAAAGCCCTCTTAATAAACCTGATTTATTGTTTGATGTAAAGTGGGGCAGTGAGCATATTATTACCCAGTGATCAGTTACTGAATGATCCCAAAGGTACTGTGCAATCAATCAATCAAGTCTTTATTTACCCAGGTGAAACATCATTGAGGAGAACTCATTTACAAGCTGGACCTGCACATAACACTAGTAAAAACAAAAGTATATCAACTGAGGTCTAATGAGGTACAATACATCATTTTCGTGGGTAAGGAGCATACAACAAAAATGTATGGAGTAATCAAGCATATACAATATAAAACATACAAAGGTATACAATAGAGCAATCCAGGACCTGCCTAGGAGTATTGCAAGAGGAGAAGCCGCAGTACGGTAGTACAGGGAGTAGTGAGTGCGAAGGAGAAGAGAGCATCAGCTAAGGTCTAATAAGGTACAATACATCATTTTTGTGGGTAGAGAACATACACAAGAGTTTATGAAGTAATCAAGCATTTAAAATCTAAAACATACAAAAGGTTACAATGGAGGAATCTAGGACCTGCCTAGGAGTAGGGCAGGAGGAGAAAAAGCATTGTTGTCACAAAAAACTGTTTTCTTACGGGGGGCACAGGGTGTATGCCAGAAGTCCAGATCCTATTGGTAAGTGTGGTGTCCATGAGCATATTATTAGTGCTCACCACAAATTGTATGTTTATTGCTATAAATGATAATTGCTGTACTTATCATATAAGGTCACTTGTCAGGGGTGTGGGTAGGTATAGCTTCCCATAGTGCTGTGCTAGCTTCCTAGGGAACCCACTTAAGCACTACTCTGGGTGGAGGCACCAAAATCTTAGTTCTACTGTTGGTAGACAAACAACAGTACCTCCTATTTCGGAACCCAGGCCCCTCAACCTGCAGCCAGAGAAGCAGGCAGGGATAGTAACCCTTGGTATAATGGTGTCAAGGTTGCACAAGTTGGAGGCACCACTGGGATTACTGCTGCCTATTGGTCAAAATACAAAATTGCAATTGCTTTTCATATGTGTACTGAAATCAAAAATGGAGGATGGGGCTGGTCTTAGATTTGGGATCCCTGCCCATGAAATGGCTGTGCATCGCTTACTGGGGTGGTGTGACTCTGAGGAGGTTGATCCTTATAAAACCTTGATGCTACTGGATATTTTCCTAGGCATGAATTAAGCTGTTATAGAGGAAGTGGTGAACAAAGTCAAATGTTTGGGTAAAGCCACTGTAAAAAGGAGAAATGCTGACTTATTTACTCAAAGTATAGTGGCATTAGTTGACTACAGTGTTACAGTAGATCCACAGCAGGTGCCCCCCTGTCATTATCTCTGATGAGTCCCCAATTGATTGGAGAGTGATCACTATGCATAGTGGGGCATCCATGCCTTGGGGGGGTCACCCAAGCTAGTGGGATTTAGAGATAAACTAGGGAAAATATTAGCAGCTGAGGGACAAACTTGGTACGATTTAAAGAGGGCCTTAGAGACCCCAGCGGGGTGTTGCTCCTAAGAAAAACCCCTCCCCTACACCTTCTGCAGCTCCATCACCAGCACCTTCACTTGTGCCCTCCCCAGTGTCCATACGCTCAATAAATCTTGACTCATATCGCAGGCTGCAAGTGTTCTCTGGTGCTGTTCCCACACCCCAGGGGGAAGATGTTTTAGAGACTTGGATGGACTATGCCTCCATCCTGGTCCAAGAATGGCAATGTGTCAAAGCTGAGAAAAGGAAAAAGCATATGGAGAGTTAAAGGGGTCCTGCACTTGAAGCAATCAGATTTTTGAGGTCCACTAACCCCAATGTTTCAGCAAATGAATACCCATCTGCTTTATAAGGTGTTTTCTGCAGTACTGAATCAGGAGAAGACTTAATGTAGAAATTCAAGTCCACCAAACAGTGGAAAAATGAACGTTTGTCTGCCTATGTAACCCATTTGGAGAGGACATTGCAAAGAGCACACAGAAAAGGTGGGGTACTGGCAAGTGATTTGAACAGAGTGAGACTGAAACATAGTCTCAAATCTGCAAGGTTTTCTATTGTTCTGATGCTTAGACTAAAGTTTCAAGATTGCAAAGACGATCCTCCTGTGTATTGCTGGCTCATGAAAGAAATCAGGGAAGCTGAGAATGAGGAATAGTTCTGGAACCCTTATGCAGGTGCTGCCCAAAACAGCCCCAGCCCCTGAGAAGTCCTTTGAAAAAGAAACTGCTCTTGATGCCAGCAAATTAGAGACTTATTAAGAGAGTTAAGGGAATTGAAGGCCAGTGCCCAGACTGCTGTGGAATTGGTTAAGGGTCAAACTGCTCACATCACTGTTGATGAAATTGTCAGTGAGGTGCAGTCCTCTGCCACCAGTGCAAGTGTTCAAGTCCCTGGTGGGGAACCAAATGATGATATGCTGAAAGAGATGATGGAGCTGAGAGTCTTACTGCATGACCTTGCTTGGATGTCTCATGAGCCTTCATCTTGGAGAAGGCCCAATGAAACTGAACGTGGACCCAGGCCTAAAGATGACTGTAAACCTGGTCCTCACCCCTAGCAACAATCAGGTTGAAGAACCTGCTTGAACTCACAACCCCAGACCAAATGTCTTCTGCTACCATTTGGAGAAGATGGGCTCACTAAGAAAGTATGTCGGGCTCCTGAAGATTTGTGGAAAGTAACAGCCAAGCTCCTTAACCAAGTAAGAAAAAGTGGTCTAAAACCTGAGTCTAAACCTCCCTCCAAGCCATATGTTGGACAGTCTGCTGTTACTCACCATGTAAATAATGTTCCCCCTTACCAGACAGAGATGGTGGGTCCGTCCATGGAGACAACTGTACACATAGATGGCATTCCTGCCCCGAGCCATTCTGGACAGCGGGTCCTAGGTCATGATAACATTCAAACATTGGTATGACCAGCATCTATCTGATCATCCCTTACAACCCCTTGAGGGCTGCATGTGAGGGAGTTGAGCGACAAGTCATATCCATACCTTGGATATTTGTGGGTGTGGCTCTCTTTTCCATACTTTGTAGCAGGAGTGGGAGATCCTGTGGAAACACTAGCCTTGATTTGTTCTCCCTCTGGCCTGTACGATGGAATTCCAGTGTTAACTGGTACCAACATGCACATGTTTGGCCATGATGCTCAAATGTTCCAAGAGAGACAAGCACAAAAGTCTGGAAGAGCTCTACATATTCATGCTATGGTTCAAAAGGCATATGAAATGTAGATGCACTCAGAAAAGGACAAAGGAGATGAGCCTGTGGAGTTTGTTTGGAAAAAAGACTCTTCAACTCTTGTTCTCCCTTCAAACACCCAATGTAGTGTCAGTGGAGAAGTGCAGCTACGCAAAGATGTGACCAAAAAGATTTTGATGCTGGACGCCCCAGAAGAGGGGAAATTGCCTGAGGGAATCCTGGTAGAACCCAGTGTGCTGCCTGTTGATACTCACTCCTCTGCCCAGAGTGTGGTGGTCCAAATTCAAAATGTTATGGATCAGGATATCAAAGTTAATCAAGGTTGCACCCTGGCCAAGGTCTACTGTGCTGATACTGTGGAGGTGCTGTCCAAGTGCCAGAATAGAGCAAAGTGTGAGGTAACCTGATATGTTTGATTTTGGAGAGCCTCCCATCCCCGATAACTGGAGGGACAGAATCAGCTAGAAGCTGGCCCAGCGAACCAAGGTATTCTCCCTTAAAGAATGGGATGTCAGCTGTTACCGATGCTGAACACCATATTCATCTGCACAATGAGAGGCCCTTCAGGCAGAGATCCCGACACCTGGCTCTTGCTGACATTGACAACGTAAGGTGCCATCTACAAGAAATGCTAGCTTCCAGGATAATACAGGAGTCACGTAGCCCGAACACCTCCCTAATTACTGTAGTGTGGAAGAAGAATGGCCCCATCCACATGTGTATGGACTATAGAACCCTTAATAAAAGAACTATACCCAATCAATATACCATGCCACTCATGCAAGATGCATTAGACTGTCTAAACATGAGTAAGTGGTTTTCGGTCCTTGATCTTCGTAGCGGATATTATCAGATCCCAATGTAACCCCCTACAAATGGGGGTTCCCCAAAAATCTTCCTTGAGCTTGCCTAAATGCTCACTGCCAGGCTGGTGTCCTGCATTTTAGCAGTTTAAATGTGATTACCAGAGCCTGTATAGCCTCTGTGTAATGTCTCTTTAAGGGGTGCCTAATTGCAGCTTAAGTAATCTGAGAGGAAGCTCTGTTGAAAGATGTAACTATTTACTGAAAATCATTTAGAGTGATAATGGTAATGTAGTTTGTCTAACCAGCTTTCTTTGTAGCAAGGACTGTTTTGAAGTCACCACTATCTTGGTCCTGGACTGCAAATTGGACCAAACAGTACTGGTGGGACCTAAAATGTAGCCAGACTACAGGAGCTGTCTGAATTCAAAATCTGTAGGAACTGTAGTTTGAACTTTTTGCACCTTATTTGCAACTGAAGGGGGAGCTCTTGCTTTGACTGACAGCCAGATCAGCCAACCAAATCTTTTGGATCTTGGGGAAGTCCCAGGCTGCTTGCATTATTCAGTTAGTTCTGAGCTGGAAGCTCAAGAAGAAGGAGCTGAAGTAATTCTGAGCAGCAATCCTGAGTGGATTTGCATGGGAGAACTGGGAAAAGGCTGAGTGTTTGGCCTGTATGTCTGCCTGCTGCTCCTGAGAGGGAGAGAAGAGAATTATTTTGGACTAAATCCAAGTTTGTGTGACTAAAGGAAGCTACTGAAGTGGACCAGGCTCAACCTGAAGAAGACCGAAGATTTTGCTGAGTGTGATTGGCCTGTCAGGAGTTCCAGCTACCCCTAAGCTCCTGGTGTGTGCTGAGACTTTGCGATTGTGACCGGGGAGTGCTTTGCTTGGTACAGTAGAATTCCCATACATGTAAATGTGCTATGAGCTGCTAGTGGGTTGTGAGTTAGTTCCCCACTGTGTGAACTGTGTTCTGCTTGCTGGAAGCTTTATCCAGCCCAAAACGGACTGCACCCAAATTTGTCTCCATGCGGTCTGGGCCTTGCCAGACTGGTCCAGCCAGACTATCCACTGCACAGAGAAGCCATAGACAGGAGACCTGCCTGAGGACCAGCCCCCTGCTCCACGTTTGAACAGGAACAACACCTCTGTGACTCGTGTGGGCCCTGCTTCTCCTGGGATTCCAGATCAACCACCTGCAGTCTCGATTTTTGTCCAGCCTGGTCCAGTCTTGGGTATCGTGAGTAAATATCAGGGTAGCTCCCTGCAACAACAGCTTAATCTGAGTGTGTCATCTGATTGTCTTGTTGTTTCATTTCCTTTATGAACAGAGCCCTCTGGCTCTGGATTACAAATATTGTGTACTGTGCATGTTGTGTTTTCCATCACAGGGCCCCAACCAGCTGCAACCCCGGTCAACGGTCCTGGCTAGCCCATCTCTTCTCCACCTGGGTACACAGAGGTGGACTGTGTGGGGGGACTCAAAGCGCATACATAACTGCCTGATTGATATAACCTTTAAGCTAATTAACCTGATTTTCCCCTCCCTTGTTCAAGTCCCCTGAATAAATCAGATCTAACTTTTTCTGCATGTACTCTGACTGTGGTTCCAGTTTGTGCTCAAAGTACTGTACTGTTACTATTTGCTGTGCATATCCTTGTTTTACAGGGGGTCCCCAGGGTTGAGCCAGAGGAACCAGCCCTGGTGGTAAGTGCAAACAGTGTGGGCACTTGTGTGGTATACCAGGGGTATTGTGAAAGTGATTATTGTACAGTGTTCAGGCCACTAGAGGGGAAAGGGGGGGTTACAGTGTCCCAGAGGGCTGTGCCCAAGTTAGCTTGACCATTACCAACCCTGACCTCTGGGTGGAGGCACCCATTTCAGAACTCAGGCCCCTTAACCTGCTACTAGCCAAGCAGGCAGGGGTAGTAGCCCTTGGGATAGTGCCACCTAAGGGTTACATCTTGGTCCACTCCCTTGGGGTTCCATTGCAAATCATAGGCCCTCTTGTTCAGAGTGGGAATTCTTAGGGTCATCCCAGTCAGTCGCCCTTGTTTCTCACATATTAAGGTGAGGAAGGAAGCAAGAGAGCCGTGAGGCCTATATGTGCTTCCATAAATTAATAGTAACTAAGACAAATACCAGATGATACAAGTTTATCCAAACAGGATTTAAACAAATGCTTACTATCACTACAAATAATTTCCAAAGGCAAGGCATTCCATGGCTTTATAATTCGTAATGTGAAAAAAAATTTCCTAGGTAACCGATTATATTTTTTAAGTATTAATTGAAGTGGATGACCCCTATGGTTAAAGATGTCTTCTTTAAATAGCATGCCAAGATCTGTAAGTAAATATGGGTGTTTCATAATGTCAAACATTAAAAGAAGGTCCCCTCTCAGCCTTCTGATATTCAAAGGCATCAAATTTAACGTAATTAGTCTTGATTCATATGAGACCTGTTGTAGCCCCTTAATAGATTTGGTGTAATGTCTTTGTATTCTTTCAAGTTGAAGGATGTCACACTTTTTATAAGGGCACCATAATGGGGAAGAAAAATCCAAATGTGGCCTAACATATGCTATATAAAGTGGCATGAGTGCTTTTCTATCTCTGGATCTAATGTTTCTAAGAATAGACCAAATGACTTTATTAGCTTTTAATATTACTGCATTATTCTGAGCATCAGGACTAAAGTCATCTGTTACCAATACCCCCAAGTCTTTTTCTGTACTGGTAACATTCACAACCTTGTTATCTAGGATGTATTGATGTAAAATGTTAGTGAACCCAAAATGGATAACTTTACACTTCTTTTGATTTAACTGTCCAATTTGAAAAAAAATCTAAATCAGCTTGGATAGTGGCAATCTGCTCCAAAGTGGAACATGGCCCACCAATTTTAATGTCATCAGCATATTTGATAGTGTTTGATAAACACTTGTCTGTAATATCTGATACGAAAATCTGAAAAAGAATAGGCCCCAAAATGGAGCCCTGAGGTACACCACTGGTGACGTTTCCCAAACTTGATAGCTTTCCATTTATCATTACTCTTTGGGTTCTTCCAGCCAGCCAGTTTGTTATCCATTCAATTATAGTAGGGTCTATGTTTGTGGAAGCCAGTTTTTTGGATATTGCCCAATGAGGGAGATGATCAAAAGCTTTGCTAAAGTTAATATAAATTACATATATGGTGCCCGATTATCTAGTTGTAAACTAATGTCCTCATAGAAACAAAGTAAATTGGTTAAACAACTTTGCCCCTTTTTAAAGCCATGTTGTTCTACATCATTTGATTTTAAAGTTGAAAAGAAGTTGTCAATTATTAGACTTTCCAAAACCTTGCACAGGGGAGGCGTCAAACTGATGGGTCTGTAGTTTTCCCAACTATTTTTTGGTCCTTGTTTATAAATGGGGATAACATAAGCTGTTTTCCAATAGTGGGGAACAAAATTATTATTTATACAGTACTCGAAAAGCAGTTTGAGGGGAACAGCTAAACTGTCTGCCAAGTACAATAAATGGCCGGGTATACCATCTGGTGATATACTTAGCCTCCCTTTCAGGGTTAAAAGTTTAGCATGTACTTTTTCCAAAGGAATAGTAATATCACATCTCATAAAAAGATTATTTACATTCACTATTGTGTCGTCAGAATATATTTTGCAAAAATTGGTATTGAATATATAGGCCATTTCCAATGGATCTAGAACTAAATCATTGTTGTGTATAATGGGACCAGCTTTATAAGTTGGTTTTTAATGAATTTATGTATGAAAAAAAGGATTTATTATTATCTTTTTTGGCATTGCTTGTTAATTTCAATTCCCAGGTTTTTTAGCATGTTTAATACTGCTCTTACATTTTTTCTGGATATCAATGTATTTTCTCCAATTTACTGGATCCCTTGATTTCAAGTACTGGGCATAACAACAGAGTTGTGCCAGTCTCCCAAACATGTGGGCGTTGGTTCCAACTAACAGGGGAACCCCATCATACAGTCCAGTAGGGGGACACACTAAGGCCAGTGTCTTGACTTTCTCCTCTACACCAGTTACAGCTGCAGGAAATGACAACCAGAGGCGGACATATCCTAGGTAGAGATAAGACTAGTCGCCCAGCCCCCACACATGTAGGCCTTCCAGGGATTGTAAGGTCACAGCAGATAAGTGTTTCTCATACCAGTCCTTAAATACAATGGTCTTTTGTGACCCACTGTCCAGCACAGCCCGAGTAGGAATACCATTCACAGCCATGGTAGTCTCCATTGAAGGACCCACTATTTTGGACCAGTCTGGAGGGACAGCAGCAGGGGCCTGGACAGATTATTTAGCCACATAGGGATTTGAGTTACTACTTCTTGAACCCTCACTGAGGTCATTTGGGCACTCCTCGGCCACTGATTCATTCTCTGAAGCTCGCCTTGAAGCCTATATACAACTTTATCTAGGTCTTTTGTGGACCGGCATTCTCTCTTCATGTGCCCATCCTTCCCACAGTTATGGCAAAATATGTTTTCTGGGATTTTTTTTCTTTTCAAGTCAAGTCTGGATAGAAACAGCATAATATTTTCAGAATCATGACACATGCTCAGATTGTTTTTACTGTCTTTGTCCAGGAAAGGCAGACATCTACAGCTTGTTTCTGGGTGTGTTTTGGGTGCACAGGGAGGTTAAGTGACTTGCTCTGGCCACACAATATACAGGTAGAGCATGTTGGAATCAAAACCCATTCTGCTGGATGAACGAAACTTGTTCACAGTTCTTTCTTGAACCTCTAGGCTGTACTGCCAACTGTTAATCAAAAGCTACACATTTCAAGGCTAGCCCCATGATGCCAGGCCAGTAGGTACATAGCCTCATTTGCATCTTGTAGACCTGAGTTCACACCTGAAACTGTAAGAGACGAGGCTGTAATAAAGGGAACAGAATAAAACAGAAATCGGTGCTGTGGGAGCTCCAGAAATCTGTACTGACATGAACACAGGCAGGGTTTAGAAATCCTGATATGGGGCCCCAATACCTTTTGGCACCACAGAGCTAGCCTTGAGATGTGTAGTTTTTAATGATCAGCTGCCAGTATAGCCTATAGGTTAAAGCAATCCTAAACATGGATTATTTTTACTAACAGTTTAAAATGTAAAGGTGAAAACTCACTAGTTTCAATGCACATACAAAACAAATATTATAAAGGTAGAAAATGTTATAATAACACTTTAAAACATACTTAATAAAACAGATAATTTCTTATTTACCCTGCTGTCAATGGCGGGCTAAGACCCTCAGTGTCATAATTTCCTGTTAGGACCCCAAAACATATGGTTGCCCCCAGCCCTTAACTACAAGCTGATTTACATATGAATTACTCTGGACTGCAAAGACGCACAGATAAACACAATGGCTCACTCAAATTAGCTTTTTATGGGCTTTCAGACATTAAGAAACCCTGTAGATGACAGTTCCCCTTTAAAGTATTTGATAGACTGAAGGAGTTTGGCTTGAAACTGTCACCAGACAAATGTCAGTTTTTCCAAAGCTCAGTAAAATACATAGGACATATTGTGTTTTCTGAGGGTATCTAAACTGACCCCAGTAAGGTGGAGGCTCTAACTGATTGGCTTGGCCCAACAACCTAAAAGGACTGTAGAGATTCCTTGGATTCTGTGGCTATTACTGCCGTTTTATTAAAGACTACACCAAGGTAGTGCAGCCATTGTTAAACTTAACCCAAGGGAACCCACCTACTCAGAGAAAGTTCAAAAAGTGCACTGACAAAGAGACTGAAAAAAACTATTTTAGACCTAATGAACCTTTTGGCTCAGGATGGACTCTTGAATGTGACACAGCCTTCCAAGAGATTATTTTCAGCTCACTCACACACCTGTGCTTGCCTATGCTGACTCATTCGAACCTTATGTGCTACACACAGATGCCAGCCTGAGTGGCCATGGGGCCGTACTTTACCAAGAGTACCCAAAGGGATTGCACCCAATAGCTTTTGCAAGTCAAAGTCTGACACCTTCAGAGAAAAATCACCCAGTACATAAATTAGAATTTCTTGCTTTCAAATGGGCAGTCATGGAACAGTTTCACGAATACTTATATGGTGCAAAGATTTGGGTTAAGACAGACAACAATCCATTAACCAATGTCCAAACTTCTGCAAAACTTGATGCTACTGGCCATAGATGGCTCTCAGCTTTATCAACATATGATTATTCAGTGGAGTACCAATCTGGCCTAAACCATACTGATGCTGACACCCCATCACGAAGACCTGTTTCAAGTCAACAGTGGGTGCATATTCCTGAACAGTCAGTAAAAGCTCTATGCCACAAGTTTGATCGTGATGAAACTCCATCTTCTAAAACTGAATTGCTTGGCAGATTGCTTGGGATCTCATGACACATGCCTCCATGTAGCATATTGTAATTTTGCAGCCTTGGACTTGATTGCCTTACCCCAGCTAACTCCAGCTGATATCCAAAAAGAGTAGCACTATTATCCCATGATCAGACCAGTTCTAATTACCTTAAGAAAGGAGGAAGACATTGTTTCTACTGGCCTCAAATGGGTCTGGACATTCATTGACCAGTATGTAAAAACCTGCAGTTGATGTCTTCAGCGTAAGGCTCAACCTCAGAGAGCAGCCCCACCGGTTAACATAACTACTAGTGTACCAATGGAACTAATCTGCATTGATTTCCTGAGCCTGAAGCCAGATTAAAAAAACATCACCAATGTGTTGGTAGTAACAGATCACTTTACAAGATATGCTCAGGCTTATCCAGCAAAAGACCAAAAGGCTGCCACTGTAGCAAAAGTCATCATGGAAAAGTTCTGTGTCCACTATGGTGCTCCACAAAGAATACATTTGGATCAGGGCTAAGACTTTGAAAGTCACTTTATTAAAGAACTATTGTCCATTTGGGGTGTAAGTAAGTCCAGAACTAACCCCTATCATCTGCAGGGAGAGCCACAACTGGAGAGGTTTAATCAAACTTTACTGGACATGCTTGGTACTTTGCATCCTAAAAACAAGCTGAGATGGAGTCAACAGATCAGTGCCCTTGTTCATGCCTATAATTGTACTAAAAATAATGCAACCAGGTTTTCCCCATGCCACCTCATGTTTGGCAGAAAAGCTCACCTTCTGGTTGATATCTGTTTTGGAGCTTCCCCGGATGGTGCTCAATCAGAAAACTACCTGCAGTATGTGAAAAAAGTAAAAGCTCAGCTAAATCATGCATACCAGCTTGCCAACACCATGGCAGCAAAGAAAAACCTAGTCAACAAAGCTCATCACAACAAATGTGTTAAGACCCAAGAACTTAAAGCAGGAGACTGTGTGTTAATGTGTGACTTAGGTTTACAAGGAAAACATAAAATTGCCAATTGATGGAGTCATATTCCTTATATTGTTGTTAGCAAGCTACCTGACTTCCCCATATACAAAATGCACCCAAAAGGAGATCCTCGTGTTGTAAAACACATCCAAATAAATTACCTTTTGCCAATTGGGCAAATAGTTATGGATACAGTGCCTCAAGATGCAGCTCTAAAAGGCCCTGTTACCTGATCAGCTACTCAAAGAAAGCTGTTAAGCCAGCCTCCTGCTGCCCAACAGCCAGAGCCTTCAGCCAGTACTGTTATGCATGACAATGATTCTAACTCTGAAGACAATGAGAGTGAGTTTGGTGCTGCTTATTACCCATCTCTTGAATTAGCCCAGCTGTTCCAATGAGTTTTTCCTTATGCTGCAAGTAATAACCATAACAGTCCAGTGACTTCTGACAATCCTGCTCTCTCAATTATACCTGAGCCTCCAGAGAGTGATGTACAAAGTGTGACCTCCGAAAGAGCAGACTCCGTTTGCATGGTGTAGCTAACTGAACTTAATATGCCTGAACCAGAAAGAAACAAATGGTGAGCATACAAGTGAACAACAAAGTGATGCTGGATTAAGTGGGCTAAGTGAACTACTTCATCTACAAGAAAGTACTGCAGTTTCTGAAAATGCCAACTGTGTATTGGATGACTCTAACTTTGTTGAAATACCACTTTCTGATGAAGATGAGTCTCCAGAGTCAGAGAACCAAAGTAATGTGCAAAGTGAAGAGACTATAACCAGTTCTAAATCTCAAGAGAGTGCAGTGGTACCCCTTTCATCAGAAGCTGTTTTGTTGCTGGACAGAAAGGGTGGTGGATGCATGGAATAGTCTACCTCAGGAAGTGGTGGGTATGAATACAGTGCAGGGCTTCAAATAAGCATGGGGTAGGCATAAGGGAGCAATACAGATGAGTATGAATAGATAAGCCATTGACAAAGAAAGGCCTATGGCACATTCATAAGGTAGAAAAAAATGGGCAGACTGGATGAGCCTTGTGGTCCTTATCTGCCATCATCGTCTGTGTTTCTACGTTAATGAGTCAGGAGTAGCTAACCCAAATGCTAATGTTGAAATACCAGTGCCAATGGCCCCTACACCTAGATGATCAGGAAGGATTGTAAAACCAGTGGTTCAGCTCACATATGACTTACCAGGAAAGCCGGTTGACTTGCCCATGAATGTAGTTCATAAAGGCATGTACGTTACAGCCAATTCCCAGCCCAAACTAGTGTTTACTGCATCCTCTGAGGTAATATCAAAACCTCCGCCCAATATCCTAGGGGCCGACCTTACAGAGTAAAAGGTGTTACTTAAAAAAATGCAGGATACTTGTATAACAGGGTCAACGTGTAAAGGTTTAAAGGGAGCAAATGTCATTACATATGAATAACTGTAGGAAACAATATGGGAATGGTGAACTTAAAATGCAACAAAACTCAAATAAAACTCAACAACAATTTTGCCACTGCAGGTCTAACATTAGACAACTCACCTGCATGTAGCCTGCATTCCCAGTTTACTATGCAACCCCCAAAACCTAGTTCCACAAATGCAATCTTTTCCTTCTCTCCTGCCTCCTTGAAAGAGGTCGAATATCTTCTCCTCCAGTTGGACACCAGGAAAAGTGCTGGCACTGACACCTTTGATCCGTGCTACCTAAAGGTTGCTTACCATGTCTTGGCTGTACCTATTTCACATCTATTTAATCTGTGTCTTTCACAAGGGACTCTCCCTCACTTATGAAAAACCGCACATGTCATTCCGTTATTTAAATCTGGGAACCCCTGTGATCTAAATAACTATAGGCCGATCTCCCTCCTACCCATTTTATCAAAACTCCTGGAGAAAATTGTAAATGCCCAACTGAGATCCTTCATAGATAATACAAATCTGTTAAACCCTATGCAGTCTGGCTTCAGAACTGAACATAGTATGATCACGGCTCTGGCCAAGGTGACAAATGATGGGCAGCGTGATCTAAAGAACAAAACATTTGTCTGTGCTGTTTTTCTAGACCTAAGCAAGGCCTTCAACACTGTCGACCACAGTCTGCTTCTTTCTACATTAAAAGCTATAGGCCTAGACTCTACTTTCCTGTGTTGGTTTCACGACTACCTTACAGATAGGCATCAGCTGGTCAAGGCTGAAGGTGAGCTTTCCACTCCCAAACCATTAAAAATAGGTGTCCCACAGGGCTCCACCCTGGGGCCACTTCTATTTGCTATCTACATCAATAGTACAGACATCGGCATCAAGGAGGCAAAAATCCACCTGTTCGCAGATGACACAGTGATTTACCTAAGCCACACAACACCTGAAACTGCCTGTGGAGACCTGCACGCCAACTTCAACTTATTACAATACCAGATCCTTAGCAAAAAACAGCTACTTAATGCCAAAAAAACAAAAGCAATGTTATTTTCTCCTGTTAATCATGTTGCATACACTGCTGTTGCTGGTACCCTACCCCCCATCTCTACTGTACTAGGAGAAAACTTGGAATTTGTAATGAAATTCAAATATCTGGGAGTCTGGCTAGACCACAAATTCTCCTTTGCAGATCACTTGGAGGATTTGTTGAAAAAACTGAGGCAGAGACTTGGTCTTTTCTTCAGGATAACTCGCCTACTAACTACAGAGGCCAAAAGGCAGCTAGTTCAGTCCACATTCCTCTCCTTAATTGACTACGCTGACTTCATTTACAGTCAATGTGCTGCTTCATACCTTGGAAAACTGGACATACTATAACACAGAGCCCTGCGTTTCATTACTGGTCTCCCTTTCTCCACCCACCACTGCTCTTTATATGCAGCTGTGGGATGGACCGCCCTACAATATAGATGTAATAGAAATGCGGTCTTCTGGACATACAGAGCTATTACTGGAAAACTTCTGCAGTATATTGTTGATTGTCTGCCTCCTAGTGTGACTGGAAATTATGCTCTAAGAAGCTGCTCCCTGATTTCTCTGAAAGTGCCCAGGGCCCTTATGTGCTTTGGGAGAACTGCCATAGGCTTCGAATTGCCATCATTCTGGAATGAGCTTCAGAAGTCATTGAAATTGAGGACTCCTGTTAGTCTTGCTGTGTTCAAGACCTTGTATGCAAAATCTATCACAGAAGTCTGCAATTGCTTCCATCGACCCTAGCTCACCTATGCCTGCCAATATCATACCTCCCATTCTATTTCTAATCTTTATTATAGCACAGTTGATTCTAGTCACTTACCAACCCAATGTCCTCAGTCCTCCCTTCCACACCCACCCATCCTTACATGTCCCCAGCCTGTTAACCTATCTCTTCTGGTAGTATTGCATCCCAGTCCCAGATCCCCCTTGTCTGACATACTTCTCCTACCCCATGATTTCCTTCATTATTCATGTGGTTTTGCTAAATTGCCACTGAATCTTCTTTTCTTGCAGCACCCTTCTTAGCTACTCTCTTCTCTTCCCTGAATATATTATATCTTTACAGGAATACTAGACCATGTGTATGTTTGTTGAAACCAGTACCAATTATTATCTACCCTGCTATCTTACTGCTATATCTCTATGTATACCCACATTGACTGTCTCCTTGCCTGTACATAAATGTATTACTACTTGAGTTGGGTGATGCAGGTCCACCTGCACTGATGTATACTTTCACTTACTGCTTATTGCCTGTATATAAATGTATTGCTACTTGACCTTGTGTGATGCAAGTCCACCTTGTAAATGAGCTTGCTCAATGGTGTCTGCCTGGATAAATGAAGATTTTGATTGATTGATTGATTGAAAGTATTGGGATAAAATGCAGCTATTTGAACTATGCAATTACTTAAAATAATATCACTTGGAGATAAAGCTTGCTATAATGTACATAGTTATTTTATATCTGCACAGATATTTGTTTGTATATGACAGTGTATGGTCTAGACCTACATTTAACAAAAGGTATTAATAGTAATTTACTTGTATTATAGACTTGACCCGGACACCAAGTTTCCTGGGCAGGGGAGAGTATAACACCCCCCAAATTGGGGGGCTTACCTTGGGTATCTCCCTGGGCTCTGGTAATGCCCACTGCCTGGCAGAGGTCCAGAAAGCAGATGAAAATTGATGTACAGTAATGTCCTAATGTTGTCTTACGTGACTGTGCAGAGTCATGCTGCCATGCTATCTCTTTAAAAGGTCCAGTTATGTGTATAGTGTGTATGGTCTGGGCTGGGTCCAAGTAAATCAAGGCTCATGACCAGCCAGATACAACTCTAATGAACTCCCTTTAGTAGTTGCTCAGTAGCACTGATGGAGTCCTTCAAAGCACTGTAAATGTTTATTTCTAAATCTTTAATTTTACTGTAATATATGAGTTGTTTACATTGCCTATTTATTTCTCCACTATGAGAGTCACAATGTTTGGTTCTGGACTCCATATCTGGACTAATCAGGATCAAGGGGTCTTCAAGAGGTCCTAATTACAATGACTTGTGGGAAAAGCTGTGAACATTCCTTGTTGGCACCTAAATTTAACCAATAGGAGCTCCAGTCTGTGACTGACAGCAAAGGCAGGCAACCAGAATCCAGAAATCCCAGACTTTTGTGTAAGACTGTTTTTGAATAGCAATTCAATTCAGCCAGGGCTCTGTCTTGAGAGAGGGAGCCTGTCAGCTCGAGCCACTGAGGCGAAAGCAGATTCAAGTTCAAGTTTAGTTCAAGTTTATTGCAGGAAAACTCCATTGAGCAAGCTCATTCACAAGGAGGTCCTGTGACATAAACACTTAAAGTACAAACACAGTTAGGTAATAACAGTATATACATGAAATACACGTTACATGATACAGGCTGGATATACATACAAGGGTACCACATAGGGTGACCGCAGGTGGGAAACATTGATATGAGACAGGGAAGCGACTTATAGGTCGCATACTGATAAATGAAACATGATGACTGGTGTGATTTGATTTAAGCAAATCAAATCAAATCAAATATACAGTATTTTGGCAGCTAGAACAAACAACAGTCTACAACGGATATGGGAGGGAGGAGAGATTTGATAGAGTAGCAGTGGAGCGTAAGCAAAGATAAAGCCAGGAGTAGAAGGGGAAGGGAAAGCAGTTAATATGACAAATCAATTATACCTTACCAGTGGATAAATATGGCACACATGGGGAAGGAAGAGACATAATGACAGTTACAGGTGTCTTTTATTTTGGCTGAACTTAGCGATTTGTAGCGTTTATTAAAACTGTGCTAGTTAGTTTCAATGCGGTTTGTAATTGGTTCCAAATGGAGGAGAGGGCATATACAATAACGTTTTACAGGAAGTCCGCGTCCTTGGTATGTCAAGCATAATAAAGTCAGATTTTCTTAACGAGCATGCACTATGTGAGATACTAATAAGGGAAGAGAGATAGCTTGGCAATTTCTGCAGGTGCAGTTTAAGAGTCCATAGCCCAGCATGGAGCAGGCGTCTAGTAGTAAGGGATGTCCAACCAACAGCTGCATATAAGTCACAGTGATGCGAATGGTAAGGGGAGTTGGTAATGAACCGTAATGCATGGTGATAAAGGATGTCCAGTTTACTTAGATTTGCAAGAGTGGTGGAGGAATAGATTACATCACCATAGTTGAGTATGGGGAGAAAAGTGGCCTGTACAAGCTTGTTTCGAGTTTCAAGGGGGAAAAGGGACCTATTTCTGTAGAAGAAACCTAACCTTGCTTTTAACCTTCCAGAGACATCTTCAATGTGGTCACTGAAAGATAATTTATTGTCGATCCAGATACCTAGATATTTAAATTTGGTTACAACTTCCAGAGGCTCGTTTAGCGTGGTGACAATGAAGTCTTGGGCAAGAGTATTGGGGGGGCCTGAGACAGCACTGCAGGAGAATATCATTGCTTTAGTCTTCTTGGCATTGAGCAGAAGCTTTGCCTTTATTAAATTATGTTCAAGTTGTGCGAAGTCCGCTTGAAGCACTCCCTTGACTTCAGATAACGATGAGCCAGAAGTATACAACACAGTATCATCTGCAAAAAAGTGCAGATTGGACGTAGATATGTTAGCATCTAAGTCATTGATGTACAGAGAAAACAAGATAGGGCCTAAGATGGATCCTTGGGGGACTCCTCTTGCAACTGGCAAGGCAGCAGAAAAAAAGCCTTCCACCTTTACTTTTTGGAATCTTCCAGTTAGGTAGCTAGAGAACCACTGGGTGGTATGGTATGTGGCACCCAACTTTGCAAGGCAATTGACTAATAGTTTGTGATCAACAGTATCAAAAGCTTTGCTGAGGTCCAAAAGACTGCACCAGTTACCTTCTTAGCATCTATAGCAGAGATCCAATCATTGGTTACTTTGCTAGTGCAGTGATTGTGCTATGATTAGCCGTAAGCCAGATTGAGCTGGGTTAATGATAGAAGGTTTCAAGTGAGATTTTAACTGAATATGGATCAGTTTTTCGAGAACTTTAGAAAGGATAGGAATATGGAGATAGGCCTATAGTTGTTTACATCGCATCAGTCACCAGATTTAAATAGAGGAGGATATGTGCTGATTTCCAGCAGAACGGCACAGCAGCAGATGTAATGGAAAGATTGAAGATGTGGAGAATTGTGGCAGTGAGATGGGCATAGCCTGACCTTAGGAAAAAGGGTTCCAAGCCATCGTCCCTGTGCTTTTTTGGTGTCTAAGTTAAGAAGATCTTCTTCTTTATAAGTTATCTCGGCGCAGTTGGAAGGACTGGGTGCAGGACTAGATGTGACGGGAGGGGTATGCTGGCTCACCGCAGCACCAGCATAAGGTGACCAGTCACAAGCTAATCCAGCTGTGGCAAAGTGGAGTAAGTTCCTCCAGGATTAGGGACTTGTTTTCCACAATCTTGCCACTGCGACTATCTTTGTTGGGACAGAGGGGCTAGGCCATCCTTCTATACTTTGATAGTCTTCCATATTTTATGAGGGTTACCTTTAGCTTGTTCGAGAGTAGAAATATAATAGTTAGCTTTAGCAGAGCGAAGTTTTTTCACACAGTTATTCCTGGCTGTTCTAAAGGCCTGCCAGGCCGAAGATTCTTTGGAATGTCTAGCTTTAGCCTAGAGCTTATCTCGAGCTATAAGGGCTGCCTTGAGATCCGAGGTGAACCAGGGATTGGAATTGTTCCGTACCGTTACTTTGATAAAAGGGGCATGCTTATTTATTATTGTAGTGAGTTTGTCATTAAGGATGCAAGCTGCCTTGTTGACATCTTTGGCTAGGTAAAGATCTTGCCATCTGATCATGCTCAGGTCAGATAGGAAGTTTACTGCACTGAATTTGCGAAAAGATCTTTTTGTTATAGAGATGGGTTGCGGCCGGGCCTTAATTTGAGATCTTATGCAAGCAACAATTCCATGATCGCTCATGTCGTTGTGAAACACTGCCAAATGAGATATTTTGTGTGGATGGGTGGTTAGTACCACATCTAGAGTGTTGTTCCTAGTAGGTTCTCTGACTAATTGCCCAAGACCTAGCTCGTCACAAAGGGATTTGAGGCCATGTGATTTAGGTGACAGCCAGTCCATATTTAGATCTCCTAGAAATATTGTTTCAGTTTTTGCATCTACGAACATGGATTTCAAAAGATTAAGGACTTCATCACCACCAGACGGGGGTCTATAGCCACCTAGGATAGTGATACATTCCGAGGAGGGGAGATGAAGGCTCAGCAAAACTAACTCAAATTCCTTGGCTAGAGATTTGCAACTAATATTGGTGACCAAGTACTTAGATTTGGCATAGATAACCACACCCCCGCCTCTAGACTCTCTATCTGCTCTAAATAAATTGCAGCCCTGCAGTGATATTTGTTGATCAGTGTTCGTCTTTTTTAACCACGACTCAGTAATTATGATAAGGTCTGGGTTAATGTGTGCAGCCCAGGCTTGCAGCTGTACAAGTTTTTTAGGCAGGCTTAAAATGTTGACCATCATCATTTTGAGATCTGTGGCCTCAGCAAAATCGATAGGCGAGGTAAGTTGTAGGGGGGGGGCCAGGGTTGAGCTTCACATTTCCTGAGCAGAGAAGAAGCAGAAGCATAACTTTCTTTAAGGAGCTTATAAGAATGGAGACTGCTTTTTTATTTCTTTGTGGCAACCCATATCGTGCTGCGCAAGAGGCGCGCCACTGTAATGACAGTTGATTGTGATCAATGTAAGTGCTTGGGTAGACATAGGTGAGGACAGTAGCAAAGGGGTGTAGGCTAACCGGGGGGAATAGGCTAAAAGGGGAGAGGAGAATGACAGAGTGTCTGCACGGTAGACTGTTATAACATTAGGTATTGATAAGGTACACTGAAGAACTGAATTGCATTGAGGTACTCCGAATTGCACTGTATTGCTGAAAACTCTGCACCTTTGGAGCAATAAAAACACAATAAGGAGAGCCATGGTCCCAGATTGAGTGGTCTCGTGATTTGTATTAGTGCAATATTTTCTAGGCAAGAAATTTGCCCACCTAGGTACCCATTTAAAACCTAGATGAGAAAATACAGCAGAAAGGGGAACAAGGAGATCAGGAGCAGCTGAGTTAGTGACCATCCACCCTTCAGACTCAAGTCCCCTTGTAGCAGAACCAGGAAAGAAGTAGAATGATAATGCAGGCCATATTGCCCACGAAAAAATACGGTGATTTATGTAGAAGACCAAGAATCCCTCTAGTGGCAGGTCTGTATAACCTGCTAATGGAAAACTAGCCACTTAAAAAAAAAAGGTAGTTAGACTTATCAGAGCCAAGGCAGAGTGCTTGGATGATGGGGGGCGCTGCAGGAATAGCAGTCAGACAGAAGAGGTGTAAGTAATTTAAAACAGTAGTAGAAATTACAATCCAGCTAATACAGTAGAAAAACTCCTAATAACACAGTAGAAATGTGCTTAGTTCTATGGAAAGTCTAACAAAGTGCCAGGTGTCTATAGCAGGGAAAACTCCTGCCAATCAGAGTGGGTTTGCTGGAAGCACCCGTGTTCTGATTGGCTGCGCTGTCCCTTACCTTCCAAGGAGCTGCAGGCGGGTGTCCTGGTCTTGGTCGGTGGCTGGCTGGCTGCCGGCCCACCATGGGTGAGCTGGAACAGCCCTGTTCAGGAACAAGCAGCTAGAGAGAAGAAGACAGAGCATTTCTTAAATAGCATAGAGGTAAAGGGGTTAGATTTGAGCAGTTTAGTAAGACAAAAGGTAGTTAGACTTATCGGAGCCAAGGCAGAGTGCTTGGATGGGGGGACACTGCAGGAATAGCAGTCAGACAGAAGAGGTGTAAGCAATTTAAAACAGTAGTAGAAATTACAATCCAGCTAATACAGTAGAAAAACTCCTAATAACACAGTAGAAATGTGCTTAGTTCTATGGAAAGTCTAACAAAGTGCCAGGTGTCTATAGCAGGGGAAAACTCCTGCCAATAAGAGTGGGTTTGCTGGAAGCACCCGTGTTCCGATTTGCTGCGCTGTCCCGTACCTTCCAAGGAGCTGCAGGTGGGTGTCCTGGTCTTGGTCAGTGGCTGGCTGGGTGCCGGACGACCGTGGGTGAGCTGGAACAGCCCTGTTCAGGGACAAGCAGCTAGAGAGAAGAAGACAGAGCATGTGATTGCATGTGGACTGAGGAGAACACAGGGAAAAGACCTGTTTTGCCTTTCCTGCAGGACTAGAAAGGTGGTGAACTACCTAAAAGCAGACAAAATGAAATTGATTCAAGCTTTGTAAGAAACAGGAGCTTGTTATGTGAGCTGAAAGTGTTTGTGGAGAAATTCCACATGTCTTGCCACCCTGCTTATCCCAAACTGCCGAAACACTGAACGGAGGAAGCAAGTCTTGTTGCCCTGACAGAGTTCACAGACATTGAAACTGGAGAAACCATTGTGCCTGAAGAGACAGAATCTAACCAGACTGTGAGAAGATTTCATGGTCTAAGGACTCCAGTGCCAACTGGAGCTGGTAAATGTTGCAATTGTCTCTAACCTCATTTGGGAAGAAAGGAGACCTTTTGCCAGTTCTTCCTGATTGCTTCTTAAGTCAGTCAGTCAGCTGCAAGTTAAGTGACTGTTCCAATCTGTTTCTAAGCCAACTTCAACTACTGGGCCCATGCCAGCTTTGGCTCTTAAACACTGTTCCTGCACCAAATCCAGCCACTGCACAGCAAGAGATCAGCCTTGGGGAGTCAGCCCCTGTGGAGAATCAAATCACAGGTTGAGGCCACCTACAGGGAAAGGCTATGAAGAGAAGGTGAGTCGTGTTGGCCCCGGTCCCCAACAGAATCCTGGAAGGCCAGAAGGTCCATGGTGTCACCAGCTATCCATCAATCTGTCTGGGTGCAATGAGTACAACCAGGGTAACCCCCTGCAACAACCAAATAAATGCGTGTGTGTCATCTGATGTGCTTTAGAAGTTCTCGTTGGGTTCTAACTGTGTTTACAGGTCATCCAGCCTGGGATTACAAATAGCCTACTGCCTGCAAATATTTTGTCTGTCTGTTAACATCCTTTTTTTCATCATGGGCCTCAACCAGCTGCGATGCTGACCTACCCACGGTAACGCTCCAGGCCTGCACCTAAATTCCAGCAGCTGTGAAACTGAATAGTTCAGGGACAGATCAAATGTGTCTTATTGCTGGCCCAGTGGTGTGGAGGGCTGAGGCACCACTGCCTTACCTCCTGCCATGCCAGTGACTCATGTGAACAGGGCGAGCGGGTCATCAGGGGCCGGCCAGGGTAGGAGAGGATAGAGTGTCCAGAGGACTGCTCTCCTCTCGTAGGGATAGTGGGGAACAGCAGCCGGCATTTGCCTGACACCTAGCAAAGGCTAGGTGTTGGCACGCCTGGCCAATACATGGGGCACTGAGGCGGAGCAACCAGCAGGTGTGCTATGTGTGAATGCATGCATGGCATGCCCACATTGACATTCCACACTCCACCACCAAAAGGAAACACTGGAAAATTGGCAGCAAGGTTGAGCAGTTTGATGGCCATCCGCCTCTACACACCGTCTCTGGCTGCCACCTCTACTAGATCCAGTCCTGGTGGGGAGTTGGGGGCTCCCAGACACCCTGCCATGTGGGGTAAGCCACGGTGGTAGCAAGGTGCTGGCCTGATGGGAGATGGGGGTGGACGAATGGCAACCGGAGGAAGGAGGTGACTGAAATCATAGGAGCTGTCCGGTGCCACGGGGGAGGAAAATTAAAAAAAAAAATCGTCTTATTGATTATCTGCTGAATTACAGCACAACAATCATTTACCTAAATTCACACTCCTTCCTTGTTAAAGCCTCCTTAATAAACCTGATTAATTGATGTTAAGTTGGGCGGTGAGCATATTACCCAGTGTTCAGTTACTGAGTCATCCCAAAGGTACTATGCAAAAGCATCGTTGTCGTAGAAAACTGTTTTCTTACAGGGGGCACAGGGTGTATGCCAGAAGTCCAAACCCTGTTGGTAAGCGTGGTGTCCATGAGCATATTATTAGCGCTTACCACTAATTGTATGCTGATTGCTATGTATCGTAATTGCTGTGCTTATCGTGTAAGGTCACTAGTCAGGGGTGTGGGTAGATATAGCTTCCCAGAGGGCTGTACTATCTTTCTAGGGAATCCACTTAAGCACTACTCTGGGTGGAGGCACAAAAATCTTAGTTCTGTTGTTGGTAGGCAAACCACAGTACCCCCATTACCAAACCTAGGCCCTTCAACCTGCAGCCAGAGATGCAAGCAGGGGTAGTAGCCCTTGGTTTAACAGCACCAGGATTATATACAGACAGGGGTTAAGCACCACAAAGTAGCCCCCTTTGCAGATGACTTGTTAGTTTACCTAAAAAACTCACAAAAGCGCCTTCCCACACTCCAGATTATCTTAATGAAATATGGGAATATTTCCAGTCATATAATAAACTGGACAAAAAGTGGCACTTGCTGGGTGTCTGCACACCATGCCTACCCTGAAGCCAGAACTAGGTTAATGCAAAATAAAATCCTCCATTCATGGTACAGGACCCCAGTGGTTCTGCACAAGGTCAAATTACTAGATAATAACCTTTGCTGGTGATGCATGGCACAAGCAGGAGACCTGAAACACATCCTCTGGGATTACACATTGATCCAGCCCTTTTGGAAGTGGTTACTGATGTAGCCGCTACAGTTGCTGCCCAGCAAATACCCTCAAATTCTGCCCTTTGGCTTCTCAGCCTATTTCCCCAGATGTCAGGCTGATACCCCCTCCCCCCACAATGGAAATGGATAGTCCTTTTAGGGCTACAGGCTTAAAGACTTCTACTTTGCTGGTGGTGCTCAACCAAGCTTCCAATTTTTTCTGAACTTCTGAACTCTCTTGCTAAAGTTGCATCTTTAGACCACATGTCTCACATAGTTGCAAATACCCTGGCTAAATACCATTCCTATTGGAGGCCTTTTATCACTTACCTGAAACCTCAAACAGGAGTAGGGTAAGACCCCCCCCCAACCTGGTATCCCTAGTACAAGTCACCTTTATGGGTATAGTAGAAACCTCCCACTACCTATATGCTGTGTAACTTGTAAATGATCCTTGTCTGTTGGTAGTCATTACTTTCTGGGTTCTTTGTGGTATTACTGTTTCATTTTCAGGCCTGGAGAAGCCTACCACCTTCTGATTGGTGAAGTCATGCCCTGTCTGTACCACTTCCTACAGTTAGTCCCCAATCATTCCTTGTAGGTGCCATTCTTCTACCTAATGGTACTATTATTACTTTATAAAGCTTTGTGAAATCTATACAATATTTGCCTCCAGATGCCTGTTCTGTATGTACACATGTTTAGATGCTTGTTTTGGTTAATAAATTTGTTTTCTTTGAAAATAAAAACGTTTTAACCAAAAAAAAAGAATCTTCTAATTAGGGTTCCTGTACTCTTTTTCAGGCAGTTCAACATAATCCTACACCAGTTCCTATTAGGAGGATAAGCTACAAAGATAACACAAAGTATGTTGCAAATACCCTTAAAGGAAGGAGGTATGGCCTTGCCATATTTTAAATATTATTACTGGACTGCACAGCTAGCATACTTATACAACTCTGCCCTAGGGAAATCACCCTTATGGTGACAAATAGAAGAGGAACCTATACCAGGTGGACTGCTTTGGGGCCTCTTAACATCCAGTATGCATAAGTCTATATACCTGAAAGTAACAAATCCTTTCACACACCAACTACTAAGAATTTGGAGGGGAACCCACCAATGCATGGGACACCACAAAACTGTCTCTCCCAATGCTATACTTCATGCAAGTTTTGTAAACCAAAAAGGGTACAATGTGTTTTTACATCGAGTATTAATGAGATGGGAACATCTTGGAGTCAAGCATGTACGAGACTTCTTCTATGGAGAAGTTCTCAAGTCTTTCACTCATATGAGACACGAATACGGCATACAAGTGGGAGATTTCTTTGCATATTTTTTTTTTTTGAAATTCAATGATTTATTAATTTTGACATAATGACGAGTATGAAATACAGGTACCATTACAGAACAAGACAAAACCCCAACAGTGTGGAAGAACATGGCAATAGCATGGCTCCAAATATACCAACCCACCCTACCCACCCTGGATTCTTTGCATATTTAAAATCAAGCAATACTTACAAAACCAAGTCCCAGAGTTGTCCCCAGTCAAGGAAGTCCTATTCAGACCACAACCAGAGATGTCAATTTTGACAGCATTATACAAAATGTTCATTGGTGCTACCCCTATACCTAAAATTAAGGCCAGAACAGACTAGGAACTGGACTTAGATATTAAAATTCAAAATGCACAATGGCTAGCAGCCATTAGACATCCATAACTGCTCTAGGTCTAATAAACTATGAAGAATACAATTCAACTATTTATATAGAACTTATTTAATCCCTTCAAAGCTTCACAAATTCAAACCATCTAGAACTGAGATGTCCTCAAAGTGAATATAGAAAGAGGTAATTTCCTACATATGGCTTTGGTTTGTCCCAAGATCTCCGCTTTCTGGATACAAACTCACCAGCATTGTTAGCCTTGGTACAGTATCTTCAAATCACTTATAGAAAACTTATACAGTGAGTCATGCTCCTGTAAAAGTTTAAATGAATAATCACCACTGTAATCTGCATTTATTTAGTACCTTGCTAAGAGCTACACTCCTCCCAATATTGCACATGTGCATGTCATGTTCTACCCTTCTGTACATTGGGATTCCCAGTCTTGAACGGCATCATATGTATTAGAGAGGCATTATTTAAGTACTCTTTCTCATTATGTTTTTATAAAATTTTGTACTGTAGTTTTAAACCTTCTCTATGTACATCAGGCAGGTATTATTATGCATTCTTTCTTGTAATAATTGATCTAAACAATCTGTATCACAATGTATTTCTTTTCTATCAGTTTATTGTGCTATGTTCTTTTTTTTTTATCATATCGGATTTTTTGCACCTCCACCTGGCTGCCCCAATCTGACCGACCCCTCCAGCCCCGTCCCCCGGAATAACTGGGACTTACCTTATGCCTGGCCCGGGAGTGGTGCCTGTGGGGAGTCGGTCGCTATCCTGCCACCGATGATGTTTTCTCCTCCTTGGTTTTCTCCCAGGGGCCATGGGAGTGCCTACGCATGCATGTGGAGGCACACATTAGTCCCACAGCCCCAGTAATAGCCCCTTTCCTCCCACCCCATTGGCCTAGAGCCAGGCTCCTCTCCTGGCCCATGAGCCTCCACCAGGTGGCAGGAATCAGCCGAGAGGAGCCATCCCACCTCCCACCTTGTGGGGGGTAGAAAGAAATAGGCTGTTGGTTAAATAGGATCTGCAGCTTATTCTCTAGGTAGGGAAATGGGCAGACTAGGGGGGGGCCAAGCGATCCTAATCTGCTGTCAAAGTCTATGTTTCTATGTTTTCCTGGAGAGGAAAGCGTGCCTGTCGGCAGCTCCATCCAACTCTGCCCTCTCCCCCCCATTGCCAACCTCCGACAACCCGTGATCGATCCCAAACCCAGGTCACTGGCGTGACGTGAGGTTAGGTGTCCAGTGCCTTAGCCCTCAGTGCCACCAGGCTGGCAAATATTGTGCTGTGTTCTTATCCTCCTTACTATTGTATATTATTGTCCTCAGTTTTTTTGTATGCTGTCCTTCCCTGGACCTCCTTGTAAATGAACTTTCTCAATGGTGCCTTTTCCTGAGGAAATAAATAAATTAAACTCTTCTTCAGCAATGAGGCTATAAAGTACAATATGTGGCATACAGAACAATATTAACTGGAGATGTGTAGACCAAGAATAAGGTATCCAGTTTGCTATGCATTATCTAAAAAATCACTGAAGTATTTCATAGCAGTTAATAGTTGAAATTATTTGAAGGAGTGTTAGTCAATCACATGCCAGCAGAGGCATTAGTTTCAAGGCATCAGGGCAACCAGAATATTTAAATCCCTAAAAATGTTTGGATAACTTATTATGAATTTATATTATGTGACATATTGATACAGAATAATTTTGTAGTATCTGGATGGTTGCTTTTTCTCTAATAAAAAAAGATCAGTTTACTATAATATTGCATTTGTTGGATCTTTATTTTGTAATAATATTTATTAAGGATGAGTCAATGCTAAATTTGTATTCAAAGAACATGACAAAAATTAAGCACTTTCCTGTTCAGTTTGAACCATTTGAGGGTTTGGGCTACGTTGGATCACTTTGCCCTTTGGCTCAATGATTAAAAAGTAACACTTTAGCCCTTCTCAGGAGGGTTGAGCTAGTCCTATGGCCACCCCTTTCCCCACCCCTGTCACTTGCTGCTCTCCTACCTCCTCCCCAGATATTTGTTTTAGAAAACAGTGTTTGGCTCTTGGTACCATGCTGGGTGCTGAATGAGTTAAAAAAAACTGAGTAGAGAAACAGATGAAGATAAAATGAGATGAGATTGACTGAAGTGGGTGAGGGTGATGAAGGGGCGTCTTATACCCCCATTTATAGTTACAAGGGTGTAGTGTGCATTTATATGGAACCCAAACAAAGAGAAGAGAGAAAGTAATATGTCCCTTTGCTGGGATTTGAACCCAGGATGCCCAGAATTCTGTTCCAGTTGCACTACCAGCAGCAGCACCAAGGCAACTGGAAGCCTGAGACTGCCAGAAGCACCTTACTCTTTCTCTAATGCACTACTTGGTGCTGCATAGATAATTCCATTTTTGATGGAAACAGACAGAGAGAGAGAGAGAGAGAGAGAGAGCGAGAGAGGGAGAGGCAGAAAGAGTCTTAGACAAGAGATGGAGGGATTGATTCTCAAAACTTGGTGAAAGCCACGCCAATGGGGATTTGAAACAATTGTTGGTGTGCCAGGCACCCTGTGCCTGATTCTCTGTCAGGTAGAATTCTGTTGGCAAAGACCCGCAGCTTGCAGCAACTGTGGTCATGTGCCAAACAGACAGCCCATCTGGATGGTTTGCCGCAAGCTACTGGGTGACAATGCATCATTTTAGATGTCCTAGGTGGCTAACATTCCTCCAGCCCCAGTCCCCTTTATACTGAAATTAATCATGTCCCTGGTGGTCTAGCAGCCCCCCACTCCCCTGTTTAATAAAAGTAATCCCGTCCCCAGTGGTCTAACGGACCTCCCCAGCCCTAATCCCCTGTTTAATAAAGGTAATCACACCCCGATGGTCTAGCAGACCCCCCAGCCATGATCCCCTGTTTAATAATGGTAATCACGTCCCTGGTGGTCTAGTGGATCCCTTCCTATCCCCAATCTGCCAATATAATAAAATGATATCTTTCACTGGTGGTCTTGTGGACCCCCCTCCTTATCCCTGATCTGCCCATATAATAAAAATATATCTTTCCCTGGTGGTCTAGCATACCTGTCACCCCAGCAGGCAGTGCCCCACCACCCTACTCTCCCCATCCCATCATTGAGCTGGTGACTGGTACAGCCCTCCACTCTCCACCATGGCCCACTAACAACTGAGCTGTCATTGAGCTCTGGGATGGGATGGAAGGAGTGGGGTGGTGAGGCACTGCCTGTCAGAGTAGGGGGATGGGGTCTGCTAGACCACCAGGGAAAGATATAACTTTTTTATCTGGGCAGATCGGGGATGGGGAAGGGGGCTGCTGGACCACCAGAAAACAATATATGTTCTATTAAGGGGAGATCAGAGATAAGGAGGGGGGTCTGATGGACCACCAGGAAATGATATATGTTACCATAAGGGAGAGATCGGGACAGGGAGGAGGGACCACCAGCAAATGATATATGTTTTAGTAAGGAGTGATCAGACATAGGAAGGGGGTCCACTAGACCAACAGTGAATGATATATGTTTCTTTCATGGGGAGTCCTGAACATAGAGATGGGGCAGGGATGGCATAAGGTCTCTAGACTGCACAGAGGGTGAATTTCTAGTCAGCCTTAGACCAGCCCTGGGAGAGTTTAGAGAATCCTGAACTAAGGGATATGGCAGACTGCATCTGCCATGAGCCACCTAGTATCATGCTGTAGCCCATTTTGTGCCACAAGGATGGTGCAATCCCCCTTTGGTGCATGCAGCCTGCATTTGCCACAGGCTGCATTTGAGAATTCCTCCTGGTGCACTTTTTGGTGCAAGCTACACCTAACACCATTCCTTGTGATGCAAGCCCCTTGCAACATTTAGGATGCCTTTGAGAATTGGGCCTGCAGTGTTGAACAGAGACCATGACAGTGAGAATAATGAGGCCACATGGTCTCAACCACAGAGAAAATGAGAACGCAGAGGAAAAGTAGGCATCTCCCATTGAGGGTTTCATCTGGGGATCATGAAGAATAACTCCAGGTTTCACAGTGGTGGTAGAAGTATTCTAGGCTATACCGCAGAGTTGTGGAGTAAAGGGAACATATTCCACATGCAGCTGTTGAGGTTATCCTGCTGTGGAGGTCACACACATGTGCTAAGTATGGCCTTTCGGCTAAGTATCTGTGCATCAGGAGGCTCACAAAAGTTTCACCATTAAAAGCTGAAGCTGAGGGTAGGATGCAATGGAGCAAGGGAAAAGGTGCTTTTGTACCTTATGCCTCCTAGAGAGGAGTGTAACACCAGTCCCACATGCAGAGTATCCCCATCAGGTGGATGGCTGTACCCATATAGCAAAATGCCTTCTGTAAATGGGTAGAAGGGGTGAGGTCTTTAGTCTGGAGTGTCATGGGTAAAGTGACTAGTGTGCATAAAGTGGTGCTCACAATGGGAATCAATATATTTGCCCCCAAAGTAAAGCACCCCAGGATGTGTTAAGGTGAAGGAGAGACATTGCCTGTGTTGCACTATGGATGCCAGAAAAAAACATGGAAAAACTTGAGATTATCTATAAAAGATAATACTTTTAGTTCTAACGTGTTCCTATGACACACATACAGTGCTTCTATAATGCTTGAGTGCAGGTGTCACTCGGGTCTCTCCTTGAAAATATTGCAGACAACACAGCCAGTAACTAAAGTAGTGCTTTTATTCATGGAAGGAGTACCAAACAACAACAGACTCCCTCACCCAACACTTCGACTTAAACCAAGTCTTCCTCAGGGGTGTGGTTACAATACGAAAACGTCATTCTTTAAATACACCTATCTACTACATAATACATGAGATAATGGTGATGCATTCAATTATCAGCTTACATAAGAAAAGGCATGTTTTTAAACAAGGTACAAAATACTAAACAGTGTATTATCAAAAAATGACTCAAAAAATATTCTTATTACCAGAATTGCACTTCACTTATAAGCATGTCAAATTTAATATACACAATGCATTTGCTAGTTGAAGGCTGCCACAGGCGCTCTCCACAGTCAGTAAACTTATGCATGCAAGTGAAGAAAACATCCAAGTTTATTTGTATCTGCAGGATTAATATTATTATTTCTTGTGCATTTCAGGTAAGAATGATCTAAAAAAGAGGAGGGAAAGAAAAGGAAGAGGTTACTTATATCTCTGAATTTTACATTACATTACTGGCTCTATTATAGCAAAACTTTAAAGCTTCAATCATTTATTCAAGAATGGTTTTAAATCCCACCTTTCATTCAAGCCGTAGGGTTTAACACTGTTAAGTTTAAATATCCAAAAACTCTCTTTTTCCAGTAATCTGTTTGGTCTGTTACCCCCTTGTACAAAGGTGGGATCCATTCCAAAGCCATGCACTTAACATCTTCTGTTTTAGATAAATGATGCGTTACAAAATGCATGCCAACTGGTGTGTCCTGTCTTTTATTAAGTATGGATCTGATGTGCTCCTGGATCCTCTGTTTCAATGGGAGCACTGTTTTCCCAATATATATTAGATTACAAGTGCACCAAAGGGCATAAACCACATAACTAGTGTCACATGTAATCAGTTGTCTAATGCCAACACTGGTGTTAGGCTCCATTGGATGTTGAAATACTTTCCCTGATACAGTGTATCTACATATGTTGCATCTACAACACTTAAAAAAACCTTGTGGTCTTTGAGGTAACCATGTGGTTGTTGTCTCTGTTCGTGTAGTTTGTAATCTACTTTGAACCACAAAATTTTTAAGATTCTTAGTCCTGCTAAAAGATACTCAGGGGCTTGGACCCACTGCCATCCTTACTGTTTCATCCGAATGTAAGATATGCCAATTTCGATAGATAATGTTGCCAATTCTCCCTGCTTTGTGATTATATTCTGTGATGAACGTGCAAGGTGTTTGACTAATGGGTGGAGTTTCTCGACTCATTCCTGTAATGAGTTCGGTATGTTCTAGCTTACTGACTTTATCTTTTAATGTTTTTAAGAGTGTAAAATCATACCCTCTTTTAAGGAGCCTATCGATCAGTTCTTCTGCCTGTCTGTTAAACATAACTTCCAAACTACAGTTTCTCCGGATTCTCAATAGCTGACTATATGGTATTGAATCCTTGAGATTTTTAGGATGTGCACTGTCTGCATGCAGTATTGAATTTGTAGCTGTGTGTTTACGATAGCCTGATGTGTGAATCATTTTCTGATCTTCGCTTACTGTAAGAGTCAAATCTAGGAAATTCAGTGTTTTTTTATTTGCTTCAAAAGTGAACCGAAGATTAAAGTTATTGACGTTTAACCATTCCATAAATTCTGGTATCATCTCTGTACTGCCTTGCCAGATACATAATATATCATCAATAAAACAAAACCAATGTTTAATATGTGAAAAATATGGATTTAATTCTTGATTAAAAATTACCATATATTCCCAGTAACCTAGAAAAAGATTGGCATAGCTGGGTGCCATTGCTGCACCCATTGCTGTGCCACATTTCTGTAGATAGTATTAGTTTTCAAATTTAAAGTAATTGTGTTTTAATACAAAATCAAGGGCTTCTACCAGAAATTTTCTAGGAATGGTGTCATCCAAAGTAGTTTTATCTAAAAAGTGTTGTATTGCTGTAAGACCATAGTTATGTTCAATGGATGTGTATAGGGACTCTACGTCTATACCTAGCCAAGTTAAATTGTTATTCCAGCCCAAATCTTTAACTTTACATAACAGATCCTTCGTGTCTTTTATAAATGAGTTTAATTCTAGAACATTTTGTTGAAGAAAAAAAACAATGAATTTACCCAAATTCTGAGTAAGACTATCAATACCAGAGACTATAGGTCTACCTGGTGTGTTTTCTTTGTTTTTGTGTATTTTCGGTAAAATATAAAAGCTAGGGATGACAGGATATTCTGGCCAAATATACTGGTACTCAGTTTCTGTAATGTCTCCCTTGTTTACATATTGGAACAGAAGATGGTGTAGTTCTTTTTTAAAAAACAAAGCGGGATCTGACTTAAGTTTCTCATAATTGGTATCGTTGTCAAGTAATGTCAAAACAATATCTCTATAGTGTGCCTTATTAAGTATAACTGTATTTCCACCTTTATCTGCAGGTTTAATCACAATGGAAGTGTTCTCGGACAAAAGATTAATAGCATTATGCTCTGCCCGAGTAACATTGTACTGAGGTGTAACATTTTCATTAAGAACAGATTTAACCTGCTGACATACCACCTTTTCAAAAGTACTTATGGCAATATTGTAAACAGTAGGAAGGAAAGTTGATTTGGGTTTAAACAGAAGCTTTCTTTGTTTTAATAAATGTTCTTAACAGAAAAAATGCCTCTGTCTCTGAATTGATGGACGTTCAAAGAATCAGAATCAAAACATTGCTCCTGTAAAAGTGAGTCTAACACCTCTAGATCTGTGGAGAATTTATCAAAAGAATTGTTATCTCTAGAGATAGGAATTGTTTCCCAATCTCTAATGACAGAAGTAGAATTACTTACTCGGTCTGGTGCATAATTCACATTCATAGATCTATTGTTAATATATTGGGAAGATGAAAAAACAGCCTCATTCTCATAGTCTTTACTTGAGCTCGATTGTTCTATGGGGTCTATAGGCTCGGAAGTCTGTAATGCGTTGATCAGAAAATCAAGATCTTCCGAAACTTCAGACGGTACTCCACAGTTGTACTTACTGGTAGTGAGAGTATCAATATTTTCTCTCCCGGCGTGTGGTAATGCTGTAATAGGTGAGCGGGGGCACATGATGTTTTGATTTATTATCTGCTTATCTGAGAAAAACAGTTTCAGTCTCAGTTTCCTGAAAAATTTAAATAAGTCCACAAAAATCTGGAAGTCATTAACAGGAGGTGTGGGTATAAAACTAAGTCCCTTTTCCAGTACTTTAGTCTGATGTTCTGTAAGATTAAATGAGGAGAGATTGATAATCTGTAATTTATCTATTTCTTCTTCTCCCTCAATGGATAGGCCCATTTTTCTCTTTGACCTTTTACCCCCGCGTTGACTTCTCCTTGTTTAACTCTTTCTCCGTTTTTTGTCCCCTGTTTAATTGTGGAAGTTCCTGCTCCTCCGAGTTCACTTAATAGTTCTTCCTCCTCTTGTGAATCTAATTATCTACTTTTACTTCTATTAATAGAGTATTTTGAGGAGAATCGAACTCTGGACCATCCCCAATGTTGGAACGATCTCCCTTCGGTTTTGGCCAACTTATAATATTTCCCTTTTTGTAGTCTTTGAGGTCTCTTAATAATTTATTGGCTTTGCGTTCTGTTATTGCTGCCTTGTATTTCGAGAATTTACTTCTGAGATGTGAATCAAAGCTTTGATACTGTGCTTCTTGCTTAAGAGCCAGTATTTTAATTTTTGACGTATTAATTTCTTCTAAAAGTGTCTCATATTGAAGGGTGTCTCTCTTAATTAATAGTTTAAGGAATGTAAGAGAGCATTCTGATGCAGCTGTTAGCCATTCATTTTTAAAGGGAAATTCCTCTAACCCACTTGAAGGCGTAACTGTAACCCGAAGCCCCCGTGGTACTTGACCGCGACTGATATATTCTTCTAGTGTGGAAATGTTATAGGATATATCAATCTCTTTTAACAGTAACTTTTCAAAATCAAGAAAATCAGTTTTAAGATTATTGTCAGCTTCAATGTTTACCTCAGAGCCTTGTAATCGTTCCCTCGCTCTTCGTCGATGATCACTGAAGAAATCAGTATGCTCCCATGCATAAATCTCTGGAGGTTCTGTGTCCGTAGCTATCTCTGCCTGGTGCATAATTATAATGCTTAATACGATTTAAAGCCTGCATCCACAGTACTTACGGATTGTAAAACTTATGTCCAGATTCAGATAAATGCAAATGAAAAGAGGGTAAGTCCAAGAAGTAGTTGTAGTTCCTGAAAAGACCGGCGCAGTTTTACTGTTCCACTGTCTGCAGCAATGGCGGCAAGTTCAAATGAAGACAACAAAGGAAAAAGCCGCGACAGGGGCCAGGTCGGTTCGGTGCTCACCTAAAACAAGCAGCCAGCTCATAGCGATAACCAGAAATCCAAAATGCAGGTGTCACTCAGGTCTCTCCTTGAAAATATTGCAGACAACACAGCCAGTAACTAAAGTAGTGCTTTCATTCATTCAATATTCTTATTACCAGAATTGTACTTCACTTATAAGCATGTCAAATTTAATATACATATTGACATGCTTATAAGTGAAGTGCAATTCTGGTAATAAGAATATTTTTTGAGTCATTTTTTGATAATACACTGTTTAGTATTTTGTACCTTGTTTAAAAACATACCTTTTCTTATGAAAGCTGATAATTGAATGCATCACCATTATCTCATGTATTATGTAGTAGATAGGTGTATTTAAAGAATTACGTTTCCGTATTGTAACCACACCCCTGAGGAAGACTTGGTTTAAGTCAAAGCACTGGGTGAGGGAGTCCGTTGTTGTTTGGTACTCCTTGCATGAATAAAAGCACTACTTTAGTTACTGGCTGTGTTGTCTGCAATATTTTCAAGGAGAGACCTGAGTGACACCTGCATTTTGGATTTCTGGTTATCGCTACGAGCTGGCTGCTTGTTTTAGGTGAGCACCAAATCTACCTGGCCCCTGTCGCGGCTTTTTCCTTTGTTGTCTTCATAATGCTCGAGTCATTGGGACCTCAAATGGTCAACAAAAGAAAGAAAGAAAGTGTTGTTATCCCTAGTATTTAAACCATGAAGCAAAATTCCCCAGTTCCTTTGCAGGAAGCTTTAGATACTATTCTTCCAGTGTCAAATCTGTATAGTTTATAGTCCTGAGAAAATTATACATTAACTGTATTTAATACCAAAACATGTTTTTGTCAGGTTACAGTTGCATCTGATGAAGTTAGGTCATGGAACTGCTTTGACAGAAAAATTAGAATTGTGTACGCTTTTCTCCTTTTTCAGACAAAAGTAAACTTGTCCTTGAGTGAGTGATAGTACCTGCCAGGGTGTGGGTTGTTGGGGAAACCCACCCACTCCAGGGCCTTCATAGCCCCAGAAAATGTGGGTATCCACCAAAAACCCACACCCTGAAGGGTCTTATCCTTCATAGAAAATAGGCTATGTTTTCACAACACAACAAGTTTTTTAACAATGCTATGAACAGGGTATAATGTGCTACCGGTAGTGGCAAGTAGAGGGCTTTCAGTACAGTATCAGCATAAGCTGTAAAGATGGAAGTGTGAGTCACGTAGCAGCGCTTTTGTTTTTCCTGGGCAGTGTTGTGTGATAAACATATGGGTAGAGAATGGTTTCCGACAATCATAGGCCAGCATTTCTGTTACCCATTATTTAAGTATTAGCTGACAATGTTTTTGTTGCAGGAGTTGTTTATTTTTATTGTAGTGTCATTGAATATATTGAATCATTATATAATAACGTTTTTCTTTATTTAATGTACTCAGGTACTTTACACAGGTTAGCTATGTAAATAGGTAATGCTGATTGACTTCAACCTGTGTACAACTACGTTTTACTTCTACAGTACTACAGGTAAGAAAAATGTACCTTTTAAAGGGTCCAGGATGTATAGAGACCCTCATGCCTTACAAATATGTGTCAATAGGAATGTACACGTAATGAGTCCCTGCCCAGGGACTCCAGATAAGTGCATATATAGAGTGTAACAAAGTAAGTTATGTTTAACTTTACCTTCCTAAGTTGAAAATGGCCTTACAGTGTTGAACCATTCTTTGTTTGTAGAATATGCCTCTAGGGACCCAGCAGCTAGTCCCAGTGCCCTGACATAAACAAAAACCTGGTTGGTTTGCTATACTGAACAATGGGACCTGTAGTACCAGCATCCAGGGGCTATGTTTAAAAGAGAAATAAGGTATTGCCTTGACTATTTTGTTTAACCTGTGTAAAAAATATTTTTTCTACTACAATACTACAGGAAAGAAAAATGCAGCATGTTTACTATGATTTAATAGGTAAAAGTAGACCATGAGCTCCATCGCAACTAGTTTCCCGGTACTCAGTGGTTGTCTGCTTCAAAGTGGCCCTGTAATACCAGATTTTCTAGTCTGTTTTTAAAGATCTCCTTATTTGGGCAGCAGCTACAGATTGTGCAATTTGCTCCAGTGACATGCTACTCTTTGTGTAAAGACATTTGTTATTGCATAGTATTTGACCTTCCCAGCACTAATTGTCTGGAATTACTCCTTGTTGTTCATTCAGTCACTCTATGCTCAATGCCCATGGAGAGTAATAAGATATTCCTTTGGAGCCTCCTTACTTCCAGGGACATTGGCCCATGCTGATTTAGCCTAGCCTCATAAGGAAGGTGCTTAACTTCCAGTGATATTAGCCAATGTTGCTTTACCCTATCCTTAAAAGGAAGATGTTCAAGTCCCAAAATAAGCTTTATTCCCTGGATGTGTTCAATGATCTTTTTAGCCTTCTTTATGAAGGAGGACCAGAACTGGGATACATAATCTTTGACTGGTCTAACCAGGCTTCTGTATAGGAGTATGTGTAGGGGTTGTGGGCTAACGGATGGATGAGACACAGAACTTCAAGTAAGGGGGGGGTGGGGCAGCTGCTGAATAGGGAGCTAGCTGCATTCACAAGCAGCCTAGATAGATCATGATGGCCTTTTGCTGCTGACAGTTTTCGTATGTTCATATCACGCAATCTCTGTGTGATGTTTATTTAAAACACAGGGGATAACCTTAAGCAACTGCATATCCTTTCTTCAATACATTAGTTTGCAGTAATAGACTTTGCATGTCCTTCCTCATCACTTAGTCAGCCCCTACTGACCCACTGATCTACTGATCTACCTCTTTCGTGAAAATTACTTTGTTCCCTATGCTGCTCTTGTGTGTTTGGGTGATGGGGAGCTCAAAAAAGAAAAATGCAAAATCAAGCTAAAGACAAAAAACCTCAGAGCAGAAGCACTGAAGCAAGGGTTACCACCAAAGGGCATTGGCAACAAAGCCAAGTTTCAATGAAACACATCAAACATACCCCATAATGCAATGCATCATGGGTTGTATATGCAAATCACCATGACATTTTAGGCTGGTTCAGCTTAAAGCAGGAACACATGGTGCCAAAGGGCCTCTCAAACAATCTATAATTTACATGCATTTAAACAATACAGCAGGGCTTTTCTGCTATCTCTACCCTGGTAACTTAATTTTTATAATACAGTTCCCAAGTAACTTTTTACCTTTTTCAAAAACACCTAGTGCCATGGTATTTCCAACATTTACAGGTTTCATGCACATAAGGTATATGCATCAAGGTATTTTATGACATAGTGCTAGTGAATACCAAATCCAACAACGAGGAACACAGCCTGTTGTTTTACATCAGCTTGGAGGTCACCACAATAAACTTTCTGAATGAGGACCTGAGAGGGAAAAGGAACATAAAATAGGACACTATAGCATAGTCAAGAAAGGGGCGGGGGTGCCCATAGGTGGCCAACCTTATGGACTAGAAATTGTAAAGGCTAAGAAACAGAAGAATTGTTACAACAGATTTAAGAAAAGGTTAGTCCTCAAGAGTGGCAGAGTATTATAATTGTTTTGTTTCTTAAAGCCGAATGACATTTCATACATGCTATAATTTGTCTGTCTTTCTTGTTTATGATAGCATAAAGTGTAGTAATTGCAAATGTAGCAGAAATGATTATACCATGGTCTCATTTGTCAGTTAATTTACTTAAGGGTGTGTCTTTTATATGGTAGCTGTGATTTTGTATTTTCTTGCCCATATGTAACACTACATTTTTATTCCATTTATCAGCTCATGAAGCTATTTGGTTTAGGTCATGTTGGAGTTCTTCTGTTTGCTGTTTTGTGCCAACTGTATGTGCCAGCTTAGAGTCATCAGCAAATATCTGGAATCACCCATTAACTCCTGATGACATATTGTTGGTGAATATGCTAAATAGTAGCAAATCTAGGACTAACCCCTGCTGGACGCTACTTTTTACCTGGGTCGAATTTGTGAAATGACCCTTGAGTCTAACTGCCAATTTCTGACGCAATTTATTATTCATTACTTATTCCTAGTTTCTCCATTTTGTATACAATACAATCATGTGGAAAATGTAGAGGAATCCAGGGCATGTACGGACCCTACTGTGTTACAAATATGTGTAAACAGGTCATAAGTAAACATGTAGTGTGTAATAAATTAAGTTTTGCTTGACTTTAACTTCCCAAGTTGTCTGTAAAAGTCACCGCTAGGGACCCAGCAGCTAGCTCCAGTGCACTACCACAAATACAATCCCTGGCCAGTTCCCTACCTGAGAGATTGTGCATGTACTGCCAATATCCAGGAGATCAGTTTTACAAGAGTAAGCCAATGAGGTATTAGTTGGATCCTGTCTGACAGAGTAAGGGAGTTGCTTTTCCATATCAGAATTTGGGAATTTTAGTTAAATGGCGTAAGATGTCAAATTTAATTAGATCCGACAGATATAAAGCAGGCAGTAAAACTTAGATTTACAACTATTGCAGATCAAATGAATTTACAGTTACAATGAACTTAGAAGTTCTCCTTGGATAGTCACTAATAAAAAAACACTTCATTTAGAACCACATTTGGATTGTCTTAAAACACCTATAGCGAGTAAACCTTTCATAACTAAGGTTTCACACTTTTGATTCAGTGAAACTACAGTGTCTATCCACTTTAATGGCATTGAAAACAACAAACTATGACTATGTACTTTAAGGCAGCTTGAATCATGCTTACATGTTACAGTGCTGTGTAGCATCAGGTTACATCAAGACTAAAGCTATCCTGATACTACTGGCACAACATCCCCAGTCACAACTAGTTGTAGTGTGTGTGTGGTTTTACTTGGTGTCCCAGTTTTTTAATTCCATAAATATTCACCACTGTCTGCAGGTTTGCTACACAGTCATCAATTGGTAATGTACAGAAGCAATGCTATGCATGTGTGTGCCTCCACAATATTCTTAGCCTGTGAGCTCCAGTGGTCAGCTGGCAAAATGCAAGAAGATGGACAAGTGCAAAGCAATAACTTTGACTAGTTGATGATTATCACTCAAGATTAGAGACACAGTGAATTTAAACTTTGCTGGAGAAGTTGCCTTGAAGTAGCCAAACTCACCTTTGCAAAGTTTCACAGATTTCCAACTGGGAATCACCAACTTTGAACTTCACCATTTTTGGAAAGCTTTCCATGCAAAGTGGCCCTTTTTCTGTGAAACACTTTGCAAAGTGGAGAAACTGTGAGTGAATTTTGATCAGTTCTCCTTGAAAAGGGTCACTTTGCCTAGAATGAACTTCATAAAGTCAATACTTTGCAAATTTTACCAACCTGAAGAAGCTTTTCATAAAGCAAATTTCAGCCACTTTGCTCACCACTACTCAAGATACTGACTGACATGACCAGATATAAGGGATCCTGAAGCAGGGCACCATTGTATGCTGTTCTGTTCATTTTCTGAAGACAAATATTTATGTAGAATCATCTTTTCTCTGCTGATCTGTGAATGACACAATAGAAACTCACTATTACTAGCAACAATTGAATCTATTACCGTTTTGGTAGCCATATTTATGAAAGCAGCTACAATGAAAAGAAAATTCTTGTACAGTATCTCAGAACTCTTTTTAATGATATTTTAGCAAAAGAACAGTGAGTAGTAAAGCTCTCTATAAGATCTTACTTCATGAAAATTCATGCTGCCTCTGGATTGAACTTAATGAAATTGTATGAAATCATCTTGCAAATATTAATTGGTACTGCACAATGCTTTCAATATTGAAGTGTGTCTTTTACCATATTTATCTTTGTAAGGATCTATGTGTAGAACAAATAAAATTTACTACTACTACAGCTACTATTAAATGAACAAGGAAATAAAAGAAGGTATGCTTAGGATGGCAGAAAAAGGGGATATATTGTTGATGGGGGACCTGAATATGCCAGATGTTAACTGGAGCACCTTTGCTACAGCCACATCCAAGAGCAGGGTCATTCTCAATGCCCTACAGGGGGCATGCCTCAGACAGTTAGTGTTGGAACCCACTCAGGAGGGAGCAATCTTAGACCTGGTACTCTCAAATGGGGATGGAGCGAGGGTCTCAAATATAGAAGTGGGTAGCCATCTGGGAACAAGTGACCACCAAACAGTATGGTTCATGATAAACACAGCCATAGGGTCAAACCATACAAAAGTGAGGGTAGTGGGCTTTAGGAGGGTTAACTTTGTCAAAATGAAAGTGTCTCAGAAAAGCACTAGCAAATGTGAAAGAAGGAGGGGTGGTGGAGGAACAATGGGGAAACATCAAAACTGCCATCACAGAGGCAACAAGCCTTTGTGTGAAGCAAATAAATAAATCAAAATGAAGAAAAAACACAATGGCTCTCAAAAGAGGTGGCAGGGAAGGTTAGGGAGAAAAGTATAGCAATCAGGAAGTATGAGGAAACACAGAAGGAGCAGGACAGAAAACCGTATCAGTTGAAAGCAGAAGAAAGTGGGGAAGGCAGTCAGAATAATAAAGGCCCAAGCCAAGGAAAAGATAGCCAACTCAGTTAAGAAGGGGGATAAAATCTTTTATATGTACATTAGGGAGTGAAGAAAGACCAAGGGAGGGATAGTGAGGCTTAATAAAGGGAAGGGTAACAGTGAAAAAGCAGGGATACTGAACTAATACTTCTGCTCAGCAGTCACAAAAGAAGAGGAGGGGAGGTACCTAATCCAATCGACAGAAGCACTCTTGATGGGGGGCTGATATCAGTCCATTCACAGAAGAAAGGGTTCTGAAAGAACTCCTAAAACTGAAGGTGGACAAAGCAATGGGCCTTGATAGGATTCACCCCAGAATTCTAAACAAACTAAGGGGACAGCTAGTGACATCATTGACTACCCTTTTTAACAACTCATGGGAGGATGGTGTGGTACCAAAAGACTGGAGGAGGGTGGATGTGATTCCCTTTCACAAAAGTGGGAGCAAAGCAGAGACAGGAAACTACAGACCTGATAGTTTGACCTCAGTGGTAGGGAAAATGATGGAATCACTTCTGAAAGAAAGAATTGTTGAGCACCTTGAGGCCAGTGGGGCACAGGACTCAAGGCAGTATAGATTCACAGAAGGAAGGTCATGTCAGATGAATGTAATAGATTTCTTTGACTGAGTGACCAAAGTAGTAGACCAAGGAGGGGCTGTGGACATGACCTACCAAGACTTTAGCAAGGCATTTGACACAGTCCCACACAAAAGATTAAATAAACAAATTAGCCAGCCTGAGAGTGGGTCCCAGGGTGGTAGCCTGGGTAAAAAATTGACTGGACAATAGGACACAGAGGGTAATAGTAAATGGAGTCCACTCCAAAGAAAGAGGGGTTACTAGCAGGGTACTGCAGGGTTCAGTACTGGGTCCGGTCCTTTTTAATGTCTTTATAAGTGACATTGCAGAGGGACTGGAAGGAAAAGTATGCCTCTTTGCAGATGACACAAAGACCTGCAACAGGGTTGACACACGGGGGGGGGGGGTGGAAAGGATGAGAAGGGACTTGGTAAGGTTGGAGGAATGGTAAAAAGTATGGCAGCTTAGATTCAATGCAAAGAAATGCAAAGTAATGCACCTGGGAAACAAAAACCCAGGGGAAGAGTACACAATGGGGGGAGGGTACTAACAACAACAAAAATGGAAAGGGACTTGGGGGTAGTCATATCAGATGACCTAAAGTTAAGCAAGCAATGTGAGAAGGCAGTAAGGAGGGCTGGGGGATACTGGGATGTATAGTAAGAGGCTACACTAGTAGAAAACAAGAAGTTGTTATCCCTCTGTATAGACAGTCAGTGAGAACCCATCTGGAGTAATGCGTGCAGCTCTGGAGAACCCATCTGCTCAATGACATAGACAGGATGGAGGGCAACTAAAATGGTGCAAGGTCCGCACCTGAAACCATATGAAGAGAGATTAAAGGAGCTTAATATGTATACCCTCGAAGAAAGGAGGGAGAAGGGGACAAGATAGAAACTTTCAAGTACCTCAAGGGGAAACAACAAAGTCTAGGAGGGCATCATCTTTCAGAAAAAGAGATGTGCAAGAACAAGGGGGCACAATTTGAAGATAGAGGGGGTACAGCTCAAGGGCAATGTGAAGAAGTATTTTTTCATGGAGAGGGTTGTGGATGCATGGAACGACCTTCCTGAGGAGCTCATGGGGTCAAAAACAGTGGGGGAATTCAAGAATGCATGGGACAGACATAAGGCAATTCTGGTGGGGGGTAGGAAGAAGTAGGCTGTTAGTTAACTAGGGTCTGCAGCTTATCAAATAGGAAGGGAAATGGGCAGACTGGGTGGGCCAAGTGTTCCTTATCTGTCAAAGTCTATGTTTCTATGGTCTGTGACTGACACAATAGAAACTCACTATTACTAGCAACAATTGAATCTATTACCGTTTTGATAGCCATAATTATGAAAGCAGCTACTACTAAAAGAAAATTCTTGTACAGTATCTCAGAACTCTTTTTAGTGATATTTTAGCAAAAGAATGGTTTGTAGTAAAACTGTCTATACGATCTTACTTCATGAAAATTCATGCTGCCTCTGGACTAAACTTAATGAAATTGTATGAAATCATCTTGCAAATATTACTTGGTACTGCACAATACCTTCAATGTTGAAATGCATCGTTTACCATATTTATCTTTGTAAGGATCCATGTGTAGAACAAATAAAATGTACTACTACTACAGCTACTACTATGCTACGTGAAATTTGATTTTGCTATGCATATACTGTATTATGCATTGCTCCACTGTACAGGTCGGGGAAGAATGGAAACTTCACTTAGAGAAAAACTAAGCAAAGTGCTGGCAATTTGCATAGCATAACATGCACAATGTGTGGCAAAGTGGGAACTGTGCAAGATGAAGATGTCATGAAGTGGCCCTCAGCTGGCAAAGCATTCACTACATGTTGCACTTTGCCTGGTAAAGAGTCACTTTGCTTGCAAAATGCCATTTCACATAGTCTTTGAAAAAAAAAGTCTTCCCCCACCCTTACCATCCTCCTTCTCCTGCCCTGACAATTTAATTGCCCCTACCCACACAATCTTATAGTATCCTATCCCACATTTCTCTCCAGCCCAGAAAATGAATTTTACTATACACTAGCATAGATCACAGATCAAAAATCTCTACTGTTCCCCCACCCTCATTGCACTCAAATTTCACTCTCCTCCCCTAGATCTTACCAGTTAAACCAGTAAATCCTCATCCCACTCCCTCACATGCCAAATGACTCCTCCTAGGGCCACATACCACCTATGCAAAGGATACTAGTCAATGTGCCTAATGGAGGATGGTGACCATCTGACACAAACCCACCTCTAGTCTCCTCAGTTAGACAATCTCTAACAAAATGAATGAAAACATGTATGCTCATAGTAATCAGCCAATTACTATGAGCATGCACTGTTTCATTCATTCAGACAGTGGTCAGCTGAGGTTGTGAGAGGTGGGCTTGTGGCAGCCAGTTGCCATGCTCTACTGGACCTTTTGGCTATCATCCTTTTCAGGGGAGGCATGGAAGTGGAGGGTGGGAATTGGATGCCTCAAGGATTAGGGTACAGTGGGTTTACTTTTTTATCTGTTCAGAGCTAGGTTAATGTAGCAGGTTTAAGATCTAAATTATCTGACTCAGACTGGAAATCTTTTGTTGAAAAATTCAAAATTCCGATACTCCAAGAAACACGGTCTCAGGACACAGTGTACATAAATGGTTTTGAATCTGTTTGTTCATCAGCAATCAAGAAAAGCCATTATGGAAGAAATACAGGGGGGCTGGCCACCTACGTAAAAATAAGAAAAAGATTTAGAATATCGGAAGGAAATAATCTACATCAGAATTTTATTATAACAGTCCTAAAATAGGACAATTTATTACTCATAGTTGTTAATATCTATATACCTCAAAGATATCACAGTACTCCAAACAGTGACTTTGGTCTACTCTCACTACTGATTTAGAAATAACACAGAGAAAATTCCCTAGTGGCACAACACTAATTGCTGGTGATTTTAATTCAAGAATTGCCAACTATGATAATTTACCTGATTTATAAAAGCAAATATACTTGGATAACCTGGACCTGAGAAATACCTTGAATAAACATAGGAATGAAGCAGGGTGAAAGTCTTCAAAGCTTTATAGAAGACAATAATCTCCTCATGCTAAATGGAAGAGAAAAAAAGCACCCCTGAGAGTGCCATTGCTGTCCTCGGGTATTCCATCTCCAGACAAGATTGATCGGGTGGCAGAGAGGGAGTGGCCATGAATATCCTGTCCTCACTGCAGTTTACTTCCACACTATATACCTCCATTCCAGCTACCTATGAAGCCTTTGTCACCCGCTTACCCTTCCTTTCTCAATCCCAATCTTTGTGGCTGGCCTCTATTGCCGCCCAAGCATTAAACCCTCAGGCACGACTGAACTCTTAGCCAATATCACCTCCCTCTCACAATCTGGTGAACCTTTCATAATGGGTGGTGTGAATCTACATCGGTTGTCTCCCAAGATAAACAAGCTATGCAATGACGTCACTGCTCTAAACCTCACTCAACTCATACTTGAGTCCACATGCCCTAATCCCAAAATGCAAAACCACACTCTGCTTGACTGGGCACTCACAACTCACTCGCACTGCATCATTAAATCTAGTCTCCTCCCCAATGCCCATAGTGACCACAACCCCATTTTCATTGTACGTAAGGTTCATCATCCCAAACCTCCCCCTAAATTCATACAGCTCCGGTCCTTTAAATCCTTAGACCTTACCCCAATCAGTTCTGCACTTGCTTCCACCAACTGGGCCCCCCTCTCCACTGCCATTTCTGTCGACCAAGCGCTTGACTATTTTAAGGATAAATTCATTGCCACCTGGAATGCCTTTGCTCCATTCAGAAGGACCAGAGTCCGTGGCCTTCACCTCCTCTGGATCACTGCCGAACTACTGCCCTGCTTCAGGGAGCATAACCGGGCCTGGAGAAAACTCAAATCTACTAAACATCCAAATGACTATGCCAAGTACAGAATGCTACGCAATTCATGTACTAAAGCTACTAGACTGGCTAAGTCCGATAATTTCAACTCCTCATTCCTGACTAACATTAACTCTCCATCTAAATTCTGGAGGGTAGTTCATGTCCTATTCTCTCCCCCTCCTCCCCCCTCCAGTTCTCCAAATAATTAACTCCCTAGTTTCCAACCCTGACTCTACGGCCAATGAATTTAATACCTACTACACCTCATGCACCACGTCTCTTCTAAATTCCCTTTCCCCATTGCCACCTACTAACTTCAGCCCTTTGCCTCAGCCAGCACCTACCCCTCCCCAATTTTTCTTTTCTACTCTCTCATCTGATGAAGCTCTTAATGCTCTCCTATCCCTCAACCCCTCTAAAGGCTCCTCACCAGATGAGCTCGATCCTAAACTTCTCTACCTTTCTGCTCCTGCAATTGTTCATACTATCTCCCTAATCCTTAACCTGTCCTTTATTTGTGCCCAAGTACCCTCATCCTGGAAACATGCTGTAGTCCTTCCTCTCCCCAAGGGTGGTGACACATCCACTCCTGGCAACTATAGCCCCATTTCCCTCCTTCCTACCCTTGCCAAACTTCAAGAACATTTAGTTCTCTCTCAGATATCATCCTTCCTCTCTGATTCCTCCTTCTTCTCCACCTTCCAATCTGGTTTTTGGAAGAACCACTCAACAACCACCTCCCTCCTCAGGCTTACTGACTTCATCCTTTCAGGGATGGACAATAGCCTGATCACCTTGGCCATCTTTGTCGACCTAGCCAAAGTTTTCAACACTGTTTCCCATCCCCCACTTCTTGATTCACTCTCCTCAGCTGGCCTTGCTCCATCAGCCACCAACTGGTTTAAATCCTACCTCATTAGCAGGACCCAATCAGTGAGAATCCTTGATTCCATCTTCCCTCCACTCCACATCAACACTGGTGTACCTCAGGGCTCAGAGCTTGGTCCACTACTCTTTTCCATTTTCCTTAATGATCTTCCCACAGCCTGCTCATCCTGTTCTATCCACATGTATACTGACTATACTGTTTTGTACAGTTCTGGCAAAAACTCTGCTGCTATGCAAACCGGCTTACAGCATGACTTCAACCAAGTTCAGCTCTGATTTGCTTCTCACCAGCTTTTTCTAAATGCCAAGAAGACAGTCTCAATGACCTTTAGCACCAGGCAGAGGCTCTCTAGGCTCCCAGCCCTACCCACCTTCCACACCCTTGATGGGACCATCTTGGATGACACCTCCTCATTTAGATATCTGGGGGTTTGGCTGGACCATCACCCCAACTTCTCTGTGCATATCAATGCTATCCTGAAGAAACTGCACCCCAAGCTTGGTGCTCTGTACAGGAATCATAGTTGCATCCCACTGACTGTGAGGCATGAAATTGTCCAGAAGATGATACTCCCCATCTTTGACTACTGTGATGTAGTCAATGGTGCTGCTCCCAAATCTTCCCTGACCAAGTTGGACACTATCTTTAATTCCTTCTGCCACTTTGCTATTGACTCCCCTTCCCACTCCCACCACTGTGAACTCAATCACTCTCTAACCTTCCTTCCACTATCTCACAGATGCATCTCTCACTGTGCCAAACGTACCTCCAAATTCTGGTTCGGGGGGCTCCCCTCCTATCTCTCATCATCTCTCTCCACTCCACCTCCCCCCACCCACTCTCAGATCAAATGACGCCTGCACCTTGTCAGTCCTTCACTGCTCCACCCTCATCAGTCAGACTGGTTTTGCCCATCATTTCCCTAAAATCTGGAATTCCTTCCCCCCTGAAATATGACATTCCTCCTCCAATTACTCCCTTACCTCTGCCCTACACAATTACCTTTCCCTCAGCTGTTCCTGCTTTAACCCACCTTAATACTTATCCCCAGTCTCTGCCTTCCTACCATGACCCCCCCCGGCAGGGTTCTCAACATCCTGAAGGGGGAAATCAGGAAATGGCTACCCCTTCTCCTCATATTCACTTCTTGCCTCTCCCTCTCTCTTCTCCACCTGCCCTTCTGGGTCACCAGTGTGCACAATCTAACCCCATCCTTTTTACTCCAACAGCACTTGTGTACTACCTTGAGCCTGCTCCTGGTATGCTCATGCACTATAAATGGTTCTATCGCATTTTTACTGTTTTGTATGTTTATATGTTCTTTTGTTATGATTTTGGACATATAATTTACTAAATGTTCCACTACTGTTTATTGTACATTACCTTGTGTTCCAACTGTTGCACAATCTTACAATGTTGTATTGTCTGTAGTACCCGCATACTATTGTTGCTGATCATCCTTCACAACCATATGTAACCCCTCCCCCCGGTCAACCGTGAGATGAGCAACTTGTTGTTCAGTGTGCTCTCCTGGTGAAACATTTTAATAAATAAAAAAGGATAAAAGATGATAAAAAGTGGAATTTTACATAGTTTTCACTAATGGCCAGAGTACAATAGATTATCATCTTGTGTACTCCAGAAAACCATCACCTTTTCAGTCAATGAATCTACAAATGAGGCCAGAAAGTGACAAAGCCCCACTGGCTCTGGAAGTGGTAACAAGTGACAACATTAACAATAGTGAATCAAATAATAAGCCTTTGGCTTCCCTAACACTAAGGGGGAAACACAGATTGATCTTTACAACTAAGACATGGAATGCAGTCACTAGGAAATTAAACAACACAGTAATATTCAGGGGGATATGATAGTCTTGAGAGAATGATGCAAGGAAAATAAATGGAATCACAGTTAGAACTATTATATGAGGACATTAGACAAGATATATTTGAAGAAGCAAAGCATGGGGCTAGGGAAAGAACATTGTTTGATACTTCATGCAAAAAGGCCAAGTCTATTTTGAGGAAGTTAAGACACATCCATCTAGGGTGAATTTTAACAGTCTAAATAAACACAGAAAACAATACAAAATTGTCTTGAAAGAGAAAAAAATAGAGTTTACATGAAACCAGTGGGAATAGTTGTACCATATTATCCAGAATAATAACACTGAAAAAGTCTGGAAGTTAGAGGCAAAAGGGGTAAAAGATTATTATCCTTCTGTGGCAATGTAAATCCCAAAGGGAACGTGGATTGTTTACTTTAAAGAAATATTCAATAAAGAAGACACAGTAAGGTTATCAGGAGAAACCCCTAAATGGTTAACAAATGAGAAATATACTCCTCTAGTCATTACAGCAGTAGAGGTAGAGAAGGCAATCTCAAATCTAGCAAATAATAAGGACCCTAGACTGGATGCCACACCTGCCGAAGTATATAAAAACTATAAAACATTTTGGATTCCTATTTTAGCATTTTTTGTCAACATTTGTTTAGCTCAAAGGTTCATACCAATTGCATGGACTAAAACTATTATGATACCAATCCATGAAAAAGGCTCTTACTATGAACCAACAAACGTTAGGCCAATCAGTTTGTTGGATATTACCTCTAAAATCTTCACTAGAATTATTTTAGAGAAAATACAAAACTGGACAATCTCCACATCATTAATATCCCCATAATATCATACCTGGAATTGAGTCTAGGCTCATTGTGCCTTTCCCAGCTATCAGCTTTTAAGTAAATAAATATCAAGCAGGATTCAGACATGATTTTTAAACTATAAATAACATATATTGTTTAACTTACTTACTAGAAAAGAATATGGAACTGAGAAAGATGAAATTATTCACATTATTTGTTGATTTTACTGCAGCATTTGACTCAGTTAATAGAGAAACACTGTGGGAAATTTTGAATAACAAAGGCCTACCATTAGAATTATTAATTCCCACATATTTACTATACACAAACACCAATACAGCCATAAGGTATGACAACAAAGGGAACATCTCAGAATTTTTCAGGAATGATAGAGGGGTTAAACAGGGATGTTTGCTAGCTCCATTATTTCTCAGCACATACTATATATAAACTCATTACTACCCTTTGACGAGGGAGGTCAATGGGATTCTCTGAAAATCAGCAACAATCCTTGCCACTCGTTAGCATACGCTGATGATTTCATTTTATTCTCAACTGTCTCAATCAGGTCTACAAAGAAAGATCAAAAAACTTAAGATGGAAAGTGACACATTGAATCTGACAATACATCTAAAAAAAACCTTAAGCAATGATATCTGGGAGCAAAACCAAGCAGTATAGATTTTATTTGGATAATCAAACCATAGACATAACTAAGGATTATACTTACTTAGGAATAAGAATGACCTCCAATAGCAAATGGACAACTCACCTTATGGGTCAGTGTTATAAGGCTAAACATGTTTCAAAATCCCTCCTACTATTTGATTATTAATTTGGGGGTAATATAGTGAGCCCAGCATTAAAAGCAGGGTGAAGCAAAAATCAATCCTCCGCTTTTTTATGGGGCAGAACCTCGGGGAATGCAAAAAGTAGATAATCTAGAAACACCTTTACTTTATTTTATAAATCATTACTACAGTTACCAACCTCCACACCCTTCTCAACTGTACAAGCAGAACTTGGTAAAGTCCCCATGACCACAATAGTGGAAATCAGAATGATACCATATTGGATTAGGATTGTTAATAATTCCCTTAACATGCGCAATTGGAAATGTTTACAGGAGAAAAGGAAATGGAAACAAGGTAACTTCAGCTCACCATGGTTGAAACTTTTTTTTGCATATGTTAGACAAATATAAACTAAAACACATATGAGTTGATCATTTAAGAGAAAGTAATTTTTCACCACAATATAAAAATACAGTAAAATATACAGTAAATTGTTTCAACTTGCACAGCAAAAAGACACGCAAGCCTTAAACACTCTTAAACAAGCTCACTGGTACAAAACAAACAAAAATGAACCATGGTATAGAAGAATATCTACAGTACCACTTCTGATTTCACCCATTTTCAGAAAATGGATTACACTAGTAGCACTGAATTTGTCAAGCAATTTTGTGAGATTCCCTATTTATCCCTCAAAAAATGTAGAGAAAAAATCCTCTAAAATTCTTTTTGTTTTACCTACAGAAAGAGGTCAGCTTCTATTACGGTACTTAGGCGCCATTTAGTGGATTTTCAACTAGACTACCACATAGAAGCATCACCTCCTGGCAACAAAGAACACACTTCCAAACAAAAAGATCCCTAACAAAAAAGTTTTACAATTCTCAGAAGGGATTTTTAAAAATCCTTTAACTAATCTGGTGCTACTACTATACCTGGGCTAGGCTCAAAGAAATAACACCCTCCTATAATCATCTTAATATGACTGAGGGCGAGAAGTTAGCACAAGACAGATTCTGCCCATGCAATAAAGGGTTTAAAGAGACTACTGTAATAACTCTATGTCCTCTATATTAAATAAAATACAACCCTGTATTCATCCTACTACATCCAAGGTATAAAGTAGAAGCAGAACTGTTTGCACAATGCTGGCCTCAATTGTCAGGCTTAAAAGAAGAAGATAACAAATGCTGCCTTTGTGTAGAATTGAGAAATGATGTTCTTATGTAAATTCTTTTTTACACCGAGAGTTGTAAATCCCTGTAATAGGTTACCTTTGGAGATTGTTATTAGTAAAACAAAAGCTGAATTTAAAAAAAATGTATTGACACCCTATTGCTATCTGGACAGACTTTAAAATACTAATCCTTATATTAGAACAGGAGCATGCATTAAGGATGCAGTACTTGAAGCAACGTTCCATTGTGTTAGAGAGAAAAGCAAGAGCAAAACAAGGAGGAAATCACTTTAGTTCTCAAAAACAGTAACAGAAAAGGTCAGAGTCAAAGTGCTGGCCTTCAGGAAATATAAGGGAATGCAGCGAGACGAAGATAGGGAGGCATACCAAACTTCCCTAAGGGAAGCAGGAAAGGCAGTAAGGCAGGCAAAAGCCCAAACCAAGGAAACACTAGCATGAACAGTAAAAGAAGGGGACAAGACTTTCTATAGATACATTAGTGAAAGGAGAAAGTCCAGAAGGGGTATTGCTAAGATCAAAGGGGATAAAGAGAAGTATGTGGGGAAGGACCAAGGAAAAGCATCTATTCTAAATAGATACTTCTGCTCAATATTTACTGAGGCAAAGGTAGGGGAGGGCCCACAGCTCAGCACCATGGGCACAGGGGTGAGGGAAGTGTGCACTAGTCACTTCACAAAAGAAAGGGTCCTACAAGAGCTTGCTATGCTCAGGGTAGATAAGGCAATGGGACCAGATGGCATACATCCCAGGGTACTAAAGGAGCCAAGGGTGGAACTAGCAGAGCCATTATCAGAACTGTTTAGTGAGTCTCTGAGCACAGGAGAGGTCCCAGAAGACTGGAGAAGGGTTCATGTGATCCCGCGCCACAAGAGTGGTAGCAAGGAGGAGGCAGGAAACTACAGACCAGTCAGTCTTACCTCAGTAGTGGGCAAGATTATGGAAGCACGCCTTAAGGAAAGGATAGTGCAACACCTGGAATCCATAGGAGCACAGGATCCAAGACAGCATGGGTTTAAAACAGGAAGGTCCTGTCAAACTAATCTCATAGATTTCTTTGACTAGGTAACCAGAGTGGTGAACCAAGGGGGTACAGTTGATGTCACCTACCTTGAATTCAGCAAGCTTTCGATACTGTTCCACATAAAAGATTTATTAATAAGCTAGGTAGGCTCAAGGTGGGTCAGAAGTTGGCCAACTGGGTGGCAAACTGGTTGGTGGGCAGAAAAAGAGAGTAGTGGTAAATGGTATACAGTCAGAAGAGATGCAAGTAACAAGTGGGGTACCTCGGGGATCAGTCTTGGGGCCAGTCCTCTTCAATATCTTCATCAGTGACATTGCAGATGGGCTGGAGGGTAAGGTTTGTCTGTTTGCAGATGACACCGAGATCTGTAACAGAGTAGATGATCCAGATGGGGTGGACAGAATGAGAAGAGATCTGGATAAACTGGCAAAATGGTTGGAAAAGTGGCAACTGGGGTTTACTGCAATTAAGTGCAAAATCATGCACATAGGGAAGAGAAACCCTGAAGCCACCTATAGGTTGGGAGGAGAGTTGCTGGCAATCACAAGGGAAGAAAGAGACTTGGGCATCCTCATCACAGATGACCTGAAATCATCCAAATAGACCACTAATGCAGTAGGTGAGGCTAGAGGGCTGTTGGGGTGTATTAGTAGGGGTATCGCAAGTTGTAAGAGGGAGGTAATAATCCCTCCTTACAAGACACTGGTTAGACCCCATCTAGAGTACTGCATGCAGTACTGGAGGTCGCACCTGCACAAGGACATTAACAAAATGGAGGCAGTCAGAGAAGGGCAACCAAAATGGTGCAGGGACTGCATCAGAAAACATATGAGGACAGATTAACGGCTCAATATGTATACCCTAGAGCAAAGGCGGGAGAGAGGTGATATGATCGAAACATTCAAACATCTTAAGGGCATTAACAAGGTGAAAGAGTCTAACATGTTTCAATATAAGAAAAATAGCAGGTCAAGAGGACACATCATGAGATTAGAGGGAGGCTGATTAAGGGGGTAATGTGAGGAAGTTCTTTTTCACAGAAAGGGTGGAGGATGCATGGAATGGCCTACCTCAGGAAGTGGTGGATATGAATACAGTGCAGGGCTTAAAACAGGCATGGGATAGGCATAAGGGAGAAATACAGATGTGTATGAATTGATAGGCCATTGACAGAGTAAAGGCTATGGCACATTCATAAGGCAGAAAAAATGGGCAGACTGGATGGGCCTTGCGGTCCTTATCTGCCGTCAACTTCTATGTTTCTATGTTTCTCATGGGCTACATCAGCCTCCTTGCTCCTCACCTACCTTAGTATGATCCTTAGTATGATATGCTGATTCAGAACACAATAACCAAACTTGTCTAGACAGAAACTAATAGAGCTGTAACATGGGATGATTATTGTGATTTCAATGAAATATTTTAGGCATAAATTTGTATAGTATTTATTAAACATTGTAATGTCAAAAACTGTCATGTTTTATGACGAACAATAAAGTTAAATTGAATTGAATTGAGAGTTAGGGAAAAGGGGAAGGACTGGAGTGGAAAGGTATGGAGAAGGGTATATTTTATTGATCTATGACCATGTTATTATATACTTCACTTTGCCAGGGTAGGTGGGGTGAGGGTGGGATTGGGTGCTACAAGGATGGAGTACTTTAATGGTCAAGGCTCCTAAGGGTATTAAGAGGGCAGGGAAAGGGTTTTCATTACTGTTGCCAGTTTTATTTAAACAAAAAAACATTTTTGGGGAAAGTTGGCAGTGGGCCATGGGGCTGGGCAATGTTTTTGTGTAATGCAAAATGGCACGCTTCACACTGGCTTCACCAATTAAGTTTTACTTCACTGCCTCTCTACTCTGCTGGCACCATGACCTATAAGAGTGCCCACTAGAATGTCATTAATTTATACAGTAGTATAAGATGAGATTATTGTTATTAATCATAGTTTCCCATTCTGAAAACATCTTGTCTTCTACTCACTACAGCCAAGAGACAAATCCTGTTCTGTATGCTCCTTTTCCACTGGTCATAACAGGACTTCACCATGCTGTTAAGCCTTCATAAGGGTGGATCACATATCTGAGGCTGTTGCTCTGCTCCTCAATGACTTCAATACAAAAGCACTTGAATATGCTGATTGGTGACTTTATTAGAAACAAAGTACGTGTCATTTATTGTTTACCACTCCTTGATTTTTAAAAAAAGATTGTGTTCCCTGGTTATTTATGGCTCTTAAATAAACAATTGCTAAAGGTTCAACTCACTGTATTTAGAGATTTCCAGTTTTTATCTTGGGCCATCCAGCGTCCTAATGTTTACTGTAGAACTTTTTTCAAGGATTCTGCCCAAAACATAATGCGCTAATGGGGTGAGAGGAGGCATGGTATATGAACACTCAAACCCAGTGAATGCTAATTCTCAGTCTGAAATGAACTGTAAGCAAAATGGCCCTGAAATTCTGGGACAATTATGTAGTGGGGCACATCAAAGGAGAGGTTTGCAATACTTCTCATAGAAATGTCATAACTGTACTATAACATCCTGCATTATTTTCTATATACCAGTAATACCATTATTATATGGACTTTATTGAAAATGTGATAAAACAATGTTGATGCATTTTTGTAGTTTAGGGGTTTAATAACCCTGTATTATTGCAGTCCTTTTCAAATTTCCTTGTGTTATCATGGCCCCTTCTCCTAAAGCTGTATCTGAGTGCGGGCTCAGATATTGTAGTTATACATGGGGGAAGAACATCAGGAATGGAATGGTGTATAGACCACCATCACAGAAGGAGGCATCTGACAGGGAACTAGGATAAGAAACTGGAAGAGCATCAAATCAGGGGGAGATGCTGCTAATGGGTGACTTCAATATGCCTGATTGGACTGGAGGATCCCAGTAGCAGCAAGTGGTAGGAATCAGCTCCTGGTAGAATTATACCAGGAGGCATTTGTAACCGAAATGGTTGAACCTATAAGGGAGTGGGTCATCCTTGACTTGTTCCTTACAGAGATAGCATAGTGGACTCATGTTTGTACTATATATAATTTGCAGATTCCTGAAGTAATAGTAACATTAAACATTGAAGCTGATGGCAGATAAGGGCCATGTGGCCCATCCAGGCTGTTCTTGTCTGATACAGTGTAAGCAATGCAACACCATGGTGTTTATGCTGGAACATTGGAGGCACTATTTAGGTCTCTCTGGTGATAATTTGTACTGGTTTGAGTCCTACCTCACTGGAAGGGCACAGCAGGTTGTTCTAAGTAATCTCATCTCTAGAATAGCTGTGTTAGACTATGGTGTGCTTCAAGGCTTGATCCTGGCTCCTATATTGTTTTACAACTTTGTATTTTTTGTTTTACATAATAAAACATGTATAATACAGTACACACATGATGCTAACATTATATAACAATAAGCCAATCTGCTGCAGACCAAGAGGAAAGTTTTCCCCTCGTAATAAAACCCATAGTCTTTCCCCAGAGGCAGAACAGGATGCATTTCATCTAGAACCTGATCTACTTTGGTCCTTGTATATGGAACTCATATTTTGTCACTGTTACATACCTATATGCCCCTGGTATCTTTTAGCATGTTACAAACCTACTCAAGTTTGGTGGGTGTTCATCCAACCATCTGGTAGTAATTATTTTCAGATCCATCACTGTAATTAGTCAAGAAGTGTAATAATCCCTTTTTATGTTGTCTTGCACATGCAGCACAGACAACATATTGTGGTTGCTTCTGTTGAGAACTGGGTTTTGGAGGTGCGGTCCTGCTGCAGCCAATGGCACCACTGCTTTTTGTGGCTGGCCTCTGTGGCGCCAATGGAATAGCACGCTGTCTATGACAGCAGTTGAGAAAACGTGCCACCACCTTGAAAGAATTTAGTTGCTGCAATCAGGGAGCACCACAAAGCTGTCCCTGACTGCAGCAGCCAATTACTGTTGGTGTCCCCTGTAAGCAACATGGCAGTGGCAACGAGGAAGCCGAGGGACAGCCACCGCCTGGCACAGTGTTTCATAAAGCCGACGCGGGTGCTCAATCTCCCTGTCGGCAAGCCCATTTCTAACAATTCGCCAATGGGGGTGCCCAATCCCCATCGCCATGTTCCCCCCATGTCTTGTGTGCTGAGGGGGTGCCCAATCCCCCTCGGCTCATGCAACCCCCCCGGTATGTGCCAACAGGGGTGCCCAATCCCCCATTGGCACCAGTTTCCCCACCCTAAAACATGTAGGTGGCACACTGGGAGCCCACCTTAGCATGCAAAAGTACCTGTGAAATGGAAAAACCATTCAGTGATGTTGGTGACTTTTTCACCCTGTAAAGAAGAAACAGTCCTCGCTGTCTGACCACCCTCCCCAACCAGCGCCCACCCATCGATGCCCCATCTCCCACACACCCTCACCCCATACTTACCTCGGAACCTGGCACAATGATCTTTGGTGGACCGGGAACACGTCTGCACTCTTCAAAGCCGACCACAAACTGAGGAAATGCCTGTAAGCTGTATAATGGCATAAATAGGCTTTTTCCAACTTTGGTGCATATCTCGGGCATTTGTGGGAATTTTAGCACCAAATTTTCGACAAGGGCTTATTGGGACCCCACGTCACGAATTCAATCACTGTCATAGCATTATTCACTCCCAAAAGGTGATTTTGTGGTCACTGTGCGGAATCACCTTTTGGGATCAATTAACGAAATGACAGTGCCACTGTTCATTAGGTGGGCTCTCAAAAAGCCCATGTTGCAAATTTGGTGAAAAAAAATGACTGTTTTACGAGCGTGCATTGCACAGTTTCCATGCACGCTTGTAACTTTGCAAATCTGTAATATTTTCACTCCAGATTTTCAACATTGGCATTTTTCCACACCTCCTTATGAACAGTACAGCTGTCATTTTACACATCCTATCCAAAATGTGTTTTCGCACTACTGGCGCAGAATAGCATGGTCACTGTGGGAAATCAGTGTTCAGGACAGATTAAGAAAATCACAGCAATAGTGTTCATGAATAGAGGTCCTAAAATGCCTATGTTGGAAATTTGGTGACAAAAGTCCACAAAATGAGTATGTTACAAGCGTGACTTGCGCAGTTTCCATGTGCACTCGTAACGTTGAGATTTTGTAATACTTTCAGTCAACATTTTCAGCATTGTCAGTTTTGCACACCGCCATATGAACAGTACAGCTGTCATTTTTCACATCCTACCCGAATGATGTTTTCCCACATCTGGCACAGAATGGCATAGTCGCTGTAAGAAATCAACGTTCAGGACAGATTAACAAAATCACAGTGCCACTATTCATGAGCAGAGGTCCCAAACACGTTCATGAAGTGGGGGTCACAAAAATGCTGTGTTGCAAATCTGTAGTGCAAATATCAATAAACGGCTGGGGCATTAGGGTTTCTAACCATAACGTCCCACCCTGTACAGACTGACAGGTGTCAGGGGTATGCCTTTGCATTACCAGCTGTCATGCTCACGCCATACCATCCCCCTCCCACCCTCAAGCCACTGACAGGCATCGAGGTGTGCCTTGGACTCTTCGACTCCACAGTTCACCCCATTCTCATATGCTGTACCCATCTCAGCATATGTCCTTAATGAAATGGGGTGACTGTAAAGCCGAACACCCCAAGGCACACCTCAGCACTTTCAGTGTCTGCAGGATAGGGTGAGGTAAAATGCCATGAGCATTATGGCCGAATAGGATGAGCGTAAGGCGCGAGGACCCCAAGGCACAACCCGTTATTTGTCACACTGCAAGGTAGGGTGAGCTGAAATGCCATGAACGTTATGGCTGATGCTCAAAGGCACACCTCAGTGCCTGTCAGTCTCTCTAGGGTGATGTGGGGTTGACGTCACTTTCATACTTCACTGCCATTCCTGTTATGCATCTTTTCAACTCCTGCACTAAAGATGCCAATGTCAGCAAGACAACATTCGGCATTGACAAATGCTTGTTCGAAGCCTGTGTTTATGTGAACCCAACAAAAGACAATGGAAGGTCTGTGGAATTTTTACTGGGAGGATGTAATTTAAAAACTCATGAATGTCTTTTCAAAAGCAATATTAGAGGGGGCAACTCCAAAAATATGGCAGTACATACCAGTCACTTCCCTAGTCCCTCCAACAATACTGATATCTGTTAAAAAAGCAATGTTTTATTCTTTTAGAGGTAAGAACAATTCAAGATGAGCTCTCCAATGAAACTCTCCAGGCTGGGGTAGAGTGTAGTTTTATTACCTGTATGCAGCTGTCTCCCATTTCCTCTCTGACATCTTTGTCCCCACTTCTCCTTGTCATGCTCTACAAATATCCTGGGTGTGGGGGATTTCTGGCACCTGCAGTGGCTTGTAAAGTATTTAGAATGTGGTCAACTAATTACACAAATTAAACATGCTCTTCCAAATTGGTTAAGGGATAAAACAATGTATTTAACTTCTAATGACAAGATATAATGCCTGACTTGCAAATAATGGAAAACAATCTTGATGTCTAGGCCAAACTCAGTATACAGTTGTGTGAAGGACTTAAGCTCTCATCTGTCTAGAAGGCATAACTTACAAAAAGTTAATATGCCCTTGGCATGCCAGACCATGAAACCCAGATTATAGGATCCCAAAGGTAAATCTTGGTTTACCATTATGCTAGCAAGGGGTGAAGATTGCACTCTGTATTTTAAATGTTTTAAAGTGTATCTCAGACTTTCAGGGATTGTCCTCTCCATCAATCAGTTACTGACCTAAGCATTCTGATGATAATACGGCAAAAGGGAAGGTTCCATACCCAACCCTGTGGAAGCCCCTCTGATTTGAGTTCCACCCATCCTGTGTCAAAGGGGTATGTTAGCCACTGAATTATAGGAGTCATCTATGCTACCCACTAATAATACTTGAAACTGGGGAGTCCCATGCTTCTTTTATCCTTGTGTTCTCTCATGAGTGCTCCTTTTAATTTGGGATCCGGCCCAAATAAATATAGATACTGTTGTATACAGATGCTTCCAAACATGATCAAGGGCTATTTTATTGTTTTCCATGTGCAAGCTGCTGCTGGGTGACTTCATAAGACAGTAGAACTTGAGGTTTCAGTGTTATGCAGTTGATAACCAGCTATTCCTGTCTTGCTCATCTGATGGGTTGGATGCATGTCCTCTGCTGTATCATTTCCAAGATATCAATGATTGAATGGCCACCAACTAGCTAAGTCTAAATCCTAGCAAGACTGGAGCAGTAATTATTGAACCAGGGTCAGCAATCATTAAGGAATGGCACATTGTTGCCATTTTTAAATGACTCTACCCTTGGAGCTGTGGATATGGTTTTAAATCTAGTAGTCACTATGAACTACAGGTTGTCACTTGAACACCATGTGTCGACAGTCATCCTTAGTTGCTTTTTCCTTCACCATAGTGTTTTCCAGACTAAATCGTACTGGGCAAGGGTTATGATTATCTATGTCTTCATCACATCCAGACTGAATTACTGCAATGCTCTTTACCTAGGTATATCTAGTAGTCTAATGCACTGCATGTAGCTGGTCCAGAATGCAGCAGCCCAAGTGATCGCTGGCACATCTTGAAGGAATCATATCACCCTGGTGTTTGGCAATTTGCACTAGCTGATTATTTGATGGTGCATCAGCTTCAAGATGAGTTTGTTGTTAGACAAGGCTCTACATTGTATGGAACTTCATTACCTGAGAGCTCCCCTGATCCCCACATATTTCTGTCTGCCTTCCCCACTCCACCAGTACTGGCCTGTTATCACTCAGTTGACCAGTTAATGCTGACATTGTCTAGGAACAGAGCATTTGTGGTGGCTGCACCTGTTCTTTGTAACTCCTTATTACCTCACATTCACTCTGCAAGCTCAGTGGAGGCCTACAAAAGGGCCCAAAAGTTCTACCTAGTTCAATAAGCATTTGGAACTGTCATAATTTTGGTATCCAGTCCCTCCTACTTAGTCTTAAAGTATTTATTGGAGATAGTTATTTCATTCTTTATTTTTTTTTATTTATTTGTTTGTTTTATTTATTGGATCTATTTTTATTCTTATTTGTATATTGGTGTACCACACCCTAAGCCTCAGGGAAAGACTCCTAAGAAATACATTTGCCTTATATTGCCTTGGGGGCACCAGGCTTCCTGGTATAAACTCTGCCTCCACCCTCTTCTCCCTCAGATCCCACCTTTATGGCATCTCTTTCCTCCCACATAATGGTCCTTGACTTCACTGCTGACCTAGCATCTCCTGCAACAATCTCATCTCTAGGCACTATCTCTTCAGGATTTATGGTACATGGTCTCTACTAAATCAATTATTCAATGAAATTGTCCATTGATCATACCTAATAGCTATGTTTAACTTGTCTAACTAATGTATTTTGCTATTTTTACACAATTGTATGTTATGTTATTTATTGCATGTTGTATTCAATTTTCACTGTACTGTACTTCCCCTACTGCCCTGCCAGCATATCAGGAAATCAGCTTTTTCAACTCAGTCTGTCTTTTCTGGCAAAACTTCTGAAATACATAAACAAATACGAAAGAAAGAAAGAAAGAAAGAAAGAAAGAAAGAAAGAAGGAAGGAAGGAAAGAAGGAAAGAAAGAAAGAAAGAAAGAAAGAAAGAAAGAAAGAAAGAAAGAAAGAAAGAAAGAAAGAAAGAAAGAAAGAAAGAAGATGGGTGTTTAGCAAGTGTTGCATTCTATCAGGTCCTGCCACCATCCAATCTGTCTTCCCCTTGCTTCCCACATATTCCAGTACCATTGTCATAGATTCCAGATCTACCTGGTACCCTTGGGGCTACTGCCTACTTGCTTCCACAAGTGGTTATGCTGACTACTCCACAAGGACCCATTTTTTACATGTACTCCAGATAGGATTTCTCTAGGATCCTTGTAAATCTAATGGTGGTCTACACTACTCTAATTGACTCCTAGGTCCCTCCTTTTACCTGTCCCTTGTTATACTATGCACCTGAGAGTGATCAACCTGCTTGTTGCTGCAAAATGAAACACAGTACATGCCTTCCAGTACATTGTATCCCCCATAGCTACCCTACTCTACCTATTTAAGTATAAGTCTCATGGTGGGAGAGACTAGTGTCTTGCCTTCACCTTTGAGGAAGTTGGTGCAGTGTCTCCTGTCCACATCTGGGCTTTCTGCAAAAGTCCTCCCTCATCTTGTGGTCCTCACTCTCAGGGTCTCTCATGTGAAAAGTCACTCAGCCCTAAGGGATTAAAACAGGGATCTACTTGCACTTGATTGGCACTAGTCAGTCATGTAATTGACACTGTTTTGGACACTGTTATGCCCACATCATTACCTCTCTCAATACCTCCCTCCACCCAGTCCTTCATTCCTTAACACATACCTGAATCATAACAGTTTGTACAGATAAAAAAGTTAAACTTTAAGAAATCAGGATCTCTACCCTTTCATCGCCACTGCTGGCCCACAATTCATCAGCAACAGAAACACCTAAATGACAGTTTTAAAACTTTTGACTGCTAGCACCAGATTTGTGCTACTCAGTTGTGTGGTCTGTCGTCCCCAACCTAAGTGGTGCCGAATTCAGCTAACACTATGCCCACCACACTACCTGCCACAATGCTTCCCTCCACTTGTACTCCTTTCACCCCAACGCATCCCAATCAGAATAGTTTGCATAGATATAAAAAGTTAAATTTCAAGAAATCTTGCTCTTGGCCCTCTCACAGCAGCTGATGGCCCTCTTATCCATCTGCAGCTCTAACACCTGAAGCTAGATTTCAAACCTTTGGACTGCTAGCACTTGCTAGTGCAAATCAGTCATGTGTTCTGCCATCCTCAACATAAATGATGTCAAATCCGATCATAGAGACATAGAAACATAGACTTTGACAGCAGATAAGGACTGCTTGGTCCTTCCAGTCTGCCCATTTTCCTACCTATTGGATATAATGCAGATCCTAGTTAGCCGACAGCCTTCTTCCTAACCCACACATGAATTGCCTTACGTCTGTCCCATGCATGCTTAAATTCCCCCACTGTTTTTGACCCTACAACCTCCCCATGAGGGCCGTTCCATGCATCCATCACCCTCTTTGTGAAAAAACACTTCCTCACATTGCACCTGAGCCATCCTCCCCCCATCTTAAAATTGTGCCCCTTGTTTTTGCACATCTCTTTTTCTGAAAGATGTTATCCTCTTGGACCTTGTTGATGCCCATGAGGTACTTGAAAGTTTCTATTATGTCCCCCCCTCCCTCCTTTCCTCAAGGGTATACATATTAAATCGCTGATATGTCCATCCTTCATCCTACCATAATGCCATCCGGCCCCTTTCCTCCTTACCCCACCACACACTCCATATCAGCACAATTTTTTTGTACAGATAAAAAAAGTTAAACTTGAAGAAATCAGGCTCTTTGCTCTCTCACCAGCACTGCTGGCCCTCTGGTTCCATAATATTCAGAATTATATGAGTTCCTACAATTGATACAAAATGCAAAATAAAGTTTGCTAAAACTACAGCTCAGTGTGCCTTTCCTGGTCAAAAATTACAAACAACTAAATAAATTACTATTACTGTTGATGTAGCTTGACTGTCAGTACTGTGGCTTTAAAAAAAACAAAGTTTTCCCACTGCAAACAAAATGTGGGATATTTAATAAAGGCTTAGAATTGCTGTTTAACCAGACTGAATTCTAAGAGATTGATTTAACCAGACAGCAAATCTAAACTGAACACCAGGGCCATTTACATTGATAATCTGTAGTTGTTACTCAAGAGTCCTGATTAGTGGTTAGCTCCAGCACACATGCTTCACAGTATCATTACATTTGTGTACTATGATTAAAAGAGGGCAGCTTTTAAAGAAATGGAAAAATGGGAGAAAAGGGTGAATGTCTTAGAAAGCACCTTGAAGTGGATGTTGGGTGGGGGGGCAATGGAAAAGAATAAAGGAGGGAATAACTAAGGCATCATCAAGCTGTTTTAATGAAATAAGCAAGGGTAGGAGGAGGAAGAGGTCACTATGGTTCTCAAAGTAGCTAATGAAGGTGGTAAGTGAGAATAAAAAGCTTCTAAGAAATACAAGAAGACCCAGACTGAGGGTGACAGGGATTTATATCTAGATAAACAATGGGAGGTAGGAAGGAAGATGAGGGCAGCTAAGGCACAAACAGGGGAGAGGATACACAGGGAGGTAAAATAGTGGTTAAGACTTTCTTCAGGTACATGAGTGGAAAGAAGAAAGCAAGTGGTAGGATAGCGAGGATCAGGAGAGCCTGGGAAGGGGACAGTATAGAGATGACCAAGAAAAGATAAAATTACTTCTGTATGCTCTTCACAGTGGAGGGGGGGGGAATGCAGCAACATGTAGCAACAGACATAAGGTGGGGGGAGTGGACATAAGTTCATTTTTAGTGAAGAGAGTCCAAAGGTGATTTGAAGCCATGTATGAAAATAAGGCCATGGGGCCAGATAGGATCCACCCAAGCAGGGCTCCAGATAAGGGGAGTACCAACCTATTTTACTCACCTCATTTTAGGAAACACTCTTCAGAAATTTTTTTTTATGAATATCTGTACTCACCTTGCATTTGTAAATACTCTACATACTAAAGAATGGTGTTTCATAACATAACTGGTGATTCAAAATGAGCATTTTATTCCAGATTTACAGCACTTGTACCCATCCCAATTTTGTTTTACTCACTATATTTTAAAACTAGTGCGTAAATTACTGCTATTAGCCAGCATTATCTGTAGTATTGTTAGCACCTGATCAATCCCTATCTAGAAAAAAATGATGTTGTTAAAAATGTACTCCTCACTCCACTCTGTCCAAACATTTGTATACATCTGAATTTGATTTTACTCATCTCACTTTCAAACTGAGGAGTACAGTACTCATCCCAAAAAAAATCTTATCTGGAGCCCTGCACCCAAGGGTACTAAAAGAACTGAGCACAGTGCTAGCCACCACTCTGGCAATGCTGTTCAGCAACTCATTGGAGACAGGGGTAGTTCCAAAGGACTGGAGGAGGGCTGATGTGGTCCCTTTGCACAAGAGTGGCAGCAAGGAGGAGCCTAGCAATTAAAGGCCAGTCCATCTCACATCAATGGTGGGAAATTAATAAAAAAAACCCTGCTGAAGGAAAGACAGATGGTGACAAATGGGCAGCAAGACCATCGGCAACATGGTTTCACAGGGAGGTGATCATCTCAAGCAAGTCTCTGAGTTTTTTTAAATTTGGCGAATAAGGAAGTCGACCAATGAAAGCAGTGTTTGGCCATTCTGGAAATTAGTAAGGCCTTGAGCACTGTGCCATACAGGAAGCTGATTAAGAAACTTAGCTACCTGGAGGTTGGAGGGAAAGTGGTAGACAGGATATCAAACTGGTTGAAGGATAGGATGCAGAAGGTGGTAGTAAATGGTAGTCATTTAGGGGATGGGGGAGTAAGTAGTGGGGCACTACAGGGATCAGTACCGGTTCCTGTCCTCTTCAATGTCTTCATGGGTGGCCTTGCTGAGGAACTGGAGGGGAAGGTGTGTCTCATTGCAGATGACACAAAAATCTGCAACAGGGTGGACTCCAAGGTGAAGAAAATGAAAATGGATCTAGGGAAATTTGAGGAGTGGTGTAGGGTGTGGAAACTGGGTTTCAATGCCAAAATGTGCAAGGTCATACACTTCGTGAGGTGAACCCAGGGGCTGTGTATAAGATGGTGGGGAGATACTTACAGTGACTAAGCAAGCAAAGGACAGTGGGTTAACCATTCCTGATGAGCTTAAGGTGGCAGGGCAGTGTGACAACACAGTGAGCAAGGCTAGCTGGATGCTGGGTTGCATAGGGATGGGGATTACTAGAAGGGAGGTAGTTTTGCCACTATATTGTTCGCTAGTGAGACCCAGCCTAGAGTACTGTGTCCAGTTCTGGAGGCCACACTTCTGCAAGGAAATTGACAGGGTGGAGTTGGTCCAGGGGGAGAACTATTAAAATGGTGAGGGGCTGCACAAGAAATCCTACGAGGAAAGTCTGTGGGACATTAACATGTACTCCCTGGAGGAGAGAAGAACGAGAGGTGACATGATTAAGACTTATAAGTACCTAACAGAGGTGAACAAGGTGCAAGAGTGAAGGTTCTTTCACTGGAGGAGGAGTACCAGAACATGGAGGCATTCAATGAAGCTTGTGGGGGGGGGGGCATTTAAGAGGAATGTAAGAAAATACTTCTTAACAGAACGAGTGGCAGATGCCTGAAACAGCCTGCAATAAGAGGTGGTGGAGATGAAGACAGTGGAGAGTTCAAGCAAGCACATGGTCATATTACCTAGAGGAAAATGAGCAGGAGGAACACCTGTGACCAAATGTGGTCTGGGGTGTAGAAATAGGCAGAAAAATAACAAATTCTATGTTTTTATGTTTCTGTTACAGGAATATATCTCTTCTATTGCACATAAGTATAGAAAACATGCATAGTAACATACTGCAATAAATAAAGTTTGGAAGGGACTCTAGGTCCATTATGTCTACCACCACCACCACCACTTCATAAGGACAATTACAGTACTGTATGTGTTGTGGTTTTTTAAATGCCTGTGACATATGCCATCACAGTTAAATGTCTATAAATTTTGCATATATTACAGTACCTAGACAATTGGCTTTACTAGTTGCTTACAGAAATGGTTGAAGATGCTACACTTTCACCCTTTTGCAGATTTTCCACAACCCAGAATGCTTGGATGAGATTGTAAATTTGGAGGTGGGGCACATGCCTCTCTATAGGCATCACAATGTAATACACTACTCACCACTCCACTAAAAAACACTAAGCATCTCAGTCTGACTGCAGCAGCTGAGACTACTTTACTCTCACTCAGGCTCACAAACCAAAAGAAACAGAATAAATAACTATTCATTTCGGTGTACTACCTCCCAGGATCACCAGCACAACCAGCAGCCAAAAAAATACATTATTTGTCAAATCCTTCAAAATTTCCCCTGCATCTTTCCCAGTGTCTGTTGAATTTATTGTGCCCTACTTCAGCCTCCTGCTACAGAGGACAGACATTAAAAATATGGATTTCTGTGCCCTCTACTCCACTAGCACTCAGTAAAAAAATATTTGACATGTAAGTCCTTCAAAATTCCCCCATGCTCAGCTGGCCCGGTGGCACTGAGGGTTGAGGTGTTGGATGCCACACCTCATGCCACTCCGGCTATCCAGGTTCGGGAATGAGCCAGGGTTGTCAGGGGTTGGGAGGGGAGGGCAAGAAGCAGGATAGAGCTGCCATGAGGTGGCTCTCCTCTCTTAGGGAGGGATGTGGAGGTTACCCGGCCCTTGGCTGCCACCCAGTGGAGGATGGATGGTAGTTCAGGCTACGAGGACCTCGGCAATTGCCAGGAGAGGGGCAGAAGGGGCTGAACCGACACCATGGGGTGTGTGTGCTCCTCCACAGACATGCACGGCTGTGTGCTGGGGTCCAAGATACCAGGGAGAAAATAGGGTTAAAAACACTATGTATCCCCCTCGCCAAGTAGGTGGGAGGTGTCGACGGGGGTCAAACAGCTAAATTAAAAAAATCCTCCATGTACCATTTTTGATCTACTAAATTCACTGAGCCTACTTTTGCTGCACAGCCTAGGGCTGCCAATACACATTCACACCTTGCATTCTCAACTGCAGTACATTTTCACTAGCATTTCTCCCTAAAACAGCGAAATGTAGCGAACTAGCTTTCTGAAATGACAAATGATTCTCTGACAGTGAAGCTTCTCCTGAGGAAACCATCTCTAGACCCAGATCTCCTTGAACAAAATTATAGGCCTGTCTCAAACCTTCCATTTCTGGGGAAGGTACTATAATTGAGAAGGTAGTGGCAACACAATCTGAGGCACACCTTGAGAAATGTAACGTGTAAGTCTGGTTTCAGGTCTTGCTATAGCATGGAAACTGTCCCATGATTCTCAATGTGCTTAATGACCTTCTGTTGAAAGATATAGGAGACTGTTCTAATGCAGTTCTTCATGATCTCTCAGTCACCTTTGATATGGTGGACCATGGGGTTCTGATGAGTTGCCATTGGCAAAATGGAGGACTCACTGGAACAGCATTGGGTGATTGGAGTTCTCATCCAGCAGGTCCCAGCAGGTTGTTTTAGGAACTTGTTCCTCACAGTCTGCTGCAGTCAACAGGAGTGCTTCAGGGGGTGATTCTGTCCACCATGTTATTTGCTCTATACATGCTGTTATTGGGAAAGGTCATTAGATGATAGAATTTGGAGTTTCAGTGCTATGCAAGTGATGCCTAGCTGTACCTGAGTTTTGCATTGGACAGGCTTGATGCAATTTCTATTCTAGACTGATGCCTTATGGAAATGTCATACTGCATGGCCACCAGCTGGATGAGCCTTAATCTAGGGAAGATGGAGGTGCTGCTGGTTGAATTAGATCTGATTGCATTGGCAAAACTGGAAAGCTTGTCAATTGATTTATCTCTTAATGGCATGCTCCAAAGAAAATGTGAATTATATTAAGGATCTGGTCATCACTGTGGATAACAAGCTGTGCCTTGAACATCAGGTGGTGGCTGTAGTCTGCAGTGGATTTTTTCAAAGTTAGGAATATCACCCTCATCAAGCCCTATCTAGGGCATGACAACTGGGTGGCCCTGGTGGATGTCCTTTTAACTTCAAGACTTTATTATCGCATTCCTCTATACCCCAGGGGTGTCTGAAATGCTTGTGTACTGCATGTATCTGGTGCAGAATGTTTCAGCCAGGTTAATTACCATAATTAAGATTTCTAAGCATATCACTCCTTCCTACATCACAGAATCACAAAAATCTGACAGCAGAAAAGAACCCTAATGGCCCACTGAGTCTTCCCCTCCCCCTCACTCATCTCCTTTTCCACTGCCCCCCCCCTTCCTTCCACTTACCAACCCTATATGTCTGTCCCACACCCTCTTCAATCCCTCCACCTTTTCAACCCCACTACCTCCTCTGGTAGTTTGTTCCAGGCCTCTCCACCATCTCCATGAAGAATTGCCCCCTTATATTGCCTCTATATCTTCTGCCCTCCAATCTTAGATTATGCCCTCTAGCTTTAGCCCCCTCCTTCCTTTTAAATAAGCTCCCCTCCTTCACCTTTTTGATCCACTTTATGTACTTAAAAGTTTCAATCATGTCCCCCCCCTTCTGGTCTCCAATGGATACAGATCCAATTCCCTACACCTCTGCTCATATGACTTCCCCTGCATACCATGCAGCATCTTGGTTTGCCCTTCTCTGAACTCTGTCTATCCCATCTATGTTCTTGCACAGGTGCAGTCTCTAGAATTGGACCCCGTGCTCCAGGTGTGGCCTCACCATGGCTTTGTAAAGAGGCATCAGTAGCTCCCTCATTCTGCTATGTATGCTCCTCCCAATGCATGTTTTGCTGCATTGCTAATTACCTTAAGGTTGTTTGATATTATAATCCCCAGATCCCTCTCCTGCTCTGTTTTTTTGACTCGCCCCTCCCAGAGTGTAAGTTGCCCGTGGGTTTTTACGCCTCAAGTGCATCACAGCACACTTTTTGGCACTGAATTTCAGTTGCCATATTTCTGACCACCCCTCCATAATCTTCAGGTCCTGCCTTATGGCCTCCACCCCCCTGGGGTATCCACCCTATTGCAGATTTTCATATCATCTACAAATAGGCCCACCCTTTTCTCCAGCCTGTCTGCTATATCACTGATGTAAACATTAAAAAGGAGGGGTACCAGTACTGACCCCTGGGGCACCACACTCATTACCCCCTCACTCTGGAGTGCACCCCATTAAACACCACTCTCTGGCTTTTGCCCACCAACCACTTTTCTACCTACCTAGTTATTTTCGTTCCACCTCTAAACTTTCCAGCTTATTTACTTACATGAATTGCACTGTCAATTCAATGGTGCACCATCTTCAGGACTGCAATTTAATTTCAAATGTCCTGCATGATCTCAGTCCAGACTACCAAAAAGTTCTCTTAGACTTATATACTGTAGTCTATGCTACCCTCTCCACTCTGGGAGAAATATTCTTTCTATTCCTAGATCCTATTTAAGGCAGTTGAGAGACAGGGCTTTTTTCATTGCAGTACCGTCTATTTGGAATGCCTACTTTTTTTGCATTATTTTTATTAGTTTTAAAAAATAAAACTTTACATACTTGAGCCACAGTTATAGTACAGCAGCATAGATACAGCAATACATTACAACATGATCCATCGTATAAACCATTTAGTTTATTAATTAATAAGTGACAGGTATTCAATAAAGTAAAATATGCAAAATCTTTATAAGCTGCATATAAGCCTTCTAAGCCACATAGCCTGGAATTCTTAATAAATAATAATAGCTTTATTTAATAGAGCACCTTTCATAATGTCAAGGTGCTTCACAAATTCACAAATAACTCCATAAAACGTAATTAAAATCACAGAGAATCAGGGAATGCCTTACTCCGCAGGAATGTTTTCAGTGCCTGCTTAAAGCTCCCCACAGTCCTGCACTCATGGAGCTGACATGGCAGAGAATTCCATAGGGTAGGGGCAGCAAACATAAAAGCATGAGCCCCAGATGAATTCAAACTAACCCTCGGAATCTCCAGCAACCCCATGTCAGCCAAGCGGAGCTGTCACACAGGGGTGTAAGGAGTCAGAAGCTATTTCAAGTAGTTAGGACCAAGTCCATGTAGGGCTTTATAGGTTGACAAGCCTACCTTAAGGTGATCCACCACTGAATCGGCAGCCAGTGCAGATCGCGCAGCACTGGGGTAATATGGTATCTCCTAGATACCCCAGTCAATAAACGTGCAGCAGCATTCTGAACTACCAGCAAGCAGCAGATATCAACCCCAGGAAGCCCTAAGTAAGGGGAGTTGCAATAGCCAAGGCGCGAGGTCACAAAGGCATGGACCAAAACGGGCAAATCACTGGATGGAACAAGGTGCTTGATCCTGGCAATGTTCCTAAGATGGTAAAAGGCTGACTTCATGACTGCTGACACCTGATGACGGAGGGTCAGCCCGTCGTCAAGTATCACTCCCAGGTCACGCACCTGTTCAGAGGTAAGGATCTGAGCGCCCCCGAAAAATAAGCCGGAGGGCAAATCAGTCCTCAACCCCTCTGTCCTGCATCCCGGGTCCACTACCAAAACCTCAGTTTTACCTGCGTTTAACTTTAACCCACTGGACTTCATCCAATCTTGGATTTCAATGAGGCAGCTGTTAAATACCGAGAGAGCACTAACCTGGTCGGGGGCAAAAGACAGGTATAGCTGGGTATCATCAGCATAGCAGTGAAACCTCAGCCCATACCATCCTACAATGTCTCTGAGGGGGCAGCATATACACTGCAAACAACATGGGAGACAGCACAGAGCCCTGAGGCACCCCACAAAGCACAGAGAAAGACTTGGAAAAAAAAATTCCCGAGACGACTTTCTGAGTTCTACTGGTGAAGAAAGATGAAAACCATCTGAGCACTGTACCAGTCAGTCCACAGATGGACCTCAGGCACTCGAGAGAACCCCATGGTCTACAGTGTTAAAGACTGAAGAGAGATCAAGGAGAACCAAGATGGAGAGGTTTCTCTACTCTCTCGCCATCAGGAGATCATTGAGCACCTGAACCAGAGCAGTCTCAGTACTATGCCTCTTACAAAAACCAGATTGTAAAGGCTCCTATATATTGTGGATGGTCAAATGGTTCTCCAATTGAGTTGCCACAACTTTCTCAATAACCTTTCCCATGAAAGAAAGGTTCAAGATAGGTCTGTAGTTAGCTAGAGTATCCGGGTCCAAAGAAGCTTTCTTCAGAAGGGGTGTCACTACCACCTCCTTCAGGGAACTTGGAAACTCACCCGATTCCGAGACGCACCAGACAATCTGAGCCATGACCAGGCCAATGATATCACTACATCCCAAAATCAGGGAGGTGATGCCCGGATCTAAACTACAGCACATAGGGTGCATCGTCTGGACAATCCTCATAATATCAAAAAACTCCGGCAGATCAAAGGTACTCCAGGAAACAAGAGGCATAGTGACCGAGCACCAACCAACAGCATCCCCCATAGAATGGGTCTGACTGATCTCTAACCTGATATAAGCCACCTTATTCGCAAAGAATCGAGCAATCTCATCACACCCCATTTGTGAAAAAACTCTATGGAACTGGAGACAGGCTGGGTTTCACAGCCTGGTCACAGTTTGGAAGAGTTGAGCTAGTCGATTCCGAGAGACAGTGATTTCTCTGGACAGGAATTCTGCCTTCTTATGGGAAATTGCTGATTGGTAGATCTGGTAATGCTCCAATAAAATAAGATGGTCAGTATCCAAGGTAGATTTCCGCCAGTGCCATTCTAACCTACTTCCCAACCTCCGCAACTCCCTCAAAGACCCATCAAACCAAGGGGCCCGAGGGCGGAGTGGAAGGAGGCGAATGCGGACTGGAGCAATCAGATCAAGAGCTGAGGAAATGGCCTTATTATAGGCCAGAACCAATGGCCCTGGACCTGAGCATGCATCAACAAGCTCCGATAGGTCAATCACCACTGCCAGGTCTTCAGGGACCACATCCCACAAAGAGTGGTAATTGACCATTTCCACAGGGGCAGACCTACACAGGGGGGCAGAAAAATTGAACCTCATGGTGTAATGATTGGACCAACCGACAGGTTCCACCCCCAAATCAGAGGCCTCAATCCCCAGAAGGAAGACTAAACCCAAAGAGTGACCACAATTATGGGTAGCTGAGGAAACAACCTATGTGAAGCCCAGTGATATCATCAACTGGAGGAAGTGTTGACCAAAAGGCAAGGATTCGTCATCGACCCAGGCATTGAAGTCGCCCAGAACCATCAATCTGGGCAACTCCAAAGCCATGTCGGTGGTGAAGTCTGCTACTTCTTGCAGGAATAGCTTTTCATCTCCGGGTGGTCGGTAGATGAGAGCTATCCTGCACCCCACACCAGCTACCACAGTGCACTCAAATGATTTGGCCTCCTCAATGGGTACACCCGTAAGACCCAATTCTGCCTTAAAATAGACCGCTACCCCACCTGCGATCCAATCTTAGGCAATGTATCACCGAGTACCTGGGAGGAATAGCTGCCTCCAGAACTGGAGCAGCATTTCCATCCAACCAGGTCTCGGTGATACAAACCAGATCAGCTGTTCCAACAAAATCTGCAATAAGTGCGGTTTTGTTCTTAATGGAACTGGCACTGCATTACAATGCCCGAGTTGGACAATATTCGTGTGCTGTCCCGGCTACTTGCCCACCGAAAAAGGTGGTGCCCTTGGGTATGGGGACTAGACATGGACCACCATGTTTCAGGCACCATTTTGCCCCAGAGCATCTTCTGGTCCTGACCACCTCTATGGGAGAGAACCGCTCATTCGAACTCCAATGTCCGCACCCCCTTACACGCCCATGCCCACCACCCCTGCGAGCAATCCCCAGCACATGACAGCACTGGTAAATGGAGACAAGCGGAGGGGGAGAGAATGGGCAGAGGGCACAGAGATGGGAGGATGAATAGCACAGGATCGGGGGAGCAAGCAGGCACAATTCACAAATAACCACCAAACTGTGGCTTAAAAAACAACAACAAGCAATCCTAGTTTCCTCGTAACAAAATCCTGGATATAGTTGCAGTTAAAAATTAAAACAGAAACTCCCAGTAGAGCCTAAAAAACAAAACCAGAAATGAAAAATCAAAAACAAATGTTAACACCCAAAAATCTCAAACCCAACACAAACAAAAAATCAAAATAAAATAAATAAAACCAAAACAATAAACAATAAAAATCCACAGGCACCGGGAACTCTCACAAACCAGTGCCCTATGAACTATTCTGGCACACTCACTGCCAAAATAGTAAATCCTCAAAAGAAAATTAATAAATCTAAAAACATTTCAACACTTATCTAAATACGTAAAAGAAAAATAAATCTAATAAATCAAATAAGTCCCTAGGCAATAAAATACTCTCACTATTAATGCCCAGAGAAACTACAGTATAATAATACTCTCACTACCATAAACAATTAAAAAAATAAAAATAAAAATAAATAACAACAAAACAAAATATCCAGATTTTCAACACAAAGTTCTAGTAAAATGTCACTGATAAAGTCTGAAGATCTCCAAACCAGGCACTTTCACTGCCAGGACCTCATAGATGCAAGGGGACTCTCGATACCGGATAAAAATGATAATATAGCAACATAAATAAGCTGACAATTCAGGCATATAACTCAGATGAATACAGTCTCAAAAACACTCTCACTGTTTTAGAGACAAAGTTTTTGCACAAAATTGAGCAATCTGTCCAAGGAGAATTTCATTAAAACATCTTCGGGACTGTGTTTGTTCCCCAGCTAAGTCCAGAAAGTCAAACCACAATCTCCCCCCAGGCTATACCAGCTACTAAAGGACCTCAGCAGATCCCAACTAAATGGGTTCCTGGGGGTCCCTAGGGGAAAAGACTCCCACCCGTCGGCTCCCCAGCGAAGGAGGCCCAACCCCTGTGCTGCTACAGCCCAAGGGAGCAGGAATCACTAAATAGGACAATAAGTAGCTGAAAATTAAACATTACAGACCCTAAATCCAACAATTTACAACAGGATAGTCCATGACATCAGATGCTGAACGTCCAACATGTAAATTCAGACCTTCAATGAGTTAAATAGTCCTTACAAAGTAGTTATATACTCAAAATTTAAAAGTGAAGCAAGACTAGAATCAGAATGCAAATGCCAGCCAGCAGTACTCACGCCACCAAAAGGAACTGTCCGGTAATCAGAAGAGTCGAATAGGGGTGACGTGCATAAGTGAATAATTGTCCCATCTTTTATGTATGCATATATATGACCATGATTACTCCAGATGTGTTATTATATCTTCATACTATAGGTAACAGAAGAACAGATTACCCAATTATAGAGAGACCACCCACCAAACTCTGCAGATATTTAAAACTTAGATAATAGTAAGAATATTCTACTAAAAATAAACTTAAAAGCAAAATGCATCAGAAACTCTACCAACCAGGGCTTATGAATATAAAATCAAATCAGTGAAACTATGGCTATCTTCATGCAACAGCTGCCATACTATACACAGCAGTTTAAAGGGAGATGGGGGTGAGGAACCAGAGTGTGACCACATGATCGGCACCATTATACATGCGATTTACACTTAAACCCCACACTATATATAGGCATGCTCATATGTAACAATAAATAGTGGTGCCACCAACCCTCTCTATAAGCACTCTACCTCTCCCCCCAGCACCCTCTACCTTACAGTCAACTAGCATTCCAAAAGATAAGTTAACAAATTCAGTCAGTGATGTTTTCCTCCTCTGGAGTCTCCTACAAAGCAAAGTCTTTCTATATTTATGTACTCACTTCTCCCACCTCTCCCAGATCAGTATATATGTAAAAGCAAAAACTAAATAAATTCTGCAGCCACGGACTTCCCTTTAAAAACACTACATGCTATTACTTCACTGGATGTAGAGAAAGCGCTTGACCGCCTTGACTGGAGGTATTTGGTAAAAGTGTTGCAGAAATTTCGATTTGGAGAGAATTTTCAGAAATGGATTGATAATTTATATAGAGATCCCTGGGCTCAGGCAAAGGTCAAGTGGGGTTCTCTCCTCAATATTTAATGTACAACAGGGAACCAGACAGGGGTGCCCGCGCTCCCCTCTGATTTTTGCCCTCAGTATAGAGCCTCTCACTGCCCTGATAAGGCAAACAACTGAGTATCAGGGCATGGGGTGGAGGGACAGGAGGTGAGGATCTCCCTGCATGCAGATGACACCCTCCTGTATGTGGTGGATCAGGTGAATAACATCCCTAAAATAAAAGAAATGATGTTGGAGATGTTTGGGGTGGTTTTGGGCTTCAAAATCAATGAAAACAAAATGGAAGTACTCCCATTGGGGCCGGACTCTTCACTCCACTCCCAAAAATAGGAATTTTTAAAGGGGCCAAATCAGGGCTGAGATACTCGGGAATCTGGATCACTAGAGATCTTATCAAATTATATGAAACTAAGTATGAGAAACTTCTTCAGACCATTCAAGCTGACTGTAACAGATGGAAAGGGTTACCATTATCCCTATCAGGTAGAATTGAATGTGTCCAAATGAACATACTCCAGCGCTTTCTTTTTCTATTCTCATTCCTCCCCCTGAAGTCATCTAGTCATTTCTGGACTTTACTTAAAGATCAAATTCACTGTTTTTTCTATATTCTTAATAAAAGCTTTAATTCAAGTCCCTTTATCATGATTAGTGTTTCCTGAAAATATCATGTTGTTTGGTTTTGTGGTTTTCTTTAAATCGACATTTGTTAAATCTGCTAATGTGCTCTGCAGTAACTGAAAACTGAAGATTTTTCTGACCCTATCAGTGAGCAATGACATCATTCTTGTCTAGTCTTCTGCTTCAGCAATTAAGTCCCTGATTGACTGAAGAAGCTGTTGTAGTTCCCAGTCAGTGCAGTCTGTAGAGCTAATTGTTTTCACTCAAAGTTTGTTAATAACCCATATGGTTTGTGTTTAAATAAATTAGCTTAAAATCAGTCATTCTGTTCTAATAAATAGTTGATCATTTGAGTTTCAGTGCTAAACTGAAGTGGTATGAATGAATGTTTGTGAGAAATTACCTTGTCTGTATCACAGTTGTGAGTTCTTTCTTATCAAAACTCTGCACTGTTTTCTGGCTGTATAACACAGGGTTTTTAATGGATATAAAATAAATCTAAAGTTTGTACATTCATAGAAGCAGTGTGTCTTTGTTGTAGCCTTAATAAATAGGTACATGTGAGAACAATTTTGTTTTTATGTCAGATTGACAAACAGGTGTCTGCCACACTCTGCTATTTCAGGAACATGTACTATGTGAACTCATAAAATTCAGTTCTTTGAAGGTTTCTGTGGGAAGATACATCATATATGTGTATAACTAGAGATTCTATATGGCATCCTGATGCTCCTGTCTCCTGCCCCTCAGTTGAGGCTGCGGCACCCTTTTACCCTCTGTCCCCCACCCCCACAGTTAGGACCAATGTACTCTGTTCCTGTCTCCACAGACATGGCTGCCGTTCTCTGCTAAGCCCTAGAGTCCCAGGGCATCTGCATCCACAGTTGGGGCTGCTGCACCATGCTGCCTTAGGTCACCAAACATGGGGCTTTTGCTGCACCTTGCTACCCACTTCCATTGCCCAAAATGGGTAGGGCCGCTGCACCACATGCAACCTGTCTCACAGTCAGGGCTGCTGAACCCTGATGCCCCACTGTGTCCTGCACCATAGTCATGGCTTCTGCCCCATGCTGTCCTCTGTCCCCAGCCACCACTGTGCCCTGCTGCACCATAGAGCCTATTGCCTCCACAGTTAGGATTGTTGCACCATGCTGCTGCCTGCCACCAGAGTTAGATCCTTTGGTACACTGCCTAAACTGCTCAAAAGAAAAACCAAAAAATACTTTCATCTTGTGTTATAGGGAGTGTAGCAGGGTGCAGCAGCCCTGACTGTTAGGGGAGGAGACAGGGGAGGCATTAGGGTACAGCAGCTCAAACTGTGGGACAGGGTGCTGCAGACTCACCTGTTTGGGACAAGGAACATGGGCAGCAGGGTATAGCAAAGGATCTGACTCTGGTGGAAGGGGGCAACAGGAAGAAGCTGCCCCAATTGTGGTGACAGGGGACAGGATGCAGCACATGCCATGCCTTGTCTTATGGAAAGTGGAAACATGGAGCAGCAGCCCTTACTGTGGAGGCATGGAGCTCTAGAACACAGCAGGCCACAGAAGCCTTGACTGTGTAGAAAGGTACAGGATGCAGCAGCCTTGGATATGGTGGCAGAGATACAGAGGACAGTGTGGTGCAGATGCCCCGACCATGTGGCAGGACACAAGGGGGCATCAGGGTACAGCAGCTCTGACTGTGAGACAGGGTGTGTGTAGTGCAGCAGCCTTACCCATTTGGGGCAATGGAAGTAGGTAGCAGGTGCAGCAAATACCCCACCTCTAGTGGCCTGGGGCAGCATTGTGCAACATCCCCAACTGTGAAGGCAGAGGACCTGGGACTCTAGGGCTAAGCAGAGCACAGCAGCCCTGACTATGGAGATAGGAACAGGGGGCCACACTGTGCATTGGCCCTGACTGTGGGGGACAGAGGACAGAGGGAAGCAGGATGCAGCACTCTCAAATCTGTGCAGGGGCAGCAAGGTGCAGCAACCCTGACTGTGTGGAGAAGAGAGTGGGCAGCTGGGTTGCAGCTGCTTCAAATGGGGACAGGAGACATGGGACTTGTGGGGCAGGGAAAGGGGGCATCAGAGTGCTGCTGCCTCAACTGTTGGGCAGGATATAGGGGCATCAGGATGCTATGTAGTATTTCTAGTTATACACATACATGATGTAGGTAGGTAGGGACAAGCCTCATTTAATTATACATCTTGGGACAAATGACCTGGCTGACAAGACAGTAGATATAGTCCAGAGGAGGTTTGAGGAACTAGCACAATTATGTGAGGGGGCAGGAAGATCAGTAACTTTTTCAGAGATACTTCTGGTGCCAAAGGCAAGCACAACAAGAAAGCTGAGAATAGAGGAATTTAACGGATGGCTAAGAACCTGGTGTTGTGCTAAAGGGTATGGGCTGTTGGGGGTGGGGAGGGACCAGGAAGACAGTAGTCTCTATGCCAGGACAGACTACACTTGAGTGAGGAGGGAAAGAAGTGTTGAAACAGAGGATGGAGGAGTACATAGAGGAAGTTGGGAATTTAAACTAGGAGTGGGGGGTAGCAGTTGAGGAAGAGATATGCAGAGACCACAGGTTGGAAAACCATATGAACTTACCCCCCATAACAGTGACAAAGGACAAATGGCAAGTACTGTTGGTGATGCTAGGAAAGGAGGGCAGGATGGGAGGAGGGGGAAAGGGTGGAAGGTGGTTACCCTTAATGCTAGGAGCCTTGGGAGGAAAACTGCAGAGTTACAGGTTCTCATGGCAGAGGGAGAGGTGGACATTGCAGCCATCACAGAAACATGGACCACCCAATACAATGACTGGGACCTGTCTGTACCAGGGTACAGGTTATTACGTAGAGACAGGGTGATTGGGAAAGGGGGGGGGTGGCACTATGTGTGAAGGAAGGACTGAAGTGTGTAAGGGAGGAAGGGGAGGAGGGTAGTACAGAGTCACTTTGGGTGCAAATCCAGGATTCCAAGAATAGGATTCTTAGAATGGGAGTGGTGTACAGGCCACCATCTCAGACGGAGGAGTTAGACAGGGAACTAGCGGGACAGATCAGGAGGACCTGTGAGAAGGGTAATGTGGTGATTGTGGGGGACTTCAACATGCCAGGAGTGGACTGGAGCACAACGACAACCAGGAACAGAAGGGAGCAGGTACTGCTGGATGCCTTCCAGGACAGCTTCCTGCTGCATATGGTCAGTGAACCAATCAGGTTAGGGAATACCCTTGACCTTGTGCTGGCAAATGGGGACTTTGTGAGAGAACTTACAGTGGAGGAACCACTGTCAGGGAGTGACCACCACTCAGTATGGCTCACATTGGATATGGGCAAGGAAGGAGTGGAATCTGGCACAAGAGTGCTGGACTTCAGAAGGGCCGACTTTGGGAGGATGGGGGAAGTGGTAAAAGGGTACCTGGCCAGAATTCAATCTAGTATGGACACTAACCAGAGGTGGGAGCTCATAAAGCTGGGGATAGTGGAGGCAACCAAAACCTGTTGCAAAGCCCAGAGCAAGAAGGCTAGGGCTAAGAAACCGAGCTGGTTGAGCAAGGAGGTCATGGAAAAGGTAAGGAGGAAAAGAGCTGCCTTTAGGAAGTACAAGAAAACAGGGAGGGGGGAGGACAGGGAGGAGTACTTGACAGAATCAAGGAGGTGACAAGGGCAGTAAGGGAGCCAAAGCATCACGGAACTCAGGCTGGCACAAGGCATTAAGAAGGGAGAAGGACTTCTTTAAGTACATCAGGAGGAAAGGGCTGTAAGGACCACATAGTAAGGATAAGGAAGGAGGGGTTGGGTGGAAGCAGGGGTGCGATAAGGCAGAAGCACTAAATAGAGTACTTCTCAGTATTTACTAAAGAGAAGAGGGGGTGATACCCAAGGTGGGAGAAATGGCAGAAACAGGGGGAAGTGGTGACAGATGGGGAAATCATGGAAGGCAGAGTTTGAGAGGGTTTGAAGGCACTGAGGGTGGACAAGGCGCCAGGCCCAGATGGCATCCACCCGAGGGTACTGAAGGAGCTGGCAGAGGTCCTTGCAGGACCTTTGGCAGACCTATTTAATGTCTCACTACATTCGGGGTGTGTACTTCAGGACTGGAGGATGGCTCATGTGGTGCCCCTCCACAAGAGTGGCCCCAAGGATAAACCGGGAAACTACAGACCAGTGAGCCTCACATCCATTTTGGGTAAGCTAATGGAGACTATCCTGAAGGAGAGGCTGGTGGCCCTCCTAGAGGCCAAAGGACTACAGGACAGCAGACAGCATGGCTTCATACATGGCAGATCCTGCCAAACCAACCTGGTCGAGTTCTATGACTGGGTAACTAGGCAACTGGACAGGGGCCATGCAGTGAATGTTCTGTATCTGGACTTCAGTAAGGCATTCGACTCGGTGCCACATGGAAGGCTGGGAAGGAAGTTACTAGGAACAGGGGCGGGTGCAAAGCTGGAGAGCTGGGTAGGGAACTGGCTTCAGGGAAGGCAACAGAGGGTGGTGGTGGGTGGGGAGCTCTCACACCCAAGGGCAGTGACGAGCGGTGTTCCACAGGGCTCGGTGTTGGGACCAGTGTTGTTTGGGATATTCATTGCAGACATATCATGGGACATCAAGAGCAAGATCAGTCTGTTTGCTGATGATACCAAGGTAGGCGCAGTGGTGGATGACCTAGGGGGATGGCAGGGTTGCAGGATGATCTGGCAAAGCTTGAAACCTGGTCAGACACCTGGCAACTGGGCTTTAATGCCAAAAAGTGCAAGGTGCTGCATTTTGGGATGAAGAACCCAAGGAGGAGTTACCAGCTGGGGGGAGTGCAGCTAGCCCAGACAGAGGAGGAGAAAGATCTGGGTGTGCTCATTAGAGGGTCAATGAACAACTCGGCACAATGTGGAAGGCAGCTGCAAGGCCAACAAAATGCTGGGTTGTATTGCAAGGGTATATCCTCGAGGAGGAAGAGGTGATTCTGCCACTGTATAGGTCATTAGTTAGACACACCTGGGTACTGCGTGCAGTACTGGCGCCCATATCTGAGAGGGACATTAAGTTACTGGAGGGGGTACAGGCGAAGCAGTAAAAGATGATCAAGGGGCTAGGGACTTATCATACGAGAGGAGGTTGAAGGAGCTGAACATGTACTCACTGGAGGAGAGGAGGGACAGGGGTGACATGATTGAAACCTTTAAATACATGAAAGGAATAAACAAAGCGGGTACAGAGGGCTGTTCAAAGTAAGGGAGGGAGGGCCACCAGGGCCATGATATGAGACTGGAGGAGGAAGGTTCAGGAGGAGATGAGGAGACACTTTTACAGAGAGAGTGGTGGCTGGGTGGAATCGTTACCTGCAGAAGTGGTATGCAGTAGAACGGTGGACTGCTTCAAAAGGGGATGGGACAGGACAAGGGGAGGGTTAATGAAGGGGAAGGGTGGAAGGGAGGGGCAGCTGCAGAATAAGGGGTGCTAGCTGCACATTCGAGCAGACTTGATAGACCTCTAGGCCTTTATCTGCTGGCAAATTTCGTATGTTCGTATGTATTTTTACACAGAAACCCTCAAAGAACTGAATTTTGTGAGTTTATATGGTACATGTTCCTGAAATAGCTGAGTGTGGCAGACACCTGTTTGTCAGTTAAGCAATAATGTCTGGCAGATGTGTGTCGTGTTGGGATAACATGATATTTTCAGGAAACATTAATCATGACACAGGGACTTTAATTCAAGTGAATTCAAGCTTTTCTTAAATATGTGCATTTGATCTTTAAAATAACATTCATTAAGTTTATCTGGGAGGGGGAGATCCCCAGAATAAGATGAAAAGTTTTAATATTGACAAAATGCAAAGATGGTTTAGGCCTACCCGACTGTCAGAAATATTTCTGGGCCTCACAGCTCCTGGCATTGGTGCTATTTATGGCAAAGAAAGAGAACCCCCTATGGGTAGAGATTGAAATAATCTCTTATAATATTAAGACGATAGAGGACTTGATGCTAATGGATTATGAAGAATTAAAAAAAATTATGACTAATAATCCTTTGGCAGCAACCCTGCTTTCATCCTGGAGAGAGGTCTGTTCTATTTTTAAACTATGTATGAAGGTAACAATACACACGCCCTTAAGAGCATGCTTAGACTTTATGCCATATAGGTTGGATAAGGGATTTTCTAATTGGGGAGAGGAGGACTTATACTAATAGGCCAGCTATATGGAGCAAATGGCTTAAAGTCCTTTCAACAGATATCAGCAGAATTCAAATTATCACCAAAAGATTTGTTTCGATATTTCCAACTCAGACACTATTTGATGGGGGGAGGGGTGATAAGGGGGCTCAATTGACAACTAAGCCTAATCCATCACAGGAATTATTAACAAATTTAGCAAAAACTCCAAATTTAGGGGGTATTATATCTAAACTGGTAAATGTTATGGTGTCAGCTGAACCAGAACAGTTGGAGCATTTGTTAATCAGGTCTTACTTTGGAGGATGCTCAATGGGCAAAGATTTGGGAAGGAATAAATTTGACTACAGCAGCAATTTCAATGGAGGGTGGTGATATGTTTTTTCCTCACTCCAGTATTAACCAAACATTATGGTACTCATATATTGGATAGATGTTGGAGATGTGGAGCACATAAAGACATGCATAGACGTATTTTCGAGGGTTGTCCTCTGCTGATACCATTTTGGAGGGCTATAACTGCCATTGTGACTCAGATACTAGAGATATCTATACCCTCTAAGGCACAGTATTGGTTGTTTGGATTGCCCCCTCCTTCAAGACTTACTAAGGCCCAACTATACTTATATTATATACTGACATTGGCAGCTTTGAAGGCAGTTACTCAACGCTGGCTCCTGAACACACACCCAGGGGTGGAGTCCTAGTACAGAATATGTCTCAGTATACTAGAAATGGAAAGATTAAGAGCCAAACTTAAGCAACAAAAAAAGTATATTTCTGGGGAGATGGTTGCCCTTTTTTCACTATCAGGCAGAGAGAGAGAGAACAAAGATATTTAGGAAATACTGACCGAGCAAGACTGATTAGGAGAACAGAGCACAGGTTGGGTGGCCCCATGGTTCTCTTTCTTTTTACTCCATTTGGCCCCCCGATGCCCTCCCCCCATCCCACTCTGCTTCTTATGGGGTGGATTGGGAGAAATTCATGAACTCAATAAACAACTGTAAATCAATTAACTTCTGGAAATTAACACATCAATGTACTTTAGTTACTTTTTACTTTGATGTGTGTTATTTTTTAATATGGGTTTTATAATAATTTATACTTTTTGTTTTTTGTCATAGATAGAGATTAATTTTTAGTACTGATCAATTGTTATGTTATTATTAGGCGGTATGTAAAATTGATTGTGTATGGGAAAAGGCAAATCTTAATAAAAATGTTATTTAAAAAAAACAAAAAACTAAATAAAAAAATATTTGTAAATGTTGCCTCAATAAGTGATTTCTAACATGGCCAGGTATTGCTGGAAAAGGGATACCCCCACTTCATGCAGAGTCAAGCAGTAATCAAAGGACTTCCTTCTGTTCCACGTCACAAAACTCAAGTCCAGAAATAATGACTCTTGTACTCCATCCTCCAGCTTTATCTTTATATCTTTATTTATAGAGTGCCTTTCAAATTATCAAGGTGCTTCACACAATCACAAACAATTCATTAAAAACATTATTAAGATCACAGCAGATCAGGAAATACCTTAATCCATAAAAATGTTTTCAATGCCTGCTTAAAGCTGCCCACAGTCCTGCACTCCTGAAGCTGACGGGGCAGAGAATTCCAGAGGGTTGGGGGGGCAAACATAAAAGCATGAGCCCCAGATTAATTCAAAATAATGCTCGGAATCTCCAGCAACCCCTCTTCAGTCAAGCGGAGCTGTCGCACAGGGGTGTAAGGAGTCAGAAGCTCTTTCAAGTAGTCAGGACCAAGTCCGTGTAGGGCTTTGTAGGTTAACAGACCTACCTTGAAGGTGATCCACCACTGAATCGGCAGCCAGTGCAGATCACGCAGCACTGGGGTAATATGAGATCTCCAAGATACCCCAGTCAATAAATGAGCAGCAGCGTTCTGCACTAGCTGCAAGTGGTGGATATCAACCCCAGGAAGCCCTACGTAAAGGGAGTTGCAATAGTCAAGGCACGAGGTCACAAAGGCATGGACCAATACGGGCAGATCACTGGACGGAACAAGGTACTTGATCCTGGAAATATTCCTAAGATGATAAAAGGCTGACTTCATGACTGCTGACACCTGATGATGGAGGGTCAGCCCGTTGTCAAGTACAACTCCCAGGTCATGCACCCGTTTGGAGGTGAGGATCTGAGCGCCCCCGAAAAATAAGCCGGAGGGCAAATCAGTCCTCAACCCCTCTATCCTGCATCCTGGGTTGACCACCAAAACCTCAGTTTTACCTGCATTCAACTTTAACCCACTGGAATTCATCCAATATTGGATTTCAGTGAGGCAGCTGTTGAATACTGACAGAGCACTAACCTGGTCGGGGCCAAAAGACAGGTAGAGCTGGGTATCATCAGCATAGCAGTGAAACCTAAGCCCATACTGTCTTACAATGTCTCCGAGGAGCAGCATATACACTGCAAACAACATGGGGGACAGCACTGAGCCCTGGGGAACCCCACAAAGCAGCAGAGAGAAAGACTTGGAAGAAAAAATTCCCAAGATGACTCTTTGAGTTCTACCGGTGAGGAAAGATGAAAACCATCTGAGCACTGTGCCAGTCATTCCACAGGTGGATCTCAGGCACTCGAGCAGAACCCCATGGTCTACAGTGTCAAATGCTGAAGAGAGATCAAGGAATACCAAGATGGAGTGGTTTCTCTTATCTCTCGCCATCAGGAGATCATTGAGCACCCAAACCAGAGAAGTCTCAGTACTGTGCCTCTTACAAAAACCAGATTGGAGAGGTTGTATATACTATAGATGGTCAAATGGTTCTCCAGTTGAGTTGCCACAACTTTCTCGATAACCTTTCCCACAAAAGGAAGGTTCGAGATGGGTTTGTAGTTAGCTAGAGTATCCGGGTCCAATGAAGCTTTCTTCAGAAGGGGTGTCACCACCGCCTCTTTCAGGGAGCTTGGAAACTCACCTGATTCCAAGGAGCACCAGATAATCTGAGCCAAGACTGGGCTGATGACATCACTACATCCCAAGATCAGGGAGGTAGGGCCCAGATCTAAACTATAGCACATAGGGCACATCCCCTGGACAATCCTCATAATATCGACAAACTCTGGCAGGTCAAAGGTACTCCAGGAAACAAGAGGCATAGTGACTGAGTACCGACCAACAGTATCCCCCATAGAACGGGTCCGATGGATCTCTAACCTGATGTTTGCCACCTTATTTGCAAAGAATTGAGCAATCTCATCACACTATATTTGTGAAAAACTCAACGGAGCTGCAGACAGGCTGGGTTGCACAGCCTGTCCACAGTTTGGAAGAGTTGGGCTGGTCAATTCCGCGCAACAGTGATCTCCCTGGACATGAATTCTGCCTTCTTATAGGAGATCACTGATTGGTAGAGCTGATAATTCTCCAACAAAATAAGACGGTCGGCACCCAAGGTAGATTTCTGCCAGCAACGTTCTAACCTACGTCCCAACCTTCGCAACTCCCTCAAAGACCCGTCAAACCAAGGGTCCTGAGGGCAAAGTGGAAGGGGACAAACACGGACTGGAGCAATCAGGCCAATAACTGAGGAAATGGCCTTATTATAGGCCTGAACCAACAGCTCTGGGCCCGAGAAGGCATCAACGAACTCCGAGAGGTCAATCTCCGCCGCCAGGTCTTCAGAGACAACATCCCGTAAAGGACGTATACTGATCATCTCCACAGGAGCAGACCTACACAGTGGGGCAGAAAAATTACATAGATACATAGATACATAGACAGTGTCAGCAGATAAGGGCCTATGGCCCACCCAGTCTGCCCATTTGAGCTTGTAAGTTCAGTTTGTTTTCCTAGAAGTCTGTTGCCCCTTACCCCTGACCTCCAGAATTCCTTTATGTCTATCCCATGCATTCTTAAATCCCGCAATTGTTTCAGCCCCCACCACTTCCTCTGGCAGGGGGTTCCACTTGTCCACCATCCGTTCTGTGAAGAAATTCTTCCTCATGTTTCCTCTGAATCGTCCTCCCTCCAACTTCATCCCATGCCCTCTAGTCCTGGAACATCTTTTCGCTTAAAAATAGTGTATTCCTGCACCCTGTTCCTCCCTCTAAGATACTTGTATGTCTCTATCATATCCCCTCTCTCCCTCCTCTCCTCCAGGGAGTACATGTTCAGTTCCTTCAACCTGTCTTCATAGGACTTGTGATGCAATCCATGCACCATCTTTGTTGCCCTCCTCTGAACCTTTTCTACCCTGTCTATGTCCTTACGTAGGTATGGTCTCCAGAACTGTACATTGTACTCCAGGTGGGGCCTCACTAGTGTCTTGTATAGTGGAATTATGACCTCCCTTTTCCTGCTGGTGATGCCCCTGCCTATACATCCCAGCATCCTATTTGCTTTACCTGCTGCCTTGTCACACTGTTTCCCTACCTTGAGGTCATCAGAGATGATAACCCCAAGATTCCTTTCCTGCTTGGTGCATGCTATATCCTCACCCCCCAACTGATATATTGTGCCAGGGTTTTTGTGCCCCATATGCATTATCTTGCACTTCTTTGCATTGAATTTCAACTGCCAAACCCCTGACCATTCTTCAAGTTTCTCCAGGTCGCTTCTCATTCTGTCTACACCCTCTGGTGTGTCTACTCTGTTACAGAGCTTTGTGTCATCAGCGAACAGTGAAATTCTGCCTTCTAGGTCCTGCGCAATGTCACTGATGAAGATGTTGAATAGGACCGGTCCCAGCACTGATCCCTGTGGTACCCCACTGGTCACTCTTCCATCTGTGGAGTGACAGCCATTTACCACCACCCTCTGTGTCCTGCCACCCAGCCAATTACCTACCCACCACACTACTGTCCTGCCCACACCCATATTCCCCAGTTTGTGTAATAGTCTTCTATGTGGCACGGTGTCAAAGGCCTTGCTGAAGTCCAGATAGGCCATGTCCACTTGAACTTCATGGTGTAATGATCGGACAAACCAACAGGTTTCACCCCCAAATTGGAGGCCTCAATCCCCAGAAGGAAGACTAAATCCAAGGAGTGACCCCCATTATGGGTAGCTGAGGAAACAACCTGTGTGAAGCCCAGTGATATCATCAACTGGAGGAAGTTATAGACCCCATCCTTCTTTCTGCTTCTAGACCCCAATTGATCTCCTATACATGGACCATTACAGGTAACAGGATCCTGGAAGGATTGGGTTGATTGATTCTCCATCGGGGTGTAACGTGTATGCCTTTAGTGCTCCCAGTATCTGGTCAACCTGCACCTTGTCCTGGAGTCAACAGCCAGCAAAATCATTAGGTTCTTCCACTTCCATCACTTGTGGAATCCCAACCTCCAAATATTTTGTGCCCTAATATACTGTAGTTTTCCAAATTTTCTAAATGGTAGTGCATGACCCACTTTTCTTTAATGAGCCTTGCTGAAGTCACCACTGCACACACTGCTGCTTCACCAGCAGACATTGCTTTGATCACAGCAGTTGTTGATTACACCAAACAAGTAGCTATACATGACTGAAAATTCACTACTTTAGTATTCAACTGTTCTACATGCTTGTCTTATACTTTTACTGCTTGGAGCACCCCATATGAAGTAACACAGAAACACAAAATTTGATGGCAGGAAAGGACTGCTTAGCCCACCTAGTCTGCCCAGATGTTCCCTGCCTGCTCTGTCTCCATAGACCCTATCTGGTCTCTATCAACCCTTCCACCTCCCTGCATCCTATCTAATATAACCCTATGTCTATCTCACACATTCTTGAAGTCTCCCACTGTTTTACCATCCACCACATCTTCTGACATTCTATTCCAGGAATCCACTACCCTTTCAGTGAAGAAACCATTTACTCACATCACACTTGAATTTCCCCCCTCTAGCTTCACTTCATGCCCCCTGGTCTTGGTGCTTGTTGTCATTTGAAAGAGACACCCCCTCGAGGTAGCTGTACATCTATAATATCCCCTCTCTCTCCTTTCTTCCTCAATGTACATGTTAAGATCCCACAATCTGTCTTCATAGGGTTTTCTGTGCAAGCACCACTGCCATTTTAGTTGCCCTCCTCTGCCCCACCTCTTCTCTTTCTATGCCCTTTCTGGGGTGTGGTCTCCAAAACTGAATGCTTTAGTCTAGGTATGGCCACAACAGTGAGTAATAAAATGGCACCACCACCTCTCTCCTCCTGCTACAGATACCCTTTTCCTAAGTAACCCAGCATTTTACTAGCCTTATCCACTGCCTTATCACACAGCCCTGCTGCCTTGAGGTCCTCAGATATGATAACCCCAAAGTCCCTTTTCTTGCCTAGTAATTGTTAGTACTCTGTCCATACGCTGTGAGACACCTTCGTGGTGTGAGACAGTATTGGCAGAGTTATAGAATAAGAAGACTGACATTCGTTTTGGCTTATTAACAAAGCTATTTCCATAGCTACTGCCCGTGGCTTTATTTATATTTCAAGGCAGAAAAGAGGGGTGTGCTTGTGTTTCACTTTAGAACTCAGCTAATAGCTGATTTCATTAGCGAGGACACTATAGGGCAAGTTTTACTTTTAGATTTACTAGTGGTACTGGGAGAGATAAACGCTGATAGTGTTCAGGTGACCTGAATCTTACTTCCGGACTGTTTAGGATTTAAACTGACTCCGTCTTGAGTGAAACTCTTGGCTCTTGTCATGGCGATCATCAGCGATGATACAGCGGTTAAGCAGTGGTAAGCAGTGGGAGTGGGGAGTTAAAATATTTGGTAGTTGATATTCAAATCCTTTCTACTGGGAGTTATAGTTAGACTGAGTCTTAAAGATGTTGGATATTATTAAAACTTTTGAGGGGGATATTGGTGTTAAATGCTCATGTTGCTTGATGTATAGTTTGATGCTGGTACCTGTGTCACATTTATCTTATAAATGTGTTAAATGCATTGAATTTGAGACCCTGCTTAAGGAATTGTCTGGATTTTACAACAGATCTAGGTGTATGGAATTTACTCATTACCCCCTTGCCCCTGGTGATACAGAAAAATGTTTAACTACACCTGAAACCTCCACAAATAAAGTTTTATATGCAGAGTCATCTATACCGGAACATAGTACTATCACTTCTTTGATGATAAACTCCAATAACAAAGAAGTTGCACATAAGGAAAATAATCTTACTAATAATGAAATTTCACGATCTGGTCAATTAGCACCTGTACTGGGTGAGGGCAGTAAGAGAAAGCGTGACCCGGCAGAAGATTTTGGCTGCCTAAATGATGAAGGTTGGTTTGAGGTGCAGACTAAGAGAGTTGCTAAGAAAGGAAGGAAGGAAAGCAGAAGTCTTTACACTACCTCTTCTAAATAGTTTTGAGCCCCTAAGTTTAGTTGATCAGGTTACTGAAATTGAAGAGAACACAGTGATGAACGATTGCCCTGGGTTTACAGCAGAGGCTCAGAGAGAAACTCTTATTAATAGAAATCAGATAATTAATGAGCATTATGGTACTTTTGTTAATGATAACTTGGCTGAAATTGTTAGGCCTGATGAGGGATTTCTAAATTCCACTAATATTGGTTCCATGGCAGCTTCCCATTCAAATAGTTTAAACTCTCCTGAGGCTGATGATAATGAGTCTATTTATATTTTGGGTGATTCAATTATACGATATACAGATCGTTATTCTACTAGAGGCAATAAATCAAAAGTCACAAGTTGTAGTTATAGGGGGGCTTTAATAAGGGACATAGCGGAAATGTTGCCCGGTATTTTAAAGAACACAGATGTTCATAACAATGTTGTTCTTCATGCCGGGACAAACAACTTAAATAAATCTGAAATACAGGAAATGAAGGCTAAGCTAATGGAAGCAGTAACAATAATTAAAAATCTAAAAGCTGACGTTATTATTTCAGAAATTTTGCCAGTTCCACGTGCTTTTGCTGTTAGGCTACAAAAAATTAAGTCATTTAATAATTGGCTTCGTAGGTGGTGCCTGGAAAATAATATTACTTGTTTACAGACATGGGAAAAGTTGTCTACAAATGATCGATTCTTTTGCTCAGATGGTCTACACCTGAGCAAATTAGGATCTAGAGTATTGGGGAATTTATTTTATCAGGTAGTTAATGGAAAAAACGAAAATTCAAAAAACTTATAAAGGAGGGGCGAACAAAATTAGGAAACTCTCCTCTATTAAGTTCAGCATCGATCATAAAATGCAGGCAAAATTGCATTAAGAATGATAGTCTGACTTTAAAAGTCTTGATGACTAACACAAGAAGTCTTCATTATATAAAAAAAGATGTACTTGAGTTAATATTGGTAAATAATGAGGTCGATATTGCTGCAATTGCCGAAACATGGTGGGATGACACTTCTTCATGGAATTATACTATTCAAGGTTATAATTTAATTCACAAGGATAGGAAACATAGAAAGGGGGTGGAGTGGCAATGTATTTAAAAAAGACAATAACATTTAGTGAAATTAATCTAACATCTAGTGATACTAGTGAAATCATTTGGGCTGAAATTCAGTCTAGTCGGAATAAAAATCTTTTGGTAGGCATGTGTTATAGGCCACCTGATATTACTCAACAAGATCATTTTTCTTTATTAATAAACATTGCGAGTAACTTGAAATTTAAGGATGTTTTGTTACTTGGGGATTTTAATGTCCCAGGAATAGATTGGACTGAATACACTGCAACTACTACACAGGAGCATGAATTGTTGGAACTTTGTTTGGTAAATGGATTGCAACAAGTTGTTGATAGACCCACATGGGGTAAAAATATTTTAGACCTTGTTATTACCAATATAGCTGACAAAATTGTTGATTTGGAGATTAGCGATCCACTATTTAGTAGTGACCATAAAATCATTACATTGAAAGTGGTATATGACAAAGTAAGCAAATTGGGGTTACAAAAGTCTTGGACTTTAGTAAGGCTAACTTTGCTGTTATAAATAAAGATTTACAAAGTTATCCTCAGTTAGATTATACTGTTCCTGTAAATGATTTATGGATTGAAGTAAAATCGACCATACTTGGTTTAACTGAAAAATACATACCTAAACAAACTTTATATAATTATAAAGGGAAGCAGCCAATGTGGTATTCTGGTAGGGTACGTAAACTAATATCATCAAAGAAGAGAGTATATAAAATTATGAAAAGAGAACCTACTGATTATAATAAAGCTAAATATAAGGAGGCCTTAAAATTATGTAAATCTACCATCAACAAGGAAAAAAAGAATATTGAATTCAGACTAGCACACATTAAAGATGAAGGAAAATCCTTTTTTTCATATGTTAATAAGAAGAAGAAGGACTCCAGTACTGTTGGTCCAATTAAAATTTCAAATATAGTATTGTGTGACCCTGTTGATATGGTTAATGAGTTTAATAGATTTTTCTGTATGGTCTTTACGGATAAAGACATAAATTCTTTGCAGGATATTGTCACTAAAGATGAAATTATAATAACTAGGGAACAGATATGTAATAAAATAAACCAGATAAAAATAAATACTACTCCTGGTCCGGACTTATTGCACCCAAGGATCTTGAAGGCCATAGGATGGTGGCTAGTTGAACCACTATTCATTCTCTACGATAGATCCTTAAATAAGGCCAAAGTCCCAACTGATTGGAAGCAAGCTGTAGTTGTCCCTATTTTCAAAAAGGGTGATTGTGGTAGTATGAAAAACTATAGACCAATCAGTTTGACCTGTATTTTGGGTAAAATTATGGAATCTATTGTTAAGGACATACTTATATCGATTTAAAAAACTATTGGTTTTGTCGACAATACACAACATGGTTTTAGGACCCAGAGATCATGTCTTATAGCTAATCTTTGTTTTTGTGAGAAAGTCAGTAAACTTTTGGAGGATAGAAAAGCAGTGGATATTGTTTTTCTTGGATCTTTGTAAAGCCTTTGACAAAGTTCCGCATTTAACCCTTATAAAAAAAATGATTAACCTGGGGATAAATGGTTTTGTTGTAAATTGGGTTCAGGTCTGGTTGATGAACAGAGAACAATCTGTTAGGATTAAAGGATACGTTTCTGATATGGGTAGAGTTACTAGTGGGGTCCCTCAGAGCTCAGTATTGGGCCCATTATTATTTTCAATTTTTGTATCTGATTTAAACAAGGATACTAAGGGTTTTTTGGCTAAGTTTGCTGCTGATTCTAAAATTGCATTAGATATTAGTACAGAGGAGGGTCATTCCGACCTTTGTGCAGATCTCTTACTAATGGAATCTTGGGCAAATTCAAATGGAATGTCCTTTAATAGAGAAAAGAGTGTGGTTGTGCATTTGGGAGATAACAACCAATGCTTTAATTATTTCTTAGATGGTCATCAGCTACAGTCTGTGGAACACGAGAAGGATCTTGGTGTTTTGATATCCAAAAGTTAAAAATTTAGCAACCACTGTACTGAACTAATCAAAAAGTCTAATAGACTAATTGGTTGTATTAGACGCTCAATTACTTCCAGAGATAGGAATTGTATAATTCCTTTATATAGGGCTTATGTACGAACTATTCTGGATTATTGTTCTCCCTTATGGTGCCCCTTTTTGTGGGGAGATATAAGGAGAGTTGAGGGGGTTCAGAGGAGGGTCACCAAGATGGTTTATGGCCTCAATAGGGTTGATTATGATAATAGACTGCTTTTGTTAAATGTTTACTCTTTGGAGCTCAGGAGAAAGAGAGGTGATTTATTATTAATGTTCAAAATTATAAGAGACCCTATATTATTTGCAGAACTAGGCTTTATTCGACAACAAAGGTGCTTCTCTTTGAGAATTCATAGTTACCAACTTGGTCTCACATATCCAAAAACACAGCTTAGAAGGAATTTTTATACTCAACAAATTATCTCTTCATGGAATACAGTACCTAAAGATATTGTTGAAGTTGATTCCTATAGCCTGTTTAAATCCAAACTTGATAGGTATTTATTGAATTTAGATAGTGGGGCTTAATGCCTGCTGTAGCAGGAGATGTATATTTATGGGCCTTGACCTTCTGTACATCTATATCTCCTAGTATGACTCCTAGTACTCCCCCCATCATATACTCAGTGCCAGGGTTTCTATGTTGTAGGTGGTTTATTTTGCACTTTTTGGCATTGAACCCCAGCTGCCATGTTTTTGACCATTCCTTGAGTTTTCCATGATCCCCATGCATTTTTTCTGCCCCTTCCTGAGTGTCCACCCCATTGCAGATTTTGAAATCATCTACAAAAAGGCATACCTTCCCTTTCTCTACTTCTGCAATGTCCCCTTTAAAGATTTTGAAGAGAATTGTTCTCAGTACCAAGTTCTATGGTATCCAGGGAACAGACCCAAAAAAGTTTCCATTTCTCCATGCTCCAGGCCTGCCCCTGCCTCAGAACCTGATGCAGCTGGGGCCTACTGTCCTCGCCTCTCTCCACCACCACTGTTTATTTATTTTTTATTACCCTTGGCTCAAATACTACCACTACCCGGATTATACAGATCAAGAGTTCCAGCTGGCTTCTGTAAAAAAAATAATAAAGTTTGACAAGTTAAAACAGCATTTATGCACTTCTAAGTTTAAAGGAGTACTACATTCTCATATCCTGTAAATGTTATTTGTTTCCTTGCCAACAGATAACTTTTTTCATTAGCTGTTGGGGATGTATGTGTTTGCTTTAGTTTGTTTTCACTGTTCTTATCAGCCTCTGTAACTAGCCCGGGGTCTCCATTTTCTGGTTGTTGAAATGTAACTGTCCCTGAGCTCTACATTAGCATATGAGAACATGATGCCAAAGCACCCATTTACATGATGTATCCCTATGCTAAAGTACAGATAACCTGAAAAAACTCTATAGAAACACACAGATTGAATGCAATTTAAAGGAAACAACCTTGCATTCAGTATAAGACAGTTTGCAATGCTAATTGAAGATAAATGTGGTATTTCACATCTTGCTGTAACTTGTTTTGTTGAATTCTAAGTAAGCAGACAGACATACTGTGAAGTCTAAAGGGTGCTGACAAGTCATGTTCTCACATGCTAATGTAGCTCTCAGGCACAATGAAAGTTCAACAATCAGAAAATGGAGACCCCCAGGAGAGTTACAGGGACTGGTATGAACATCGAAAACAAACTAAGGCAAACACATATATTCCCAACAGCTAATGAAGAGTTGTGTGTTGAGAAGGAAACAAACAATATTTACAACAGACGAGAGTATAGTTATTCTTGAAGTCTCTCAAGAGCTGTAGATTAATAAGGTGTGCTGCAGTGGCTACAGACACTGCCCTCCTAATGTTGTATGCTAAGTTGTTTTATACTGTGGCAATGATTAATTGTTTGTGTGGATTATACAGCATCCAGAGCTTTAGGGATTTGGCACTGTTTAAACAAATTTGCCCTGCCTTGCCAATTTCTGAAGTTTTCTCATAAAAAGTAATTTATTTTGACAAAACTATCTCATTAGCCGTGTCCTTCCCCTATAAGAGAAAGCTGAAATTAGGACTGAGAGTGGCACAGTGTGAGGCGTTCTCAACCTCCAGTGTTGCTGACTGGCAGTTGCAGGTCATATGGCATTACAACAACTTGAATATGCTCACCCAATTTTTAGGCTCATAGATAAACCATGGTGGCACATTGTAAACCATGGTAAACATAACCAGTGGCCATGGTCATTCATGGTTTGTCCATGATGTTAACCATGGTTATCAATGAATAATCACTGACATTAAACAGACAAGAGGCAGACCACAGATGACCATGGTCAATATAGACTGAGAATTATACAACTTGAGCATAGTCATCCATGGTTATCCATGGTTGTTAATTTCAAACATTTCCTGTGCTATAAAACAAATTTATACACAGCTCAGGTAATTTCATTTTGGCAACAACCTTAAAATGTTGTAAAGAATAAAGATTCTTCACACACACTTTTAAAAAGCTTTTGTTAAAAAGTTTTTATTTACTGACCCATTGTTGCTGGTGTTCCTCTTTCTAATGGAGTCTTTTCTCATTAGTGTTGTGCGAAATGTGAAAATTTCACTCTGCAAAATATTTAGCATCATTTCTCAATTTCACAACATTTTTCACCTCAGTGAAATCTGATTTCACCTGGGTTTTCAATTTTGCATAATTGTGAGATTTCGCATAATATCGTTTCAGACAGCAATTTCACCAATCCATGTTTAAATTTTTCCTTGTGGTGAAAATGTCATTGTGTAACTTTTGATTTCACCAGTGAAATTATGCTCCAAAGGGAAAATCTGTAATCCACTGTGGGTATACAGGTCAAATACAGAGGCAGAGGAGTAGCCGGTGCAGCCAGTGCAGTTGCACAGGGGCCTGCACACTTTGAGGGCCCAAGCCACCCGACAAAATACTCAAAATATTTAAATCAATGTGTTTGTTTGCAGGGCCTTCCACCTACTTTCAGTGGTGTCATGTAGACCCTGCATTAGACAAGTGGTGCCCAGCCACCCACCAATAGGAGCAGCATCACAGGGAAAATGTGAACTGTTCACCAGTTCCACACTCCCAAGCGGCATGCAAGCACATCACAGATGATTTCTGTTTGTGAGTGAGTCCAATTGGAGTGCAGAGTGACAGAGTGTGGTGCAGCATAAGAGCAATTGCAGTTGGTAGTTTTGGTGGTAGTGAAACCTCAGTCGAGAGTTGGCATGGGACGGGGGGGTTTTGAGCAATGTTGGTGTCGCGTCAGTCAACCATCAGCAAGATCACCAGCTAGTTCTAAAATTAAAAAAAATATTACAAATAAATTCCATCATGTGTGTACAAGTGTCTGGTCAGTCAGAGAACACTAGAGCAGGAGACAGGCAGTGACAGGAAAAAGTTCAGTGCTCAACGGGATCATGGAACGGCTCTACTGTTGGCGGCAGCCGCATGGTGGGTGGTGACACTGAGTCTGCACTCTGGCTCTGAGCTGAGTGGGACTGAAGGTCTGGAGGAGGATGGACAACACCAGTGAGTACCAAATCAAGTACATTTAAATCTCTACCTCTTGCTGGCTTTTTAATTATGTGTGTTAAATTGCATCTTTCTTTTGATGATATCTGAAATGGAAAAATATAACCCTTTACTTACAGTCTCACAACTTCACGTTTTGCCCAGTCTATTTCCAGGAGATTAAATCTCCCACTGTTAGCATAATACATCCCCTTTTTCAGAATAAGAGATTTCTGTAAGGTATTAATATGAATCAGTTTCTGCTACTATCTGGTGGGAGTCGGGAGAGAGAGATAGAGAGAGAGAGAGAGAGAGAGAGATGGTTAAATCCCTTGGCTTCTGGTTGGTTACTGGTTAGCATTGGAAAGGAGGAGGAGAACTTGAAGACAACTGAAACATGGCAGACTAATAGTGTACAATTTCTGTTTTGTATTTTATTTTTTTGAGACAATTCAATATAGTTTTACATATTATTAATCATCATGCAGTTACATTAATTATTTTCATCTTGCATCTCTCTCTCTGCAAATGCTATGGTTAGTTCTGAATACCTGTTAGGTGTTCTGATTGTTGAGTCATAGTTCCTCTGTGTTTCTGTTTAAGCTTTCTGAGTCGGGATGCATTTGTGACCCTGGGCATGACTCCCCCGTCCATTTGAGCTCCTTTACAAGGGGGGGTCTCCCTACAGTACGGTCCCCTGCACAGTCATGAACCTGCTTTTTCCTTGGCCATGTCTGCTATTCCTGTTTCATTCCCATCAACTGTCCGCTGATTCCCCCCTTTTTAATATTGTAAAATTTCTCTTGTGGCAAAAGCTTTGTGGTGGAGAATGAGGGAGAAGCTGAGCTGTTGGATGCTTTGTAGAGCTTTGACTGAGAGGCAGCAGTAACCAGGAAGGACAATCAGGTGTACAGTAGTTTGGTTTACATCCCCTCAACAGGCAACAGTACAGTAACATCTGGCTGTACAGTACAGTAGACTTCAGAAAGTAAAGGCTGATTATAGCTGTTACAGTGTATTGACACTTGAAGGCACCAGCATACAGTCATTGCCAGACGTGAGAACTACTGCACAAAAGAAACGTTATTCATTTGCTCTATTTTCACTTGCTGAGAGAGATTGCTTGGACTTGCATCTTCTGTAACCACACAGAATTTACATACGAACATATATATGAACATACAAAGAAGCCAGAAGAAGAAGGCCATTTGTTCTATCTAGTCTGCTCGTATTGTAGGGTCCAAAACTTGAGCTACGGTCCCTGTCCCCTTCCCCCTCGCCTCCCATGCTTTGTCTTTGAGCTTTTTATAAACAGTACTGCAAATCAGTCACAGCACTCCCCACGCAGAAAAAGAAAAAAGGAAGTCTCAGGTATTTTTAACCAAACTTTCCAAAGTTCATTATGTCACCATAAGAGTGTAAAGCCTTTCCTGGTACAGGCAGAGGAATCAACAACAGGTAGCTCCTAATGTTTCACCAAATCTTTGGCTTTAACTCTTTTGGTGAGATAATAAACTTTGGAAAGTTTGCTTCAAAATACCTGAGACTTCCTTCGTTCTTTTACTGTGTGGGAAGTGACATGACTGATTTGCTGGACTGTTATTAATTGTCACTGAGCACCCAAACCTTGCTGAGGCTCTTTTTCTGTATAGCTTTTTTTTAAACCTGTATCTAATTTTCTTTTAGCTAACAAATTTATATTCCTAAGTGGGAGGAGGGCTGATAATGAAGTTTTGTTGCCAGTGTCTTGTATGTCTGCTTATTTTGCTCATGGCAGTAGAAAATTTGAGGGAGGGAAGGGGGCCCACAATAAAAACCTGCACTGAGGCCCATCTCTCTGTTCCTCTGCCACTGGTCAAATATCATGTGCAGGCTGTTTCCAGCACAGTCTATTGCCTGTTGAGTTGGAGAGCAGTCTGTTGTGGTGCATCATGGCCAATAAATCCTTTTAAAACCTCTTCAGAACTTGTTTTTGAGATCTAATTGCTCCCAAATATACAGTTTGTTCCTAGTGCTGCTAGGGAACATTTTCTAATTTTGTGGATTTTTGCATAATATGTAGTTTAATTAGTTTTGAGTTTAGTTTGTTTATGTGAAGGAGTAGGTGTGTAAAAGCAGTGCAGGCTAGTTTCTAACCTTTTACAAACAGATTTCTCACAAATCATGAGTGATTTACTATTATTTCTTTTAAGCCTTTTTATTTGTGTTGGTGTTCTACTTATTTTAATTATTTCTCTTATATCTTGACAAGTATTTATTTTTCACTTTCTCTGAAAAGTTACTCCTTCTGAGAGTTCCTTCTCTGTTACCCTGTGTTATATACCATTCTTCTACTTTAATTGTGAATTCTAAAGTCTGAACACACAGTGCTGATCCCTTATTTTAGTTTTTTGGTTTGGGGTCAGTTTTGTTTGCTATTAATTTGTGTCACTTAAGCTGTGAAAAGCAGTTCTATATTTTTTCTATTGAAAGTTCTTTTTGTTGACTACTTTTCTGTATACAGTTATACTGTTTTGGTGAATTGCTCCCCTCTATTTTGTTGTTGGAGCTTGCCGCTGCATTGCGGTGTTCCTGTTTCAGTTTGATTTGCTCACCCTTTCCCTGTTACAGCATTGTTTACTAATTGACCCGTGCAATACGGGAAGGGGGGGAGGATCTTTTTAACCAGAAGAGGTGCACTAAGCTGAAGCTTGATTCCAGGTGTGACCTGGGAGCACAATGAAGATAAGTGACTTGCGCAGTGGCACACAGTATGCAAGTGGGGGCTGTGGGACTCAAACCCAAGACTTCAGGTTTGCAGCTCTGAGCCTTAAACCACTGCACCTCCCAACATAAAAAAACTACATATTAATATAGCAAATGTCAAAAAATTGTTGGGCCCACCAGACTCCAGATTGTTGCGGGCAACTATGTTTGTTAATTTTATATTGTCTCCTCTGCCCTCTTAGGTAACCAAAATTGTACTAGTAAGTACTAACACATTACAGTTCTTCAGTTGTCCAGACACCGCTGATCTATAGCCCTTTTTGTGAGGTGTTCTGTGCTGTTGTTTCTCAGTTCAGTTTTGCTTATCCCTACCCATACCTACACAGTTATTATGCAGTTGTTCAATTCCCATCCCAGGCCATTACCCACCTGAGAAACTGTCATTATATTAAGAACTACTTCGCTATTTTTTCAGAGACACTGACCATCCATGTTGGGGGAGGTGTTGCCTGTCATTGTTTTATTTAAAGTAGGTTACCTGTGCCCTTTTTTCCCCATGTTCCTTAATTCCTGTTTGGGAAAGAAAAAAGTAACTTTGTTTTTACTAGAAAAGGCTACCATATACAGTATTAGTAGTACAGAGTGCTGCTACCTGTCCTGATTGTGTTTGGACTTGGAAGCCAGTAGGGCAGGTGTGAGGTGTTATTCACAAATTACACAGTCACTTAGTAATATATCCTTTCTTGATTTACTCCCAGAGAAAGGCAAAGCTTTGAACAAACATACAAAAATGCCTGCTAAGAGATGGTTCAGTACAGGGAAATGTGTCAGGGGGTATTAAGAAGCAAAGAAATCTGTTGAGGAGAATACAACTTTAGTTCCACTTCCCAAAAGCACTAGTATGTCAGCATCAGTGACTTCTGTGGGCTCTGGTGGCATGGCAGGTACCAGCAAAGGAGTTGTTCGAAGTACTGACATAAGTGTGTCTTACTTTTTTACGGTCAAACTGTTGCATCCATGTTGGTGGGGGATGATAATAAGAAGAAGGGAGACACTGGCACTGGTACAGGAACAGTGGTCCAGAAGGAGGGTGATACATCTGGCAATGTGAGTGTCCCTGTTCCTGCTGGAGTTGGTGGTGGTGATAGTGTTCAGATGGATAATCCTGGAGATATTGATAGTCAGCCCCCTGAGGAGTTGGTTGCATAGTAAGAAAAAGTTTCTGTCCAAAAAGACAGTGATAGGGAGGAGGAGGAGGACATCAGCAGCATCGGTGCTGATGAGAACATGTGGGAGGATCCCCCGTGGGAGCTAGTGGTTAAAAAGGTCAAGGGTGATGTAGGCCATTTACATGCACAGCATGTGGGTCGGGCTGTCAGCAAGCCTATCAGCAAGCGTCTAAGCAGTCAAGTTACCCCCTCCCAAAAGTAATCTTTCGGAAGTGATGAAGGCAGCCCAAAAAGCACAAACTTAAATGCCTCTTTTTCAGCTGTCCCAGTCCCAGTTCTATGTTAAGTCCAGAGGTCAAAAGTCCCTAGTTTGGGACTTTTACATGCTTGATCCAGTTGCTTAGACCATAGCAATATGTCAACTGTGTCAAGCATGTGTCAGTCGGAAAAAAAAGGGGAAGCCACATAAGCACCGGTGGCCAACATGCCCACTGGAAAAACAGGCACCCGCTGTGCTGGCAGCAATACCAGAAGAATGCCAGAGCTATTGGTGGGATGTCCCTTGGCAAGTTAAATGTAAATGAGAGCAGTGCAATACAGCAGGAAGAGGGAGGGCAAAGTGGGTCGGTGGAGGAGGAGGATGAGCAATCCTTTGCTCTCTTGAGTAGTGGGCATAGCAGTGGAGGTGCCACTCCCAGTCCTTTGACTCAGAAAAGTATACCACCACCCCCAAAATCAACCAAAATAACTGGTTTCATGTGGTCTGCACATCCTCAAGAGTCCCAGCTTTAGGCACTTACTTCTTTCTCACCTCTGTTTGTATGTGTTACATAAATATGCACACCACATCCCTGTGTGAGTATTACAAGTAAATATTTGTGTTGCTATTGGGTTGTGCATTTGAGAAAAAGCAATGTGCTTGGGGACAGCCCAGGTTCCAGTTGTCTCAATGGCGTAACTGGTTAGCACAATCAGAACGGTATTCCGGGTGGCCTGGGTTCATGTCCCAGCTGAGGCACTTACTTCTTTCTCGCCTCTGTTTGTATACATCCCCAAGAGTCAATTGTTACCCTTAAAAGAACAACATTGGTGCCACAAGCAGAGCATTCTGGTTGAACAGCCCCAAAGATGCAGCACACATTGAACGCCATTCTTGAGCAGCAAAATACCCCTACCCCCCAAATCATGCAGCTGCACACAAGTTAAATGCTGCCACTGATGAAATGCTGGCCATCAATCTTTTGCCATTCTTGTGTGTGGAGAATACAGGATTCCACAGGTTGATGGCCTGTGCCTGTCCCAAATGGCAGGTTCCATCACAAACCTATTTCTCTAAGCATGCCATGCCAAAGCTGCACAGTAGAGTTGCTGATTCCATAAGACATGCAATGAAGCATTCTGCATCAGAATATATTGATCTTAGCATGGATATGTGGACCAGTGGATAAACAGTAGCAAGCTCGTATCTATGTATAATGGCACACTGGGCACAGGTACCTGGGGTGGTATTTGAGTTTTAGCCTAGAAAAACCTGCCTGAAGCAAAATCGTGGTGGTAGCAACACCCCTGGAATTTGGCAGCATGCAACTCTGAGTATGAAAAGTGTTACTGGTTCTCACATGGGTGGGAAAATGCTTAATGTTCTGATGGATGAGATTGATAAGTGGCTACAGACACACTCATTTACAGCAGGATTTATCGCAGGTAACAATGGCTCCAATGTAATGAAGTGCATTAGTGATGGTGTTTTTTTCAGGGTGCCCTGTCTGGCACACTGCCTTAATCTTGTTGTGCAGCAGTTTCTAAATCATGCAGATATTAAGGAAAATTTGACTGTCACCATCGCATCTGTGTGCACTTTGCCCATTCTGCAAAGGCCCGTGATCATCTATATGAGCTACAGTGCAATAACCGTCTGCCTACACACTGTAAGAAGCTTGATGCTGTCACCAGGTGGAACTCCATGCTGTACATGATTGATCGGCTTTATGAACAGTATAAGGCTGTTATGGAATACCTGCTGGTGCACACCACCCAGGACAGTGCTGGAGTGTCCATCGTTCTAACAATAGAGCAGTGGTAACAAATGGATGGGCTAATATGCCTTCTGCATCCATCTGAGCATGCGACACAGGCAGTGAGTGGGGACACTTCCTGTATAAGTCAGTCCATACCCCTTATACAGTATGTGTGCTGAGGCAGACACTAGTTAATGTCCGATAACAGATGGAGGTAAGTGGGGATCATAGTAGTTGTGATCTAATGGATCACATGAGCCACATGCTAGACAGCAATACCCATATTTCCAGCATTTTCCAGTAGGATTAATTTGCAATTGCTACCATTCTTCATTCATGCTACAAACATGGCCTGCCTTCTATAATTGAAGGAGGTTGTCAGGGACTACAAAAGTTGACCGAGAATTTCATTAGATGGGTGTCTGGTGCATAGATGAAAAAGGCACATAAGACACAAAGTGCACATAAAATTGTTGTTGCTACCACCACCAGCAGCTCACAGCCAACCCAATTTAACAAAATGGGCAAGGTACAGTGGAAAATGGCAAATAAGTCCATTTGGGATGTTCTCTATCAGGTGGGAGTGGAAGATATGGAAGAAAAGGAGGAGGAAACAGGTGAGGCAGCCAGACTCGGGGCAGCAGAATGAATGGTGGAGGCCTACATGGGGTACACAAAGCACCTTGCCATTACTGATGAGCCAGTGCAGTACTGGAGCAGCAAAGTGACTGATCGGTCAACACCAATAACAGTTGCTGTTAAATATTTGAGCTGCTCACCATCCAGTGTCTGTGTGGAATGAGTATTTAGTTCAGCTGGGGCCATTGTGCATGACTGGAGGACCAACTTGTCACCCAAGAATGTGTCCATCCTAACATTCATCAAAATGAACGAAGGGCACTTTCTGTATAACACAGTGATGTCAATGGTGTTGCCACCATGAACTGTGTCTTGGTGATGATGATGACAATCAAGATGTCACCTCTGCTAAGGCTTCCACCTGCAGCGAGGTGGATGAAGCAGCAATTCTGAGAGAATTTCCTCCTGGTGACAACTCCAGTCTTGAAGACTGTGAGGGCTGCTTCCTGTAGGATGTGACAGTGGAAGTGGAAGTGGAAATGGAAGTGGAAGTGGAAGTGGAATAAGGCTGAAGTTACTATTTGGAACCCCCCGCCCCAATCACTGTCAACTCAGTATATTGTTATAAATTATTTTTATACATTTATCATTGGATTTGTTATGGTTGTGTTATCTGATGTTAATCAGTTTAATTTGATCACCCTTGCCCTAAACTGTTAGGGTCCCTGCCCTATATTAAGGCAGCAGTCAAGTTACCATAACCATAAACAAGTAGCATTATTATAATAAATAATATCAAAATACACATTTTATTTTGATTTCCACTAACCCTATCCTGAAGCAAGATATGTTGTCTTGAAGCCTTTAAAACTGCCCACACTAGAAGGGGCACATGCCACACATGCCCTGCCCTGACAACTGCCACGCCCATGCACACCATGCAACAAATAAAATATTTTGTACCACTTACTATCCATGACATGTTGAAGAACCCTCCTAGTACAAGCATAATATGAGTGTAGCACATTCATTCAACTGGTAACACCAATTGAAGAGATTTTGCAAAATGGTGAACATTGGTGGCCATCTTTAGTGATGTGAGTTATAAATTACAAAACAATCTTAAAAGAAAGACTTAACAACACCCAAATTCCCCAAAAAGGGTAATTATATTAAGTACTATCATAGTACGTGCACAGAAAAAGAGCTGATTTCTACAGGGGAGGTGTTTGCTGCCTGCAGTTTGGTTTTTAAATATTCTTAATCACTCCAGCTCTGCTAACTCACATGTCAATAGACACTGGCCCCCTCCACACCAATAATTACTATACTAACCACCATCTCCACCAACCATATACATATATACCTCCACCCTGAATGTATTGTTTAATCATTAATGAGACCAGTGGCCTACATCACTGTTCAAGCAACCCGCTCTGTCTTCCACCACCAGCTCCCATACATGTAGTCATCTCACAGACGTGGGATGATGAAAACTCACCAGAGCAAAACGACCTAAACAGGAACAACAAAAAGAAACATGATGAATAGTTGTCTATCTGCATACCCAGTGTTAGCAAGCAACTTACCTTACCCGGTGAATGTAAACTGCTAACATTTCCCCCAGAAGGAACATGCAGTGCACATGAAGTACAGCAGCAATAAGCATCCTCATTCCCCTAAAAGCACTGCGTACCTGAAAATAAGATAAAAAGAACAAATTTTGAAGATTGGTACAAGTACCCCCCCCCCAACCCAATAAAAATGAAGGAATACTTACCTCAGGGACTGGCTGTGAAACTGGAACCATTCTGCAGCTACATGAAGTGCCTACATCTGATCATCATCAGCAGGAGTGGGAGGTAACACATGCACCAGAACCGAACCTCTAGACTATAGTAACCCCAGCAATGAAAAATGAAATACTTACCTTTGGTGTTGGGAAATGTGGTGCATTTCAACTTCTGAATCCTAGCATGATGAAGCTTCCTGGGCTTGGCATCATGATGTAATCCTCTGCCAACTGGGAAATAATGGAAAAGCAGTACAAACATATTAGATCTCAACAGGCCACAATATCAACCCACCCCACACCTCTCTTGCACAGAACAAAAATGAAACATATAGAAGTACTTACATGTGTCGCAGCAGCAGTGTGTCTGTGAGGATGATCCATCAACACCAGCCAAAACATTACTTGTCGTGGCAAGTTGGCAACCAGTCAGAGCAGCAGGCAGGAAGTTACAGCACCCCAAAATCTCATTCCCTCCACAACGTACAAATTACAACCACAGCGTCTCCACAGCCAAACAGGACAGCACTGGCAAATGAATATTATAGATTTATCTCAATTGTGTAACCAGCAGCAGGAGGCAGCAAGTGTGACTAGCAGCAGCATTTTGTAAGAGGAATTTTCTCAGTGTGGCCCTGCGACCACCACTTGCCATGTTTGCTATTTCATAATTGCCACAATAATTGTGTCTCCCTTCTCTCACAATTTTGTCATGTTACATTTCTGGACTTCTAAGGCCTGTTCTGCACAGCACATCAGCAAGCGGCAACACGATTCCTACTGAAATCATTGTTCAATGGTGGACAAAACTGCATTTTTTGGCTGGGTGGTGGTGGGGCTGTACAAAATGTCTGGACTGAGACTGCATTTACGACTCAATTTTCTGTAAAATTTCTCATGTTACATTTCTGGACCTCTAAGGCTTGTTCTGCACAGCATAGCAGCAAGCAGCAAAAAGATTAATCCTGACAGCAGTGTTAAACTGTGAACAAACGTGCACATTTTGGGCCTGGTGGTGGGGTGGCAGTATAAAACATCAGGACTGAGGCAACAATTGTATTTCAGTGCTGTGCGAAATTTTCTCGTGGTTTTTCTTGAATTATAAGGTCTGTAGCAAACTGGTGCATTAAAAGAATCTTTCCGCAGGAGAAAAGCAGTTTTGCACTATGGCCACCACTTGACATTGTTGGGTACTTCATAAGTTCCATGACAATTCGGTTTCAGTTCTCTGTGGATTATTTTTGTCATGTGTGGAGGGACACCATTTAACATTTCTGGCAAGTGCAGGACACATGTTAAGCACCAAAATCAGATTTGTGTTTAACTTCACTGGAAAATTGCTTATGTTTCTGAGCTTGTTGTTTACATCTTTGAAATGTTGCATACAACATCAGCTGCCACAATATCACTTAGCATTAGGAAACAATTTTTATGTTTGCTTGTACGCATGTGCAAGAAACATAATGCCATCATTAGAGTTTTCGGAGGTGTGTCACCCCCTCTTCCAATTCAGTCAGTTTGTTGGCAGGCGGGGCCCCAGTCCGCCAATGCATGCTGGAGCTGTCTATGACATGCTCCAAAATGCAGTGGCATACAGTTGAAAGGGGAGCTACGCTTCAGTGAGCAGTGATAAGATATCGCCTGCTCATGGGCAGCTCCCCTACACACACACACACACACACTGTATAGCGTGAGGCGCCCAATCCCCGTCGGCTGCTGCAAGCTCCCCTGCCCCCCAAAGCCTTCCAAATGCCATGCTGGGTGCCCACCCCAGTGGCAACTCATGATATAGCCGACGGGGTGCCCAATCCCCGTCGGCTCCACTGTCCTCCCCAGTTCAGGGTGCCATGCTGGGAGCCCACCCCAGCGTGGTAATAGATGTTTTGGCCAACAGAGGTGCCCAATCCCCCATCGGCTCTATGGCCCCCCTAACCGTCCTTGTGCCATGCTGGGAGCCCACCCCAGCGTGGCAAACGTCTCGCGTCATCATGTAAGAAAAGAAAAAGCTGTAAAGGAAAAACGGTCCCACATAGTCTCCTTGCACCCCCCACAACCCGCACCCACCCACTGCACACCCTGCCTCCCTACACCCCCCTCACCCCATACTTACCTCCGGAGTCCGGCGCGACGAACTTCGGTGGACCGGGAACACGTCTGCACTCTTCAAAGCAAACCGCGAACTGAGGAAATGCCGGTAAGGTGTATAATGGGATAGATAGGGTTTTTTCAACTTTATTGCATATCTCAGGTATTTTTTGGAATTTTTGCACCAAATTTTCAACACAGGGTTTTTGAGACCCCTTCTCATGAATGCTGTCACTGTCATGGCATTATTCGGGCCCGAAGGGTGATTTTGCAGTGACTGTGCGAAATCACCTTTTGGGACCAATTAATGAAATGACACTGACAGTGTTCATAAGGTGGGCTCTCAAGAAGCGTATTTTGAAAATTTGGTGGAATAATTCCAAAAAATGACTGTTTTACGAGCATGCGTTGCAGAGTTCCTACGAAGGCTCGTAAGTTCGTGAATTTTCAATATTTTCCTCCAGATTTTCAAGATTGACATTTTACCACACTTCTTAGGAGCAGTACAGCTGTCATTTTCATCTCACCCAAAAGCAGTTCACCATGAAGCATAATGGCGCAGTCGGTGTGCGAAATCAATGTATGGACAAATTAAGAAAATCACATGACACTGTTCATGAGCAGAGGTCTTAAAATGGGTATGTTGAAAATCTGGTGAAAAATTCCAAAAATGACTGTTTTACGAGCATCGTTGTGCAGTTCCTACGCACGCTCGTAAGTTCGCGAATTTTCAATATTTTCACTCCAGATTTTCAACATTGCCATTTTACCACACCTCCTTATGAGCTGTACAGCTGTCATTTTTCACATCTTGCCCAAAATGTGTTTCCACCCATGTAGTGCATAGTGGCGCAGTTGCTGTGCGAAATCAATGTACGAGACACATTAAGAAAAACCCAGTGACACTGTCCATGAGAAGAGGTCTTAAAATGGTTATGTTGAAAATTTGGTGAGAAAATTCAAAAAAATGACTGTTTTACGAGCGTGCATTGCGCAATTCCTACGTACACACGTAAGTTCGCGAATTTTCAATATTTTCACTCCAGATTTTCAACATTGCCATTTTACTACACCTCCTTATGAGCTGTATAGCTGTCATTTTTCTCATCTTGCCCAAAATGTGTTTCCACCCATGTAGCGCACAATGGCACAGTCGGTGTGCGAGATCAATGTACGGGCCAAATTAAGAAAATCACAGTGACACTGTTCATGAGCAGAGGTCTTAAAATGGCTATGTTGAAAATTTGGTGAAAAATTCCTAAAAATGACTGTTTTACAAGCGTGCATTGCGCAGTTCCTATGCACGCTCGTAAGTTTGCGAATTTTCAATATTTTCAATCCAGATTTTCAACATTGCCATTTTATTACACTTCCTTATGAGCAGTACAGCTGTCATTTGTCACATCTTGCCCAAAAATGTGTTTTCGCAGATGTAGCGCACAATGGTGCAGTCGCTGTGCGAAAGCAATGTTTGGGACAGATTAAGAAAATCACAGTTATACTGTTCATGAGCAGAGGTCATAAAATGGCTATGTTGAAAATTTGGTGACAAAAGTCCATAAACTGACTGTGATATGAGTGAGCATTGCACAGTTTCCACGCACCCTCGTAAGTTCATGACTTTGTAATATTTTCAATCCAGATTTTCACCAGTGGCATTTTTCCACACTTCCTTATGAACAGTACAGCTGTCATTTTTCACAACATGGCTGAAATGTGTTTTCACACTTTCAGCGCAGAGATGCGTGGTCGCTCTGGGAAATCATTGTTCAGGACAGATAAAGAAAATCACAGTGACACTGTTCATGATCGGAGGTCCCAAAATGCCTGTGTTGACAACCTGCTGTAAAAATATCCCCAAACTAATTACATTACGGGTGTGCGTTGCACAGTTTCTATGTACGCTCGTGACTTCACCATTTTTTTAAATATTTTAACTGCACATTTGCAACATTGCCATTTTTTACACCTCCCCATGAACAGTACAACTGTCATTTTTACATCCTGTTCAGAATGTTTTTGCACCTGTGGTGCTAAATGCCATAGTTGTTGTGCATAAGCAACTTTTGGTTAACAAACTGATATTGCCACTGTTCATGAGGTGGGGTCACAAAAAAAACATTTTGAAAATTTGGAGTGAAAATACCAACGAATGCCTGAGGTATTAGGGTTTCCAACCATAACGCCCAACCCTGTAGAGAATGACAGGCATCAGGGATGTGACTTGGGATTCTTGCCTGTAATGCTCATACCATTTCACACCCTGCAGCCAGTGACAGGCATCGAGGCATGCCTTGGACTCTTCGGACCCAAAGTTCACCCCATTCTTCTATACCACACCCATCTCACCGTATTTCCTGATGGAATGGGGTGCGCATAAGGGCCGAAGACCCCAAGGCACATCGTGACACTTGTCAGTGTCTGCAGGGTAGGGTGTGATGAAATGGCGGCCTTTATGCCTGACAACCCAAAGGCACACCCCAATGCCTGTCACTCTCTGCAGGGTGGTGGTGGGGTTGGCTTCAGTTCAATACTTCGCTGCCATTCCTATTATGCAGCTCTGTAACTTCTGCACTACCAATGCCAATGCCAGCAAGCAAACATTCAGCATTGACAAATGCTTGTTTTAATAGGGACAATACTTGACATTTGTGGATAGGAGGAGGAAACGTTAAAGAGCAGCTGATGTCTTCAACAGAACTTTCACAAAACATAATGTTTAGACACAGTTCAGTTTGTATTTCACATTAGTTCTGTATGTCTCCACCCCATTATTTATTATTGAGGACGTTTGCATGAAAACAGGAGCATTGCTCCTGAAAAATGTCATCTATTCCAGTTGCTTTCTCCCTGCCTGAGGTCATAATGCACACAGTTACTCCGATGGCAACAGATTGTGATGTAACAACAGACAATTGAGACTTTAAGTAGGGAATAAGCTATGGAGGTAGATGAGCTCAAAGGGCTAAAGATCATGTATTCATGTACAATTCCTCAATGATAAATAAATGGGAAGAGAAAGCTATAGAATACATATGGAATGCAAGCTGAATTGTACCTAATTATTATGTTTTTCAAAGTTATCTTAGAGGCGTCACCGGCTCTTATAAGAGTAATGCAAAAAATAATAAGGTAAGGTGTTTATGGGTACACAGTATGGACTATAACACATGACAGGCAGGGTCAGGACAAGGGGAATGCCATGGAAAGGGAAAAGTAAGATAGAGAACAACAAAAGGGATTGAATGATATAGGGAGCAGAACATAACTAACAAAATCACTGGACAAAGAAAGATGCTCTAATACAAAACAAAGAAACAAAAGGCCTTAGAGGAAGGAAGATTAGAGGACAGAAAAGATTTTCTTGAGCGTTTTTTAATTTTTATGTATATGTATATATTTTTTTTTTTTGGGGGGGGGCATTGCTAAGAAGACAGGATAGAAAAAAGAAAACAAAAAAGATTAACTACTACTGCCACTGTCACTGCCATCAACATACATTTCTGTCAGGATGCTGAGAATTTTGTCTGTGCTGGTCTGCATTTTCCACATTTCCTCCCTGGCCTCATGGAATTCTTGGCAGAATGTATTAAAATCCTGCCAAAGATGTTACACCTCAGCTAGGACAGTGGCCACGTCTGCCTGGGTGACTGGGGCTGCCTGTGCTGGTGCTGGCTGTTGACATGGGTGGCGGGGTGCTGCTGGTGCTGTGGCCTCCTCCAACTGGTACTGTGAGCCCTCCAAAGATGGCTCACAGTCACGCCTACTTCCTGCTGATCTTCCGTATTGTTCCACCCACTGGTACTGACTGCTGCTGGTGCTGCTGCCACCTCTCACTGTTTGGCCTCCACTATGCCTGGTGGTGGTTAATTTTGTGGCTCCTCTGGCCACCAGTGCCAAAGTGGGACCCCTTCTTTCCCTACCATTCTGTCTGCCCACACAGCTTGCAGGTGACTATAGTGTCATCTGCAGTGTTTGTTTTAAAAAATACCCAGACAGCTGACAATCTTTGTTGGTGTGGTGGGGGGTGCTCCAGATGATGATGTCCCAGCCCCAGGTTCCATATAATGCTGCTGCTGGGGAGGGGGCACAGTCTCCTGCAGCTGAAGGGCAGGGGGCATAGTCTCCTGCTGCTGCTGGGGTTGGGGGGAAACAATAACCTCCTGCTGCTGCTGCTGCCAAGTGGGGGCCAGGGACCATAGCTGTCTGCTGCTGAACACTAGTCTCACTCACCTCCATGGCTGGTTGTGGGGTTTTCTGACTCACAGGCACTGCTTGAGCTTGAAATGTTCACTGGTTAAGGCGACAAACAGTTGCCCGTGCCCTTTTCTATCCATGTTTTATCTCACACACACACACACTTTACACTCACAGAAAGGAAATTATAAACACACCAGCTATCCTAAAGAAAAGAGTACAAACCTATTATTTTTAAAGTAAATACTATTTATGTAACTGTCTGTAAAACACAGAATAGCACACAATCAGAAACTCTGTTGCTGCCTGCTTTTCCAGCTATGTAGCAAAGGAACTGAATTTCCTGCCTGATTACAGTCACCCATGTGATCTGCAGAGTAAATTACATGGCCAGACCAATTTCGCCTAATAATTACACAAGGCAAAATTTACGGTGAAACTGACCAGTGAAATTTCGCTGTAAGTACATAATTACACAAATTATTTCACAGGGCTACATTCAAGATTTTGCCGTCATTTTGTTGTCAAATTAAATTTTGCAACATCTCTACTCCTCATTCGTAACTGATAAAATGGCCTAATTGCTATTTACACCATGAAACATTAAATGATTTTTTTTCCCTGTATATTTTCTCTCCTTCCTAGGCACGGTCGGCAAGTCATCCTGACCTATCCCCCGGACCCTAACCCGAGATCAGGCCACCTCCTCCTAACTCCCACAGATTACCCCCTGTGGTAGGGCAGCAAGGAGCTACCCACGGCTCTGATCGCCTAGAGAGCATCCAGCTGAGGAGGCACCATTCAGGTCAGGCCACAGAGGTTGGAAGATCAAACTGCCTGACCTGTGCCCATTGCTTCGTCCAATTTTCTCCCTGTGGAGTGCAGGCATGCACTAATGTCAGGACACAGCATGCCGACGTCTGCTGCACTCCGCCCCTTTGTGGCACTGCTCTAGTAGTGACCCTGGTTGTCAGCAGGGGCCGCTACAGAGCGGTGACTCCCTGGATCCCTCCCTGGAATAGGAGAGTAGTCCTCCGGATGGTCAATCCCATCCCACCCCTGCCAACCCCTGGCGGTCAGGGCTTGCATCCGAACCTGGGTTGCCAGCGTGGTGCGAGGTGTGGCATCCAGGGCCTCAACCCTCAGCATCACCGGGCCAGCACATCAATTGATTTTTGTCTGTTGCATACACCTGCCTGTAAGGGACATAAGGAATATGCACGGAGTAGTCCATTATAAACAGGTTCTACTGTACTGTTTGTTCTGGTGTGCCTTTGATTTTGGTCATGTGTCTCCAGATTTGCTACTGCCTTTTCTCTGATTTGTGAGTCGGAAAGTTGAGAGGTATGATAGAGAGTCAGTAATCTGGAATCATAATACATAATTCTCTTATGATTTCTAAAGCTTTTGGATTAAACGTCACTCTTTTTCACATACAGTAAAAAGGAGCTCCTTCAGTAGTCACTGCTGACAGAGGTCCTTCCTCTGTGAGAGGCAGCTGGGAATGGCACTGAGATGTTTGCAGCATGAGGAGAACTGAACCTCCAGCATTGCTGATTGGATGATGCAGGTCATATGGCTTGCCAAGAACTTGGTCATGCTTTGTGTGTGCTCCCAGAGAAAAGCACTGCATCATAAACATAAGATTGCCAATGGGCTGAAGTGAAACCAAGTTCCTTCTGATCTGCTTCACTGGTATCCTAAATGTTGGATTCTTGAATGTTCACTAAATTTAAATTTGGCATCAGCTTGTCCTTACATCCAGTCAGCTACAGTTTCATATTCAGAAATACTTCAGCCATTTAGAAAAAAGAAATGGAACCAACAGATTTTATGGACATTGGAGAGGAAAGCCGCTAGTGGGGGTAGCATAATAATAATAGCTCTTGTTGCACAGTGGAGCATGCTAAGATGCAATGCAGTACCTTGCAGCATTACTATGGAGTGCTGCAGTATGATGGAGGGAACAATGAAATTCAATGGCAGTTAAGCCCTTTTGTCATGCAATATTTTTTGACATGTCATTTACTGCAATGTACTGCATTGCATTCTGGATGTCTTCACTTGTACATGCATATACTTTATTTCAGCTGGAATTATCACACCACTGTGGCTTCTTTCCAGTGCTGGCTCAGCTCAAACTGCATTTCATCAAATTCCCAAAAACTGTCTTTCTGATATCTGGCACCAGGCAGAGCAAGGCTCCAACACACACCTATATTCAAAACTCTGGATGGCAACGTGCTTGGACAGGTACCTTTCTTCAAATACTTACAGGTGTGGCTGGATCAGAATCTCAGTTTTTCCAGAGTCACCAGAACAAGATGGTAAAGAAATGAAAAAACTGAGGCTGACTGCATATTTTGTGAAACATGTTTGCTGTTGAGAAATGCCAGTCAGCTTTTACTGTATGTGACAGATACAGTAAAATCCAATTTGTGGGGGTATAGCTTCACTGCCAACAAGATGGCATCTTAATTGTTTTACTCTTCCCTCTCCTGTCACAGTCTACAGACAACCTACAAGTAGACTGTCCCTGTTTAGTAATCCAAGTGCACCTACATGATTGTCAGTGTCATCTGCATCCATATGTGGTCTCCCGAGGTCTGTTCGCTGCTGTTGTTCTTCGGTTCCCATGTGTTTCTTTTGTTCATCTCCTTAGCCACGTGGCCCAGGAAAATGATGCTTCCCACCTCCTCAGCACCCTCCAACAAACTGGACAATCTTCAAGAAATCCAGACATGTTTTCACAGCTTCTCACTGAAATAGTTGAAATTAAAACTCAGAACCTCTGTACTGGCAAATACATAGTCTCTCTGTCTCAGTGTGCAAGCCCTGTGGAGCCACAGATTGATCTCCTGGACATCACTTTGGAGCAGATGGTGGCTCACCTCCATGAGCAGTACTACACCATTTGCCAGTCATGGGACCAACTGGAAGACCTGAAAAATCAGGATCGCCTCAAAAATCTACACATCATCGGGTTCCCAGAGGGTGCAGAGGGCAAAGACACCAACAACTTTTTGCAGTGTGTCCTCCTGGTGGTTCTGCAGCATCAGTGGCCCTCTCCCCTGAAGCTGAAAAGTATGCACCACTCCTTAATGCCACCACTCAAACCTGGACAAAGATCTCAACCCATACTTGTAAAGTTTCTGAGGTACACAGTTAAAGAACGTGTTATGCAGCTGGCCCAAGAAAGGAGCCATCTGATGTGGCAGGCTCACTGAATCTAAATTTGCCCAGACTTTTTATCAGCCTTAATAGAGTGCCATAGAGCTTACACCCAAGCCAGACATGGCCTGATGTGACCAAAGGTTCCCTACTGCCTTCACTGTCCTGTGACCCACCGCATTACCAGAAATGGTGTTCATTACTCATTTTACAGCCCTGAGTCAGCTGAAGACTTTATCCAACACTCCTGACTAGAGGTCCAGTTACCAGACCCCTCTCAACAGAACAGCCCATAGGAAGTGGACACAGCCAAGGCCAGTCTATCACTTCAGCTGAAGCCTGACTGGCCCTTCCATCATAATTCATCAAACCTCCAGACAATGGCCTGTGGATCCCTATATACCAGAGAAAATGGTGCAGCACCACACAGAAGAGGAACAGCATTTGGAAAAAGAGGTGTTCACCCTTGCCCAGACTCCGCAGTTGCAGCCAAATAAGAGACCATAATGCCTCGTCTGACAGTTCAGATGACAAGGCCACTGAGAACCATTATGCTCCCTTGCATAAGCTCTAAGCAACAGATTATCCAGAGCCCAGATCTCAACACTTAAAATCTCCTGTCGCTAGTCAGCCTATGGCACCTTCTGCCTCTGGGCCTCAACCAGAACACACCCTGCTTCTTCTCAGCTCAGAGAAGACTCATCTGTGCACATATGCCACTCCTGCTGCTGCTGCTTTTACTGTAACTCCAAGTGCTCCACTCCAAGATCAAGGATGAAAGACTGGTCTGCAACTGTTGCCCTAAAATGGAAGGTTTTATAGGTTTTTTCTCACTTTCTTTACCCTGATCCCCATATGAAGCAAGTAGGACACTCCACCAATTAAGCCCTGCACCTTGTATTGGGACATAAAGTGGCAATGTCACTGCTGGAACAATCTGTGTGAACTGCACTAGACTTTGCTCTCAAGTATACTCAGGGTCCCTTTTAACTGGCCCACACTAACCTCTTTTCTTTTTCTCATCCCTAGGTTATGGCTTCATCAGTTATCTGAATACGTGTTTGCTATCTGTAATGCATGATGTGCATGTTGAGGGGAAGACTACCTAACTTGAAGCCTCACCTTTCCTGTGAGTTTCATAGTTACCAAGTGCTCTTAGTTTACCTCTCTTATGGATGGGGTAGCCCCACCCGTTCTGTCCATCACAAATTGGCGGTGAGTGCTGGGCCTCAGTGTAAGGTAGGCCCATCATCTAGCCTGCACTTCCACCAAATAAATACCTTACAGTCTCTGTACAGTCTGTCCAAGGCTGACACTGTACCATCTTGTTGTCCATCACTGCCATCCTCCAGGGAGTTTGCCGGCTTTCTGCTACAGACTCTTGCACCATTGAGGGACACTGTCCACCTAACTTGGCAATGGCTAACTCTTTGACTTCATTGCTGAAGTCACTTCTGCCTTGCATTTTTAACTCTGCATGTCAGAACTACAATGCATTTTCAAAACTCTGTTCTAGTTTTTGTTTTCTTAAGCTAATGTTTGATTGTGGGCGGGGGGCAGACTGCACCTATAACCTAATCCAGACATTTGGCATGCCAGTCTGGTCTACCCACAGTGTATGGATCTATGGTTCTAGAAAGGAGTCAAAGGTTTCAGAGTTGTATTTGTTAGGTATTCTCCTTCATTGCATTGTTCTGTATATAGTTTCGGTGTCCTTGTTGGGACCACTTCTGCAAAACTGTTGCCGCATAGCTATTGATACAGTACTTCTGTTGCCTGTACATGGGTTTGGATACAGCTTGGTTTCTGTGCTGTCCCTTCCACCCTCCCAATTCTTACAGGGTATACCTGCCCTCTTGAGATTGTTTACACAGGACTCCCCTACATTCCCTCGGTCATTAACTCATACCAGCACCGCTCACAATGATGGACATTAAATTGATATCCTGTAATGTGAAGAGGCTCAGCTCCCTTATTAAACATAAACAAGTGCTGGCTCACCTAAAGAAGCTCCACACCACGCTGTCATCTACTAAAGCAGCTAAGTTAAAATGGGTGTGGGTGGGTATAGAAATACACAATATTAGAGACTTTTGTTTTTCTTAAAAAAGAAATAACAAGAAATTCAAGGTAGAAAAAGAAATAAAACGAAAATAAAAACAAGAAAAAAGTTTACAAAATTGCTTATTTTTTTGGCAAAAACTAAATAAATGCTTGCAGCAGTTGTTGTTTAGGCTCTGTTATTACCACAGAGATGGTCTGCAAGGAAGTAGCAGCAGAATTTTCTGATTCACAAAACTTTTCAAGACCATAACATAATGCTGCTTAATACATTGTAGTATACTAGGAATGTGATTTCGAGTGTATATAAGGTCATTTTGAGGTATTTTATGAATGTAAATGTGATAACAAGAAATAAAAATACATTTTCGATGAATAAAGAGAAATAACAAGAAATTCCAGAAAAATAAAAAAGAAAAATTATAAAAAATAAAAAGAATATCGTGGGGCTCTAACAATATCCATACCTCCATCAAAAGAGGGGTATTCATCTTAATTGACAAATCTCTGAAATGACAGTGCACTACCACTGCTGTAGATTCTGAAGACAGGTGGATCATGGCTCTCTTGTCCACACTAGAGGGACCTCTACTCTTGAGTCTCTATGCTCCCAACCAAGATGACCGTCTTTCTTTCTCTTATTTCAATAAGGAGCTTACAAAACTTAACCCCCTATCTGCACCAGTTATAGTTGGTGGGGATATTAATCTTATCCTTGACCCTACCACTGATCGATCATCCTTGAATCTTGAGCCCCACCCCAAAGGATAAGCTACACGAAAGCTTTATACATGAACATTCTTTGATGGATGTTTGGTGCCTGTTGCACCCTGACTCTAGGGACTACTCTTTTTATTCACCTGTATATCATTCTCTGAGCAGAACTGATGCCTGTTTTACCTCAACACATATTTCCCAGGCCACTGTGGTTGCAGATATTCACCCTCTGTTCACATCAGACCATGCCACATCTCACTGACACTTGTCTGTGGTTCCCCATCTCCCAAATTCTTTTATTGGAGGCTCAACCCCCTCCTCCTCAAAGACTGACAGTTTGTATCCCGGGTTAAAACTGAATTACTGAAATTTTTAGCATCCAATGACAATGAGACAGTGAACAACCATACATTATGGAATGCTCTCAAGGCCTTCCTTTAGCTGCAGACCTGGGTTTGAATCTCATCATCCCCCACTTGCATACTGTGTGACCCTGAGCAAGTCACTTAACCTCCTAGTGCTCCCAGGTCACACCTGGAAACAAGATCCGGCTTAGTGTGCCTTTCCTGGTTAAACAATTTCCCCTTCCCTCCTTCCTTTGAGGCTGAACTATTGGTAATGCTGGCCACTGGTGAAAAAGCAGAGAATTGGAGGCCTAAACTCTGATGCAGCTTCTTGCAACATTGGAGCTGAGAAGTACAGACCTCTCTGAGATGATTCAGGTTAGGACATTACTTAATTCCCAGTACATCAGGAAGGCTGAACTTGCTCTTCCATGTGCCCACCATAAATACTAGGAAGGAGAGGATTGCTCCAGTAAAATATTAACCTATGGACTAAAGAAATTGCAAGACAACAGGCACATACCCGGCTTAAGATACTCAACTGGGTCCTTGTACAAAAGTCACCCTGAAATCAATAGGGTCATGAGAGACCTTTATTCCCAGCTCTACACATCCCAGTGAGCTCAACTTCTGCACAGATTTATGCTTATCTAGATCCCCTTCCCATACCTATTATCACACCCCAACAAACCACCACCATTGAGGCCCTTGTCTCCCTCGTGGAGGTGACCCCAGCTATCTCCACTATGAGCAAAAATAAATCCCGGTGGAGACGGCTTTCCCATTGATTTTTACCCAGCCCCACAAGATGTTTCCCTCTTCTTCTACAGGTTATATATTACTCGCTCAATATTCAAACCCTGCCCCCTTCCACCTGTGAGGTAGTGATTACAGTCTTACCTAAAAAAGGCAAGGACCCCACTTCCTCTGCAAGCTACTGCCCCATATCCCTTATAAATACTGCTGCCAATATCTTTGCAAAAATCTGGGCCCCCCAACTAGAACAGGTCCTACCCACCTCTAATCCACACATCTCAGACAGGATTCTTGAAAGGTCATCTTAGCTCAGACCATTTTCACACATTCTTCAATCTGCATTACCTGACAAAGTCCCTTTCTACCTCCACTGCAGCACTTACAGTGGACATTGAAAAAGCCTTCAGTTCCATTGAATGGTCATTTCTGTTTGCTGTCATATGTAAAGATGGCCTGGGGTCCCATTTTCTAAATGTTATGAAGACCTTTTATAAAGCCTCCAAAGTCAGACTCCTTACTAATGTCCTGTTCTCCATCCCCTTTCTCTCTTCTGTGGGACCTGACAGGGCTGCTTCTCATCCTTGTTATTATTTCTCCTAGCTAGTTTGTCTCTGGCACTTGTCCTGAGAACCCAGCCCAATATTCAAAGCGTCCAAGTGATACAGGCGGAGTATGGAGTATAACTCACTGCTCAATGAAGATTATTTATTGGTCCTTATGCAGGGTGATTACAAAGCATTTTCCCTCTTACAAAATCTCCACTCATATGCCCAGATCTCTGTCCTAACCACTCCAAATCCAAAATGTTACCCCTCAATGCTCTATACACTCCCTCTAATTTCAGCAATACCCAATGGAACTAGGTAGATCAGGGGATTTCCTACCTAGGAATCACTATCACCCAGTCTATGGCTGACCTGTTTGCAACTAATTTCAAGGCTCTGTTGGACAGCCTTCACACTGACATAGAGTTATGGAATGCTCTACATCTTTCCCTCACAGGGAAGATCATGAATTATGAAATTGATGTTAGTCCATAAAGTTTTATACCTCCTTGTTGCTATGCTTCTCAGTATCTCACATACCTGGTTTGCAAGGCTTGATCATACAATGGGACAGTTCTTATGGAATGGCAAATCTATCCCCCCCCCCGAGTCAGTAGAAACAAGATTAGAAAACATTGGTCGCAAGGTGGTTGGGGTCTCCTTCATTCTGAAAATTGCCACTTGGCAGGTAGCCCGGTGGTTTGCTCCCACCTGCCCCCACTCTTCCTTACTGGCCAACACTGAATGTTCTGTCTCCCCTTCATTACACCCAGAGCTCTCCTTATATTCTAAGATTCCCACTGTCCATCCCATTAATCCCACTATCCTCCCCTTGACAAAGTTTTGGAAGAAATTCACTGCTCAATCAGGCATGTCCTCTGCTCCCCTTCTCCCTGCTCCTTTGTGGCATAATCCCATGTGAACTATTGACAAAACAAACTATTTCCTGTCCCCTGTGGGAGCAGCGTGGTATAAGGTGGGTCACAAACCTATGTTTCTCTAACCAACTCTCCCTAATGTCATATACTGAATTAAGGGACAAATATGACCTTTCCCAAAATAATTTCTGGTGATACCTTCAAGTAATGCCTTCTATCATGCCACACCTCAGATCCCTCAACTCCAAGTCATCTACCCTCTTATCTTCACCTTTACATAAATGGCTATCCCTACCTAAAGGCCAAGCTGGTAGGTTTTACAAACTTCTGAAGGACAATGGTTCCAGCCTCACTAACTCCCTTAGAGAAAAATGAGAATCTGAGCTCCACATTACCATCTCTGAAGTGTTATGGCATAAATGTTGGCTTAGAACTGCAGAGATATCACTGCCCAATTAATCCAGCTCACAATTCTCTTTCACTGGTATAGGACTCCTCAAGTTCTCCATGCTATGTGCTTGATGCCACATGATAAATGCTGGAGATGCAACTCTGCTTCAGTGTCCTGTTCCCCTATTCTTTGGGACTACCCCCTTATTGGTATCTTCTGGTCTGAAATTCTCTTATACTGTGAAAAGATATTCTTACAGCATTTACTGTTAGATGCCCTCCTGGCACTCCTAGGTATTCTTCATCATTCCCTCCCTCTTTCTGACCTTAAGGTTCTCTGGGCCATCTCTGTTACTTTAATAGCTAAATGGCTATTGTTTAGAAGACAGAGAACTGCTGAGGTCCCCACTTTCAATCAGTGGCTCCACCTTATGGGCCATTTGGCCAACCCTGGAATGCCTGTCTTATCTGGTGCTGCATAAAATTCCTGAATAAGATAAAGGGTGGGCCCTCTACCTACCTATCTCAGGCCTCCTCAAGGTATGTATCTCTCCTCCTATTGTACTGTATAATGTTGAGGAGACTGGCTTATGTAATGTTTTAGGGCCTTTGAAGGATTTCCTTTTTTGAGGACAGTAATATTACTGACTCTTGGTACTACTCTCTACTTGTAATTGTGTATGCAACATACTGTACTTTATACCCAACTGGAACTTTCCTATACTTGATGATGTGTCTGTAACATTTTTTATGTATGTTTGTTACTTGCTTGTTTTGTTTTTTTAAACTTCAACAAAGAGTTTAATGTTAAAAAAATCCAACTTGTGCTAGGCACAGGGTTTTTCTCAAACATCTAATCTCATGGCGCAGAAAAAATAGCACCAATATTTCTTTTGCAGGGGGCTCCACCCCACCCTACCCCCTGATAAGGATTCTCAGTCCAGGGGGGAGTGGATCACAGGCAAGAAAAAAATATGTGGGCCCATGGAATACTGTTTCCATGGCCCCTCACATTAGTGTTAAAGTCCCAACTGGCAAAACTTTTTGGAGACTAGGATTAGAACCCTAATCTCTACTGTTGCTTAATCAAGCTGCTTTGTGTCCCAGCCCTCCACACCACTGGAGTAGCTTAGCCAAGCTCCTGGACTCTGCTGTCCTTGTCTGTATATCAGTACCATGGACAGTGACCAGTGGAGCACATATGGCTAACGCTGTGAATCTCTGCTCACTGTCCCTGGTAGTGCTATGTGGACTAGCACTCTCTTGACTGGCGCTATAAATGTAGCACTCATCTAACTGGGTACCATCTCATAATACTATCACTGTGATGTCCAAATGATAGTATTATCCGAAGAACGGTGACACAATTATAGTATTGCAGGGTTTGGATGTCAAGGCTTCCTTTGGGACAAAGTGACTATCCATATAGTACAGCAGGATAAATAAATTATACACTACACCTATAGTGGGCAAACTGGAGTCATGGAAATAATTTGGGCTCCAAGAAAACAAAATCACTTGGCTACTGGATCCAACATTGTATGTTTCAGACTATTTGAAAATCTGTTTATGAAGCTCAACTGTTCTGTGAAGAATTGGATGCTGTTGGATGTGCAAATCCAATTCTGAATTTCAGGTTTGTCTAGGAGTCACATGTAGGGTTTATTTTGACAGATATCAATTGTTTTAAGATGGCCTGTCACTTCAGGTGGAGGTACTGCATCAAGGCCATGAGGCATATGAATAAGGGAGCAAATAAACACATTCAGTTATAGTGCTGCTGAAAAGTCCATTCAGGAGCTAAAGGAGGAAAATTTTTGATGCCCATAATAAGTTTGTTTGCGCTCCGTGATATACATGGATCTTAATCTGACCAGCAGTGGGTCTAAGTGACCTCATCTCACCTGCTGCATTGCTGGATCAGCTGCCACACAACTGTATGTTGCCTTGGGCCAGATGTTCCAACTATTAATAAGTTCCTAACTGGATTAATGCCATGCTAATTGGTTATAGATCATTTGACAGCCTGTTGGGGCAGCCACTACTATATTCATACCCAAGGGTGGCATAACACCAAATGGTTAGCGCAGCTGCACTTAAAACACCACTGTGTGTGTGTGTGTGTATGTGTGTGTGTGTGTGTGTGCAAATGCTTACATAAAAGGCACAGTAGTATACTAAAAGTTTCCTACAAGTGCTGACAGGCTGCCAGTATAGCGCTGCTTAAAACTTCAAGTGCTCATGTTGTAACAACATGCTACACATAGTGCTTTGTTAAAAAAGGGCCCAGCATCCAGACAAGTCCCCTCTCTCTGTACCCATGGCTGCCATATTACATTAATGTATAATCCCTGGTAGTCTACTGGACCCCCATCCCACTTCCTGTCCACATACCTTATTTTGTTTAAAAAAGAAGCAATATCTGGTCATTTGTTTGGACTTCAGCAAGGCCTTTGATTTAGTTCCCCATGGAAGATTGGGTGGTAAGCTAAGTAATTTGGGGGTGGGCACTAAATTGGTTAATTAGATTGTGAATTGGCTGCAAGACAGACAACAGAGAGTAGTAGTGAGGGAAGAGCTCTCATCTCTGAGAGTTGTGATGAGTAGGGTGTCACAGGGTTGGTGTTGGGGCCAGTGTTGTTTAGGATTTTCATTGTGGACATCTTGCATAGTGTCAAGAATAAGATCAGTCTGTTTGCTGATGACACCAAGTTGGGTGTGGTGGTGGATGATATAGAAGGTTGGCAGGGGTTGCAGGATGATTTGACTAAGCTAGCGGAGTGGTCAGAGGTATGGCAGTTGGGATTTAGTGCAATGTATTACACTTTGGTGCAAAAAATCCTAGAAAGGGTTGCCAACGGGGGGGGGTAGAATGAAGCTATGTACCACCGAAGAGGAAAAGGATCTAGCGGTAGTGATAACAGCTAATTGAACAATTCAGTGCAGTGCAGGAGGGTGGCAGTGAAGACCAATAGGGTGCTGGGTTGTATAGTGAGGGGAATCTCCTCCAGAGCATGGATGTCATTCTGCCACTCTACAAGTCACTAGTCAGATCGCACCTGGAATACTGTGTGCAATTCTGGCACCCTTGTCTGAATAGAGATGTGAGATTGTTGAAGGGTATACAACGAAGGGTGGCAAAGTTGATTCAGAGATTACAGGATATGTCCCATGAGGAGAGATTAAGGAAATTGTACATGTCAATCAATCAATCAATCTTTATTTTGCCAGGTGGAACACCATTGAGATAACTCATTTACAAGGTGGACCTGGGTCGGTTTATATTTTATACAGCAAGAAACAATAACAACAAGAACAGTGTAAAAGAATAGTAACAAGGAGCCCTTTAACAGGCCAAGTAAAGTGCAAACAATGTATATGATACAGTACAAGGAAGGTTACATAGTCATACAAGCAACATTCTACATATGTACAAGTGAGCATATAGTACATGTAGTCATAACCTATATACGCATATACAAAACAGGCAAAAGGACAAGAGAGGTAATCTCCAGTGGTGGGGGGGGTTAAGTATCAAGGGGGAAGGCAGCAGGTTAGAATGAGAACAGAGAGGTAGCCAGGCAGGAAAAGGGTAGGGATTAGAGGCACACAGGAGAGGAATGAAGGGAGTAATTGGTAACTATGCCGGGCATAGATTTATAAGGCCATGCATGAACATGCATTCCCTGGAGGAGAGAAGGGATCAGGGGATATGATTGAGACCTTTAAGTACTTAAACGGAATAGATAAATCTGGTACTGAAGAGATATTCAAGCTCTGGAAGGGGAGGGACACAAGAGGGCATTGACTCAGATTGGAAGGAGGTAGGTATAAGAGGGAAATGTGGAGGCACTTTTTCAGAGAGAGAGTAGTGGTAGTTTGGAATGCTTTGCCAGAAGAGGGGGTATCCTGTAGGATGGTAGGTAGTTTCAAGAGGGGGTGGGACACAGTGAGAGGGAGGTTATTTGGGAAGGTGGAGGAGATGGGGGAAGGGGCAGCTGCAAAGTAGGGTGTTAGCTGAACATTCAAGCAGACTAGATCGACCTAGAGGCCTAATCTCTGCTGGCAATTTTTGTATGTTTGTATGTCGTATTGTACTGTAGTCTAATGAACCACACTTTTTTTTTGAAATTCTCTTTTTTTTAATTTAATTTCAAAAAACAATGACAATAACAACAACCAATCAGAGAACAGAAATGGTACAAAAAAGTGTAACAATGTCCAAGGAATAGCTCAAGACATGGAAAACATGGGATAAAACAACCCCCCAACCCCTCCACCCCTTCCCCCCCAAGAGGGTGACACCACTGAGAAAAAGAAGGGAGACCTAGAAGGTAAAAAGGTGAGGGAACGAGAAACTAACAACGCTGAAAGAGAGGACTAGAGTTCAATCTGGCCTACTAGTCCAAAGAGAAGAAAAACGTAACAATGACCAATGATTCATGAATGGGAAAAGGGCACATCAGGGAGATCATAAAGGTAAAGACCCCAGGCAACAAAGGGCACCAGTAAACCTAAGTCTACCAATCAGTGTAGGTATAGGGCATAAAGTTTACCCCATTTTTTCTGGAAGGATGAAAGAGAAAGTCTGGAACTGGCAATCAGCTTCTCAACTTTAAAACACAGGGACATTTCTTCAAGCCAGTCCATATGCGTAGATTTCTAAGTTGTCCGACCAGTGACGAGCACTAATCGCTTAACCGCCATAAAGATAAGAGCAATATGATATCTCCTCTCTCTGACGGAAATTTCAGAATAGATGCCCAGAATACAAATCTCTAATGTAAATAAATTCTGTAGGCCTAAGATGGGGTCTAAGTTGTCTCGAATAGCCTTCCAAAGAGGGGCTACTTTGGAACAATACCAGAAAATATGAGGGGTATTGCCCGGGTCTACGCCACATCTAAGGCAGTTAGAAGAGCTAGAATGAGCGAATTTCACTTTTTGACTGGCGTGATATACATGTTATTGACTATAAAGTATTGGATAAGCCTATTCTTGTCCAGCGTATTGTATTTGTGCAGGTCCTGCCAAACCTGGTTCCATGTGAAAGAGGGGTCGGAGGAAAGAGGAGTCCAAGATTTGGAGCCAGCCAGGGGTCGGGAAAATGACCTTCAGAAGATGGAGGTAGATTTAGATACCCCATGAGGTCTGGCCGCATGTTCTTTAACCACCCTTAGGAAGGGCTGGAGAACTGACACAGATAGAGTGTTGCCAAATTCCTTATAGACAAGGTGTTGCAGCTGGTACAGTTTGAAAATCATTCGGAGGGATCTTTAAGACTAAAAGGAGGTCATCTATTAACCCCGGGCCTCCATGGACGTATAGATCTTGCACTGAGAGTCCCTGGATTTGGGGCAGCCACTTCAAAGGTAACACTTTAGTACCTATTTTAATATTGGGGTTTAAAAGTAGCGGTTGCCCAGGATCCTTTGTATGTCAGATTCTGGCAGTTGCATAAAATTGGTTCAGCACCCTCACAGAAACACCCACTGCCGAATCCTGAAGAGAGCGGGGGAGAGAAGAAAAATGGCAGTAAAACAGGCTCAAGGGATCTATATTGTATTGTTTGATGAGGTCTAGATCAAAGCTTAACCATAGAGGTAGGGAATCAGCCTCCCAACTCCCCAACCACTTACCAGCTTTAACTAGATGGCTGGCCCAATGGTAATAGTCAAAGTTGGGGAGACGGAGGCCACCCATATCTTTGGGTAGGCAAAGTTTATGGAAGGCACATCTGGGAGATTTGTTATTCCAGATAAAACGAGTCAAAATTGCATGGACCTTCTTAAAGAAAGTTTTGGGCAGCCAAATGTCCAAGAGACTTAAGGGGTAAACAAACGAGGCAAAATATTCATTTTGATAATACTGATTCGGGCTCCAATTGATAATGGAAGCTTGTCCCATCTCTGCAGATCGGAGTGGATTTTATCTATAAGATCATCTAGGTTTAATTTCCTGATCTGGTTTGGGTCCCGGCCAAATAAATACCAAGGTATTTGAGATGGGATGATGTCCACTTCATACCAAAGTGGGACATACTAGATTGGGAGGTGTGGACATTAAGGGGAAAATTTCTGATTTGGCCAGATTAAGTTTGTAGTTGGAAACAGCACTAAATTGCTCTATTAAATTTAGGGCTACTATGAGAGAATTGGCCGGTAAGCAATTGTAATAAAATATCGTCTGCAAAGACAGATATTGTGGAGGTCTGTCGAAAAACAGGACAGCCGTGGAGCCCGGGAGCAGCCTTGAAATTGAGACGTAGGGGTTCCAGGTAAAGGTTAAAAAGATAAGGGGAGAGAGGGCAGCCCTGACGAGTACCAGAAAAAAGCCGAATACGGGATGAGAAAACACCATTACAGTAAATTTTAGCCGAGGGATCTTTGTACAAAACCTTTATCCACTGGACAAACTTTCCCAGGAACCCAAATCTGGTCAGAACATTCCAAAGGAAGTCCCAGTTAACCCGGTCAAATGCCTTCTCGGCATCTAAAGCCACCAGTGCCATGGGAACCTGAGAGGTCTCGGACGCTTGGAAAACATAGGAGAGGACTCTCATGTGGTCCGCAGCTGATTTACCTTGTACAAAGCCTACTTGCTCTCTGCTCAGTAGTGATTGCCAGACCTGCCTAATACGCAAGGCCAAAATTTTAGACAAGATTTTAATGTCACAATTGAGCAGTGAGATGGGTCTGTATTTAGACGGATCCAAGGAGGATTTCTCCATTTTGGGAATCAGAATTATGATGGCTTCCAACAGGGTTGAGTCAATTGGGCCCGAGGCGAGAAGGTAGTTATAAAAATCCAGAAGTGTCGGAGCCAATTCTTTGCAAAAGGCCTTGTAAAAGTTGGAGGGTAAGCCATCGGGACCGGGGGCTTTATCTGACGGAAGATTGTGAATGACATCCTCAGTCTCATTCAGGGATAAGGGAGCTGAAAGAAAGGATGCTTGATCATCGGAGAGGCAGGGTAGGGAAATTGGGTTAAAGAGGGCCTCAATAGCGGTGGGGGAAGGAGGGACTGGGCTAGCCCCGTAAAGATTTTGGTAGAATAATCTAAAGACCTCGACGATGTCTCTGGGCCCTGTCTTGATGGAGCCATCCTGTGCCATGATGGCAGGGACCAACCTTGAGTTTTCTACTTCTCTGAGTTTTAGTGCCAAAAGCCTACTTGGCTTCTCCCCTTGATCTAGGTAATTGGCTTTAGATTTCAGTAATGCAAATTCGGTCTTTTCCCCAAATAGCCCTTCATATTCATTCTGAAGTTTCTGTAGGTGTTCCAACCCCGATAGGGACCTAGAGGAAGCAATAGAGTCCTCTGCCACCTTAATCTGACCAGCTAGGAGAAGAACCCTTTGAGTCCTAAATTTCTTCCTCCTGGCGGAGATTTTGATGAGTTCCCCTCTCAAAAAACATTTTAAAGAACACCATAGGATGTCGACCCGGGCCACTGACCCCTGGTTAATGTCCAGATAATCTTTAATTAAGGATTTAATCTGAGTAAGAAGGTGATCATCCTTCAAGACCTGAGTATTTAGCTTCCAAATTGTGTCACATTGCACCGAAGAGGAGGGATTGAGCCGAAGCCATATTAAAGCATGGTCAGAAATTACAATAGGTTCAATGCCTACTTGGGTAATGTGTGCCATAAGGGAGGTGCTCACCAAAAAGTAATCCAACCTGGACCAGGAGTTGTGAAGCGGGGAAAAAAAAGTATAACTCCTATTAAGAGGAAACAAGGTCCTCCAGGGATCCACCAGACCTAACATTCCACCTAGATCACGCAACGCTAGCTGCGCTGGGGTCGGGGGCCTCAACGGTCTGTAGGTTTATCTAGCACTTGTGAAGGGGCAATATTCCAGTCCCCACCCAGAATGAGGGGTATTGGCAAATACCCACTTAATTTATCTATTAGATGCATTATAAAACCAGCATCTCCTCCCACCGGGCTGTAGATTGAACCAAGAATTATAGCGGAACTAGAAAGGGAGCCCTGTACAAAAATGTATTTACCCTCAGGATCTTGGGTGACTTTCACCGGAATAAAGGGTATATTTTTCTTAATCATAATTGCCACCCCCCAAGCGTCGGAGGACGCACCAGCAACAAAAACTTGTGAAAAACCCTTAACCTTTAACATTTTAATATCCGCGATTGTAATGTGTGTCTCCTGGAGGAACAAAATATCAACCCCCAATAGGGAACAGTTAAGCAATATATGGGATCTTTTATTGGATTCCCTGATGCCCATTACATTCCAGCTGGCAAGTTTAACATAATTTGAGGCCATCCACAAAAGACAGTAAAATAGCAGAACAGAGTTGCCTGGAAAACCCCCAACTTGAACCCCTCAGTGGTGACACCCTCTCAGACCCCCTCCCCCCGGCCGCCCTCGCATAACCACCCTTGTAACACAAACAAAAAACAGTTACCCACCAAACGACATAGAAACACCACACCATTGTAAACTGGAAAGAAAGAGGCACAAAACCCCACCACATCTGAAAGAAATAACTATTGACGGCCATCCCCTCCCCAAACCATAACCTTCCACAACCCCTCAGAGACAAGAAATGGGTACAACCGTTAATCTTGACCTCCCTATCAACCAACCCAATATCATAAAACCATACCAACAAAAGGAAAAGAATTAACAATGCCACCAACCCCCCACCCCAAGGGTACCACGCATAAGAACCCTGAAAAACGAAAGTGACCATAGAACATTGCAACCAACAGTTCAAGACATGGAGTGATCGTGCTCTGATGCAGGAAAAGGGCCCAACTAAGTGAGCCACTACGGGTACCCACCAACTCCCAAACAGGTCGCAAGGCAGGGCTCCGAGGCAACTAACCCATGCGAGCTCCCTCCCCCTTTCGGCGAGCCTGGGGAAATAGACATAGCAGTACCTGGAAGTCGCAAATCCGGTCCTCGGAGGAGAGAAAGAAGATCCCTGGGGGAAAACTCAACAAGGGAGTGTCCTCTATCCTTCACTCGAGCTACTCAGGGCCCATCCGGAAATGCAGGAGGAAGAAGACATAGGGGAAGTTCCACTGACGGACCCAACGTTCCGACCCCGAAAAGCGTCCCACAGAAACAGCACCCCTGCTCAGCGGTATCCAAAAAAAAAAAACAGGGAGAGGACCAGACGCAGCGACGAACGACTGCAGGAGAGAAAGGCCTAGCGGCCTACTACCCCCAGAGGCCTAGTCCAGCCCGGATCCCCGGACAGAAGACCTTACGAGGGAGAAAGACCACCAGGTAAATAATTGAATTAAAAGAAAAAAGAGGGAAAGCACAGTAACGAGGACCAGATAAGGGACATCAGCCACACAAATTAAGTGGTTTCAAGTGTAGATTGAGCTTAAATAGAGGGCCTATCAGAGGAAAGACCCGACAACCCCCAAAACAATAAAAGTCATTTAAATAAGTCCGGCAACAAGATCCTAAGGCCATTTAAAGCTTCCTCCGGCTTTTCGTAAGTGCGCCAGGTGCCTTCCACCTGAACCAGCAGCTTAGCAGGGTACAGCATTCTGAAGGGTCTCCCAGCTGATGAGCTTATTGACAACTTGGTGGAAAGCTGCTCTCTGGCGGACTCGAGGGAAGATCCTGGGTGATTCTAAGGTGATTATTCCCAGAGAACAGAGTCCAGTTGCTTTACTTTCGAGGATGTGTTGACGCTCCAAATAGCTCAAGAGCTTCACGATGATGGGCCTGGGGGGGGCACCCGGAGGCGGTTTGGGCTTAAGGATCGGTGGGCCCGTTCAATATGATATTTTTGGTGGATAGGTGAGGGGCCCACTATTTTATTGAAGAGCTGCTGGACGAAGTGTAGGGTATCACCCCCCTCCTCAGACTCTGGAAGGCCTAAGATGAGCACATTATTTCGCCGGCTCCTCCCTTCCAGGTCTTCAGTCTTAGCCTGAAGTTTTTGAAGTTGCTGTCTTAATTTGACAATCTCAGGATCCATCCTTTGCTCCCATTGCTTAATTGAGACGATTCTGGCCTCTGAGTCGCTGACTCTCCGTGAGAGATCAGCGAAGTCCAACCTTAGTGATCTGATCTCTTTCGAGAGTTCCTGGAGGGTATCTTTAAACGGAGACATCTCTTCTAGGAAACGTTCTTCAGTTAACACTGTGCCCTGTGTAGAAGTTGCAGCCCCACCGGAATGCTGTCTAGACGTAGAACTGGCAGAAATATTTGTATTTCTTGCCTTTTTTGAGGCCTTTTCAGGAGTAGTTGGGGGAGTGTGTTTAACTCCCGCGGCCTTCATATCTGAGTCGGACATCGCGATTAACGTTAAGAAACTGTTGGGTCGCCGATCGCGATCTTCTGGGGGTCCTGCAGTAGTAAAGAGACTTCTCAGCCCACCTTCAGGTTAGTAGAGTGGAATTGAAGGCAAAAGAAAAACTTATTTAAGAGGAGAAGAGCGGGAGCTCCACAGAAAGCTGCTGTTCAGCACCACTGCATCACGTGACCTCATGAACCACACTTGAAGGTCCAGGATGCTCTCTTCCTTAGGGGAAACATTGTTTTGGATGGGTTTGTTGCTGTTATGTGACAATACCTGACAGCTGCAAATAAGGACAGGCCTTGATCTGTGTCTCAAATTTCAGTTTTTCTTTATCTAGTCTCTGGTTACTGTTTTCCTCAACATGTCACAATGTCTCGCTTAGTCACGAGTAGTGATCCTAAAAGTAAGATACTCTTATGCATATTATTATTTACAAATTTAGTGCTGATTTATAAAACAAATGTGTAAGCGTAACTAAACATTAAAGACAAAAGTGTATCTTTATAAATATGTCAGGAACATTTTTATCTTTCAGGCCTCTCGTTAGACTCCCAGAAAATTAAAGGCTCCATCTGTAGGAAAACAATATTGCAAATAATATGTATTACAAAATTCATGTGAGGTTGTAGATGGTAGTTCTGCTCTACTATTTGATAATTACAGTATTTCACACTATTAATTAAAGCTTCATAATGGTCACTGACTTGTTCTGTGTCTTATTTCACAGAAACAACTTTAAGTATAAAACAACTATTAGTAAAAAAAAACATGTTTTGTTCATTTCTATAGATTCGCTATGTGTTCTATGTTCGCTACAATCTACCTAGAGAATGAGAACTATAAAGAAAATGTTTATATTTTTTAAAGAAATGTATTTTCCTGCTGTGCTGTGAGCTTTGCTTAAATCCATCTCCTGCCATCAAAACAATCCATTCACAGAAAAAAAATGTATTTAGACCTTTGTCATATCTAACATGATTTAATCCTGTTTGCACTGTTGCTTGCAGTTACAAAGTGTTACCTCGGGCTTCATACATCCTGAATTTTAGAAGTCTGCTGTGATTTAGCCTATGCTGCTGTTCAGAGACCTCAGCATCGGACATTAATGTTCCTGTCATGTGTGTTCGGCTGCTACATGCTGATTTTTATTTGCAGTGTTCTGTAATGTCATCAGTGAAAATATAAACTTTTATAAAAGTCTGCTTTCCTGTGTTATAAAGATATTTGATAGAACTTGGGTAATATTAAGTAGCTATTTGATATTAGTTTCTTAATGCAGAGTTGTTCAGCTGCTGTAAAGCTTAAATATGCAATTTGCCCATTCATTTTGATTTAAGTTGCAGCAGGAAACTTTTGCACCCATATGTTCAGGGATATTTATTTTATTTATTTATTAATTTAACATGTTGGTAACCTGGAAAGGCACAGATAGCCGGAGTTCATTTTCAGGTGCGACTCGGGGAGGCGGAAGTGGAAAAAATGTAACAACAATGCAGAAGTGATTGTATAGCAATATGTACAATAAAATACAGGATTTTTTTCACAATGTATACAATAAAATACAAGAAATATTGCAAATGTAGACCATTTATACAATAAATACAAATGAGAATATACAATGTTATACGATCAAGCAATAGAATTAGGAGTAAAGTGCAAACAGCCACAATTAAGTGTCTAGTGAGTTAAAGGGCGAGGTAGGAGGGGTAGAACAATGGGGGAAGGGGGGAGGTACAGAGTGAATCAAGGGGGATGAAGAGGGAGGCAGAAGCAGGGGGTGGGTAGGGGTTTTAGGTGTTTTTTGAGGGATGCAGCGGTGGGTAACAGGTGGACTGATTGGGGGAGACGGTTCCAGAGGGTGCAGAGCCTGAAGGCAAAGGATACCTTACCTGATTGTAGATGTGGTAGAGGGAGAGTGAAACAGCGAGGGTCTTGGGTACAAAGTGAATAACTCAGGTTGGTGGAGGGGAACAGGAGGTTGGTAAGGTAGGAGTGGAGTGTACCAAACCAATGCTTTGTGTTGAATGTGGCAGAGTGGGCAAGGTGACAACTAGCAAGTGGGGTGAGAGAGAGAGAGAGCCAAGTAAAGGGAGCAGTGGTGCGTTTGATAGGGAAGGTTGGTAGTGAAGCGACAGAAGGCATTGTACAGTGGATCCAGTTTGGAGAGAGATGATTGGGGTGTGGAGCTATACACATCAGCGTAATCTAAAGATTGCAGAATTAGTTTGGTGACTAGCTCTTTCATGGTAGGGAACAAGAGACAATCCTTGTGTCTGTATATGGCACCAAGTTTAGGTCTGAGCTTAGTATGGATCGCACTGATATGGTGGGAGAAGTCCAGCTTTGGATCCAGCCAGAGTCCCAAGTATTTGAAGGATTCCACAGATTCTAATTTTGAGCCATCTAAGGAATGAAAAGAGGGGGGAAGGGGAGCTTAGCTAGTATTTGGTAATGTCAAAAGCCATTGCGACAGTTTTCTTTGTGTTGCATTTAAGTGAGTTTTGTTCAAACCAGTTCAGTGCATTTTCAAAGTCAGCCTGAATGGAAGCCTGTACATGTGGGAGGGAGGGGCCAGATGCATAGATGACCATGTCATTGACATACATGTGTATAAACGAGGTGGAGCAGGATATGGTGAGTTTGTTGACGAAGATTGAGAATAATATTGGTCCCAGTATTGATCCATGGGGGTTGCTAGCATGGATGGGGAGGGAGGATGTGGAGTTGCCCAGTTGCACGTATTGAAATCTGTCTGATAGGTATGCCCTGAACCAATCAGTGGCTGATGAAGAGAGACAAATGGAAGCAAGTTTGTCCAGGAGGAGACAAAGGGAGACCAAGTCAAAGGCCTTGGCTAGGTCTATGCAGATGGCCAGTGTCAGCTGGCCATTGTCCATCGCAGAGTAGATATGCTGTGTGAGATGGAGTAGAGAAGATGAGGTGGAGTGATGGTGCCAAAAGACAGATTGATAAGGTCTGAGGATGGCACTGGAGTCCAGGAAGAAGTTTAGCCTATTGGAAATAAGGATCTTATGCAATTTGGCAAGGGAGGGGAGTAGAGAAATGGGCCTGCAGTTGCCCAATAGGAAGGGGTCACCACCTTTGTGAAGGGGAATGACTTTGGCTATCTTCACAAGAACACAGTACAGAGGTGGCTACAAAAGCAAAAAAAGAGCCAGGTAAGGTACTCAGAAAGCAGAGAGAAGACTCAGCTACACCGTCACTGTTTGACATAAACTAACACACAACACATCTGGATAAAGTAATACACTTTATTTTCAAAGTACTAGCAGCATAGATATGAGTGCCCCTCTCAATGAGAGCAGCCAAATGTTTTTGCATGGTAACAGTGCTTTCTCAAGGCTTGAGAAAACACTGTTACTGTGCAAAAACATTCAGCTGGTCTCATTGGGAGGACTACTCATTTACGTGGAAAAAGCTGAAGCCACCATTTGGTAAGGGAGTAGGGGAGGGATAAGTAGGGCCAGGGTTTGGTTCAATATGCCCAGCTAGAAGAAGCAGAAGAAGATAGGGTATATAAACAGTAGACAAGGAAACCATGGGCTCTGTAATCAGAGCCAGATAGGTGCATAAAATAGATAAGATTATTAAAGTGGTCAGCATGATGTAGAATATACTTAAGCAAATAGCTGCAGCTTAAGAGCACTGTGCCTTTAAGAGACTATGCAGCTATGCAGCGTGTGATGACAGCTGGAAGATAGCCAGTGGGCTGCACGGGGCTAAAGTACAAGTAGTTCACACTATATGCAGATTCTAACAGGCTGGATGGCCTAGTGGACAGAGTTCCTGGTTTCTGAGTGGGCTGAATAACACAAGCTAAGGTTTGAATCCCACAGAGGAAAGGAAAACAGAAGAAAGGAGACTTCCCAAGATGGCTGCTTGCACAAGTGGACAGAAGAGAAATGGTGAGGGCTGAGGGATAAGATACCGCAATTTCTATTTAGGGTTAAGTGGGAGATGCAAGGGAGAGCACAGCATCTATTGTGATGTACACTTAATTCCCTATCCTTGGGTTACACCAAAACACACAAATGGTTGCAATTTCAAATCCCTCCACTGTAGTTGTGAAATATGTTCCTTGCTTCAAAACTGTTCTCTACACAGAATTTAAATAACCTCTCTACTGTAGTTCATAACATGTAGCATCATTCAAAATCTTACTTTCTCTTTTTACGTTCGCCTGCGCGCATGCGCAAGGGACGTTTTGGGAGAGTAGCACAGTTTGGAGGTGTGCCTCTCCTGTTCAATCCACTGCTCCATTAAGCAGGCGTGGCAGTCCTGCACCAATGGGTGCGGGAGCTGTGTATGACAGCGGTGGTCTTCGCTTCAAAGAAAACCACCGCTGTCATACACAGCGCTGGTAGGTCTCACGCCCCCCCAAAGCTTTGGTGCCACGCTGGGAGCCCACCCCAGCGTGGCAAATGTCCCGCGTCATCTGCCGACGGGGGTGCCCAATCCCCTGTTGGCTCCACGTCCCCCCAAATGCCCCTCCAAAGCTTTGGTGCCATGCTAGGAGCCCAACCCAGCGTGGCAAACGTCACGCATTGTCTATTTTTTTTTCAACCTGAAAAGCAAAAACGGTCCCACGTAGTCTCCCAGCCCCCTTCCTCCAACCCGCACCCACCCACTGTGCACCCCGCCTCCCCACACCCCTCACCCCATACTTACCTCCGAGCTTGACGCGACGATCATCGCTGACTGGGAACACGCCTGCACTCTTCAAAGCCGACCACAAACTGAGGAAATGCCGTAAGCTGTATAATGGGCTAGATAGGGGGGTTTCAACTTTATTGCATATCTCAGGCATTTTTTGGAATTTTTGCACCAAATTTTCAACATGGTGTTTTGGGACACCTTCTCATGAATGATGTCACTGTCATGGCGTTATTCGGGCCTGAAGGGTGATTTCGCAGTCACTGCACAGTCACTGCGTGAAATCACCCTTCGGGCCTGAATAACGCCATGATAGTGACATCATTCATGAGAAGGGGTCTCAAAAACCCCATGTTGAAAATTTGGTGCAAAAATTCCTAAAAATTACTGTTTCACGAGCGTGTGTTGCGCAGTTCCTACGCACGCTCATAGGTTTGCGAATGTTCAATATTTCCACTCCAGATTTTCAACATTGCCATTTTACCACACCTTCTTATGAGCAGTACAGCTGTCATTTTCACATCTCACCCAAAATGTGTTTCCTCCCATGTAGCGCATAATGGCGATGTTGGTGTGAAATCAATGTATAGGACACATTAAGAAAATCACAGTGACACTATTCATGAGCAGAGGTCTTAAAATGGCTATGTTGAAAATTTGGTGAAAAATTCCTAAAATGATGTTTTACGAGTGTGCGTTGCGCAGTTCCTACGCACGCCGTGACGCTTGTGAATTTTTTAATATTTCCACTCCAGATTTTCAGCATTACCATTTTAACACACCTCCTCATGAGCAGTATAGCTGTCATTTTTCACATCCTGCCCAAAACGTGTTTCCCCATGATAGCGCACAATGGCACAGTCGGTGTGCGAACTCAATGTATGGGACACATTAAGAAAATCACAGTGACACTGATCATGAGCAGAGGTCTTAAAATGGCTGTGTTGAAAATTTGGTGAAAAAATTTCTAAAAATGACTGTTTTACGAGTCTATGCTAGTGCAGTTCCCACGCACGCTCGTAAGTTTGCGAATTTTCAATATTTTCACTCCAGATTTTCAACATTGCCATTTTACCACACCTCCTTATGAGCAGTGCAGCTGTCATTTTTCACATCTTGCCCAAAACGTGTTTCCACCCATGTAGCACACAATGGCACAGTCACTGTGTGAACTCAGTGTATGGGACACAGTAAGAAAATCACAGTGACACTGTTCATTATCAGAGGTTTTAAAATGCCAATGTTGAAAATTTGGTGGAAAAATTCCTAACAATGACTGTTTTACGAGCGTGCGTTGCACAGTTCTCATGCACGCTCGTAGGTTTGCGAATTTTCAATATTTCCACTCCAGATTTTCAACATGGCACATTTTACCACACCTTCTTATAAGCAGTACAGCTGTCATTTTTCACATCCTGCCCAAAACATGTTTCCGCCTACGTAGCGCACAATGGGGGTAACAAAAAGGTCATGCTGAAAATTTATTGTGCAAATACCAGCAATCGCACAGGGCATTAGGGTAAAGCACCATACGTGCCAAACACCACTGCAAATACCTGCAAGCGAACGTTCGACATTGACAAATGATTGTTTTAACCTGTTATCATTCAGGTGTTCAAGCAATGTCTGCTTGTTTCCCAGGTACTGCTAGGGTACACATAAAACTACAGTTTCTTGTCCCTCCACTGAGGTGACACTATGGGCTTCTTAGTTAGGTGCTTAAATGTCTATATTTTCATTCGATTTTTAGTCTGCTACACAAGAAATATTGTTTGGGTGACCATACACAACAAGCCTGGGTTTCCCTCGAGGAGCTGAGATAACAGCATATGGAATTTGAGAGCAAAGGCCGAGAGGTCCATGCTGTTATGTCATTCCTGAGAAGGAATTTGTTATAGTATATAGTTTAAAAAATAATTAGTATGACACACACTACTTCACTCCCCCCCCCCCACACACACACATGGGGACTCTTGTTTTTGCTTAATAAAAAAGTCTGTTTCATCTTGAGGCACTGATCCCCTTCCTCCATTAGCCACTCTGTATGTGCTTGAAGAAAGTGCCACTGATATTTTTTTCTTAAGCTCCGTACACAGATTCAATGTGGTTGGAGTCATCGCAAGGGGGAGCGAATGGAAATGAAACTAACTAGCGCTGCAGAGAAACTGGAAGCAGCCAGATTGAGTGTGAGGGGGTGTGCAGGCAAGGCTGATGATATAACAGGCAGAACAACTTTTAGAATGTGCACAACTTTTGAGCAGTTACTGATTTTCATGCATAATAAGGGCTAACCATATAGCCTTTGTTTGCAACAAATCTGTCTGTTTTGTATATACTGCTTATTTTAAGCTGCAATAAGTAAAATCCCAGTAGTAGTCACATTTATGCATTCAAAATATTTCTCTGCATTTATAGTGATGTAAAATGAGTCTCTTTCCCCAGATTCCACTGGGGCTTACTTGTGGTTACAGGTTCTTGTTCCTCCACTGAAGTGATGCTGCAAGCCATGCATTTGGGTTTTTACTTTTGTGTGGCTTGGTTAGTTCTTTGGAATCCAACAAATATACAATAGATTGTTTTAATCTGGTATTACCTCCTTCGGTTGGGGGCAGATGTTAGGGGGTTGCATTTTCAGCCTGTTGAGGCATGATTCTGCCCCACTTGCAATACTTGTGGCAAGACTTCTTGCTGCGGGTGCAGCGAGTTATACACTAAAAATGATGCATGCACCAAATATTTGACACTTTTTTTATCCATAAGGTGAGCTACTTTAAGTGCTGTAAATGTGTCAGAATGTTTGAGACTCACTCTTATTCAGGTGTATTTACAAGGATGCAATTGTGGCAGTGCAGCTTCAGCAAGTCCTGATTTATGACCTCTGAAAATCCAGGGCTATGGGTCTGTCCCAGTTTCTGTAGGGGTGCAGTAGCTATGCACCACTATCCTATTACCTCTGGTCGGGAACTGGTTTCCTTGGGATTCCCCTCCAAAATTTAATTTGAAGAAGGGCACTAGAGTTTAGGTGCTGACCCCTACAGTAGACTTGGAAGCCCCCCAAAACACATTTCCAGTGTATTGTATGAGTGCTCATTTATGTAGTCTTATGTAGCCATGGGGGTAGCAATTAAGACACCTCCCATGTTTGGGTATCATAACATTTGACAGTACAAGTTTGTGAGTGAAAAAATATGGGAAGAAAGCTACTATATGTCTGTGCACATGTGCATATGCCATTCAGACTTTGTGTTTTTCTATAGGTTTTGTGCATGTGGCAGACAGCAGTCAGCAGCAGAGGTGAGAGGTGGGTAAGTGCCAGCTGGGGTTAGGGGGTGGACACATTGACATTGGTACGAGGAGGGGCATGTATCACTTGACTACCAGATATTGCTTCTATTGCTAACAAAATGTGGCATGGGGACAGGGAGTGAGAGGGGGGTCCTCTAGACTAACAGGGTTTACATATTGATTTTAATAGGAATAAAATGGGGATCAGGAGCGGGAGTGGACTACCAGGGCTTACGTATTACTTTTAATATGGCTGGAACAGGTATCAGGAGTGGTAGGGAGACCACTACATTATTACAGTTTGCATATTTATTTGAATATGGCTGGTAAGAGGAATGGAAGTGGAAGGGGGCACTGAGCATTTCTCTGTGCAGTTCATTTATTCATACAAAGGCATGGAGACACTAAGTACAGCTGCAAATGGTCACATAATGACATGCAAATGGTCTTTAAGTGCCACGCTTGCCTTATGTGGTCATTGGCATGTTGCCCCTTGAACATGGCAGCCAGGAGCAAAGGTGCTAACCTCTTTGGAATGTGTCAGCCCCATTGCTTCTGGGTGTCTGTTGCTAGCAGGAAGTTGTGGTGCACTGCAGCTCGACACTTTGCATGGTGCTTTCACAGCCCTATATTTATACAAGCAGTGTGCACTGGACAGAAGCACTATGTATGTACAAATATATCTCAGGTATGGCAACATGCTACTTAGTTTGCCATACTATACTTTAAACAGTGCTATCTGCCATTTTTAGATATGGGGACATGTCCTTTATGTTTTATGAAAATTCATTCAGTTCCTGGTTGAAAAGTGACAACTGGCATTTAGGATTCAGCAGACTAAAATCAGTTCAACTATTGTTAATGCATGATGACATCTTTGATTTGGTTGAGCTCTTCCATTAAGTTTACTTTCTTTTTCCAGCTAACTTGTTCAATCAGGCTCAGGAATTCAGTTTTCTTGTCTTCTGTTAATAAAATCACACCCTTCCTGGCATGGTTTAGTCTGTTTTGATTGCTTATAATTATACCTACATATAAAGTAAATACTTTCCCACGGATACAGAGCAGGCCAGTATGGCTGAGTTGATGTAGCTTAAAGGTTGGGCTGTACAACTAGAATTTCTTCTCAGTAAAGCATCTTGTTTCCCCCACATTGCAAAAGCTGGTCTTAAAGAAACAGTCTCCTTTTCTTTTGTGCATGATGGACACACTACAAAACTGACATAAGTATGGTATACTTTATTAAAAAAAGTAAATTACACTACTAGTTTTTCTTCAATTATATGATGGCAAGAATAAATCCTAGAACCTGATTGTTCGACTGAGACCATGACCCGCGATGTTATCGCAGCACAACATCACGGATCAAGTTCCGGCACACACATAACTGCATTAAATGCTAAAAAAAAAATCACTCCACAGGCCATGTCCAAGTTGCCCATACTTGGCATGGCTGCTCTGGCTTCTGCCAGAGATTCAACATTTTTTTTAAAACATAAAACCCTCCCTTCCATAGTTTCAAATCAATGCCAAAACCACAACAAAAGCACATTAATTGTGGTGCTTTCACATACAGGTAAAGACAGAACCAAAAGTTAAATGAAGACATCAGATGTTCTCCACTTGATTGGCTTCAGACACAGTTCCTGCCCAGTCATCTTCTGTCAGGAACACAGTGAGCATGTGAGCTTTTTCACTTCATCATTCTTCCCCCGGTCAAGCACACTTCGACTGTACCAGGGGAAAAAAGCACAGCAAACTGTGATTGTAAGGCAGGGCACATGAGTATGACACTGAGAGCAGGATGAAGGAGTGTATCTCTGGGCATGTAGGGAGGGAACCATTGAAAAACCCAGCACAAGGAGTCAATGAGCAAGAAACTATTCAAAACAAAATGGGGTTGGGGTGGGGCTGGGGCTTGCTAGTTAAAGAGAAATACATAAAAAGAACAGAGAGGGTTGGGAGTGACAGAACAGAGAGAGAGAGAGAGAGAGAGAGAGATGGAACACCAGTACTAGCACCACCTGCTGGACAAATAAGAAATTGTGGACTCTTATTTCATTGGATATACCAGTTCTTACAAAAAAGTGAGATAAAAATGTATTTTAATCACGTTTTCATTTTTTTTAAATAAATGAGCCATCATACAATCACAATAATTCACTCCAGGGGTGTGTGTCATTTGGAATGGTGTCACTTCTCAGGCGCTGAATGCACTTGGCCTGCTGCCATGTGCTTCAACTACCTGAGACATGATGTTATCCCGGCATGACACATGCCCTGTTGTGCATTAATGCTTAAATAAACTTAATAAAAGATTAGTATTACCATGTGGGTAATATACCTGATACCAACAACACTCTTTTGAATATCAGAAGTGCACTAATAGCCCCTAATCTATACACGTTTCTCGTTTCATAATGCATGACTGAATTAAGAAATACTCTATGCTATAAATTTCAGACTGCTCTATCTAAAACCAACCAGACTGCTGGATTAGTGGACTGAAGTCTTCAGGACAACAAAGACCTATAGAAATGCCATCAGCCATCAGTATTTTTACTTTCTCATACTTTATTTACTTGCTTGTTGTGGGGAACTCAGTGGTTAATGATAGTGTTACACCCATTTTCTAGTTTTCTTCAATCCTAAGAAAATTCCCACGGGCGGGATTAAGCTCTCTAGTCAGCACCTTAGACTTTTTATTTGTACTGCATATATTTCCTTATGGACTGCTGCAATAGGGCTGATTGCTTCAGATGCTGTATGCACAGGGATCTAGCATATTAAAAAAGAAACTAAGTAAATAAATATATGTATAAAAGGGTTATGAAAGTATAAAACTGTGATTGGCTAGTAAGTTATCACAGCACATCCAGCCACCTCAGATGTCATGGAAGATTCTCAATTAAATATCTTAATTTTTATATTTGTTTGACTGTTTTATAAGACAAATAGCACACGTCAGGGTGTCTTATTGTGCTAGATACAACCCTGGACATGTCCATTTGTTGAAGGCCCTCTTCTGCACCTCATGCTTCACAAGGCACAGAAGTATTGACTAATTGTAGCACAACCTTACACCCTGGCCCATATTATCTGGCATACTCCTGGACTGTCTAACTGCAGATTGGTAAACACGGCCAGTAAAGAGAACCAATACGGCATACACTACAGAAATGTGATGCTGAATATGTCTCTCTAATCACAAGGAGTTGCAAAGTTCTGGTTCTTGTACATGCTGTAGTAACATACTAGTAATGTAATGTAGGATGTCACTCTAGGTACATTAAGTCCCACCTCCTCCTGCTTCACACTGTATGCAGGGACAAATAGGTATGATGTAAAAATGTGTACTAAGTTATATGGATTCCCAGTCTACTCTGTGATCAAAGGTACCCAGTGATTCCTTGTGTAAGCAGAAATTTGTCCAGGCTTCCCATGAAGGCCTGTTCTGAACCTACAGTACTACTTTTAGTCTTGGACCCATTATACTCTATAGATCTGAATGATACATTTTAGTGGTGAGCAGCTTTTCTGAATATATTTTCTTGTCCTGTATGCCCAGTCATTAAAAAGATGTCCACCTAATAGTCAAAGATATGGACAACATCTATGGAAATATAAAGACCACATTAAAATGTCTGCACTTATGGCACGTCTGCCCTTCTTCTCTTCTCTTTTTAGATCACAATGTGTTAACATCACTGCTCACTAAGAAGGAATGCATTTCAAACGCAGCCATCATCAGATTTTATTCACTGAACCTTATCTCTTGAGAAAAAATTAATTCTGGTGCTGCTGGTATTTATAGTAAAGGAAGTTTGGCCTGTTACTTTCAGTCTCACATAAATAATTGTCAAGTAGGTCTTATGATAGCCACAGTCAGTACAGGATGATATCTCAGTCACATGGACAGCTGCATGTGCTTTCCTACCAATTTATATAACATACATCACTCTTTGATGAGAGTACACACTGAGGCAAAGTTGTATTTATATGTTTTTGAGAAAAACTGAAATGCATACACAGTTTATGCAAATGTTATGCTTACCATTAAACAACTTCTAAAATTATAGGTCCTTATGCAGTCTGTGTTAAGCATTGTAATATGGGTAAGATAAACACAGAAATGTTATTGTAATCACAAGGCCACACCCTTTTCCTAGCCCAGCAGCTTAAGCCAAACTAGGTTTTCTTTTCTAACCTCAATACTTAGTTTTAAAATTATAAACCAGAAGATCCATTTTATAAGCATAATAAAGTATTTAAGGGCATAAGTACCCATGGGATAGAAGCATAATTTCCCAGGTGTTTAGACATTTGCTTTCCCCATTTCTTCTCTGCCAGAGTGATATCAGGGTCCCATTATACCATCAGCAGTACCACCTAATTTGAAAAAAAAAAACTTTATAAAAGACAAAGTAAATACTGTAGTAATAAAAATATTATAAGGATGAAAGAAGAAAGAGGAAGAAAGAAAAAAAATAGCTCAGAGATTTCACATTTCAAACAACATGAAGTCTTGCTGTATTCTGACTATTGCAGTTAGCCCCAGCACTCAAACTGCCCCGGAGAGTAGATGGTTAATTTTCTATGTAGAGCATAGAACATTGAGCTCAAGCTCAGTTCAAATCTCTGTCTGCTGCACTTTGAAGCGCAACTGTCAGATTCTTTACTCTGCCTAACTGAACGGCCACTCCAGAGATTTCTCCTTTGATCATGGTTCATAAGTCAGTTAAAGTCCTTGGTTTTACTGATTATTTTTCACAAGTTTTGGTTCAGATCTCTGTCTGTGGTACAGTAGGTACTAGGTAGTGAACTAGACATAGTAAACTTGTGGAAACTGTAAAATTGATTTTTTTGACAGGTTTGGCTGAACCGTCCGTTTAGTGATTTATATATTCGGGCCCAGATATTCAAAAGGGTTGCGCATGGCGCAACAGTGTTGCACCATGCGCAACCCACTGATGTGCCCCAATGCGATATTCAAAAGAGAAAAGTGCGCCGCACAAATCCCGATGCCGGAGCACATCAGTAATGTATGCAGGCACAGGTGGGGGGGCGTGCCCATGCATAACCTGCACAGCCTGATACTTAGGATGTGCAGAGCCATGCATGTGCAACCCCTACCTGCGCCTACACAAAGTTACGCCCCCAAAAAAAGGAACAAGTGATGGCCACCCACAGGTGAGCTTCCGCATTGCAGGGCGCAACACAGCAGCTGCCACCTGTGGGTGGCCACCCGAGTTCCTGCCACACCTGGCGGCACCCCACCATGCCCCATTGCGGGCATCACTATAGCCCCCCCAAGTCCAATATCCCTGGTGGTCCAGTGGACCGCACTGAGCCTGATCGCTAGCATCATTCATAGAAACCCCCCCAAGTCCAACATCTCTGGTGGTCTAGTGTACTCCAACCCCACCTGTCCACTGAGCCCCACTGGCCCGCTCCCCCTCCATCAGCTGGCGGGTGGCAGCACCCCACCTGCCTGCCGCCCCGCCGCCTGCGACTGACAGCTCGGTAGGGCTGCACACCCATTGGTTCACAGCATGAGCCAATGGGTGTGCAGTTTACTCAGACATTTCAGTCTAGATATGTGTATGAATTCATTCACATATCTAGACTGGAGTAGTATGGTATGGTTGCAGGCCCATTGGCTCATGCTGTGAACCAATGGGTGTGCAGCCCTACTGAGCTGTCAGTTGGCGGGTGGTGGGGCGGGAGGCAGGTGGGTGCTGCTGCCTGCCAGCTGACGGGGGAGCTGGGCGGTAGGGCTCAGTGGGTGGGTGGGTGGGGGTACACTAGACCACCAGGATGTTGGACTTGTGGGGGGTTCTATGAATGATGCCCACAAACGGGGCACATAGAGGTCCACTGGACCACCAGGGATATTGGACGTTTTGTTTTATATTACAGGAGTGCCCGCGATTGAGCTGCAGGGGGCGTCGGTCCCCGACGGCTGCTGCCTAGCAGGGTGCCAGGCGCAAGTCGTTGGAGATTGGCGCACCTGCATGCTAATGGCATGCAAATTGGGCTGTAATGAGATGAAAATGGCCCCCAGTGCACCTTGCATATATTATGGCCCCATTTGCATGTTCCCTTTTGAATATCGCAGGTGCTGTGCATGGTGCAATGGCACTTGCGCCAGCGCATCTCCATGCTCCATTCTGGCCACTTGCACTGGCACAGTGCCACTGCGCCATGCACAGTGGGGGTGGCCAGGGTACAATATTCAAAGCTGCTGTGCCATAGTGCAGCTCCATTGAATATCGCCCAGGCCACACCCCTGCGCAACAAAGTTGAGCTGCACCAAGGCTTGCGCCACAGCCTGGCGCAGTTTGAATATCCCAGCCCCTGTCTTTGTTTTTAAACTCAAAGTGTGGTTACTAGTCCTTATCGGTTTTAAAAAAATGCATTTTCTTGTGTTTTTTTCCAATACCCGTGACGTGGTAAGAAACCGATAAGGGTATCTTGCCTGGTTGTTTGCCATAAAAAGGGTAAGTTTGTGGTTAGAATGGCTGTGTCTGAGAAACCCAAAAGAAAAACTGGGCCCGCTGGGTTTCGACACTGCAGTGTGTGTGGGGAGGTCTTTGCTAAGGCTGATCCCCACACCACCTGTGTTTATTGTCTGGGGTTTGACCACCTCAATTCACACTGCCAAATCTGTAAAAATTTCCCTAAGTCTATCCTGGAAAAAAGATTAGGTAGGCTCAGGGATAAGGAGGCCATGAAGTCCACTGACCCAGATGGCCAGCCCGGTTCAGTTCTGACTGAACCTGAGGATGTGCCCTCTGACCAGGGCAATACTTCTTCGGGCAAGAGGAGAGCCGATCCCGAGGGATCGGTTCCTACAAAAAGAAAAAGAAAAGAAAAATTGGCTGGTTTGGTTCCAGAGACCCATTTTCTGACTGCCAAAGAGATTGCCAATGTGATAAGGATTGTAGAATTGCTTCATCCAGTTCCATCTGATCCGTCGCCTTCAGGCAGGTGCTCGGTTTGGTCGGTTCCTCTGGTTCAAGATTATGCTCCTGAAGATTTCTATGAACTGGATTTGGAGGGGTTTGAAGATTATGATGATGACAATAGTGTGGGAGGTCTGGCTGAGCCCATCGAACTGGACATCTCCCCAGACAGGCCTTCTCGTGTTTCACCTCCTAGGTTTTCTGAGTCCCCTTCCTACTACATGTTTTACAGGAAAGTGGCAGAAACCCTCCAGCTCCCTGTGGAAGAAGCTGTAGAGGAACAAGAGGAACCTGATTATGTGGAGATGATGGACATCCCAGAGTCCACGAGACTGTCTATTCCCCTTCATAAGTCTTTTGGGAAACAGACACAAAAGATTTTAAAAACTCCAAATTCTGTACCTGCTGTTAGATAGAAGGATGGACAAAAGGTACACCTTATCAGGTTCTGGTATTGAGTACTTGTATCAACAATGCAGCCATGTTGGGGTTGTGCAGGGTGCAGCCTGTGGTAAGGCTAATATACCCTTGACTTCACACCCCCCAGATAAAGATTCTAGAAAGCTGGATTTCATGGCAAAGAAACAGTACATGGCATCCACCTTGGAACTCAGGCACACTGATTATATGGCCTATGCAGCCAGGTACCAGAAGTCCAGGTGGGACACTGTACTGAAACTGGCTAAGCAGGCCTCCCCCAGCTAGCCTCAGAGCTGGAGTGGGTGGCTGCTGATGGGACTGAGGCATCTAAGGTACAGTTCCATACTGCTGTGGACTCCATTGATGTGTTCTCTAGAGTCATGGCTATATCTGTGGCTCTTCAGAGAATGGCTTGGCTCAGATGTACTAGTCTCTCACAGGACAGCCAGGCTAAGGCCATGGATTTAACTGTGGTGGGTAATTCTCTGTTTGGGGAGCAGACAGAAAATTACAGGAAAAAGATGGATGAAAATAGGACCACCTATAGGAGTGCACAGGCCAAGAAAAGGCAGGCAACTCCTCAAAGGCAGCAGGCTAGGGGCAGGGGCAGGCCTTTTCATAGGCCTTCCTACCAAGCACAGGCCTCTTCTCCCTTTCCTCAGAAGGGGTTCTTCAGAGGAAGAGGCAGAAGGGGGATGAGCAGGGCTGCATCCATCCCTCAACCTAAGGCTCCTGCCAAGCAGACACCCTGATGTGTCAGCCCAGGTCGACTCCCCCATTTCTGTAGGAGGGAGGCTGGCTTACTTTGTCCATGACTGGATGTCTGTTACCTCAAACAAGTTGGTCTTGGAGGTGGTAAGCCAGGGGCTGGTTCTCAGCTTCAAGAAATTTCCAAAGCTGAGGGACAGATCTTTTCCACCTGCTAGCATCTCCGAAACCATTGACCTAGAGGCAGAGGTTTCATCTCTACTGGCTCTAAAGACTGTAGATAGAGTTCCTACATTACACAGGGGCAAAGGTCTGTACTCCAGGTACTTCCCTACCCCAAAAAAGACAGGGGAGTGGTGACCCATCCTAGACTTCAGATACCTGAACAAACACACTTTAAACCAAAATTCAAAATGGCGACTCTGGGAATAATCCTTCCCTCTCTAAGGCCAGGGGACTGGCTAGCCTCCCTGGACTTAAAAGATGCCTACTTTTGCATTCCCATCAGGTGCTCCCACAGAAAGTACCTCAGGTTCAAATTGCCTTCAGGCCATTATCAGTTCAAAGCTATGCCCTTCGGCCTGACATCAGCTCCAAGGGTATTCACAAAATGCCTAGCAGTAGTAGTAGTGGCCTTTTTAAGAAGGAAAAATATTTCCATACCAGGATGACTGGCTCATTGTGGATCAGTCCCCAGACCAAGTCAAGTCAGACCTTCAAGTGACTCAGCAAGTGCTCACTTCCCTAGAATTCCTTCTCAACCTTCCCAAGTCAGTTCTTGAGCCTGTACAGCTCCTCACCTTCATATGGGCAGAGTTGGATACAGTCAAAGCAAGAGCTTTTCTTCCCCTGGAAAGGCAAAGGCTGTTGTAGAGCTGGCTTCTTCATTCCATCTTCTGGTCTCTCAGCCAGCAAGGCACTTCCTTCAACATCTGGGCCACATGGCAGCTTCTACAGCAGTGGTCCAAGGGGCCAGATTTCAGATTAGGGACTTTCAGTTTCACCTGAGGGCCTTTTGGTCTCAGAAGAAAGATTCTCTAACCAAACTAGTTCCAGTGACCCAGACTCTGATCCAGGCTCTCCAATGGTGGCAGGATCAGGGCAACCTCAGGCAAGGAGTCCCATTCATCACTCAGTCTCATTCTGTGGTCCTAACCATGGATGCCTCTCTATCGGGGTGGGGAACCCATCTGGGGACTCTCACAGCCCAGGGATTGTGGTCCCCTCAGGAATCCCTTCTTCATATCAATCTCTTGGAACTCAGGGCAGTCTTTCTGGCCCTACAAGCTTTCTCTCAGTCAGTACAGAACAAGGTGGTTCAGGTCAGGACAGACAACACCACCAACATGTGGTACATCAACAAGCGGGGAGGCACTCGATCCGTGGCCTTGAGCACGGAAGCCATGAAATTGTGGTCCCTAGCTTATTCTCTAAAGACCTCTCTGATAGCAATCCACCTTCCAGGGAAGGACAATGTGCTAGCAGATGCATTGAGCAGGATCTCCCAGGGCCATCACGAATGGTCCCTGGACACTCTGGTATTGAAAGTGATTTTTTCAAGGTGTGGCACTCCAGATATAGATCTCTTTGCAGCCCCAGACAATCACCAACTTCCTCTGTTTTGTTGCAGACCCCCAGTATTGGGCTCAGTCCCTCTGGATGCTCTGATTTTGAACTGGGAAGGGACATTTTTATACACCATCCCTCCCTTTCCTCTACTGTTCAAGGTTCTGATCAAGGTAAGGTCACAACCTTGCAAAGTGATTCTGATTGCTCCAGATTGGGCCAGACAGCCTTGGTACCCCCGTTGCTGTCCCTAGCAGTCCATCTTCCCTTGCTTCTTCCCAGGAATTACAACCTGTTAACCTCCTTTCAGGGGAGGATTTGGTACCCCAATCTTCGGTCACTCAATCTCAAGGCATGGCTCTCGAAGAGTTAGAATATGCAGATTTGCATCTGTCCCAAGGGGTTCTGGATATTCTCAAAGCCTCTCAAAAGCCTGCCACCAGAAAAACTTACAACTCCAAATAGAAAAGATTCAGTATTTGGTGTTCCAAGAAGCATATATCCCCAGACACTGCTGAATTGACTACAGTTCTGGATTATATGGTTCCTCTTAATGGCCTAGGCCTCAGACCAGCTACTCTCAAAGTACATTTGTAAGCTGTTTCTGTTTTTCTGTCAGTGGGAAAGCCTTCCTCACTGTCATCTCACCCTGTATTCTGTAGATTTTTCAAGGGATTGCTTCATACCAGTCCCCCCTTTAGGGATCCTACCCCTGCTTGGGATCTTAATGTTTGCATTGCTCAGCTTATGCAACCCCCTTTTGAGCCTTTGTATTCAGCAGAGCTTAAGTACTTGACTTGGAAAACTGTGTTCCTGGTAGCTATTACCTCTGCCAGGCATATCAGTGAATTGTAAGCTCTGTCAGTGGAGCCTGATTTTATCTCATTCCATAGAGATAAGGTGGTCCTTAGAACTAATAGGAGGTTTTTACCTAAAGTGGTTTCAGATTTTCATCTGAACCAATCTATGTCTCTCCCTGTGTTCTTCACTGATCATTCTTCTTCAGGAGAAAGAAGTTTACACAGTTTGGATGTTAAAAGAGCCCTTAGTTACTACACTGAGCATACTAAGGCTCACAGGTTTGAATCCCTTCAGTTGTTTCTCACTTATGGGAAAGTGGGTAAGGGCAAACCTGCCACTAAGTGAACTGCTGCCAGGTGGATTGTCTCTTGCATTCAATTCTGCTATGAGAAGCTAGGCAAAATACCTCCCTCAGGCTTGAGGGCTCATTCGACTAGAGGTACAGCTGTTTCCCCTGGCTGCGGCCAGGGATATTCCTTTGCTAGAGATATGTAAAGCAGACACCTGAAAAACAGTCCATACATTTACCAAGCATTACTCCCTTGACATCCAGGCTAGGAGTGATGCTCGGTTTGGTACAGCAGTAATGCAGAGCCTTTTCCCAAGGTAGGTTTGATTCCCTCCTCCATGGAGGTACTGCTTGGTAGTCTGCAATAGTCAGAATACAGCAAGACTTCATGTTGTTTGAAGAAAAAAATTACTCACCTTAGTAATTGTTTCCTCTAATGGAATCTTGCTGTATTATGACCTCTCTCCCTCCCTCCCTTTCAGAACCTGTTTTTGGGAAATGGTCTGGCAGATGCAGTGTTGCACCTCAGGGGTGCATTCGGGTACTCCCTCCTTTTAAAGAGTGGGAGTGGGTTATATTGTTAATTTAACAGTCTTAAGTTGTTCACTACCTGGTTTTTGATTTTGGATTTCTTGACTTGAGTCTTTTGGGGATCCAAAATATTTGGTTGCCATTTGGCTGGTAAAAATTTTACAATTTCCACATAGTAGTTAGTTAGCATTAGCTAAGAAGAATCTGACAGTTGCACTTCAAAGTGCAGCAGACAGAGGTTTGAACCAAGCTCAAGCTCAATGTTCTATGCTCTGCTTAGAAAATTAATCATCTACTCTCCTGGGCAGTTTGAGTGCTAGGGCTAACTGCAATAGTCAGACTACAGCAAGACTCCATTAGAAGAAACATACTTACTAAGGTGAGTAATTTTTTCTCCTTGGTTAAGTATTGCTATAGACTTGTTCAAATAAGAAAGATTTTTCCCCTTCCTGTTTAAACACCTAGTGGGAACTCCTGAGAATGGTATGGCAAGAAGTTCCAGATGGTACTGTCTACAACCACAAAAGCTGTGTCTCCAGATTGTTTTAGATGAGATCTTGGTATGGCCAAGACACTATCCTTGATGGAGTGGAGAGGCCTGCCAAAAGCTTGTAAGAGCAAGATATCTTTTAGGTAGCTTGGACCATTCTTAATGCAATGCTTTTAAGTCAACAAAGCTATCTTGAAAGTGATGCGTCAACTAATCGGTAACCAGCGCAGACTGTGCAACACAGACAAGATACGTTATGAGATCACTGTACCAGCAATTAACCCAGCCATAGCATTCAGCACCAGCTACAGGCAGTGTACAATATTTCCAGGTAGCCCTATGATAAAAGCATTACACTAGTAATTGAGTCTGGAGGTAATGAATACATGTACTAGTTTGACCAGGTTCTCATGCTCCAGATAGGGTTTAATCTGGGAGATATTTCTAAACTGGAAAACCCACAGTGGACCACTGCCATCACCTGATTTTCCAGGATAGCCTGCAGTTCACAGTGACCCCAGATTTTTGCCCCATCCATGGCCCTCAACACTGTGCAATTTAAAAATGCTAAACTTGAATTATCACCGGCAAACTGACTTACTGACAAGCACAGACTCCACTAGTAACAACTCTGTCTTATCCCAAATTTATGCTCAAAAATCTAGAGACCATCCAGTCAGAATTTCTTTTTAGATTGGCTCAGCAAAGACACTGTAAGATTGTAAATGACAGGTGCAGTGCCATATTAGCCACATAGCAGTGAAAACTACTGTAGGAATGCAGTGACGTTTTCAGGCAACAACAAAGTTCTGTCAAAGTCATTAACTTCCCATTCTCATAAACTTCACAGATTTATGCCATTTACTTTGAAATTCACCTGTTTAACTTTGCTTGTCACTGGGCTGGTCCTTTCACTTTTAATGCTTGCTTCAAAGTTTTCTCAAACTGAGGCTGCTGGTAAACAAATGTGTCTAGGTCACATGCAGCAGTTCCTGCAGGTCACATGCTACAACTCTATGTACACACAGACCTTCAGTTTGTTTTTTGCAGACTGTGAGTGTCAGTGGACGGATGCAGATCTGCTGCTTTCTCAGAGAGAAAACTAACACAAAAATGTAAGGTATTTCTTCATCAATTTTTTCTTTCTTTTACATAAATCTATACTAACTCTTATCCATTTATAGGGACTTTTTGTTGTATTTTTAATTCAAATTACTTAATACTTCAATAGTTATTACCACTTTTTTCCCATCTTTTCTATCTGTTTTCTTCTGACTTGTGTTTCTCATACACTCTTTCTTTAATCATTTTTTCTGGCTTATTTCTAAACTGTATTTATTGTATGCTATATATTTTTGTCTCGTTCACATTTTTTCTTAGTATCGTAGTTTAAAATGGGTGGGGAAGGGGAGAGGAGGTGAGGAGAGGGTCGGGAGAGGAAGTGAAGTGAGGCAAATGGACTGAGTCTGAAAGATGCAGTTGATGTCTGGGAAACGCCATTCCACACATTTTCAGTTGACTGCATTTGCATCAGGAGCAGCATCACTTGGTGCTGCTAAACAACATTTTGCAGTATAGCCTAGAGGTTAGAGTAACAAGCTGTGAATGAGCTTGGTTCAGCAGACCTTGGTTTGATTCCCCCAATCTCCACTTGCATACTATGTGACTCTTAGCAAGTCACTTAACCAGCATAAAGCTCCTGGGTTGCCCCTGAAAACAGGCAGTTGTGCCTAGTGGGCCTTACCCAGTTAACAAAGAATAAAAAAAAATTAAGGAAAGATACTATTAAGACTTATGAAAAAAAAGGTAATGATAAGGAAGGAAGGAAGGAAGGAAGGAAGGAGATTGAAAAAATGTTGATTTATCAGGGATCATCAAAGGGTTTCATAAGCATGTCATTACAAAAAGGAAGATAGATCAGTCAGTTGGCTGTTAATATGTGAGTAGAGGTTGATGAAGTGGCCAAAACTTGCTTCTTACAGTTGGCAAAATTTGTGAAGTACAACGAGGCAAGTCCCCGCTCCAGCCCAGTATACTGGTGCACATCTCTGCTATAAATATTGCAAATCTAAAGTCAGCACTCAGTAGAACTGCCAAGCAAGCAAGTGTTTCATGCTCACACCATGGAGTAACAAACAACTCCCTGACCGGTTTCGCACTAACGTGAGTCTTCAGAGGGATCCCTTGCTTACCTGATAGTTCTACTGAGTGCTGACTTTTGATTTGCAAAATTTGTGAAGTGCAAAATGCTGACTATGCAAAGTTCTTTCCAAGTAAAATGACCCTTTTTAAATATGACTTGACCACAATCTTGTCAAGTTGTCGCTTCAGAAAATTGTCCACTTTGCATGGGAAACTTCGCAAAAACAGAGAAGCTGAGGTGCCCATTGTGAAACTTTGTGATGGCATATTTCGTCTGCTTGACAGCAACTTCATCAGCGAAGGTTAAATTCACTGCATCTCTATATGGGAGAAAGAATCATCAAAGAATGGGAAACAGCCAACATACTGAATAACCATTTAAGTTCAGAGTTCAGATTTGACATATTAGTCCAAATGAATAGTATAATATGAAGAGATTATTCAGGTTATTGAGGAGGATCATTTAAAGCAATTAAGGAAACTGGACATTAAGAAAGCCTGCTGACCCAGATGACCTACACCCGAGAACTCTGAAGGATGAAGCAAACAATATAGAAAAGCCTTTGAAGTATATTTTAATATAATCATACAAAACAGGTAATGTGCCTAATGACTGGAAAATAGCATTCATTATCTGGATATATAACAAGCATTTGTCGATGCTGAATTGTTTGCTTGCAGGCATTAGCATGCATTGGAAGCGCATGAGTTAGACAGATGCAGAATAGGAATGGCAGTGAAGTACTGAAGTGACACTAATCCCACCCCCTCCCTGCAGAGATGGACAGGCATTGTGGTATGCCTTTGGGTCGCCATCCATAATGCTCATGCCATTTTTCCTCACCCTACCCTGCAGACACTGACAAGTGTCAAAGTGTGCCTTAGGGTGTTCGGGCTTTACGCTCACCCCATTCCATAAGGAAATATGCTGAAATGGGTGCAATATAGAAGAATGGGGTGAACTTTGGGGCTGAAGAGTCCAAGGCACACCTTGATGCCTGTCAGTGGCTGCAGACTGGGGGTGAAATAGCATGCACATTACTGTCAACAATCCCAAGTCACACCCCTGATGCCTGTCAGTCCCTACAGGTTAGGGCGTTATGGTTGGAAACCCTAATGCCCTTTGCTTATCTTGCTATTTTCACTCCAAGTTTTCAACATGGTCTTTTTGTGACCCCACCGCATCAACAGTGACACTATCAGTTTGTTAGCCGAAAGGTGATTTTGCACAGTGACTGTGCCATTTGGCACCACAGGTGCAAAAACACATTTTGAACAGGATGTGAAAAATGGCAGCCGTACTGTTCATGAGGAAGTGTAAAAAAATGGTAAGGCTGAAAATCTGGAGTGAAAATATAAAAAAATTGGTAATGTCACGAACATACATAGAAACTGCACAACACACACCTGTAATGCAATTATTTTGTGGATTTGTTACACCAGATTTTCAACATAGGCATTTTGGGAACTCCGCTCATAAACAGTGCCACTGTGATTTTCTTAGTCTGTCCTGAAAGTTGATTTCACACAATGACCATGCCCATTGCTACAGGTGATAAAACATGTTTTGGGCAGGATGTGAAAAAATGACAGGTGTACTGTTCATCTGGCAGTGTGCAAAAATGTCAATGCTGACAATCTGGAGTAAAATTAAAAAAAAATTGGCGAAGTTACGAGCGTGTGTAGAAACTGCACAATGCACGCTGGCAACGCAGTCATTTTGGGAAATTTTACCAAATGTGCAACATGGGCTTTTGAACCTTATCCTTATAAACACTGTCACTGTAATTTTCTTAATCTGCCCCAGACATTGATTTCGCACAGCGACATAGCTGCCGTGTCTTTGTAGCGAAAATACATTTTGGGCCAGATGGAAAAATGACAGCTATACTGTTCATAAGGGGGTGTGGAAAATTAGCAGTGTTGAAACTCTGGAGTGAAAATATTAAAAACTCTCGAAGTTACAAGTGTGTGTGGGAATTGCACAATGCACGCACGTAACACAGTCATTTTTGCAAATTTGTTCACCAAATTTGTAACACAGGCTTTTTGGGAGCCCACCTCATAAACAGTGACATTGTCATTTTGTTAATCAGTTCCAGAAAGTAATTCTGCACCATGACTGCGAAATTACCTTTCAGGACCGAATAACAACATGACATTGACTTAGTTCATGAGGTTGGGTCCCAAGAACCCCATCTTGAAAATTTACTGCTAAAAGTCACAAAAATGGCAGAGATATCCACCTAAGATGACCCCCCCATCTGTGTCATTATACAGCTTACCGGCATTTCTTCATTCACGGTCGCCTTTGAAGAGTGCAGACGTGTTCTCGCTCCACCAAATATCATCGCATTGGGCTTTGGAGGTAAGTATGGGGTGATGGGAGTGTAGGGGGTGAGTGCACAGAGGGTGGGTGGGGTTGGGGAGGGGGACACCGAGACAACGAGGGACCATTTTCTTGTTTACAGGTTTAAAAAAACAAACTTTGCGGAAAGGTTTACTTGTTTAACAGGTACATTTGACATGCTGGAGTGGGATCCCAGCATGCCACCTGCATTTTGGGGGCAGGGAGGCTGGAGACAATGGGGATTGGGCACCCAGCTGGCAAGGAAAAAGGGTCTGTGTTTGGGGGGGCCATGATGCCAAGGGGGATTGGCCCTTCCCTTCATCAGACAAATTATGGGGGGACATTATACTGATGGGGATTGGGCTCCCCTGTTGGCAAATGAACTGGGGAGGGGCCATGCTGACTGGGGGATTGGGCAGCCCTCACATCAGCTTTCCTGGGACTGTGAGAAGTAGACAGCAACAGCCACCGCCATGTTGCTTGAAATGTAACACCAGGCAAGGCATGCCCTGCAGTTACTGGGTGCTCTCTCATTGCAGCAGTGAAATCGTTTCAAGTTGGTGGCACACTTCTGAGCTGCTGTCATAGACAGCATGCTCATTTAGTGGTGCCACAGACACAAGCCCCCAAAAGTAGTGGCGGCATTGGCCACAACATGACTGCACCTTCACAACCTTCTTCTCCAGCAAGCTGTCACAACATGTTTCTTGTGCACACGCAGAAGAAAACATAAAAGGGGTGACAGGGAAAACCCAAACAGCTGCAGGGATATTAGCCTTACATGAATAACAGGTAAATTATTGGAAACATTAATTAAAGATAAAAAAGAAGAAACAAGACAAACCAGGGGCATCTTGCATCCAACCAAACATAGATTCAGGAAGGGTATGTCCTATACCAAGAATTTACTGAACTTCTATGAAAAGATCAAGTCAGGCAACAGATCAAGAAAATAGCACTGATGTGGTTTTCTTAGAGTTTGCTAAGGCGCTCAACATGGTCCCACATAATAGTGTACTGGAAAAATTGAAAATTGCTGCAATTCCTTAACAAGTTAATCCCGTGGGTACATAACTGGCTCTGGGGTATGGAATGCTGTGCATGAGTCAAGAGAAATTTATTGTTATTGTGCAATGTAGGGAGTGGTGTGTCACAAGGGTCTGTTCTGGGACAGGTTCTGTTTAGCCTGTTTACAAGTGACTTAAACAAAAACATGGGATATTGGTGATCAAAATATATGGATAACATCAAACTAGGTGGGATAGCATTGCCTCAATACCATATAAACAACATTCAGAATGACCTCCATAAATTGTGTCAATGATAAATAAAATGGAGAACGTGATTTAATATAGAAAACTGCTTGGTGATGCATTTTGATAGCAAGATCCCATACATTGAATATCATCTTGGTGGTAAACAAGTGAAGGTGACTAATGAGGAAAAAAATCTGCATATAGATATATATAAAACTTGGGACCTGAGACATGGAAAACAGTGCAAACACATATACAATAAAGTTAATAAAATCTTGGGCTGTTTAAACTAGGAGTGTGCAAATACCTTAATTTGAATATTCGGACAAATATTCATTTTCAGGGCACCAGATATTCATTATTCAGTATTCGTTATTCAACCCCCCTCCCCCCAGATTAGTGGGGTTTTTTTAAACACATTGTAACACTGTTAAACTCCACCACTTCCTTCCCTTTTGAAGTACACTAGGCAATTCTGACATGAACACTTCCCAACAGCCTTTCAGGGACCCAAAAAGGCAACAAACTACTGCACTGGTCAGTGGTCAGGTGACACATGGTCATCATAGATTGAGCAAAGGCCAAAGATGAGGTGACATCTTGTGTCTTGTCTAAAGCTACTAAAATGTCACCGGCATAAGTGCATTGTATGTACACCCTGGAAGAGAGGAGAGCCAGGTGTGCTATGATAGAGACCTATACAAGTACCTTATGGGGTGAAGACAGGGCACATAAGGGGAGTCTCTTTCAAATAAGAAAGAGCACAAGTACCATGGGCAATGGCAGCTTGTGATGAAGCTGAAGGGAGAGTTCATCAAGACAGATGTGAAGAAATATTCACGGAAAGCATGGTAGATGACTGACAGGGACTGCAAGCATAAGTGATGGTGCTGAAAACAGTGTGGGGCTTCAATCATGCATGAGATAGGCATAGGGCTGGGGTGTATTTAAAAACAGGCAGGGAGGCAGCAGGGTTACTTTAGGGTCTACAGATGATACCGATAAAGCAAGGATGGACAATATGGGCTGACTGTGTGGGCCAAGTGGTCCTTTTCCAATAGATGATTATTAACCTAAAGTACACAATAGTAAGGTCACTAAAACATGATACATTACTCAAATGTTTCTAGTTTAGCAGGGGCCTCATGGTGGTCCTGCAGTTAATGCCAGGGAGTGGAGACTCAGTTACCCTTTCAGTTAAATATTTTACGTGATAGAAAAGAAGAATGGGTGAGCCAAAAAAGGTAACATTACACTTTCATAACATTAGACAGATTGAGAGCTGTACTGTAGCACCAGTTTTATGTGGGCAGATCATGTTTGTAGCCAATTACTGGTAAGTTTAGCTTAAGAAACACTAACTGTTCAATGTGTTGAGGGTCCAGCTTGGAATGGTGTGGCTTAACAACATCACCAGCAGTGCTAAACGTTCTCTTGGACGGCACACTTGTAGTAGGGCAGCTTAGGTATTTTAAAGCAAGTTGTGCCAGGTAAGGAGAAGAGCTGATTTTCTGAACCCAGTAGCCCAGTGGATCAACATCAAATGGCTCAACTGATTCTGCAAAGTAGCCATTAAGTAAATTTTCTGCAGAGAAAGGCTGAGACTGTGAGTGTTTGTGTTGCTGTTGATGCAGTGATGTGCTGAGTAATGCCCAGTCACTCTCCTCTACACTGCCACTATGCCATCTTTCCCCATCTCCACCAGTATCATCCGATGATTCCAAACCACCACATGCCTGTCTCTCTCTCCCTCAATAACCTGAACTGGAGCATGTTTATCCCCTTCCAAGTGTCTGACTGACTGCATGACACTACTTAACTCTTCACTGAGTTGTTGCCTAAAAAGAGTCACCCTGTGGGTGTCCATGGCTATATGAAGGATCTCGGATTTGAACCTAGGGTCCTACATGGTAGCAAACACATGATGGCAGGTATCCATGACTATAGCAAACCTTGCATCATGTTCTGCATCGAGATGGTTGACAAGGTCAGCGATCTCTTGTGTGCTGAGTATGTTGTCAGCCAAAAACCATTGTAATGATCTTTTGAGAATATGCACAGCTGGGATAACCTGACTAAGTGAGGCTGTGGAAGCACTTAGATCATGTGTACTCCTGTCAATGGCATGAGAACCTTCACCATGCCCTCAAGAACTAACCAGTCATGATGTCTGAGGAACCCTCCAACATCTTCCTGCAAGACATTTTGTGTAGTGCCCGCTTTTGCTTCAAGAGTCGTGAAAGCACCAAGTATGAAGAATTACACCGAGTGCTAACATTTTGTATTACACAATGCTGGGGCAGACCAAGGCATTCCTGAACTTCTTGCAATTTGTTAGTGGCTTTTACACAGTGGTGGAAATGGCTGCAGGTGGAATGGGCTGTGGATAATATGTTGTTGGTCCTGCTACTGTTATGCAGTGCATGAGTCACCACTAAATTTAGTGTGTGTGCAAAGCAACGAATACTCACAAAATGGGCATCATTGATGGCTTTCACCATGTTTGTGCCATTGTCGGTAACAAAAAAAGCCAGTTTTTAAATTGGTGTTAACACCAGTCCAAGACAGCACCATGTCTTGCAGGAACATGGGAATATTATGTGTTCTGTGGCCTTCCTCCATCAGTCCAATGTTCAGCAAAGCTGACCTAATGAGACTACCAGACTGGGGGGGGGCAAGGGGGAGCCACAAGGTGATGCATTGGAAACAGCAGCAGCAGGCTGTTGCACACACCAGTGTGCAGTTGAGGAGAGACAGGCATGCAGGGAGTTATCACTAGTCCAGATATCTGTTGTGCAGTGAAAAACACTACCAACAGCCTCTACAAGCAGAGCAGCAACAGCAGATCACATGCCATAATACAGTCATGGCAATATAGTCCAAGAAAATGTAGTACGAGATGGGATCTGATAACGTGGGTGCAAATAGTTGAGAAGCAATCAGAAGCCAGTATCTTCCACAACTGACATAGGCTGGAAATCCAATGCCATCATCACAGCAATCAGCTGTGTGATTTGCTGTGCTTTTGGATGTGAGGCACGATGCTTTGTTCATGCATGCAGAGCATCCATTATTGGAAGTGCCACTGGAGACATCGATGTGGACCGCTTCAACAATGGTGATGTGTAAAGTGCTGATGACTGTCTCTGTATCAGTGGGGTTAGAAGTGACCACCAGAGTAGAGGCTGGACTCTGTGTTGGTGAGGGGGAAGGAGTGCCGTGACCACTAGGTTGCTCTAAATCATAAGTGTCATCGGTACCACCATCACTACCAACTGTGCATGCCTGTCCACTGGAGGGGTTTAGTCTTGGTGAACCAAGGGTCCTGATCCAGACCCAGATGAACTTCAATACACTTGAGGATGCTTAAGCTTCATATGGTTCTATAATGATGTGGTTAAGTTAGAGTGTGATTTCCCTTGCCTTATAGTGGCATTGCAAAAAGAACAGACTGTTTTCCTTGTGTCCTCCTTTAATACTGTGAAATGCAGCCACACAGCCCTTTTAACATAGCAGTTACCAGTGATTCTGCTAGCATCACATCCCCCAGTTGTTTTTTCAACAGATGTGCCTGTTTTGTCTTGATGTTCTTGCTCTGTGACCACTGCCCCTGATGGTGCCATGCCAGTGCTGCCATCACTTAGCTGTCTTTCAGGCTGTGACAGAGCCTGCCCAAGAAACATTAGTGTTGCTTGTTGGTCTTCTTAGAGGGAAGGGGATCCTTACTGCTACATCTACTACCCTTGCTAGTAGTGCTACACCTAGAGGCTGTTTTGCCAGCCACCCTTTTTCTTTTCTGCCCTCAAGGTACATAGCGTACTCTGCCTCATCTTCATAGTCACTCAATGTGCCTCTGATGAAGAAGATGTGTCACTGGGCAGTTCATCATGTGGAGGGATATACTCAGAACCAGATGACTGGTAATCTTTTGCAACGTTTTCAGGAGTACTGAGAACCTGAGAAGCAGGGGGCATAGCTGTATCAACTGTAGTGGTCATACTGGTAATATGCACTATTGCAGGGATATCAGACAGTGGTGATACTATTACAGTAGTGGTAGTAGTAGTAGCAGGGTTAATAGTGTCACTAGTGGCTGGAGTGACAGTCACAGTTGCAGTACTGACTGTTGTAGTCATGCTGCCCATTGCTGTGGAAGAGCAAGACAGAGTCTCTATAGTGGTGGTGGTAATGACACATGTGATGATACTGGTGAGAAATGGGAATACATTGGTGGTTGTGATGGGAGTCATGATGGTACTGGTAAGAGATGGGGACACATTGGTGGTTGTGGTGGGAGTCATGATGGTACTGGTGAGAGATGAGGACACATTGATGGTTGTGGTGGGAGTCGAGAACAGTCTCCTTCTGCTTGTACCTCTTGTACCACTTTGTCCTGTGCCACAGTACTACTGTTGCTGGAAGACATAGACTTTGAAGGAGTAAAGAATAATTTTGGGTGTCAAAGATGGGCTGACTGTCGCACACATTCAGGTTCAGCATCACCATTCTGTTCCTCCATTGTAGATTTGCTTGGGCTGGACCAAGTACATTTTTTTCCACCTTTACCTGTCATTGTCTTTGTCTATGCCAACAAGTTCTAAACACTGTCAAGTACTTAATACTTCGTAAATGCACAAAAGCTCTGTTTTATTGTAGCACCGAAAAATTATTGCAAGCAGCACCTGCTGCAGTACTGCTTTATATAAGCACAGAAAAATAACTGCAAGCCTTCCGAAACTGCTGGCGGCTAGGCTACTGACATTCATGAAACCCCAGCCAAACCTCAGATTACACCACAAATATTTCTTACAGAGATTTATACGGCAGAACTACTGCAATTCACTTTTTTTGTTTTGTAAATGCAGATAAGTTCTGCTGTATTTCAGTACAAAGAAGCATTTGTCAATGCCGAATGTTTGCTTGCTGGCATTGGCATTGGTAGCATAGGAGTTACAGAGCTGCATAATAGGAATGGCAGTGAAGTATTGAACTGAAGCTAACCCCACCACCACCCTGCAGAGACTGACAGGCAAGGGGTGTGCCTTTGGGTCATCAGGCATAACGGCCACGCCATTTCACCACACCCTACCCTGCAGACACCGACAAGTGTCATGGTATGCCTTGGGGTCTTTGGCCCTTATGCTCACTCCATTCCATCAGGAAATAGTCATTTTGGGGAATTTTTTCACCAAATTTTCAACATAGCCATTTTAAGACCTCTACTCATGAACAGTGTCACTGTGATTTTCTTACTCTGTCCCAAACATTGATTGCGCACACCGACTGCGCCATTGTGCGCTACATGCAGGGAAGCACATTTTGGGTGACATGTGAAAAATGACAGCTGTACTGCTCATAAGGAGGTGTGGAAAATGTCGTTGAAAATCTGAAGTACAATATTAAAATGTGCAAACTTTACGTGCATAGAACTGCGCAATGCTCAGCCTGGCAAACAGGCATTTTAGGAATTTTTTCACCAAATTTTCAACATAGCCATTTTAAGACCTCCACTCATGAACAGCATCACTGTGATTTTCTTAATGTGTCCCATACATTGATTTCGCACACCGACTGTGCCATTATGCGCTGCATATGCGGAAACACATTTTGGGAGAGATGTGAAAAATGACAGCTGTACTGCTCATAAGGAGGTGTGGTAAAATGGCAATGTTGAAAATCCTGAGTGCAAATATTAAAAATTCGTGAACTTATGAGCGTGCGTAGAACTGAGCAATGCACACTCGTAAAACAGTCATTTTTAGGAATTTTTTTCACCAAATTTGTAACATGGGCTTTTTGAGAGCCCACCTTATGAACACTGGCACTGTCATTTCATTAATCAGTCCTGAAAGGTGATTTCACGCAAAGACTGGGAAATCACCCTTCGGGCCCGATTAACACCATGACAGTTCAAGAATTCATGAGGAGGCGTCCCAAAATCCCCATGTTGAAAATTTGGTGCCAAAATTCTGAAAAATGCCTGAGATATGCATTAAAGTTGAAAACCCCCTATTTATTGCATTATACAGCTTACTGGCATTTCCCCAGTTCGCGGTCGGCTTTGAAGAGTGCAGACGTGTTCCCGGTCCACCGAAGATCATCGTGCGAGCTCCGGAGGTAAGTATGGGGAGTGGGGGGTGTGGGGAGGCAGGGTGCACAGTGGCAGGCGTGGGATGGGGAGGAGATCGCTGAGGGAACTTTTGTTTACAGGTTTTGGGTTTTGGAAGATGGCCTTGGGGCGTTTGCCGCTGGGGTGGGCTCCCAGCATGGCAGCTGGAAGAGCTGTTTGGAGGGTGGCCTGGAGCCGATGGGGGATTAGGCACCTGTCGACTCATACAGCGTGTGGCAGGGGAGCACATGAGCATAATGTGCATGCGTGCGTGTGGAGGCGGGGGCGCTGCTCACTGAAGCATAGCTCTTCCTTTCAATTGTATAGCACTGCATTTTCTTTTTTTTTTTTTTTTTTTCAATTTATTCTTTTTGCCTCCCTACTACTCCCGTCGTTATTTTCTGCTTTGGTCACGGACCCCATTATGCCGCCACCTCTAGAAATGCCTGCATCCCCACGGTTATCCCTGGCTTCCCCCCCAGAGAGTGGGGCCACGGCACCGACCTTCCCCCATTATCAGAGCCGCGGTACTGGTATCTGGTCGGGGAACTGGCTCTAGAGGCTAATTGAGGCCTTAAGGGGGCAGAGCACCATATAGACGGCGAGGCTCAGGATTTTTATCCCCCCCTTAAGCAGGATGGGGACGTGCAATGACAACCTGCGTCTGCCCCATCCTGACGTACTGTTAAGCATCGACGTAATGTGGCTACCCAGCCTTCACTAGGTGCCACTCGTACGCTGAAAGCTGCCCTACCCTCCCCCCGGAGAAGGAGAGCTGTCCAAAGGACGCTTGATCCTTCTCCTCCCGGCCCCTCCAGTGTCCTGGGTCCGCTCCTAACCCGGTCACCGCATCGCGAAGCGAATCTAACTGGCCATACCGACGGGCCGCTTAGCACTGTATTTCAACTGCTGTCATAGACAGCTGCAGCATTCATTGGAGAACTGCGGCCATGTCTGCAAACACACTGAATGAATTGGAAGACGGGTGCCACACCTCCGAAAACTCGAATGATGGCACTATGTTTCTTGCACATGTGTGCAAGCAAACATAAAAATGGCTACAAGCAGCAGTACTGCTTTATTTTGGCACACATAAATTACTGCAAGCAGCACGCATGCAGGGCAGGTGATGGTGTGCGTACACTGCAAGCGTCCCTATCTAGCCCTGAACCATGATGGTGTGGGAGTGCAGTCAGCAGACTGCCTTCCAAGACTGCTAGCGGCTATTGACTTTCATGAAACCCCAGCCCAACCTTGCATTACATCACAAATATTTCTTACAGAGATTTCAAGCAGAACTACTGCAATTCAGTTTTTTTTTGTAAATGCAGACAAGTTCTGCTGTATTTCAGTACAAAAAATGGTTGCAAACAGCAGTACTGTTTTATTTTCGCACATAAAAATTACTGCAAGCGGCATGCACGCAGGGCAGGCGAGGGTGTATGCACACTGCAAGCGTCACAACTCACTACCTAGCCCTAATCCATGGGGGGGCAATCAGCTGACTGCCCTTCGAGACTGCTGGCAGCTACTGACTTTCGTGAAACCCTGGCCCAACCTCAGATTACACCACAAATATTTCTTACGGAGATTACTATGGCAGAACTACTGCAATTCACTTTCTTTTTTCTAAATGCCGACAAGTTATGCTGTATTTCAGTACAAAAAAATGGTTGCAAGCAGCAGTACTGCTTTATTTTCGCACAAAAATATTACTGTAAGCAGCACAAGCAGGTCAGGCGAGGGTATGCTCACACTGCAAGCGTCGCTACCTAACTGAAAACCATGGGAGGTGGGAGTGCAGTTAACCGACTTCCCTCCAAGATTTCTGGCTAGGCTACTACTGGGTTTTGTGAAACCTGAGCCTTCCTCCAGAAGAAGTACTTATTATTTATACCACCAAATTAAAGACTTTTTTTTAAATCACTACAGTACAGCAATCAAAGTAGAAGTTAGAACTACTGTTATTAAGGAGGTAAACTGCAACTGAAGTCTCGCTGCAGCTCCTCCTGGTAAAATAAATACATTTCTCTGGGAAAATACAAAAAGTTTCACACCACTGTCAGTCCCTGAAATGAAGATATACTAGTTTCTTTCTGCAGCTCTTAGCAAAAAATAAAATCACTACATCAGAGGATTTATCAAGGAAAAAAAACCTCCCAGTGCTCCCACTACTACTAGGCACTAAAAATTCATGGTACATAACAAAAAAATAAAGGTTTTGTGATGAAAATATTTGTTTTTTGCAACTCCTAATCTCTGCTGACTCAGAGCTCTCTTCCCACTCTCTTCTACTACGATTGCTCCACCATGCAATTAGGAGAGGCCACTGAAATGAAGGTATACTAGTTTCTCTGCAGCTCCTAGCAAAAACAAAAAAAATCAGTACATCAGACGATTTAATCCATGAAAAAACCCTCCCAGTGCTTCCACTAGTACTAGGCACTAAAGACACATGATACAGAGCAAAAAAATAAAGGTTTTGTGATGAAAATATTAGTTTTGCAACTCCTAATCTCTGCTGACATAGAGCTCTCTCCACTCTCCACTACGATCTCTCTCCACTACACAGCAATTGAAGTGTCATGTGATCTAGCTTTGCCAAATGCTCAATGATTGGCCAGCAAATCCTGCAAGATCTTGAAATCCCGCAGGATCACCAAATACCGAATATCGTCGAATAGCTGGTGATATTCGATGTTTGGCTCCCAAATACCGAATACTGTATTACTCATGATATTCAGGATTTAATACTTGTTACTCGCACACCCCTAATTTAAACAGATGATTTACCTCAAGACACTCATCAGATATGCTACTATTATATAGGTCTCATGTAAGGCTAAGGCTACATTTAGATTTTGTGTCTCAATTCTGTGGACTGATCCTGGCTAGAGACGTTATAAAATACAAAAGGGTATAGAAGACAGCTACAAAATATATGGCAGGTTACAAAACCTCACATATGAGAAAACATTTGAAACATTAAGACTAAAAAGTTTTGAAATCAGAAGGATGATAGAGATCTTTTACTTTTGATAATGAATTGATAGCCTAATTGGACTTAACATGACAAATGGATATGAACAGTGTAAAGGGACATAGTAGAGGAAGAACTCAACAAGGTGGATACAAGGATCCTCCACAGTAGAGACCAGGGGGTGGGAACGGCACGGGACCACAGAGGAGAAGGAAGCAACTCCTAGTGGAGGACTCTATTACGTGGTGGGTAGTCCTGGGGGTGGGAAACAGGGAGGTCAGGTGCCTACCTGGCACCACCACTTGAAGGGGATCGGAAGGAGCAAGGAGAACCAGGGATAAAGGACAACCAGGGTAGGGGCTGGAGTAGAACAGCTAAACAGTTTAGGGAGGCCAAATCATGGAAAGCCATGTGTGCCAATGTCAGGAGCCTTAGCAACAAGATGGAAGATCTGGAGGCTGTCATGGTGCAGTCAGACCTGGACATTGTGGCCATCACAGAAACCTGGTGTAATGATAACTATGACTGGGAGATGGCCATACCTGGCTACAACATATTCAGAAGAGACAGGGCAGGTAGGAAGGGAGGCGGAATGGCACTGTATGTGAAAAATGACATAAGGGCCACAGAGATCCAGGAGGAACAAAATGGGGGAAAGTTACTGTGGGTTAAGCTGGAAAGGAAAATGGGGCCAGCCATCTGCACAGGTGTGGTCTATAGATCACCAGCCCAGGAGGAAGAAAGGGAGCTGATGCTAGCCATCCAAAGGATGGCAGACAAGGGTGAGGTAGTGCTGGTTGGAGACCAAAATATTCCAGACGTGGACTGGAGCATCCCAGCAGCAGCATCAACTAGGAGCAGATTTATCCTGGACTCCCCCTTCAGGGTGCCTTCCTCAAGCAACTGGTCATGGAACCAACTCAGCAGAAGGCAATACTGGACCTTGTGCTCACAAACAGGGACAGTGTGATGGGGGTAACAGTGGGGGAGCACCTGGGGAACAGTGACCACCAGTCATTGTGGTTTGAAATCACAGAAGGAGCAGAACCAAACCACACAAAAACACGTATCCTGGATTTTAGGGGGACAGACTTTGGGAAAATGGGGAGATGCTTGAAAGAGGCATTAAGGGGAATGGGGCAAGAATCAGGGGTTGAGGAACAGTGGGCAGTATTTAAAATGGGGATTACAAGAACAACAGAATTATGCGTTAAGCGGTTAGCAAGAGGAAAAGGAAGAGGAGGCCATTACAGTTTTCCAAGGAGGTAGCGGAGAAAGGGAAAGCCAAAAATGATTGCATTCAGGCAATATAAAAAGACACAGGTAGAAGGGGTTAGGGAGAAGTACCAGGAGAAGCAAAGGGAGGCAGGGAGGTCAGTAAGGGGAAACCAAAGCTTATACAGAAGGGCACATAGCAAAATCAGTGGGTAAAGGGGACAAAACCTTTTACAGGTACATAAGTGGAAAAAGAAAGGCAAAGGCAGGGATAGTGAGACTGAAGGGGAGGATGGGGGCCACATGGAGGAAGACAACAGTAAAGCTGATATATTGAACAGGTATTACTGCTCAGTCTTTACTGAGGAAGAGGAGGGTAATGGGTCTGAAGGGAGTACAAGGGGTGGGAATGGTGCAGAAATGGACACAAGTCCCTTTACATGAGAAAGGGTCCTGAAGGAACTGGAAGTAATGAGTTGATAAAGCAATGGGGCCAGATGGGGTGCACCCCAGGGTCCTTAAAGAACTAAGAGAGGTGGTGGCTGAACCTCTGGCAATCCTGTTTAGCTGATCACTGGATACAGGGGAGGTACCCAAAAACTGGAGGACAGCAGATGTAATCCTTATACAAAAGTGGGAACAAAGAAGAAGTGGGGAACTACAGACCAGTCAGCCTCACCTCGGTAGTGGGGAAGATCATGGAAGCACTACTGAAGGAGAGATTGGTGGAACATCTGGTTGTCAATGGACTACAGGACCCAAGGCAGCATGGTTTCACCAGGGGGAGGTCATGTCAGACCAACCTCGTTGAATTTTTCGACTGGGTGACTAGGGAGATGGATCAGGGGAGGGCAGTGGACATGGCCTATCTGGACTTCAGCAAGGCCTTTGACACTGTGCCACATAGAAGATTATTACACAAACTGGGGAATACATGTGTGGGCAGGACAGTAGTGCAGTGGGTAGGTAACTGGCTGGGTGGCAGGACACAAAGTGTGGTGGTAAATGGCTGTCACTCCACAGAGGAAAGAGTGACCAGTGGGGTACCACAGGGATCAGTGCTGGGACCGGTCCTATTCAACATCTTCATCAGTGACATTGCGCAGGACCTAGAAGGCAGAATTTCCCTGTTCGCTGATGACACAAAGCTCTATAACAGAGTAGACACACCAGAGGGTGTAGACAGAATGAGAAGGACCTGCAGAAACTTGAAGAATGGTCAGGGTTTGCAGTTGAAATTCAATGCAAAGAAGTGCAAGATAATGCATATGGGGCACAAAACCCAGGCACAATATATCAGTTGAGGGTGAGGATATAGTATGCACCAAGCAGGAAAGGATTTTGGGGTTATCATCTCGATGACCTCAAGGTAGGGAAACAGTGTGACAAAGCAGCAGGTGAAGTAAATAGGATGCTGGGATGCATGAGGCAGGCATCACCAGCAGGAAAAGGAGGTCATAATTCCACTATACAAGACACTAGTGAGGCCCCACCTGGGTACAGTGTACAGTTCTAGAGACCTTACTTACGTAAGGACATAGACAGGGTAGAGAAGGTTCAGAGGAGGGCAACAAAGATGGTACATGGATTGCATCACAAGTCCTATGAGGACAGGTTGAAGGAACTGAATATGTACTCCCTGGAGGAGAGGAGGGAGAGATGGTATATGATAGAGACATACAAGTATCTTACAGGGAGAAACAGGGTGCAGGAATACACTATTTTTAAGTGCAAAAGATGTTCCAGGACTAGAGGGCATGGGATGACGTTGGAGGGAGGATGATTCAGAGGAAACGTGAGGAAGAATTTCTTCACAGAATGGGTGGTGGACAAGTGGAACACCCTGCCAGAGGAAGTGGTGGGGGTGAAACAATCACGGGATTTAAGAATGCATGGGATAGACATAAAGGAATTCTGGAGGTCAGGGTTAAGGGGCAACAGACTTCTAGGAAAACAAAGTAAACTTACAAGCTTAAATGGGCAGACTGGGTGGGCTGTAGGCCCTTATTTGCTGACACTGTCTACGTATCTATGTATCTATGTATGTGAATCTAAAGGATTGCTGGGGCAACGAAGTGGGAGGATGAGCTAGATGTCGTTTCCCACCTGGGCACAAATGACCTGGCTGGGGACGAGGTGAGGGCAGTGAAGAGGGGGTTGACAGAGTTGGGGAGGGGTCTTAGACAGGTGACATGCATGGTAACTTTCTCGGAAGTGCTACCTGTCTGTGGCATGTGGGAGGCCAGGGTACTCCACACCAGGGAATTCAACAAATGGTTAAAGATCTGGTGCAGAGCTGAGGGATTTGGCTTCACTGGGGACTAGTGGACCACCTGGAGAGATGCAGCATGTGCAGAAGGGATGGCCTTCATCCATCTGGGGGGGGGAACACGATACTTAGTGAGAGATTTAAATGTTTCATTGGCAAACATTTAAACTAGCCGGGGGGAGGGGGTCACGGAATTAAGCAAGAAAGGATCAACTGCCCACCCAACAGGTTAAGGTAGACAAACAGCAGATATTAGAGCTGAGAAAGGAACATTTTAACTAGCCAAGGGGGATGACAGAATTAAGCAGGGAAAAACCAGCTGACCCCCCCCCCACAGAGAAAGATAGATAAACAGGCTGATACTACAGTCGTGGAAGCAACAAAAGGAAACACAATGGGAGGTAATAGTGGGGAATGCATGGAGGAAATGCATAGGGATTGGGATGGGAGGGGAGCTGGTACAGGCGGGGGCATCAAAACATGGAAAGCTATGTGTACAAATGCCCAGAGCCTGGGAAACAAGATCCCAGACCTAGCTACCTTGATGGGGGAGGAAGACCTAGATATTGTTGCAGTCACTGAAACATGGTACACAGGAAACCATGACTGAGATGTTACCATACCAGGGCACACAATCTTCAGGAGAGACATGGAGGGCAAAAAGGGGGGAGGGATGGCTATGCACATCAGAGGCGGGATCAAGGCAATGGAGGTGGGGAAGACAGGAAGGGGAAGAGGCACTATGGGTTACATTAAAGATGGGAAATGGCACCACCATTCTCACTGGAGTTGTCTACATACCCCTAGCACAGGGGGAAAAATAGACAGGGTATTAGTGGAAACCATATACAAAATGGCAGAGAAAGGGGAGGTGTTGTTGGTGGGGGACCTAAACATGCCAGATGTTAACTGGAACACATATGCAGCAGCCACTACCAGGAGCAGAGACATCTTGGATGCCCTGGAAGGACAGTGCCTCAGACAGTTGGTAAAGGAGCCCACACAGGAGGGAGCAATGCTAGAGCTGGTTCTCACAAATGGTGACAGAATAATGGATCTATCAGTGGGCAGCCATCTAGGGTCCAGTGATCACCATGCAGTCTGGTTTAAGGTGAAGACAGCAGTAAAGTCAAGCCATTCAAAAGTAAAGGTCCTGGATTTCAAGACAGCAGACTTTGCAAAAATTGGGTAACACCTCTGGAGACTCCTGGTGAAGGGGGGGGGTGTGGAGGGACAGTGGGAGAAACCTAAAGGAGCCATAGCAGAGACAACAGGCCTCTGTGTAAAGCTAATAAACAAAGCAAAAAGAAAGAAAAAAACACTATGGTTTTCAAAAGAAGTGGCAGGCAAGGTTAGGGAAAAACAACAGGCATTCAGAAAGTACAAGGAAACACAGAGGGAGAGGAAGGGAGGGAGACAGGGACATGTACCAGGCAAAGCAGAAGGAGGTGGGGGAAGACAGTCAGGTGTGCAAAGGTGCAAACTGAAGAAAAGATAACAAAATCAGTAAAATAAGGTGACAAAACCTTCTTCAGGTATATCAGAGAAAGAAAAAAGACCAATGGAGAGATTGTGAGGTTGAATAAAGGAGGAGGGGAGTGTGCAGAGGGGGACCTAGAAAAAGCAGAAATTCTAAACAAATACTTGTGCTCAGTATTTACAAAGGAAGGGGAAGGTAACAAAATTAGGGGTAGAAACTCACACTGGGGGAGGTGGATACCAGTCCATTTACAGAGGAGATAGTCCCAAAGGAACTCTCAAAACTAAACAGGGAGAAGGCAATGGGACCAGATGGGATTCATCCCAGAATACTGGAGAACTCAGAGAGGTACCAGGGTCACCAGCGACAGTCCTATTTAACAAATAACTAAAGGAGGTAGTGGTACCAAAGGACTGGAGGAGGGCAAATGTACCATTACACAAATGTGGGAGCAAGATGGAGGCTGGAAATTACATGCCGGTCAGCTTGACCTCAGTGGTGGGGAAAATCATGGAATCCATGTTGAAGGAAAGAATTGTGGCATATCTGGAGGCTAATGGGGCACAAGACCCAAGGCAACATGGATTCACAGCAGGGAGATCTTGTCAAACAAATCTGATAGATTTCTTTGACTTGGTAACCAGGGTGGTGGATAAGGGAGGTACCGGGTCAATACCACTCATATAAAACAGTATTTTATTTATTTATTAAAATTTTGATGACCGGGTGGGCCCTCTGAGACAGTCAAGTCCCATTTTGAGAGGTCACCCAGGAAACCAAATTAACCGCGCCATGTAGAGCATGACTCACTTTACAGCGACAGGGGTAGAACAGCAATAGGGAATTACCACTACCATCTGTCACTGTATGCTATTATGAGGCATCATTAGGTTGCCATGTGCTAGGTGCCTAGTCAAGTCACTCCTGTGGTGGAGTGGCTAAGGCACCAGCACACAGTGGAATTGGGAAACCTGGGACTGTGGTTCGGTTCCTCCCAGATTCTCCCGTGCTACTTCTTTTGTGGGCATTTTCTTTTAAAAAAAAAAAAATTGCCCCTCCTCCCAAGTTCCTCCCCATTCCCTAAGCCCCCCCCCAGAGTTTGTTATATAAAGTCTGAGGGGTATGGGGGCTGCGTGGTGCAAAGTCCCCCACAAAAACAAAAGGAAGGCCATTGTTTTAAAGGGCATGGGCTGTTCTGTGGTTGTCATGTTTTACCCGATGTTATTTCAATGCACGCCCTTATGGTTGTGCCATTATTTGCCATGCAGTTTTGGGTTGTCGCAATATGACCCCATGCCATCAGGAAGGGGTGGTTTACATGGCCTACCTGGATTTTAGCAAGGCACTTGACACTGTCCCACACAGGAGGCTAGTAAACAAGTTGGGACTAGGTCCCAAGGTGGTACACTGGGTCCAAAATTTGCTGAGCAACAGGACACAGAGGGTGGCGGTTCAATCTCAGGATGGGGGGGGGTGAAAAGTGGGGTGCCATAGGGCTTGGTTCTGGGGCTGGTCCTCTTGAATGTCTTCATTAGTAACATTGCAGAGGGCTGGAAGGGAAGGGAAGGGAAGCCTCTTTGTGAATGACACTGAGATCTGCAATAGGGTAGACACTCCAGATGGGGTGAAAAAAATAAGAAGAGACCTAGGCAAATTGGAAGAGTGGTCAAGAGTGTGTCAGCTTAAATTCAATACAAAAAAGTGCAAATTCGTGCACCTGGGCCACAGGAATCCCTGTGCAGGGCCCTTGTTTTCTGAGGGGGACCTCTCGCTGGGCTATTTTTATGTACCTGCAATGCAGCATTGGCTGGCTTTTTTTTAGCTGCCTGTTGCTGTTGTATGCTGCCTAGGCTGGGTGCTTCCAAATGGTTGACTCAGCTCTGTGTGTGTGGGGGGGGATCAATGCAACCATCTGAGCCACTGATGTTATGTGTAATGTTAACTGATATGCACCATCTGCCACCACCAGTGGTTTGCATTGCCTCCATCAGTTGAGTTCTTCCACATTGGCTCATGCATCCAGAAGCCAAGTGGTAAGTGGTGCTAGAATGAGATATTGTAGGCAAGCATGACATTTTGTGTTGTATTTGCAGCTGTGCATATGGATCAGGCCAGCAGCTATTCCTTAGATTTGGCACAGTTTGCCAAGCTGCCTCATGGTGGTATGTACAGACTCATTATGTTGACGCTTGTCCACCTGTGCTTGTGCATGCCCAGGTCGGGACAGTCAGAGTGAGTGATTAGCAGAGATAGAAGAGGAGACAAATGACTGACATCTCAGGAGTCAGCCACTGAAGAACAAGGCAGGAAGAGCCAGGAAATGTAGGAGTGGGAGTGGTCAAGTGGAAGCAGTAATAGGAGTCCAGCCAGGCTAGCCAGTTAGGAACGGTATGGGTTACCAGGTGTCCTGCTGTATTTGGGGTTGTTTTGATTTATGGTGATTCCTGCTGAGCCAATATTTGCTGTTTAAAATTGTCCTGACTAATACAGCTATTCTGGTTACTTGTCAGTTCTCACAAGTTGCAACTGTCTGAGCAGAAGGTAGGTTGAAGTAGCAGGGCAGTGAGGGGCACAGAGACAAGACAAGCTGCTGATTTTTGGCTACTGCTCATTCAGTAAAGTTGCAGCTGTGGAAGGAGGCTCTAAAGTGTAGTAGTTGGACAAAGCTAGATTGAGACTTCCACTTTTGAGCTCCTCTAGATGTGTGTGCCCTGAGGAGATTTTGGGTTGCTTGGTTGTTAGTCACACAGAGACAGAAGGCCAGGTGAGAGCCAAGCTACCCATGAGAACTGGTGCAGTTATCACGTCAGATAATTATTACAGACCCAAGAAGCAGGGCGGGGTGCAGTTTCATAGGTGATGTGACATGTTGTAAGGAAACTAATGAAATTTATTTTAAAAAAAATATATAAATATAGCTTTAGAGGACTGCTTTAAACAATGAACAAGTATTCATAATCACAAAAATATAAATTTTCCGGGGGTTGCCTGCCCAAATCCCCTAAGCAAAACTATCCCTCTCTGGAGCCTGTGGAGGGTTGTCAGCCATCAGCAGGAGACAGAGTTGTTGTGGGGAGGGCATTATGGCAGTGGACCAGGGGTCTTGTCTAGACGGGTCGAAGGTGGAGGATGACAGTTATAAGCATGATGTGGTATGTACCAATGGTCCAGATGAGGGCAAAAAGGTATGGAATGTGGATCCTCGACCTCGATCCTGCATCTCCCATTTGAAGGGGGTTGTTTTTATTAAATCAAAATATGAAAGTTTTACCATGGGTAAAGGTTGCAGTCTGGACTGGAAGCTAAACTCTCATTGCCACACATTTGCATAATGCTGCCAAATGTATTTGTTATTGGGGGAGTATAATAAATTTTAACCGAAATCCAACAATTACTGTACCTTTAAAGATCTGGCCAGTGGGTCTCTCCATGTGATTTTATGTTTGTTGTTCAAGTGACAACAACAGTAAAGCAAAAATGTACAATGGATTACTCAAGTTTAAATATTGATATTTTGTGCAACATAGTTGGGTGTGCTGCCACGCCACCTTTGACAGATGGGTGACACAGAAGGGGACCCGTGGTTACTGCTGTGCATAGGGCCCATGATGGTGTAAATCTTACTCTGAATGTACGAAATCAGCATCCATCAGACACTGTAAATAGTAACAGTTTTGATAACTTTAAGGTGAAATGGCTAGGTTTCTTCAGAAGAGTAATCAGTTGGCATACTACCACTGAAATAGTGGGGAGTGAATTAGATGGGCAAAAGCCTTTTTTCACTCCTAATACCACAGTATAAGAAGGAAGGAAGGGGTTACACTGAGCCACGTGTGGTTTTCAGGTGATTACAGCAGGAAGGAGAGAAACAGTAAACAAGTTGTAAAATGGTACACGACCAACAGTGTGTACAAGCAAGTTAATGCTCCAGATGTCAGCAATAAGTAGGGCATGTGCAATAGTCTGACTCAAAATATGTAATTTATCTTCACCTGTGTGGGGGCAAGACCACAATACATGAGTGGCATGTCAGAGCCATGAGTGGGTTATGAAAGTCCTGCCTCTTCACAAGTGTTGATAGATTACATATTTTGAGTCAGGCCATTGCATATTCAGTTTATACAACATCAGTTTATTTTTATAACTTTTAAATTTGTTTGCTTGAAGACTTAACTATTCTTTAATTCAACTTAGAAAATGGTCTAAGAAATTCCCGAGCTCTGATTGGCTGATAGCCTTGGCAAGCTGGGCATCTATCAGACAAACAGAGGCTAGGTAAAAAAAAGGTGCCAGTCCCAAGTGTCCCTTCACCCATTGAAATATCCCTGTGCCAATCCTCCTTGCTCATTGACCAAAAGCACCCAAATGAATTTCAAACTGACACCATTTTTTTCTCTCCCTTAGCGAGAGATACTGCCTGCCCCTTCAACACTCCCAAATTCAATGCGAGTTGCCACTTGAACCTACACACCAACCTCCACTGGGCTCATTTTATATTACACAAAATGAAAGTAAGCAGAAATTTAAAATCTGTTTGCCTGGTGCTACATGTCCCCCTCCCTTCCCGTCAACGATCCTCGGGTTGCTTCTTCTGACATTCAGTGTTATAAAATAATACCCAGCTCACTCCCCCAGCCAATAAATGAAATACAAGCTACTCTAAAATCACATAACTCTTCCTACTTTTTTTGCAGCCTAATCTTTATTTCTCATCTTGGCTCCAAGACATCAAGTTACCCACCACATGGATGCACAATCCTAGCAAGAAGTCCACTGCCATTCTATATTTAAAAAAATGTAAACCATTCGATTTTCCTTGGCTGCCTTATGTTTTTGGTAACTGCATCCCTGCTGCCAGCCTACTCTTTCCTGCTACCACCCCGCTGTTTCCTTCTGGACGCACCTCAGTGTTTAACATAGCTTTTGACATTAACAGCACTACTCTTTAATAAATGTTTTTTCCCCCAATAGCAGTACCTTCTTGCTGATATCTCCACCTTTGAAGATCAGTCTTTAACGGCATGCTGACAGCTTCACTTTACCCACACTGCGTGCCTGTCTGACCACAATTCAACGCAGGCAGGGGAATGGATGCCACCATACAGAATCGGGCCAAAAATGAAACAAGGCAGACTTACAAGCTGTGTGTGTATGTGTGTGTGTGTGTGTGTGTATATGCGTGTGTGTGTATGTGAGTGTGTGTTGGTGTGTGGGGGGGTAACCATAGCAACTAGCTCCAAGTCACAGCTATGGAGACTCCTTTATGACAAAGTCCTTAGCTTAAAAACAAACAAAAAAAATAATTTTAATATAGGTGGAGGAACTATTTTATTACAAAACTTATTTTAAACTAATTTTATTAACTTTTTTAACTAAATTAAATTTTTTTTTTACAGTGCCCATTTTGTAAGCCCAATAATATCCTCCAGGGTGGGCAGTATTGGGCTATACCGGACCTTCCAGGGGCTATAAGACCCTCCACCTGCGGCATCTGGCCTCATTACACCCATGGGCGGTCTGATATAGCCCAATACCACCCACCCTGTCAGGTATTATTGCTTACATAGAAAGGGTCAAACTGATAAACATTACTCATTAACATGGAGTCCAATGGAAGGCAGAGGAGCAGAACAGGAACATGAGCCAGTAGTTTTGAGGTGGGGAGAGGTGGGAGCTAACTAAGGAACAGGTGCATGAAGAAAGTTCAGAGAGAGAAGTTTTGAAGACAAGGGAGGATGATCATTGCATGCAGTATTATTGCAGAGGGAGATGAGGTGACATGCACAATATGTGTTTTGGAGCAAGGCATTGAAAAGGAATGTGAGTCAGTAGAGCAGACAGAGTAGGAGGAAGGGAGGGAGGGCAAGGAAGTGGGAGGAAGAGAGGTAATAGGGGAGAGAATTAAACCAGTATTTGTTGATAAAGAAGGCACAATGAGAGAGACATCTGCCAGTCTGAGAGGGGTATTTTGAAAGGAATTTGTTGGTCACTACAAGATGATTTCTATTCTTCAGTCACTATGGAATGACATGGCTTGGGAAGAGCAGGCAGGGTGGCATCTGTAGCAGCAGCAAGTTGTGCAGTTCTATGGAGTCAGTCATGTTGTGGGTCTGGGGTGGGGCTTAACTTTCGATTTCCCTACCTAAGCAACTTAATTTCTTGCTTTTATCATTTTCATTATCTTTTTTTATTTTTCCTTCCCCTTCCATTACATCCTGCACTCCTCACTATCACATTCATAAAACACTAGTCATTGCTGTAAATAACTCCAGACTTTGAAGCTCCTCTCTTTCTTCATCTTCCACTCATACATGTGATTTTTCATGCCCCACCTCCACAAGACAGATTGGCAATTGTCATTACCTATGCACAAGCAGCTGTGACAGATGTTATCATGTTATTCATATGGGAAAGATAGGGGGAGGGCTTGTTCCTACATTTCTGGATAGATCACTTTTATCCTGGGTAGCTGAACTGGAACTGGAAGCACTTGAATAAGAAAAAGGGGGAATCTGTGTGCTTCTGGATTGCTCTGGGTGGTTTCATCTCCAGATGCACTGGGCAAAAGGTTGGAATCACTCCTTAGAGTGGGAGCAGAACCAACAGACTTCTGGAGACTAATGAACCATGGTTTCTTTGACTGTGCTCTATCAATTGCCTAGTCATTGTCCTCAAAGCCCCATGCCTATGATTCCCAGTTCGTGTCCCACAATGACCTTTGTTTTTCCACCAATACCACTTGCAGAACTTGCACTTAGGGAATTTGCAACATTTGCACATGCAGGTGGATGGCAAGGTCTTATGTCAGATGACTTGTCTTAGACAGAAGATTCAGGACTTGTTACATGCCAAGACTCAGATGGCTTTGCAGTTTTCCAAATGTAAGTATTATGAGGTAGAGGCTAAGGTCACAAAGGTCTTGGCTTCCTGGCTTAAGCAGTGGGTCACTCAGGTGGTGGTGACACACACATCAAACATTCCATCTCCAAATCAACTGAAACAGATCCAAGGTAAATTGTACAGGCTTTTCATAATGATTATGCTTAGCTATATACTTCAGATGTTACCTCGACTCTGATGCTATTCAGAATTACCTGTGACTTTTACACTTGTCTGAATTACAACATCCCCAGCAGCAGCAATTTTCTCCCCATAAGTGCTGACAAGCTGGACGCTGCAGAGAAAAATCTTAAGAACCATAAAAGCCCAGGTCTAGATGGTTATACTATACTAGCACATTTTATAATGTATTCCATGAACTTAATAGGCTTTCATTATTAAAGGCTAGCCAGAGACTTATAAGTGGAGAACTGCCCTCCACCCCACTTGAAGCCAAGCCACCATCCCAGTGATTCCTAAACCCTTAAGTATAACACTCTTTGGTCTTCGTATCACCCTGTTTCAGTCCATAATATGGACTATAAATTGTTTACCAATATTACGGCTAAAAGATTGGAAACACTTCTGCCCTCTGTCAGTAATAAAACTCAGACTGGTTTTGTCATGTCTCATCTGACATAAGATAATGGCAAATGTGCCCTATATATTTTACACTATACTGTCCAGTTGAGGGATCACTTCTTGCTGTTAAACCTAGTCATGGAGAAGGCATTTGACTGGTAGCATGGCCTTTTTTACTTGCAACCCTTCATCACTTTGAAATTCCTCAGATGTCCATGCAAGTTCTGCAAACATTGTATGAGATCCCATCAGCTTATGATAAGATTAATAGCAGATTTCTTCTTTGTTTAAATTAGGTAGAGGTAACCAACAAGGCTGTCCTCTCTCCCTTTTTCTTTTTGCCCTTTGTTTAGAACCTTTGGCAAAACAAATAAATTACGAGAAATGATGTGGTCCACTGGGTGCAAAACCTAGTACTCTTTGTGGATAATTTACTTACTTATTTATCCAAACCTGATCAAGAATTACCACCCCTATGACATATCCTAAGCCAAGTATGACAAATTGCAGGATATAGTTTAAATACTAACAAGACTGAGGTTTTAAAAATCCATTATACCCAGTCATTAACCATCACTCAACAATTTCAGTTTAAGTGGAGCCTTACTTTCTTGAAATACTTGGTGGTTTATCTCACTCAGGAACCCAAAGTCTTACTTGCATTCAGTTATGACCCCCTATCACAGGTCTTATAGAAGGACATCAAGACATGGGCTTACCTTCCTATCCCATTTCTACAGTGAGTAGATAGTGTTCGTATAAAACTCTTTCCATGACTGGAAATTAAAGGAAGAGAAACCAAAATGGCTGCCTGAGGGTGCAGTAGGTTAGAATGAGCTTCCACACCTCTCACATGATAATTGTGTTAAAATAGATATAAATGCACTAACCAAACAAATAATACTAGTTTTCTTCATTTGCAATAAGGAAGAAAGAACATTGTGAAAACCACATCAAGACATGACATTTGGAGAACATTTTCATACCTTGGAGCAATCTCTCAGTAGGTTGAAGCTTTGGCATGTCAAAACTGGTGCACAGAATGAAGGAGCTAAGTGAGTCCTTCATTGTTTTGAAGCAGTCTAGAGTCTCAAAAATTAAAGAGCTAGTGAATTAACAGGAACAAGGATTATTGGGTAATACTGGTGTGACAGCAGCAAATTCTGCTACCTGCACCCTGTTGCAACAAAGGACACTTCCATTTTTTTCCCATTTTGGTGCAAGGATTACTTCAGATTCCAAAACTACTCACATCACTCCCTGCAACCCCAGAAGCAAAGGAAATTACTGAAGAAATGCAAGTAGCACCTTTGGCTAAACCATTGGAAGAAACAAATTTGGAATCAAAACTTTTTTTCTGACACTTTGGAGCCAGACATATCAGGGAGCCATGCAGGAGCTGGAATCATGAATCCCAAACCTCCGGTGAATGGACCCACTCTGGAATACTAACCAGAACAACTGCAGTAAAGGGATGAGGTCTGAAGAGGTCAGTGATTCTCAAGATATTGTAATGCCAATAGTACATAGTCATATTACAACAGAAGAGCAAGATTCAGTCATGGTGTTACCAGTAATAAAGCTTCCGGTGAACTTAAGTGTATCAGCTCAAAGTGATCATAATCATTGTCAATCAGCATTAGAACAAATTGCTCAATCTAGAACAAAAATGACTTACACCCTAGTACAAGCAACCAGGTTAAAAACTGGGTTGTAGCTAGAATGGTAGAGACACCATCTATGATGCAAGCTGTCGATAGTAATATCTAAATGCTGGATCTAACTTATCAAGCCGAGATGCTAATAGACTTTAAAAAAGAAATCCAGGCTGTCATTAAAGACTTTGATAAAATGGCAGTTGTGTTTTCAAATTTAAACAAGTCAATTAATGATATTTCACATAAACTTGAGAACTTGACTATTAGAACCATGGAGGTGGAACGAGTTAGCAGCATTGAAGATGCCTTGACCACAATGCAGAAACAACTGTTAGAAGTTAAAAAACAACTAATAGACTTACAACAGAAGGTGATAAACCAAGAGGACAGATCCAGAAGAATAATTTGAGACTGATAAATATACCAGAAGGCCAAGAAGGAAGGGGGGATGTGGTACCTTTTTTTGAAAAACTGATTACCACTGCCATGGGTTTAAAGTACCCAGGGGAAAAAATTCTCATTGACAGAGCCCACCCAGCTGGAAAAGCTATATTGCAAAACCCAAACATTACTTCCACCACTTGAATGTACACAAGACAAATATACCTAAGACCCCACAGCTATCAGGAAAGAGAAAGAATTTTACAGAAAGCATGAATCGAGAAGGGCCAGACGGTAGAGGGGATAACGTTTTCAGTTTTCCCAGACTTTAGTTCAGAGATGGTTCAGTCAAGGAAAGCTTTTGACAAATCAAAATCAATGTTGTATGAAATGGGCATTAAATGTACAATATTATCCCCGGCCAAGTTAAGATTTTTTTGGCATGGAAAGATGCTCTTCTTCATGGATCCCAAACAAGTAGAACAATCTATTAAATCCCAATATCAAGTAAACCCATCAGTTTTGGAGCCCTGTGAAGATGCCCCACACCCAGACCAAATTCTGGATACAAACCAGGCTTCACAACTGGAAAATGGAACTTAAGTGTTTTTTTTGGGGGGGTGATGAAGATGATGGAATACTATTATTAATACTATTAGTACTATGTTTTTATGTTTGCTTGCGCATGCACAAGAAACATTATGTGACAGCTTAGAAGATAAGCGGGTTGGGGAGGCGTGGTGGTGTGGCATCCAACAGCAGCATTACATTTGGGGGCCTGGCCTTGGTGCACCAATGGAGGCACAGTGTGCTGATGACGCTGGCTTCCAGAAGGTGCACCAAGTTGTAACTTTTTCGCCTCAGCAATTTCAGGCTGCCTCATCATTGCAGCCTCAGCGATTGCTGCAATGAGAGAGTGACCTGTCATTGCTGGATGGAACATTGCTGATGTGATATTGTTTATGAACATGGTGGCACGTTGCCGCCGTGTTCACAAACAATATCACTGAGCTGTGGGGGTGCCCCATCCCCCTCAGCAGCATGTGACCCTCCCCACAGATGTGTGTTTTTGCTGACCGGGGCCCCAATCCCTGTCAGCATCCATCCCCGGTGTTGACTTGCCGGTGGGGGAGCCCGCTCCCCGTCAGCAGTAGTGTCCCACTCGCTGTGTGATGTGCTGATGGGGGATCCCACTCCCCATCGGCATCAGCCCCCCAAAGAGTAATGTGAGAGACTGAGGGGGTGCCCAGTCCCCCTCAGTTCTTGTGTCCCCCCGCTTTTGTACCGACGGGGGTGCCCAATCCACCGTCAGCTACACCCCCAAAAAAACAGTGTTCAGGTGGCACGCTGGGAGCCCACCCCAGCATGCCCAATGGCCCTGCAAAGGGAAAACTGTCCTGCAATGATTTTTTTTTTCCTTACAACCTGTAAAATAAAAATGGTCCCTCGCGGTCTCTCTGGCCCTTCCCCCCACAACCCACACCCACCCACTGCGCACCCTGCCTCCCCACACCCCCCTCATCACATACTTTTTTTTTGCAATATTTTCAGTCCAGATTTTCAACATTGCCATTTTCCACACCTCATATGAACAGTACAGCTGTCATTTTTCAAATCCTGGGCAAATGTGTTTTTCGTGCTTGCGGCACAGAATAGCACGGTCGCTGTGCGAAATCAGTGTTCGGGATGCATGAAGAAAATCACAGTGACACTGTTCATTAGCAGATGTCCTAAAATGCCTATGTTAAAAATTTGGTGACAAAAGTCTGTAAAATGACTGTGTTATGAGCGTCCATTGCGCAGTGTCCACGCACGCTTGTAACTTTGCACATTTACAATATTTTCACTCCAGATTTTCAACAATGTCATTTTCCCGCACCTCCTTAGGAACAGTCCAGCTGTCATTTTTCACATCCTGTCCAAAATGTGTGTTTGCACTTCCAGCGCAGAATAGTGCAGTCGCTGTGGGAAATCAGTGTTCGGGACACAGTCCAAAACTTACAGTGACACTGTTCATTAGCAGAGGCCCTAAAACTCCTATGTTGAAAATTTGGTGATGAAAGTCCATCAAATGACTGTGTTATGAGTGTGCATTGTACAGTTTCCATGCATGCTCATAACGTCGCACATTTGTAATATGTTCACTCCAGATTTTCAACAATGCCATTTTTCCGGCCCTCCTTATGAACAGTACAGCTGTCATTTTTCACATCCTGGCCGAAATGTGTTTTTGCACTTGCAGTGCAGAGCAGCATGGCCACTATAGGAAATCAGTGTTGGGGCCACATTAACAAAATCACAGTGACACTGTTTATTAGCACAGGCCGTAAAATGCCTATGTTGAAAATTTGGTGATCAAACTCCATAAAATGATTGTGTTACAAGCGTGCGTTGCACTGTTTCCAGTCATGCTCATAACTTCACACATTTGTAATATGTTCACTCCAGCTTTTCAACATTGCCATTTTTCTGCACCTCCTTATGAACAGTACAGCTGTCATTTTTCACATCCTGGCCAAAATGTGTTTTTCCACTTCTGGCACAGAATAGCGTGCTTGCTGTGGGAAATCAGTGTTCAGGACACATCAAGAAAATTACAGTGACACTGTTCATGAGCAGAGGTCCTACAATGCCTATTTTGAAACTTTCATGGTGAACGCCATAAAATGACTGTGTAATGTGCATGCATTTCGCGGTTTCCACATACTGTATGCTTGCATGTGTGAGCACTTTTTATATTCCCAGTACAGCTGTTCAACATTGCCATCTCTTCACACCTCCCTCTGGATGGTACAGTTGTCACTCTTCACATCCTGACCCATCTGTGATTTTGTTCATGTGGCACAGAATGGCACATGGCATGCCTGTCATGGCCGAAGACCCAAATACTTACCCCAGTGCCTGTCCGTCTCTAGAGGATGGAGGTGGGGTTGGCATGAACTTCAATACTTCACTACCATTCCTATCCTGCATATGTCTAACTCCTGCATGCCCAATGCTAATACCAGAAAGCAAACATTCGGCATTGACAAATGCTTGTTTAAAAAAGGAATGATGTGGACTGGTTACTAGGGGCCCTAAATAGGATGGCAGCTTAAAGATCAGCTCTACAACCCAGAGGGAAATATCCTTTAAATCCTTTTTCTACCAGCTGGTATAATATCTTCACTCTACTGTAACTTTTGGAGTAATGCTCAAGCTACACTAATTTAGCTTCATTGATACAAAAAGCCTTCATTTGCTCTGTGGAAACTGCTATTTTACTGAAGAGCCTCCTGAACAAGGTAGGCCTGAAAATATGGCTGAAGGCCGCTTGCCACAAACCTGGGAGCAACCGTCAGTTGAGGCGATGTTCGGCCAACTTATGGCCCAGATGGCACAAGTCACTGTGGCAACTAATTGAAACACACAAGTGGTTCAAAATTTAGAAGCCAGGATGCTGCATACCAAACAGCGGGTCTCGGCAACGGAGGGGCATGTTCAGGACTTAAGGGCAGAATTAAGAGATCAACAACGTACCATACAGATGCTGCGCAGTAAAATGGATGACCTCGAGAATCGAGGTAGCCATAATAATCTTCTCTTCCTAGGCTTCCCTGAGCATGTAGAAGGCAAAGATAATGAGGGATTTCTACAATTAGCCATCGTTGAAATGCTGCAGTTGGGCCCATTGATACCACTCCAGGTGGAATGCGCACACCGTACGTTAGCCCCCATGTCTCAGGCCCAGGACAGACCACGACCTATTATAGCCCGATTTATTGATTTTAGGGACAAAGAGAAGGTCCTAACTAGAACTCGTGAGTTACAGCATATAGTATGGAGATTGAATAAGATCAACATCTTTCAGGACTTCTCTAAGGATCTGTCAGACAAATGTCAAGTATTCTCTGAGGCAAGGCAGAAAATGCACAATATTGGACTGTCCTTTTCCTTACATTACCCTGCCAAGATGCGGGTTATGCATAACAGGGTCCTGAGCAGTTTTGAATCTCCTGATGAACTCAATAGATTTTATACAGCACAACTGGCCACAAGAATTCACCACCACTAACCCGGGAGCCCCTTTGGCAAAAACTGCTACCGACAGGTTGGATTGCCGCTCCTCTCCATCAGTGAGCAGGCCTGCAATTTGGCAAGACCTCAGGGAGCAACATTGGGAACTCCCCCAAATGCACACTGAAAGAGGCAATCCTTAAAGAAACACGCCCGCTGGGAGCATCCTTCGGAGAGAGGGCAACACGACACAGAGGAGGCCACAAGCATGGACACTGTTGCTCCAGATCTGTTACAGGCCTACCACACCACTAATATATATGAAGCTTTATGCCCCAGCTCTCCGGATCATCACCCAGGCACTGTGGATTCAACTGTGGAAGGCAGGCCTACTCCTATGTTGCAGCCCAGCTACCTGTCCCCATCAGCAACTCCTCACCAGCCGTAGAACGGAGCTACAGATAGTGGAGGGCAGCATCCACCAAAGGCTACGAGGGAAGCCTCCTCTACCAGCGGAGATCTCATCTTCAGTGTGGACCATCCTGAGCACTCTACATCTCCAGGGCAATCGATCAGAGAAAACCCACCAGTGTGGTCAGATAAGTAGTCATCCTTCTATTTTATTTCTATTCCTGTTCTTTTAATCCCTTGGGGAGTTATAGGTATGGGGCGAGTTTGGGGTGTCTAAATTGATCGTCAGTGGACAAACTCCTTGTTTGACCCATCTGCTACCCTTCCTCCAGGTTACCCATGTAAGGGAACTTTCGAGCCACTTTTCACCCCAACCTTGACCCTTGACTTGCAATGCCATATGGCAGAGAAGATGGATTAGGATGGATATGGATTCAACGAGGCCTACCAACAAGCTGTCAGCGGATGTCCTGATCAAAGGTCCAGACACATCTAGATGGCAAAGAAGGCCCTTTTTGTACCATCTGATTAAACAGCAGAACTTTTGTGGGTTCTACCTCTCCTACTTGTGTGTGTGGGGGTGAGGTCCGCTGTGAAGATGTGTCATATAATATGAAAGTATTTTTCAACATGCATAAACTGTTGTGCTGAATGGGTAGCCAGGATGTGTTTTACATGAGGCCCTAAGTGGTGAATGGCACAGGCCTGTGCCCTTCTAGTATGGTTTTTTTTTCATTATTATTTTCTATCAAGGGGAGATCTCCCAGCCCCCGCATTGGGTGGCTTACAGTACACTCTTCATAGGTGTTATGAGCCTGACCTCATCAAGATTTTTGTTGTGAGAACATGTTGGCACCCATCAGCAATAACCCTAGGCTTGCCAAAATAGTGGGCAGTTCCCTCCCACTTTCTTTCCTGCAAACTCCCACTTCATTAGAAGCATTGTGTAGTCACCCTTTAACTACCCCAGCTTCTGAGCTACACCGCTGGAGCAGCTCTCTCAACCCTTGGGGGTTGCAATGAGCCACGTGATCCAACCTTCTTATTGGGTTGCTCGATTCTCTCGGGGGGGATCCTCCACACTCACCGTAGTGCTAAGGAAGGATGGACACCACTTGATAATGCCCTGGGAATAGGGGCTGGACTACAGCAGGGCTCTGCAGCCGAAGAGACACCTCTTTATCCCCAAATTGCATGGTACACTGTGCACAATGTATATAGTTTGTTACTGTGTTTATGTATGTTTGTTTCACAAGAGACACACACAGATGTTTTGTTATTTGTTAGTATAAGGTCATCTGGTAGGGGCAGGGTATATGGGCTTTACGCACTCTCTCCACATCTGGTGGTATTCTATAGAAATTTGCCTCTTCTGGTTGGGCTGCCCTTGACCCCTATCTGCTGGTTGTTCTTGATATATCTCTTAATTAAATATTTGCTCCCTATTACTAACAGGTGATATCACTTGTCTGACATGGAACGTCAGAAGGCTTAACACCCCAAACAAGAGGAAGCAAGTTTTGGGCCACCTTAAGAGACTGGGAGTGAGGGTTGCCTTCCTGCAGGAGACCAAACTTACCGGGGGTGATCCTGAGAGACTGAAGAAGGAGTGGGTAGGTCAGGTCATTCATGCCTCGGCCTCCTCTAGAAAGAGAGGGGTGGCGATTCTGCTTCACAAGCAACTACAATGGAAATGGCAGAGACAAGTGAGAGACCCTGAGGGTAGATGTGTGGTGGTACTCATGGATACTGGGGAGGGCCCTCTGATCCTGGGTAATGTATACACTCCGAATAAGGACTCACCCTCCTTCTTTCACAAGTTGGCCCAGGTGCTGGGATCCATAGCTCTGGAAGACACCCCATTTTATTAGGGGGTGATTTTAATCTTACTCTGGACCCTTTCCTGGATAGATCCCCTTCCACTACTGAGCCCCACTCCAGGGCTGTAATGGCAATGATTCAATTACAACAAGATTTGGCCCTTATGGACATCTGGAGAATATGTCACCCCTCCCAGCTGGACTACACCTTTCATTCCCCAGTACAAAGTTCTCTTAGTAGAATAGACTGCTGGCTCACCTCTCCTACTATTACTAGTAACACTGTTAATACCCTTATTCATCCCTTAGTTATCTCAGATCATGCCCCTGTGCATCTTGCCTTCACATGGGGCACCCCTCTCCCTAAGTTTCCCTTAGTAGAATAGACTGCTGGCTCACCTCTCCTACTATTACTAGTAACACTGTTAATACCCTTATTCATCCCTTAGTTATCTCAGATCATGCCCCTGTGCATCTTGCCTTCACATGGGGCACCCCTCTCCCTAAGTTTCCAGCATGGAGGCTGGACCCATTGCTTACTTCGTGACCCAGACTTTCCCCCTTGGCTTCAAAAGGAAGCAACGGAATTTTTTTGACATAACCTCATAGCAGACACCTCTGTGGGTACCACATGGGAGGCATTCAAAGCTACTCTAAGAGGGGCAATAATAGAGTATGTGAGCCAGTGCCGAAAGAGGAGGGAACAACATTTGAGGGGGCTTGAACGACAACTCTGAGAAGTGGAGCTTGCTTTTAAGGCCCTCCATGTCCCTTCCCTTAGGTCAGCGGCAGGTCACAAGGTCACCTCTCTGAAGATGCAAGTGAAAGAGCTGGTCTCTAGAAAGGCAAAGATTTCGATCATTAGACTCAAGCATAAATATTGGGAAGGGGAGAAAAGGGGGGTAAGCTGCTGGCATACCATCTCAAAAAGCAGCAAGCTGAAAGGCATATAGCAGCTTTAGAAGTTGCAGGGGGTAGGACCCAGACCTCACTGCAAGGTATTAATCAAATAATGATGGATTTTTACTCCTCATTATATAAATCCTCCAGAGCCCCAGACCCCAAGGGGGTCCTCCCATTTCTGGAGTCCCTACATCTCCCCAAAATCTCAGAAGCCCAAGCTAATACCCTAGATACCCCGATCTCAACCCAGGAGGTGGCAGACACCATCCTCTCCCTTAAAAAGGGAAAGGCCCCAGGAGGGGACGGTTTCCATATTGAAGTGTGGCAGCTGTTGCATCCCATAATCTCTCTGGTATTGTAACAAGTATTTACTGAGTCATTGCAAACAGGGTCTCTCCCTTCATCCCTTAGGGAGGCGACTATTACTATCCTACCAAAAAAAGGTAAAGACCCTCTTAAAGCATCCAGCTACTGCCCTATTTCATTATTGAATGCTGATAGCAAGGTGCTAGCTAAGATACTAGATAATAGACTTAATCCTCTCCTTCCCAGTTTGATCCACCCATCCCAAGTAGGCTTTGTTAAGGGCTGCTTTAGCACAGACCATATCAGATCATTGGTAAATATAATCCATAAGGCCCAAACATTATCTTCCCCCACTGCTGCCATTGCAATAGATTTTGAAAAGGCCTTTGAGTCCCTGGAGTAGGACTATGTCCAACAAGTACTTTGCACTATGGACTTGGGGCAGGATTTTGGGCCTGGATTGGGGCAATGTATTCATCCCCAGCTGCACGGATACTCACCAATACGATGCTGTATCCCCCATTCATACATGGCGTAGGGGTACCCGTCAGGGCTGCCCACTTTCCCCACTACTTTTTGTACTGGCAGTAGAACCCCTGGTGGCAGCTATTAGGCAAAATCCTCTAATTTCCGGGGTCCAGGTGGGAACAAGGGCATACCCTACTCTTATGTATGCAGATGACCTGTTGCTCCCTATAGCCAATATCATCACCTCCCTCCCTCCCTCCCCTACTGTCCACCTTGTCAGATTTCTCTACATTTTCAGGACTCAAGATTAACCAGGCCAAGATGGAGGTCCTACCTTTAAACTCTAAGTGTACCTCTCAAATGTTTACTCAGCATGGGCTCCGATGGGCCCCGGAGGGGATTACCTACTTGGGCATTACTATCTCTACTAATCTGCATAAAATCTGGGACCTGAATATGAAACCACTTTTTGAGTCCATTCATACAGAACTGAACAGATGGAAATCTCTTCGACTGTCGCTTGTAGGTAAAATATCCACAATTAAAATGGTCACAGCACCAAAAATTATGTATCTTCTCTCCCACATTCCTTTGAAAATACCTCATTATTGGTTTACTAAATTAGACTCCCTGCTGGGATCCTTTTTGTGGGATGGTAAGAAACCTAGGTACAGTAGAAAAAAGCTCAGAGCTCATTGGTTGGAAGGGGGCTGGGGTCTTCCATGGTTAAAGGGGTATAAATGGGCCTTTCAGCTGGCTCAGATGTGAAAATGGTTCCTTTTCCCAGAACACAACGCTCCCTAGTGGCTGGATATGGAGAGAGAGGTATGTCAGTGTACTCACTTGGTACTATTGTTATTTAACTATCCTCCTAAGGGCACTCGCTCTCGTCCTACTATAGGTCCCTTTCTGGAATATTGGGCCAAAGTGCATAAGAAGTTGGGTGCCTCCCCATCTCCCCTAAGACTTACCCCACTATGGGGCAATAATAAGATTACCATCAATAAACAACCAACTGCATGACCCTCATGGGAAAGTGGTGATATCTCATAGCTTTGAGATATGCTCATTCCTGGTACAGATAGCCTTAATTCCTTTGAGGGCCTGTGGAGCTCTTATGGAATCTCTCCCAAAGACGTCTGGCTATTCCTTCAAATAAGAAGCGCCATCCTTACATACAGGCATAAGCAGCACGAAGAGCAACAAATCTCCCAGGTAGAGTCATGGCTGGCCCTAGAAAGAGGACAGTCAAGCCGGGTATATGCGGCCATTTGGAGCACCATCCCGTCCCAAGCAGAGGAATCCAAGCATAAATGGGAGAAAGCATTGCATGCCCCTATTATGAACCTGGAGTGGAAGTCTTGTCTGAAACTAGCTCACGGGGCATATCCTGACACCAGTAGTCAATTAATACAGAACAAGATAATTCACTCCTGGTATAGAACTCCTGTAGTCCTCACCAAGGCAAAGCTGGCTCAGTCTGACCTGTGTTGGAGGTGTCAGGAACTCCCAGGTGACCTGTTCCATATACTTTGGTCCTGCGGGCTGATCCAGCCCCTATGGCAGGCTACCTGTGAGATGGGGTCCAAAATACTTAGGAAGCCTGTCCCTCAGTCCCCTGAGTTGCTGTTATTAGGACTCCAGACCCCGGACCCTCACCTTTGTCTCTCCAAGCTGAAACTACTTCTGACACTCAGTATACAGGTTAAAAGAGTCCTACTGTGTAAATGGCAGTCCCAGATAATCCTCTCCCTGGGGGAGGTACTTACCTCCATGGCTCAAGTTGCCAACTGGGCCAGAATATCACTTACTGTGACCAATACCCTCTTTAAATATACTGCCCTCTGGACTCCCTTCCTTCTGTTTTTGAAACCTAGGGAAGGAATCAGCTGAATAGGCACAACCATGCTACTATAATGGTCTCCTCTCATGATGCATTTAGGGGCAAGTGCTGGAGAGATTATTACTGAGGTATAGGGGACCCTGCTCTACGGATGACATTGTATAATATCAGTAAAGGATAGTATCTTCTTTGACAATAAAGACCTGTTTGCTTTGTGTGTGTGATCTCTTATATTTTGTAGGTGTAAAGTTGAGGACAGCAGCCCTGGACCTCTCATAATTTCTGATGCTTTGTCAAATATTGCAGAAACTAGCAGGATGGGGCCAGGTAAGATATGTTTGTATGAGTTAGCCATAATGCAATGCACCAACTGCTAATACTTTCAAAGTTAATCTCCAGCTGGATAGGTGTTGTACATCCAGGCACAGAGTATTATCCTACTGCTTACCTAGCTAGTATATGCGGTTCATTACTATTTGGCCAGCATGTTCTGCTCTCTGCTTCTACAGACATATGTAACAGTCTGTAAGATCTTTGCAATGTATCCAACTGTTTTAATGTTTGTATCATCTTAATAAGTCAAATCAATAAAACTTATTAACCACAAAAAAAGGAAAAATGTACTATGTATTATGTATCGCTAAAATCAAGTGTTAGATAAAGTAAGAAACTGGGGGGGTGAGGTGATTTAGTGAATACAAAGTAAATATTTAATTAATTAACCATGCCAAAGATGGGGATCTAAAAGTCACAACATGTAGATAAAGAGACAATAAATAATTAATTACTTGAAGTGCTTACTCTCAAATAGATAGAGAGAAGCAGTTAAAGAAGATCAACTCTGACACAGATCTGTGACACCTCTCTCATGGCCATCATTAAAGATCCAAGGGGGGGAACACAGCAAATAAAAAGATGGCATTTACCTGAATAAAATGGACCTTTTTAATTTTCTATTTGCTGAGGGCTGCTAGGGATATGGGGAGGAGAGAGGAGGGGCACATAAAAGGGAGAATAAAAAAATCTCTTCTTACAACTTTAGAAAATATAAGACAAGGTGTCCGAACTAAGAAATTTAAGTAAATCCAAAGGGAAAAAATGGACACTTATGAGTGGTTCTGGAACGAAACGTGATTATTGGGAAGCATTGATACTACATGTTATTCAGATATTAAATATCAAACCATAGTTGTCAAACATACTGTTTACTTTATATGCAATGGCTGATCAGTTAAAAATTTTGACCTGGAATGTAAAGGGAATGGGGAATAGAATAAAAGGTAAAAAAATATTTAATTATATTGACAAACAGGCAGCTAATATTATATTCCTACAGGAGACCCATCTACCGAATACTGAATTCATGTTTTATTCCAAAAATTGGGGTCAAGGAATAAATGCTCCATATAGTACGAATGCAAGAGGGGTGGCCATGTTTTTTAAAAAGAATATGGATATAACAATACAAAGACACATAACTGATAAAAAAAGGTTGCTATATTGTATGTGAAATTCTTATTAATGATAATTTGATTACTTTAATAAATGTATTCAGCCCTAATGAAAATCCCCCATCATTCTATACAGAATTGTTTCTTGTGGCTGCTAGCTTTGGGTCTCCACTAATAATGGGCGGAGACTTTAATCTAGTATTGGACCCCACAATAGATATATCAAGCAGCTTAAATTCATGAATTCAAACAGCTGCAATAAAAAAGAAAACACTTTATGAAGGACTTTAATTTAATTGACCCATGGAGACATGTCCACCCCTTTGATATTATATAGTCTTACTTTTCAGCACTACATCAATCATATTCAAGAACTGACTTTTTTATGTCAAGTACTACATTATATAATTTGGTGGACATTAAATATAAAAGCATCCACATTTTAGACTATGCTCCTTTAATCCTGTCTGCAAAAATTAAAAAAAAAATCACAAAATATGTTTTAAAACTTGATATTACTTTGCTTAAGGACAAAAAGCATAATGAAAAAATAATATCAGAAACCAATATACTTTTTCAAAATAATAATAATAATACTTCGGCAATAATTACATGGGTTACATATAAAGCCTATATTAGAGGCATAACCATGGCACACAATTAAAAAAAGAGAGATAGCAAACGTAAAATACAAGAAATAGAAAATAAAATTGAACAAAAACAAACTCAACATAATATAACACAAAATCCAGTAACTTTTCAAGAATTATTGGCACTAAGAGATCAATATAGTAAATTAACTACAGAAGAAGCAGAAAAATAAACAAAACTAAATCAAAATATTATGTAAAGGGAAACAAAACAGATGAAATATTAACATGGCAGATAAAAAAGGATAAGGAATCTAAAGCCATTTTTAAAATCCAGAATGATCAAGTGGGCATCATTAATGAACCTAACTTAACAAATAAAGAATTTGAAAACTATTATAAAAGAACTTTACACATCAGAAAGAGGCACCAATTGCTCAGATATACAAATATTGTTTAGACAAAACAGACCTACCACAAATACAAAATGAACATAATCATCAAATAGAGCAAGCAATAACTGAATATGAAATTGCCAAAGCAATAGAAGCTCTTCCCATAGGAAAAGCTGCAGGCCCAGATGGAATTCCAATCTATCTTTATAAAAACAATATCAAAATCCTTTCCTCTCAGCTCAAAATACTATATGACAACATTCTTAAATTCAAAACAAAGAACCCTCTGCAACAGAATCCACAATTCTACTATTTAAAAAAAAGATAAAAACCCACTACTAATCTCATCCTACTGGCCAATATCATTGATTAATACAGATGCTAAGATATTAACAAAAATACTAGCAAATAGATTAAATAACATATTACCTGAAATTATGCATACAGATCAGAATGGATATCTAAAAAACAGGCAATTAAAAACTAATATAAGGTGCACAATAAACTTGATAGACAAATTTAAAGAGGGAGACTTTTCATTAGGTGCTGAAAAAGCGTTCGATAGACTAGAGTGGGATTATATAAAAACCCTTTTCAAAACAATGAAATTTGGTCCAAAATGTATAACCTGGATTAAAATATTGTACCAAAAAAAAAAACACAGTTAAGATTATTACTAACACCAAAACCTCAAACAATATAAATTTAGAAAGGGGGGTTAGACAGGGCTGCCCTTTATCCCCATTAATATTCACATTGGCTATACAATACTTAATCATTAATATAAGAAAATCTATGGATATACAAGAATAAAAAATTTATCAAATAGAACAAAAAAATTAGTCTCTACACAGATGATGCCTTAATATACACACATAATTTGAATGAAATATATACAGAATTAAATAAAACACTAACCACATTTGGAAACATAGCTGGATATAAAATCAATTGGGAGAAATCAGATCTTCTGGAATCCAAAATTATGTCAATCCATTCATAACAGCCCCAAATATGAAGAAGGTACAAACATTAAATTATTTAGGAGTGAATTTGGGCAATAATAATAATAATAACAATAATTTATTATATGGTAATAACTTTGACCCAATAATAAATAAAGTACAGTCAGACTTTAATAAATGGGAAACATTACCCAAAACATTAATAGGAAGTCAATATAATTAAAATAAACACCCTCCCCAAATTTTTGTTCTTATTCCAAACACTACCTATAATAATACATAATAATGTTTTCGAAAAAATTGAAAAAGTAATAAAAAAATTCCTCTGGAAAGGTGAACAGCCATGCCTAATAATATAAATAGATACTAATAAAAAATATGGTGGTCTGTCACTTCCAAACTTATTAAGGTATTATCAAGCAGCTAATATATCCATTATGAATGAATGGTTTAAGCAAGACAAATATAAAGAAGCATGCCAAATAGAAGCTGACTATACCCCATATGAAAATATCAAACATATCATATACGCAGGCCCATATATCAAAAATATAAAAACCTTATGCATGTCGACAAATACAACTTGTACAATTTGGAAAAACATAATAAATAGCTTCTTAGACCTTAAAAAAATATCTCCATTCACATCGGGTTTACTTAAATGGAAATTTTCTGCCCTCTATACAGAACTTAAGTTTTAATATAGGGCATAAACATGGTATTAAATAATTAAATCAATTTTATAATGAGAAAGGATTTTTAGACTTTGAAACAATAAGGCAATTATATAAAATACCAAATACACATTTTTCCGATATCTACAATTAGGAGATTTCATTAAAAAAATGTCAATATAACTGAAACACCTCAGACTAACCAATTAGAAAGCATACTATTAATTCCAAATAACAAACATTATCCAAATTTCATAATATAATGCAAATGAATCAAGGACAAACATTGCAAACATTAAAGCTAAAATGAGAGGAAAAAATAAACAAATCTCAGAAGAAAACTGGAAAAATATAATAAATCTCAAACAACTGTGGTTGCTATCAACCAAACTCACGTAGATTTATTTCAATATATTATACCACATATATTATATCCCACATCGCCTAAATCTATTTAATCCTAATATTTCACACTTGTGTCCTAGGTGTAAAAAAGAGGCAGGCACTTTAGAACACATGCTGGTCGAATGTGAAATATCGAATAAGTATTGGCAGAAAATTATAGACTCAATAGCAAAAATTAGTAAAATACAGTTAATAAGGAATGCAGAAAATTTACTATTAATAACTGCACAACTAACTGAATCAAATATCAGACACAAAAGATTATAATAATTGGAATTATTAATGCCCATAAGTGCATTTTAATGAAATGGAAAGTAGTTAATCCACCAGATTATAAAAAGTGGCTCAACATGATGAATCAGACCTACAAAATGGAAAAAATTCATTATATTTTAACAGAAAGATTTGAAGCCTTTGATACAGTATGGCTAGACTATTGTCATTTTTTAACAACACTGGAATTACTGATTCATTTGAGACTTTAGAAAAATTGTTTATAGAAGTACATAAGACATATTTCGAAAGAAAGGTAATTTTCTCTTCCTTTTTTGTTGTTCCTGTTTTTCTCTCTTCTCTTTGAGTTATGTAAGTAACAAGCAGAATTGTTTGAGTCTTAAATGTACCTTGTCATATATGAAGATTATTAATAAATAAATAAATCTCCATCCACAACCTTTATATGTAGTACGAACAAGCCCACTTTCACCTACACATAATCATTTTAAACTCTGGAATAAAATAATCTCTAGATACTCGTGAAGTGTGAAACACCATAGAGTCTGATTTTCAGTACCGTATTTATCAACGATGAAAGGGGGGCTAGCACTCCCTAATTTAAAGTTATAACATGCTGCAGCACAATTTCATACAGTACTGTATTGGTTCACCCCTAATTTGTAGCTCAGTGTAAAAGTTTGGAGATGGTAGAGGTGGATTTAAAGACTGTTTCAAGAGTTCTGTTTACCACACATTTTATAGCAGATGTTTTTGATATTTCTAATCCATATACTTTACACACAGTGAAACTTTAATACACAATGTCGAATCATAAGCATCTGACCTATGCAAGCTTTCTGCTTTATTCATTACTTATACTGATCAGTTTCCCCCAGCATAGCTGGACCAAGGGTGCACAAGAGGGGTTAGACTAGGTTCACAATATACTGTATATTTCAGTTTGTACTGTACAAGACCACAACCTCAAATCTTTTGAACATTTGACTGTCACTTTTGGTATACCACAGCAGCACTTTTTTTAGCTTTTTCAAAGTCAGGGACTATGTCCAACCCATTCTAAGGGCTTGGTCTGCAGAGAAGGATATTCCATTGTTGATATACCTGCTTATAAAATGGGCTTAAGAAATGCAGAATGCTGATTGGTTAAAACATAGTTTTAGCCATGTCCTTATCAGCATGTATTGTGCCAACCAGCACTAATTCTCCAAAGCTGACCACACCACAAAAAAATATCACTGTGTCCACACGAACTCTCCCGATGCAGCCTGCAGCTCACCACCTAGTACTCGAGAGGACCACACTGAGATAGCACTACGAGCATGTCACGAGCAACAGAAAAACAGTAAAATGTCTAATTTCCTGCACCACCAAAAAAGTCTATACACTTTCTACCTCTTCAGGGTTTTTTGTCACTCCCGTTTCCCACTGACCACTGTAGAGCATCTCTCAATCCCTTTCCCTCCCAGCATTTTAAATAGAGCGAATGCTGACTTTATTGGACCGTTCTGAACAACTGCACTCTCAGTTCTTACATCCACTTCTCACATCCACCCCTCAACTGTGACACATACACACACAATAAACAAGCCACCATGACAAAAAAACCCAGAATGAAGTAAAATACTGTGCACAAGATCACCCTCCTTCCTACTTCACTAGTACCTGTTTACTTTCAATCTTGCCCATTTCTCTTGTTTCAAGCCCACAGCTCATGCTCACACTCTGCAAACTGCTCCAAAGATCAATAATAACCCATACAAGAATTACTGGCTGCAATAAATCACAGTACTCTCTTCCACGAAACCACATTACACAGATGGAGCCGAAACCACACTAAATAACAAACTGCATGATCATGAAGGATGAAGCAAAAAACGTTTACTACTGCAGCTCTAAAGAGACACGCTCTCTCCAGTGAGAATTGACCACTTGCAGCACCACAGAGACGACGCTCCAGTAAACTGAACAAAAACATATCAATACAGTGTATACCATTTATTTAAAATAAAGCTAAACAAAAAATATGCTGTCTGCCCATCTCTGCATGTGTGCTTAGCGGTGAGTGTGGGGGGGGTACTGTTGCCTGGAAGCAAGTCGCAAAAACCTAGCGTGTCTCCCTCTGTTGATCCTCTGGATTGCTCCCTGTCAACACCTTCCAAATAAATAAATAAAAAAGAAATACTGTGAAGACAAGAGACAGACAAACAGACATGGCATCACCTTCCCTAACATCCTAAAATTACTTTTAAAATGTTCAGTACAGGGACAGTAAAAGGGATTATTTTCTTCAAAGTGAGAAAAAAAGACATAACAAATTAATAAATTGCATCTCACTTTTCAAACTGCACTAACTTTGTTAAAATCTCTCTTGCAAATTTTGTGCCCATTTTATAAGCACAATAACACACTCCGAGGTGTGGGTTATCTCCTGATAAGACCACATGAGTGCAAGGCACTTCGGCAGCGTCTCATGCCTAACAAGCACCTGGGTGTGCTCTTATCAGGAGATAACCCACACCTCATCATGTGTTATTGTTGCTTAAGGGACAGGGTTCTACTAAACACTTAATTTCAGTGTGATTCCTGGTACTCTTAGACCTGCAAGATATATCAAGTCCAACATGTTAAACTTAAAGGGAAGATTTGGGCATTGCTATTACTGATGAGCAGTGGCAGTGTTATTTAGGAACTAACCATAAAGTCACTACTTCCCATCGCTGGAAGGCATTCTCCTGGAAAACTACTGAAATTCTTTATTACACAAGCCAGCCAAGTGAAATATGCTCCACAGTTAGCAGCATCATGTTTGAAAAACTGTAGGACCCTGACTGTGACTCATCCTCACATATTTTGATCTTGCCCCCACTTGGCTCCTTACTTTTTGGCCCTGCAACAAGAGCTGCAGGACATATTTGGAGGGTACCTGAACATAACAGAATGTATGGTACTTTTCTTAGCTACACCAGTATGTTTTTGCTCCCCTGATGTAACAAATTATATAACTTCCTGTTGCTGGTTAAGAAGGCCATTACTAACAATTGGCTCAGTCAAACTATCCCCACTCTAAATCTCTGGCGGGACCTCATGACTGAGGTGCAATATATGCAAAAATAACTACCAATTTGAGTCACATATATCCAAAATTTGAACTCCTATGGAGATGTTGGGTTATGCATATCATAACAAAAAGAATAGATTTTGGTTTGTAGCCATTTAATGCTTTTCAGAGTACTAATTCCGGTAGTAGATGCTGTTACTTTTCTCTGTCTTATTTTTATGTTACATGACTATCCAAAGTACCTACAGTTATTGTTACCAAGCTGTATATTAAAGAGCTGGTGTACTGCCTGAAAATAAAAGTACATTTCAGAAGAAGTCAGCTATCACTTGAATTTGAAGTATTTTTTTCTTTTCTGTTTTACTAAATAGAAGATTTCCTAACTGACAGTACTAGGTGTGATGTGTGGAACAGCACTTTACCTGGAGGTGGATATAGTCAGTTTCATTCCTTCCAATGCATCATCAGAATTCTGAACTCAGTGATTGTGACGTCACTCGTAACCAAGAAGAGACAATTTACCACTGCTTGACTGGTACCTTGTATCACATGGTATCAATCAGACAGGAGGACTTGTGATGTAACAATGAGTGAGGTCACATGCTGATGATGTAGTGGAAAGAATAGAACTAGATTCTCTGGACTGCTATTAGTACCTCCCTTGATCCCTTTTTGGGGTAAGATTATTTTTTAACCCCTCAGATGTCTCGTCAGGTATTTTCTGGAGGAGCTTTTTGGACCTAGTAAGTCCTACATGGCTCTGATTTTCATTACTGCCAAAATAGTAATCTTATGCCATTGGTTAGACGATGTCATACCATCATGGTTAGACGATGTCGTACCATCGTATAGATAATGTCATCAAGAAATTTTACAGGCTCTAGCTACCAAGAAACACATTGCTTCATGAGAGGACAGACGTGAAAAGTATCGGGATCACTGGGAGCCTCTAGAAGCTCTTCTATCCCTATAAATGATTTTTCAGCTGAGGACTACCAGGATTGATATTCTGTCCTCTTGGTGGGTTTTTAGGTAAATGACTCTATTTTCGTTTTGGGTGAAATAGTGTGCCTGTGCTCCAGTGCAGAGGAAGGGTCATTGTTGTGGGGGGGGGATTAATGAGTTTATGCACATGGAATGTTATTAGGAATGATTGAATTTGGTATTGTATGTTTGTTTTCCTGTTGGTTTTGTTGTTTGTTGTTTCTTTCCTGTTTTTTTGGAAAACTTCAATAAAATACATTAAATGAAAAAAAAAAAGAATAAAACTAGATATGTCTGCTTCCAGGTAAAGCATCGTTTTTCACATCATATTCAATTCAGAAATAAAATGTAATTAGGAACTAGTTTTAACAAACATTTGTCAATGCCAAATGTTTGCTGCTAGTATTGCTGTTGTACCGGCTCTTGCTTGTATACATTTTTACTATATGTTTACCCAGAACAGAGCAGATGAGATGCAGTATCTCATTTTCAGTGGTATCCTGCTTTGACACATTGTTAGATTATAATAACTGATGCTCGTTTTTTCCCATAGGGAAACCTGGTTGCAATTTCTCCATTATAACCAGCTGGTTAAATTGATGAACACACACCTGGTTTCCCTAGCTGTGCTCATGCACCAGCCCTGATTTTCCTCTCCTGGGTGCCGTCAGCCTTTTGCCACTACTCCACAGTTTGCCACACTCCAACTCAGTTGCAGTAAGTTAATTAAACAAATGAGCAGTTTTTTGTAAAGCAGCTGACTTAAAAAAAAAAAGGTGGCTGACTAAAAAAAAGAAAACCTTTTTGTCACAAGCCATGGACCACACTGAAATGTGACCAGTCCACAGCTATCTTTTTTTATACAATTGCTGTGGCAAAAAAAATGAGCACCAGCAATTATATAAGATAAAGACTGAATGGGGGGTGGGTAAAACTTGAATTTTACACACACCCTCATTGTGGGATGACTTAATAAACCCCTTGAGCTTCATTCTTGGGGCTTATGTAGCATCCCACAAACTTGGGGAGGTGTAAAATTCTCACTATAACCCCCTACCCAGCCATTACTCTCTATGTAATTACACAGAATAGGACAGCAAAGAGACAATATCTACTTTTAAGGCTAGGGCAGCTAAGAGGCAATATCTAAGTCTTGACCCCAAATGTCCAATAGTCATTTTATGACCTGATGTTATGATTAAGACAGGAGGAATTTTTAAAATCCCATCTGAAAGGTGATTTCGCTATGCGACTGTGGAAACAAGGTTTGAAGGGGATTTGAAAAATGACAACTGCTTTGTTCTGGAGGTGAGGTAACACAAGGGATATGTTGCACATTAGGGTCAAAATATGCAAAAAATTAAGTTATGAGTAAATGTTGGAACAATTTGTTTCCTTATACCTTATTTGGTTTTTCACATTTTTAGCCCAACTTTTCAACATAATATTTTTATGACCACTCCTGAGAATGACAGGTATCATTTATAAAACAATGGCTGAAATGTCATTTTGCACTACAAGTGTTAAAACATATGTTGTGTAGGATTTGAAAAATAACATCTGTCGCATTCATGAGGTGGTTTAAAAATGGCTATGTTGAAAAGTTGGGATCAAAATATTGAAAATTACCAGTTCCGAGCGTGCACTGAAAAATTGCAATGTAGACTCATAACTTTGTTGTTTTCTCATATTTTTACCCAAAATGTTCAACACATCCTTCTTATGACTCCACACAGCCTTTTTATTAAGTTACCTCATGAATAAGGATGGAGAACATTTTCAAATACTGCCCAAAAGGTGATTCCGCACCACAAGTGCGAAAACGCATTTTGACAAGGATTTGAAAAATGACAGCTTTCGCATTCATGAGGTGCTGTAAAGAAATGGCTATGTTGAAAATGTGGGATCAACATATTGAAAATCCCCAAGGTTACAAGACTATATTTGTAAATTTCAGTGTAGGCTCAAAAGTTTGTTGTTTTTTAATATTTTTACCTCAAATCTTCAAGATAGCCTTCTTATGACCCCACCTCATGAACAAAGGCAGAAAAAGTGTTCTACTCCTGCCAGAAAAGTGATTTCATGTAACAACCATGAAATCTTTTGGGACACGAAAACACATTTTGGCCAGAATTTTAAAAATGACAGCTGTCACATTCATGAGGTGCTGTGAAAAAATAGCTATGTTGAAACTTTGGGGGTCAAAATATTGAACATTACTAAAGTTACAAGCCTGCATTTGCAAATTTCAATGTACTGTAGGCTCATAACTTTGTTGTTTTTTAATATTTGTAATGCCAAATTTTTAACATAGCCTTTTTATGACCCCACCTCATAAACAAGGGCAGAAAACATTTTCAACTCCAGCCTGACTACAAAATTGCCTTTTGGGATGGATTTGCCTAATTTCACTGCCATTGGGTGGGGTCCCAAAAAAGGCATGTTGAAAATTTGGGTAAAAAATGTTCAAAAATGGCCAAGTTATGTTCAAAACCCCACTGAAATACATTGAACCACATATCTGATTTCCTCAGTTCGTGGTCTGGCTTTGAAGAGTGAAGCCATGTCTCTGGTCCACAGAGGATTACAGCATTGGACTCCCAGGGGTTAAGTAAGGGCTTGGAGGTGTGTAGGGTGGTGCATGCTGAGAGGGAGGGAGGTTTGGGACTAATGGTGCAACAGACATCGATGGAAGTTTTTCTTTTTTACAGGGTTTAAAAAATGATGAAGAAGGGTTTTCTTTATTTCAGGTGTTGACCCTGGGGGATTGAGCACCACCAGTGTCAGTGTTATGTTTGTGGGGGGGGGTAGTGGGTGCTGAGTGGGAGGGTCAGGTGGATGGACAGTAAAGGCGGGGGCAGAAACAGACATCGATGGAATTTTTCCTTTTTTACTGGGTATATATGTGTGTGTGTGTGTGTGTGTTTGTGTGTATCTAAATATATATATATATATATATACACACACATACTACAATGGATGGCAGAGGTTCCTCCCAGTGCAGCAGACCTGATAGTGCTTGGCAAGAAGGGAAGCCCTGCTTTTCCACCCATGCTCGTATGGTCTGGGTAAGTGTACTACTGAACACTGCATACAGCTCTAATTCACAGTGAAGGGGAAATGAGGGAACCTGTTGGAAGGACTGGGGAACTGACAGTGTCATGGGGAAGGGGATTAATTAAAAAAAAGCCTTTTGAGCCATGGCAGGTCTCAAGATTGGCAGAAGGAGTGGCAGCCAGACCAGAGACTTTGCTCCTAGTTAAGGAAAACCCCACTTTGCATGCCTTAATGCAGCAGCCAGCTCAGCTGGCTGGAAATACTGAAAGATGGACATTTCTCTTTATCTCAGGTGGTGACACTGGGGGATTGGGCACCCCCAGTGTCACAATTTGGTTTGTGGGAGTGGGGTGGGTGGATGCTGAGAGGAGGGTCGGGGTGGGGGGACAGTTATGTCAGCACCAGTAACCTACATCGACAGGTGGTTTTCTTTGCTACAGGCTGTTAATTCCTCAGTAGGCTGATCATGACCGCTCAGCAGTGCTTGCTGGGCACTGAAGATCAAAGGAAAGAGCTGGCCTATGACTGAGTCATCTCTTTCCTTTGAAATACATGAAGTTTCCACCCAGCAAGCTAGAATACTGTCATGATCAGCCTGACTGATGACTGGTATAACACTGACAAGCTCCTTGCGGATCACTCTGCATTGAACTGATAGTGTCACACCCCTCAAAAGCCACTCTCCTAACAAAATGCTCACTGCGTGTGCAGGCACGGTGAGCATAAAAACTGCTACAAGTCTCTGTTTGCCATTTTTTGGTAATACTAACTCTTTAACTGAATCAGTACCTGTTTGGTACTAGGATATTCTTCAGACTACTGCACAGTACAGTAACAGGGTTTGTTATCCTGTATGTTAACCACAGACACAACAGAAACATATCACAAAATGTCTTTGTATGCAGCACATGTTGTTCTGTTTCTTCTTTCTGTACAAAAATGAAAATCTTTGGATAAACAGAAATCGGGGAAAAAAGAAATTGCACTTGGTGGAACTGGCATGGTGTAATAGTTATCAGTGCCTTTCCTCCCCCTGTATCCCTTTCTCCTCCTGTTCTTTGTCTCCTGTTTTCTACAATGATACATGCAACTGATGATAATGTAAGTCAGCCACAGCTGGATGCTAACTATGGTGACTCACAATGGCAGTCAAAAATGATTAGATACCTACATGACACCCACATGCCCTGTGATTTGAGAGGAATCAAGGGAAATGAGGAAGAGGAACACCGCCACATTACACCCCACTGATAGACCCTTACACCACCTGACTAAGAGACACTGAAGTCTCATTTATACTGTTACATTTGTACTACAGCAACTTGAGTGCTTAGGTTGGCACGGTGTAAATGTGGCAGTGTGGACAATTACCCGATCAAGTCAAGTCAGTCACTAGTCTGCTCCTGCAGCCATAGCAAAGTTGGGAATGCATTTAGAAGAGAACGGTGCAATCTGCAGTGTTGACAGACTACACCGCTCACTCCGATGGATGCTGACAGCATGCTCCTGCATACCAGGCTATTTCATGCTTGTACAGTGACAATGGAGCCAGGTTTTGTAAGGTACATGCTATGCTTGGGCTTTACTTATTAGATTGGATGCAGCCCATGCGTAGCCCTGCAGTGTCTCATTCCTGTTTGGACAAACATGCCATGGGATGACGCCAGTAGTCCACATGTGATCTGACATGTGACTGCTAATATCACCAAAGACAGATCAATCTCCTGGACTAGTGGTCCTTCTCTAGCATGATTTACATTGGCACTGAGAGGGGCCATGTGGACACAAATTTTGATCATCTCCAGTAGTCAACACACATTTAAACGCTGCAGAAGTTGCAGCACATCAGCTGTATAAACATGACTTGAGAAATCGAATGTCTCACACAGCAGCCCACTTCGCTTTTTTACTCGTGGATTGGCTGGCATGCTCATACACATACAGGCAAAAATTAAAAAAAGATATATTTCTGTGCCCTGCACCACCAGCGCTCAGTAAAACAAAAATTATTTGTCCAGCTAATCCTTCAAAACTTCCCTTTGCACCTTTCCCTGTCTACTAGCATCCCTTATTGTGCTGCTTCAGGACTGCAACTGCAGTCCTCCAGCAAGCACACTGCATTTTCTACTCCTCTGCAGCAACATGGTATTTCACCAGGCCTGCATATGTGCCTCCCTGGAGCTACAGTTAAATGTTGTTAACTAGCTAACTAGAATGATGATGCATGATTCTCTGATGATTTATAACTTTTTATAACACAAAACATTCCCTCCCGGGAGCCACATTCAATTTCTCTAAGAGAGCTGGAATGGCACTGAAAAAATGGCACTGATCAATGAACAGCCCAAGGTGTTCCTGATCTTCAGTGTTGCTAGTTAACTGCTACACATCATATGGTTTGCCAAAAAACTTGACATACTCAATATGTGCTCCACATGAATAAAATGCCACATCACAGCACAAAAGTGCTGAAATGCTAAAGTGAAGTCAAGGCCTTTTGGATCTGCTTTGCTTGTGTCAAAAGGGGTGGATTGCCTGGTCCCCTCACCCCCATATCTCCCTTTCCCAAAGAAGACACATACACTGAATCTTGGAGAAAATGGCACAGCCATTTGTTTATTGAATTACAGAACATCATCTTGAGCATGGGCACTACTAATCGCACCCATGACCCTAGCCAAGTTGTCTGTTAATGGTATACACCACCCCCATGTTGTCTGACCAAAAATGGATCCTCTTGTATTTAACCTTGGGCCCCAAATGCACAGTACCACTACCACTGGAAAGAATTCCAAGAGGGTGATCTGATGGTCCAGTCCCGCTTCAAGTCACTTTGGCACCACTGACTGGCGCACCAATCACCCTGGAAGTATGCACCGAAGCCCAATCCCCCGCTGCATCCATGAACAATTCCAAGGATGCCTCATACACTGCTTCTTGCCACAGGGCTACACCATTGAAGTGATCCAGGAAGGTTCTCCAAACTTGGAAGTTCTCCCAGAATTCCACCATCACCTGAATCCAGTAGTGCTGCTTTTTGAAACCTTGAACCCGATTGGCCAAGCAGCATAAAAAGGACCCACCTATGGGAATGACCCTGCATGCAAAATTAAAATGCCCCATTAGTTGCTGTAACTACCACAACTTAACCTTCCTGGCCAACTTCTCCTTCCAGAGCAACCCCTTGAGGAACTCCAGCTTGTTGGTGGGCAACTGGCGCTGCTGGAACTCAGTGTCGATCTCTATGCTGAGAAATGCAATGACCATGGTTGGCCATTCAACCTTCTCCAGGGCCAAAGGAACCCTGAAGTCCTGGCACATAAGGACAAAGGCCTCCAGGGTTGCCTCACACTGCTGATTTCTGGCAGGTCCCACAAACAGGAAATTGTCAAAGTAGTGCATGACTGCCTCATTCCCCACTCTCTGTGTAGTCACCCAGTGCAGGAAAGTACTGAATTACTCGAATACTGTGCAAGCTACTGTGCATCCCATTGGCATGCAGTTGTCAACATAGCATTCCCCTTCAAACTTCATGCCTAACAGAACTCTGTCATTGGTATGAACCGGCAGCAGCCAAAATGCTGACTCGATATCAGCCTTAGCCAATAAGGCTCCTGGGCCTGCCACCTTCACCACCTCGATGGCCCCATTGAAAGATGCATACTGCACCAATGTATAGGCTGAATCAATGTGGGCATTAATGGAATCCCCTTCTGGGTAGGAAAGATGATTGATCATGGGGTATTCACCTGGCACCTTCTTAGGTACCAGGCCAATGGGTGACAACTTCAAATTAGGCCAAGGAGGGGACTGAAATGGGCTGCTGACCTGCCCCAACTGCCTTTATTTTTCTAGTTTCTCCTGGACCACCTGTGGTCTGTTATGTGCGGACTTCAGATTTTCAGCCTCAAAGCCCCAAGTGGGGCCAGAGTAACACAGTCTGAAGCCCACAGTGAAACCCCTCTTCAAGCAAGGCAGCAGCTGGTCTGTCCAGGTATTGGTCCAGCCAAGGCTTAAGCCTTCTCACCCACATTGGGGTGGGAAGGCTTGTCCCCCTGAGGCTTGGAGGTTCTGCCTCTCCCAACTCGGAATCCTCCCTGGGAGGACCAGGGGTCTGAACACTGCATGAATGGGTGCTGCTGGCAGCATGCCATGCATGCATGATGAAACCGGCAAGATGCTTTGGTACAGTTCCCTTGATTGAATGCATAGCACAACTGTCAGGTCCAACTTCCACCAACTGGGGAGAGAACACACGTAGAGACAAGCCACTAACCATATGCAACACCTTGCATGACATCCACCAACAGGGGCATGTCAAGGCAACCCCACCCCAAGGAAGAGTCCGCCAGCTGCCACTGAAATTCCTTACTGTACTCCAGCCAGGCTAGCCCCCCTTTTTTGCTGATGCATCATGCTAATACGATGCATGTAATTGAATAATTTTAACCCTTGGGATGCATCCCTTTGAAGGACCACCATGGCATACACCAGGAACATCGAAATCCAATTGTCAAAAGTAGGATGGACCTTGACCCTGTCTCCCTTGTCCTTCTTACCTTCATCATGCTCCAGTTCCCAATTCAACAGGGAGAACATGTCGATGTACTCCCAATTCTGAATCTGCTGGTGGACTTTATCTGACAGGTGTGACCCTACTGGCATGTCCGGTCCCACAAAGAAGCTGGATGTCGGCCATGGGGGTAAGGCAGGGGGCTCCGGTGCCTCTGGTGGTGAGGTGTTCACCTTAGCCACTAGCGCCGCTACCACATCTGACAGCTTCATCAGGCTGTCACACAAGTTCCCCTGCCACAATGATCTGGCTGGCTGTAACATCCTCTGAGGACCCTCTGGGGCTCCACCTACCATAGGGGCACTGCCACCTTCGACAATGGCCTCCACCTTGCTATCAGAGCTTTCCCTGTGAATTGTCTCCAACACTTCCCTTACCATCTGGGCCCTTACCTGAAGCTCCCCCCCCAGGTCCTTCCTTACCTTCTGCTCTGGAAATCTTTGCAGGAGGCATATTATCCTTTTTCGCTGCACCATCTCCTGTTGCCATCCTCTTCTTTGAAGCTGAGTATCCCAACACTGATGGGCTGTCCAACCCATCCAGGCATACCTCAAGCCAGGCCACCCCTTTCTTCCTGTATAGCTGCTGCACCTGTTCCCCAAGGGCCGCCTGTCTCTTGGCCGTAGGCATCTTCTGACAGGAAGCCATAGTCCTGAAATGACAACTAAGCTCCCCCCATCCCCACTTTTAATTAGTAAGCAGTCTCGTAAATTATCACACACATTTTTTTTTTCAGGGGGGAAGTGTGGCAAAGAGGAAAATGTTTTTTTTTTTTTTTTGACAACCAGATAAGGACCACTGGACCCAACAGAAAGAAGCATAGTATGAGTCCTGAAGAACTCCTTAGGTAATAGGAAAAGGGGAGGTTTCACTCACCTGGATTGACTGGTACCTGTCAAGCAGGTAGAAAGAGAACTGACTGAATGACAGGTCAACTAGAACCACCCCAATTAGTTTGCCAAGAGGTGGAGATGAAAAACAATGTCAAATCCCTTTGCAATGTTGACAATTGTAGAAAATGTGAACAGCAGCTAATCCATACCCCTAAAGGCAGAGTCTGTAAGCATAGAAAGGGATTTTTTGGAAACTAGACTGGAAGAAGCAGAAAAAGGCAAAGGCACCAAGAAAAGAAGGAGCTGGGAGAACAGACATTTTTCCTGTATTTTGGCCAGAGCAGGGACAAAAAAATGGGGTGGTTGTTTTTTGGGGCGGAAATGTCACATTCTTTGTGGGAGGGAAGGGCTTTGGCTCCCTTCCACAATTTAGAAACTTTTCCAGGTTGGAAGGACATGCTTAGAAGGGAGAACATAAGGCCGTCAACAGCAGGAGTGGAGAGATAGGGGAGTTTGGGGTCAAAAAGATCAGGGCTACTGTCCTTGGAGGGGTTTAGAGATAGCACAGAATAAAGGGTAGCAGCTGGAAAAATGTAGCAAAATGTGGGAGTAGAACAAGACAGAGGATCAGAGAATGGGGAAGAGAGAAGAGAAAGAATGAGAAGGAAGGGACAGTGGGGGGGGGGACAGTGGAGGTGGGACCAGGAGCAGGGTTGATGGAGTACTGTCAGTGCATGGGGATCCAAGTACTGGTTGAAGGTGGAAGGGACCTCAGAGGGGTCAGAATGGAAATCCCTCTCGTATGAGGTCTGGAATGAGAGATGGGAGAAGCAGGGGCTAAAAACCCAGAATGAATAATCTTTCAAAATGTTGAGGGAGGCTTAAGGCTATTCTTGATGTAGCAGTGAAATGATGGGAATTGTCTTCCCAGACTGCCTTACAACTGGCACTGTAGAGCTGTTTATACTATAGTAAGTCCTCCAAGGAGCTGGGGGCCTTGTGTTGATACCACAATGAGTATAATGCTTTTAGACAAGCAGTTAGATTTGTAGAGATATAAGTATACTGTACATGACTACCAAAGGATGGCATGTGTGTCCCAGATATATATGAATGTAACTGTTTACACTGTGTTTTTAACCCATAATGGAGTACAATGAAGTAAACCTACTACATACTGTATTTGTAAAGAGGAGTTCATTTACAACCCCCACCTTTCTATTAGTTCACTCACCTATATTACTGTGCCCAAGAGTTAGGAGGGCATTACCCAATGTACTCCCTTTTCTAGTAGTAATGCTAATGTTTCAGCTCACTTGAAGCTGCTTGCAAACAATATAGGGTGAACAGGTATAGGGCACTCTATTGGTCCCTCGCCTGTACCCCATGGCACCCTGGCAAAGTCAACTGGGCCATGACACCCTCTCTTACACACTGCTGGTCTGTTTAGCCATTTTCCCCATACCACTCTCACAGACCCTTCCTGCTGTGCCACAAGTGTCCCTTTATGTGGCCTATGTTCCTTCCATATCCACTATTCCTTCTTGGATGATGCACAGACACCTTATCTCTTTGTTAGGCATACAGGGTTAGCCAGAGATAAGTCCCTGTATATTTAGATATTTCACAGGAAATCCCAATTTTTTCAATTGGATTTTCTCTGAAATATCCAGACATATCTACAAATGTACTGGGAGCTATATCTGGCTGCCACTGTACTTAGCAACAACCCTGCCACCTACCATTGAGAGGTAGTTATTAAACATTAGAGAACAGACATGGGCAATTTGCAATTGGGGAGGAATATTTAGAAAAATTTAAAATATTTCACAGAAAGTGTGGTGAATTTGTTGAATAGATTCCATCTGAAGGAGCATCATCTATAACTATCCCTGCGTCACTGAATTATAGCAAGATAAGTACCTATTCTTGATAAAGCAATAAACAGTTATGCCCACAGAGTGGTAGCAGGAAAGAACTCAGTGAAGCACAAGTTCTCATTCTGTCCTATTTTCAAATGTTACTATGTCATGATGTGTTCATACATCACCCCTGAACAGGAACTAACAATAAATTAACAGAAAATAAACAATCTCCCTCTTATGTGGGACATCCTGAAAAACTACCTTTAATAAATAAACAGTATCTATTCCATTAACAGTTGCTTATTTAAGTGGGCTGGGCTGAATTACCATCACTGAAGTCACTTTGCTTCTACCCATACTGTGAGACAACAATAGCTGCGATGAAACATAAATAAATCATCCAAGAGTCTATATGTAAGAGGACAGGATGTAAGGAAAATCTAAATTTAGACACTTCCTACACTCTGACCTCTGCAGCAGGAGAAAGGAAACCACCATAAAAAGGGTCACTGTTTTTAAGTGAGTCTTTCGACAATCATTCCTGAACTCTACTGGGATTGTTAACATTGAGATGAATCCAGAAGGGATGTGTGTGTGTGTGTGTGTGTGTGTGTGTGTGTGTGTGTGTGTGTAGTTTGTAGCCTCTTAAATGGCAGACAATTTAAGGGATGGTCTGATGGGCACATGACTGTTTTCTGTTGCCTTTTATACAGTAGTTAAGAAATATTCAAAGTACAACAAATGAAGCCCTACCATAGAAAAGCAGATTAGTGCCTTACATGACTTTGCCAGTTTTGGACACTTGCTATGTTTTATGCCATTACCTTTCCTTGCAAAGATCTAGTACTTTCCAGTCATGGAATAATGATGTCAACTTCCAACATTACAAAGGAAATTAAGTCAGATAGACTGTTGTAGATGTGTGTGTGGCCAAGGGGGAGGGGTAGAGACCCCTGGCTAGATTCAGTATGTCACATAAATCGGTAATTGTTTGTATAGTATACTATGTTAATTTCTCCTTTCCACCAACTTAACATAATAACATAGAAATTTAAGGTCAGTAGGGACTCTAGGTCCATTGCGTGTGCTCTCCCATCCCCTACCACTTTACAAGTAGGGATGAATTAAGTATGTTCAGTAAACAAGTACAAGCCATGGTCCCCAGACCCTCTGTGACAGTAGGCATGTACCAACAAGTAAATTTAAACAATGTAGCAATAAGGAAATAAAAAAAAATCAGTCAGTTTCACTTTGTTATTTTGTACCTTTTGAAAACCATAATAATTTTTCCAGTAAACATACTTGCTTGGCTTAAAATCCATAAAGTAAGTGGTACAAATGAGCATACATTTCTGCTTTAACTTAGCACCTCCCCCAGGAGGACACAGTACTTCACCATGGACTTGGATAAATACTGACTCAGCCACAAGAGTCCAGTTATGAGTTTGTGACCGGAGCTAGTGATAATCAGTTTGCTTACATTTTTGCAGGTGGGTGGCGCGCTGCAGTTCTTGGAAACAGTGTAGGGCAGAGATGAACAGGAGCTGGCAAGGATGGAATTCATGCCACTTGCAAGGGAAGTGGTCTGGGGAAGTTGGTTCCTGGAGCCGCAACAGATGAATAAACATTATTGACACTTGCAGGGGATCTGGGCTAGAGAAGGAAAGGAGTGAACTAACTTCTTGGAGCTCTCAGAGGACAGTGATCAGTATGGATCACTCTAGAGTCAGGCAGATGATACATGTAAAGGGACCAGGGCTTGGGAGTTCTCTTTTCTTGACTAGAGAGGGACAGAGAGTGGCAGCAGTGTGCAGGGCATGTTGACTGGTGTTGATGGGGCATCAGAGGCATACTTAATCCTAGAGCAGCATGAGAGAGACATCAATGAGGCTTGACTTGAGACCAGCTTCTGTGGGCCATAGAACATAGGTCGGGTCAGGTGGGCATCTGGCAAACGTGGGCATGGTGAGAGAGGCTAGTCTACATTCGCATACAAGCACATGACAGGAAGCTTAGAGCGACCTAACCTGCTTTGGGGAAGATTAAATTGAGGACAAGTGAGATATAATGTAGGATAGTCACACATATGATGGTACTGTCACTGGCCAGGAGTTGGACTATAAGATGAACATGAGGAAAAAGCATGACTGGGAGGTTGGCACTAGATGCTTGCACAGCCAGTCCATTCTGATCTGGCCTTGTAATGTTTGTGTTGCTCATTGTGTGCCACAGATGCATCTAGCCATCAGAGTTTTACAACCAACTGTGATATGTTAGACTTTGAATACTCATGTATAGCATCAGATATGTTATCCATTACTTCCAGTGATGTCATCGTCTGGATGGCAGAGCACTGAGTGAGCTCCGAACCCTCCTGCCTCATTAAATCCTCTATAATTGTGCAATTTCAGTTAAATTGAACTTCAGATGTAGCATATATGTACATAACAGCATGGGGAAATCAAACAAGACCAAAGACTATGCAGATCCAGAGGTTGGTGATGGATCCGCAGCTGTGCATTCTGATTCTGCAGTTTCCCAGGTCTAAAATATGGTGGCAGCCCACTCTGCCTCCCTGACCAAGGCAAAACAAATACTGAGAAAGGGGAAGAAGTTTGATATCATCCTTCTAGAACTCCAAGGCAGAAACAATTAGCAAGAAGCCCAGCACACTCTAAGAGATCAAACACACGCCAGTAAAGTACAAAAGTGAAAAAGACATTATTAACAAATAGCATGTATGTGCAGAGTAAAATCTGGCAGCACTACACCAATCACACCAGCGCTTTGACATCAGGGCATGGGTCTCTGGTGTATAGCCCCTTTCTTGAGTACCCACAACTCACAATTCCCATCAATCAGATAACCATAAATCTAAATTAGTTGCAGGCACTCGTGGGATACAAACCTCTCAACTTAAACATGCAACATTAAACTCTTATTAAGACTTTTACAAAACATACTATTAACATTCACTTTAAAAACACAATGTTACATTTATGTGATGCTTTATGTGTTCTCAGAACAGATTAATTGCAGTTTATAATTTTTCTGAAGTAAATATATTCCATAGTGCATCTGTTTACATTCTGAGAGAGTTGTAAATAAAGCTGTACATTAAATAAACTCCAAGACATATGATTGGAACTGCAGGGCTTTAGAATGATGAAGGAGAAGGTGGAACAGCTTGTCAGCAAAGCAAAATAAATACATAAACATATCACTAAGTCAGACACCCATACTGACCATCTAGAAACAGTGGTAGACCACATTATCCAGACCCAGGCAGCCATACAAGAGAGGCAAGAGGATGCTGAAGTAAGGACCCAGAGCAAAAATCTGTGACACTGCATCCTGCCAGAGTCATTGGAGGGTTGACTGATGTTAACAAATTCATTGAAAGCTTCCTACAGTATCTGAATCACTGGAACTGCCTCTGGGCTATAACTTTGAAATTGAGAAGACCCATTGGACTCTTGGACTCAAACCAACCAGCATAAAACATTGCCCACAATCAATCATTGTTCGCTTCCACCGGTATGCTGTCAAGGAAGAGCTTCTTTGTAAAGCCTGGCAGAAAAAATGATCTATTCTGGCAAGACTTCAGAATATTTGTGGACAATTAGTATCCAAAACAATGCAGCATTGCAAAGCATACATTCCATTGCTGCAGGTCCTACAGAAGGCTAAAATCCATTCTAGGACCCTATACCCAGCTAAAACAACTGTTCAATATGTGGATGGCCAATGCATCTACCGCTACATGGCAGAAGCTCAAAATGACATACAAATCAGAGGCTTCAAGGTGCCCCATAACAACACCCCACCAGACAGAAAGCCACCTTGTCCATCCTCTAGATGGCAGTGCCGGGTTCCTGCAGTGGTGAGGAAGAAGCAGTCTATGGAAGTGATGGCAGCTATGGCAGACAGCTGCAAGAACTCACCAAAACAGCAACCTGAGCAGCAAGTACCATGAGACATTAACTGTCCTAATGTCTAGCAGCTACTGGGGTGGGTATGTGATAGGCAGAGACTGAGTATTTTTGGGTTATGGCACTGCAGGTGGGGGGCATGGTGGGGGATGTAGAACTCATAGGGGCTGGCCTTTAAGGTGTTCCCAGCTTGTTTCTATAGGGATTGCCTACTTCTAAGACATGATCCCAGTGAGAATGTTTATGGCAGCAAAGGCTGGGATGAATGAGAGCCATTTTACCCAGTTTAACCCCGGCATATAGCCATGGGGCATTAGCAAACTGGCAAGGATCCATTGCTGTAGCTCTGGCCGCAATAGAAGCTGAGAGGAGCACCTGGTGGCAGAGACACTCTGGCACAGCCAGAGAGAGCCTATTTTTGTCTCTAAAAGTCTCATAACAATGGTACATAAAGAAGAAGGCTGTAAATATTAATGGTATGGTCCCCTGGTTTACCCAACCTGCCTCGTGTACTCTTCTTGATGGGCTTTAAGCTCAAAAGTCTTGTTTATATCTAGCCCTGATGTACACTATCCTCACTAGTTGGATGCAGCTTGTTGACTTTGCTCCTGAGCCCTGACCAGTGCCTCCCAGGACTTCCTTCTGCTTTCCATGAATCCTCAGGCCTGATGACCATTGTTCCCTGGTAAAGTGTAACCATACCTGTCCGAATCTAGGGTGATACCATGGCACTCAGATTAATTCTGCGCTACGCTGCAGAACCTGGACATGATTAAGAGATTAACTCAGAAATGGCCTCATTTAGCATTACACTCTATAGGCTGGACAAAGTTGACTTACTTAAGGGTCAGTAAGTTCCATGGAAAATTGTTTAAAACAAAACAAAGAAAAGAGACTTTTGTCCTGTAACCTGCATTATTTGTTGTTGTTGTGCTATGGATTGTAGGGCATATTGCCAGGAAGGGTCAATGAGTTAACCTAGAAAGCCTCAGTGCCACTTACACAAGTAAAACACTTTAAACACCTGATAAAAACACAAAATATATTTAAAAACTATGGTTCTATACAACAGAAACATGCATACGTGCATCAGTAAACCAACAGCAAAACTTTTACAAACATTGCTTTAAAAGCTAATAAAATTTCCACTTACCTTTCTGATATGCAGAAATTAACAAAGTATGGCTTATACTCCCTGTCTGAATATTAACTGCTCAGCACTGCACCTGAATGAGGTCACATGACATCTGATCAACAGCCTTGGCTGCTAGGTCTGACTCAGATTACATGGAAAGAACAGAAAGCATAGCCCAGTCTTCCAGCTTAGCCTCACAGATCACATGGGAAGTACTGTACAGGAAGTCAGAAATCTAGAATAGCTATTTAAAGCAACAACATAGACCACTCTTTGCAGTGGAACTGCACCCGACCAGTGCAGCTAATAAGCTGCAACCTAACTTCTGCAGCATATCTAATAATGTCAATGCCCTAAAAGCAATAATTCAGAGCTACAGCATCAAATTTAAGTATTACTACACTGCTTAAAAAATAACATTACTGAAATTTTTATAAGTGCAATAAGGTAATTCCATCAGGGGAATTATGCTATGTCAGTGTGTTCATGGTAGTGGAAGTTCCTTGCCTTCCGGGCTAGGGACTCCAATCCACCAATCGGTGCATTAACATAGCATAATCTCCTCCTCTGTCATGCCTTATTCCTCACAGGTTGGATGATCTCTTCAGGAGAAAAGATCCTGTTCTCATGAAAATGATGTCATAAATAATTATCAGGGAGCAGGAATACTCTAATGTGAAATATAAATGGAATTGAGCCTAAATATTATGTTTTGTTGAAGTTCTCTTAAAAAAAGTAAGCACCAGTTAAAAATATTTGATTGTTTTCTAACATGCTTCCCTATAGTGTAGTGGTTAAGGGCTCTGAGGTGCAGACCTGGAAATCTGGGTTTGAACCCCCATCAGTCCCCACTTGCATACTATCGGACACTGAGCAAGTCACTTAACTTCCTTGTGCTCCCAGGTCGTACCTGGAAACAAGCTCTTGCTTAGTGTTCCTTTCCTGGCTAAACAATTTCCCCTTCCCTTCCCTATTAATGCATGGCACAGATGCACAGTGTGGTTTAGAGGTGAGAGCACTGAACTACAAAACTGGACATCACACAGTTGAAAGCCTCTGATTCACTGTGGGACCATGAACAAGTCACTTGACCTATGGGTCCTTCAGTCCTCTCAACTGTACAATTAAGTAGAATGGGAACACCATTGTAAATGAGATGTTTTATCTCAGATGTCATATCCAAGTGAAAAAAAAATTGAAATAAGCATACACTGGAAACAGTGAAGCTTCAAAATTGCCTGCAAAAAAAAAAAAAAAAAAAACGCCTACAGCAGTGCCTTACCAAGGCTGGCTTATTGGTTAAGCAAACTGGATAGAATCCATAGGACTCAGACTCTTTTGCCTTCATTGCATTCCAGTTTTTCCTTTTCTTGGACTCAGACAGTGACTATAGAGAATGCAACCTTCCCCCACCTTGGTTTCAGAACTTATTAAAATATGTCATTGATATTGTAATTTATCCTGACTGTCAATGACAGAATCCAAAGTTGCAGCATTTGATTTAGGAGGTGTACTGGGCCTCCTTACTAGTAAATATTACTAGTTTATAGAGACTGAACTAAACACTGACTTGCATCCACAGTTGCTGTGCTGGCTACAGTATGCATTTTTAAATCAATTATATTTTATTCAAATGAAAATCCCCCAGTGTCTATGCATAGCTGAAACCACAGCTACTGCATTTTAAAGGTCTTGTGATATTTTGAGGTTTTGAAAATAGTCACTCGGTCTCATGATGTGGTGGAGAACCTTCCTTTTGACCCTTGTCCATCTAGCAAGAAAAATCTAAATAAATTCCGCTCTGGTTGGAAAAATTTCTGAAAAATACCACACCCAAAGGGGAAAGCCACATACCTGCTGCAATTACAGAAGTTCTACAAAATGTTGCTGCAATGAAGTAGATTGTTATTAATTTCAATAGATACAGCTTACTGGACAAAGCCCATCTCCAGATAAAATGCTTAACTTCTATTACATAGCTCCTTGTAATCCGGGCTTCCCAATAACAGGCAATAAAGACCAGGTGGTTATAGTTAGAATCTGTTTAGTCTAAGGAGAACCTCACTAGGGGCACCAGTGGGAGACCACATGCAAATACCTATTGTCCATGCACAAATGTATTCATAAACAGAGACTGCTTTTACTGATTTTACATAATAACTGTGTGCACAGACATACAGGCAGCATGGGGGTGGGGGGGATTTCAAATTATATCCCATTCCTGTAGATGACTCCTGCAGTGAACCCATTTCAGGGGTCATCATATACACTTGGGTCCCACAAACCCTTCAATGTCCTTTAGTACCCATAGAGTCTCAAAGTAGGAGGACCTTCCCCTTCTTGGCCCCACTTCAGAAGCAAGCTGGGGGGTTGAATGGCGAGGGCCCTTGGTGGAACTATGGGGCTGGGAGGTTGTCAGTGGCAGATGGAAAAGTGGCACAGGATGGAAACAGCACACATTAAAACAAAATAGGTGTTTCTGGCCATCTGAATGAAAACATATTTTCACACAAGTTTAGTGTGCCCAAAAAATAATTTGACAAGACCTAGCAGAATCTAATCACAGGACTATGGTATATCCAATCATTTCTCATGACTAAGAACTTATTTCTATGTTCTTGTCCATATTCACTTTTTTGTCTTAACAAGCTAGTTTTATGAGAGATAACTGACCTCAAGAAATTGTATATTAGAGCTGTGTGAAAAAAAACATCTGCCTGCAGATTTCACACAAGTCAGACTTTCGCTTCCATGAACGTTAGGAAATAATTTTGCAAACTTTCTCAGAAATTATTACTTAGAACAGCAGAATAAATGTATGAACTGTGGAATAATGTATTAAACTGCCAAACAAAATTCAGCAGAACTGATCACTGTCAGAGTTCAGTTCTGTGGAATTTCTTTCTGCAGTTTAATACACTACTCCGCAATTCATACATTCATTCTGCAGTTCAGTGAGTCACTGAACTGCGGAATGAATGTATGAATTATGTACTGTTGGCTCCATATTAAACATGTTTCTCCTGGTGTCTAGTGCACCCCCAACCCCCCAATCACTGGCGCTGTATCAATTTAATAATATGCTTCCCTGGTGCCTAGTGGTACCCCACATCCTCCGATCACTAGCTGATGTTTAAGTCCCATTTAAGTTCCTGGTGTCTAGCACCCCCCACACTCACACACTTCCCACACTGTGTTGAGTACACCACCCTACCACTTCCCCTTTCCATAGTCTCTGGTCAGTTGCCATGGGGAGCCTATATAGCAAACAGCACAGCCCTCCTCTCACCACCGTGAACAGCAACTGTATGCAATGACAGGGAGTGCACGACCTGCCTACTATAAATGGAGGCTCCTTTTGCAGTAGGCAGGTTACATGATCCCTATCACAGCATATGGCTATTGGCTGGGGTGGTGACAGGAGGGCTATGCCAGTTGGAGTATGGGTTCCCCATGGCACCTGACCCAAGACTACAGAATGGAAGGGTGGCAGGTTGGTGTACCCAATCTGGTGTGGGCAGTGCGGGGGGGTCACTAGACAGCAGGGACTTAAACAGGACTTAAATGGTGGTCAGCAATCAAAGGGTGGGGGGTGCCACCAGACACTATGAAAACATATTATTACATTAATGCAGGCCAGCGATCATAGGGTGGGAGGTGCCAGTAGACACCAGAAACATTTTAATAAATTAATATGGGGCCAGTGATCGCAGGGTGGAGGGTGCCATTAGACAACAGGGAAAAATATTAAATTAATACAGGGTGAGTGATCAGAGAGTAGGTGGTGCTATTGGGCACCAGGTAAAGTTTTTTTTCTATTTAACAGAGATGGCACAGAACTGATGACTGAACTGAGGAATAATCACATGAATTGCAGATTAATGTATCAGTTCTGCAGTTCATGTGTATTATTCTACAGTTCAGTGAGAAAATTCTGCAGAACTGGCCAAAAATTCACCAAACACATTCAGAAGAGTTCAGATTTTGGTAAAGGCAGAAGTTTGAAAAATTCTGCGAAACTTGCAAAATTTAGCAAAAGTTCCACAAAAGTGGAATTCATAACCTTTGGCCAGCCCTACACACACCAGAAAAGGAGGAGGCTTCTGCTCCTCTCTGTCTCTTTCTGCCTCTCTTGATAGGAAAGTTAGAAAAGTAGAATACAATTTGAATTAGTGAATTAGTGTTGTAGCACCTTTTCTACTTAAAATTCTAAATATGTGTTATGAGCAAATATCTACTTAATACAGCTGTAGTGACTGTAGTGTATGCAGTTATACAAGACAGCTGTTGTATACTAGCAACGTCCAGCACACAGCCTTGGACTATTTACAGTACCCATTTTATTGAAAGAGGGAAAGTTGGCCTGTACACCTGGGCTGTTCTTTACCCTTTCAAATAGTGCCATGGAATCATTAACTTCTGTCTGGACAACCACCAGAAAAGCTCTGGAGGGACCTTGGTTTATTAATACACAGATACATGGTGTAGTGAAGCAATGTAAGACTGTGTGTGTGTGTGTGTGTGTGTGTGTGTGTGTGTGTGTGTGTGTGTGCATGCACATGCACGTGCACATGCAGACCGTCAGGTTTCTGTCTTGACTATCTTAGCAGCAATAACCTGCAATGTCTTTTTCCTTCAAGAACTGCTGACTACTGTGAAAAACCTTAGAAAAGTATAATATTTAGGCAAAATTCAATGTATGTCTTCTATAGATGTCACTACCCCATTATTAAATCATGATGGAAATGTGAAAGGAAAGGTGTGACTCCCACTGGGACTTGAACCCAGGCCCCTAGCATTCTGTGCTAGAACTCTAACCCCTAAGCTATGGGAGGCTCAGTGATTAACAGGCTTCTGGGCTTTCCTTTGAGGCACACACATTCCTTTCTTGTGTTGTGTAACCAGTAACTTAGGCATGTGTCAGAGACACCAGACACATTTCTCAGTGCAGTAAAGCCACTGCAAGGCAATTTTTAAATCATGATGGAAATGTAAAAGGAAAAGTGTGACTACCACTGATTGAGCCTAATCAAGCACTTGGAGAAAATCAGAAAAAAAATCCATCAAAAACTGGGTTTCCTTTATAGGAATATTAACAGGGACAATGGTTTACCGCATATGCGTTGAAGCAGAATGGAATGTGGAATTCTGATTCTGATTCTGATTGGGCCATGGAAAAAGGCACCAAAAACAGAACTAGTGCTTGTTCTCATTAATTCAGAGTACAGAGCACCATAAATTGTGGTGCAGCGTGTTTTCGTTTTCACTCTGCGCTCTGCTTTGCTGCTGTCGTTTGTTTTGTTGCTTGCTTGCTTTGTTCCTGTGTTCCTGCGACGACAATCTCTGTCCATTGGTCTACCTTCTGGACTTTTCAAGTAAGTTTTCTGCAGCCTGTGTTGTGGGGATAGTAAGCCTGGCTCTGAGTTTGGCATAACATGAGAAGAGGACTTGACCGAGCCTGGCTCTAGGTCCAAACAGGCAGGTCATTTCATTTGGGTAGAACGTTTGTTAGAAAACCAAAAGAATGACAACTAACATTATTTAATGGGGCCAAGAAGGCTTTTTGGGACAGTTGTTTTTGGTGCCTAAGGGAAATAGGTCCGGATTGGAATTTGGACCTGCATGTTGGCAGGTTATTTTTGGCACCTGGTGGGAATTGGGGGAGAGATCATCAAGGGGAGAGAGAGAGAGAGAGAGAGAGAGAGAGACAGAGAGACTGGTTGGAATGGGGTGATTGCCCACATTTGTTTATTTTTCTTCTGCGGCTGAGGGTCTTGGAGACTTATAGGGACATGGAGGTGGCCACTATTTGTGGTGCCCCAGCTAGGGAAACATCGCAAATCATACCAGAATGGTAGAAGGAGCATTGCCTGCAAATTGCCTGCAGCATAGGGGCCCATTAAATAACTATTTTAGTGCTGCTACTATTTGCAGTGCTGCTACATGGAGCCATCCGGCACCCGAACTACTGCCTTCCAAATAAATGGAGCAGCTGCTCCATTAAATCTTTCGCTACAGCACAAACGCAACACAGGTTTGAATCCCTCCCGATTTGGGGTGCTTACACTGTTTCCCCATTAGTTGTCGTTCTTTTGGTTTTCGGTTTTTGTAAAGGTGATCCGAGTTAGTTGTCATTCTTTGGGTTTTTGGTTTTGTAAAGGTGCATCTTTGATATGAAATGTTGTCGGCATTATTGGAGTCGATCAAACGTACTGCTCCCTTGTTAGAGTTCAGATCAAGAGACAGGCATGTTTTGCAATTTATCTACCCCAATTTAGCTATCCCAGGTAGATTAATTGATCAGTGCTGCACTGACAACCCTCTGAAAGCTCAAAGGGGCACAAGGTGGACACCCATCAAGAAAAAACTCGCTACCCATACCACTGCCCCGAGGAGTGCCACATCCAAGGCCTCAGAGTGGCTGTGCTGGTCTGTTGGGGTGGGCAGAGTGGCCTGGCAGGTCCGTGGGGTGGGCAGAGTGTCTGTTCTGGTCTGTGGAGTGGGTCAGAGTGGCTGGGCTGGTGCATTGGGTGGGGAGACTGGCCATTCAAGTCTGTTGGGGTGGGGATAGTGGCTGGGCAGGTCTGTTGGGGTGGACAGAGTGTCCGTGCAGGTCCATGGGGGTGGGCAGAGTGGCTGGGCTGGTGCATTGGGGTAGGGAGAGTGGCTGGGCTGGGCAGAGTGGCTGGGCTGGTGCACTGGGGTGGGGAGGGTGTCCATGCAGCTCAGTGGGGGTGGGCAGACTGTCCATGCAGGTCCGTGGGGGTGGGAAGAGTGTCTGTGCAGGTCCATGGGGGTGGGCAGAGTGGCCATGCAGGTCTGTTAGGGTGGGGAGAGTGGCTGGGCTGGTGCACTGGGGTGGGGAGAGTGTCCATGCAGGTCAGTGGGGGTGGGCAGACTGTCCATGCAGGCAGGTCTATGGGGATGGGCAGAGTGGCTGTGCTGGTGCATCAGGGCAGGCAAAGTGGCCATTCAGGTCTGTTGGGGAGAGTGGCCGGGCAGGTCTGTTGGGGTGGGCAGAGTGTCCGTGCAGGTTCATGGGGGTGGAGCAGAGTGGCTATGCTGGTCTGTTAGGCTGGGCAGAGTGGCCGGGCAGGTCTGTAGGGGTGGGCAGAGTATCCATACTGGTCCGTGGGGATGGGAAGAGTGGCTGGGCTGGTGAATCAGGGTGGGGAGAGTGGCCATGCAGGTCTGTTGGGGTGGGGAGAGTGGCCGGGCAGGTCAGTGAGGGTGTGCAGAGTGGCTGAGCTGGTGCATCGGAGTGGGGAGAGTGTCTCTGCAGGTCAGTGGTGGTTGGCAGACTCTCAGTGCAGGTTGGTGGGGGTGGGCAGAGTGGCTGTGCTGGTGCATCAGGGTGGGCAGAGTGGCCGTGCAGGTGTGTTGTGGTGGGCAGAGTGGCCATGCAGGTCTGTTGGGTTGGAGAGAGTGGCTGGGCTGGTGAATCAGGGTGGGCAGAGTGGCTATGCTGGTCTGTTGGGGTGGGCAGAGTGGCCGGACAGGTCTGTAGAGGTGGGCAGAGTATCCATGCTGGTCCTTGGGAATAGGAAGTGTGGCTAGGCTGGTGTATCAGAGTGGGGGGATTGGCCATGCAGGTCTGTTGGGGTGGGGATAGTGGCTGGACAGGTCAGTGGGGGTGTGCAGAGTGGCTGAGCTGGTGCATCGGGTTGGGGAGAGTGTCTGTGCCGGTGTGTTGTGGTGGGAAGAGTGGCCTTGCAGGTCTGTTAGGGTGGAGAGAGTGGCTGAGCTGGTGCATCAGGTTGGGCAGAGTGACCATGCAGGTCTGTTGGGGTAGGGAGAGCGCCAGGCAGGTATGTTGGAGTGGGCAGAGTGTCCATGCAGTTCCATGGGGGTGGGCAGAGTGGCCGTGCAAGTCTGTTGGGGTATGGAGAGTGACTGAGCTGGTGGAACGGGGTGGGGAGAGTGGCTGGGCTGGTGCACTGGGGTGGGGAGAGTGTCCATGCAGGTCAGTGGGTGGGCAGAGTGGCTGTGCTGGTGCATCAGGGTGGGCAGAATGGCCGTGCAGTTCTGTTGGGGTGGGCAGAGTGTCCGTGCAGATCCATGGGGGTAAGCAGAGTGGCTGTGCTGGTCTGTTGGGGTGGGCAGAGTGGTCAGGCAGGTACATGGGGGTGGGCAGAGTGTTCGTGTTGGTCCGTGAGGATAGGCAGAGTGGCTGGGCTGGTGCATCGGGGTGGGGAGAGTGGCCATGCAGGTCTGTTGGGGTGGGGAGAGTGGCCGGGCAGGTCTGTTGGGGGGGGCAGAGTGTCCGTGCAGGTTCATGGGGTTGGGCAGAGTGGCCATGCAGGTCTGTTGGGGTGGGGAGAGTGGCTGGGCTGGTGCACTGGGGTGGGGAGAGTGTCCATGCAGGTCAGTGGGGGTGGGCAGACTGTCCATGCAGGCAGGTCTATGGGGATGGGCAGAGTGGCTGTGCTAGTGCATCAGGGTGGGCAAAGTGGCCATTCAGGTCTGTTGGGGAGAGTGGCCGGGCAGGTCTGTTGGGGTGGGCAGAGTGCCCGTGCAGGTCCATGGGGTTGGGCAGAGTGTCCGGGCAGGTCTGTTGGGGTGGGCAGAGTGTCCGTGCAGGTTCATGGGGGTGGAGCAGAGTGGCTATGCTGGTCTGTTAGGCTGGGCAGAGTGGCCGGGCAGGTCTGTAGGGGTGGGCAGAGTATCCATACTGGTCCGTGGGGAAGGGAAGAGTGGCTGGGCTGGTGAATCAGGGTGGGGAGAGTGGCCATGCAGGTCTGTTGGGGTGGGGAGAGTGGCCGGGCAGGTCAGTGAGGGTGTGCAGAGTGGCTGAGCTGGTGCATCGGAGTGGGGAGAGTGTCTCTGCAGGTCAGTGGTGGTTGGCAGACTCTCAGTGCAGGTTGGTGGGGGGTGGGCAGAGTGTCTGTGCTGGTGCATCAGGGTGGGCAGAGTGGCCGTGCAGGTGTGTTGTGGTGGGCAGAGCGGCCATGCAGGTCTGTTGGGGTGGAGAGAGTGGCTGGGCTGGTGAATCAGGGTGGGCAGAGTGGCTGTGCTGGTCTGTTGGGGTGGGCAGAGTGGCCGGGCAGGTCTGTAGAGGTGGGCAGAGTATCCATGCTGGTCCTTGGGAATAGGAAGTGTGTCTAGGCTGGTGTATCAGAGTGGGGAGATTGGCCATGCAGGTCTGTTGGGGTGGGGATAGTGGCTGGACAGGTCAGTGGGGGTGTGCAGAGTGGCTGAGCTGGTGCATCGGGGTGGGGAGAGTGTCTGTGCCGGTGTGTTGTGGTGGGCAGAGTGGCCTTGCAGGTCTGTTAGGGTGGAGAGAGTGGCTGAGCTGGTGCATCAGGTTGGGCAGAGTGACCATGCAGGTCTGTTGGGGTAGGGAGAGCGGCCGGGCAGGTATGTTGGAGTGGGCAGAGTGTCCGTGCAGTTCTGTTGGGGTGGGCAGAGTGTCCATGCAGATCCATGGGGGTAAGCAGAGTGGCTGTGCTGGTCTGTTGGGGTGGGCAGAGTGGCCAGGCAGGTACATGGGGGTGGGCAGAGTGTTCGTGTTGGTCCGTGAGGATAGGCAGAGTGGCTGGGCTGGTGCATCGGGGTGGGGAGAGTGGCCATGCAGGTCTGTTGGGGTGGGAAGAGTGGCTGAGCAGGTCCGTCGTGGTAGGCAGAGTGGCTGAGCTGTTGCATTGGGGTGGGGAGAGTGTCCGTGCAGGTCAGTGGAGGTGGTCAGACTGTCCGTGCAGGTCCATGGGGATGGGCAGAATGGCTGTGCTGGTACATCAAGGTGGGCAGAGTGGCTGTGCAGGTCTGTTGAGGTGGTCAGAGGGTCTGTGCAGGTCCATGGGGTGGGCAGAGTGTCCATGCAGGCCTATTGGGGTGGAGAGAGTGGCTGGGCTGGTGCACTGGGGTGGTGAGAGTGGCCGGGCTCATCTGTCAGGGTGTGGAGAGTGGCCGGGCAGGTCTGTTGGTGAGGGCAGAGTGGCCGTGCAGCTCCATTGGGGTAGGGAAAGCATACGGGCTGGTGCATCGGGGTGGGAGAGAGTGGCCATGAAGTTCTGTTGGGGTGGAGAGAGTGGCCCAACAGGTCCATGGTGGTGGGCAGAGTGCCCGTGCAGGTCCATAGGGGTGAGCAGAGTATCCGTGCAGGGCTGTGGGGGTAGGAAGAGTGGATGTGCTGGTGCATCAGGGTGGGCAGAGTGGCCGTGCAGGTCAGTTGTGGTGTGCAGAGTGGCCGGGCAGATCTGTTGGGGTGGGCAGAGTGTCCATGCAGGTCCATGGGGGTGGGCAGAGTGGCTGTACAGGTCTGTTGTGGTGTGGAGAGTGGCTGAGCTGTTGCATTGGGGTGCGGAGAGTGTCCGTGCAGGTCAGTGGAGGTGGGCAGACAGTCCGTGCAGGTCCATGGGTTGGGCAGAATGGCTGTGCTGGTACAGCAGGGTGGGCAGAGTGGCCATGCAGGTCTGTTGAGGTGGTCAGAGGGTCTGTTCGGGTCCATGGAGGTGGGCAGAGTGGTCATGCAGGCCTGTTGGGGTGGGGAGAGTGGCTGGGCTGGTGCATCTGGGTGGGGAGAGTGGCCGGGCTGGTGCACTTGGTGGTGAGAGTGGCCGGGCTCATCCGTCAGGGTGTGGAGAGTGGCCGGGCAGGTCTGTTGGGGAGGGCAGAGTGGCTGTGCCGCTCCATTGGGGTGGGGAGAGTGGACGGGATGGTGCATCGGGGTGGGAGAGAGTGGCCATGAAGGTCTGTTGGGGTGGGGAGAGTGGTCAAGCAGGTCCATCGAAGTGGCTGGGCAGGTCTGTTGTGGTGGGCAGAGTGTCCGTGCAGGTCCATAGAGGTGAGCAGAGTGTCCGTGCAGGGCTGTGGGGGTGGGCAGAGTGGTTGTGCTGGTGTATCAGGGTGGGCAGAGTGGCCGTGCAGGTCTGTTGTGGTGGGCAGAGTGGCCGGGCAGGTCTGTTGGGGTGGGCAGAGTGTCCGTGCAGGTCCATGGGGTGGGCAGAGTGGCCGTGCAGGTCTGTTGGGGTGTGGAGAGTGGCTGGGCTGGTGCATCGAGGTGGGCAGAGTGGCCGTGCAGGTCTATGGTGGTGGAGCAGAGTGGCTGTGCTGGTCTGTTGGGGTGGGCAGAGTGGCCAGGAAGGTCTGTAGAGGTGGGCAGAGTATCCATGCTGGTCCTTGGGAATAGGAAGTGTGGCTAGGCTGGTGTATCAGAGTGGGGAGATTGGCCATGCAGGTCTGTTGGGGTGGGGATAGTGGCTGGACAGGTCAGTGGGGGTAGACAGAGTGGCTGAGCTGGTGCATCAGGGTGGGGAGAGTGTCTGTGCAGGTCAGTGGTGGTGGGCAGACTGTCCATGCGGGTCCGTGGGGGTGGGCAGAGTGGCTGTGCTGGTGCATCAGGGTGACCAGAGTGGCCATGCAGGTGTGTTGTGGTGGGCAGAGTGGCCATGCAGTTCTGTTGGGGTGGGGAGAGTAGCTGGGTTGGTGCATCAGGGTGAGCAGAGTGACCGCGCAGGTCTGTTTTAGTGGGGAGAGTGGCCAGGCAGGTCTGTTGGGGTGGGGAGAGTGGCTGGGCTGTTGCATCGGGGTGGGCAGAGTGGCTGTGCTGGTGCATCAGGGTGGGCAAAATGGCCGTGCAGGTCTGTTGGGGTGGGCAGAATGTCCGTGCAGGTCCATGGGGGTGAGCAGAGTGGCTGTGCTGGTCTGTTGGGGTGGGCAGAGTGGCCGGGCAGGTCTTTGGGGGTGGGCAGTGTGTCCGTGCTGGTCCATGAGGATGGGCAGAGTGGCTGGGCTGCTGCATTGGGGTGGGGAGGTGGCCATGCAGGTCTGTTGGGAGGGAGGGTGGCCAGGGAGGTCCGTCGTGGTGGGCAGAGTGGCTGAGCTGTTGCATTGGGGTGGGGAGAGTGTCCATGCAGGTCAGTGGGGGTGGGCAGACTGTCCATGCAGGTCCATGGGGTGGGCAGAGTGGCTGTGCTGGTGCATCCAGGGTGGGCAGAATGGCTGTGCAGGTCTGTTGGGGTGGGCAGAATGTCCGTGCAGGTCCATGGGGTGGGGAGAGTGGCTGGGCAGGTGTGCTGAGGTGGGCAGAGTGTCCATGCAGGTCCATGGGGGGTGGGCAGAGTGGCTATGCAGGCCTGTTGGGGTGGGGAGAGTGGCTGGGCTGGTGCATCAGAGAAGGGAGAGTGGCTGGGCTGGTGCACTGTGGTGGGGAGAGTAGCCAGGCTCATCTGTCAGGGTGTGGAGAGTGGTCGGGCAGGTCTGTTGGGGTGGCAGAGTGGCCATGCAGCTCTATCAGGGTGGGGAGAGTTGCTGGGCTGGTGCATTGGGGTGGGAGAGAGTGGCCGTGAAGGTCTGTTGGGGTGGGGAGAGTGGCCAGGCAGGTCCGTGGGGAAGGGCAGAGTGTCTGTGCTGGTCCATGGGGGTGAGCAGAGTGTCCTCAGGGGCCATGGGGGTTGGCAGAGTGGCTGTGCTGGTGCATCAGGGTGGGCAGAGTGGCCGTGCAGGTCTGTTGTGGTGGGCAGAGTGGCCGGCAGGTCTGTTGGAGAGAGAGAGAGAGAGAAAGAGAGAGGCCGGGCAGTCTTTTGGAGGGCAGAGTGTCAGTGCAGGTCCATGGGGTGGGCAGAGTGGCTATGCAGGCCTGTTGGGGTGGGAGAGTAGCTGGACTGGTGCATCAGAGAAGGAGAGTGGCTGGACTGGTGCACTGTGGTGGGAGAGTAGCCGGGCTCATCTGTCAGGGTGTGGAGAGTGGCGGGCAGGTCTGTTGGGGTGGGCAGAGTGGCCATACAGCTCCATTGGGGTGGGGAGAGTGGCGGGCTGGTGCCACAGGGTGGGAGGGAGTGGCCATGAGGGTCTGTTGGGGTGGGGAGAGTGGCCAGCCAGGTCCATCGAAGTGGCCGGGCAGGTCCATGGGGTTGGGAAGAGTGTCCGTGCAGGTCCATGGGGGTGAGGAGAGTGTCCGTGCAGGGCTGTGGGGGTGTGCAGAGTGGCTATGCTGGTGCATCAGGGTGGGCAGAGTGGCCGTGCAGGTCTGTTGTGGTGGGCAAAGTGGCCGTGCAGGTCTGTTGGGATTGGAAGAATGGCCAGGCAGGTCTGTTGGGGTGAGCAGAGTGTCCATGCAGGTCCATGGGGATGGGCAGAGTGGCTAGGCTGGTGAACTGGGATGGGGAGAGTGGCTGGGCTCATCTGTCAGGGTTTGGAGAGTGGTCGGTCAGGTCTGTTGGGGTGGCAGAGTGGCCATGCAGCTCTATCAGGGTGGGGAGAGTTGCTGGGCTGGTGCATTGGGGTGGGAGAGAGTGGCTGTGAAGGTCTGTTGGGGTGGGGAGAGTGGCCAGGCAGGTCCGTGGGGGAGGGCAGAGTGTCTGTGCTGGTCCATGGGGGGTGAGCAGAGTGTCCGTGCGGGGCCATGGTGGTTGGCAGAGTGGCTGTGCTGGTGCATCAGGGTGGGCAGAGTGGCCGTGCAGGTCTGTTGTGGTGGGCAGAGTGGCCGTGCAGGTCTGTTGGGGAGAGAGAGAGAGAGAGAAAGAGAGAGGCCGGGCAGGTCTTTTGGAGTGGGCAGAGTGTCAGTGCAGGTCCATGGGGGGTGGGCAGAGTGGCCATGCAGGCCTGTTGGGGTGGGGAGAGTGGCTGGGCTGGTGCATCAGAGAAGGGAGAGTGGCTGGGCTGGTGCACTGTGGTGGGGAGAGTAGCCGGGCTCATCTGTCAGGGTGTGGAGAGTGGCCGGGCAGGTCTGTTGGGGTGGGCAGAGTGGCCATACAGCTCCATTAGGGTGGGGAGAGTGGCCGGGCTGGTGCCACAGGGTGGGAGGGAGTGGCCATGAGGGTCTGTTGGGGTGGGGAGAGTGGCCAGCCAGGTCCATCGAAGTGGCCGGGCAGGTCCATGGGGGTGGGAAGAGTGTCCGTGCAGGTCCATGGGGGTGAGGAGAGTGTCCGTGCAGGGCTGTGGGGGTGTGCAGAGTGGCTGTGCTGGTGCATCAGGGTGGGCAGAGTGGCTGAGCAGGTCTGTTGTGCTGGGCAGAGTAGCCGTGCAGGTCTGTTGGGGTTGGGAGAATGGCCAGGCAGGTCTGTTGGGGTGAGCAGAGTGTCCATGCTAGTCCATGGGGATGGGCAGAGTGGCTAGGCTGGTGAACTGGGATGGGGAGAGTGGCTGGGCTCATCTGTCAGGGTTTGGAGAGTGGTCGGGCAGGTCTGTTGGGGTGGCAGAGTGGTCATGCAGCTCTATCAGGCCGGGGAGAGTTGCTGAGCTGGTGCATTGGGGTGGGAGAGAGTGGCCGTGAAGGTCTGTTGGGGTGGGGAGAGTGGCCAGGCAGGTCCGTGGGGGAGGGCAGAGTGTCTGTGCGGGGCCATGGGGGTTGGCAGAGTGGCTGTGCTGGTGCATCAGGGTGGGCAGATTGGCCGTGCAGGTCTGTTGTGGTGGGCAGAGTGGCCGTGCAGGTCTGTTGGGGAGAGAGAGAGAGAGAGAAGAGAGAGGCCGGGCAGGTCTTTTGGGGTGGGCAGAGTGTCAGTGCAGGTCCATGGGGGTGGGCAGAGTGGCCGTGCAGGTCTGTTGGGGTGGGGAGAGTGGCCAGGCTGGTGTGGCAGATTTTTCCATATATTCCCAGCATGTATCCCAATCTGCCAGGTCCGTGCCATGCTCCAGTGGTTGGTCGTTGACGGTCGGCAGAAGGACGGGCTGGGCGGACTGGTTCGCATGCTGCAAAAAATGGCTCTGTTCTCTGAGGGAGGGGTGGGTGGGCAGAGTGGCACAGAAACATTTTCCCAGCATGTATGCCAGTCCAGAGAGTCTGTGCTACGCCCAGTGATTGTTTGTTGATGGTCGGCGTGTGGGACGGGCTTGACAGACTGGTTCGCATGCTGGAAAAAATGGTTCTGGCCTCTGAGGGAGGGATGGGTGGGTGGGCATAGTGGCACAGAACCATTTTTCCCAGCATGTATGCTCCTGCAGAGTCCGTGCCATCCTCCAGTGGTTGTTCATTGATGGTTGACAGAAGGATGGGCTGGGCAGACTGGTTCACATGCTGAAAAAAAATGGTTCTGGGCCTGAGGGAAGGCCGGACGGGCAGAGTGGCACAGAACCATTTTTCCCCAGCATGTATGCCAGTCTGCTGAGTCCGTGTCATGCTCCAGTGATTGTTTGTTGATGGTCGGCTGAAGGACGGGCTGGGCTGACTGGTTCGCATTCTGGAAGAAAATGGTTCTGGTCTCTGAGGAAGGGATGGGTGAGCAGAGTGGCACAGAACCATTTTTCTCAGCATGTATGCCAGTCCGCATAGTCCGTGCTACGCTCCAGTGATTGTTTGTTGATGGTCGGCTGGGGGATGGGCCGGGCAGACTGGTTCGCATGCTGGAAAAAAATGGTTCAGGCCTCTGAGGGAGGGCCGGATGGGCAGAGTGGCACAGAACCATTTTCCCAGCATGTATGCCAGTCTGCAGAGTCCATGCCACACTCCAGTGATTGTTTGTTGATGGTCAGCTGTGGGACGGGCTGGGCCGACTGGTTTGCATAGTCCAGTGGTAAACATTAACAGTGTATGCTTATATATATATATTTTTTTTTTAAACATTAGTGTGTGGTTCGACAAGATGTTACATGACCTGTCTTCATTTAGCATCCTGGATACCAAAGGGGGGACTGGCTACATCACAGGCCAGGGGCCCAGGGTTGTGATGTAGCCGCTCACCTTCGGGTAGGGGAAGGTGCGTTGTTTGGTTTTGTGGTGATTTTTTGGGCATGTGTCTTTACTGAAAAATGCATTTTTTTCATTTGTTTCATTTATCATTTACTGTGTTGTACTGCTCAGAACCTGCTGTCTCTGTCCTGGCTATCCTAAATGTAAATGTGGTGTAAAGTATTTTTGGGCGGTGTGCGTGTCTACGTAGAAGAATACAGACACACACTCAGACAAAAATCTTTATTAAACATCATCAAACTGAATCAACCATGTGTCATCTGAACCCAGATGGCATCATCTGTGCAGTTGGAATTGTAGATTGTCCTCAGTTTCCTTGATCAATTTTGGAGGACGCAGGCATTGGATTACCTATGGGATAATCAAAGACTAGTTAAACTGTTGAATTGCTTGTTAACAATTTCACCTCTTTTATTCAGTATGTTTTCTATGTTGAACCTTTTGCTGGAATATCTAATGGAATATGTTGGAGGCCTGTTGGAGGCCTATCTTGATTTGTGCTTATAAAATTTAAATTAAAAGTTCTGAATAAAGAAGTTGTTGGTGGAGGGGGGCCTTCTCAGAAACCTGGGCTACCACAACCAGGCCCACAACCCACTGTCTCATTATTGGTGATGCTAATAAAAACACCAACCGGGGGATCACGTGGCGCAGAACATGAGATAGTCGCTCCTCTCAGAGCTCCCTCCTCCCAAGCGTTATTTCGGCTCTTTTCACTGTCCCAAACAGCTCCAATCGAGTAGGAAAAGGTATCGGAACTCCTTACCTGTCATACGGAGGGCTGAGATGGACGCGGAGCTTAAAGACGCCTTACCTAGGCACACGCCTCCTATGACTCCCGAGAAGGCCCCTAAGAAAGCCAGGGCCTCGGGTACTCTTCAGCCGACCTAGCAAGCTTTCGGTATCTCCGAAGGGGAACCGCTCACACTAGCCAGCTTTCTTAAAGAATTCCAACCATTCAGGGATGAGATGAAGGAGCTGGCTAGTGAGGTGAAAACGGTCTCTCGTGCTGTGGAAGAATTAGCTCGTCGTACCACAGACGTGGAGGCTCGCGTCAGCTCGGTCGAGTGCAAGCAAGATGGATTGGCCCCTGAAATACCCCTACTAAGGCGGAGGATATTAAAACTGGAAAATAAGGTCGAGGACCTTGAAGGCTGGAGTCGCCGCAACAACGTGGTCGTAATTGGCCTCCCGGAAAACGGAAGAAGGGACTGAACCTGTTAAATTCGCCCAACGTCTTGTCCAGAAGATCGCTGGTCCCTCGCCATTTGGGCAAGCCTATGTGATTGAAAGGGCCATCGGGCGTTGAGGGCTATGCCCAATGGAGCCCTGCCACTGCCCTTCATCTTTAAGTTTTGAACTTCTTGAGCGGCAGCATTTTCTGAGTAAAGCAAGGGACCTGAAGGAGCTGACCTGGGAGGGTGCTGGGCTGTGGGTGGCTCAAGATCTCCCCCTTTCTATCCATCAAAAGAGAGCGTCTTTCAACCCGGCAGTCTCCAAGTTAATCGCTGCAAATGTGCGCTTCCGAGTGAGATATCCTGCTTGACTTCAAGTTATGGTGAAGGGGTCCTGGCAGAGCTTTGATAATCCGGAGACCGTGCTCCCGTCGTTGAAACAGCTTTTCCCAGACTTGTTCAGGGACTCATGAAGGTGGCACCTGAAGTTGGAGAAGCCTGGTTATGCCCAGAGGATATACTGGCATGGAGAGCAATTTGAGCCTTACTTTGGTCTCGGAGTACGGGAGTCCCGGCCGCTTTGGAGTTGATGGCCCTGATCTCTGTGCATCTCTGGATGCCACCCATTCCATGGGGTAGCCAACCCCCCCCCTACTGGTTTCTGGGTGGCCCTTTTTTTTTTCTATCCCCCCTAACAAGAAGTTGGACAATTTGACCAGTGCCAGTGCATGTTTGTCTACTTTTCCCAATGGTTGGAGATCTCTTGGGGTTTAGTTTTATATTATAGAGACCTTTATGTTTCAGGACTTGAACTACAGCGTTGGCATAATGACTGTTAGTGTGGGAATGTTTTTCATGAATTTATTCAGACATTTGTTTTGGGGAATTTGTGGGCCAGTTCGGTAGGGCCAAGTGCTATCAATACATTATAAGTCTATTTCGTTATAGTATGCATATAATTGATAATGGGGGTCCTTTTTCCAGCCTTACTATGTCTGTCCCAAAGTAGTTATATAGTTGTGTCTGGGGCTTTTGGACTGACTAGTTCTAATGTTATAGGTAGAAGGGTAGTGAGCGGAAGGGTAACCCTGTTCCAGATTACTATGAGGCAAATTGGGTTGTTTATGCTCTAGTCTGGTTGGGAGGGGGGGGATGGAGGTGTCATGGTGCTGGAACCACGTTCATTGGCAGCTCGGGTGGGTTTGGGGTGGAGGGGTTGTTGGGATTAGGGGTTATTAGTGTAATGGGTTATTTTGAGGTTCTGGGATCGGGTGGGGTGGGTCCCTTAGCACAGCATCCTTTATTTCTCTCTAGGTCTTTTCCATGGTACTGGAGTTTCAACGATTTAAGTTTTCGATTTAGTTAGTGTATGGCTAGGCGTCTAAATGTAGTGACTTGGAATGTACATGGCTTCACAAGAGTAAAAGCAATATAAGATTTTAAAGCACCTGGGCTATGTACAGGCAGATATCGATTCCTGCAAGAGACGCATTTATTGAAGGTGGAAAGTAATCAGTTGTTTAGGCTGCAAATGGGTCAGAATTTTGCTGCTGAAGGTAATTCTCATAGTAAAGGGGTGATGATACTGATACATAAATCTATTCCATTTCACCCGATTCAGGTGTTGGAGGATAGTTACGGGAGGTATATTTTCGTTAGGGGTAATTTACATGCTCAAGAGATTATCTTGGGCTCTATCTACGGCCCTAATTCTGATAGTCCGAACTTCTTTGTTCAAATCATGGAGTTACTTCTCCCTTGGGACAATCTCCCTATATAGTAGTGGGAGGCGATCTGAACCTGGTTATGGATCCGTCTCTGGACAGATCTTCTCCTACTAAAAGGGGGCTTACCCCGGGGCAAAAAGCTGTTAGGGAGATGATGGATGGACTGGGGCTCTGCGATGTGTGGAGAGTGTTCTACCCGAATGTACGTGATTTTACTTTACTCTGGTGCACAACACTCAGTCCAGAATCGACTATGTACTAGTCTCGAACAAGCTTCTAGCTGGGGTACTAGACTCTAGTATAGTATCCGGGCCTCATCGACCACGCTCAGTTAGGTGCCTTTAACCTTCTTGTCCCTTCCCAAACCAGGGAGTAGGTGGAAAGTGAATAACCAAATACTAAAAGACCCTAAGATGGTTGAATATATTTCGTCCCAAATAAGTGAATTTATATCCCTTAATCAGGGTTCCACCAATAGGCCAGATATTGAATGGGGAGCTTTTAAGGCCTTTATTCGTGGTATTCTGATTGGGCTTGCATCCCGTAGGAAGAAGGAGAGGCTAAATCACATTTCTGAGCTACTTATTAAGATTCGTGATAAGGAGCGAGGCCTTTCTGTCTGTTCTTCGGATGCCTACAGACAGGAACTAACCCTGTTAAGGGATTCATATCTCAAGATATTAAGTGAGCAAACTGAGTGGGCCTTTATAAGGACCAAAGCTAGATTCACAGATCAGGGAGAAAAGGCCGGCCGTCTATTAGCAAGGAGAGTCAAACAGTTAGAGTCCTCTAGATGGGTGTCGGCCATTCGCTCCGCGGAAGGGGGTCAAATCAAGACATCCCCGGAAGGTATTTTGGGGGAATTTGTTGATTACTTTAAAGGGATTTATGGGCCTATGAAGGACCCTCCGTCGGATGAGAAAATTAACCACTTTCTAGGGGAGTTAAAATTTCCTTCTTTAGACGAAACAGATCAACTCCAACTCCTGGCCCCTATATCGGCAGATGAAATAGATCGGGTCATCAAGTCCCTTCCTTTAGATAGAACGCCGGGCCCAGACGGTCTTTCTGCTAACTTTTACAAGACTTTTTCAAGGAATTAACCCTTTCCTGCTAAGGCTCTTCAATGTATTTTGATGGTGAGGCTTCTGATCAAACTCTCTTCAGCCTTAATCGTACTTCTACCTAAGCTGGAAGCCGCCTGACTCGGTTGCCAATTATAGGCCTATATCCTCCTAAACCAGGATATTAAAATTTTATTAAAGTGTTGGCTGATAGAATCAGCAGGGTTCTTCCCGCCTAGTTGAGCTGAGCAAGTGGGCTTTATGAAAGGTAGGTCCTCCACCGATCATTTACGAGTCTTGGCTCATCGTCTCAGCCTCTAGGGATTCCGATCAACCCAGGGTCATGGTCTCTCTGGATGCCGAAGGCCTTTGATAGGGTTTATAATTATTTTCTCATGAAGGTCATGGATCGCTTTGGTTTCCCCAGCAATTCTCAGGTTGGATTAAAAATATTTGTAAATTTCATCAGCTAGAATTACATGTAATGGTGCAACCTCAGCGCCATTTAGGCTTTTTCTAGGCACTAGACAGGGTTGCCCTTTCCCGCCTCCTTTTAATCTATATTGAACCGCTCTATTATGCGGATTAAACAGGAGCAACAGATCCAGGGTATCCAGATATGGGGACATACCTTCAAGGTGCTGGCATATGTGGATGACCTGCTTCTACTTGTTTCCCATCCTTCCTCTTCTATTCCAAGTTTATTGGATATCATAGAGATTTGGTAGTATCACCAACTATCGGCTCAACATTAACAAATCAGTGGTTTCCTCTAAATTTTAGGACATACTGCATCGACATCGCCCTTAGGTCTAACTTGGAGTGCCGAGTCTATCAGATACCTTGGCCTTACCTTACTAGGGATGCTTCACGTTGGTGCAGCGAAATTTAGATCGGTGTTACATGATGTTGAGGCTGACTCATGGAGATGGGCGATTATCCCTTGTCTATTTGGGGTAGGATTAATTTGATTAAAATGAATGTTTTCCCCACCTATTTTACCCCATTAATATGTTAAGTATATAGCTTCCATTGAAATGGTTTAAGAAAGTGCAAAATGGTATCTGATTTTATTTGAATACTAAAAGCCTAGATTATCGTATTTTAAATTATCTGCCATTAAATCATCTGGTGGTCTGAGACTTCCCCATTTTGCGCTATATTACTGGGCCTGTCATGCATCTAAATATCTCTGCTGGGCTAAGGGCATAGATGATCCACAAGCTAACGCTTACACACCATTATGGTTAAATTTAGAAATCTCCCGAATTGTGGGTTCTGGTCTTAATCCGAGGGCCCTGTTATATTGTTCGTTAAAAGTTCTCCCAACTGTATTGCGTAGTTCCCCTATTGGGACCTCAATCAGAGTACATACACAATTATGCTCTTTCCTCAACACGCTCACATTGGGGACCCGGCTCAACCACTACTGGGTAATCCGAATTTTTCAATAGATGGTAAGCCTATTAAAGATTCTTGGTTGCCACCCTTGGGGAAGGTGTCGGTCAAGGATCTAGTTGACGAGGGGGGTAAAGTGCTCAGCTCTATTGAAATTTTGAATAAGTTCCAAATTTCCCAGCGTCTAATTTTTAGATTATTTCAACTCCGTCACCTACTGGTGGGGAAATTGAACAGTGTTACCAGGGAAGTGGCTTACTACGACTTTGAGAGGCTCTGATCCTCTGGTCGGAAAACCTCACGCTATATCGGCCGTCTATAATAACCTGATTAGATGGTTACACCACCACCCTGCTCCTAAAAGATATTGGTCCCTCAGGTTTCCTGAGCATGATTTCGATTAGGGGCGGTATCTGGGGGCCTGTCACAAATTTTTGTTACAGGATAGACTTAGATTAATGCAGTATAAACTTTTGCACAATTGTTACTATTCCCCTGTGCAGCTAGTGGATCGGGGACTGATTGCTTCCGTTTCTTGCTTTAGGTGTCGGCAAGGGTTGGGGGATCTGCTCCACATTTTTTGGCACTGCCCGAAAGTGTCAGTCTTATGGGAGGCTATTAAAAGAAATCTTGACCCTTTGCTGGGTCTGGACAGTTTATTCACCCCTGAGATCTGTATCCTAGGGGACATGTCCCAGGTGGATGTTCGGAGTAGGAAATACCATATGGGGCTGATATCGGCCTCAGTTAAAAAAGTAGTGCTGAGGCATTGGAAGGACACTATAGAAATCTCATATGGCGAGTGGTTACAAGAACTTTTAGCCAATCTTAGAACAGACAGAACCATAGCTAGTTTGCAACATAAACTCCATAAATTTAACAGCATCTGGGGTTCTCTATATACCTTTTTTTCTGCTTCTTTATGATTCACTATGTGACTTCCAGTCAGTTCATACCTTGTGCTGTGCTTGGGGAGGGGTGGGACTGGGACTGCCTCCTGTTGGTTTTTTCAATAGAGGTATGTTTTTGTATCTGTCAATCTGTTTTCTCGTTGGATGCTGTCCTTTGTTGGTGTAAAATCTTTAATAAAAGTTGAATTGAAAAAACACAAAAAAAAAAAAACACCAACCAAGTATTTGCCTTTCAGGGGGTACTGTGTGGCAGTGCATGGGTATCTGGAGGGTACTGTGTGGCAGTGTGTGGGTATCTGGAGTGGTCATTCATACAAACTTCTTGTGGCGGCTTTGCTCCTAGGTGGTGTGGTGTAACTTCCTTGGCATCAGGGCAGTCCATGTTTGGTTGGATGGGGTCAGGGAACTAGAGAGATGGTGAGTTCTTAAAGGAGAACTACTGGCTGAGGTGAAGCCCTGACCACTGCACAGATTGGGGCTCACTTCATCTATCGTGTCCCCCCCTGCAGGCACTATATTAAATAAATAATCTTTGCATGTAATCACTCAAATTAGTAAATTCTCTGGTGCATCCGGCTCATTAATTTAGGAGCTTGTGAACATCTCGCACTCTCGCTCATGAACTGCTGGCGCTACCTTGCCCTTTCTTCAAGTGCCCTTATGCTTGGCTATTGAAGTTTTGTGCCCTTTTATTAAAAATACCATGGTGTGTCTAGGCCACTATTATGCTGCCAATTGAGAAAGGGGCAAGGCATTGCTATCAGCTTGCAGTTTTAATATGAATAAGATTGCGCCATGTTCAGTAGCACCATAATTAACATTGCGGGTGCTCCAGCGGATGTACCAATTGGTATTAGTGATCAGGTGCAAAGATTAATTTACCTATACTAACTGCTGGAGGGATAGGAGAGACAAAGCCCCAATCTGCACAGCTGTCATGGTTTCACCGCTGCCGGCAGAACTCCTTTCTTGAGTTTGAGCTCCGACATGAAGAGGCTCCATTTTCATGAAGACAGTCAGAAAGTTCCCAATTTATTGTTTTCGTGATTCTGGATTGGTTTATTCTTTGGCAGAGATTGTGTTTGTGTATCTCTCCATTAGCATCCTCATTAGTCAAATGTGAATTTTTTAAGTTGGATGCACTTTGTTTACAAATAAACCAATTCGGGCATCTATATATTAGATAGGAACTCAACCAATGGAGTCCACCATGGCGTCTGGTGGTTCAGCTTACTTCATGTCTGAGCTTGGACAGATTGGTGCATGGCATTGGGCTGCAGTGCTGCACATGCTGCCGTCACACCAGTTGGTGGGGGCTGCAGTGCAGCTCATGCTGCCATCACACAGGACAGGTGGGGGCTGCAATGCTGCCACTGTTGCCATCACACGGGACAGGTGGGGGCTGCAGTGCTGCCACTGTTGCTGTCACATGGAATGGGTGGGGGCTGCAGTGCTGCACATGCTGCCATCACACCGGACGGGTGTGGGCTGCAGTACTGCACATGTTACTGTCACACCGGACGGGTGGGGGCTGCAGTGCTGCACATGCTGCCTTCACACTGGACAGGTGGGGGCTGCAGTGCTGCCACTGTTGCTGTCATACCGGATGGGTGGGGGCTGCAGTGCTGCATATGCTGCCATCACACCGGATGGGTGGGGGCTGCAGGGCTGCACATGCTGCTGTCACACCAGATGGTGGGGGCTGCAGTGCTGCACATGCTGCCATCACACGGGATGGGTGGGGGCTGCAGTGCTTCCACTGTTGCCATCACACTGGATGGGTGGGGGCTGCAGTGCTGCACATGCTGCCGTCACACCAGATGGGTGGGGGCTGCAGTGCTTCCACTGTTGCTGTCACATGTGATGGGTGGGGCTGCAGTGCTGCACATGCTGCCATCACACCGGATGGGTGGGGGCTGTAATGCTGCACATGCTGCCATCACACCGGATGGGTGGGGGCTGCAGTGCTGCACATGCTGCCATCACACCGGATGGGTGGGGGCTGCAGTGCTGCCACTGTTGCCATCACACTGGACAGGTGGGGGCTGCAGTGCTGCACATGCTGCCATCACACCAGGTGGATGGGAGCTGCAGTGCTGCCACTGTTGCCATCATGCGGGATGGGTGGGGGCTGCAGTGCTGCACATGCTGCTGTCACACTGGATGGGTGGGGCTGCAGTACTGCACATGCTGCCATTACACCAGACAAGTGGGGGCTGCAGTACTGCCACTGTTGCCATCACACGGGATGGGTGGGGGCTACAGTGCTGCTGTCAAACATTGATTGAGGAAAGACCATGGTTTCCATTTTGCCTGGAGATGGAAGTTGAAGTCACTTCCTGGTGCTTTCAATGCTGTGCTCTGCTACAGACTGTACTGCTATTCAGCTCAAACAAAACCCTGGCCCGTTGACTGATGTGGATGCCTGAACTCCAGACTGCTAACGCAACATGTCCTGTGATTCTGTCACTGCTGCTCCACTGAAAAAGTACGTTTTATTTGTATGTCTCATGGTTCACTTTTTTGGTCAGGGTTGTGGGCAAGACTGTCTGGTTCAGTTTCTTGGTCGGGCTTGGGGGCAACATTAACTACATGAGGTAGTATTTTCAGATGGTTAGTGACTGAATGGTTTGGAGTGTTGGTGGCAAGTTGGGCTGCCATGTAACTGCTCCACCATCAACCACAATTAAAATAATTGAAAATTACTTACAGAGATACTGACACCAACCCTGGCTGGACACTTTTTCAGTGATGGCCCTTGTGGCAGTCACTGAGAGTACTGCGACTCAGTCAGTGAGGAGTTGCCCGTGAGTGACTTGAATGAATGGAGGGTGTCTGCATCAACATCCTCCATGGAAGTGGGTTTTGTTAGTACAACCTGCCATGTTGACCCTGAGCCCTTGTCCCCAAATGCAGACATGTAGGGATCTGCTGCTTAAAGTTTTATACACCCTAGGTGGTTTGGCACAAAGGCGTGTTTCCTGTGGGTGGTAGTAACTAGGGACTGGGCAGTGTGGGTGGAAAGCTGGGCCATCACAATAAGACCCTACCTATATGGCCCCTTGCTTATGTACTTGGCTTTCAGGATAGATGGCTGCAACCATGGCTATTGGTAACAACTTAGTCCTGGTGGCTCACAGCTGAACTTTCAGGTTCTGTCTCCTGGCCAAAGAGGCAGATGTCATGTCTAACTAAGTGTCATTTACTTGTGCATGTGGGTGAGTGTGTGTGTGTGTGTGTGTGTGTGTGTGTGTGTGTCTTTATTTAGATAATAATTGTATTTTTTTCTGATTTTAGGCTTCAACATTCCTGCTTGGTGTGAATTTCAGCTGGAAATAATCATCATCCCTAAAAGGTATGGTGTGGTCTTCATGTTCATGTGTTTTATCAAGTCTTGGTTTGTTTGAACTCAATAAGCCTGAGCCGGGGAGACCGACATGGTCTTAGTCCAATGTGGGTGGCAAGCCTGGGATCCTGTATGTCATCAGGATTTCTCATCAGCTGTGACCGGGGCTATATTCAGATGTCAGTATTCTACTTTTGCATTATATAGTCAAGCCTGTGACAGCTTCTGAGGTCAGCTTGGTTTCTGTAGCTGCTCCTCCCAACTGTCATCCATGGATTGAGCATGGATTAGCAGTGATATTCTGATTCTGGTATTGTTTTTTTGTATGGATTGTGAACTGCTGAGGTCAGTGCATTTTCTGTAGCTGTTCTTCCAGACTCTCATCCATGGGCAGAAATTATCTGTGATATATTGATCCTTAATGTAGTAGTTCTAAATCTTTAATAAGTACCTCTAAAGCCTGCTTTAATATCTCTCCAACTTGTGTTCCACTTTTTAGTTCTTTGGAGTCATCTGCACTACACATCATGATGGCAACACCAAGCAAAGTGGCTAAACTTTCCAGTGTCACTGCTAAGGACCGTGCATTGCAATTCAAGTCAGAAGGCATGTGTAAGGAAGGAGGGAAAATGTTTTGTCACTTTTGTGATCACCCCATTGACTATGTGAGAAAGGATACAGTGGTGGATCACTGCAAAAGTCAAAAACATATAAAGAACACAAGCCAGAAGAACAGCAACAGACAGGTGATACTTTACACCAGCTTTACTGCCACAACTTCTGCAGCAGCAGCATGGGAGAATACTGTATTGGGTGTATTAAGGGCTTGGTGTGGTGCAAATATACCCGTTGAAAAGTTGGATCAACCGTGCATAAGAGACTGGATGGGGACAATGTTAAAGGAATTGGTGCTCCCCCAAAGGTATCCACCTTAAGTCAGAACTACTTGCCCAAATTGAGAAAGAAAATGGAGGAGGGAATGTCACAGCTTGTGAAAGGGAAGGCATTCTCTGTAATATGAGATGAGACGACAGACGCAGATGTCCACTGTATACTGAACATAATTTTTGTCATGCAGAGTGGAAAATCTATCATTGCAGAAACGACAGAATTGACAGCAGTGAACCACACCACTGTCGCACAAAGTGTTATAAAGACATTGCAGAAATATGATGTGGAGATGGACCAAGTAGTCGCCCTTATCAGTGACAATATGCAGTACATGCCGTAGTGCTTCAAAGATGTTTTATATGGCCTTATTGGTGACCATGTGATCCATGTTGACTGCTGGGCACGTGTTATCCTTGGTGAGAGACACATTGATTGACCATTTTGAACTGGTCAATGAACTTGTGGCACTTGTGAAATACACATTCTGGCAGTGGCCTAAACACAAGAAAGCATACTTGACATTCCTGGAGGGGCAAGATATAGAAAATAAAATATTGCCTCCTGTTTGTGTCTTAACCCACTGGAACACTTGGTTTGAAACCGTTAAGTACTATTCACTTTACCTTCAGCACTTAAGAGACTTCTTCCAGGAGGAAATAAGTGATTGCAACTCCATGAATTCTTTGAGAAAACTTTTCCAAGAATGGTTTACAGAGCTGCAGATCCACCCTGCCTTCATCACTGAAAACTGCAATGACCTCATCAGTGCAATAGAGCTTCTACAAAGAAAAGACAAACCCTTGGCTGTTTCTGTATACAATGCACTACATGGAATAAAACAGGTTTCAGATGGGCGTAACAAAAGCAGAAGCATTTGGAGAAAGGACAGATGAATGCTTAGCTATTCTTAGGCCATGGGTTAAGCAGGAGCAGATTACAGTGTTCCAAAAGGCATTTGGAGTAGCCCTAAACAAAATGGCAAAACACATGGAAACAAACTCAGCCACAGAGTTCTTGAAAGCCTGCCATATTTTGTACCCCTACAACTTTCCCAAATTGAGTAGGGACTTCACGCCCTACTCCAGTGACATTAGTGTATTTGAACTGCACAACCAAACTGCATTAAGGATTGGGAGATGTATGTTGGGCAGGATATATGAGAGCTTCCAGACATAATGGACTTTAATGTTGGCCACTACTGGATTTCAGTGCAGCCACAATTACCAGTACTAGCCAAAGCAGCTCAGCAAGTGATTTGCATACCTGTGTTGAGTGCCGATGTGGAGAGATCTTTCTCAGTCTACGGACAGATCCACACAGACCAAAGACGTAACCTGCTACCAGACAATATGAAATTGCTATCCCAGCTTATGTACAATAAATCAAAGGATTGGATTTGTGAACGTTTTCCACAGAAGATTTGCACATTTCATTTAGTTATAGGGTTTAAACATTTTCAATAATTTTGTTAGCTTGTTTTCCATATTCCTTGGCACATCATGTACATTTATACTTTGGCCCAGATATTCAAACTGCGCCCAAAAAGTGAGTAATAGCAGGAGCAAGCACAAGTCTATTGTGCCCATGTGCAAGAGACACGATATTCAAAAACGGAGCAGGCCAAACTGTGCCTACAGCTGACAACTGAATATTGCACCACCTGCGCCATAGTGCAACTAGGGAGAGGAAGCTGAGCAGATCTGATGCACCATAGCGCAACAAGGGTTGTTCAGCTGAGCAGTCCAGAGGCGCCATAGCGCAACCAGGGATGCCTCTCAGCAGCAGAGCAATGCCACTGCACAACCAGGGAGGTAGGGGCCCACCACCCATGCCACAGATGGGCACAGGAACACACAGCAGAACAGACATCGTCCCCCCACACCCCATGCACTGTACAACTGGGGAAGGGCTGAAATAACCATTGGCCCATGGAGACAAGCAAACAACCCACAACCGGGCCATGGTGCCCCATCACACCTATCGGCAAGCTGTGACTGGCACACAAGGAGGGCTGACCACCCCATGACACACCATCCCCCCAATGCAGAGCACACCCTGCACCATGACCCCCAGACACCCCCCCTGTGAGCAGTGACCACCACTGCAGGAAACCCCATGCATGCCACCACCCCCATTGTGACACTGAAACCCTGTGCACCACAGAATCATGCAAGCCAGCCCCACCACGAGTACCCATGAGCAGGTGGCAGCACATAGCAATGCAGCAATGGCAGACACAGTGACACCACGCACAGTCCCCCTGAGGTACTGCTGAGAGACCAACCATGCGTCGGCACATGAGGTACCCCACACGGGACAGGGCATGCCCCGGACACCACCACCAGTGGTACAGCACCCTGCACAGTATTCCAATGACACACCCTGACCCACCACTGGCCACAACAGCCAGCACAGACACCCACAGTGATGCGTGGAAGCATGCACCACACCAGATGCCACACAGTGTATGGACAGACACCCACCCATACCCAAAGGTACAACAACACACGGACGCAGTAGTGGGGCAACCAAGCCCCCAGTGTGGGCCCATGTAAACTATGTACACACAACCCACAGCCCTCCATAGCACTGGAGTACCAGCCACCCTTTGCAGGCACTGTGGACCCATACACCACCATCATTCACCTGCAGCACAAGGCACAGACAGTGGGGCACATCCCCTGCAACACATAAAAGGCACAGCATGGAGGTGGGACAACAACTGTGGTGCCCACAGTGCCACCCAAGGCAGACATGCACCACACCAGTGACAGGAGACAACCTAGCAATGTGATGGGTACAGTGGCTGCCCTACAGGGACTGCCACCACTGACATGCCAGCGGACCGTGCAGGTCACAGACATGCATGTGTTCCAGATGCACAGGCCATGGACGGGCCAATGGGTGCACCATGGACACAGAGCCCACACCATGGACCACTGCACACAGTCATCCAGTGCACAGAGCACAACACACACACCACAGACACTGACTGATAGCTACCCCCACACCATAGTCACCTCCACATGGACACACACACATACCCATGACTGCACCACCCCGACGCCATGCACACCACTGCAGCTGAGCACCTATAGCCCACTGCAAATCAGAGACCACCACAGTATTCATATCAAAATTAAATGTATTGAACAAATATATAAAATTCAACTATATACAATATTACATAAACTATACACAAGGTGGGGGGGCCACAAACAAGGTGGGGGTGGGTAGAGGGCAGGGGTGGACAAATGGGACGGGAAAGGAGGGGTGTGAGGGTGGGTCCAGGGGGGTAGGGGAATACTGGGACCGATTGATCCCTAGCGGGAGCGTCTCTCCCCTCTCTGACTCCTCCAGGCTCTGTGCCTCCTCAGGACCCCGGTGTCATCAATTCACCTGAGGATGTCCAGCGATACCCTTGCCACCAGTAATATCTCCCGCAGCACCTACCTGATTTCATGTAGATGGCGGGTACCTAGGACAAGGGAGCACAGTCAATAGGTGTGAATGCACAAACCCATACAGCCCGCCCACTGTGAATGGCATACGGCCATGGGACATACCTCTGTGATGGTGTGTGACCACCCGCAGTGATCATGTCCACATGACCTGCCCACCCAGGCACATACAGCCATGCGGAATGCTGCACACACCCACCGGCCAAGTCATGCACAGCACCACCGTGGCCGTTTAGTGACATGGCTATGTGGTGCAAAGGCAGTGGCACAACCATGTACCTAGTGCATGCATGGACCACCACTGACGCACTCCCTGACATGCATTGCCACTGGACAGTGTTGACTGTAACAAGTCGCGTGTATGGCAGTGGTGTCGATGGATGGTGGCCATGCCCCGCTGCCCACCCTGTCAAACAGCATGCAATAGTAATCATGGATGTATGGCACTCACCTTCATCGGGCCAGTCAAGTTGGCGTTGAGGGCCCTCATCCCACCTGGCTGCACCCTGCTCTTCCTGCCACCTCTCTTCACTTGCACGGCGGCATTCCTCCGGGCCTGTGGGGCAAACATGGAGAAAGGAACATCAGTACAATCCCATAGCAAAGTCCCCCTGCCCCCAGGTGAGTGCCCTCCCACCCAGCCAGACCCACCCACCCACACCCTGTGAACACCACCACAGCCAACCCGGATGGTCCCTCCCCATGTGCTGGACACATACAACACTGTTACCCATATGGAAGATAAAAGTGTGTTGACATAAACCCTACCTGGCCGTGGCACCATGCCCCTCCTGGCACATGCCCTCAGGTGTGCCAGTAGCTCTGGCTCCCTCCGCCGCAGGTCCCCATATCGGTGCCGGCATTGCTCGGCACTCCTCCCCCATCCTGTGGCCTCCTCAAGGGCAGTGGCCACTTCCTGCCACACCTGGGTCCTGGACCTGTCCAGGGGCACCTCCCCAAACAGTGGCCCATGGTGTGGCTCCACAATGTCCACTAGGTTGGCCAGTTTGATTGCAGACCAATGGGCTGCCCTCCTGCGTGCCATTCTCGGTGCAGTATTTGGCAATATGGCGCTCTGCAGTGCGGCTCCCCACATGCAGATGCTGCGCGGTACAGCGCTGCCATTCACTATCGCGCTGTCACTGAACAGCACGACAGAGGTGCACCCATGCCTGATGCATGGCGCTTAGGGGGCAAAGGTCGGGCACAGGGTCAAGGGTCTCTGGCTCATGGACACGCACAGCACCATTGGAACCCAATGCGTGTAGTGCGATTGACTGCCTGTGTGCCACCGCCATTAGCAGCCTACCGTGCAGTTGGCTCAGTGCGCCTATGATGGCCCAGTGCCACAGCGCCATGTAGTGACCATCGCTATAGCGCCACTGGCACAATGGTGGCCATGCCCTGCATTGCCTACCATGCACAGCACATCATCAGTGAGGCAGACACCTGCATCAGCAACCCGGGCATGCGCAGTGAGGTGTGTACTACGCATGTCACAGAACTGCTCCATTGGCTCAGCACATTCAATACAATTACGCAAAGCGCAACAACGCAATATTCAGCCGTCATATGCAAATCATCTAATCAGCCATTCAATGGTGCAGCACTGCAATTTGCATCTACTTAAAGTTGTGCCTTGCCTCATTTGCATGGGTTGCTCTATAAATGTGCGACATTGGGCTGCAGTGGCCATAGTCGGTTACTGCAGTCTATTGGTGAGTTGCATGCTGTTTGGGAGTGTGGACTGTGGATATAGGGACATGCATGGGACTGCACAATCACAGGTAACAACTGCCATTCTTACAGGCTACATAATGACCAAGCACGTTTTTGGAGAGGAGGAACACAGTGGTGGGAGGAGGAGGAGGTCTAACTTTACCAAGGCCGAAACCGACGCCCTCTTTGAGGCCTACCTGGATCAGGATCCACTTCTCAGTGGACGGCGGGGAATGCCTCAGGCCCCTGCTGCTGCATGGGAGGAGGTGGCACGTGCTGTGAACCTGCATGGCAGCCACCAGCGCTCTGTGCAGGAGTGTAAGAAAAAGATGGGCATGGACAGGAGGAGGATAAAGGAGAAGGTGGCTGCCATCAGGGCAGCACGTGCTGCAACAGGTGGGGGACAGCCAGAGGTGGTACAGCTGACCCCACAAGAGGAGAGGTTTGCTGGAAGCATGCAGCTCAGTGCCATTGAGGGTGTTCTGGGTGGTGGCTTCCAGGCGGGTGGTGGCCCATCACTGCATGGTAAGTCATGGTCTGTCTATGGGGGGGCAGGGTAGGTCACATGCAGTAACACGACTTTGCTTTCCCTTACAGATCCTGAGCATCTGCATGGGTCAGTGGTGGTGGGCCTGTCCACTGAGGACAGTCAGCTGGAGATGGAGGAGGGCCCATCCACCTCCACAGGTATACGTGGATCATTGCAACGGTGGGGCTGCCTGGCTGTCCACACTGATGTCATTGTAACAGGTGTGGAGGAAGCCCTGCTTGTGTCCCAGCGTGCCGGCATCCACGGATGCCAGCATGCTGTGACTGGGGCTGGTGCAGACTCTGTCACCAGTGATGATGACGCTAACGTCATGGGCAGTGACACGTGTGTGCCACGGGATGGCCACACAGCAGGGCACTTTGTGCCCATAGCTGTAGGTGGTGCTGCCATGGAGGCCTGTGTGTCAGCACAGTCCCAGCCTGTGCCTGTCAGCACCAGTGGGGCAGCACTGGTGTCTGTTCAGGACAGTGGGACTGTTGCAGCCACTGCGGCAGCACCAATGAGCCCTGGGGAGTGGCAGCTGGAGGGGCAGCATCAGCAGTCGGCCAATGGGCTTGGGGGTACAGGGTTCAGTGGCGGCATCTGTGCACCGCCTGTGGACATGCCCAGACCTGGTCTTGGTGCGCAGCACCCACCCTCAAGGGGTGCTGATCATCAAGGCTGTGCACACCCTGAGGGACAGGATGCCGAGGATGCAGATGACCTCTTGGATGAGCACACCCGCCTACTGCAAGCATCAGTCCAGCAGCAGATGCAGCTTGCGACGTCCGTGGATTCACTGCGTGTGGCCCTGGAGTGGGCAGAGGAGCATCGCAGCAGGGACACCGCTCTGATCCTGGCAGGGATGGACCGTTTGTGGGAGGATGTGACCGCTGCCATTGACAAGCATGCACAGGCATTCACTGCTGTCATGGCCACAATGGACACACAGTCAGGTGGCCATGCATCACGGACACCACGCAGTGCACTGTCCACCCCCATTTCCGGCGTCATGCGACTCCCACCCTGTCGACACCGGGTTCTGCTGTGGGCATCCCGAGCACTCCTGTCGCAGGAATGTTCGGTGTGCTGCAGACCCCTGCGCGAGCACGGTCGCGTTCACATAGTGGAACCCTTGGGGGACCATCGGTGCCACCCCATGAGGCCAGTGGTCAGCCTGTCAGTGCCGGCGGGTCTCAGCGGGGCTGCCCACACATCCATGGCTGCCGGGGCACTGTGTCATGTGACTGACCTGTCTCCCAGCGTGGCTACTGTGTGGTGCTGCCCTGTGTGCATTGTGTGTTTCAGTGGGCAGTGCACGGGTGGGTACCTGGCCCTGCACGTGGACACACAGTCCACCTGCACACCCTCCCAGCTGCTGTCCGCAGTTGCATGTGCATGATGATGCCTGCATTGCACTGTACACCAATGTGCAATGGTGCTCAGCATCTGACACATGCACATGGACAGGCAGTGGGCATGGTGGCCTGTGGACATGTGTGTTGCTAGGGTTGGCATACTGGGTCGGTGTGCCTACTGCCCTCTGTGCACATTTGGTGCATTGTGTGTGTGCGTGTGTGAGTGTCCGTCCATGTGGCATGTTAATCCTCACCCATCCCTGGTTGTGTGTGTGCTTCTGTGCCCTGCCACTTCCCTTGATGGCATGCACCCCTGTTGTGTGTCCATGCGTGTTTATGGGTTGTGCCTTAGCCACTGGTGGTTGCACATGGCCCCATGACTTACCTGGGTTGGCTGAAGTGCTCCTCCGTGATGGTGTCCCAGTGCAGCTGTGCCAGCCGGATCAGTCGGGGGTCCCATCAGCCAAGGGGGGGCTGCCCATCACCATTGTCACCAGCGTCCTCATCGTCCCCATCGCTGTCCCCCTCTTTGACCTGTATGGCTATCCCACATTCGTTGGCCATGTTGTGCAGGATGCAACAGGCCAGGAATAGCCCACAGGCCTTTGAGGGGCTGTACTGTAGGGCACCGCCAGAGGTGTCCAGGCAATGGAAATGTGCCTTCAGCATCCTGAACACCTGCTCGATGACATTACGTGTGGTGGTGTGTGCCTCATTGTAGCGTTGCTGCGATGGGATCGGGGGCCGCCGGTAGGGTGTGAGCAGCCAGGGACGGAGTGGGTATCCACTGTCACCTGTGTGTAGAGGGCAGAGGTTAGTTTGGTGATCAGCATCGCCCTGCCCCAGGACATGTAAGCCACTACCCATGCCACCTCTGGCCATGCCCCCCAGGCCTTATGATTGTCCATGGGGTTTGCATACTCACCCACTAGGTGTCCAGTGGGGATGTCTGCACTCTCGAATCTGTGGCACAGTGCTGACTGGTGCCAGATGAAAGAATCATGTGCTCCCCCAGGGTGCGTGGCACAGACATTGATTATGTGCCCCCTGGCATCGCACACCACCTGGCAGTTGATGCTGGCATAGCCCTTGCGATTGATGTATGCAGCCCCCTCGGGGCCAGGTGGTGTGCGTATGGCCACATGGATGCAGTCTATTGCCCCTAGCACACCAGGCATACATGCTACCCCGTGGAACTCCTGTATGTTTACTCTGCGCTCCGCCGGTGTGCTGGGGAAATGGATGTACTCCGCAGCATGTTGCAGCAGTGCGCTGAGGAATTGGGTGAGGTGGCGTGACATGGCCAACTGTGTTATGCATGTGGTGTCCCCAGTTGGTCTCTGGAAGGTACCCGTGGTGAGCAAGCACATGCAGGCTGTTACTTAAGTCTCCACTGACAGGGCATGGCTCCGTCGTGTGGGTGCCTGCATCACATCACTGCACAGCTCACAGAGCTGCCTCAAAATTGCCCTAATCAGGCAGTACCGGCCCACAATCTCAGTATCAGTGTACAGCTCAAAGCTGGTGTGGGCTTGGTACTGCCTTTTGGGGGCATACCACCGATGGGCCCTTCCACGGCCATGCTCCCCTGCCACCCACCTTCTCACCCCCCCATAACGACCTCCATCTGGAAGGTGACACTGGCCATGTCCCTGGCTTGTGTTCACCCCTCCTGGCAGCTGTTACTGTATTTCCCCCGCTGTCCTCCCTGCTACTTCCCCTGCACCGGGAACACCTGTCTGTGGTGGCCTCTGTGCTGTGTGGCACTTCCCCCTTCTGCACTAGCTGTAGCTCCCCACACCTTCCCTGTGCCTGGGTGTTCAGGGTGCCCTTTCCCTGGCCTGCCCTGTTTGTCCCTCCTGCCCTGTCTGTCTGCCTAGGGTTCTGCCTCATGTGGCTTCCCTGTAGCGTTCTTGTGCCTCTCCCTTGCTCCTTTTTATTTTGGCTCATTTCCACTATGGCACAACTTCCGCTTGCTCCTCTATTGCGCACGGCGAAGTCGTTGAATATCGACCGCGCCATTTATGCATGGTTCCTCCCTCGGGTTGTGCATGCCTTCATTATTGCACTGTTGCTCAGCATGATTTTGGGGGCGCAACTGCCTCCTGCTGAATATTGCAGAATGGCGCAATTTTGGACTTGCGCAGGCGCAACCCTATTGCGCATGGCTCAACTCTTTTGAATATCTGGGCCTATATATTTTGTCATACTGTGTTGCACATTTTGCACATTTTTGTTTAGGTTTTGTTTATGCACAGTTTTTCACATTTCATGTACCTTTGCACACTTGACACTTCAAGTACTTGTATTTAGGTTTTAGTTCACTTGTGTTTCATTATATATTTACTGTTTTCTACATTCTGCACATTTTCAATTAGATTTTGTTTTTGGTCACATTTTTCAACTGTTGTTCTTGTATATGTTTTTGATTTGCAATATTTTGCACTCTTTATTGACTTCAGTAACATTTCTTGGGATGAGGACTTATGAGAAAGGTCATGTGGGTGGGAACTTAATCTGCATTGTGTGGTGACTGTGGCAATCCCTAATGGCTAGTTCTTTTAATTTATCCAAGTGTCCTGCTATCTAATGTTCTATATTGTCACACCTGAGGAACATGGGCTACAGAGCTTTACCACCATGCTACTGCCAACACACCAGAAGGAAGGAGACCACAGTGCTGCTGCTGTTGCACAGGAGAGAGGAGGGCCACAGTGCTGCTACTACCATCACACTGGAGCGAGATGGGGGCTGCAGAGCTGCTGCTGTCATCGCACCAGAGATATGGGGCACACAGTGCTACTGCCAATCACACCCGAGGGAGGGGTCCACAGTACTGCTGTCCCCATTGCATCAGAAGGATAGGGGAAATTAGTGGTCCTGTCATTATACGGGAGGGATAGGGGATGTAGTGTGTCTGCTGCCTTCACAAATTGTAGCTTCTAAACTAACTTGATAGCTACAAGTGCAGATTCTAAAATAACTTAATAGCTACAAGTGCAGATATGCAACAGCAGATGTAGAAATGTGAAAATGCATGCTAGCAGAGTGAAAAAATGGTTGAATACAGGTTACAAAGCCAACACTGGTAAAAAATGATTTTGGACTTGCAGACACCGGTGACAATACTGGTTTTGTCAATCTGCAAAATGGAATATGCCTTTTCTCAATCACGGTAAACCACTGTACCTGAATATTAATGCCTTGACTGACAAAGCACATACAGTAATAGCAAAACAAATACTACTGCCAATACTGGATTATGATGCAATCTTATTTATGAAACAAGGCACCATATTTTTAAAAAGGTATCAGTGTATATTAAACAGTGTCTGTAGATTCGGACTAAGGGTTCCAATTAGAACACATCATTGCCTACTGTATGAAAAAATGAACATCTTGCCACCTGCCCAACAGATAGAATACATTGTAGCAGTTTTTGCTTATACAATCTATCAAATATCCATACATTCCCACTTATCAAACAAATTTTTTTAGTTACAAGTAAGCATTAAGCCACTCTGAAGGTGGCATCTAATGGGGAATTAATTCATTGTTGGAACTGTTGTGGCACGAGGCTGCAGGCCAAGTGCCTACAATGGCCCAACCATACAATAATTCCCCATTAGATGCTACCTTTGGAGTGGCTTAATGCATTTGTAACATGGCCTGTGCATTAGTAGGAGTGTCACACATGACTGTGCATCGTTCTAATGAATCACACGGTCACAGTATTTTAGTTACAATGTCAAGTTTACTGTACTTTTGAGACATTAGAGTGACTCTCTGTCACATACAGAAGTGTTAGCTTACAACTTTCGCATGAAACAAAACTTATGTATACCTTAACTGTAACAGTCATTTTTTTCAGATTCTTGACGGCTGTTAATGTTGCAGCACAGTCAGGAGGACCGCTGGCTCTGACTTTTCTTCAGTCGGCGATGGGCTCTGTAAGTGATTTGCATAGCACATCACCCGTCCTGACACATTTATTGCTCCTTTGTACCTGCCAAGTTGCTGTTCATGGTCCTGGTTCCCTTTTCAGACTCTACATGTGGGGACCTACTTCTTACGCTCGCTGTCACTGGATGCCCCATTATAGTGGAAGTTGATGGTGCCGTAGACGGTGAACGAGTGGAAGTAGAACAGATTTCCTGGGCTTTCCTTGCCTAACATGTGCACCGCTGCGGCATCTTCTCTCAACCTGTCTTCTGGTATGAGATGTTCCTGTCTTAGCTGTCCTTCTACTCCTGTAGGGCGACCTCTGCGTGGTTTGCCATTTCTGCTGTCACTGCCTTAGCTTCTGGTGGTCCTGTGCTTCTCTCCTGCAATGCTGATCTTGTTTCACACTCCTCAGCAGCTTTCTCCCACTTTTCTCCTTGGGGTATCACATCATTCGGTCATTCTCTGAGCAACACAACACATCTCCCATTCTGTTACTGTCTTCCTTCAGCGCAGTGCTCCTTTACCACTGCTGGCATATTCGGGAACTTCACAAGCAACACTGCATTATCACTTCTATAATGCTGTGTTGCTCTCTTCCCTCCTGACGCAATTAGACCAATTAGTGTCCTTGTCTACACATCTCTTACTTTTGCCATGTTACAATGGTTCATATGTAACTATACAAAATACATATATGCTGTTCTATCCAGTAGTGCCAAAACTGGTCTCAGCCAAGCGGTCCTTTACTTGGTTTACACCAACACTTCTAAATAACTTATCAGTTATGGTCAAGAAAGCTAACAATGTTAAGCACTTTAAAAAATTGCTGAAAGTATTTTGTAATGACAATAATTTATGTAATTGTAATGTATGATGAGTCTGTGGTTTGTATTATGTTTGTATTATACCTGATTGTTTTTTGTGATTGTATTGTATTTTTATGTCAGGCATGACTGAAAAAGGGCTGTGCCCAGTCATTTCCTGGTAAAAAAATAAACAAACTAAAAAAAGAGTTGCCACAGCCGCAGGCTTACTCCAACCATTTGGTGCACCTGTGGGAATTTCCTCTGGGATCCAGCCCCCCCACCTGGCACAACACTAGAGGGACTGTGAGGCTTGGTGGGGTGAATCTGCATGCCAAGAGAGAGAGCCAGGGGAAGAAGGAGCATGTGGGTGCTCTAGGAGGCATCGGAGAGACAGCAGGAATGACAGGGTGTGATATGGCACCTGGTAGAGGTGCCATTTGCAGAGCCATACAGCCAATCAGATGGGACCACTTCATGGCCGGTTGCCAAGGATGGACAGTGACATGTTCCCAGGTGGGCACAGCCCTGTCAGTTGCCCCATAGACATAACAAGTCAGAACTCTGTAGGTGGGAAGCAGCCTGCCACTACATGGGAGGGTAGGTAGTAGGAACTGTTGCTGTGACTGGAGAACAGTCCCCCCCACACCACTGGCAGCCCTCAACCTGCAGCTGCAGCTTCCTCCCTACAGGGTTCTGCATGGTTGCCACCTATGAGGCACATGCCAGGGCTCTGCCCACTAGGGGTGATGTCACTTTGCATCCTTTGCAATCCCCCATGAAGTGGTCCCATCCAATCAGCTGTATGGCTTTGCAAATGGCACCCCGCTGAGTGCCACATCACACCCTGTCATTCCTGCTGTCTCTCCAACATCTCCTAAGGTAACCCCATGCTCCTTCTGCCCCCAGCCCCTACTTCCAGGTCCCCGCCCAATTGCCACAGTGTCTGGCAGTGGCAGAAGTCAGACAACCTCCTGGCTAGTCTAACTGGAGCCCCCTCTTGTGTCCAATGTGGGGCTTTCAAAAATAGCAAAAATGGGGGTGCTTCAGCCATGCTGTGGTGCAAGCCCCCCTTGCGACCTTGTGCACATGTGCTTCTGTCATAATTGTGTTGCAGAGTGGCTTAGGCACAAGGCATCCCAATTTCAATACAGCCTGCATTCGAAAATCAGGATTGACACAAAGTCTGATGCAAGGTGTTACCTGCATCATGCCCATTTGGTGCAGATACCTTGCATCAAACATATTGTTTTGAAAATCAGGCCCAGAGTCTTTATACCTTACTGCTTTTCTGTCTTAATAGCTCAGTCCCAATTTTTATGTCATATCATTTTCTGTGTGACATTATAGTCTATATTTTGATATCACAAGGTGAGTATTATGACCTGAGATTGGGAATACACAACTGGAATAGCTTGAACTCTTAAGTAAAAAGTATCTTATCTTTATGCAGATTACATCATTAATAAATGACGGAGAGGAGAAATACATAAACAATGTGAAATATCAGTTGAACTGTGTCTAAAGCTTAGGTTTTGCAAATTTCTTCTGGAGGTAACTGCTGTTGCCTAGGTTTCTACTGGACCTAGTCTTGAAATTTTGAACACTGTCAACACATACAACCTATTCTGGTAATGCCTCATCTAAATAATGTATGGGTCTCCAGCAGAGATCAGAGCAAAGAAGTCACTTTTTTTTTCAATTTTTGGGGTGTTCTACACTGCCAATGCATAAACACCACCAACCATACCCAAAGCAGACTTATCTGTTCAATGGGTTATTGCAGCCACCATTGTGGCCAAGTGTCTACCCCTTAAATGATGGAGGTCCACTGAGATCCTGACCCACAATGAATAGCTCCGGTCCCTGGGACAGTTGGCCGCCCTGGAAAGACTCTCCCTTTTGACTTTGGGGAAAATGTCACAGTACCAAGTAACTTGGACCCTCTTTTTGCAAGTACAGGGTAACCCTACACTTTTGACCTCTAGCTGAGACCATCAGAAGGTTCCTAGCTCCCTCTATCTTGAAATGTGGGCAGTGGGATAAAGAGTATGTTCTGTTGTAGAGTTCCGATATGGTTCATTTACTTTGCGGATAATAGTCTGCTACCATAGATCTTTGGATATGTTATTGTTGATTTTTTTTTATAGTTCTATTTTATTGTTACTGAACTATTTGTCTGCCTGTTACTTCTACTGTGTATTTGTAACTCTATAACTAGTCAGCAATTTTTAAGATTGCCTGACCGAGTTATAATTTCCCATTATAACTTGCTAGTTATAACAGGAAACACGCGCTGAGTCAATCACGAAAACCCAGTCCCTCATTTGCAGTGTGTGGTCCAGGGCGGGCTTTCAGTTTCCCAAATATGGCGGCTCCTCGCTCACTTAGCCAGGAGCTGCCAAATCAAGTTCTAGTCCATCACTTTTTGTTTAATAAAAAAAAAAAACATTAGCCTAAAAAACCATCTGGTTGATCCTGCCATTTGAAAACCACACCACAGAACATCTCTGAGTCTCACTTGCTATCTGGTTGATCCTACCATTCCATGGCCGCACAGAACATGAAGTGGCAGCGGGAAGAACTCTAACATCTTCAGCTGCGGTAACATCACAACCGTGAAATAAATAGAAATATAAAAATTGACTAACAATTATAAATAATTAGCTGTAAAAAAAAATGGTGTGTATGTGTGTGGCTGTCTGTGTGTGTGTGCGCGCGCGTGTGTGTGTGTCACAGACACTAGACGAAGACTTGAAAAAATTGCTGTCCAGCAATTATAAATAATAAAAGATGGGGAAGTGTGCTTAAATTTGAGATTAAGGGTTGCCCTCATTGTGGGATGCTTTAATAAACCCCTTGGGCTTTTCCCTTGGGGTTTATGTAGCATCCCACACCTCGGGCAAACATTAATTTCTCATTAAGCACACTTCCCAATCCATTATTGCATATGTATTGATATTATGAAACAGCTTTATTGTACGGTATACTTATTAAAAAAAACCTCAATAAAAAGATTAATGTCAAATGATTTATAGGTCACCTAATGTAGTCCATGCTACAGATAATCTGTTTAAAAGGGGGCACTTACTCAGAAAGAAATGTTTCCTCAATCATAGATACCAATACAGACAAATTCTGTTTGATTTCATTACAGCAGCCCAAGGAAAGGGATGTTTTGTTTCCCACTGTGTACTATTTTTTGAGCAGTATCCTTTATCCTACACTCTGTTACCCACAGTGTTAAACACAAGAGAAAAAGGTAAAACGTTGAAAATGAAAATGTTACTCATAAATCTATTGGGGCATAGCTAATGTAGACTTACTATTATTTCCATAAAATTTCTTTTGTTCTTATTTACCAAGCATGAGTTTTCTTTTATATACTGGAAAAGCAGAGCAGTACTACTATCAGGTGAAAATTCACAAAGATTAACTTTTACTGCTCTAAAGTATTGATTTTCACAATAGCTCCTCCATTGTTAGCTCTGGTGCTATATGGAATGGAAGTGCAGTTTGGATTTAATTTACAGAAAAATACATGTTGCAAGGGTCACCTTTTATTGGTTTTTAAAAATAACTTTTGTGAATTATAATCTTTTTAACATCTTAAAGTGTTTTTTCAGTAAAATTAAGGGCTCCAACAAAAAGAAGACCTTTAATTCACCTAAGATGGGTAACCCTAGAAGGGAGAAAATGTCTGATGGCTCTGATAGAAGCAAAGGCACCAGCAGCCCACAGACCACACAACCTGGTGCAGAGACTTTACAGTTGGCAGATCATGAGTCAGAAGAAACTATGGCATCCTTAGGCTCAAAGCTACAAAAGTTGATATTATTCATTACCAACCTGTCCCAGAAAGTCGACAGATTCAACAGTTGGGTGCTGGTTTTAGAGACTGAGGTAGATATCCTGAAAGGAGACCTGAAGGATGTCCTTCAGCAGGCTGACGCCTCCATGGGAGCAAAGACACTAATGACCACATAGAATCAATACTTGTGGATGCATCTTGAAATTTTGGAAAACCAGACCCCCTCGGCCAATGTACGTATGCTGGATCTGCCTGAGGGGTGTGAGGGGAATCACCCTCTCCTCTTTCCTAAGGACTGCCTGGAAGAGAAATTGGTCCTGGAAGGTTCAGAGGCCATTACTGAGCTTCAGAAGGCCTACCGCATCACTCCTTGAGGATGACAACAGGGATGTGAGGAGCCATGAAGTTTGCTAATTGTTACAGTGGGAATGGGAGTAAGGGACCACATCTTGCAACTGGTGCATCAGGCAGGCACACTCATGCAGGATGATTGTCAGGTATTTCTTTTCCTGGATATAAGCCATGCCACACGCCAGTGCAGAAAGAAATTTAATGGGGTAAGACACACCTTACAAGATGCCAGAGTTCCCCACACTATAATTTACCTAGCTAGACTAAGGATAGTTTTTGATGGCAAAGTTTATTTGTTTACTGATCCAGTCGATACAGGTAATTGGGCCACTTGACTTACAGCTGCACAGGCCAGTTCTAAGGAGGATGATCCCTCAGCCACTGAAGGAGGCACTTGACCAGGTTATGAAAAATGACTTGGAAAAAGTACTTTTCACCTGTTGAGCATTAGCCCATATTTGTAGCCACTCTAAATGTAACGTGGCTTGTTACATTAAGAAAACAGGGATCTTATTGAGTTAAGGACCAAGGTCCTAAAAGTTCAAGTTGATTAAACTTATGGGGTCTTTATCCCTGCGTATTGCAAAATGTTGATTTTTGATGCTTGATATTCTGGTTTAGCTGTATGTTGGTTGCACAAGAGCTAGAAATAATAAAGATTACATGTAATCTGCTTCCAGCTTATTACTATCCTGCAGATGTTAAGCTTTAGGTCTTATACATAGCATTGCAGGCCCATAGTGGGCCAGGATATTTACACAAAGGGACATACTATTTTCTGCTTTTGCTGTGCACAGGTGGCAGGCTCAGATGCAGAGAAATGTTATGCATTGTAATATCTGATGCAGCTGTGCATGGAAAACAGCCACAAGTTGACATAAATCATGGAATCGATCACAAAACCACTCTGTGTTTGAAAATCACACGTGCATGGAAAAACTTGCAGGCATACAAGGGAAGCCCCCCTTGTACACAGTTCTTTCCATCCATGCACAACACTAACAGCAGGCCCTGCCAGTCCCACAGTGATACCCCTGATTTTATTATGTGCAGGCAAAGTGAAAATGTGAATTTGCCCTCTGTGATTCTGAGAATGCTATTTAACTTTCCTATTCATAAACTCTCTTTAATATCTAGGTGGCCTTTGAATATCCCTGTGCACTGCAAATGGCAGCAGAACCCTTTCCTTTGCCTTTCTCTCCCCTGGATTGTAAAACACTTTTGTATAGAATTCATATGAAAAGTACCACATAAAATCAAATTCATGCCCTTTCCTTCTGTCTCTGACAAAAGAACTGCTATTATTCCCACCAGCAGTGTCCCTTTATTTGTAAGGAAGAATTAGAGGCAACCCCTTATAACTGGAGTCACACTGTCTCAACAGTGGGGGTAGAGGCAGCCCTGGACGGTTGTGGCCAGCAAATGGGACTGAGGACTTGTATTACTCCTAAACTGCCACTATAAAGCCTGTTCCATTTGAAATGGGTTATGTATGACAAATAAAATGCAAGCAGGTTAAACTTTCAGACCTGCATCACATGTGTTTGCATTACGAAGGGGCAGAACAAGTTTGCAACCCCCCCCGGAACTTGTTTGGTACTCAAATTTAGAACCTCACTTTAAGAAAATAGTTCTAGAAGTTTAAGATGTAAAGTAGTGATTCTCTTGTGTTTAGCATACAGTTAATATTGAAATGTATGCATATTTCCCGATCTGAGAAAAGATTTGAATACAAGAACCTTTTAGAACCTTTTTGGTTTCTTAGTAGAACAGGGTAAACAAGCATTTGTCAATGCCGAATGTTGCTTGCTTCTATGTGCAGTTTAGGTATCTGGAAGTCATTGGAGTGCAAATATTGAAAATTTGCGAACTTACAAGCGTGAGTAGGAACTGCGCAATGCACGCTCATAAAACAGTCATTGTTAGGAAATTTTTCACGAAATTTTCAACATAGCATTTTAAGACCTCTGCTCATGAACAGTGTCACTGTGATTGTGTTAATGTGTCCCATACATTGAGTTTGCACACCGACTGCGCCATTGTGCGCTACATGGGCGGAAACACGTTTTGGGCAGGATGTGAAAAATGGCAGCTGTACTGCTCATAAGGAGGTGTGGTAAAATGGCAATGTTGAAAATCTGGAGTGGAAATATTGAAAATTCGCAAACCTACGAGAGTGCGTGGGAACTGTGCAACGCACACTCGTAAAACAGTCATTTTTAGGAATTCTTTCACCAAATTTTCAACATTGCCATTTTAAGATCTCTGCTCATGAACAGTGACACTGTGATTTTCTTAATGTGTCCCATACACTGAGTTCGCACACCGACTGCGCCATTGTGCGCTACATGGGTGGAAACATGTTTTAGGCAGGATGTGAAATATGACAGCTGTACTGCTCATGAGGAGGTGTTGTAAAATGGCAATGTTCAAAATCTGGAGTGAAAATATTGAAAATTTGTGAACTTACGAGCCTGCGTAGGAACTGCGCAACGCACGCTCGTAAAACAGTCACTTTTAGGAATTTTTTCACCAAATTTTCAACATAGCCATTTTAAGACCTCTGCTCATGAACAGTGTCAGTGTGATTTTCTTAATTTGTCCCGTACATTGATTTCAAGATACATCGACGCATCTGCGCTATAAAGGGCGGAAACACATTTTGGGCAAGATGTGAAAATGAAAGCTATACTACTCATAAGAAGGTGTGGTAAAATGGCAATGTTGAAAAATCTGGAGTGAAAATATTGAAATTTCGCGAACTTACGGCCTGCATAGGAACTGCATAGCCTGCGCTCGTAAAACAGTCATTTTTGAATTTTGGACCAGAATTTTCAACATGGGGTTTGGGACCCCTTCTCATGAATGATGTCACTGTCATGGCAGTATTCAGGCCCAAAGGGTGATTTTGCAGTCACTGTGCGGTCACTGCGCGAAATCACCCTTTGGGCCTGAATATGCCATGACAGTGACATCATTCATGAGAAGATCTAAACCATGTTGAAAATTTGGTGCAAAAATCCAAAATGCCTGAGATATGCATAGTTGACTCCCCCATCTAGCCCATTATACAGCTTACTGGCATTTCCTTAGTTCGCGGTCGGCTTTGAAGAGTGCAGACGTGTTCCCGTCCACCAAGATCATCGCACTGGAGTCCGGAGGTAAGTATGGGGTGAGGGGGTGTGGGAGGCTGGGTGCATGATGGGTGAGTGCAGGTTGTGGGAGGGGGTGGGAGGCCTGCCAGGGACCGTTTTTTTTATAGGTTTTAAAAAAAAAAAGGCGTGGTGGGACGTTTGCCACACTGCGGTGGGCTCCCAGAGTGGCACAAGGATGGGGACCATTCAGGCGATGGGGATTGGGCACCCCGTTGGCCAAGGACTGCTTGCCCGCTGGGTGGGCTCCCAGCGTGGCACCAACTACTGGGGGAGGGGCGACACAGCTCAGCCGGCGAGATTGGGCACCCGTCGGTGATACAGTGCGTGTGGGGGCATGCCGCCTGCGTGTGGGGGGCTCGCTTCTTATCGCTGCTCACTGAGCGTAGCTCCCCTTTCAACTGTATGCCACTGCATTTTAGAGCGTGTCATAGACAGCTCCAAAATGCATTGGCTTACAGGGGCTGCGCCTGCCAGCACACTGACTGAATTGGAGGAGGAGGTGACACACCTCCGAAATCTCCGATGATGGCACTATGTTTCTTGCACATGTGTGCAAGCAACATAAAAAGGAAGCAGAAGAAGCTGACGAAACCTTTATGTAAAGTATCATTGTACTGCAGTTTCATAATGGCTGAAAGAGATAGAGCTGAATATCTCCTCTGTTCCGAATCTTCTTTATTAGAAAACTGCACTTATTTTTTTTATTTAAAATTTGTTATTCAGGAAAGAACCCAAGAGTATAAATATCCATTTTCAAGGTGGATCCAAGCAGTAAGCAGTAAGCAGTGTGTGAACAACAGTGCCATGTACGTGGGTTCATAACAGTCCCGCAGTACTGACAGATTGCAAAAGCCAAAAGATCTCTGGTGGTGGTCATTGAGATTGCAATGTACAAAGTCAAAAGGGCACTCTCTCTTCCCAGCTAGGAGGGATTTCCCTTTAACTGAATATTAATCTTTGCTGATTTTGTGACTCATGGTCCTTGATTTGATTCCCAGCAAGAGCCGGAGTAGAGTATACCCAAGTATAATGCATAGCGATTGCATTATAAACCTTTAACCAAGGATGTACAATTAAACAATAAGGCATGACAAGATTACATTATTATGGGCTATTGGCACCCCCTAAGAAAGTATGCTTCATGCCTTACATACCTGAAAAGCACCATTATCATGCAATTATGTATACACTGGAGAGCATTATTACAACTAAAAAAATGGATCCCTTGATTTTTAACTTTAAAACTGAGTAATAAGGCTCAAAAAGTTAAATATGTTTGACCTGTGCTATTGTGCTTGAATAACACATGGTCATTTGATCGCATTTGATTAATCACATGTCTTGGTTTTCTTACCCACTTTCTAACCTATTTGCAGGCATAGTGGCTTGATAACCAAGACATCAGAGGTTCAAGCCCCACAAATACCCACTGTGTGGCCTTAAGCACATCATGTAACCTCCTGGTTCTCCTGTTCACCCAGCTGTGCATATAGTTTGCAGCAGTACCCACTGGTGATGGAATGTTGCTTCTCAGCCAGGCTATCTTGGTTAAATAAATTGTAACATAATATTAAAAAAATAATATTAACCCAGGACATTATTGCAGTGCTCATTATATCATTAACACTTTTCTGTAATTTAAATGCTTTTGTAAATTGAAAAAAAAAATATAGGGGTTTATTCCTTTCTGGCATACTGGGTTGTGAAGAACCTTTTCCTTTAATGCTATTTTGTTGTCCATGAATGCTTCAATGCCACAGGTTTCAGTGGATGAGCAATTTACATCAGTGCACTATTAGTGATTTAGGAATAAAATCCATGATTGTTCTCCCAAAACAAACTCACCTAAAACAGATGGAACTTATTTTCTTTTGACAGACTCGGTCTTTTTAATGTCCTTACACTGGACAATGTCTGTAATTGAGGAGTCATATTTCAACAAGGAGAGTGCAGAGGTTGTAACATTTTGACCGTCTGCAAAAATAAAGTAGAAAGAGTGCTGTGTCGTGATTATTTATTCAAACTTGCTGCTGCTTATTTATTTTTACTTGAAGTCGGAAATCTCATGTTTATGTGAAGCAGGGTCTGTTCTCATCACTTTTAAATTGCTGAATAATGCTAGCCATGATGCTTACACCATATGGAAAATGAAAACTTCTGGTGTGCATCAGATTAATGGGGGTTCCCGACAATGGATTGCTAGATAAAATTTCATGGAACAGTGGCAAAAGGCAGACTGGACCTGAGGTGGGGTGGTATTAATCATGGTACTAACTGCAAGCAAGTTAAAATTTCTTCTCTTGCTGGTGGAGAAACCCCTAATATGAAGTTGGATTCCTCTTTGTGAATTGATTAGCTACCATTTCAGAACTATTGGACAAGGAACAAAGATCATATTGCAAATTAGCTATGTTTATTTGTCCAATTCAATGCAGTGTCACACAATGTCATGACTGGAACCAGAGCACCTATTTCATAAATGCAAAGTGTTATACATAGTGTATGTTCAATATCCAAAGCAGAAGTAACTGGTGGGCAGTCAGAGTGAAGCACAGATAAACTCAGTTCAGGGAGTGAAAATGTCGACTCCAACAGAAAAGAGGAGGACAACTCCTTTATAAAATGTATCCCTAAATGCAGAATGGCACCAAATAAAATGCAGAAATGCAGCATTTGATGAGGAAACATGCCCCCAGACCCCGTGCCAGAGATGATCACTCCTACACAAAATGTGGTGGGTTTCCAGAGTGATTTGCGTCTATTCCTCCTGCTAAACATCCATTTTCTGTTTCAACACAACCCCATTATTTGGTAACTTTGTGGAGAGAGGAGAAAGGCTGGCACTGGAGTCTGAATCCCTCTTTTTTCTATAAGCAAACTAAGGTGGGACAGGCGGGGAATATGTCATAATTTACTATGTTTGCAAGTGCACCTAAACCTTTACCAGATGGAGGCAAAGTAGAGGATTCATTTATGCGCCCCGTCCCTACTCTTTTCACAAGATAACATAACCTATTTTCAGTAGCAAAACACTTTAAAAGTATGAAAATTAATGAACGAAATTGTAAACAGTCTTAAAGTATGTTTTAAAGGTAGGCTCAATAGTGTATTGATTGGGGAATTGCTTGCCATGTGCTTCACATATTTCGTTTTGCATGCCTAGAAAGTTACTGCAGTCCAGAGCGGGGGTGGGTGGGGGTTATTGCACATTTTAGTGGATGGCAGCGAGAACCACTGGAGATGCTACACTTACTTCTACTGGGGTTTATCCACATTGTTGAAGGCCACTCAATCCTTACCAGATCCTTCACTCAGCTACAGTCTGAGCCACTTCAGTCCCATTGTGGTGGGGTAAGCCAAGGAGACTTTGCAGAGGTAAGTGGTTGGCACTTGGGAAGAGTTGGCATGGGTTATCCTGGATGAGATAAGGAACAGAAGCAAGGCTGAAGAATGTCCCCAGAATTCCCAGAAATACTAAAGGGGCAAAGATGTAAACACTAACAAATCAATGTTTTAAAACATTTATTTCAAAGAAGGGTTTTGTTAAGGGCAAAATGCTGTTACTACTTACAGTGCTGTTTGGTTTGACCTACTTATGCCTTGTACTTGAAATGGGGAAAGAAGCAATATACATAGAGTTAACAATAAAATAAATCAATTGCTGAAAGACAAAGAAATTTAAATAACAGTAACAGTGAAAAATGATAATGCACTATAGCTAAATATTTGATATTAAATAATAAATACTGTAAATCATATAATCTTTGACTGTTATAACCACAGAGATGAAGAAATTCATGGCCTAGGACAGGCTAGAGAGAAAAGGAAGGTTTTTGGATGAGGTTTAAATGTGCAGTAGTATAAATTTGGTGCCGTTAATGAGGGAGGTTAATCCAGGCGCAGAGAGCTGAGAAGCTGAACTATTGTGCCAAATTATGATAGATAACTGTCTATCAGAGACTGAGCTAAGACCACCAATCTGATTTTATCTTGGATCCAGGGCAGACTCTGAGCCTACTAACAAGGGGTGAAGAGCCAACAGACACTTCCACTATACCACCCAGCTCTCCAGTTTTATCTCCTTTGTTTGCTTTCCCCTTCATGGGTCCCACATATCCTGAACCCCTCGTGGGAGAGCAAATGAGCTGAATTGTGTTGTCACAGTTCTGAAGCTAACATAGTTTGACAGACCTGTTCATCACAAGTGGCCTCTGAGCAGGAGAAAGAGGCCCACGGAAACTCCTCAGCACCACACTCTGGGAAAATGTCTCCCCTCCTCCCCTTAGCACTCAGCTGTGTGGTCAGAAATCAGAAAACCTCTGAAGCAAGACAGCTGGAATGTCATCATTGGCTCAGATTTGAGCCTATGTCATCCTGCATGTCAGGCTAGAGCTTCACTATATTTTGTTTCACTGTGCCATACAGTACCTGCAAAAGAAAGCATTCATTGTGTGCATACTGAAAATACACTTTGTAGTGGACAATGTATCAGTCAGCAGTAAAATTATTTCAGGAAGACTATAGCACTTGAAGAAACACAAAAGAATGCACACATTACCATTCATTGTGCTTATTATTATTATTATTATTAATATTATTATCTTTATTACTACCCTCATACTTATTATTACTAGTCCCCTTTGATTTCTGTTTTTGTTTCTCCTGGCAGTCTAATCCAGCCCTTTCAGGGTACAAGGTAGCAGGAAAGTTCAGATCCCAGTGTCACAGTACTTTGTTTGCCCCAAACAACAATGCATGCTCTACATGAAAGTAATGCTCAGCTCCCTTATGTGTTCCCTAGCAGCCTCCTATAGCACTTCCCAATGTGCCTACACTTGAACCACTTCCATTCAAATTGGGGCCTTTTCATCCCTGCGCACACAGAGCAAGCTGCTCGGGAACTTAATTCTCCTGACCCCTCAATGCAGTCGGATATTGTCGCCTAATCCCTTTTTTTCTTCTTCTGTCCCATATGTGGTTTGACTTCTTTCTCATCTCAGTTCCTTTTTCCTCTTCCCTTTTTTTTTTCTTTCTTGTTCTATAGGCCTCTCTCCGGGCCCTGCATTCCACAGTTCATCCTTGCATTAGCAATGCAACACAATGCCTTCCATGTGTTAGGGGATTAGACATTGAGGAGACTGTGGCAAGTCCAGCATAACTTTATACACAGGGGGTGTACGAGGGAGCAGGACAGTGAGTGAAAAGGAATTCTTAATGGGGGGAGGGAGCTAGGAGAGAGAGCGATAACAAACCTATAATGAATGAAGTGTGGGTGGCAGAGACTGCATAGTTATCATGTTCACTGTCATGAATCAGTACTCAGGTTGATGAACTGATGTTGTTGTAAGATATAAAAAGCACACGATGACAAAGTTATATGTTTTTGTTTACTAAAACAAGGAAACAGAGATGCAGCAGACATGTTATCGCTTTTCTCTCTACTTAATGTCCCTGCTTTCCACAAGGAGAGTGCAATGGCAACTCATTACCCTGCTGACTCAGTTGCAAAACCTGGTTCAGGAGAAGGGTTACTTTCCCACCCCAGTTTGACGATTACTGATTACAGGCCAGTTTACTCAAGCATTCTGTACCAATGTGAGTGGTACAGAGTAACTTACCTGCTGTCAGAGGATAAGTGATACATTTCTGTTCCTGTAAAATGTTGCATTGGTGGAGAGATAACATGGTGCAGGAGATTTAAGTCCCTGTGAGAATGCTCCCAGCCAACTAAAGTGGTGCACTTCCTTTGTTGAAGGCCAGCAGTGGTACATAAATAAAACAGGAAGGGGGTGGGTGGGACCAGGCTGCCTGCAACACTTCCACAGCTTCTGGTCTGCTCCACAGCTCCTCTATGTGGATGCACTGGAAACAGTTACATCAGTGTCCTTGACACACAGGGGTTCTAATGGTACCCAAAAGCCTACAAACCCAGCACGGGTGTAAACTCAACTTATGACACAAATGGTAATGTGTGTAGTCTGGTCAAGGTGGGGTTAGCTGTGGTAGCTTGCATTCCTCATTTCAAAAAGACAGCCCCACTGGCTGACTGAGTAACATTAGCAGTGGCCATAGGGCAAAGGCTGCCAAACGTAGTTTTCAAGAGGAGGTCCAGTTACCAGCAAAAAAAACAAATCACAGTTGGCATCATCTGTACTTAGTTGCACTATATTCTAAAAACCCTTGCATTGCAAGCAATTGAATTATTTACTACTGTGGTATTTGCATAAAAACAGGAGTTTCCTTTTACAGTTCATCTACAGTCAAGGTTTATTCAGGAGCAGAAATCATAAGAACAGCATTAAAAATGTGCAGAATGCAGAATTCTCACAGGGGGATTCATGCAGCTAGGCAATTCTTCTTCCAAAATGGTTTTCAGGATGTCTTTCTGAATTCTGCAGAATTCCGAAAAGCATTTCTATGTTAACCATGGAATATTGTTATATGGATCACATCAATCACAGAACAATTTTCCATGGAGTAAGGAAAAAGAGTCTGCAGTTTATGTAAACTACGGCTTATTAATCTGTGAAAACCATTTCATTTTGGAAATTTTGGAACTAGACAGAATTTTCTGAAATTCCATGGAATTCTGGTCTGTTAGACTTTGAAAATTCGACACAGCACTGCACTGCACTGCATGTGATAACACAGTGATTTGCAAGGTGGCAGACTCTGATGCTACAAGCAGAGCATTATGACATATGTTTCTGAGTATGCCTCCACTGCAGATGAACTGTTAAGTGGCACATCTCTGATTTCCAAGTAGCGATCCATAACAAGGAACAGAATGACTTTAAATTCAATTTGAAGTCAAAGTTACTTTATTGTAACTTAAGGATTTTGTAATAGAAACATAGAATATGATGGCAGATATGATGGCAGATCCAGTCTGCTCATTATTTTAACCTTTATTTTTTGCTGAAGGCCCAATTTGATCTATGGCTCCATCACTTACCCTCCCTTCCTTATCTCAGCAATTTCCTTGTGCCTATCCCAAACATTTTTGAACCCCACCACTGTTTTCGCACCCACTACCTCCACTGAAAGGCTGTTTCAGGCATCAATCACCTTTCCTGTGAAGAAATAATTCCTCACATCTCTCCTGAATGTACCCCTTTCCAGCTTCATGGCATGCCGCCTTTTTCTAGAGCACCTTTTCCTTTGAAATATGCCTCCCCTTCCTGTAGCTTATTAACCTCCATGAGGTATTTAAAAGTAATGGTTTCTATCATATGCCCCTCTCCCTCCTCTCCTCCAGGGTGTACTTATTTAGCTCCTTAATCCTCTCTTTGTGAGTATTTGATGCAGACCCTGCCCCACTTTGGTAGCCCTCCTCTGGACCGCCTCCACTCTGTGCATGCCCTTCCTGAGATGTGGTCTCCAGAACTGGACCCAGTACTCAAGGTGAGGTCTTACTAGTGATCTATATAGGTTCTGCTTTCATTGTATCGACTGTATATAGTTTTATAAATAATGGTTGAACAATAATCTTTTTACTATCACTACTACTTTACTGTAACAGCAAAAAAACTACTAACGTTTATTACAAGCAGGCAATAAAAATAGAAAAAAAAGACATATACAGAGGCCTAAATTATCAAGCTCAAATGAACATTTGCTGATGACTCCAAGATGGGAGCAGTAGTTGAGGGGGAAGAGGGGAGGTTGGCCCTGCAAGGGGACCTGGACACCCTGGAAAGCTGGGCTCACACATGGAAATTAAATTACAATATCACCAAGTGCAAGGTGTTACATCTTGAGTGGGGAAACCCTAAACACAGTTACACCCTGGGAGAGGAGGCACTAGAGGCCTCAACAGGGGGAAAAAGACCTAGGGGTCATGGTGGATGCATGTATGAATAACTCTGAGCAGTGCAGGAGAGTGGCTAGTAAGGCAAACAGGATGTTGGGATGTATCATAAGGGGGATCACCTCTAGGAGCAGGGAAGTGATTCTGCCACTGTACAATGGATTGGTTAGACCACACCTTGAGTACTGTGTACAGTACTGGAGACCACACTTGAAGAGGGACATACAGCTCCTGGAGAGGGTACAGAGGAGGGCAACTAAGATGTTACGAGGACTAGGGATTTGACGTATGAGGACAGACTTGAGAAGCTCTGCCTGTTTTCATTGGAGGAGAGAGAGACAGGGGGACATGATTGAGGTCTTCAAGTACCTCAAGGAATAAATAGGATAAACATGGAGGGTTCTTTAGACTAAAGCAGGAGGTATCACCAGAGGGCATGGTTTGAAGTTGGAAGGTGGAAGGGTGAAGGGGAAAAGAGGAGGATTTTTCACTGAGAGGGTGGTGGACACTTGGAATGCACTGCCTGGCAAGCTGGTTCAGAGATTCACAGTGGAGGGCTTCAAGAGAGGGTGGGACAGACACAGAAAGTGGATGTATCAGATGATGGCCTGGCCCAAGGGGGTGGGGATGGATGCTAGGGGTTTCTGGAACACAAGGGGGGGGAGAGCCTCGGCACCCAACTAGGGATCTGAGGTTCAAGTGGACTCGATAGACAGTAAGGCCTAATCTGCTGGCAATTAGTATGTTAGTATGTAACATATAGTGCCTGTGCTCATATAAGACAGGGTCAAGCATTATTTGAAAGTGCAGGGGACTGGCAGGCATTGTGTTTGTATAGATCCAGCCATTCCTGACAGGACGTGCTTGTTGAGTGTAAAAGGAGCTTTTTGGTTTTATGACATTTTCTGGCCAACCACTGGACCCTTTCTTCCTCTTCAGTCCTGCCATGCCCCTTGTTCAATGGTCCCAATTCCCTGGTCTGTATATGGTGTACAGAGGACTTTTGATCTCTTGACCCACTGTGTGTCTATAACAAGACAGATACCAGTCTGTTTTTGAGCAAAAAGCTTTATTCAGCTTTGGGGGGGTCTACAGTATGACACAATGCAATGCATTGGACTGGGGTTGCCTCTGTGCCCCTGGCTTCTACAGTAAAGGCACTACCTGGCAAGAAAACAATTTGTTACAACTATTTTCTAAGTGTTTAAAGAACTGTCTGTTAAAGGGTAATCCCAGCGTTTGAATGTATTCCACATCACCCCAATGGTAGTGAAGGTAAAAAGGTAAGGTAAGTATCACTTAAACACATTTTAAACAAAAAACCAAAAACAAAACAAGTAATGCATTGCAACATTACATAGCAAATGATGACACACATCAGAAGCATTGCTGTAAGTAAGTAAATCTTTAATATTTACTGGTTCTTGCCAATAATCAATTGCTGGTACAACCTCACAAACTCTGTTATTCACACGTTATGTTAACCACCTTTCTAAAAACAGCTTTCTCTGCCCCCATCCTGAGCACTTGTACAACAGTCTGTCCTCACACTGGTTGCCCACTTGCATTTCCTCAGAAAACCATCAGGTTTCTGACAGTATTATGTGAACACACTGTGTCTGCTGGATTAATTGTGATCGGGGGGGAAGGGGGCTCAACCCTAGTCTACAGTTTGATTGATTTTAAAAAAGAAAGAAAAGAAAGAAAAAACATTCTTGCTCTAAGGGATCCAAAGACTTTAGTGCATCCTTTTCGACAAAATTGTCTTATAAAAGGGCTGTCTTTTGACCCGTTAGAGATAACCAGTAAATATAAAAAATAAAACATGGGAAATTGGGTAAACACAGATTTTATGCACACCCTTGGTGTGCCATGCTCAGATAAACCACTCAGGCTTCGCCCTTGGGGTTTATGGGGCATCACACACCTCGGGCGTGCATAAAATCCTAGTTAACCACACTTCCTTATGCATTATTCTATATTTTATTAAGCGCTCATTCCCAAGGCCTCAGAGTACTGTACAATGAATCATTCAACAGATATAATAGATACAAAAATGAATAATTGTCAAATTAAGACTATCCCATGGATAAAAAACAATTTAAAATAAATACCAAATAAATAATTAACACTCCTTAAAAGCAATCAGCCAGTAAGCAGGAAATTATATACCAAATGCCTCCTTAAAAAGGTGGGATTTCAGATCCCTCTTAAATGCCTCCTTCATGGGGGCATCCCTCAAATATCTGAGAAGGAAGTTCCACATTGCCAGACCAGCAACATGAAAGGCACTATGCCCAAATGATGTAAGCTGTGCCCTGGGAACCACCAGGAGGCCCTCCTTGGAGGAGTGGAGAGGATGGAGGGGCTGATGAGGGTCAAGAGATCGCTCTGATAGCTAGGCCCCTGTCCATGTAGGGCTTTATAGGTCAGCAAACCAACCTTGAAGGCGATTTACTACCTCACCAGCAGCCAGTGCAGACTACGGAGAACCAGGTTCCCATGGCAAGATTTAGGCAGGCCTGTTAGCAACCTGGTTGCTGCATTCTACACCAGGTGCAGGCAATGCAGGAGAACCCCATTTACTCCAAAGTACAGAGAATTTTAATACTTAAGCCTGGAAGTCACAAAAACAAGCACTAGTGTGGATAGGTCATCAGACGGGATGAAAGGCTTGATATTAGTGATGTTTTCAAGGTGGTGAAAACCGCTCTGGATCATGGCTGACATTGGGGACTCTAGTGTCAGATCATTGTACAGAATCACACCCAGATTCTTCACCATGAAAAAGATGGTAAGAGGAAAGAAACCTAGCATCAACCCAGTCACTGCTCTAATCATCACTACACCCCAGTGATGACCAGGCTCAAGCACTAGCACTTCTGTTTTGTCAGGGTTAAGCCTCAGCCAGCTAGAGGACATCCAGTCTTGAAACTTGGCCAGGCAGGAGTTCAGCATGGACACCGTGTCCTGTGTCATGGGACAAATGACAGATACAGCTGGGTGTCATCTGCATAGCAGTGAAACCTAATGCTGTAGCATCTATTGATGTCACCCAGGGGTATGATGTATACCACGAACAACATGGTGAGAGAATCGAGCCCGGAGGAACACTGCAAGACAGGGGTACTGGGCAAGAGTAATAATTTCCCACAAATAACCCTCTGCTTCCTATCTGTAAGGAAAGGCTCAAACCACTTGATGACAGTCCCAGTGAGTCCACAGAGCTCCCTCAGGTGATCCAACAAAACTCTGTGGTCCACCATATCAACTGCTGAAGAGAGGTAAAATAAAACAAAAATTGACCATTCACCTCTGTCTCTCACCCCGAGAAGATAATTTAGCACCCTGACTAACACAGTCTTGGTGCTGTGCCTAGACCTAAATCCCGGCTGGAGGGGTTCATAGATGCTGAAGGTAGAGAGGTGTGTCTTGAGCTGTGAAGCCACAATGTTCTCAATAATCTTTCCAAGAAAGGGAACGTTTGAGACTGGTTTATAATTCACTAAGCAGTCAGGGTCAAGGGAAGGCTACTTCATCAACACCTCCTTCAAGATGTTAGGAAACACCCCCTCTGAGAGTGAGCACTGGACAATCTCAGTGAACACTGGACCTACAGAGTCTACACATGCCACAAAGAGACATGTTGGGCCTGAGTCCAGTTCACAACATGTTGGTCGCAGCTTCAAAATGACCTTCCTCTCTTCTTTCACCCCCATTGGCCAAAGCTCACCCCAGCAAGGAAGAATGCTCTTGTTGACACCCAACTCACTGCTGCAGGATGGCAACTGCCCCATTGGGGAGATCCCTAACTGAATAGAGGACACTCTATCAGAGAAGAACAGAGCAAACACTTCACATCTAGAGGCTGACATAGCTCTAACCATCTGGAGATGGCAGGATAAAATAACTTGTCTATCATCTAGAACAGCTGAGCTAGTCTTTTCCTCCCTGCTGCTGCAATCTCCTGGGACAGGAATTCTACCTTTTTATGGGAGATTGTCCTTTGGTTGTCACCATATTGAGTTCTCAAAGCCAGTTTATCCTCCTCAGTCCCAGACCTCTGTCAACAATGCTCCAACCTCCAACCCATGGTCTTCATCTAATAGAGCTCCCTGTCAAACCATGGGGATCTCAAGTGAGAATGCCTGGGTCATATGTGGGCAGGTGTGACAGAGTCCAGAGCTGAAGTAATGGCCCTATTATAGGCCACCACTGCAGTTTCTGTCCCCACTTCACAAACAGCCATCACACTCAAGAGGTCCATTACAGCATGAAGACCTGCTGGGGACAACCCCCTTTATAGGATGGTAGCAGACCATCTCCACAGGGAGTGGACAACTGGGGAGGGCCTCAAATGAGAATCTTACTGTGTAATGATCTGAACAAGTTACTCGATCAATCCTGAGGTCATCGATGTCAAGACAAGCCCCAGAAAGAATACCAAGTCCAAGGTGTGACCATGTCTGTGGGTCTGTGGCTGTAGAAAAAAACCTGAACAAGTACAAAATATTCTCCAGATCTGGGGTGGAGTAAAACTCTCTACAATGGTGGTCAGTCAATCTAAAACCACGGAAGGGAACACCATAATGACCTGAAGCTTGGCCAAAGCAATAAGCGCCACAGCAAGAGAGGGATGTGGAAGGAAATAAAGGATTAACAGCTGCAGATTATTCATTAACAGTATCAAACAAGTAAACTGTGAATACAGAATGACATTAAAACAATTTCAGAACAGCGAATGCTGCTTGGTAAACATTATACAAGAGAACATACCTGTAGAGAAACACCGGTTAGTGCAGAGTACCTTTTATCAGTTGTACACAGTGGCAGGCAACTTAGAACATTTTCAGCATCAGAATAAAATTTACACCCAGTGAGGAATACCATGGGTAATAGAACCATTATACTCCCAGCAATACACTCAGTCAAATGCATAAAACATTCAAGATTTGCTCCAACTTCTCTGGTCAATGGGAATGGTACTGTTAGTGGCCTGAACCAGTTCATGATGTGCAGGGGTTAAATCTTCAAATGCAAACCAAGAATTCTGGAAAGTATTAAGCATTTAACTCTGTAAGTCAAAGAACCATTAGCATATTACTTCCTGAGAATCTTCCTGATCTGCTACACTGATGATGGAATAAGAGAGTCCTGAGAAGAAGTAGAAATGTTCTTGGGCATGTAAAAAAACTCATTGCATACTATGCTCCATCAGTGTTGGAGTGTACCAGAAAGTGGGAGAATCCAAACTGACTAGGCCAGGAGGCAAAGCAGTGCAACACCTCAGCCCAGGTCACTGTGAAAGCGGTAACAGTATCTTCTATAAGATACTTCATTCTATCTACCTGGCTTTTTAATATCCCAAGTCATCTGCAAATAATCAAGAATAAGTCAAGGTTTATTCACATAGATGTATTTTTTTTATTTATTTATCAAGGATAGCCTAGCTGAGAAGCAGCATCTTATTTCCATTGGGGTTCTGCACTACCCATTTCTGTAGCTGGATGTAGTGGAACACTAAGACATTTAGTGAGTTGTCCAAGGTCACAAAACAAGTATATGGCTCTAGTGGGGTTTGAACCTGCAATCTCCCAATCTTCTGGTTACTACTGTGTAAAAGTAGAACAATATCAGCATGTACAACTTTAAGAGAGTTTTGAGAGATGTAAGGAAGGCCAACTTACTACACATTGCAACCCACTTACTAGTAATTTGTTTTCAAAAATATGCTCTCTGTGGACTGGGTTCCTCTGCATACTGGGCCCTATGCACAAAAAATTTAATTGTCTACTTGCCATGTTAACTGTGGCCCATAGGCAACCCTAAGCCCTAAAACCCCACATTGGGACCACGGCATGCACTAAAGGGGTATGCCTGCCTGGCATGCTGGTAACCCCGGCTTGTGCCTGAGCCCAGGATGACAGGTGCAGAGACCAGCAGGGAGGGTTCTGAGCATCCGAAGGGATGCTGTAGTCCTGGGGGGGAAGGTGTAACCCAGCATTGCCCTCGAGTGGCTACTAGTGGCCGGCCATCAGCAATGCACATTGTGGCATGGGTGACCACATGCCATGGGTGCATTTGGCCAGGATGCCACAGGCATGTGACACCAATAGGGAGGAGAGGTGGATGTGAAGAAAATGGAAGAATGGTTGCCCGATCAGCTGGATGATGGCTGCTGGGCCCCCTCTACCATGAAGTTCTGATGGAATGCCTCTAGGCTGTGCCCATAGCCCTGCACTCAGGAACCAAGATTTGAATCCCAGTCTCCCCTCCCTGTCCTTGCCCAGCAGAGGAGGGCCGCCCGATGAAGGGATACATTCAGGCTGTCTAGGGGCATGGAATCGGGATCAACAGCAGATGGCAGAAGGGGGGCTATCCTGGCTGATGGAGGGCCCTAGAAGGCCAGAAGGAGTGGTCAATCAGGCAGTAGGGGAGAAGCAAAAAATTGGGGGGGCACGTTCTTTACATGCATGATCCCCCCCCAGCCATTTGCACTGGTACCCAAATGGATGGTCCAGAGGAATGTCCAGGGTGCTTGCCTATGCTCTGTGCCATTTACTACAGCGCAGAGTGCTGAGTGAGGGGGCACAAGCAACACAAGTAGGGACCCTGCTGTAGCCAATGCATGCCCCCCACATAGTACACTAGCTGGCCATGGCAGCCATGGCAGGACCTAAACCCCCCTGCCATACTGCCCCAGCCCTGTGGTCAGGCAGGGAGGGCTGGGGGCAGCCATTTGGTCATTTGCCCAACAATTGTAAATTTAGGGACTCACACCATTCCACAATTCCCTACTCTGTACAGAGCAGGGATCCACTAACAGACCAAGAAGGGCATCCAATTGGGCGCACACCTGTTTCCACCAAGCAGCCCCCCCCCACGCACCAGTGCACTAGGTGGCAGGGCCACAGAGAGGCAGCTGGGCCAACTGTAGTGAATGCCATGCCCCGTGCACCTATCTGTGGGTGTGGAGCTCTGCTGGCACCTAGTAGTGCATAACTCCAATTGAGTACAAAATATTGAAATGCAGTCTGCCTGTTTTCCTCAGAATTTTGATCAGCCTTATATCTTTAAATGAATACTGCTCCACTGCCTGAAATGTGGGGGAGCCAAAAAGGCACTGTCTGACCACCCAGTTATAAAACTGAAGGGGTCTCCTGACCCTTCCGATCCTCTGGCTCTGCCACCTATGATCTCCATGTATTCATCTAGATCATACAGGCACAAGCCAAATGCTAGAATGCACCACTGTGCTGTAGATGCATCTGTGCTAGCATTGAAATGATGTATACATCAGAAAAAGGAAAATGATGCACCAACCTCCCATCCCTAACCAGTTAAGCACCATGTACTACCTATACATGCTGGCTAATCATATTTACAGTAAAAACGTTTTATTTTGTAACACCATTTTAGAAAAAAAAATTAGCAAGACAGCATAAGCAGAAAAAGAGCAGACTTAAGTTATGATTGCAGCAACCACCTGTCGACAGGCTGGAACTGATGTTTTACCTATGCCCAGGTAGACTTACTCAGAGTAAGCCAAGTCTGCATGTATATGTAGCACATAGTGATTAACTACATAGGGATGAGAGGTTAGGGCACCACCTTATTTTCTTTCTGAATTATACAGACACAGTAGCACCTGTATGTTAGGGCTGAATTACTGTATGTATCAAAAAATAAGTTTTGGGCAAATTATATATTGGTAATCCTAACCCCTTGGGCTGCAAAATTCGATGTGCAGAGTCTTACTCTTAAGGCTAATTATTTGGAAAGTTTCATAAAAGTCATGTCAGTGGGTCCAAAATTATTAATTAATAAAATCTTGTAAAAGAAATCCCAAATTGAGACTTTTTTTGCCTTCACATAGTGAAAAATTATGAAACCCACAGCCGTATTAGCTCTCAGCCAAGAATAGAGCCTTTTCATCGATTAAAAATCAAACATTTTTTCCTTTTGTAAGTGATAAGGTTTTAATATTTTAAAATGTAACATATGAAAGGACAACTTGAAAACTTCGTTGAAAAAACATTTTTTTTCCAAGTTGCGCAAAGAAAAACATTAAAGGCTAAAAACTCAAAAAATACTTACCTCTAAAAGTTGACAGTTGTATGGTTTGTTAAAAGACAGTCTAGCAAGGCATCTGAAATGAGTTTGAAAAAGAATACACTTAGGCCCAGATATTCAAATGGGTTGCGCCATGCGCAACAGGGTTGTGCATGCGCAAGTCCAAAACTGCGCCATTTTGCGATATTCAGAAGGAGGCAGTTGCGCCCCCGAAAACATGCTGAGCAACAGCTCAATGAAAATGAAGGCATGCGCAACCCGAAAGGCGGATCCATGCATAAAGACCACAATGCGACATTCAAAGACTGCCGGTGCACAGCGCATGCCGGAAATTGGCGACTAGCGAAATGAGGCAAAATAAAAAGGCTCAAGGAAGGCGCAAGAACGCTACCAGGCTGTCAAGTGGGGAGAGAGAGAGAGACAGAGACAGACAGACAGACAGCAAAGGGAAGGCAAGGAAAGTGTGTCCCATAGTCTGTAGAGGCCAGCGGGGGTGCCGGTACAGTGGAAGTAGCAGTCAGGACAGTGGGGTAACACAGCAGCACCAGCCGGGGGTCAGAAGCCAGGGAGATGGACAGTGGCAGTTTCCACATGGAAGCTGTAATGAGGGGGGTGAGAATGCATGCTGCAGGGGGATGGGGACGTGGAAGGGCCCGTCGGTGGTACGCCCCTGACAGGCGGTACCGTGCCCGCATCAGCTTTGAAATGTACACAGATGTAGAGATTGTGGGCCGGTACCGCCTGAACAGGGCAATACTGAGATGGCTCTGTGAGCTGTGCAGTGATGTGATGCAGGCACCCTCACGATGGAGTCACGCTCTGTTGGTGGAGACCAAGGTGACAGCCTGCATGTGCCTGCTCGCCACGGGCACCTTCCAGAGGCTGACAGGGGACACCACAGGCATCACACAGTTGGCCACGTCACGCATCCTCACCCAATTCCTCAGCACACTACTGCCACATGCTGCGGAGTACATCCATTTCCCCAGCACCGCGGCAGAGTGTACAGCAAACATGCAGGAGTTCCACAGGGTAGCATGTATGCCTGGCGTGCTAGGGGCCAAAGACTGCACCCATGTGGCCATCCGCATGCCACCTGGCCCCGATATCGGAACAGAAAGGGATTCCCTAGTGTCAACTGCCAGGTGGTGTGTGATGCCACTGGGCGCATAATCAATGTCTGTGCCACACACCCTGGTGGAGCACATGATGCCTTCATATGGTATCAGTCTGCACTGTGCCATCGATTCAAGAGTGGGGACATCCCCACAGGACATCTAGTGGGTAAGTACACATGTATGGAATGCAAACTCTGGGCAAGGGTGGGAATGCCACAGGTGCCATGGTAGTGGCAAACAGGGAGATGGCCAATATGGACCTGAACATGACACTGATCTCCACTATCTCCACACAGGTGACTGCAGATACCCACTCCGTCCCTGGCTGCTCACACCGTACCTGCGCCCCATGACCCCAGCGCAGCTATGCTATAATGAGGCACATGCTGCAACACGCAACATCATAGAGTGGGTGTTTGGGATGCTCAAGGCATGCTTCCGATGCCTAGACACCTCCGGCGGTGCCCTACAGTACAGCCCCCAAAAGGCCTGTGGGATATTCCTGGCCTGTTGCATCCTGCACAACATGGCCAAAGACCATGGGATAGCCGTACAGGTCGAACAGGGGGACAGCGATGGGGACGCCAGTGGCGCCGGTGATGATGGTGATGAGCAGCCCCCCCTAGGACGGAGGGACCCCCGACTGATCCGGCAGGCCCAGCTGCACCGGGACACCATCACAGAGGAGCACTACACACAACACAGGTAAGTCAAGGGGACATGTGCAACCAACACCGTCCATGCGTAAACCACAGGCACACAGGGGAACACACCAGGGGTGCATGACGGTCAGGGGAGTGGAAGGGTCCAGGCATACAAACACACCATCAGGGAGGGGTGAGCACTCATATGGACACACACACACACCAGGCACAGAGCGTACATGGGCAGATGCACAGCACTGCAGAACCGACATTGCTAACACACAGCACCACTGACCACCCCCACCACCCGTACTGTCCAAGTACGTGTGTCAGAACCTGGGCACCCTTGCACCTTGGTGTACAGTGCAATGCAGGCATCATCATGCACACGCACCTGTGGACAGCAGTTGGGAGGGTGTGCAGGTGGTCCGTGTCGGCGTGGTGAGCAGAGCACCCAGCAGTGCACTGCCCACCATGACACACATTGCACACATGGCAGCACCAGACAGGGCCCGCACTGGGGGCAAGCTCAGTCATGTAGCACTGTCCCATGACTTCACCTTGGGATGCGTGGGTGGCCCCACCATGACCCAACAGCACGGGCAGGCTGAGCAGGGGGCCACATGGGGTGGCACTGTTGCACCAGCCAGGGTTCCACTGCAGGCGAACTTGCCCGCACAGGGGTCTGCAGCATGCCAACAAACCTGCACCAGGGGTGCTCGGGATGCCCACAGCAGAAACCCGGCATCGACAGGCCTGGTGTCGCACGACGCCAGGAATGGGGAGTGGAGAGTGCACTGTGTGGGGTGTGCGGTACAGGGGCACCTGACTGTGTGCCCAATGCATCCACGACAGAGACCACTGCCTGGGTCAGCCTGTCAATGGCGGCGGTCACATCTGTCCGCATATGGACCTGCTCGGCTCGGCCCTGAGCACACTCCCTGATGTGCCACTCCACAGACACAGACAGTGCCTCCACGGACCTTGCAACCCACCTCTGCAGCTGTACTGATTCCTGCAGCAGGCGGGTGTGCTCATCCAATGGGTACTGTGCCCCAACGGCATCCTGACCCCCAGGGTGTGGACGGTCCTGATGCACAATACCCCTTGAGGGTGGGCACTGTTCGCCAGGACCAGGAATGGGTGGATCAAAGGGCAGCGGACATGTGCCACTGCTTGACACTGTACCCCCAGACCTGGTGGGTGACTGCTGCTGCTGCCCCTCCAACCGCTGTGCCCCTGGGTCCACTCGTTCCACTGCTGTGCTGGCAACAGTGCCAGACACCTGCACAGCCACCAGTGCTGCCCCACAGGTGCTGACAGGCACAGCCTGGGACCGTGCCAGTATGCTGGTACACAAGTTGGAACCAGACAGGCCCAGGGGCACGTGCTGGCCTGCCGTGTGTCCGTCATGGGACACACAACCATCACTGCCCATTGCAGGCCTTCTATCATCAATGGTGCAGGTACGTGCTACTGCCATGGTCACAGCATGCTGGCATGCTTGCATGCCAGACTGCTGAGACACAGGCTGTGCACCCCCCGCACCCATATCACTGACACCAGAGTTTGCGCAGCGTGCATGCTGCTGCAGTGCCTGCTGGCTGGTGGTGGAGGTAGATGTACCCGCCTCCATGTCCAGCAGGTCAGCATCACTGTCTGGACCCACCACCACCGTCTCCTGAAGATGAACAGGATCTGTAACAGAAAGAGAGAGTACATGTGAGTGCATGTGAACAACCGCCCCCCCAAACACCACCACCATGTCATACTGTGCAGTGATGGGCTTCCACCTGTCTGGAATCCTCCGCCTGGTTCGCCCTCAATGGCGCTCGGCTGCATGGCTGACACCAGTGTCTCCTCAGTAGGGGTCAGCTGCAACACCACTGGCAGGCCCCCGTCAGTGCCAGCACGTGCCGCCCTGAAGGCTGCCACCTTCTCCTTCAACCTCCTGCGGTCTGTCCCCATCTTTTTCTTGCATTCCTGCACGGAGCGCTGGTGGCATCCGTGCAGATTAATGGCCCGAGCTACCCCCTCCCATGCAGCCACATGGGACTGAGGGGTGCCCCTCCGTCCACTCAGCACTGGCTCCTCATCCAGGTAGGCCTGGAAGAGAGCCTCCGTCTCTGCTGCTGTAAAGTTGGGCCTCCTCCTACACCCACCGTCCTCACCCTCACAATGACTCTGCTCGGTCATGGCGATCTGTATGGGGGGAAGTGGACACCTGTCACTGTGCAGTCTACAGCATTTTCCCATGACCATCATCCTGAACATCACACAGCATGCAACTCACCTCTCACCTGCAGTAACCGACTCTGGCCAACGCAGCCCAATGTCGCACATTTATAGCGCAATACATGCAAATTAGGAGTGGAGCAACTATAATGACATGCAAATTGCGCCACTGCGCCCTTGAATGGCTGATCAGATGATTTGCATGTGTCGGCTGAATATCGCAAATCTGCGTTTTGCGCAATACGGAAGAGTCGGCTGAGCCAATGGCGCAGATCTGTGCCTGTGTGGTACACTGCATTGCGCATGCCCAGATAGCTTACATAGGCATCTGTCGTGCTGCTGACGTGCTGAGCGCGATCGGCAATTCAGGCCATGGCCACCATTGTGCCAGTGGCGCTACAGCAATGGGCACTATATGGCGCTGTGGCACTACTGCGCAATACTCCACTGTTGCACTGGTACGCAGCTGGTCGGTCGCGCAGGATGCCTACACGTCAGATGGCACTGTGTGTAGCCTTGCATCATTGCCCATGACCTTGTGTATGACCTTTGCCCCCTGGCACTGTTTGCCTGCCATATGTACATCCCTATTGCGCTGTCTGGTGACAGCGCTATGTGAAGTGACGGCGCTGTTCGAACAGCGCGATTGGAGCCTGTGGTGGTCTATTGTGCAACATCTCCACGTGGGGTTATGGCGCAGCTGGGCGCCATATTGCCTGCTGTAAAGTTGGTGCCATGGCTAGGAGGAGGTGGTGTCCTGGAGCCAGCTTGAAGTGGCCAACTTGGTGGCCCTAGTGGAGCCCCACTATGGGGCACTTTATGGTGAGGCACCCCTCACCATTGCCCGGACCCAGGTGTGGCAGCAAGTGGCCACTGACCTGGTGGGGGTCACTGGACGGTGCCGGTCAGCTGAGCAGTGCTGGCACTGGTACAGTGACCTCCGCTGGAGGGATCCTGATCTGCTGGATCGGCTGCGGTCACGTGCCAGGTGGTGCGTGGTGCCTAGGCCAGGTGGGTGTGCCATATATGCACCTGTATTATCTGTAGGGGTGTGTGTCTGTTTTGGTGGCTGTGCATAGGTGATGGCGCGGCCATGGTTGGCTGAGTCAGTGTGTGCAGCTGTGAGATGACTGGGTATGGCTGTGTGGGCAGGCACTGTCACTGGGGCAGGGGGTAGTCTGCTTTTGAGTCACACTGATGTTTGTCTCAACATATGTTTCCCACAGGCCAGGATGTGAGGATGCGGGGCAACAGTGAAGAGGGCCATGCCAGGGACCCGTTGCCAGCAGGGGTTGGAGCCCACCAGCAGCAGCAGCGCCAGCAACAGCGCCAGAGCTGCTTGAGCAGTGTGAGTATCATAACTTCATGGATGCTATTGCATGCTGGGGGGGGCCAGTAGCCATGCACAATACAAACATGCAGGAAAGGGGAGGTCATAATTCCACTATACAAGACACTAGTGAGGCCCACCTGCAGTACAGTGTACATTTCTGGAGACCATACCTACGTAAGGACGTAGAGTGGGCAGAGAAGGTTCAGAGGAGGGCAACAAGGATGGTGCATGGCTTGCATCACAACTCCTAGGAGACAGGTTGAAGGAACTGAACCTGTACTCCCTGGAGGAGAGGAGGAGATACGGATATGATTGAGACATACAAATATCTTACAGGGTGGAACAGGGTGCAGGGAAACACTATTTTGAAGTGCAAAAGATGTTCCAGGACTACAGGGCATGGGATGCAGTTGGAGGGAGGATGATTCAGAGGAAACATGAGCAAGACTTTCTTCACAGAACGGGTGGTGTACAAGTGGGACACCCTGCCAGAGGGAGTGGTGGGGGCTGACACACTCATGGGATTTCAGACTGCACAGGATAGACATAACGGAATTCTTGAGGTCAGGGGTAAGGGGCAACAGACTTCTAGGTAAACAAAGTAACTTACAGGCTGAAATGGACAGACTGTGTGGGCCATAGGCCCTTATCTGCCGACACAGGCTATGTATCTATGTCTGTAGGCATGACACAGGTGACATGCATCACTCGCCAGTTTCACAGCACGTCTGTGTATGCATCACTGGTGGTCCATGCATGCACTGGGCACATAGCTGTGTAACTGGCATTGCACCATCGCTGCCACGTCACTTGCCAGCCTTGTTTGTGCTGTGATGGACATGGGCAGTGTGTGTGCAGTGGTGCGATAGCTGTTGCCGCCTGTTTGTGATGGCCATGTGCACGTTCACTGTGGGTGGGTGCATGCCATCACAGGTGCGGGACATTGGGCTATATGGCTTGCAGGTTGGGTGGTGTTCAGGGTTGTGGTCAGTCACAGCCATTGACTGTGTTCCCATTTTCCTAGGCCTCGAGGTTCTCCAGAGGATGGCGAGGGATGTCAGGGCCATCCGACAGCTTGTGGCCCAGAACAGCGACATCCTGCAATCCATTCACTGCCATGGCATGCGGAGGAGGCAGCAGAGAACTGCAGGACACCGGCAGGAGGGCGGCGACGGCTGGCCCATGACCTCTCTACCTTCCCACTTCTCCCATCCCTACCACCTGCCTTCCCTCTCCAAGTTTGTCATCCCTACCCCTTGACCAACCCTACCTTGTACCCATCCCCTTGTAAATAGTTGTCTTGTTCTTGATAATGTTTGTTGTTGTGAAATACATTTTTATTTTTATCTGAATAATGTGTTGCTCTCTGATTTGCAGCTGCCTATGGGTGCTCAGTTGCAGGGGTGTACATGCCATCTGGGCTGTTATGGTCCTGGGTATGTGTGTGTGTGTGTGCGTGTGTGTGCATGGGGAGGTATCTCCAGCATGGCAGTGACTTTCAGTTGGTCTTGCCGTCTGCTGCCACCCACTGCTGGGTGCACAGGGTGTGTCTGGCTTGTAGGCTTCTGTGCTGCACGGGATTGACGTGTGCTGGGGGGGATGCATGGTTTCCTGCAGTGCCAGTCACTGCACATAGGTGGTATCTTGGGGTCACAGTGCAGGGTGTGCTGTGCATCCGGGGGGCTGATGTGCACTGTGGTTGTCAACCCCCTGTGTGTGGCACTCTCAGCCTGCCAGTGGTTGTGCTGGGGTGTCATGGCTCTGCTATGCTTTGTTGGCTTGTCCCCATGGGCAGGTAGATCATCCGTCCCACCCCCAGTGATGCTGTGCTTGGGGTGTGCAGGTGTGGTGTGGGTTCTGCAGTGTGTTCCTGTGCCCATGTGTGGCATGGCTGGCGGTGGGCACCAGCCTGCCTCCCTGGATGTGCAGTTCCATTGCTCTGAGGGGGGGGGCTCTGCTTGCGCTATGCATCTCTGGAATGCTCAGCTGGGCTGCCCTGGTTGTGCCATAGCGCAACATTTCAGCTCAGCTTCTCCTTCCTGGTTGCGCTATGGCTCAGTATGTGCGATATTCAGACGTTGGTTGCCTGCGCAATTTGTTCTGCTCCATGTTTGAATATCGCACCTGTTGCGCATTTGCGCAACTGGTTTGTGCTAGCTCCTGCTGTTGCGCTCATTTTGAGTGCAGTTTGAATATCTGGACCTTAGTATTTCAATTAGAGAAATAAATGTTTGATTCATTTGAAAAAAAATAATCAAGATAGGCATTAAAAACTCAACAAGTGCACAATGGCTTTACAAGACCTGATGAAAATCCCCCACCTAGCTAAAAATAGTCATAAACATGACAAAAAAAGTGATTTTTTAAGTTTGCATGGGGAATTGCAAAAAATGTCATGAAAGCTTTTCTACATCTGACCCGAACAAAACATTTCATTTTTACTTTATACATTTTTATTACATTTTTAAGAAAATCAATACATTGACATTAAAAAGAAAGAAACAATCATACATATGCTTCCTAAGTAATATAAATAAGGGTATATTCTAAGCATACATTTGACATAAATAATTGTCCACCTCTAATCATAATATAGAAAGCACAAGTTTCACAACTCATTTCTAACTATACACATGTTTATTAGTTCTTCTCTTATTATGATATACCATTTCAAAGTACACACGGTCATGGTAAAACATTTTGGGGTATAATTTTTTTGTAATTCTTAAGAAAGGGGACCATATATATTATATAGTTTCAACTTATCCAAGGCTAAATAACAGCCTTTTATTAATAACAATAACCCCCTTAGAAATATAGAATCTTATGGCAGATAAGGGCCACTTGGCCCACGCAGTGTGACCCTTTTTCCCTACCTACATTATCACTGCAGACCTTACCTGATCTACAGCTCTTTCTCCCCCTCCTTCCTTTCCCCATTTGTTGCATCCAATTGAAGAATGCTGGTGCTACTGTTATCTTCCAGCTTGTTAGTATTGCATGTTTTAGGCATAGGTATGGTCCCATTAATCATATTTTAAGGGATCTTGGAATATTTATTATTAGGTTTATGTCTCCCAAAATCCAGAACAATGGATTCTTGGGCAGTGCAGTTTTTTACCATTTCCTCGGAGAAGGTTGTTACTTTATTTCAAATTGGGGGTATCTTGATACATTCCCATAGGATATGTGTCAAGTTTGCCTCTTAACTGATTCCCCCTTAACTGATTCCATCTGTTCAAGATGCTGGCAGTGGCTCCAGGGTGGCAGAGTGTGGCAAGTACTACCAACAGTGGCTATTTCATCTGGTCACAGAGACTTCATCTACACATGTACTGTCTATAGCCTGCCCTATATACAGTGTGCTGTAAAAGCTATAAGATCAGCTGTGTTGGTGGTCTCTGGTTGCAGTCAGTGGGAGGGGACTCAGTGGCGAGCCAGCAACCATGCGGGATCACCTGGGGAAGGAGCTATACTGTTTAAAGCCCTGCATGGCACACACAGCTCCAGAGAGCCTGATTCCATCTGTTCAGGATGCCAGCAGCAGCTCCAGGGTGGGACAGTGCAGCAAGTACTACCAACAGTGATTTTATTTCATCAGGTCACAGAAACTGTATCTAAATGTACTGTCTGTAGTCTGCCGTATGTACTGTGTGCTCCAAAAGCTATAAGATCAGCTGGTGTTGGCGGTCTCCAGGTTGCAGTCGGTTGGAGGGGACTCGGCAGCAAGTCACCAGCCATGCTGGATCACCTGGGGAAAGGGCTATACTGTTCCACATGGCATGCACAGCTCCAGAGAGCATGATTCCATCTGTTCAAGATGTTGGCAGTGGCTCCAGGGTGGGAAAGTGTGGCAAGTACTACCAACAGTGACTTTATTTCATCTGGTCACAGAGACTGCATCTAAGTGTACTACCTGTAGCCTGCCCTATGTACTATGTGCTCTAAAAGCTATAAGATCAGCTGTGTTGGTGGTCAATGGTTGCAGCTGGTAGGAGAGGACTCGGCGGTGAGTCAGCAGCCATGTGGGACCACTCAGGGGAAGGGGCTATACTATTTAAAGCCCAATGTGTCGCACACAGCGTGCGTATGGGTGTAAGCATGAGTGATGTGTGCCACTCGGTAGAGAAAAATGAAATAGGAGGGTGATACACAAAGTATGTTCTCCTTATTTTAATTTAGTGTTTTTAGAAAATTGATTCTAAAGGGTGATAGTTGAGGATATTTTAAATAAAAGATATTTTAAGGGATTAGTAACAAAAGTCTTGGGTTGCATAACAGAAGTCCAGTTTTTTATTAAAGATTCATTTATTTGTTGCTATACAAAATGTTGAAATTAATGGGGCAAATTATTTTGATCATTGCCCTGATATGTTTTTCATCTTTAACCATCAGCAGTCATCTGAGTGCAGATAATTTTAGAGACATGTTGCAAAATAGAGCTGCATTATGGTTGTCAATCTCTCTGCCTGGTCTTACGATGTTATCAGGGGCCAGAACGAATAGTTTTACTAATAATTTGAAAATGATAAACTATGTAAAATGTCTGCACCCAGAAAGCAGAGAGTTAACTCAGAAACGTTATAAACTGTCCGAGATGATCGTTTATCATTTAATTCTATTAATGGCAGGTGATGTGAAAATTAATCAAGGACCTCAAATCACAAATAGACCCAGATTAAAAATTGTGCACGAAAATGCCAGAAGCCTTACAAATAAAATGTAAGACTTCAGGATCTGGTCTCAGCAATTTGAACCAGATATAATTGTCATTACAGAAACATGGTTAACAGAACAAGTGATAAATATTGAGACATCAATGGATGGATTTGGCATTTTCAGGCATGATAGGGGTAAGTGGGGCATGGGGTTCTTTTGTATATAAATGACAAACTGGGTCTGTTTGAGACTATGTACTCAGGAACAGTTGACAAGATAGAAAGCCTTTGTGTTGTGTCTAAACAATGAAAACTCTTAATAGGCATTGTTTACTCCCCTCCTAAAATAAATGTTAGTAATTTTGATTTGTTAGCTTAGAAAATAGCCTTCTTGATAGTAGACAAGGATATAATTCTAATTGGAGACTTTAATGCCACCTGGGGTAAGCCCAGAGGTAAGAAACTTGAAACACGTTTTGAGATTTTAAATGTTTTGAGATTTTAAATATTCAGCAGGCAGTAAAACAAGTTACAAGAAAATGTAGTATAAACAGTCAAGGCAGCAGTGGCAGCTTCTCAGGGCTGTAAGTAGGGGAGCAACAGGCTGCACCTTTTGGCCGCAAGGACAGGAGCAGCGGAGCCCCAGAAGGAGAGAGCAGTGGCATCTTTTTGTAGCCACAGGGAGGGAAGCAGCAGGTGGCATTTTTTGACTGCAAGAGGGAGAGGGACTGGAGATCAATGGCAACTCCAGCGGAGCAGAGGCATCAGGCCACAGTCCAGGACAGCAGCACTTGGCATCTCAAGCAGCAGCCAAGCCAGCTGCACAGAAATGCCCCAATCAATGAGCCAATCCAGAGCACCAATCGGGGTAAGGGTCGCATAAGACAAAAGCTGTCCAGGCTTTGAGAGGAAACCCCAGCCCAGAAAGAAAGAGCAGCAGTGACTTCTCAGGGCTGCAAGGAGGAGAGCAGCAGGTGGCATCTTTTGGCTGCAACAACAGAAGCAGTGGAGCCCTGGGAGGAGAGAGCAGTGGTGGTTTTTGTGGCCACAAGGAGGGAAGCAGCAGGTGACATTTTTCTGCCGCAAGAGCGAGAGGGGACTGGAGATCAATGGCGACTCCAGTGGAGCAGAGGCAATGGGCCACAGTCCAAGACAGCAGTATTTTGTCCTGCCCACCCACCACGGCCCTGACCTCTATTAAATGCCCACGGAGGGTGGGCCAACACCAGGAAAGAACTCTCTGATAATATTTAATGACCACTCAAAGCAACTGAATTGAAAGGGGCTGATCACATGAAATTGGACTAAAAAGGGGGGTAGGATAAAAGGTTTGCTTGCTTACAGGAACACTCAAAGCAGCAGATAGGGGCTGATCACTCAAGATAAAGGGGAAATTGCTGCTTGTTGAGATATTTCTGTTTGTCTGTCATTTAACTAGCTGAGGGAGCAGTAGCAGTATCTGCTGGTATATAGGAGAGGCTCTAGACTGATACCTAGGGGGCTGTTTCTGCTTGTATTCAGCAGGAAGGGGCTGATCACTTAAGCAAAAGGGGACATTTCTGTTTGCCTGTCATTTAACTAGCTGAGGGGACAGTATCATCTGGCATATAAGAGGGACACTAGCCTGATACCTAGGAGGCTGTTCCTGCTTGTATTCAGTAGGAAGGGAATGATCCCTTGAGCAAAAGAGGAAATTCTGTTTGTTGAGATATTTCTGTTTGCCTGTCATTTAACTAACTGAGGGGGAAGTAGCTGTAGGCATGTAGGAGGGGCCCAAAGCTGATACCTAGGGGGCTGTTTTTGCCTGTATTTGGGGGGGAGCTCTTGACTGACCAGATTATAAATTGGAAAAGGGGTCAGAGAGAGGTCAGTGCGTGTCAGGAAACAAACTAGGCTGACTGAAACCTACAGAAAAGGGAGGGCCTAAATTTTGTCTGAAAGGGCTTTTAACTGACTGGTGGCTCGAGAGTTCATCAGGAAGAGGGGGGCAGGACAAGGAAGGAAAAATGAGGACAGCAAGGCTTACAAAGTGGATGGAGAACTGGCTGGGTGGGAGGACCCAGAGAGTGGTGGTCAATGGGAAGTACTCCAAGGAACTAGGGGTGATGAGCATGGTGTCACAGGAGTCGGCCCATACTATTTAATGTGTACATGGGGGACTTAGGAGAGGGTCTAAATGGCAAGGCATGTTTGTTCACAGAAGCCACAATGTTATATAACAGGGTGGATGCTCTGGGGGGGGGGTGAGGCAGGATCTAGCCAGGCTGGAGGAGTGGGCAGAAAAGTGGCAGTTGTCATTTTATGCAGAAAAGTACAAAATAATGCACATAGGATGAAATAACCGAGGAGCCACTTACTGCCTAAGAGGGGTATTGCTGCAGGCCATAGAACAGGAAAATGACCTAGGGATTTGGATCATGGACACATTAAAGGCTAGGAGGCAGTGTGAACGGGCAGCTGTGAAAGCAACAAGAGTGCTGGCATGCACTGGGAGAGGCTTCAATAGTAGGAAGAGGGAGGTGATCATGCCATTATATAAAACACTGGTTAGGCCACAGCTGGAGTATGGAGTTCAATTCTTGAGGCCCCACTTGCAAGAGAACCAGGACAAGCTGCAGAGGGTACAGAGAAGGGTGACCAAGATGGTCCAGGGGATGCAGGGAAGAACAAATGGAAAGAGGCTGGAAGAACTCAGTCTTTACATGCTGGAAATGAGATGGAAGATGGGGGACATGGTAGAAACCTTCAAGTATATGAAGGGAATAAAAGGTTAGAGGGATAGCATCTTCAGGCTGAGCAAAAATAAAACCACCCGAGGGCATGCACATAAGCTGGAGGGGACAGATTTAAGGGGGATGTGGGGGGGGTGTTATTTCTCAGAGAGAGTTGTACAACTGTGGAACAGGTTGCTGGAGTGGGTGGTGGAGGTGGATAGAGTAGAGAAATTCAAAAGAGCATTAGGATAACTACATGGGACTAGGGAGTGGAGGGAAGAGAGGGCCGAGGGGTGGGAAGTAAAAGGGAGGTGGGGGCAATCTCGGGCAGACTTGATGGGCCGAACAGTCTTTTTTTGCTGGCACAATTTTATGATTCTATGATTTTAGATCTAATGTTTTTTTTCAAAGGGATTTAATATTGAATGTTGTCGAGTTTTACCTCCCAATTTAGGGGATCATAATCTTATGTTATGTATTGTAACAGATACATTTAATTGTCGGGTAGTAGGGAAAACTAGTATTAGAAGGGACTATACTAATTACCATCCTGACCATTTCATCAGGGACTTGAGTTCAGAGAAATGAGATAGGTTAATATTAATCCCAGATGTAAATCTGGGTTAAGGATTTTGCTAATACCTTCTTACACATTTGTAATCAACATGCACCCCTTAAAACTAATAAGTTAAGGAAAAAACATATACCCTGGATAAATGAATCCCTAAGGAAAATGATTTGTATTAAAGATAGAGCCTGGAAAAAAGCACATAAACAAAAAATAGGGCTGATTGGGATCAGTATAAAAACATTGTAACAAATGTAAAAAGTTAATTAAGCAAGCTAGGAGAACATTCTACAATAATAAAATCGAAAATGTAACTCATCCAAAACAGTACTAGGTACAATAAAAGATTTGGGTAACCCTGTTAGTGCTAATCCAGGGATAAAAATGTCAGATAATAAAGGGGAACCTTTAGACTCAAAGGCTGTGGCCCAAGTACTGAATCATTATTTTATTATATTGCCTGACATTGACACTCCACATGGTGTAGCTGAACAAATAGAAATAAATGGGAGAGGAGGTGAAGAATTAAACTCAACCCTGTTCTATTTTAGAAGAATAAGGATAAAAGAGGTAGAAAAGGAAATTGAAAAAGTCAATCCCAAAAAATATTTTGGACTAGGTAAAATAGAAATAAAGTTCTTGAAGGACACAAGGGACATACTGTCACCAGTATTGACAGGTTTGTTCAGTCAAAGCCTAATGGAGAATACATTTCCAGAAGTACGAAAAATGGCAAAAATTGTTCCTATAGAAACACAGAAACATAGACTTTGACGGCAGATAAGGACCGCTTGGCCCACCTAGTCTGCCCATTTCCCTACCTAGAGGATAAGCTGCAGATCCTATTTAACCAGCAGCCTATTTCTTCCTACCCCCCACAAAAATTGCCTTATGTCTAAATGAGTTACTGTAGCAGGGAACCTTAATTTATACTAGCATATTGTAATGTTTTTATACTACAACATGGATTTTTACTGCTGTATGGGGCGGGGGGAAGGGAGGGGGGATGGGGCAGATCATGTAACATTTTGTACATATGCAGTGTATGATGTAACTTTCTGTCCCCTGTATTGTGAAAACCTGTTAATAAAGTTTGAATTGAAAAAAAAAAAATTGCCTTATGTCTGTCCCATGCATTCTTGAATTCTCCCACAGTTTTAGACCCTACAACCTCCTCAGGAAGGCTGTTCCATGCGTCCACCACCCTCTCTGTGAAAAAATACTTCCTCAAATTGCCTCTGAGCCATCCCCCCCTCTATCTTCAAATTCTGTCCCCTTGTTCTTGCACATCTCTTTTTCTGAAAGATACTACCCTCTTGGACTTTGTTGATTCCACTGAGGTACTTAAACATTTCTATCATGTCCAACCTCTCCCTCCTTTCCTCAAGGGTATACATAATAAGATCCTTTAGTCTGTCCTCATATGGCTTCTCTTGCAGACCCTGCGCCATTTTGGTTGCCTTCCTCTGAACTGCCTCCATCCTGTTTATGTCCTTGAGGGGATGGGGTCTCCAGAACTGGATGCAGTACTCCAGATGGGGTCTCACCAACTGTCTGTACAGGGGGATAACTACTTTTTGTTTTCTGCTGGGGATGCCTCTCCCTATACATTCCAGTATGGCCCCAGCCCTCCCTACCGCCTTCTCACATTGCTTGCCAACCTTAAGGTCATCTGATATGATTACCCCCTGGTCCCTTTCCATTTTTGTTGTTTTTACTACCTCCCCCCCATTGTGTAATCTTCTCCTGGGTTTTTGTTTCCCAGGTGCATTATATATATGCCATACTTCTGATCATTCCTCCAACCTTCCCAAGTCTCTTCTCATCCTATCCACGCCTCCTTGTGTATCAACCCCGTTGCAGATCTTTGCGTCATCTGCAAAGAGGCATACTTTTCCTTCTGGTCCCTCTGCAATGTCACTTATAAAGACATTAAAAAGGACTGGACCCAGTACTGAACCCTGCAGTACCCCACTAGTAACCCCTCTTTCTTCAGAGTGGACTCCATTTACAATTACCTTCTGTGTCCTGTTGTTCAGCCAATGTTTTACCCAGGCTACCACCCTGGGACCCACTCCCAGGTTGGTTAATTTGACTACTAATCTTTTGCATGGGACTGTGTCAAATGCCTTGCTAAAGTCTAGGTAGGCCATGTCCACAGCCCCTCCCTGGTCTACTACTTTGGTCACCCAGTCAAAGAAATCTACTAGATTTGTCTGACATGACCTTCCCGATGTGAACCCATGTTGCCTTGGGTCCTGTGCTCTGCTGGCCTCTAGGTACTCAACAATTCTTTCCTTCAGAAGTGTTTCCATCACTTTTCCTACCACAGAGGTCAAACTGACAGGTCTGTAGTTTCCTGCCTCTGTCTTGGTCCCACTTTTGTGAAGGGGAATCACATCTGCCTTCCTCCAGTCCTCGGTACCACACCATCCTCCATGATTTGTTAAAAAGGGTAGTCAGTGGTGTCACTAGTTCTCCCCTTAATTCTTTTAGAATTCTGGGGTGAATTCCATCTGGCCCCATTGCTTTGTCCACCATCAGTTTTAGGAGTTCTTTCAGAACCCTTTCTTCTGTGAAAGGACTGGATCAACCCCCCTATCCAGAGTGCTTCTGTTAATTAGATTAGGCACCTCACCCACCTCCTCTTTTGTGAATACTGAACAGAAATATTTATTCAGTATCTCTGCTTTTTCACTGTCCCTCTCTGCCCACCCACAGTCCATTCTATTCAGCCTCATTATCCCTCCTTTTTTCTTTCTACACTCCCTGATATACTATAAAAGATTTTATTCCCCTTCTTAACCGAGTTGGCCATCTTTTCCTCAGTTTGGGCACTTGCTATTCTGACTACCCTCCCTGCTTCCTTCTGGCTTAACTGGTACAGTTCTCTGTCCTGCTCCTTCTGTGTTTCCTTATAGTTCCTAAATGCTATCTTTTTTTCCCTAACCTTCACCACCACCTCTTTTGAGAACCATAGTGGCTTTTTCTGTTGTTTTGATTTGTTTATTTGCTTCACACAAAGGCGTGTTGCCTCTGTGATGGCAGTTTTGATATTTCCCCATTGTTGCTACACCCCTCATTCTAGCCTGTTTGCTAGTGCTTTTCTAAGGCACTCTCCCATCTTGCCAAAGTCAACCCTCCTGAAGTCCAGAACAATCAGTTTTGATGGCTTGACTCTGTAGCTGAGTTTATCATGAACCACACTGTTTGGTGGTCACTTGTTCACAAATGGCTACCCACTTCTAGATCTGAGATCCTCTCACTGTCCCATTTGAGAGTACGAGGTCTAAGATTGCTCCCTCATGAGTAGGTTCCAAAACTAACTGTCTGAGGCATGCCACCTGAAGGGTATTGAGAATGGCCCTGCTTTTGGATGTGGCTGCAGCAAAGGTGCTCCAGTTAACATCTGGCATATTAAGGTCCTCCATCAACAGTATCTCCCCTTTCTCTGCCACCCTAAGTATGCCTTCTATCATATCCTTGTCCATTCCCTTCCCCTGACATGGGGGTCTGTATACAACCCCTGTGTGGATTGTGGTGCCATTTCCAGTCTCTAAGGTGACCCACAGTGCCTATTCTCCTCCCTGTTTGCTCTTTTGTTCAGTTGCTTTTATTCCTTCCCTTACATAGAGAGCTACTCTTCTCCCTCTTCTCCCTTCCCTTTCTCTCCTGCAGGTTGTGTACCCTGGTATGTTAACATCCCAGTCATGGTTCTCTGTGTACCATGTTTCTGTGATTGCTACAATATCCAGGTATCCCTCTTCCATCTGAGCCACCAGTTCAGGGCTTGTTGCCCAGACTACAAACATTGGTACTCATTACCCTCCATTTCTTGATGGCCTTACCCTATTTGCCCCATCCTGTCCTTATTGCATTTGTCACTTTCTCCATTTACCCCTGCATACTGCCTGTTGACATCTCTATGTTGGTGTCTACCTCACCTAGTACCCTGATTTTTTTGGGGGGGCTAGGATTTCCCTGCTCCTCTCCAGTGCCTCCCCCCTTGGCTAGTTTAAATGCTTGCCAATGAGGCATTTAAACCTGTCACCTAGGATTCTGGTTCCCTTCCTGAACAGATATAGACCATCATGCCAGTATAGGCTTGCATCCCTCCAGGTGGACTTCCAGTCCTAAATGAAGCCAAATCCCTGAGCTCTGCTCCAGTTTTTCAACCACTAATTGAATCCCATGGTGTGGAGCACCCTAGCCTCACCCGTGCCATAGACAGGCAGCACCTCAGAGAAGGTTACCATGCATGCTATTTGTCTAAGGCCCCTCCCCATCTCCACAAATGCTTCTTGCACTGCTCTGATCCCTTTCTTAGCCAGGTAATTTGTCACTAGGTGGACAATGACATCCAGCTCCCTCCCCTGTGCAGCTGCTCCTGCGATCCTGAGGATTCACTCCCTGTCCCTCCAAGCCATGGTGCCAGGCAGGCACCTTACCTCACTCTCCCCTTCCTCCCCCAGTTCTACCTTCCTAACAATGGAGCCCCCACCAGGAGTTATTTCCTTCCCCGTGGGGTCCCATGCCACCCTCCTGTGGGTCTCCTCTGTGGAGGTTCCCAGCATCCTCCTTGGTCTCCACTGTGGGTGCCTCCATAGAGGAACCACACTTTTCCAGAATGGCATAGAAATTGTGGATAGGTACAACTGGAGGTATGCACCTCTGTTCCACCACCCTCACCCTCTCTGAACCCACTGTGGTCCAACCACTTCTCTTTCTTGGCAACCTCTGAGGCAATGGCAGTGACCCTGGTGGTCCCTGAGTGGGAGAGGAGGTCCCACAAATCCTGGTCAACTCAGCCTGGAGATCAGCAACCTCCTCCCTCAGCCCAGAGAGGTGCCTGCAGATGGGACAACACCGCATCCTCCAGAACAACTCCCAGAACACTGCTCCTCCACAGCCACTGCACTACACTACTCCCATCATGTCTTATTTCTGGTCCCCTCACTGTTGTTTGGAATACTTACTCTTTCCTCTGTTTGTTTGTTTATTTCTTTTTTTCTCTCTCCCTATTTACTTATTGCCTCTGTGTCCGTTTAGCTCCTGATCTTCTTGTTCTGAGACAAGAAGTTCCTATATTTCTCAGTAGTCTCCTTACTTGCTCAGAATCAGACCTCCAGCAGCTGGGGGGGACAGAGAGCTACTCTTGCCTTTCTAGGATGGTGAGTCTTTGGTGGCCTTGTGATCACTCACTTACTGTTCCCAAAAGGAAGTTCCTGTTGTCAGTCAAATCCTGTGCCTATAAAAATAGAACTGCCTTTGGGTGGGGGTGTGGAGGCGAGGGGAGGGAAGGAGGGCAATATAGTCCCAGTAGAGAAGTTTAGTTATACTAGCAGCTCCTTCCTCCTGGTGCTCTGCCAGAAACTATCTAGGGCAGTGTTTAAATCTGGTTTTAACCTGGCTCCTTCTAGCTAAGCCACTCCCCCTACTTTGCAAATCTTTCTACACTTGGTTAATTTCACAGATAACAATTCCCTTCAGCCACATGTGACAAGCACCTAGATAACTACACAGATAACAGATACACAGATAACAATTCACTTCAGCTAACTTTGACAAACACACTAGTTTTTTTTTTACCCTAAATTGTAGGTCCCAGTACAAGAGTTCTAGTTCTTAGTCCCAGTAGAGAAGTTTAGTTATACCAGCAGCTCCTTCCTCCTGGTGCTCTGCCTGTTCTCTGCTTCTATCTTTAAAGGAGGTAATTCGAATGACCCTTCTAATTATAAACTGATTGTGATCCTTTCCATTCTGCCAAAGCTGATGGATAGGATGATATACAATCAGCTCTATGAATATTTGGAAAAATATTCTAAATTTATAAAATTCCAACATTGCTTCAGGGCTGGGCACTCAACAGGCACCATGCCTGTGGACTTTGTGGACAAGGTAGCAACTGCCTTGGATGCAGGGGAGTCCACAGGCATGGTGTTCATCAACCTGTCCAAAGCCTCTGATTAAGCAGACCACCACATCTTCTTTGAGAGAATGGAAGGGATCGGAATGGTGCCAAGGACAACACAGTGGTTTAAATCCTATTTAGGGGAGAGGAAACAACAAGTAGAAATAGATAATCAATTATTAGATTTAGGTTACTTAATAAGAGGTATTCCCCAAGGGTCAATCTTGGGGCCACTGTTATTCTTGATCTATGTGAATGAGTTGCTGGAAAATATTCAAAATTCATATATCAGACTTTACGCAGATGATACTGTATTATTAGGAACAGCAAAAATTCAGAATCAAATGTTAACAAAACTTCAGTTAGATTTTGACATCCTTCGGGACTGGTTTTTCGATTCAAAAATTGTAATGAGTGAGAAGAAAACACAAGTAATGTACTTTCATAAAAAAACAAAAAATAGTAATAGTGCAATACTGGATAAGGGGATTATAGCTAGAAGTAGCAAAAAAGTAACTGTCACAAATCAGTATAGATATTTGGAAGTGATCCTAGACAGTCTATTCACATTTGGTGATCACATAGAATACATAACAAAGAAAGTAAATATCAGAATATGGGCATTGCATAGATCTTCTTCAATGGTGACTTATCAGATGTGGATAACAATTGCAACCCAGTTAATAGTGCCAGTCCTGGAGTACGGCAATTTAGTCTATGGTTTAGCTGAACAAAAATATTTAGATAGGGTCAATAAACTTGTAACTGATTGGCAAGATTTGTCTTGAGATGCCCCTTTAAAACTCATCATTGTTTAATGTATAAAAATCTGGAGTAGGATAGTTTGGCAGTATGGTTAAAAAAAACAATACTCAATGCTAATATTTAAAATTAATGGGGGGCTGATCAAGGGAAATCTTATTATCCAATCGGGATCTGGAACACAATGATACAAACTGAGGGAGGTAGTACATAGGGGAATAAAAATACCAAAGATTAATTCAAGGTATGGTTGTATGACATTCCATTATCAAGTAGGGAAAATTTGGAATGAGATTCCACCAGCAGTAAGGAATCTGACAACAACAACTACTTTTAAATCCCAATTGGATAACAGTTTTACCCAGAAATGTACTTGTATATAAGTATGCATAATGGTACACATATGAAACCCCAGGGCTTGTATTGTAATTTTGTGATGATCAATGCCTAAATGGCAGATTAAGTCTACATTGCTGGTATGGTAGCTAGGCTTGAATTAATGTCTATAGAATTTAGTGAATTGTTATATGTAGTAACTTATATTGTTGTAATGATTGTATATACGTTGTGTAACAGGACAACTTTGTAAATAGGTCTTCAGATCTAAAGTTTTATCCTGTATAAAAATAAAGTTTTAACTAACTAACTTTACTGTTGCATCTCCAGAAACAAATTTTTTTTTCTTTATTGATCATCGAGAGTTTTTCAGGAGTACAATAGATGTTGTGGGGTATCTTAAATTATAAAGTAGGTCTTGAAAAATCCGGTAACCTCATTGGTCAAAACAGGTCACACGATTTGTGTAAATCCTGCAACAGACAACTGGTAAAGATCTCGATGATCAAATGTACACCTTCTTTGAACCTAATTCATTATTTGTTTTATTTTTAATAACAGATTCTTTTTATAATCACAATAACGCACTTCAGGGAATGTGTAGTGGAAGGATTTACACACTTCTTGTGTGGTTACAGTCACTTGGCTGCACCTCATATCATACCACACAAGGTGTGTGTAAATTCCACAATAACACATGCCCTGTCATGCATTATTGCTTAATCGAATCTCCTTACCTTTCACCTCCCATCTAGATTCGCAAGCTGTTCTCCATAGTTTTCCCAATCTGTCTTCTGGTACCTTTTGTTTTAGCTTCTTTTCCTATTTTAACCTGGAATTCATCATAACATCAGTGCCACCATCAACCAATACTTTTGTAAATGTGACCAGACCCTCCTTTTCTCCCTGCACATTCTATCAGTTTTTTTCCATTCTGATGTAAGACGTAGAGTAGGAATATTTGTAATTTTTTCAGCAGTTGCTTGTTGAATCAGGAGGCAAATTCACCTTTTCCATCTTCCCATTTTTTATAACTCTCTGAACTGTTGAAAAGTATATCAGTCTTTTGTTGCGGGACCAATTATATTTTCCAGTCTACTGTATATATTCTTTTATTTTTTTGGTCAGTTTAGATAGCACTTTACCATCACACCAAACTCAATGTTTAAAGGCACAAAATATGAAAAATTGCCAAGAACACAATAAAAAAGCAATCATGTGCATGTTTTACTATATCATAAGACATGCACAAACAAAATGTCAAGCAACTGATGATTCATCTGTTTTTTTGCATAATCTTGCTTTGAGCAGGGCCCAAATGGCCCTGTGCAGAACAAGTTATGAGTATGCATTTTCAAAATGCTAAAAAATTCATTGTAAAAACCTAGCTGATGCATCTTTAAAGTTACAAAGTTACTGAAGGAGGGAAATGTGGAGTTAGGAATTTTTTTTCAACTCTCACCCTCAACCCCTAGCCTCATAACCCAAGACCAAAGCTACAGGTCTTGGGCCATGATCTATGGGGCTGCTGCTTCAAAGTACAGGTCTGAGGCCCTGTGAAAAGAAAGTTAAGACCTATATTCTGCTTGGGCAAGGCCTGTAAGGCCCTGCATGAAGAAGTTTATGACTGATCTCTTAATTTGACAAGGGCCTACAGGGTCCTGTGTGAAGAATGTTATGAACGATTTTATGTATCAAGCTGGGCCCTCAGGGCCCTTTGCAAATAAAGTTATGACTCATCTCCTGCTCTGGACAGAGCACACAAAGCCCTCACAAAGAAAGTTATAACCATTGTTGTGTGTGCTAATTAAGCATCTGACATGTGGGGCATGTCTCTGACCTGTAACATGAAGCAACAGACCAGTGCAGCACAGCCACAGACCTGTAACTTGGCCTTAGGTCATGAAGCTAAAGACTTGGGGAAGGGTGAAGATGAAAGAAAACAGTACATTTCCCTCCTTTTGTGTCTTTGGAACCCTAGCAATGTATGACTTCAAATGCCCCTAAATTAAGTCAGTTTGCAGCCTAAATAAAACAATTATGGCATCAGCAACTAACAACTATTGCAAATTTCATATAGTACCTTAATCTCAAAACCACATCCATGAAAAAGGAGTTCTCAGTCATTTGAATTCAATCCCCAACCCATTTTAATTTTTAGAAGCAACAGATTATCTTAGAAAGGAGTACCTCCACTGCCACCTCCAACATGCTGATTTTAAAAGTAATTTACAAAATAGAATTTTAAACAGTTCAGGTTCACTTCCAAAAATGGCATGCTTTACAAAGAACAGTCTTTTGGAAGATGTATTTTCAAACAGCTTAGGTACACTTCCTAAAAAGAAGCACACTTTATAAGCAACATGCTTTCCTAAAAATTATTTCCTATAAAGATCGGGTTCACTTTCCAAAAAAGTACACTTTACAAGCAACTGACTTTCATAAAATCTGCATTTTAAACAGGTTAGGTTCATTTCCGAAAAGTCACATTTTAAAATGTGCAGACATTTCTAAAAACGACTTTTAAACAGTTTGGGTTCATGTACCAGAAAGCCACAAACAACTTTCCTAAAAAGAGCTTTTCAAACAATTTGGGTTCACTTCAGAAAAAAAGCACATTGTACAAGCAACATTCTAAAAGAATATAAACATTATAGTTACTGAGGTTTTCAAACAGTTTTCAAAGAAACAGAGAGCATGCCCACACAACAGAGGTTGATCTGTAGGCATTTTTCAATACTTTACAATTACATAATCTGCAAGTCAGATGAATAACTCACCGTGGCTCCTTCACTGTCAGTGGGACTGAATAAAATGAACATGCTAATATTTCCAGGCTAATTAAGGTTAACTGCTGAACTGCTGGAAAAGTTTCCATGTCTCTAATAAAAAGTTAAAAGGAAGTCATTTTACAACTACCCAATTGTATTATATTTATTTATTTAGTTTTTGATTACCGGGTGGGTGTACTAGACACATATAGTGACTATTTTCAGACATGACCTGGGAGGTTAAAAAGTTACAAACGATGTTACAAATAATGTAATACAGTTTCATTTAGGAGCAGCAACACATTATAGTACGTAAGGTACAGATGCAAGGTAATGTATACAAATTATACATTTGGTCATAGACAATATTCACCATCACAAATTATGAGGAACAATTCATAACACAAAATAATACAAAGCGATAAGCAGACAGTGGTAAAGTTGCATGGGGTAGTAGGTATGTAAGGTAAGTGCTAGTAACAATTATCAACAGTGGACCACATTATACAGCATATACAGTATACTGTACATAATCACCACTGACTCCGATCAGACTGGGCATAAAAACAAGTGACATAGGAACCAGTTTACAGATAGCATCATAAGCACTGTGAACAAATGCAGTGGTCCAAGTGAATGTTGCCAGAGGAAAGGGATGGAGATAGGCAAAAGTGGGGAAGGGAGGCCATGTTTCAGTTCTGAGGAATGCAGGGTGTTTCAAATAGGAAGATATGAGTGATAGGGTTGTAGCTGAGAAGGTTAATGGGGTTTGAAGCAAGTGCAAGACTGAGGGTTAACAACGTAGATTTGAAGCTTGTGTTTGAAGATGGCATGTGTGGGTGCAAGACGAGCTTCTAAGGGCATGGAGTTCCACTGTTTTGGGGCTGCATGGAAGAAGGCAGTGCCACCTTTTGAGGTTTTGTGCCTGGGCATGTGTAGTAGGGATAGGTCAGCAGAACATAGGCCATGGGTAGAGGACTGAGGCATCAGAAGAGTGCTTAGTGACATTGGGGTGTTAGACCTGATTATATTATTGACCAAGGAGCAGCGGTAAAGAAGCCAATGGGCTGAGGGGGAAGGCCAGTTGAGGTCAGCATAGAGTTGGCAGTGGTGCTTTAACCAAGGGGAAGCAGAGGCATATCGGCACATGTTATTGTAGGTGGTGTCCCATTTGTGAAGCGAGGCTTTAGGGGTATTGATGTAGGTGATGGCACCATAGGCAAGTGACGATAATAGAATATCATGAGCAATGGCCAGTGAGCGCATGACTTATTTTGTAAGCAACCCTGATTTTGCTGTTAACTGCATTACAGGTGGCCTGGATATGTTGGTCAAAGTCTAGTGTTTCATTGAGTAGTACCCCAATGTATTTAAACACACTCACAGTGTCCAGGAAAGAGACAGCTGGACTAGGAATCTTAAGCTGACCATGACAAGTTTTCAGTTTGGTGGCAGAGCCAAAGAGCATAGCCTGTGCCTTGGAGACATTGAGAAGAAGTTTGTTGTTCATAAGCCAGGATTGGACATGAAGAAAAGCAGAGGATAGCTTAAGGTTGATGTCCTTTATAGAACTGGAACTATAATATATAACAAGATCATCTGCATAGAGGGAAACTGAGTTTAACAGGGGATTGACCAGATATTGTGAAGTTGAATTTAACAACTTGATAGCGATTGAATAGGTAGCTATTGATCAAGGCAACAGAGCTTTGCGAGAAGCCAAGGGATGTAAGATTGGACAGTAGAAGAGGGTGGTCAACCAGGTTGAAAGCTTTTGTGAGATTGATAAATATGGCTCCAGTTAGGAGGCTAGAGTCCATAGCATGAAGTATGTCATTTGTGAGCTGGAGCAAGACAGTGGAGGTGCTATGCCCTTTACAGAAACCATGCAGATATGGTGAGAGTAGGTTGAAATTGGAGAGGAATTCAGTGATTTTGGTGGCTACAATCTTTTCAATGATCTTGCTCAGAACCAATAGAATGGCAATGGGACAGTAGTTGGATATGTCCTTCTTATCTCCTTTCTTGAAAATTGGGGTGACTCTGGTGATTTTCCATATACCTGGGACATGTCCTTGGCATAGAGACAGGGTGAAAATTCTGACTAGTGGTGCCGCAATGAAGGGGGCAGCCAGTTTAAGAAGTTTGGGCTCAAGGCCATCAGACCCAGAACCAGTGTAGTCCAAAATGGCTCCTAAATGCATGAGGACATCAAGTCTGGAGATAGCTTTAAAGTGGAAAGTGGGGGCATTTAAGTAAGTGGTTCTCAGCTGCAGGTTTGGTCATGGGGAGTGATGACGGGAAAGTTGCCGTGTATTTACAGAGGTCAGAGAAATGACTGTTAAAAGCATTAGCAACTGTAGATGGGTTACTACAATGGGCACTGTTCAGGACCATGTTGTTATTTGAGTGATGTTGTTTAGAGCCCAGGAAGGTTTTGATGTGAGCCCAGAACTTTCTAGAGTCTCCAGATGCATCCAACAGGAGTTCTTTACAATAGGAATTTTTGGCTAACCTGATTTTCTTTTTGCAGGTGTTTCATAGGGCTCTGTAGCTATTATAGTCCGACATGAGGCCTGATTTTTTAAAGCACTTCCAGCTTTTGTCCCTGGCCCGAAGGGAGGCCAGAAGATCTTTGTGAAGCCATCTGGTTTGATTTGCCTGAACCCACTGTGAGGTGAGGGGAAGGTGTTTATCTTGTAATGTCATAAACTTCTCGATAAAGAAGCTGAGAGCTGCTTGAGTATCAAGGGTTTGATAGAGGTGGGCCCAATCAATAGAGGAGACCTCATTAAGGAAGATGGTGTGGTCTAGTTTTGCATAATCATGGAAAGTAATTACCCATGGTGGAGGGGAAGGGGCCACAGAGGGACTCCAAATGCAAAGGATTGGAGAGTGGTCAGAGATAGCATCAGGCAGAAGAGTACCTGCAGCCGCGACCCTGTCGAAGTGATTTGATAGTATTCAGTCAATAAGTGTGCTAGATACAGGGGTGGTTGTCACTCTAGTTGGATCAGAGGTGATTTGGTGTAGGTTGAAATCTTAGACCAAGGAGAGAAGGGTGTTATGAGTGTGTCCCAGCCAGTTCAGATCCATATCCCCAAGAATGAGCAGTTCATTATGGCCAGCTATGGAGACAGAGAGCTCAAACAGCTCAGTGAGTCCTGAGGGGCAGCTATGGGGTGGGTTGTAGACACATACTATGTGCAGCTTTTTCAAGCCTAGTAGGATGATGGTGTGGAGAGATTCGCATGAGTGCTCTGAGGGGGTAGAGCCTAGGGAGAGATTAAGATGGTTCCTAAAATAGGTTGCCACTCCCCCGCCCCATTTACAGGATGCTCTGTCATTCCTAATAAGGTTGTAGTTAGTTAGCAAACAAATACTAGCAAAGTGCTGTGTATTCATGAAACAATACCATCTCAGGGGGCTGAAGAACACATAAATCCACTCACCCTTGGGATTCTGGTTTATAAGCTCAATATTTTTCCTGATGGCATTGTTTCTTAGTACAGTACACTTTTCTATTATTCTTTTTTTTTGTATTGTTTAACAAGACTTTCTCCAATATTATAATAATTTTATTTATCCGTTGGTGCATTATCCATATGGAACCTACGAACAAAGACAACACTGCAGACATCACAATGGGTGGCTCCCTGGGTACTAGCAATCATCGTACAGTGTGGTTTGGCATACAGATTGAGCAGGAGAAAAAAACACTCTAGCATGACTTTCAGGAGAGCAGAGTTTAAAGAAATGGGAGACTGCCTCGGGAAATACCTGGGGGGGGGAATAGCCAGGGGGTGGAGGCACAATGAAAAAAAATAAAGGAGGGAATAACTAAGGTAATGGCAAGCTTTTTAAAGGTAATAAGCAAGGGAAAGAGGAGAAAGAGGCCACTGTGGTTCTCATTGGAGGTGGATAAGTTGATAAGGGAGAAAAAAAAACAGCTCTCAGTAAGTATAAGGAGACTCAAACAGAGGCAGACAGGGAGGTATATCTAGAGAAACAAAAGGAGGCAGGAAGTAGGGTAAGGGCAGCTAAGGCTCAAACTGAAGAAAAGATCACACAAGAGGTCAAGAAGGGGAACAAGACTTTCTTCAGGTACGGTGCCAAAAAGAGAAGGCAAGACATGGTGTAGTGAATATCAGAAGACCCAGAGGGAAAGATTGTGCAGAGGATGACCAACAAAAAGGTAAAATTTTAAATGAATACTTTTGCTTGGTCTTCACAGTGGATGGGGGAGATGGACTGACATGCATTAACAGGCATCGGGAAGGGGGGAGTGGATACAATTCCATTTACAGAAAAGAGAGTCTGCCAAGGTTGGAAGCCCTAAAGAAAACAAAGTAATGAGGTCAAACTGGATCCACCCATGGGTATTCAGGCAACTGAGCACAGAACTGGCTGCCCCTTTAGTAACATTATTTAGTGCTTCATTGGAGACAGGGGTGGGTCCAGAGGACTGAAGGATGGGTGATGTGGACCCTCTGCACATGAGTGGCAGTAGGCAGGAGGCCAGCAATTACAGATCAGTCAGTCTCAAATCAGTGGTGGGGAAGTTAATGGAGTCCCAGCTAAAGGGGACTGACGGCATTCCTGCAGGCTTACGGGTTGTAGGACAACCAACAACATGGCTTAACAGGGAGAGTTCATGTAAAGCAAATCTCATAGGTTTCTTTGGCTGTGCAACTAGCGAGGTGAATCAGGGGAGGGCAGTGGATGTGGCATAGCTAGACTTCAGTAAGCCCTTTGACACCATACCACACTGGAGGCTGATAAAGAAACTTAGCAGTTTGGGAAGAAGGTGGCAATCTGGGTTGTGAACTGGTTCAAAGATAAGTGGCAGAGGGGAGAGGTCAATGGTAGTCACTCACAGGACAAGGAGTGACCAGTGGAGTACCACAAGGTTTGGTAGTGGGTCCTGTTCTCTTTAATGTCTCCATAAGTGACACTGCTAAGGAATTAGAGGGAAAGGTGTGTCTCTTTGCAGATAACACAAAAATCTACAACAGGGTGGACACCTAGGAGTGGGTGAAGAGAATTCAAAGAGATCTGGAGAAACTAGATAATTGGTCTAGGGAGTGGCAGCTGGGTTTCATTCCAAAAAGTGAAATGCCATGCACCTAAAGAGGGAAAACCTGTGGGCTGATTATTTGATGACAGAAGGTACCTTTTACAGTTGCCAAGCAAGACAGGGACCTTGGGGTGATAACAGCTGATGATCTGAAGGTGGCATGGTGAAATATTCTAGTGCCCTGTACAGACACACTCAGATGCAGCACATCAGTTCAGTGTCCGGAGATACTGGTACTTGTCACTAAGTAACAGGAGGTAAGAGTCAAGTGCACAGAGGTACAGGTTCAGGAAATGACTTAAAAGTCAAATCTTTGCAGTGGTCTTTGGTGCCCTCATGGGATATATGCAGGCTGGAACAACTGCTGCTGGTGAAACAGGTGTTCAATTATTATTTGGCACCAGCCCTGGTGGAGCTTCATGGACAGAAGCAAAGTCCTCTGTGTTACTGTCCTCATCTAGAATGACGTCTTTGCCACATGTGCTGGAACCTCAGAATGTAGCAGGTGATCCAGATGTATGTGAACAAGTCAATATCCCATGTAAACTGTATAAGTTAAAGGTCCAAGTATTTCAATCACCACCCCCCGGAATTCAAGAAACCTTGGGGTGTCTACAGTCTAAGATCATCACCCTCTCCCCAGGATGGAAAATCTGTACTGGCTTGCTCAACTTGTCAAGACCCTTTTGCTGTTGCAGTTGATGTTTTGCAACAGTATCAGCCAAGTCTGGCTTGAGTAATGACAGACGGGTTTGAGGTTGATGTTTTAGGAACAGTTCAGCAGGTGTTCACTCTGTGACTGTGTGAGGAGTGTTTCTGCAAGTGAACAGGAAACTAGCCAACCTTTGAGTTGTGGGTACTTGCTATAAATCTGGTTTAGTCCAAGCTTTTTTGAATGTCTGTACAGCATGTTCGGCTGCACCACTGAAGGCTGGATTATAAGGTGGAATCAAACTAAGTCAGACCCATTCTGCTTTAAGTACAGTTCACAGTTATGGAATGAAAATTGGGCACCGTTGTCCAACACTAACTTCTGTGGTAGTCCATATGAGGCAAAAAGTTGCCTCAGAAGGTTTACAGTCTTGTCAGTGGTTGTGACTGATGTGGGAAGCACTTCCAGCCATTTGGCATGAACGTCGATTACTACTAAGAAATACTGTTTGTCCATTTCAGCATAATCGACATGGATGTGCTCTGAAGGTGTGGTAGCCAAGGATCATGGATGCAAGGGTGTGTTTGCTGTTGGTTATGGACAGCCACACATGGCACATCAGTTGACAAGATGTTGGGTATCTTGAGCAAGTCCTGGCCATCAGAGGTATCCTCTGGCCAATTCCTTCATCCAGAATGACTCTCATGTAAGTCAGAAAGTAACCTCTTGAGGAATTTTTGAGGTATCATGACTCGTGTTCCCCATAGAATACAACCTCGCTTTGTGGGCAACTGGTCCTTCTTGTCCAAGAAAGTTTGAAGAGTCTGGTCTTTCATGAAGTTGGGCCAAACATTTAGGGTGAAATCTAGGACTTTAGCGAGGACAGGATCTTGTTGTGTCTCCACTGCAACATCCTGTGAGGCAATGGGTTATTCCTCGAGATGTGAAAGGTGGAATACTGCCCCATTGTCTTCCTTCTCTGAAGCATCTTTGCATGGCAGTCTCAATAATGCATCCACATATGCGTGATTCTAAGAATGTCTGTATTTGATGTCATAGTCATAAGCCAACAAACTCAGGGCCCATTGACGCATCCTGAGTGCTGTGAAAGTTGGTATTGCAGCCTTTGGCCCCAGAATTGCTAGTAGAGGCCTGTGATCTGTTAACAGAGGGAATTTCTGTCCATACAAGTACTTATGGAACTCCTTGTACAGACAAACTCAGATGCAGCACATCAGTTCAGTTGCCATCATTATTTCAAACCACAGATACCGGTCACACACAGCTGAACACAGACAAAGGAATGCCCACTGGGCATTAGAGAAGTTATACATAGACAGGACTACAAATATCTGTATGCATGGATGACAGTCCTAATGGTGTTCCCTGTACTTCCTACTATCATACCTATACCTATATGTATAAACGACACATGGCAGTGAGACAGGGCAGTAGGCAAGGCAAGCTAGATGCTGGGGTGCACAGGGAGGGGAATCTCTAGTATGAAAAGGGAGGTGGGGTTGCCTCTGTATAGCTCACTTGTGAGACCCTACCTGTAGTACTGTGCCCAGTTCTGGAGGTCACACTTCTTTTTTTTCCATATGCAGTTTACCTTGCTGCCACAGACCTGACAGGGGCTATGACCCCTCCCTCAGAGGGGTACATCCTCCAGTCCATTATCCTCCAGTCCGCCCATCCCCCAGGTTCCCCCACAGATGCCCCCTCTGTGGCAGGGCTAGGATGAGGAGTGCTGGCATACTCCTCCCTTCCCACTATATCAAATCTGGTGTCAGGGATGAACTCACCAGAGTGATTGGGCCATCACAGGTCCTGTCGAGTCCCGGAATATTCCACCATTTCTCCCACACCCACATCTGTGTAATGGGTGGGGAGGCTGCCTCCACCTCCACGGAGGCAGCCAATTGCCCTGAAAGTGGGCCAACCCCCTACATGGCTGCACACCTGTGCCGACCCTCAGCCACCGCTAGGTGCCGGTCAACAGCGTGCAGTGCAAATATCCCCACCCCAAGGAAGGAGAGCATTACGCTGGATGCTCTATCCTTCCTCCCTAAGCCAACACCCAAATGACCCAAGTCTGTTCCCAAACCCTGGTCGTCGGCGTGGCATGAGGTAAGGCATCCAGTGCCTCAACCCTCAGCTCCACCAGGCAGGCCAGAGGCTGCACTTCTGGAGGGAGAACCACAGGGTGGAAGCAGTCCAGAGGAAGGCTATTAAAATGGTGCAGAGGTTGCATGAGGAACCATATAAGGCGACGCTGTAGGAACTTGACATGTACTCCTTGGAGGAAATGGGACACGCTTGAGGCTTGTAAGTACTTCAGTGTGGTGAAAAATATATGGGATGGGAGTTTCTTTCAAATGAGGAAGACAAGCAGAACATGGGGGCAGGCTATGAAGTTTGGAGGGGAGTTTAAGAGGGATGTGAGGAAAAAGTTCTTCACTTAAAGGGTGGTGGATGCCTGGAATAGCATGACAGAAGAAGTGGTAGGGGCAAAGACAGTGGGGAGCTTCAAATATGCATGGGATATGTGCATGGGTATAATAAACAGAGGCAAAGGAGGAGGGAGGGACACCTTGGACCAGATAGAGTCCAGGATGTAGTGTTAGACAGGGGAAACAGGGCAGACTAGATGGGCCTATGGGTCCTTTTCTGTCAACACATTCTAGGTTTCTATGCTTCTACTGGCTGCCTGCTTTGATATGTGTTGTAGATTTGTCCCTCTTAACCTGTCTTGAGCATTAATTGATTGTGCTTCTATCACTCTGAGCCATGTAATTGTGTCTGATGCAAATAAATTTACCCATCTTCATACCTACCCACTAATTATCTTTGGGATGGTATATAATTGAGTTCAGGTGATACCAACTGTGACTTTTTTGTAAGTGGACAGAGCCCGTCTTCAATAAACCATCCCAGAATATTTGCCAAATAAATGTGTACCTGGAAAGAATGGATCTTTCCTAAAATGGTACACTTGAATTAATGCTAAGGTGTCTGCATTTTTGTTTTATAAGGATTTTTTCATGTTACATGTCATGATACACCCTATGGACCTGCCCCTATGGACAACAAATTCTAATCAGGGGGTCTAGCCTGACAGAAGCTGGCTTGCTGTAGAGTGTGCTTTCCCTTGGTGCCTTACCATTTCCCTGCTATTCCCCACCCATAGCAGACATACTTGTGGCCATATGCTCATGCATGCTGCAGGCCCTGCAAGAAGATCAGATATTGATGTCCGTGTTATGGATAGCTCTACCAATGATAGTTTGACTATTGAGGAATTCCTCCAATCACTCCTCCACATGCTTGCCAATTAATGCTAAGATTACACTGTGCCTTCACACTGGTCCACTAAGCTTCAAACTACATGCCCCCCACACCTGCAGCACCCAGCAGATTGACAAAACTGGGATGATCAGTGTAACCTCACACCAATGTTTTCCCATGTCAGTACCCTATAGCATGTTTATGTAAAGTTTGACTTCTGTACCCTTTCACTCTTCCCCAGGCTACCATGAGGCTGGAAAGAGGCATTCAGTGCAGTCCTCTCTCCTTAAATGGTGAATGTGCCCTTTGCGACTGCTTGCAGTCCTTCTGCCTTGTCTAGTTATGATTCAGGCTTTGGATCTAAATCCTAATCCCCTACATAGCAAGTTGTCAATCCAGCATCCACATTTTCCTTTTTAAGTGACATCATATGCAGTCACTAAATTGAATTCTCCCATTGCTTTTGTTTAAAGGTTTGCACTTTTTACTGCGGGTCTTTTAAACCATCTGTAGTACCGTAAATCAACAAGTAGAAACAGAAACAAACCCACACCCATCAGCTATACTATCAGATCTCAGTATTTGCCAAAGCTCTGGGAGGCTACAAGAGAGCCTTAGAAGTGTAATCGCCCACCTTTTATTAGGATCTGCTAAAGATTTATATGAATACAGAAGTAAAGGATATGTCTTCAATTACCTTTTGTGGGAAGGGAAAAAATCACCATCTTTTGCATGCTGTGGATTTCTTTGAAGCCTTCTGCTCAATGTAAAGGGGTGTGACCGCCCATTTCCCACTGCAATGTCTTTGTGAACTAATGGTAATTTAATGAGTGCAGGCAGGGCAACATGACAGGCATGCAGTTAAAAATGTTGAAACTTTTAAGTAAAAGTTAATAGGACAGTTTTTTTTTCAGTGTTTGTATAGTCAGTTAAAAGAAAGTTTTTCATAGAAGCATGCCTTGCCAAAACCAAAAGAAACATTAATGAGATATTTTATTTATTTTTTGTTGACCGGGTAAGTGCACTAGACAAATCCTGCCTATTTTCAGGCACGACCCGGGGGATACAGATGAAAGCCAACTGACCTTGAACCAGATTAAGCTGTTGGTGGTATTTTTAGTGAATGAGGGAAATTTGGCCAGGACACCGGGGAAATTCCCCTACTCTTTTCGATAAGTGCCATGGGATCTTTAACATCCACCTGAACTACCACCAATCCAGGCAGATGGGACCTCGGTTTAAACATCTCATCCGAAAGACGGCACCTCAGAAATGCAGCACCCCTCCCATGCTGCACTACAGTGTCAGTATTGAGATATTAACCCAAGTGCCAGATGTGAGAACTGAACCCACTGCCCTCTGATCTCCCGGCCTCAGAGGCGAGTGTGCTACCTACTGAGCCACTGACACTGACAGATACTATATACTATATGGCTATTGTTCTAAAAAAATCAATACATTTTAAATTAATATAGGAATTGTGGTAAGACATATTAGGAGGTCTCTGAAATGGCAGCTGTTTGCAGTTGGACCAGCCATGATTTTATTTAATGGCTTTTATTTTCACTGTCTAGATGAGCCACATGTTTATCTAACATTTTCCCAAGGAAGTAAGTCTGGTTTATTTTATTGGCCAATAGGACCTTGTTAGCATAGGTCGTACTGAAAGTATCTTGTCGTACACCTCATAGCCTTTCATTAAGTTACAGTTGCTCATCATGAGTGGGATTTAAATTACCATTTCACTTATCTGGAATTTCCAAGTGATGTTCATAGTCACTGAGTCAGTGCTGAAGTTCCTGAAATTTTCCAAGAGAGTTAAAGTCTAGATTTAGTATTAGCCATATTGGTCCTTTCAAGAACAGATCCAGAAGCAAATGATTTGATACCTTTTAATGGACCAACATAGATATAACAACCAGAACCAAGTGCTCTAGCTTTTGGACCAACAGTCCTTCTTCATAATTAGGCTTCTGAAGAAGATTGGTTGGTCCAAAAACAAACACAATTCTGTGTTATCTATATTGGTCCATTAAAATCAAATCATTTATTTTTTTATTTTAGTCTTTGGTAACCAGGTAAGGCCCACTAGGCACAAGTGTCTGTTTTCAGGGGCAACCTGGGAGCATTGGGCAGTTAAGTGACTTGCTCAGAGTCACACAGTATGCAAGTGAAGGTTGTGAGAATCAAACTCAGGTCTGGTCTGCTGGATATATCAAGCTCGTTCACACCTCGTTCCTCTAACCTCTAGGCTATACTGCCAGCCTTGCTTCCGGACCAAGAGAGTTAAGGTAGTCCTGTTCAATGAACATATGGACTGTGGTTCCAGTAATATTACTATTTTTTGTCAGACTATCACATACATTCAACTTCGTCTGCTATTTAAAGTTCTCATATTGGTTAACATTTTGTTATTGTTCCATCTTTCTTTCTTTCTTTCTTTCTTTCTTTCTTTCTTTCTTTCTTTCTTTCTTTCTTTCTTTCTTTCTTTCCTTTTTCTTTCAAAATTGGTGAGAGGTACACTGAGCCAGCTTGTTTCCAGGTGCAACATGAGGGAGTAGGTGGGGAAGGGCAAGTACAATCAGGCAGGCATACAGCACAAAGATGTCAATAAATTATCACAAGGAATAAAGTGTTAGTGAATGAACAATAAATAAAACAAAAAATGTACAAAATGGGTATGCGGTGATAATGAGTAAAAGTGTCAGTGAATGCACAGTACAAAATACTACATGTGCAATACAAGCATATGATGTATTGATAAATAAACACAAGGAATAAAGTATTTCCCAGTTTGTTTATAACTCTGTTTCTCTCATCTTTATCATTTTCTTTGCTTACATATGGCCAGGTCATTCCTGAAAAATGTCCTTTGGACCAGTGTACTTCACCTGGTCAAAATAATAATAATAATAATAATAATAATAATAAAATTAAGCAAAATAAATAGATAAAAAGTAGTGTGATTGTGAGGTGTAAAATATGTGTAAAGACAAAATGAAGGAAAGCATATTTACAAACAATAACAATGATACATCAAGGCCAATGTGTGAAAAGCCGCTGCAGCTGCTACAGTAGAGTTAGTGTCACCAGGATGCAAGGATTGTGCACTTCAAAGGTCAAAGAATGTATAAGGCCAATGGCAGTGGAGAAGCGAGTTCTGAGGAGCAGTTTGAGACAGAGGTAAATGGGGGCGAGGCAGATGTGAGTAGATAAGTAATTCCAGAAGTAGGGCAGGTGCACAAGAAAGGCAATTTGTCCAGTAAGGGTACTGCCATGGGGAATGCTGAAGGAGTGGGACAGGAGGCAGATCAATGAAGTGCATAGGAGTAGGGGATGGGGTTGAGAAGATATCAGCAGGATAGGAAGGAAGGGAAGGGAACCACTACTTTGAGAGTAAAGCAACACTTCACAGGTCTTTTAATAAATGCAGTGGGTGTTTCTGGTTTATACACTAACAGTAAGGACCATGTTTGAACTGAGTGATGTAGTTTATTTCCTTGCACAGCTCTACCTCTGTTTCCACAGTGCATCCATATTCTACTATAGAACTCTACAGCTGAAAGGAACATAAACTGCATCATACAATTCTAAATTGGTACTTACTACCAATTTGTCACTCAGCCACATCCACTTTGTTTACGAAAAGGCAAGTAAGGATAACACATCTACCATAGGTATCTACTCTTAACCATCAGAACACAAGAAAACTGTCAATTAATATATCACAGAGTGCAACAATTACATTTTGCACATGCCCACAGTAGGTTATCCACAGTTTAGACACCCCTACAGTAGGTTATCCATGTTTTCAAACACACCCACAGCATATGGGCCCAGGTGCCGGAAAACTCAGTCATGAACAAGTTTTTCATTTTCAAACTGTAGTTGCTTAAATGTACTTTGTAAAATTACCTTCTGTTCTGAGTTTTTCTATGCAACTCAGAACTGAAGATGAGTGGTGTAACAGCATAAAATATGACTGAAAAGTGAACTATGACACTTGGCATGCACACTAATGCCAGCGCTAATGCTCAAGCCCAGATTCATGGCTTCTGTTTTGGAAGCCTGAGCTCACTACGTTACACAGCTTGTTTTTCATCAGGAGTCAGACAAAAAAAAAAAGAAAACTATGTTAACTCCTACTGTTGTAATAGTAATAACATTCATTTAGTTGGAGTATACGCACAATAACGGGCTTCTTTGGGAGACTAAATGTCTCGACCTTCGGCCTTGGCATTTAATCAGCTTAATCTGGTTCAAGGTCAGTTGGCATTCATCTATATCCCCCTCCCCGAGTCGTGCCTGAAAATAGGCAGGATTTGTCTAGTGCACTTACCCGGTCAACAAAAACTAAATAAATCACGCACTGAGCCAGTTATTTTATTGCTTCACGTACTCCAACTAAATGAATTCTATCATTTAAATAAAAGAATGGAAATCTGTATTTTAAAAACAGTTTGACAGGAAAATAAATAAAGCATCTTATAGGTTCAATGCAGTTCTCGTTTACGGTGTCATATAATCTGTTCTAAGGCTTAGGTCCTAGTTTTCAGAGAAATTAAAGCCTGCACTCATACTTTTGTTTTGTTATAAATGGGCTGTTTTCATGTTTTGCAGCTTGGGGAGAGGTGGTATTTTCAAAGGATATTTACATCCAGAGCTATTTTCTGAGGTCACAACAATTGCATCCTTCCAGGAGATATTCAGAGGCTATGCTATGATAAATGGGCCCAGTAGCATGATTACTACTCAATGCACTGCCACAAGAAATGTCATCGTTTTCATGCCCCCACACAAATGCTGTCTGGAGTCCTTCTTGTTATGGAATTGAGGCATCTGGACCTCAAGGAGGGAAGGAGGGAGACAGGTTGTCCAACGGTCATCCGTCATTCATGGAAGTGACTATTGTTTCTGCCTCATTAGCACAGCAAATGAGATTTTGTGGCAAAATTTCTTCTCACCCATGAAATCTCACCTGTTACGTTGCCATTTCTAATTGCTGCTAGAATGGAGTATACCTACTGTATTTGTAATCCGGTTCATTTTTCAGGGGACCAAGCCTCTAGAACCCCCAACTCTACTCCTACCCCTACTTCTGCCATCCCCCACTACTACTGTCCTATTAGTACTAAAACTACCATTAAATTCAAATAGTGACATCCCAAAAGTATGTGTTGAAAAAAGACATGAGTTAGAGTCATGGTGATATCTGACCCATGGACCAAAGAGTACCACATTCATGCCTCTCCTACAAGCAGTCCATGGAATAGCAGTGGCATTAGCTGCAAAGACAACAGGGATACAATAAGTAAGGGATAACAAATGATGATGTGTTTATAAGGGACTAATGCATGCCTAGGATGGTCGTTAGGCATGAGGTGTAGCCGAAGTTTGCAACCACCTGAGAAGAGCATTATTCCCTTATGACTACTCATACTAGAGTAGGTTATCCTACTTATAAAATGGGCTTTCATTTGTTGAAAAAACATGTTTTTCAGGTGAAGTGTGCAGTTATCAGAAATTATACGACAAGTATCTGCCCTTAGCCAATCACAATGCAGAATACCTAACAGTTATTCTCCCACAAACTACCTCCAAAAAGCCCGAGAGTCGGTTATATACCTAAACCCCTCCCACAGAGTCAGTTATTCAACTAAAATTGTGACCACAGTTGGTTATTCAAATAAACCCCAGGTACAGTTGGTTAATTAAACTTTGGAGCACTGTCAGTTTTTTTTCTGCCTTTTTTCCCTATTGTAACTTGTCTCTTCCATGTTATGCTTTCTGATATCCTCTATGGCCGGAAATTCACATGAAATGCACAATACTTATTTTTTTTTTTTTTTATAGAAAATGTATTGTAATGGTCCCGACCTCCTGACCTGCTGCTCACTGGTCCAGCTCGTCCATCGATGAAATTGCCTCCACAGCACCGGTAAACTCCTTCATCAGTGAGTTACTTTGTTTTCAAGGACTATGAGTTAAACGCAGAATGTGATTGTGTTTCATTGAACTCAGCAAAGTAAGTTTAATGCAAAACGAGGGGTATGTCATAGTGACTTGGCAGTTTGAAAAGTAAATCTGTGACTCGGAGGCGCATGCACAGAGTCACAGATTTACTTTTCAAACTGCTGAGTCACTACAATATACTGCTTCTTTTTACATGAACTTACTTTGCCAAGGTCAGTAAAACACAAACAATCACATTATGTGTTTAACTCATACTGCATGAAAAAATGTAACTCATTCATGTAGGAGTTTACTGGGGCTTCAGTGACATTATCACCGATGCAAGATCTCGGGCGGCGGGCCAGGAGGTCAGAACCAGTTCAATAAATAGGAGGTCAGAACCAATTCAATACAGTTTCCTCACCAAAAAACAAACAAACAAACAAACAAACCAAAAAAAACTCCAACTCATTTTATATTAATAGCATTCAGTGAGTTGCAGTATACTCGCTATAACCGGCTTTTGTGGTGATTAAATGCCTCAACTTTGCCTTGGCATTTAATTATCCACAGAAGCCGGTTATTCCTTTGTATACTCCAACTCACTGAATGTTATCACTTAATTATACCACAGGTATCTGTTCTAAGCCAATCACAATAAAGAGCAGCTGTCAGTTATTCTTCCACAAACTATAGCTAAGTACATCCAGAATCAGTTATTCAACTAAGCCCCTCCCACAGTCAGTCAATCAACCTCTAACCATGCCCACAGCCATTCATTCCTCAAAAATGAAAACAAAAACAAGAAAATGGCATCAGAAAGGCCATTCAATTTGGTTACTTCAAAACATCTCTCTTGGTTTCATGAACTTTCAAAATGTGTCTGTATCACGAGCCCCAGGTACAAAGGAATTCATGGAAGAGCATAACGTGCTGTCATTGTATTTACAACAAAGGATGTTTTGTACTCATCCCACCCTCTTTCCTCTCTCCTCTCCCCCCACCACCACTGGCCCAGCTGCTATATCACTTCACTTTTGCATTATTCAGTAATGATTTCTGTAGTACTTACAACAGTTTATGTGGGTCTTATCTCTTTCCTTTGTTGGGAAGGGTGTCCTCAGCCCTTCTTGTTACAGTGTGGTATTTGCCGAATACAAAGTGACCCGATCAGTTGGGATCTGACTTCCGGGTTCAAGTGCTGTATATACCATTTGCAAGAAACATTTCTAATTTTTTTTTTTTGAAATTCAACTTTATTAAATTTTCCAGAGTTGATCCTTGACATTGCATCATTACATATAAAGGAGTATGAAGCAAAAGTAGACCATGTCAGGCCCCATCCCACCCTCCTAACCCCGGCTTGGCATCCTAAAACAAAGATTAGCAGTACCATATTTGTACCATAAAACATAAAACTTAAAACATAAAAGAGAGAATGTAAATGAAAAGAGGTCCACCGAGATTTACCACTGGTGGTGACCAAGAGATTCATCCCGAAGCCCCCCCCCGCAGTCTGGAGCAAGTATGAGGCATGGAAGCCTTCCCAGACTCCTTTGTACTGGGGCATAGATCCCAAAAGGCTAGCTTTGAGTTGCTCAGCATGAAGATTGAATAGTAGCTCTTGGAGCCACTCAGTATATGTGATACTATTCCCGTCCAGCCAGTGGCATAGAACCAGCTTTTTCAGAGCTAGTGATACCATGGCCATGTGGTATCAATGTTTCCGCACAGGTATCTGAGAGAAATCTCCAAGTAAACAGACCTTGGGGGTAAACAAATCCTCGATGCCCAGGAAGGGGTCCACTCTGGTCCTGATCAACTCCCATAAGTCTGTAATTGAAGAACAGTCACAAAAAATGTGTCTAAGAGTACCCTCCTGTTGCTGACACCTATTACATAAAGCGGCAGGGGCTCTCCCCAGTTTTTGAAGTTTAACTGGGGTCCAGTACATGTCATTTAAGATCTGATAATGAGTGAATCTCAATCTGTCTTTGGAAATATATATGTAAGCATCCCTCCAAATAGTACCCCATCTATTTTGTGCTTTAGGAAATTTTTCAGACTAGAAACGAGGGTTTCTATACCTCGCATCTAGTGATCTTTCCTGAAATGAGGAGTACACCAGTGAAATGGCATGGGGTTTGCCACAAAAATTAACCTGGGAGCCTAACCAGTCACTCATATCATCCTCCCCATTCAGATTCCCTGAAAACTAAACAAAAAGGTGACGCAGTTACAAGATTTTAAAAATCTGAGTCTTATCCAACGTGTAATGGGCCATAATAGAGCCCAAAGGCATGCAGGACCCCCCAGGAAAAAAAATATCTTATTCTAGAGCCTTTAAGCTGAGGGAGCCAAAGTGTAGAAATAAACCTAACCCTTATGTTCTGATTAGGGTTTTCCACCACCGGCTGCATAGGATCTTTAGTGTTATTGTACCATAGAAAGGTACACAGTTGTGTGTGTATCCTGATAGAGGATAAAATGGGGGACCTAGCTATATTAGCAGGCAGAGCCTTGGCAGGGATATACAACATTGCCTCTTGGGATATATTGGCTCTTGATATCAGCTCTCTTTCTAGCACCAACCACTCCAGAACATAACAGGAGGCAATCTCTTCCTGGGGGTATGCTATCTCAAATACTTGTCTGCCTGGCTAGCCCAAAAATACAGGCTGAAATGTGGGAGCTTCAAACCACCATTTGATATGGAAGCTGCAAGCTTATTGTAAGTGTGCCTGGGGTGGTTACCGATCTAGAAAAAGGAGGAGATTATAGCATGCACTTTCTTAAACCAGACCAAAGGGATCCAGGAATTTAACATACGTAGGGGGTAGAAAAGCCTGGTCAAAATATTCATTTTAATTATATTAATGCACCCCAGAGCAACATTGGAAGAGATTGCCACCTATTGAGATCTTGCTGAATGGTAAGAAGTAGAGGATCTAGGTTCAGCTTCCTCATTGAAGTCTCATTTCTGGACAAAAGTAAACCCAGATATCTTAGGCTCAAGCTCCACTGTACCCCAGTGGGTCTATTTCCTGCTTGGTGAGCCTATAATTCAGTGGAAAAACCGTGGTCTTTCCCAGGTTAACTTTGTAATTGAAGACAGCACTATACTCTGCAATGATAGAAAAAAACACTGGAAAAGTCTGCCCAGGGTGTACTAAATGGAGAAGAACATCGTCAGCATATGCCGAGAGTTTGACTATCTGAGTTCCTACCTTAATACCCTGAATTTCCCCATGATCCCGCAATTTGGACAACAATGGTTCAAGGTGTATGTTGATCAGGAAGGGGGATAAAGGGCAGCCCTGTCTGGTGCCTGAATGCAAAGGGAAGAGATCTGAAAACATCCTGTTACAGTAAATACAGGCATGGGGATTTTGATAAAGAGAGGAGACCCAATTAACAAATTTAGAAGGGAAGCCAAATTTGTGCATGGTTAAAAATAAAAATTGCCAGTCCACTCTGTAGAATGCCTCCTCTGCATCCAAGGAAAGCAGTCCAGCCAGAATATCAGATTCCCTGGATGCAGAGAAGACGTGCGCCAGTTTTCAGAAATGGTCAGTGGAGTGTCTACCTTCCATGAATCCCACCTGATCTGGATGAATAATATGGGGCAATACTAACCTGAGTCTGCTGGCAAGTAATTTCACTAACACTTTGATGTCACAATTTAAGAACAAGATGGGTCTATAACTGCTTAGACTCTCCGGAACTTTACCTGGCTTATGTAACTCTATGATTAAAGCCTCCAATAGTGTTTTGTCCAGGCGGTTGGCATTTAATATCCATTCAAATAAATGGATTAACCAGGGAGTTATTTGCTTGCTAAACACCTTATGGAAACTGAGGCATTGTTGGCTACAAGAGAGGTTATAGCAGCCAATATCTCTGTCTCACAGATAGGCGCAATCAGTGCCTCTTGTTGTGCCTGAGTAAGAGAAGGAAGGGGGGGGAGAATCAAGATATTTCTGAACCACTTTGCTATCTAGGAGGTTAGTCATAGGACTGTAAAGGGCCTTTTAATACTTGGCGAATTTGCCAGTTATTACCTTTGGGGTGAGACAGAAACAGCCGCTTGACTGGGATCTAACATTTTGGACTAGTCTAGAGGATTCTGCCATCTTAAACCATAAGGCAAGGAGATGACCACCTTTCTCGCCGTGATCTATATATTTTGTACCCATTTTCAAAATTGCATGCTCCGCCTTTTCTCTCAGTAGACAACTATATTGGTCCTGGAGCCCTAACAATCTAGTCCGGTCATTTTCTGTAGTGTTGGGAGACAGAGAAGCCTCCAAACTGTGTATGTTTTCCAAAAGGTAGAGCGCTTTTTGGTCTCTCGTGCATGTCCTCCGAGAGGCAGTTTTGATAAATGCTTCCCACAATACACATTTTAAAGCCCCCATTCTAAATTGGGTCTTTCTGTGGAATTTAAATTGACTTCAGTATAAGATTCAGTTTCCTGGTTAATGTATTCTATGACTTTTTCCTCCTTCAGAAGCTGGTTATTCAGGTTCCAGATCAACTCTTTGGGTGTCTCTGCTGAGAACGACAGAGAACACTCCACAGCTGAATGATCTGAGATCATTCCTGGTTCTATTCTAGAATCTAATACTCCTCCTAACAAGGTATGGCTAATTAGGAAATAATCAATCCTGGATGAAGCTCCATGGACGCCTGACTTGAAGGTGAATTCCTTCAGAGTGGGGTGAAGGACCCGCCATGGATCACATAGCCCCAGATGGTCCGCCAGTTCCCTGATGGATCTCTGTACAGGAGAAAGGTCCTTTCTTCTAGGGTCGGACTTGTCCATATCTGGGGAGAAAGGAAGGTTCCAATTGCCCCCATTATAATTGAAAGTGTTGTGAAGGGAGTTAATACCTGTAGAATCTCAATAAAAAAAATGGGAGTGTCAGCATTAGGGCCGTATACACTCCCTAACACTACTGTTGTTCTATCCAATAGTCCTTTCACAAAAATGCATCTTCCATTCGGGTCTCTGAGGACCTGATCACATATAAAGGAGGTTCCTCGTAACACCAGAATGGCCACCCCTCTGCTCTGGGTGCTATCCCCAGTGTTAAATACTTGACCTACATATTGTCTAACAAGTAGATTCCCCTCGGTCTCTAAAAGATGGGTTTCTTGGAGCAGCGAGATATCCCCCCTAAGTAGTTGAATGTGCTTCAAAACTTGGTATCTCTTGACCTTATTTCTGGCACCCCGGATGTTCCATGAAAGGACCATTTTAATACATGCCATTACTAAAAACAATACCAATAACTATCTGGTATGCTAGTTTGCAAAACATTTTACACCAATTTAAAATCCCACAATGCCAAGCCAGACCCCCTTCCCCCATCCCTGTCCCACCAAACCGATCTCCCCAAATCCTCCAAGAACTACCTAACATTTGAAACTCTTACCCTTTACATGAAACCCGAAATACACAAACATAGCCCCACCTCCCCATCTGTCTATCTTTTTGGTACATGATATACCTTCCTACAAGCAGCGTATCCCTTCCCCCCCATTAACCAACCTCTGGTAACATAAGCGAGGCAGCTCCTCAGAGGGAAACCATAACAAAAATAAGGGGGAAATTCCCTGATGCTCCTCTGTCATGGGAGTTTTTCCCAGATAGTTCCCCACCATAGTCAGGGCAATATGCTGTGCTTCTAACTACAGAGCTGCACACAAAAAATAAAAAAAACTGATTGCAGAAATAGGCAGGGTTCCAACCCCATTCATAAGTCTCCTTAGTCCCTTTCAAGGTTGTGACCACTAGGAAGTCCAGGGAATAACTCGCAGTGACCCCATGTTGTAAGTGGGATTCCAGAGTGGACAATGGGCAGTTAAAGATCTGTGCAGAAATCTTGCTCAGAGACCCGCCAGGGAGTAACTGATTCCGTCCAGGCATACCAGTCACAGTCCTGACCCGTTGGACCCAGGTTCTAAACCAAGATGTATCCCCCATTGAACTGAAAACAAATCTTCACCCTCAAGAATGGGGCCCCTCCAAAGAAGCTCCTCTTAGCTCTAGTCTGAAGTTAGAATAATGCGTTGGGTGCTTTACTGCAGGCTATCAACCCCAAGGACTGTAAGTCTCTCTTCCCATGAGAGAGCCCTTTAGACAAAACCCAGTTACAAAAGAAACGACAGTTCAGGACAAATACAGAGCCCACCCTGGTAATATCAGTCAGTCACAGGGCATCCTCCCAAGTGGTTAGACAACCATCTCCAACCATCATCGAACATAGATGACCACAGTTCGGTGGACAGGAATCAAAGTTCCATTTTACTGAGTAAATAAATGCACAGACCTACTGCCACAGCACAACTGGTTCCTCAGCGGTCTTTAAAGAGATCCAGGAGTGATTCTTTAAGTGATTCTTTGGCTTCCTCAGGATCCTTGAAAGTCAGCCAGGATCCCTCTATATAAGGACTTGAAAGCGGGCAGGGTATCCCATTCAAAACCTGATGTTAGCTGCTAGCAATTTAGTTATGATGGTGTGGTATGAGGCCCTCTTTTGCCTGACTGAGAATGGGAGATCTTGTGCCAAACGAAGCACCATTCCTTCCCACCGAACTTCCTTAAGTTCTTTAAATTTAGCCATGACATGCTGTTTCTCCTGAAAATGCAGAGGAGCCACCGGGGAGGCATGGGCTGTAGTGCTCTGTGGGCCTGTTCGTTTGTATACGATGAACCAAAAGGCATCAGTCTAGGCAGTTTTGCCAGTAGTTTTTGCATAAATAGCACAGGATCCGCACCTTCCTCTTTTTCAGGAAACCCTATTAGGATCACATTGTTTCTCTGGCTCCTGCCTTCTAAGTCTTCCACCTTTGCCTCCAACTTGGCTATGTGATTCCTTGTAGCAGCCATGGCAGGATCTACTGCAGTGATCTTATTCTCCACTGAGATAATCCTGATTTCATTGTCGCTTATGCAGTGAGAGAGGTCTTCTAATGCCCTAGACAGACTTTTAAAATCCGTAGCCAGTGAGTGCAGCTCCTCTTGAAAGAGGCAAAATTCCTCCAAAAACAGCTCCAGAGTTAGAGGAGTCTGTTGCTGACAGGCCGCGATCTGCAGCTGGGAGGTACCCAATTGAGCCTTGGTTTTCTTACTTGCCTTCTCAGGAGTGTGTGGAGGCGTATGGCGGGGCAGAGCTGCTCTCATTTCTGCCTCCATTCTTGGGAGTCAGTCTCTGATTTTCACTTTGCAAGACCCCTGAAAGCTTCTCCTACTGCACACAGCACACAAATCCGATACGAAGTGGGTAAATGAATGTATTTTGCTGATTAATGAGAGGGGATGGCGGGAGCACATGGAGAGAGGTACTACTGAGTGGGCTGCATCACGTGATCTCCCGAAACAACTCTAAATTGTATAATAGTTAGCTGTCCTGGTGGCACTATGGGTTTAAGTGCCAGATGCAACACCTCGCACCACACTGGTGACCTGGGCTCGGGAGCGAGCTCGGGTTGCTGGGGTTCAGATGGGGGAGAGAGGATCAAGTGTTAGCTGTGGCTTCCCTGCAATCAGCGACCCCCAGTAGAGACTGGGGGAGCAACAGTAGGGACCACCAGGAATGGGGTGGAGGTGACAGTGGAAATCTGCAGGACTGGTGCAGGAGAGTGCCTGACTCGCACTGGACATCATTGCATGCTTGCGCTTCCAGGGCAATTCACAAACAAGAAAAACCCTGATAGCATAGGAAATGACAATGCACTGCCAGCCCCATGCCCACCATCAGATTCCACCCTACCTGGGTCACAATATCCTACATCTTACATCCTTCCTGCAGGATGATAAATTAATGGAGTGCCAAGGTAAGTTGATGGTGGTCCCACCCTGGGAGGCACAAGCCAGGTGGTCTCTTGCAGGCTGGGGGTGTCAGGACAGAGTTCTGGGGAGGACCTAGGGTTGAGGGGATCTCAGGCCAGGCAGGAGAAGCTGGGGGTGACACCTGAGGGATGCCCCTGCAGTTGGAGATAAGAGGGGACAAGAGTTGGAAAAAAAAGTTATATAATAGTAATATAATAATAACCAAGTAATTCGGGCACTCACCACCACATATGATGTTGACACCATAAATTTTAAAACCAGAAATTATTTATTGATTCCATAAAAACATAGTAGCACCCACGTGATGTGTTTCTGGTCCTGAACTGGACCCTTTTTCAAAGGCACTCTGTACAAGTTTGTGTTATATAATAGTACTACTACACAGTTAGCAGGACTGTATTTGCAATAACCAAAAATATGGACAGATATCTACATTATAGGAGATTCTATCATAAAATATATCAATACTATCACAACTTTAAACAAGAATAGGTCATGAGTGTGTCATTGCCAGGAGCTGGCCTGAAAGATGTCCATGAACTTTTACCAAAAATACTTAAACCATCTAGTGCAAAATGGTTGGTTGTGATACATGCAGGGACCAATGATTTGAGACACAACAGAGAGCTGGAGATATTGAATAATTATAAAGAGATACATAAATACTTGACTGATAATGAATGTGATGTTATATTGTGGGAGATACTTCCGGTCCCAAGGGCAAGGAATGTGGGCAATAGAAAAATTATAAGAATAAATAATGAACTCAGAAAATGGTGTTTACAAGAGGGTAATACCTTGATTAAAACATGAGAACTTTATGAGGGTAATAAACAAAACATGTTCTGCAAAGATGGCCTGCATCTTAGCCGCAGTGGAAGTATGCTTCTAGGCAGTGCTTACAATAATGCTATAAACAAACATTTAAACTGATAGGTGGGGAGGAGGAGTGAATCAGTTTGAGAGGGACTCATATAAATGTAATGAACCTAGAAAGGATAGTAGAGGCAAGGGTAGATCTAAGCATAGGGAGTGTAACAATTCCATTAACCTCCTGGTACTGAATGCCAGGAATTTGAAATTTTTTTATTTATTTTATTTATTTATTTATTGGAGAAATCAGTTTTACAACCTTTGAGTCATGGACTCGTTTACAAAGGTACCTCGTCATTTGGGGGGGGAGACAACAATTAAGTGACTTTGGGACAGGGATGAACATACGGGTGAGATACATAAACACACTTGAAGATTACAGGCAGCAGCTATACTGGTACAAACATGTGTAAAGTTACACGCCTTGTTACAAAGCAATAGATACATCACACAACTAACAATTAGTCTTAGACAATTATGTAGTACCAAAAAACGGTGCCAGGGGGCTGGGAGGGCTAGGGCAGGACCGGTTTAGGTAGCTACAAGCATTTACAGCATCGGCTGTCAATAATATGCTTACGGAGGGTGGTTTTGAAGCGGCCAATCCCCGGGATCTTGGAGATAGATTCAGGAAGGGAGTTGAACCAATGCGGGGCCAAGTGATGGAAGGATCTTTGGCAGCGAGAGGTCCTGGCCCTGGGAACAATGAAGGTGGCAGTGGAGGAGCTGCGGGTAGGCAGGGACTGGGTAGCCAGCTGCAAGGGACCAGAGACCCCAGGAGGGAAAAGGCCTGACATGGACTTTTTGGCCAGCAGGCAGGTTTGATATTTCAGTCTTTCCTCAAGAGTGAGTATATTTGTGGTGGAGTATAGCAGACAGGTGTGGGTTCTGCTGTGGGCACGATGAGAACCTACAGGCTTTGTTAATAGCGGTCTGGACTTTAGATAAGGCAGTGGCGTCAGCAGCAGCGTAAATTGGGAGCCCATAGTCAGCCAGCGATAACACCGATGAGGTGATGGCTAGTTTTAAGGCTGGTTCAGGGAGGCGGTCTTTGTGGTGGTAGATAAGCCCAATCCTGGAGTTCATGGCAGATGACAGGGCTTTGAGGTGGGCATGGAAAGTAAGGACGGAGTCAAAGGTGATGCCCAGGTACTTATAGGATGTTACTTGTTCAAGTGGGAGGGGCATGCTGGTGGTGATGTGGAGGGGAAAGTCCTTGGCGCTGTTTTGCCTATGTGAAAATAGCATGGACTTTGTTTTCTTTAGATTCAGGACTGGACGATGTTTATTGAACCATTTTTCGGTTTGGAGGAAGGCGCTTTGTAATATGACTTGGAGAGGGAGTGGGTCAGGGTGTGTAGCTAGGATTACAGCGTCGTCTGCATAGAGTAGTATTTTGCTGGAACAGGAACTAGGGAGGGTGTTCAGGAATAGGCTGAAAAGGGTCGGTCCAAGGATGGAGCCTTGAGGGATCCCAGAGAGTACGGGTAGGTTGGAGGAGAAGGTTCCATTTAGCTTGACTCTTTGGGTCCTGTTGTGAAGGTAGCTTGTGAACCACTTAAGGGGGTTAGATGAGAGGCCCAGTTTGCTCAGGGAGTGTAATAGCAGGGGGTGGCACACCGTGTCAAAGGCCTTGGAAAGGTCTATGAAAACCGCCCCTGCAAGCTGACCTTTGTCAAGTGCGGAGTGTATGTGATGGGAGAATTCCAGGAGGGCAGTAGATGTGCTATGGCCAGGACGAAACCCATGTTGCTCCGGACATAGAAGGTTGTATTTAGAAAGGTATTCCGTGAGCTGTGTGTTTCTGATTTTTCTAAAGCTTTGGATAAGGGGAGGATGGAGATGGGCCTGTGGTTGTTAGGCAAATCACGGTCCCCAGACTTGTGGATGGGGTTACTTCAGCATGCTTCCAGGCCTCGGGAATTGGCCTAGGCATAAGGATTTATTTATGATAAGCGTGAGGGGGATAAGCATGACATCTAGCGAGAGGCGGAGTATTTTGGAGTCAAGAGGGTCATTACTTAGGTTCTGAGAGGCAAGGGACCTTAATAAGAAAGGTTTGGCATCATGTGATGAGATCATTTGGAAGTGGAATTGTGGCCTGGAAATGGGAGTATGAGTGGGTGTGGCAACCGGGTCAAAAAAGTGGGCAGAGAGGACAGCACTTAAATCTGTGAAAGTCTTATTAAGGCAGTCAGCGATACACGTTAGGTCAGTCGAGACAGCCCCATTTATGACAATCTGGGATGGTGGGGGGGAGCGGGCTTTACCATTCAGTTCTTTAATGTTGTCCCAGAAAGCTCTGGACGAGCCCCAGGAGGATGTCAAGGCAGCCTGGTAGTATTTAGCTTTTGCCTGCTTGATGGTCCAGGTGCATTGGTTTCGGGCTGCCCTGTAGGCTTGCCTATCGGCCAATCTACCGGAGTCATTAGCTAAGTGCCAAAGGTTATCTCTTTTATTTAGTTGTTGGATCAGTGCAGGGGTTATCCATGCAGCAGTCCATTTTTTTAACTTAGGTGTGCTGAAGGGGGAAAACTGATCACAGGCATGGTTGAAAGCTGTGGTGAGGTAAGTTAGGGCAGAGTTAATGTCAGGTGCGCAGGCCACTGGGGTCCAGTTGATTTGGGCGAGGTGACGTTTGAGGTTGACAAGACCTCTGGGGAGAAAACGGCATCGAGGGGTCCTGCAGTACACCGGGCTGAGAGTGGGGGATGACCAAGAGCAGATGATAGGGGAGTGGTCACTGAGTGAGTCCGCAAGGGCTTGTACAGATCCTATTTTATGTGGCCGGTTGGAGAGGATTACATCCAGAAGGGAACTAGTTCCTGTTACTTTGTTAAGCCTAGTGGGCTGGGTGACCATTTGAGACAGGTCAATGGCTGCAAGCTCATTCTTCATATTATCAGATGATGGGCTGAGCCAGTTGGTGTTTAAGTCGCCCATGATTAGTTGTTCAGCCTTCCGGGGTAGAGTGGATAGGTAGTCAAGAAGGGAGGTGACCGCAAGATCTTTTTTTGACCCCGGGGATAGGTAAGCCACAGTTAGATAAAGGGGGCCACGACCTGGGTGGGGGGAGATTTTTAAAGTAATGGCTTGCGCCCCATAGCTAAGCTTGGGGTTGGAGAGGGCATGACCGAGGACCAAGTCGCGCAGGTAGATAGCGCACCCCCCTCCACGCCTGCCCATCCTATCGGCCCTAAACAGGGAAAAACCTGGAAGAGAGACGGCAGAGTCCGGCGTGAGGGAGGAGAGCCAGGTTTCTGCAAGCATGAGAATTTCGGGGACGAATGAACTGGACGAGCTTAAAAATCATATCGAAGCAGGAGGATATATCCATATGTCCAGTGACTGAGACCTGGTTTAGCATGGATAATTGGGGAATTGAAATTCAAGGCTACCAGGTGTTTCACAGGGAAATGGAGAGCAGGCGTGGTGGAGGAGTAATGTTGTATTTACAAGAGGGTATAAGAGCAATAGAGTTAACAAATGTTAGCTGGTCTATAGAACAGGACGAGAACATATGGATAGAAACTGGTGTACATAATGCCAAAGTGACGGTTGGTGTTTTATATATATTTATATAGGCCACCTAATCAGAGTCAGGAGGAACAAAATAACTTTTTGAAGCAGATGGATGAACTTGGTATTGATGGAAATTACATGCTACTGGGTGATTGTAACCACCCTAATATAAATTGGGAAACCCAGACAGGTACAGTAGTACAAGAAAAGAGGTTTTGGACATAATAATGCAAAAAAGAAATCTTGAACAACTGGTCAGAGAACCCAAGTGTAAGAATAAAATCTTGGATCTGGTGCTCACTAACTTCAAAAAAGCAAATAGAACAGGTAGAAATATTAGAACCATTGGTTGATAGTGACCATAATATGATCAAAGCTATCCCAAAATTTGAATAAAGGGGATGCTCATGGGAGCGATATTCATAGACTTAACCAAGGCATTCAACCTAGTAGATCACACCCTGCTGCTAGGGAAACTGCTTGCTTTGGGCTTCTTGTCTCCTCGCTATCTTGGTTCAAAAGTTACATATCTGGTAGGCAGCAATTTGTCGAAATAAGTGCTGCCAAATCAGGTCTTGCCTCCACTGAGGTCAGAGCTCACCAGGGGTCCATCCTTGGGCCGCTAATATTCTTTCTGTTTGCCAACAACCTGCCCAAATCTCTTAGCTCCTGTGAAGCCCTTCTGCATGAAGATGAAATGGTCCTCTACACCAGTGCTGCCAATATCACTGACATCAACAACAAACTCAACCTGGAATTTACCACCATCCAATCATGGATATCGTGCAACAAGCTCCTTCTCAATATGAAAAAAATAGTCGCCATGCTCGTTGGCTCAGCACCCAGACTCAGAGCCTGCCCTTCTACACTTACTATAAGTGGGCCTAAAGGCTCCTTTCTTGACATGGTGGATTCTTTCAAGTACCTGGACATCACTTTCTATCCATCTCTTGACTTCAGCCTTCATATTTCAACTCTATGTAAATCTGTCCACATTAAGTTGGCATCGCGTATAAGACTTGCCACAACCTTACCTCTGCTGTGAGACTCGCCATCGCTCAGGGTGTGCTAAGGCCTGACCTCACATATGGCCTCTTATCATACATGGATGCAAATAAAGCTGTTCTAAACAAATGGGAGACCTGCTATAACAGCATCTTTCATTTTGCTCTATCTATGCCAAGGCGCACCCACTGCTGTGTGCTCTATGCTGACCTTGGCTGTCTCTCCCCTCTCTCGTACTGGACATATGCCACTGGTTGTGCCATAGACAAAATACTCAGAGAAGGCCTTCCTGAGTCTATCACTTGCTGGTTCAAACCTTCCTTACCAACCTACTCCCTGCGCTCAATGGACGACTGTCTACTGGATATCCCCAAATGCAACACTAGGATGGGCAAGTATGCCTTTGCAGTGTCTGGACCAAAACTCTGGAACTCTCTCCCTAAGGAATTGAAACACTTCCCACCATATTTTTAACAAGCATTTGTCAATGCTGAATGTTCGCTTGCAGGTGTTTGCAGTGGTGTTTGGCATGTATGGTGCTTTACCCTAATGCCCTGTGCGATTGCTGGTATTTGCACAATAAATTGTCAGCATGACCTTTTTGTTACCCCCATTGTGCGCTACATAGGCCGAAACACGTTTTGAGCAAGATGTGAAAAATGACAGCTGCAGTGCTCATAAGGAGGTTTGGTAAAATGGCAATGTTGAAAATCTGGGTGAAAATATTGAAAATTCGCCAAACTTCTGACGTCGCGTAGGAACTATAGCATGAACTCATCAAAACAGTCATATTTAGGAATTTTCACAAAATTTTCAGCACAGCCATTTTAAGACCCCTGCTCATGATCAGTGTCACTGTGATTTTCTTAATGTGTCCCATACATTGATTTCAAACACCGACTGCTCCATTGTACGCTACAGGGGCGGAAACACATTTTGGGTGAGATGTGAAAAATGACAGCTGTACAACTCATAAGAAGGTGTGATAAAATGGCAATGTTGAAAATCTGGAGTGAAAATATTGAAAATTTGCGAAATTACGAGCCTGCGTAGGAACTGAGCAATGCACACTTGTAAAACAGTCATTTTTTGGAATTTTTGCACCAAATTTTCAACCTGGCGTTTTTGGGACCCCTTTTCATGAATGATGTCACTGTCATGGTGTTATGTGAGGCCAAAGGGTGATTTCGCACAGTGACTGCGCAGTGCCTGCGAAATCAACCTTTGGGCGCGAATAACACCATGACAGTGACATCATTCATGAGAAGGGGTCCCAAAAACCCATGTTGAAAATTTGGTGCAAAATACAAAAACGACTGAGATATTAATAAAGTTGAAACCCCCATCTAGCCCGTTATACAGCTTACAGGCATTTCCTCAGTTCGCGGTCACCTTTGAAGAGTGCAGACGTGTTCCCGGTCCACCGAAGATCGTCGCAGGAGTCCAGAGATAAGTATGGGGTGAGGGGTGTAGGGAAGCTGGGTGCACAGTGGGTCGGTGTGGGTTGTGGGAAGGGGTTGGGAGATGTGCCAGCGGGACAGTTTTGTTTTACAGGTTTGGAAAAAAAGATGGCGTGGGACATTTGCCCACGTCAGGGTGGGCTCCAAGCGTGGCAGAAAAGATAACTGAGGGCCAAGGAGCAGATGGGGGTTGGGCACCTGTTGCCGGCAAACTACGCTGGGGGCGCCCGAGGGGCGGCGGGATTGAGCACCCCGTCGGCAAAATAAAGCAAAAGTTTGCCCACGCTGGGGTGGGCTCCCAGCGTGGCAGCAGATAACTTTGGGGGGCGTGAAGCCAATGGGGATTGGCACCCCCAGCTGGCAAACAATGTTTGCGACACTGGGGTGGGCTCCCAGCATGCACGAAGCTTTGGGGGTGGCGTGACAGGCGTGCGTGGGGGGTATCGTGCGCAAGTGGACGGCCAGTATGGCAGCGGTGTTTTCCTTTGAAGCAGAGGAACACCGCTGTCATACTGAGCTGCTGCACCCATTGGTGCAGGATCGCCACGCCTGCTCAAGGGAGCAGTGCATTGGGTGGGAGAGGCACACCTCTAAGTGTGCTACTCTCCCAAAACGTTCCTTGCGCATGTGCGCAAGCGAACGTAAAAATGGCCTCAAAAGCTGCCTACAAATCATGGACAAATGCTCTTGCCCCTAAACTATATGGAGTACTGACCTGGTTCTTGTCTCTCCCCAAGGCCCCACTAGCACTTCTGGGACTCCCCTATCCCAGCTTACTGCTCTTAGAAGCAAGCTGCTGGCCACTTATCTGTGACTCCCCTATTACTTCTCTGCATAATTCTTCCCACCCTCTGTTTCATGGTGCCCTCTGTACTTACATGCTATTTTTTTCCTTACAGTGATGATTGCCTGTTGAATTCCTTGTACTGAGTATATTCATTGTATACCATGGCCGGGATATTCAGAAATGCGCCAGAGGAGGCGCAAGAGGGACGCAGCGCAAATAAAGTGCGCCATGGCACATCTGGCGTGATATTCAAAGGTTGCGCATGACAGGATGCTCCTGCACAATGTGACTGAATATTGCACAGATGTGCAATAGCGCAGCAAGGGATGCACCAGGGAGCAAGACAAGAAGCGCCATAGCTCAACCAGGGATGCGCCAGGGAGCATTTCAAGAAGCACCACAGCACACCCAGGGATGCACAGAGGAGTAAGCCACGTAGCACATGAGCAGCAGCGACCAGTGTGCAAGGTGCACAGGAACATGCCCCAGGACACACATGGAAAGGCAACAGGCACAGCAGGCCGCATGCCACAGGGGTGAGAGGTCCCACCAATAGGGCACAGAGTGCATCATGTGAGAGGCACAGTGGCCACATGTGGGCACACTGCCCAGTGAGCAGGAGGAGGCGGTAGGCCCCTGACCATGCACACCCCAGAGGGGCATGGTGGCAGGGTGGCAACAACGGCCCCTGCCACACAGCCCCTGGCAACACCAACAGGGAGGCTGGGGACACGCCACCCGGACCACTGCCAGCAACACACAGGCAAACAACACACAAGGCATACACCACATGACCTGGAAAGACAGACCACAGCCACCCCACCCAACCCATGGTGGAACACCACCAGGCACAACCCCCCCAACCACCCCAGATGGACAACACAGCAGCCAGGCACACCACTGCAGCATGGCTCCACACACCAGTCACAAAGCAGACACGGACACAGAAGGGCAACCAAAAATAATGTATTGCAACATGATAAACAAAACTATTTACAAATGTACAAGGGAAAGGAAAAGGATGGACCACCCACAGACAGGGAGGCCAGGGAAGGGAGGCAGGGGCAAAGGCAAGGGAAGGAGACAAGGAAAGGCAAGGGAAGTTGCATAGGGAAAGGATGAAGAATTCGGCGGATGGTCACTATGGGTGTCCGCGCCCCACTGCAGGCTGTCGTGGGCATTGGCACCGCCATCTTTGCTGTGGCAGCACTAGCTGCTGCACTACCTGTAGTGTGGCTGTTGTCACATGTAGGATCTGCAGGAGAAGGTGTGCATGTGGATCACTGGTCCCGACACCTACGACAAAGGAGTGAACACCTCATGAGTACATGGTCAGAATGCTGCAGCCCGCCCACTGTGAACAGCGGGCATTGTTGCCATGTGCCCCTGGTCTGGCATGCTGCTACCTGCAGTGAGTGCGCCCACATGAGCCGCCTGTCTGGGTACCCACAGCCATGCACAGCACTGCACACCAACACAGCCCATGAGCAGCACACCACCGCCAAGGCAGGCAGGCGACATGGCCATGCAGTCGGTTGGCAGTGGCACAGCCAGGACCCTGGTGCACCCACAGCCCACCTGCATCAGCCACCCACATGTGCGATAGCCCAATGCAGTGCATAGGACACCGCAGGCAGTGCACAGCAGGGGGTGCCATGTGCACAGAGGGCTGTGCCCCACCCCCACCTCCGCTGCCTGCCCCACACAACATAGAAGCATGTAAATGTGCCTACCTCCATGTTGAGGCACACCCTGAGGCTTTCCAGCCACCACGTCCATGTGGCCTGCTACCAGTGCACGTCCCCCTGCAGTGGCCTGTCCTGGCCCAGCCACAGCTCCAGTGAGGCGGGCCCACCTCTGATTCTCAGGTCCTAGGAGGAATGTATGGGGAAAGACACATCAGTACCAGCCAACACCACAAGCCCCCCTGACACAGTGTGACACCCTGCACATTGTGCCAGTGGCATGGTGGCACTGCGTAGCCACGGCATACCACCACTCCCAACAGGGCACGCTGCCCAAGCCCCCCTGCAGCATGGCATGCCAATGGCACTGCCCCACGGACTGCTGGATGGGAATGGGCACAGGCGCTGTGCACTTACCTGGCTGTGGCACGGCGCCCCTCCGGATGCATGCCCATAGCATCCACAGCTGCTCCTGGTCCCTCTGCTGCAGGTCCCCATAGTGGTGCCTGCACTGCTCCCCAGTGCAGTGTGCACCTGTGGCCTTCTCGAGACCATCGGCCACCTTCCCCCAAACATCGGTCCGAGGCCTGTTTAGGGACATCTGACCAAACAAGGAGCCAGCATGTGGCTCCACTAGGGCCTCGAGGTTGACTAACTCAACCTGTGTCCAGTTGGGGGCTCTGGGTGCTGTATGGTGCGGCATGATAGCAGCTAGCTCGGCATGGCAAAATGGTGCCCAGCAGCACACATGCCACACGTGCTGCTGATGCACAGCACGCTCCGTGATTTGCTGCCAATGCCAATCGTGCAAGGGCATAGGACACCCGTGGGGTCAAGGGTCGGGCTGTGCACCCTGCGCCACAGACCCTTTAGGCATAGCAGGCATGATGCATATTAGGGCCACGTGGATGCCATAGTACACTGTCTCTATTGTGCATGGGCGCCATGGCACCTATAGCGCAGTGGCACCATCAATGTCATAGTGCCAGAGCGCCATCGACTGACTGGCACCTGGGCAACGCAGGCCATACAGTGCATGGGTGCCACAAGTGCAATAGCGGCAGGGCACTGTACTACCAATCGCGCATGTTGTGTAGGCCATGCCACTGTCATACGTGCTGGCGGACCTCGCATGCATGCGGCACGGGCTGTTGAGCATGGCACAATGTTGCACCTTGACTTGTGCATGTGCAACCCCATTATGTAATGCGCAACTCTGGGATATTCAGCCGCTATATGCAAATCAGCTGATTAGCCTATCCGCGGCACATCAGCTGCATTTGCAAGTCATTATAGTTGCGCAACCCCTCATTTGCATGCAATGAGCTATAAAGGCACCAGAGGAATGCACAGGGTAAGGACCAGTATTGCATCCCATAGAGGTGAGATACATGCTGCGGGGCTGGCTGGACCGTGGAATGGGAAGGTGAGGGGGATCCTTCCAAGTCATGCTAACACATGTCTATCTCCACAGGAAGAAGCATGTCCGACCGAGAGGAGACCGAAGAGCGTGTTCCTGCACGCAAGTGCAAGCCCAACTTCACCAGGGTGGAGTCTGACACCCTATTCCAGGCATACCTGGACCAGGAGGTACTCCTGAGCAGCTCCATGGGCACCCCCACAGGCCCGGGCAACAGCATGGGAGGGCGTGGCCTGTGCTGTGAACCAGCAGGCCAGGCACCAATGGTCTGTGCAGTAGTGCAAAAAGAAGGTTGGCACAGAACAGAGGCACATCAAGTGGAAGGTGGCAGCCATCTGGGCGGCGCATGCCGCCACAGGTGGGGGTCACCCTGCTGTGCCCATCCTTACACCGCAGGAGGAGATGGTGGCAGCCACCATACGATGGAGCGCCATTGAGGGAGTGCCCGGCGGTGGATTCCAGATGGGTGGCAGCCCATGACTGCATGGTAGGCATGGCTGTGATGGGGCCATGGGGGCAGGGGGGCTGGGGTCAGGGGTGGGCATCAGCAACACTAATGCGACTGTGTTCCCTTTCAGCTCCTGAGTACCTGCATGCAGCAGCTGGGGTGGGGGTGTCAGCTGTGGGTGCAATCCTGGACCCAGAGGACAGGCAATCCACCTCCACTGGACACCGTGGGCTGGATCAACAGCAGGTCAGCACCGCTGTCCATCCAGATGCCGGTGGTGCGGTTGCAGACGAGGTCCTGGCTGTGTTTCAGCATGACGCCAGGCATGGTGTCCTGTGTGCTGATACACAGATTGGGGCAGGGTTCACTTCCGATGATGATGACACCTACATCCCAGAGAGCGATGTCGTGGCTGCAGGGGAGACACACATACCACACACCCGACACGGCAGTGCAGACAGTGACCCAGTGGTGGTTTCCTGCACATTGGCCACTGTGGCCGGCATAGCCAAGGCTGCCACTGGTGCAGCTATGGCTGGTGGTGGTACTGTTGGCGGTGCAGCCGTGCTGGTATTACCCTGCACACAGCAGCTGGAGGGGTGGCAGCAGCGGCTGGACAGTGTTTAGGAGGGGCCTGAGGCAGTGCCCGCCTTTGGTGCACCACATGGTCTCCAGCCTCAAGATGGGTCCGCTGTGCTGTGCCCTCCTTTGTGGGGTGCTGGGCCGCAGGGTTGGGATACACCCGTGGGTTGGCACAGTGCCCCTGCACCCCAGGGTGCCAACCCCTTGGATGAGCACTCCCATCTGCTCCAGGCCTCTGTTGAGCAGCAGGTGCTGGTTGCAGCAGGGGTCCGTGCACTCCAAGCAGAGCTGTGCCAGGCAGCAGAGCGGCGGGACAGGGACTTGGCCCTGCTCTTGGCTGAGAACGCTCGTATGTGGGTGGACATGGCTGCAGCCATGGATCAGTTGACCACTGCAGTTATGGCCTGACTGGCACTGCTGGCCACCATGGTGCATCGCCATCCACCGCTCACACCATGGAGCGCATTCTCCACCCCTCGGGCCCAGTGTCGTACGACCCCCATGGTGTCGACGCCGGGGTCAGCTGTTAGCATTCCCAGCACGCCTGGTGTGGGCATGTTCGGGGGCCTGCAGACACCTGCACGGACCTGGTCATGGTCCTGTAGTGTCACCCCTGGAGGTTCATCTGTCACATCCCCTGTGGCGGACGCTCAGCCTGTGACCACTGTATGTTCACGGCAGGGCCGTCCACATGTCCATGGTGGCCGTACTACTGTGTGGTGGTCCAGACTCACCCACCTCTGTGTCTGCCGTATGCTGTTGCCCTGTGTGCACATTGGTGTGGCGTGTGCATGTCTGTCCCATGGCCATGGCATCCATGGTTGATGCCGCACATGGCCCATGTGCCTACCCGCACGGCTGCTGGCTGCTGAGGCATGTGCATGATGATGCCAGCACTGTGCTGCTTGCCACTGTACAGCGCCACTCGGCATCTGACACACGCCCGGTGCCCGCGTCTGGGTGGGGGCATGATGGGTCCTGTGTGCATGTGTACATGCGCAGGTGTGTGTGGGTGTGTGTGTGTGGTGTGCGGGCATGTGCTGCATTCTGCGTCAGTGTCTGTTCCCCACGCCTGTTCATGGCCCCCTTCCACTGACCCTGGCACTGTGCATGCCCATGCCTGCCTGTACACTGTGACCCGGGGGCTGGCCCTGCCTGTGGCCATGTACACCTACTTGCATGCTCCATAATGCTCCTCAGCCATTGTGTCCCTTTGCTGCTGGGCCATCCTTGTCAGCCAGGGATCCCTTCACCCCGGGGTTCTGCCCACCACCACCACCAGGCCTAGTGGCCATGTCGTCCCCACTGCTGTCCCCCTCTTCGACCTTGACAGCTGTCCCATGGTTGGTGGCCATGTTGTGTAGTATACAGCAGGCCAGGAATAGGCCACAGACCTTTGAGGAGCTGTACTGTAGGGCACCACCAGACCTGTCCAGGCAATGGAATCTAGCCTTCAGCAGCCCAAACACCCACTCAATGATGTTCTGTGTGCTGGCATGTGCCTCATTGTACTGCTCCTGTGCTGGGGTCATCGGGCGCCGGTTTGGGTGAGCAGCCAAGGCCAGAGTGGGTAGCCACTGTCACCTGTGTGGAAAGATCTCTGATTAGCATGGTGGCCTGTGTCAATGCACCCCCCCACCATCCTGGCCACACCCCCTGGCACCCATGCCCTGCCATCCACACACCCTGCCCTGCTGTACCTGGCATACTGCATCCACAGCATACTCACCAACTAGGTGGTCAGTGGGGATGTCCCCATTCTCAAACCTGTGGCACAGTGCTGACAGGTGCCAGATAAAGGCATCGTGTGCTCCTCCAGGGTGTGTGGTTCAGACATTGATCATGCACCCCTGGCATCGCACACCACCTGGCAGTTGACACTGGGGTAGCCCTTCCTGTTTATGTAGGCTACCCCCCTCCGGGCCAGGTGGTGCACGGATGCCTACATGGGTGCAGTTAATGGCCCCTAGCACACCAGGCAACTGTGCCACCCTGTGGAACTCCTGCATGTTTGCTGTACACTCTGCCTATGTGCTGGGGAAATGGATGTACTCTGCAGCATGTGGCAGCAGTGTGCTGAGGAATTGTGTAAGGATCCATGATACAACTGACTGGGTTATGCCTGTGGTGTCCCCTGTTGGTCTCTCAAAGGTACCTGTGGTGAGCAGGCATATGACGACCATGACCTTTGTCTCCACCAACAAGGCATGGCTCCGTCTTGTGGGTGCCTGCACCTCCTCACTGCACAGCTCACAGAGCCGCCTCAGAATGGCCCAATTCAGGTGGTACTGGCCCACGATCTCTGTGTCACTATACTGTTTGAAGTTGATGCGGGCATGGTACCACTTGTTCTGGGCATACCGCCGACTGGCCCTTCCACGGCCACGCTGGTCTGTGAGCTGCCTCCTCACACCCCTCATTACTGCCTCCGTCTGGAATATGGCACTGGCCATGTCCTGGGTTATACATCCTCCCCCCTGGGTAGCACTCTCCTCTGGTCCCCCTGGCTGTGGACTGCTGTCTGTGCCTCTGCACTGGACACACCCCTGTTTGTGGCCACCTAGCCTACAGTCTGTGGCCTCCACCTCCCACCTCTCTGTGGCCCTGTGCAGCCCCTCCTGTGCTGGGTGTCACTGGCACTCGCTGCATGAGGTCTTGCTCCCTGTTCCACGACCACACACACACACACACACTCTCACTCCCCCAGACTCTGGCTCTTTCAGGCTCCCTGGTCCCCACTCTGTGCCTTTACCATCCTGTCTCTCACTCTGTGGCTCCCCTTTGGCTGTTCTGCCTGCCCCCTCGCTCTCCCACTGTCTGGCTCCCATGTGGCGCAAGCGTCATTCCCTCGCTTGCTCCCTCTTTTAATGGGCTCAAGTCTGTTCCGTGCAAGTCCCATGTGCTCCATGCTTGCATCATTCACCTGCCATTGAATATCGCTCTGCGCCGCATATTCATGGCTACGCCCCCTGAACTTGCACTTGCATTCATTACCACTGAGCATTGGCACATTGGAGAGTGTGCAGCACATCTGCTGCTGCTGAATATCGCTTTTCTGGTGCATTGGCGTAGTTGCGCTGGCACATCACTGTTGCGCATTGCGCAACAGCTCTGAATATCCCGCCCCAGGTGTTTATTGTGTATCTGCGCTGTATGCTGTCTTGAACTCCCCTGTTATAATATGCAGGTTTTGTCTGTAACTCTCCTGGGTCGTGCCTGAAAATAGACAATGTTGTTGTTTAGTGCACTTACCCGGTTAACAAAAACGGAATAAATAAATAAATATGGAGGGATAACTAAACTGAAAAGTTACAATAAAGCAAATTATAAACAGATGAGAGATTTCCTTGAGTCCTGGGACTGGAAACAAGTCCTACAGTGGATGAATCTTAATGAAATGTCTAATAAAATAAGAATCTAAGATTGAATATTGTAGCAGGGAATTTGTACCAGAAATAAAAAAAAATATAATTCACACAGCGGAATACCTAAGTGGTTCAGTGGCAGAATTAAGAAAAACATAAGAAAAAAAGGAAAGCATACAGGAAATTCAAACAACATCCCTTGGCTGGAAAATGGGAGAGATACAGAAAATTAACATGAGACTATAAGAAAGAAAACAAGCATTTGTCAATGCCGAAAGTTCGCTTGCAAGGATTTGCAGTGGTGTTTGGCATGTATGGTGCTTTACCCTAATGCCCTGTGCGATTGCTGGTATTTGCACAATAAATTGTCAGCATGACCTTTTTGTTACCCCCATTGTGCGCTACATAGGCGGAAACACGTTTTGGGCAGGATGTGAAAAATTACAGCTGTACTGCTCATAAGGAAGTGTGGTAAAATGGCAATGTTGAAAATCTGGAGTGGAAATACTGAAAATTCACAAACCTAGGAGTGTGCGTGGGAACTGTGCAATGCACACTCGTAAAACAGTCATTGTTAGAAATTTTTTCACCAAATTGTCAACATTGGCATTTTAAAACCTCCGCTAATGAACAGTGTCACTGTGATTGTCTTACTATGTGCCATACATTGATTTTTGCACACCGACTGTGCCATTGTACACTACATGGGCGGAAACATGTTTTGGGCAGATGTGAAAAATGACGGCTGTAGTGCTCATAAGGAGTGTGGTAAAATGGCAATGTTGAAAATCTGGAGTGAAAATATTGAAAATTCGCAAACTTACGAGCGTGCATAGGAACTGCACAACGCACACTCGTAAAACAGTTATTTTAAGGAATTTGTTCACCAAATTTTCAACATAGCCATTTTAAGATCTCTGCTCATGAACAGTGAATCTGTGATTTTCTTAATGTGTCCCATACACTGAGTTCGCACACCGACTGTGCCATTGTGCGCTACATGGGTGGAAACACGTTTAGGGCAAGATGTGAAAAATGACAGCTGCAGTGCTCATAAGGAGGTGTGGTAAAATGGCAATATTGAAAATGTGGAGTGAAAATATTGAAAATTCGCAAACTTATAAGCGTGCATAGGAACTAAACAATGAACACTCGTAAAACAGGCATTTCTAGGAATTTTGACACCAAATTTTCAACACAGCCATTTTAAGACCTCTGCTCTTGAACAGTGTCACTGTGATTTTCTTAATGTGTCCCATACATTAAGTTCGCACACGGACTGCGCCATTGTGAGCTACATGGGCAGAAACACATTTTGGGCAGGATGTGAAAAATGACAGCTATACTGCTCATGAAGAGGTGTGATAAAATAGCAATGGTGAAAATCTGGAGTGAAAATATTGAAAATTCACAAACTTACGAGCGTGCATAGGAACTGCGCAATGCACACTCGTAAAACAGTCATTTGTAGGAAGTTTTTAACCAAATTTTCAACACCGCCATTTTAAGACCTCTGCTCATGATCAATATCACTGTGATTTTCTTAACGTGTCCCATACATTGATTTCGGACACCGACTGCGCCATTATGCGCTTCTGAGGAAACACATTTGGGCAGGATGTGAAAATGACAGCTGTACTGCTCATGAGGTGTGGTAAAATGCCAATGTTGAAAAATCTGGAGTGAAATATTGAAAATTCGCAAACCTCTGACGTGCGTGGGAACTGTGCAGCATAAGCTAGTAAAACAGTCATTTTAGAATTTTTCACCAAATTTTCAACATTGCCATTTTAAAACCTCTGCTAATGAACAGTGTCACTGTGATTTTCTTACTGTGTCCCATACATTGATTTAGCACCAACTGGCCATTGTGCACTACATGGGCGGAAAAGCGTTTGGGCAGGATGTGAAAAATGACAGCTGTACTGCTCATAAGGAGGTGTGGTAAAATGGCAATGTTGAAAATCTGGAGTGAAATATTGAAATTCGCAAACTTATGAGCATGCGTAGGAACTGCATAGCGCGAACTCGTAAAACAGTCATTTTAGAATTTTTCACCAAATTTTCAGCACAGCCATTTTAGACCTCTGCTCATGATCAGTGTCACTGTGGTTTCTTAATGTCCATACATTGAGTTCACACACCATGCACCATTGTGCGCTACATGAGCAGAAACACATTTTGGCAGGATGTAAAAATGACAGCTGCACTGCTCATGAGGAGATGTGGTAAAATGGCAATGTTGAAAATCTGGAGTGCAAATATTGAAAATTAGAAAAGCGTCTGACGTGCATAGGAACTGCGCAATGCAGACTCGTAAACAGTCATTTTAATTTTTTCACCAAATTTTCAACATTGGCATTTTAAGACCTCTGCTCATGAACAGTATCACTGTGATTTTCTTAATGTGTTCCATACATTGATTTTCAAACACCGACTCCCATTGTGCGCTACATGAGCAGAAACACATTTTGGGTGAGATGTGAAAAATGACAGCTGTACAACTCATAAGAAGGTGTGATAAAATGGCAATGTTGAAAATCTGGAGTGAAAATATTGAAAATTAAGCATAGCGTCTGGCGTGCATAGGAACTGCGCAATGCAGACTCGTAAAACAGTTATTTTCTGAATTTTCACCAAATTTTCAACATTGGCATTTTAAGACCTCTGCTCATGAACAGTGTCACTGTGATTTTCTTAATATGTTCCATACATTGATTTACATTACGACTGCGCCATTGTCTCTGAGCGAAACACATTTTGGGCAGGATGTGAAAATGACAGCTGTACTGCTCATGAGGAGTGTGGTAAAATGCCAATGTTGAAAATCTGGGTGGAAATAGTGAAAATTAGTGAACTACGAGCCTCCGTGGGAACTGTAGCCTTGCCTTCGTGCAACAGTCAATTTTGGAATTTTACCAAATTTCAACATGGAGTTTTAGGACCTTCTCATGAATGATGTCACTGTCATGGCATCATTCAAGCCCAAGTGATTTCACGCAGTGACTGCAAAATCACCGCCGGACGAATAACGCCATGACAGTGACATCATTCATGAGAAGGGTCCCAAAACTCCATGTTGAAATCTGGTGCAAAATTCCAAAATATGTCTGAGATATCTAATAAAGTTGAAACCCCCTATCTAGCTTCCATTATACAGCTTACCAGCATTTCCTCAGTTAGGTAATTACGCCTTTGAAGAGTGCAGACGTGTTCCCGGTCCACCGAAGATCATCACGCCAGAGTCCGGAGGTAAGTATGGGGTGAGAGGGGTGTGGGGAGGCTGGGTGCACAGTGGGTGGGTGCAGGTTGTGGAAAGGGGGCCGGGGAGACGCGCCGTGGGACCGTTTTTATTTTGCAGGTTTTAAAAACAAAAAATGATGACGTCGGACGTTTGCCACCCTGGGGTGGGCTCCCAGCATGGCAGAAGATGGCTGTGTGGGGTGAGGCAGGCGAAGTTGGGCACCCCGTCGGCAAACTATGCAGGGTGGGCGAGGAGCTGACGAGGATTGGGCACCCGCCGGCCAAAAAAAGAGAACATTTGCCACACTGGGGTGGGCTCCCAGCATGGCAGCAGGATGGCTTAGGGGCCGTGGAGCCGATGGGATTAGGCACCCCGTTGGCAAACAACGTTTTCCATGCTGGGGTGGGCTCCCAGTGTGGCGCAAAGCTTTGGGGGAGGCGAGTGGCGAGGGGGACGGCATGATGGCGGTGCTCAGTATGGCCGCGGTGCTTTTCTTTGAAGCAGAGGAACACCGCTGTCATACAGAGCCCCTGCACCCAGGACCGCCATGCCTGCTCAAGGGAGCAGTGCATTGGATGGGAGAGGCACACCCCCAAAGTGTGCTACTCTCCCAAAACGTTCCTTGCACATGCGCACAAGTGAACGTAAAAAGCAAAAGCAGAAAATGAAATATAAATGGCTACAGCAACATTGAACAATAAAAATAAATTTTTAGTTACATTGGGAGTCTAAGGGGAGGACAAAACACAGTGGGACAAATTAAAGAGAGAGACACAATAATAACTAATGAAAGGCAAATGGTGGATACTTTTAACAAGTTCTTTGTTAGTGACTTTAAACCAAAAGGGTATAATTGCGATTCAGTGGACACTAACCAGGAAGGGGCAGAAAATATCAGAGTAATCTCCATAGATGAAGTCTATCAAAAATTAGAGCAGTTGAAAGTAAACAAATCTCCGGGTCCTGATAGTGTGCACCCAAGGTTCTTGAGAGAGCTTACAAAAGAACTGGCAGGGCCTATTTGCAAGTTATTCAATAAATCACTTATAAATGGTAAAACTGTGGCAGATTGGAGAAGGGCTAACCTAATGCCTATCCACAAAAAGGTGATAGAAATAATGTCCAAAATTTCAGACCAAATAGCCTGACCTCTGTGTTGGGCAAGATAATGGAGAGATTCATTAGGGACATTATTCAGCAACACATAGAGGAGATGGGTTTAACTGACATTATGCAGCATGGGTTTAGCCAGGGCAGATCCTGTTTAATGAATCTGTTGCATTTTTTTGAGACAGTGAGTGGTGCAATGGACATGTGACTGCCAGTGGATATCCTCTTTCTAGATTATTCAAAGGCATTTGCTTCTGTCCCACATCAAGAGCTAATTAAGCAGTTAATACAACAGGAATTCCATCCCTGCATTATATCATGAGTGCAGTCATTGCTGGGAGATAGGCACCAGAGACTATCCATTAGAGGCCACAGTTCTAAATGGATGGGTGTGACGAGTGGTGTACCACAGGGGTCAGTGTTGGGGTCAGTATTATTTAATATCTTGATCTCAACCATGCAGACCTCAAAAAAGCCATGGATATGCAAATATGCAGATGATGCTAAGATTGTAGCCATAATTAATCATGCAGAAGCAGCTGAAGAATTCAAACAGGAATTAGATCATCTAAGTGTGTGGGCAAATAATCATGGTCTCATCTTTAATACAGAAAAGTGCAAGGTAATGCACTTAGGACCCAACAGCATCATTACCCAATGTACCTTAAAGAGCAGCTGACGCCTTTGAAAAACTTTGGAAAACATAATAGCTGGACACAATTCAGCTTGTATCGTGCATATTGTCTATAGATTTTGCCTCTTCATTATTTATTACTGAAAAAATTCCCACAAAAACAGGATCTTTATCCCTTATAGCTCATCTGCCTCTATAACATCTCCCTACTTATCATAATGATCTGTTCTGACATCACAGTCTGTTGCTATGTGAATAACTGTGATGTCACAAGCACAGTATTATGACATCAGGTTGAGAAGAAGCAATAGGAGCTGATGAACCCTCAGGGAACAACTCTTCTGTTGTCATGCATCTTACCTCAGTAATAAATAATGAAGATAGGAAATACACAGTCAATGAGACATATAAGCTGCTTTGTGTCCAAATATTATATTCTTCAAAGTTCTTCTTTTGGCATGGTGGCTCTTTAAATAATACAACTTTAGCTTCTACAGTATTGGAAAAGGACTTGGGGGTATATATCTCAAACAACTTGACATTTGATGATCATGTCAGAGAGATGGTTAAGAAAAGACATAAGATGCTGGGATGCATACTATGAGGTGTTAGAAGTAGAAGGAGGGAGGTGCTGGCACCATTTTACGCAGCACAGGTTAGACCGCACATGGAATATTGTGCACCTGTCATATCTGTGTACAATCTAGGAAGCATTAAACTAATGGAAGTGGCTCAGAGGAAGATGACCAAAAACGTTTGTGGACTTAAAAAACAACATATAAACATAGACTGCATACATTGGACTTGTATTCAGTTACATATAGAAAGCTGAGGGGGGATCTATGCTATGTGTACAAAGCATTTAATGACAGACACTTATGGGCAACATCTGGACTGTGCAAAAATGAGAGTAGTAAAGAAACAAGAGCCCATGGAATGCAACTGAGGGGTGAGATTTGCAAATCAAATAAAAGAGCTCAGTGGTTTAGCCAAAGGATGGTCAGAACCTGGAACTTGTTGCCGGAGAGAGTAGTAAATAGTAAAACAATGACTCAATTTAAAATAGAGCTAGACAATTATATGGACAAAGATAGAGTAACACACTTCCACTGATATGTGGCAAGTCAGCAAGGGCTAAACGCGTAGAAGACTTGAAACCTACTATGAAACTATGAAACCGGCTGATGTGGATTACATTAAATGCCTTGGCATTGTTTCATATGTTCCAACTAACTGCATGTTATCACTTAAATAAGCAATGGTAATGTGGTGTGACCTGTTTCGACTGATGAGTTTACAGGATTTTCATGTCTATTTTGTAAAGCCACAAATGGTGTGGATGGGCTAGACATGTAAAGCTTTTATATTTTCTCACTATATGTGCAACACCCTTCCCCCCCATACACACACCTTTCCTACCTTGGGGGTCAAGAGTCCCCATAGAAGATTTTTTAGATAATTGTTTTAGACCACTATGGCATTTTGCATTTTTTTTATTTTACAGTTTGTGTAAATAAATGGCAAACAAGCTGTCTGATTTGAAAATCTGGATCAAATTTGCAGCTCCCAGGCAGCAGAGGCTTTGCAAGATTATGCTGCAAGATGGGCCCTTAGTTTGCAAGAGGTTGCTAACATGCAGCAGGTTATCATCAGCTGTGCTTAAAGATCAATGACAACCATTGTACACATTGTTTAAAAAAGCCTGAATTCAAGTCCCTGTGTCATGAGTAGTATTTCCTGAAAATGTCATGCTCTTTGGTTTTGCTGTTTTCTTTTTATCAGCATTTGTTAACTTGTTCTGCACTAACTGGAAAGAGACAGGCTGTTTTTGTCCTTCTGACTGAGCCTTGGAGAGTGATGACATCATATTGGACTAAGCTACTGCTTGACTGAAGAGCTGTAAACTTCCTAATTAGATCAGTCTGTAGACTTAATTATTTTGCTGTCCAGGGTTTTTACCAACTCAATCTCGGGTATGTGCTCAGATGAATTAGATGAAAATCTATCATTTTGTTCTTATAAAAAGCTGGTCATTTGCATTTCAGTGCTGAATTGAAGTGGTATGCATTTGAGAAATCAGCTTGTCTGTATCACAGCTGTTAGTTCTGTCCCATCAAAACGTTGTGTTTTGTTTTCTAGCTATTCAACACAGGGTTGTTTATTTAGTGGATATAAAATACATCTAAAGTTTGTTAATTCATAGAAGTAGTTTGTCTTTGATGTAGCCTCAATAAAAAGGTTCATGTAAAAACAATGATTTTCCTCTCAGATTGACAAACAGGTGTCTGCCACACTCTGCTGTTTCAGGTACATGTACTATATGAACTCACAAATGTCTGTCCATTGATGGTTTCTATGTAAAAATACATAATGTATAACCAGAAACAGTATTGAGCATCCTGATGCCCACTGTCTCCTGTGCCATAGTTGAGGCAGCTGCACTCTGCTGCCACGTCCCCTGCTCCACAAGCCCCCTGTCTCTTGCCCCACATTTGAGGCTGCTTCACCCTGCTGCCCACTATCTTCTTGCACACGATTGGGGTTGCTGCACCCTTTTGCCCCATCATCTTTCTAAACAGTCAGGGCTGCTGCATCATGCGCACCCAATCCCACTGTCAGGGATGCTGTACCCTGATGCCCCCCTGTGTCCTGCCCAACAGTCAAGACTTCTGCATCATCCTGTCCACAGTCCCCTGCCACCATAGCCAGGGCTGCTGCACCATGCTCCTGCCTACTTAAGCATGGCTGCTGTGGCCTACTGTACCCTAGATCCTCTTCCCTCCACAGTTGGATCTGCTGCACCATGCTGCCACTTGCCACAACAGTTATAGCATTTGCTGCACCCTGTCCTTTACCTCCAAAGTTGTGTCAGTTCCAACCAGGTGTGGCTTCTGCACCTTGCCCCACAGTTTTGGCTGATTTACCCTAATGCCTCCCTTGTCTTCTGGCCAAACAGTCGGGACTTCTGCACCTTACTGCCTTCTGTTCTTTACCCTCATACCACAAGATGAAAGTACTTTTATGTTTTTTCCTTTGGGTGGTGCAGCAAAAAAATCTGACTTTGGTGGCGGGGACAGCATGATGCAGCAACACTAACTGTGGAGTCATAGGGCAGTGGAGGCATGAGGCTGTAGGGTGCAGCAGGATACAGCAGCCCTGACTGTGTAGACAGGAATAGGGTGCAGCAGCTCTGGTTATGGTGGCAGGGGACAGACTACAGCATGGTGCAGAAGCCTTGATTGTGGGGCAGGACATGGGGAGGCATTAGGGTACAGCAGCCCAGACTGTGAGACAGGATGCACATAGTGCAGCAGCCCTGCCCATTTGGGAAAATGGAAGTAGGTAGTAGGATGCAATAAAGGCCCACCTCTGGTGGCATGGGCAGCATGGTGCAGCAACCCCAAATGTAGAGGCAGGGGACATGGAACTCTAGGGCATAACAGAGCACAGCAGCCCTGACTGTGGGGGGGTACTAAGTGCATAAGGGTGCAGCAACCAAAACTGTTCAGGCAGGGGCAGCAGGATGCAGTGGCCTTGATTGTTCAGGCAGGAGATGGGGGAAACAGGTTGCAGCAGCCCTGACTATGGGAGAAGAGAATGGGCAGCAGGGTGCAACAGCCTCAAATGTGGGGCAGGAGATGGAGTAAGTGTGGGGCAGGTGACAGGGGGCAGCAGAGTGCAGCTGCTTCAACTGTAGGCAGGAGATAGGGGCATCGGGATGCCATATAATGTTTCTAGTTATGCATATACGTGAGGTATTTTCACACAGAAACCATCAAAGAACTGAAATTTGTGAGTTCATATAGTATATGTGCCTGAAATAGTAGAGTGTGGCAGGCACCTGTTTTTAAATCTGAGAGGAAAGCAATTGTTCTTACATGAACTGATTTATTGAGGCTACATCAATGACAAACTACTTGTATGAATTAACAAACATTAGATTTATTTATATCTATTAAATAAACAACCCAGTGTAATATAGCTAGAAAAAGCACAGCGTTTTGATGGGACAGAACTCACAGCTGTGATACAGATAAACTGATTTCTCAAATGCATACCACTTCAATTCAGCACTGAAACTCAAATGATTAGCTTTTTAGCAGAACAAAATAATACATTTTCAGCTAATTCATTTGAACACATACTACAGACTGAGTTAGTAAAACCTTGGACAGCAAACAATTAATTATACAGACTGCTTTAATCAGGAAGTTTACAGCTCTTCAGTCAAGCAGGAACTTGCACTGCTGCAGCAGTAGCTTAGTCCAATATGATGTCATCACTCTCCAAGACTCAGTCAGAAGGACAAAAACAGCCTGACTGATTCCAATTAGTGCAGAACAAGTTAACAAATACTAATTTAAAGAAAACCACAAAACCAAATAGCATGACAGTTTCAGGAAACACTACTCATGACACAGGGACTTGAATTCAGGCTTTTTTTAACAATGTGTAAAAATGGTTGGCATTGATCTTTAACAGAGGTGAGCAGCACATAGCCTGGAAGGCTAGTGGGTTTAGTTGTGACTATGCAGACTTAGAATTTTTTGCATCTGAATATTAATTGTATTCCATAAATGTACTCAGTAATGGCCATTTATGGGACTTCTCAGACTTATGTTTTCTACCAGATATTGCATGGGAGACATAAGTCTCATAAATACAGGTACTTAATGTTAACCAATTCCTGAGTGCTGAAGTGGAATTGAAGCCAATAGTAAGAAAACAGTGCTGTAGTCCCTCAAGTCACGAGCATTTTTAGCACAATATTTTTTTGCTTTTAAGAAAATAGTTTTTATGCTTCTCAGGGGGTGCTAGGCTTTGGTGAAAGGTAGACTTGACTGGATACTCAATCAACCTTTCTGGATACACCCAGATTTCAAAATATTGGGCAGCAGCCGGCAATATGGCTATTGCGGGCTTCACATCAAGGTAATGACACTTTTTATTTCTGGAGTGGATACTCACTATTATCTAACCTATCCAGGAGAACTGCACCCAGATAATGGCCTAATAGTCCCAGATAGTTCTGGATCATTCTGTATTGTTCATCAGGATAATGATCTCTAGGATACTTCATTATTCCTTCTGTACAAACAAATGTTTATAGTCTTGGATAGTTCATTGGGATAATGACCTCCAGAATATTTCATTACCCCTTCTGTGCAAGCAAACGTGTACTTAACACCGCAATTATACTGGGTATCTGATCATTCTAGGGTTGATAGTGACCTGGATAAGGATAATAAATTCTAGATATATAGGAAATACACAATAATGTGACTCAAAATATGCAACGTATCTCAAAGTATGAGGGGGCAAAACCATAACTCATGAGTGGCAAAGTCACGTGTGAGTTATGAAAGTCTTGTTCCCTCACAAATAGAAAAAATATGTATTTTAAGTTAAGACATTGTGTATCTGATTTATACAACATCAATTTAACAGTTATAACTTTTTAAATCACTTTTTTTGTGTGAATATTTTATTATTGTTCTATGATTTGAACTACTTGCTTCAGTGCTGCACAGACCTATTATGATGTCATCAACTTCATGATTGCTGCTCTCTGATTGGTTCTGTACTGAGCAAAGGCCAAGGAAAGTGATTGTGACATATCTTACCTCAAGATAAATATTTATCTGGAGGTTAGATACAGTGATAAATTAATTTATGAAGGAAAATTGACAAATCTATCTGAAACTTTGCACTGGAGTGAATCTACCCAAAATAAGGATAACCACTTGATATCCAGCAATGAGTGATTGGCATAGATAATGCACACCATCTGCTCATCTCTAGTGGAAGGCCTTATTGTTCTGTATCATGCTAGGCAGTAACCGACAGTTAACAGTTAACTAAACTCAGTGACCTCCCCTGTAGCTGAAGCACAAATATTAAATGTTGACAGAGAAGATGGTTCAGGCAATAGAAACATAAAGCAATGTTCACAATTCTCCACACTGGCCACATATATTTTGGAATAGCCCACTGGCAATCATTTGCTTTACCTGAAGTCTGGAGCAAGCTCAGCACTGTCTTCCCCTGGTAGCATTTACTGCTGATCAAGGATCACCACACTCAGGAAAATAAAATGTCAAAAAGTCATTAGGCATTAGAAAGTTGTTTGCTACAATGCCAAGCACTCCGGATGTCACAAACAGAGTTGACCATAGGACTACTGAGCAAGAAGAAAAATTGTTTTTTTTTTACTGTGATTATTGAACGATAGGCTATACTGCATATAGAAATCATGACTATGCTGTGTCCTTTGGTATTATTTCCTATACTACTTATGCCACCTTCTCATGTGTCGCTATCATTTGAGGCCCCTAATGGGGATAGGATGAGCCCATTGATCTTGGTGCATGGAGGCATGATAGCAACATGCCATTAGTTTCAGTCTCCTAGCAGCATCCACTCACGTTATGTGGGCTTTCTTCCTTGGGCATTGCCCACCCCAGAAACTGACTTCAGGCATTTTTCACTGCCTGTTCTGCATGAATAGCCACAGGCCCCTTTCCAATTATCCCCTTCTTAAAAGCCAGCCTCAGCCAAAGGCCCTTTCAAGTGTGATCCCAGAGTGCCACACAGGCTTTCAGGGCATTGTTGTTCAGATGAGGGCCCTGCGCAGGAAAGTGGGCTCTGAAGAGAAAGCACAATGAGGGGTGATTGAGGCTTCATGCAGTCCCCAGATGCCGGCCTGTTTATTAATTTACAAAACTCATGTCACTGTCTTTAGAGAGAGGAGACTGAGTGAAAAAGACCTTTTTTTGCAATGTCGAGCTCCTTGTGGTGTATTAATGAAATGCTAGTATCCTATTTAACTGATTCTAGAGAACTAAGACAGTTAATGATGGCTCAAGACGAATGCTGAATATTAACACATCTTTAACTAAACTTTAAAAATGAAATCAGGGGCAGTACTGCCATGAAACATGGATTAAAATTCTGATTTATATATCTGTCAGTCTTGAGATGTACTCTCATTGATAGCTGCATTTGAGAAACATGTATATTTAGAACTTTGTTGTAGAAACAAACCACTGCAGCATGGTCAGACAACGTGGTACAATAGATCCAAGAATTATCACAGGAGTCTCTTGTCTAAAGGATTTAGAACAAATTCACTGTAAACCAAGATTCTTCTGTCAAGGCCATTGTCACATCAGCATCAATGCCCTCTATACATTCAATTCACAAACATTATGTTGTGGGGAGCCTGAATTCTGGTTCATTAATGATGCTCACTAAGAGGCAAATCACAACCCTGTGCAAGTTCATAATACCAAAAGTAACTGGGACTGGCATTGTGTTTGTATGTGGCAAAGAACATTTTCCCAGTTCCAAAAGAGCACTGGAAACATATTACTACTTGTAAAGTATGTCTGTTAAGAAGATGATTTTCTTGCCCACCTGATGGTTTCTTGTATGGCAGTAGTCAGTGTCAGTGGCTCAGCAGGTTGCACACTCACCTCTGAGGCTGGAAGAGCAGAAGGTTGTGGGTTCAAGCCCCGAGCCAGGCACTTTGGGTAAAATCCCTGTACTGGCACTGTAGTGCATCATGAGGGGGATGCTGCACTCTTGAGGTACTGTCTTTCAGATGATATGTTAAACCAAGGTCTTGTCTGCCTGTGCTGGTGGTTGTTCAGGTTGACGTTAAAGATCCCAAGACACTTCTCAAAATTTTGTAGGGGAATTTCACCGGTGTCCTGGCCAAATTTCCCCTATTCAGTAAAAATACCACCATCATCTTAATCTGGTTCAATTTCAGTTGGTTACCATCGGTATTCTCCCCACCCCCCCGGCTGAAAATAGGCAGAATTGCCTAGCCCTCCTTTTCAGGTCAACAAAAATGAAATAAACAAATAAATAAATGGCCACACCAACAACTAGGATTGGGAAGTGAGTTCTGGAAGCTGGAAGTTGGGGGGGGTCTTCACTCCTCTACCTTGGGAAAGGAGGGTTGCATCATGATTCAACACTGCAGCAACCCCTGGTGGAAAGGCAGTGAGCTTGCTCCCCTGCAGAGGAGTTTGCTTCATGACTTGAGGCTGCTGTTAGGTAGTTATGTGACACCAGCAGAGGGTCATGGGTCAGAGTGGGAGCAAATCTTCAATGCTGGTTGGTTGCACCCTTGTGACCCACTGCATGGTGATCCCCACTTGGAGAGATAGCAGGGGTAGCAGCATATGGGGCTTGATGGTTGCCTGGATCCAGAAGGTAGAACCTTGAACATAAAGACTGAGAGAACAAGCTTGTGGGATAAAAAGTAAGACTGATTTTCCTTTCTTGTTTCCTCTTTCAGTGAATTTGCTCAGGACCGCCTAGAAACAATGAAGCTCCTCAAATGGAGTGAGGTCCTGCTTCAACCTGTTTTACACCTGAGGGGAGTGTCGCTCAGGGAGCATAAGAGATTTCTACAAGGTCATATACTGTACCATTGGCTGTTTTAGGATTTGAACCTGGGATCTCTTTGTTCATAGCTTAATGCTCTTATTGACAAGCAACACTCTCTCCCTAATCTATGACTTTTTTAATTTATGCCTTTTTTAATTTGTCGATCACCTGCATTTTCTAAAGTGCCTTATCCCAAAAGCTCAAAGCACTGTACATAATAATACAAATTAAAAGAACAAAAAACAAACTCTGCATATGCAGTAAGCATTAAAATGTCTGTACATAAAGCACTAAACATTTTTATAAAGGCCAATAAGGGCTTTAAAGCATTCTGAAAAATTATGCAGAAATTATATTTTTACTTTGGTTCATTATCGTCATCAAATAAGTTCAAGTGAAAGTAAATGAGCATGATAAAACCACTGAGTACACACTGATTTACAGTGGCATCTGTAATGGGTAGAAAAACTGGGTTATCATTAGCAACAGTTGGAATCTCTTAATAATATCTCATTCTATCTTGGGCAGCCATTTTTGGGTAGGGTTAAGCAATGGATGGTTCCTACACCATATGGTGCTACTGGGAAGAATGGAATGCAAATGAAAGAAAAAATTACTCACCTTAGTAATGTTGTTTCTTCTAATGGAGTCTTGCTATATTATGACAATTGCAGTATGACCGCAGGTTAGAACTGCTCCGGAGGTGAAATAGTTAACTTTCCATGCAGGCATGGAACTTAGAGCACGAGCTCGGTTGAAAACTCTGTCTGTTGTGCTTCAAACGCAAACTGTCAGATCTTTACGAGCTAAAACTCACTAAGGTTTTGTGTGGAAACTGTAAACCTACACTAGCCAACTGGCTACTAACATAAACACTCATTTTTGGCCTAAAAGAAAGACTCAAGTCAGGAGACCCAAAAATGCAAAAACACAACACCAATTCACCCAAAAAGGTAGGTGAAAAACAACAAGGTGGGCATCAAAAAAAAGTGCCAACCCTGTACTGCCCACCCACATTCCCAAAACAGAGGTTCTGAGAGGGGCAGGCAGGAAGGGAGGTCATGATATAGCAAGACTCCATTAGAAGAAACAACATTACTAAGGTGAGTAATTTTTTCTTAAACAACATGAAGTCTTGCTATATTATGACAGTGCAAACTACACAGCAGTACCCCCATGGAGAAGGGACAGAACCTACCTAGGAAAATAGGCTCTGAAGCAGCTGTGACCCGAGATCATCACTCCTAGCCTGGATGTCCAGGAGTAATGCTTGGTAAAAGTGTGAACTGTTTTCCAGGTAGCTGCTGACATATTTCTAGAATAGGAATGTCTCTGGCAGCAGCCAGAGAAGCAGCTGCTACCTCTGGTGAAGTGAGCCCTCAGGCCGAGAGGGACTTTACCCAACTACTCTAGCAGAATTGGATACAAGAGACAATCCACCTGGCAATGGATCTTTTAGTGGCTGGCTTCCCTTTACCAACTTCGCCATAGGTGAGGAACAGTTGAAGGGAGTCAAACCTATGACCCTTGGTACGCTCTATGTAGTAACTAAGGGCTCTCTTCACATCTAGGCTGTGCAGCATCCTCTCCCCAGAGGAGGAGTGGTCAGTGAAGTACACTGGAAGTGAAATAGATTGATTAAGGTGGAAATCTGAAACCACCTTAGGCAGGAACTTTCTGTTAGTCCGAAGGACCACCTTATCTCTGTGAAAAGAAATAAACTCCTGCTCCACTGACAACCTGTAATTCACTTATGCATCTGGCAGAGGTGATGGCTACCAAAAACACAGTTTTCCAAGTCAAGTACTTGAGCTCAGCTGAAGACAATGGCTCAAGGGGGTTGCATAAGCTGAGCAATGCAAACATTAAGATCCCAGGCAGGGCAGGATCCTGAATGGAGGTTGGTGTGAAACAACCCCTTAAAAACTTGGAAAATACAGGATGAGCTGAAAGGGAAGAGGATTTACCTGCTGAAATAAAAGAGACACAGCTGCCAAGTGCACCTTCAGGGTAGCTGGTCTCAGCCCTAAAAATTCAGGTGGACCATATAATCCAGGACTGTGGGTAGATCAGCAGAGACTGGGGAAATATGCTTTCGAGCACCATATGGAAAACCTTTTCCATTTGGAATTGTAAGTAACCCTGGTGGAAGGCTTCCTTGCAGCCTTCAATATATCCATTACACCTTGGGAAGCGTGTAAATCAGCAAACTCTAACTCTTCAAGAACCAAGCCTTGAGATTGAGAGATTTGAGATGGGTACCAGACCCTTCCCTGGGCACAGGTTAACAGATTGTGATTCCTGGGAAGGGACAGGGAGGATGGACTGCTAAGGACAGCAGGAGTGGATGCCAGGGCTCTCTGGCCCAATCCGGAGCTATGAGAATAACTTTGCATGATTGGGATCTGATTTTGACTAGCACTTTGAACAGGAGAGGAAAGGGAGGGAAGGCATAGAGAAACTTCCCCTCCCAACTGAGGGCTAAGGCATCCAGTGGGAGAGAGCCCAACACTGGGGGCCTTCAGAAAAAAAAAGAAAGTTGGTGATTGTCTGGGACTGCAAAAAGATCTATCTATGGGGTGCCCCATCTGGCAAATACTACTCCCAAGACCAGGGGATCCAGTGACCATTCGTGGTGGCCCTGGGAAATCCTGCTGAGAGCATCTGCCAGAACATTGTCCTTGCCTGGGAGGTGAACTGCTGTAAGGGAGGTGTTCAGGGAGTATGCCAGAGACCACAACTTCATCGCTTGATTGCACAAGGCCGTAGACTGAGTGCCCTTGCTTTGTTGATGTACCACATTGTAGTGGTGTTGTCTGTTCTGACCTGAATACTCTTGTTCTGAACAGATTTGGAAAAGCTTGAAGTGCTATAAAACTGCTCTGAGCTCCAACAGGTTGATGTGGAGCAGAGATTCCTGGGAGACCACAGACCCTGGGTGGTGAGGTCACCCATGTGAGCTCCCAACCCAAGAGGGATGCATCTGTAGTAAGGATTAAAGAATGAGACTGAGTGACAAAAGGACCCCTTGTCTCAGGTTGCTCTGATCCTGCCACCACTGTAGGGCTTGGATCAGGGTTCGAGTTACTGGGATCAGCTTGGTAAGAGGATCCTTTCTTTGAGACCAAAAAGCTCTCAAATGGAACTGGATGTCCCTCATCTGAAATTTTGCTCCTTGCACAACTGCTGTGGAAGCAGCCATGTGTCCTAGGAGCTGCAGAAAATGCCTTGATGGCCGAGAGACCTGCAGGGTAAATGAGGAGGCCAGGGAGACTAGGGTCTTTGCCCTGTCCAGGGGGAGGAAGGCCCTGGCTTTCTGTGTGTTCAGTTCTGTGCCTATGAAGGTAAGTAGCTGGACCGGCTCTAGAACTGACTTTGAGAGATTCAGAAGGAAACCTAGAGAGGTAAGCAGTTGCTGCGTTATCTGAAGGTGTAAATTGACCTGGTCTGGGGACTGGCCTACTAAGAGCCAATCGTCCAGGTAAGGAAAGATGGCAATCTTTTGCCTTCTTAGGTAGGCAACTGCTACAGCCAGGCATTTGGTGAATACCCTTGGGGCAGAAATGAGCCTGAAGGGCATTGCTCTGAACTGGTAGTGGCCTGAGGGCAGCTCGAACCTGAGGTACTTTCGATGGGAGCTTCTGATGGGAATATGAAGTAGGCATCCTTGAGGTCCAGGAAGCTAGCCAGTCCCTGGCCTTAGAGAGGTAGGATAATTCCCAGAGTCACCATTTTGAACTTTGGCTTTAAAGGTGCTTGTTTAAATATCTGAGATCCGGGATGGGCCACCATTCTCCTGTCTTTTATGGGGTAAGGAAGTACCTGGAGTACAAACCTTTGCCCTGGTGTAGGGGAGGAACCCTTTCCACAGCTCTGAGAGTCAGGAGGGTAGAGACCGCTGCCTCTAGGGCGAGTGCCTCTGATGGAGTTGCAGGTGGAAAAGATCTGGTTCTCAGCTTTGGAAATTTTTTGAAGCTGAGAACCAGTCCCTGGCTTACTACTTCCAGGACCCACTTGTCTGTGGAATATTAGCCTTGTCACAGGCTACAGCCTGCACTACCCCTACATGGCTGCATTGTTGAGTGAGGAAATCAGTGTCGGAGCCTGATAAGGTATACCTCTTGTCCATCCTTTTATCCACAGGAGGTATAGTGTGAGGAGTTTTAAAACCTTTACTGTCTGTTTCTGAAAAGATTTATGCAAAGGAATAGACAGTCTCCTAGACTCTGGAATATCCATCATTTCTACATAGTCTGGCTCCTCTTGGTCATCAACAGCTTCCTCAACAGGGAGCTGGAGAGTTTCAACAACTTTTATAAAACATGAAATGAGAAGGGACTCAGAAAGCCTTGGAGGAGAAACCCTAGGGGTCTATCTGGAGGATGTCTGGATCAATGGGCACATCCAGATCTTCAAAACCATATTCACTGTCCTCATATTCCTCTTCCCCTCCCGGTTCATAAAAATCCTCAAAATCATAATCTTGAACCGGTGGAACCGGCCGAACGGCAACTTACCTGAAGGTGTCGGTTCGGGTTGGAACCGAGAGAGAGAGACTGGACAATTTTAATTGCTTTAACTATTTCCTCAGCAGTTGGGAGAGACGTTTGGCTCTACACTAGCTGACTTTCTAGTCCTTTTGCTGGAACTGGCTCCTCAGAACCGGCTCTTCATTTGCCAGTGTCGCCCTGGTCAGAGGGCACTCCCTCCGGTTCGGTTGGCACCGAACCGGGCTGGCCATCCGGGTCAGTGGACTTTTTGGCCTCCCTTTCCCTGAGCCTACCAACTCTCTTATCTATGGTGGCAGCAGGGAAATTGTGACAAATCTGGCAGTCTGAATTGAGGTGGTCAAACCCCAGACAATAGACACATGTAGTGTGTGGGTCAGCCTTAGCAAAAGCTTCCCCACAAATGCTACAGTGTTGAAACCCAGTGGGTCTGGTTTTTCTTTTGGGTTTCTCAGACATAATGCCAGCCTAACCAACTTGCCTGTTTATGGCAATCCACAAAGCAAGACACCCTTATCGGTTCCCAACCATGTCACGGGTCGTGGGAAAAACCGTAATGAAATCCGTTTTTTTTAGAACCGATAAGAACCGGGAACCGCACTCTAAAAAAGGACTAGTAGATTTTAAATACAACCTGATCGGTTCAAACCGAACCAATAAAGAATTACAAGTTCCACACAGAAAAAATAAATGTAAAACCTATCTATTACTTACATTACCACAGACAGAGCTTGAACCGACCGGTTGCAGTTTAATTTCGGCTAAAAAACGAAAAATAATACTTTTAAACCGACAAAATGAACCGAGCAGAAGGAGAAATCTCCAGAGCGACTGTTCAGTGAGGCGGAGTAAAGAATCTGACAGTTTGCGTTTGAAGCACAACAGACAGAGTTTTCAACTGAGCTCGCGCTCTAAGTTCCATGCCTGCATGGAAAGTTAACTATTTCACCTCCGGAGCAGTTCTAACCTGCGGTCATACTGCAATTGTCATAATATAGCAAAACTTCATGTTGTTTGAATAGGGGAAACACAGTACTGTAGCTGATAGTGCATCAGAGGCACGAGTTATAAAACAGAAATTAGTTTGTCCATATGTATTAGTGTGCTACTATTTTAGTTAGTGCTGAATGACACTGGGATTTTCCTTTCTAAGAAATTTCCTCCTTGGAGCTAATAAAGTCAGTCAAATGTGCTTAACCCTATGGAATCAATGGTCACAATGTGGACTCAAATAGACTGACAGAATCAGAATTGCATAGGCCGAACTCTGATTTAGCACTGCAGAGCTGGCAACATTTCCTGAAGTCGAACTGTAAGTATTTCAGAGAAATTCTAATTTCTCACTAGAGAAGGCAAAAAAACTGGAAAACCCTGTGGGCTGCTGTAGGTGAGACAGAGAGCAGCCACCAGCTTCCTTATAGCAAGGAGATGATTTAATAGAAGTGTAAAGGACATACACCTGTTCATAGCCTTGAAGACACAACACACTGAATAGGGGTTAAAAACACTCACACGCTTGCACACATTAACAAAAAACAAAACAAAAAGAAAATCTCTTAAACAGGAAGGGATACAGACATGTGGGGAGTGATGTAATGCACTGGCTGTGGAGCGGCGGTCTTCTGGGAGACATTCTGGAGGCTGTGTTGCTGCCCTATTTGCAGGCACACCTCTGGTCTGAGGGAGGAGGTTGCCCATCTCCATGCTGACCTGGCGAGGATTCGGGAAACCTCCTCCCCAACCCAGGCCACCACCACTTCCTCAGAGGTTGCCAAGAAAGAGGAGCGGTTGGACCACGGTGGGCTCAGGGAGGGTGAAGGTGGTGGAACAGAGGTGCATCCCTCCAGTTGTTCCTCTTCACAATTCATTCACCATTCTGGTGGAGTATGGTTCCTCTGTGGAGGCACCTGCAGTGGAGACAAGGAGGATGCTGGGAACCTCCACAAAGGAGACCCACAGGAGGGTGGCACAGGACCCCACAGGGAAAAGAAACAACTTCTGCTATTTAGTTTTGATGGAGTGTAGACAAGTTACACTCCATCAAAACTATGAGGACCTGAGCTACCCTATAGGTGATCTTAACTTTACTTTCTTAACTTTAGAAACCTGAAAAGTGAGATAAGTGAAAGAATAAATAATAATACATACAAGTTTGATTATCTATGCCAGAGTGGAAAACAGAAAATATAAACATAAGTATATATACATCCCATATGAATGTACATTGTTTTGTAGACTTGCTTGATAGCAATTAGTAGCACTGATTTTGTAATGCACTTATTATTTAAGAGTCTTTTTAAGAAATCTTGATAACCAATGGAAAGCCTGCTTAGGTAGTGATGTCACTAGTCTTCACACCTTAAATGCTGATCTTATTTATTACCTGTTACCCCCTTTGAAGCCTCATGGAGAGGCGAGGTGCTAGGGGTTAGTAACTCACAGCAGTGAATTTAAACTGCATTCCCAAAAGAAATAAAAAATATTTTTAAACGACAACATCTGCAGTGGATCTGGCTTATTTCTCAGGACATTCGTGTGATATTTGGACAGTTTGTATGGCATTGGTGAGGCTAGGGTACTCCACACCATGGGATTCAATGACTGGTTGAAAAACTGTTGTGGAGATCAGGGATTTGGCTTCATTAAGGACTGGGGGTCCACCTGGAGGGATGCAGGCCTATACTGGTGTGATAGTCTGCATCTGTCCAGGAGGGGAACCAGGATCCTAGGTGATAGATTTAAATGCTTCATTGGCAAGCATTTAAACTAGCCAAGGGGGGAGGCACTGAAGAGAAGCAGGGAAATCCCAGCCCCCTCCCCCACAAAACAGGGTGGTTAGCGAAGTAGACACAAAGGTAGAGAAGTAAATAGGGAGCAGAACACAGGTAAATCCAGAAAAAAGCAAAGGCAGTAAGGACAGAGATGGGCCTAAAAGGGGTAAGGCCATCAAAAAATGGAGGGTGATGAGCACCAATGCCCGTAGTCTGGGTAACAAGCTCCCTGAACTAGTGGCCTTGATAGAACAGGGACAACTTGATATTGTGGCAGTCACAGAAACATGGTACCCAGAGAACCATGACTGGAATGTCAATGTACCAGGGTACACAATCTACAGGAGGGACAGGGAGGGTAAAAGAAGGGGAGGAGGAGGAGCAGGAGGAATAGCTCTCTACATAAGGGAAGGAATCAAAGCAACAGAACTAATGGGTAAACAGGTATGGGAGGAGGCACTGTGGGTCACTCTGGAGACAGAAAATGGCACCACAATCCGTACAGGGGTTGTCTACAGACCCCCGTCGCATGGGGAGGCAGTGGGCAAGAAAATGATAGAAGGAATCCTAAGAATGGCAGAAAAAGGAGAGATTGTTGATGGGGGACCTGAATATGCCAGATGTTAATTGGAGCACCTTTACTGCAGTCACATCTAAGAGCAGGGTTATTCTCGATACCCTACAGGGGGCATGCCTCAGACAGTTAGTGTTGGAACCCACTCAGGAGGGAGCAATCTTAGACCTGGTACTTTGAAATGGGGATGGAGAGAGGATCTTAGATTCAGAAGTGGGTAGCCATCTGGGAACAAATGACCATCAAACAGTGTGGTTCACAATAAACACAGCTGTAGAGTCAAGCCACACAAAGGCAAGGGTGTTGGACGTTAGGAGGGCTGACTTTGTCAAAATGGGAGAGTGCCTCAGAAAAGCACTAGCAAACAGGCAAGAAGGATGGGTGGAAAAACAACGGGGAAAAATAAAAACTGCCATCACAGAGGCAACAAGCCTTTGTGTAAAGCAAATCAACAAAACAAAATGAAGGAAAAAGACACTATGAGGTGGCAGGGAAGGTTAAAAAGAAAAGGATAGCATTCAGGAAATATTAGAAAACACAGAAGGAGCAGGACAAAGAAATATATCAGTTAAAGCAGAAGGAGGCATGGAAGGCAGTCAGAATAGCAAAGGCCCAAACTGAGGAAAAGATAGCCAACTCTGTTAAGAAGGGGGATAAAACCTTTTATAGGTACATTAGGGAGTGAAGAAAGACTAAGGGAGGGATATTGAGGCTTAATAAAGGGGATGGAACATGGGCAGAGGGTGACAGTGAAAAAACAGAGATACTGAATGAATACTTCTGCTTAGAATTCACAAAAGAAGAGGAGAGGCAGGTACCTATACCAAACAATAGAACCACTCTGGATAGGGGGGTCGATTCCAGTCCATTCACAGAAGAAAGGGTTCTGAAAGAACTCTTAAAACTGAAGGTGGACAAAGCAATGGGGCCTGACGAGAGTCACCCAATAATTCTAAAAGAACTAAGGTAGAACTAGTGACTCCACTGACTACCATCTTTAACAAATCATGGGAGGAAAGGGTGGTACCTGAGGACCGGAGGAGGGTGGATGAGATTCCGCTTAGCAAAAGTGGGAGCAAGGCAGATGCAGGAAACTACAGACCTGTTAGTTTGACCTCAGTGATAGGTAAAATGATGGAATCACTTCTGAAGGAAAGAACTGTTGAGTACCCAGAGGCCAGCGGTGTACAGGACCCAAGGCAGCATGGATTCACAGCGGAAAGGTCATGTCAGACAAATCTAATAGATTTCTTTGACTGGGAGAACAAAGTAGTAGACCAGGGAGGGGCTGTGGAAATGGCCTGCCTAGACTTTAGCAAGGCATTTGATACAGTCCCACACAAAAGATTAATATACAAGTTAGCCAGCCTTGGAATGGGTCCCAAGGTGGTAAATTGGGTAAAAAATTGGCTGGATAACAGGGTGCAGAGAGTAATAGTAAACAGTCCACTCTGAAGAAAGGAGGGTTACTGGCAGAGTACTGCAGGGTTCAGTACTGGGACCAGTCCTCTTTAATGTCTTTATAAGTGACATTGTGGAGGGACTGGAAGGAAGGAAAAGTATGCCTCTTTCCAGACAACACAAAGATCTGCAACAGGGTCAATACAGAAGGTGGGCTGGAAAGGATAAGAAGGGACTTGGCAAGGTTGGAGGAATGGTCAAATGTATGGCAGCTTAGATTCAACACAAGGAAGTACAAAGTAATGTACCTAGGAAACAAAAACCCAGGGGAAGAGTGCACAAGTTGGGGGTGACATACTAACAACAACAAAAATGGAAAGGGACCTGGGGGTAGTCATATCAGATGACCTAAAGCTGGGCAAGCAATATGAGAAGGCAGTAAGGAGGGCTGGCGGGATACTGGGATGCACAGGGAGAAGCATCAACAGTAGAAAACAGGAAGATGTTTTCCCTCTGTACAGACAGTTGGTGAGACCCCATCTGGAGTACTGCATGCAGTTCTGGAGACCCCATCTCTGCAAGGACATAGACAAGATGGAGGCTGTCTAGAGGAGGGCAACTAAAATGGTGCAGGGTCTGCATCAGAATTCATATAGGAGCTTAATATGTATACCCTTGAGGAAAGGAGGTAGAGGGGGGACAAGATAGAAACTTTCAAGTACCTCACGGGAATCAACAAAGTCCAAGAGGGTAGCATCTTTCAGAAAAAGAGATGTGCAAGAACAAGGGGGCATGATTTGAAGATAGAGGAGGGACGGCTCAGAGGTAATGTGAGGAAGTATTTTTTCACGGAGAGGGTTGTGGATATATGGAACGACCTTCCTGAGAAGGTAGTGGAGTCAAAAACAGTGGGGGAATTCAAGAATGCATGTGATGAACATAAGGCAATTCTAGTGGGGGGTAGGAGGAAGTAGGCTGTTGGTTAACTAGAATCTGCAGCTTATCCATTAGGTGAGGATATGGGCAGACTAGGTGGGCCAAGCAGTCCTTATCTGCCGTCAAATTCTATGTTTCTATGTAATGCTGAATTCCAAGGGCAGATAAACACATTAACCCAGCATTTATTTTTCAGTAAAGTGAATCCACCCCTGAATGCTCCCCCCTTTCTACATCAAGACAATAACTACTGTGACAGCTAAAAAATACTTACTGCATGTCCTTAGCAAATTTAGACTCAGTAGTCACACCCTAGATCTTAAATTGCTCTGTCTCACCCTGGACTTAGTCCTGGCTCCTCTCACCAAGATACTCAACCTATCCGTCTGTCTTGGCCAATTCCCCTTGGTTTGGAAATCAGCAGTTGTGACCCACATTCGCAAGAGCGGTGACTGGGCCACACACTCTAACTATCGTCTGATCTCCATTTTACCACTCCTCTACACAGTATTAGAGTGAATTGTTGCTGACCAGCTAACTGACTACTTTGCCCCCTATAATATACAATGTGCCCAATAACACGGATTTAGAAAAGGGCACAGCACCACCACTGCCCTCCAAGAATACACAGATTTCATCCATAAGTCATTGAATCATCAACACCTTGTGGGGTCAATCTACTTCAACCTCACCAAGGTGTTCGATGCTGTTAGCCACACCCTATTACTTAGGTCCCTACCCTCCCTTGGACTCTCACATGATGTCACTGTATGGTTTAAAAGTTACCTGGAGGACAGAACCCAAAGAGTGAAAATACAGGATACACTCAGTCAGCCAACCAGAGTCCCCCAAGGCTCAGTCCCGGGTCCTCTCTTATTTAGCCTCTACCTGAATATCCTTCCCCAAGTCTGCCCAACAAACCTACTCCTTTCTGTGTACAATGCTGTGCTGTTCACCAGTCAGTTGGATCCTCTACCTCTCATCAGCACTCTGCAAGAAAGTTTCACTGCAGATGAGTCCTGGTTCTTCAATCAGAAACTAATTATGAACTACAAAAAAATGAAAGTGTTGCTCTTTGCCAGCCCTCACAACAAGCATAAAAATGCCCAGCTACGTATCACTAATAACCTCAACTCACCCCTTGAACAAGTCTGCAAAAAAATCTAGGCATAACACTCGACAATAAACTATCCTACAACAAGCATGTAAATATAATCTCAGAGCTGTAAGTCTCAGGCTAGGGCTTCTGTATAGACACATGCACAGCATGTCCCAAGAAGAGCTCCGCCTAGCCATTACTAGTTCCATCCTTTCAATTACTGACTTTGGGTTAATAATATATGGCTCTGCCACCAATACCACACTTAAGATGTTTACTGTTGCCCTTAACAAAGCTTACCACCTAGTCACAGGTGCCCACCTTTACATCCACGCCTGTGACCTCTATGCCACAGTGTACTGGTTGAATCGTCACGGCAGAATCTCCTATACTATACCTGTCTTTTTTGCAAAGAAACTTAGCCTTGGATTAGCTTCATCAACACAGTTGCAGCTCCTCAACAAGACAAACAACCACCATCGCATTAGAAGCAAGTCTAACCCCACCTTTCAGGTCCCTTTCTGTAGCACTGCTCAAGTATAGCACTCCTTCATGTATAGAGTGCTATCCTGGCTAAATAACCTTACACATGGCCTCCTGTCAGACACCAAAATTGTGCCATTCAAAATCAAACTTCAGCAGCATCTAATGAATCGCAGTAGCTATGAATGCCCGACTTAATTTATATTGAGTCTTCTCCCACCCCACCTTCTCTCACTACTTTCTTATCTTCTCTATTCCCTTACTACCCTTATCCCTCACCTATCCCCAAACTAGCCTTACATTTTAATACACCTCAGCTATTTGTAACCATCTCCCTTTCCCCACCTACCCTGGTATAGTTGCCTCTCTTTCTCCAGCTGACGTTGCCCCCTAGCTCTTCCATTGGCGCACCCCCCTAGCAATAACACATCCCATCCTATTCCCCACTTCCCCCCTGCTCCAACACCACCCCTAGTCAATACCCCCTTCTTTTGCATGTCGTTTGTGACCTTCTCCTATCTCTTATTTCATCCCCCTGACCTTGCTCTTAAGTAGTTTGCTTGGATGATATCACCCATCTCTATACAATGCCTACCTGCTCTCACCCCTAGTCTTGAAATCTCCTATAACTACCCTACTCTCTAACTCATTGTATCCTCAACTTCTGAGGTTCACTGACAGGGTCATTATCCCTGACCACTAATACTAAGTGTAAATGAACTGTAACCCTGTAACTCATGTAACCTAGCAGCACATCTATGTATTATATGTAATTTGTATGTATCATGTATTAGTTGTAATTTGTACACTTGTTTTGCTCTTGTTCCATGTAAACTGTCCCTCTGTTCCCTCTTCCCTTGACGTGGAGCCTTTTTAAATGAGCCCCTGGATCAAAGGTGTTGTAATTCCAAGAGTCCAACAAATAAATAAAAAAAAAATAAATAATGTTAGTCCATATGATATGCAGTTTGGGCCATCTGCCCTTCAAATATCATAAGTTCTCTTTTACAAGCCATGGCAGGTCCATGGATGAAATGGAACCCATGTCATTGTCACCCAAATATACCACCAGGACCTGGGGAGGTCCCCACTACCGGGCCTCTGGTGACACCAAAGGAAGTAGCCCTTGCCATCTTATGCCCCATCAGCCCAGCCCCTGCACTTCATACTGCCAAGGTTCCAGGAACAAATTCTTGCCTCCCTGGATCTGACCCACATGTATGGCTGCCCAATGCCCAAATGAATGGTCACACACCCAGATCCACGTCTTCTGAGAACCATGACCTGCCAAGACAAAACATAAGGTTAAAGCATGTGCGGCCTCACATATCCTTTTAATGCCTGTGAGCACCATCTCCTCAGGGCCCAGATCTGATCATTCATGAGCTTTGCCACCTGTGCATGTGATGCTGCTCCAGTCCTGAAGGAATGGACATTAAACTGTTCTGAGTTCATCCCCAGTCTCTCCACACTCTTGGCCAACACATGCCTGAATTGAAAGGCTGTAACCAGTTTCCCATCTTCATATCAGAAGAATTCTATGCTCTGGGCAGCCTTCTGGGTCATGTAGTCCTGGATCCATCTCTGGACCTCCCATTGAACCCCTGGAGGGAACCTCAAGCGGCACCAACACACACATGCCCTGCTGTCAGTCTTAGTCCTGTGCAAGTGGATGAACACACCCACTTTTGTCAGTGCCACATCTTAGTCCATCAATGCAACAGGCATCCCTTCCACCTTGCTAGGTTGCACAATTTCAGATATCCAAAAAGCGCTGCAGAAGGCCACTAAGAAGGCTGTTTTGAACAGGTGAGCCTCCAACTCATTGGCGCAGACCACCAGCAGTACTCCTCACATCTGGATCAAGAGACGGCATTAGTTCGGGTACCTAATGATCTAATAGCAAGAGATCGGAGGAGCTGTTCGATATTGGTTCTCCTTGATCTCTCTGCAGCATTTGACACCGTGGACCATGGGATGTTGCTGGATGGCTTGCAGCTACTCTGCGGACTGTCGGGGACAGTCCTCAGATGGTTTCACTCTTTCCTCATTGGCAGAAGTCAGAGGGTAGTTTCAGGGACTTTTTCCTCTGCTCCCTTAGCTCTGTCCTGTGGGGTGTCGCAAGGCTCTGTGCTTTTCCCCATGTTGTTCATGGTGTATATGCTGCCGTTGGGAGACATTATAAGGCATTATGGACTGAGTTTTCACTGTTATACAGATGATACTCAGCTCTATATGTCCTTTGTACCCAAACATAATGACGCATTATCAGTCTTTAACAACTACCTCGATGAGATTCAGGATTGGATGAGTGCGAACTGATTGAAATTGAATCCAGATAAGACAGGTGTTGGTTGTGGACCCGGGTCATCATGTAGAGAAGCTCACTCCTGGGCTTCCCTCTGGTCTTGTATTTGTGGGTAACCAGTTGAGACCTTCTGAACAGATGCAGAATCTGGGCATAATTTTTGACAGAGAGCTGACGCTGAAGACACAGGTATCGGCCGCTGTCAAGTCTTCCTTTTACCGCCTGAGGAATATCGCCCGGATGAAACACATTGTTCCACATGATGACCTCCCTGTGTTGGTGCACGCTTTTGTTTCCTCACATCTTGATTACTGTAATACTCTATATCTAGGGTTGCCGGGGGTGGATCTCCATTGCCTGCAGCTGGTGTAGAATGCTGCAGCCAGGTTGTTGACTGGGTTACCAAGAACTTGCCATATCACACCTGTGCTGCTTGAACTGCACTGGCTGCCAGTGCAGTGGAGAATCACCTTCAAGGTTGCGTTGCTGACCTATAAGACCCTATACGGTCAGGGACCGGGCTACTTGCAAGATCTCCTTCATCCCTACTGCCCTCTCTGCCCACTCTGCTCCACTGATGAGGGATTGCTAGAGATTCCCAGGGTTCGTCTTCAGTCATCTGGGGCCAGGGCTTTTTATTTCATGGCCCCAACCCTGTGGAATTCTCTACCTCGTCAGAGTACAGAGTGCCTGTCCGCGGAATCATTTGAGGCGTCTCTGAAAAGTTATCTATTTGAATTAGCATTTGAATAGGTTTATTGCTGCTTTTATTGCTTTTATGTTGTTATTTATTATGGTTGATGTCATTTTTGATATGTATTTGCACTTTGATATGTTGAAAGGCGCACAACAAATAAAATTTGATTTGATTTGATTTGATTTGAAGAGCTCTGGGCTAATTGGACACCTGCTGTTGGGTCTCTTAGGTGCTGCCCAGGCCCAACCTTCTGGCATCTTGCACAGGGAAAATGCCCCTGTATGGTCAGCATACCCAATAACCTTTGAGAACCAAGTGATCCCTGCCAAGTGTTGCCCAACTACTGCTCATGAACTCCCTTCACACCTCTTGTGGAGGATGTAAACGCATAAGTGATCCACCAGGATGGGCCATGCATTCTCCCATCCTTGCTCCTGGCATACACTCAGAAAGTTCTCCACCCCCTCTTTGATAAACCACCTGTGTGTTTGGGGCCAATAAACTCCTGATTAAATCCCAGACTTTAGTGTTACCAAATCCCACAGGTGTGCTTGGACTTCTCTGGGGTACCTCTCTGCTGCAGGTGCAAGCTGCAGAAATCTCTGCCACTGTGAACAAGAAAGAGCATCAGCAATTCTGTTGTCCACACCTGGCACGTGCAGTGCTCTAATTTTAATATACAGGAATAAGCATATCAACACAAAAACCCTCATCAGATTACCCATAGGTCTTTTGCCCCTGAACTGTTGATTTATGGTGTGCACCACCCTTGAGTTGTCTGTCCTAAAGCTAATGACTCTATCCCATAACTGCTCCCCAATATTACCAGGGCTATCACTATGGGGAAGAATTCCCAAAAGATCACCTGTCTCAACAGGTCCCCAGAGGTCTATGATGTGGGTCACTGGTCTGTGCACCACTTGCCCTGAAAATATGCCTCAAAGCCCAGGCCCCCAGAAGCATCTGTAAAGAGCTCTAGCTCCTGGCTGGTCAATGGAGTTTGCCAGATAGCAACGCCATTGAAACATCTTAACATGGCCTGCCAGACACCCAAATCCTCCCTCGTGGATTCTGTTACCCGAATCCTGTGATGCGGCTTGCAGCAACCTGATCCCACCTGGGCTAAGATATCACATAAACGTCCTGCCCATGGGCATGATCCTACATGTGAAATTCAGGTGACTTACCAACCGCTGCAACTCCCTTAGGGCACTCTTCTGAGTCCTGGCCATATTAACCAGCAGACTCTTTAACACTTCAAGATTCCATTGAGGATGCCTGATCTCCCTGGCCCCGTGTCGATCTCTATGCCTAGGAAGGCCAGTGTAGTGTCAGTGCTTTCTGTTTTGTCTCAGGCCAGTGGTACACCCAGGACTGCACACACACCTCCTGGAATGCTTCTATGAGATGGGCACAATTTGTGGTGCCAGCCTCCCCCACAAACAAGAAGTCATCCAAGTAATGCATGACCTTGGCTCTGTCAGCTCATCATGTGGTGGCCCAGTGCAAGGTCATGCTGAATTGTTCAAACAGCAAGCACGCTACCACACAGCCCATAGGCATGCAGCTGTCCACATAATATTGTCTCTCAAACTTCATTCCTAACAGGTTACTGTCATCTGGGTGTACTGGCAGCAATCTAAAGGCTGATTTGATGTCTGCCTTCCCCAACTGCACCCTCTGCCTGACTGACTGAACCACATCTATTGCATTGTCAAAACATGAATATAACATTGCAGTATGGACTGGGTCTATGTAATGGTTAACTGGCAAGATCTCCATGTAGGAAAGATGGTTGATAGAAACATAGAAACATAAAATCTGTCAATAGATAAGGACCATATGGCCCACCTAGTCAGCCCATTTCCCTACTCACTGCTGCAGTCCCAGATCCTATTTGATCTGCGGCTGTCCTGCTCTGCATATCTCCAGGGCACCCTTATGTCTATCCCATGCACTCTTGAAACCCTGTATTGTTTTCACACCCACCACTTCTGCTGGAAGGCTGTTCCATGGCTCTACCACCCTTTTAGTAAAAAAGTACTTCCTAACATTACCCCCGAGCCTTCCACTCTTCCGCCTCATATCATGCCCCCTTGTTCCTGTGCAGCATTTTTTCTGAAATATGCTTTACACCTGTATCCTGTTTATTCCCCTAAAGTACTTGAAAGTCTCTATTGTATCTCCCCTCTTCCTTCTTTCCTCCAGTGAATAGATATTAAGGTCCTTAAGTCTTACCTCGTATGGCTTCTGGTGCAATCCATGTACCATCTTCATTGCCCTTCTCTGGACTGCCTCTATTTTGTCAATGTCCTTCTGGAGATGTGGTCTCCAGAACTAGACACAGTACTCAGGCTGAGGCCTCACCAGAGATCTGTACAGTGGCATCACCACATCTTTCCTCCTGCTTGTTATGCCCCTCCATATGCACCTCAACATTCTGTTTGCTCACCCCACCACCTTTTCACACTGTTTGGTCACCTTCAGGTCATCAGATATGACAAACCCCAGGTATCTCTCCTGACTTGTGGTGGCCAGAATTCCTCCACCCATCCTGTACTCCTCCCTCAGATTCCTGTGACCAAGGTGCATGGTCATGCACTTTTTAGCATTGAAACTCAACTGCCAGACACCCGACCACTCCTCAAATAGGCTTAGGTCCTTTCTAATTTTTTCCACCCCCTCCATAGTGCCACTCTGTTGCAGATCTTGGTGTCATCTGCGAAGAGGCACACCTTTCTCTCCAGATGCTCTGCAATGTTGCTAATGTAGCCCAGGTGCCATGTGCCAGTGGGCTGCTACCTCTGCCTGTTGGCCCTCTAACAGGTTAAGGGTCCTGGGTCCTGTTACAGTGGTAATGAGGTGTTCTTTCACAAAGATAATAAAAATAGCACAGTGCCTCCACCCAGACAGAATTAGAAGTGGGTCAGGTGACTGGCTGGCACAGCCCCCTAGGATGCTGTACCTACCCACCTCCCCTACCAACCACCCCACACAATGGATGCCCAACAATTCAGTAACACCATAAATCATGAACAATAATTCAAAGAGTCCTGGCACACCCAATTTCAAACAGTAAATCAGTTTTATTGGGGTAAGGGCTAAGGAAGGGATACCGGGATAAAGGATAGCTGTGAAGAGTAATATGGTTAGTGAGAAAAAGGATCAATAACCACCTGGGCCCGTAGGACAAGCCCACCCCCAGAGACCCACCCTCACTGGTACCAGTGTCTACTCTGATAGTCCTTAGGGGTACCCACAAGGTGCAGGCATGTCCATTGCCACAGATTGGCCAGCTGTTGGTTCCCTGATAAAGGAGAAGACTTATTGGAAGAAACAATCAAATCACTTTTACACTGCCTTGCCTGATTTCTGGGAGCCAGGTCCCAGGTACTCACTGTTTTGTAGGGCTCGAACACACTTGGGATAATTGCCTCCAGATGTCCTGGATCACAGAGCTCAGTGCAGCAATGGGCAGATGGAATCTTGCTCGAGGATCTTGCAGCTTGTCCCTTTGATTGAAGGTCTGGCCGCTTGTCACCTTCAGCCACTTCTGGCTCATTGCTGAGCTCTGTGGCAGGACCACACGAGCCCCAGAAGGCTCAGACTTTGGAGTGGCTCCACAGCCTGACTCCCCACTAGGATCACAAGTGCCCTTGCATGTTAGTACATGCAGATGACCTCCTGAGACGGTGAGCCCCACTTGGAAGGGGTTAGCTAGTTCCCTCCCTGGCTCTGGGTGAGAACTCCCAAGTGGTGGGGGTTCTCTGCAGTCCCTGCACTAGGTTCAAAAATTACAGAATATCACAAGCAGTTGTTCAAGCCAAGTCCAGCACCAGTTAGCAGTGGGTGCTAGCCCTAGATCACACAAAGCACAGGTGCAAAACAATGGTGGGGAGGGGATCAATCACAGCAGCTCCCTGAACTCCAGTCTACACTTTCCAGACAAAGTATGTTTGCAACCTTTTTTCAGCTGCAGCTGGGACACAGCTGTCAGCCAATTCAACCAGTTCACTCAGGAAAAGCACAGCACCTGGCTAGCACCCCAATATCAGAGAGACTTTGCCTCTTTAGAAGTGTAATTTCAGTCCCACACAGGTAAAATGAATCCTCGGAAGCAACTGTGGCAATCTCACATAAAACAGCACAGTCCTATGAGCATAGTTCAGTCCAACAGTGCAGGATTTCTGCAGCACTTATCCTTTTCGGTATAGACAAACTGTTCACAATACCTGGGGAAATAAGGTGTCAGTTCAGTCTCTCGCTCTCTTTCCCCTGATGGTCCTTCTCTGAACTATCAATCTCTACCAAAGACCTGAGAAAGGCCTCTCGAGTCCAGATCCACTCTCACAGGAGACCTCTGACTCAACTAAAGCCCAGGAACAGACTGAAGACATCTCAGAAAATCCTTGGGTTTTCACCCTGGAATCCAGTGTCCTGATTGGCTGTTCAAGCCCATCACTCATCAATAATCTTGATTATCTACTGGGGCTTGGTTTAGGTACCTGAATTAGGGAGACACCCTCTCCCAGAGTCCTTTAGGTCCAGTCTCAGGCACCTAAGCAATTGATTGACTGTTGAAAAGTGATCGGGGTTAAAGTGCCATCAAAATGTCAGCCCCCACTCAGATCTATGCAGTCCAGCACAGTTCCCCACTTTCCAATGTCTGTTACAGCCAAGGCAAATACCTGTATCTTATAATAACCCCACCGTATTGTAACCCCAGCTGTTCCCTTTCACATGAGCCCATTATTATATTGTTAGCCCCAATAGTTTTCATGTCACTGCCTCCACAACACTGCCCCCCCCCAGGTGGCAGCAACTTCCTCATTAATATTAATGAGGGCTCATCTTTATTCATGAGCCCTGGATTGGTGTCCTGATTTAAACTTTATTTTTAAACTTCTCCTGAGGCTTCTTGTAAGCCTGCTAAGGTCACCGGTGCCCATTTAGGCAAAGAAAGGTATCAGGACCAGGAAATTCCATCTACAACATCCACAAAGCCAGTGGTTGGTAAAACAAAGGGTCTACATGTGCACGCGTATTGCCTCAAGTTCCTAGGAGCATAGCAATAGCAGCGATCGCAATTTAACATTTTAAGCCCAAAACAGGCTAAAACCAAGTGCAGGGCTTTTTGGGGAGGATTTATGGGCACCAGAGGACTTGGGGAGTAATGGGGAAGCCAGCAAGTAACAGGAGGAAAATGGGATGAATGAGAGAGAATGTGGGGCAATAAAGGTAAGCCCCCAATGGGGGGGGGGGTTACACTAATAAAGACATTGAATTGGCCCCAACCCCTGTGGCACCCTGCTGGTCACCTCCCCCTCCTCAGATTCATGCCATTTACTACCACCCTCTGAGTCCTGTCACTTAGCCAGTTACCAACCCACTTTATCACTGTAGGACCCACTCCCAGGCTCCCAAATTTATTTAGCAATCTCTTGTGTGGGACGGTGTTGAAGGCCTAGCTGAAATCCAGGTAGGCTACATCCACCTCCCCTCCCTGATCTACCAATCTGGTTACCCTGTCAAAGAAATCTATAAGATTCATCTAACAAGACTTTACCACTGAGAATCCATGCAGCCCTGGATCCTGTACCCCGCTATCCTCCAGAAACTTCACAATCCTCTCCTTAAGTAAGGACTCCATTAGTTTCCCCACTACTGAGGTCATGATTACAGGCCTGTAATTGCCTGCCTCCTCTCTGCTTCCACTCTTGTGGAGAGGGACCACATCTGCCCTCCTCTAGTCCTCAGGTACCTCCCCCATCTCTAGTGATGCATTGCAAAGGAGAGCCTGTGGTTCCACCAGCACTTCCTTGAATTCCTTTAGTACTCTGGGGTGGATCCCACCTGGCCCCATTGCCTTATCTGCTTTCATTTTCCCGAGTTCTTCTAGGACTCTTTCCACCGTGAATGGGCTGGTGTCTACCTCCTTCCCCTGAATACCTCTCTTAATGAGTCTTGATCCCTCACCCTCCCCTTCCCCGGTGAATATTGAGCAAAAGTACTTGTTCGGTATCTCAGTCTTTTCTAGGTCATCCTCCAACCTTTCTCCTCCTTCCTTCTTTAGCCTAAAAATCCAATTTCTGATCTTTTTCCTCTCACTAAATCATCCTGAATTTCCCGGGGGTCTTCTTTGGGACTAGCCCTGTTGGTGAAACCAGCAGAACCAGTCTCAGGGGCTCCCAGAAAGGGCCACTCACCCTACCTGACACTATTTCCTTCCTAAGTTTCTCCTACACTACATTCTGGCCACTCCCTGGCAGATTTCAAGTTCTCTGCCTCATACACTTGGAGTGGACCTTCATTCAGGATCTGGAAACCTGCCCTGATCCCCTCTGCAAGGCAATGAAAGGCCAACCTATCGGGGTAATTAGCCAGACATTCCTCAAGGTGATGTACCCTTATGGGTGTTGGGAGCTTTGTGCCACCCTCTTTTGAAGGGATGAAAGGACCCTGTTCCCCTCTAAATTTGGTAAAGGGGTGTGGCTTACCACATGCCAGGCACTCATGCTTGTATTTGCAAATCTCTGCCTATGTGTAGCAGTAGCCCCTCTCTCTTGTTGCTAGTTTCCTGTGACCCCTTCCTTGGGGACACAGTCCATCTCACTGGGAAGCCACTGTCCATGTGTTGCACAGCACCCCCCTAATAGATGGCCCACAGCAAGGGCAGATCTAGCATATTCCAAGATCTACTCATGTCGTACTCCTTCTGCTATCTAAATACTTCGTCATATTCTAACCACCCCCCACCTGGCCCTGCTGCTTGCATGTCCATAATCCGACTAAGATAGGCCCATAATCCTCCTGCCTTAGCTGGGCTTCCCTGCATCAGCAGGGCCCCATAAATTGCAAAGCCTGCTAAACATTTCTCCCACGTATGTCTAATTCAGACCTTTAATTTATTTTCCACCCTGTCAGGCTTCTTTTTGTTATCCTTTTCATCCTCACGATCTCTGGATCTCTGGATCTGTTCATCAAGGTGAATACATCCACAAGTTCACCCTTAATGATTTGTTACCAAACGTTTTCTGAAAGGTGGGACCCTATCAGTTCTTCCAGGCTGACAACCCTCCCCCAGACACCAGCTGCCTGGATGATGGCTGTCCCCTGGGTGCTGCCTCCATGGCCACCAAGGTTGGGGGTCCATCTGGTCCTGAGCCACCTTGAGTGTGTCCAGCCTGTGCCCTCTCTTGATCCACAGTAAAAGCCAAGACCTTGTCCAGTTTTTGCTCAAGCCCAGAGTGCCCCAATGAGGATCCTGATACCGGCTTGCCAAGGGAAGGTGTGGCCTGCACCACTGCAGCTATGGCCAGGGCCTGACCTGTTGGGACCCCTGCAAGATTGGGAAGCCCTGTTAACTGTCTTGGGGGAGTGGGTGGCCATGGTAATCGGGTTGTGGAGGTCTGTAGGTTCAGTCAGGTCAGGGTGCTGGTTGACCCCAGCCCATCCAGTCCCTGCTGGTCCCTAGTGGGGCTTACACCCCACCGTGTTGATGCTGGCAGTGGGCTATCCAATATCTGCCTGAACAAGCCTCTCAGTTCCTCTACTGACATATTTTCTAAATTGGGCTTACCTGCTGGCTGTCTCACCCTGAGCTTCCTGGGAGGCTGATCCTGATTCAACCCCACTCCAGGAATTGTAACCTCTGTTTTCTGGCTACGGCACCTCTGCCAGTGTCACTGGTGCCTCAAGTTGCTGATGCTGGTGTGTGTCTTTCTCCACCTAACCTTAAAATGCTTCCTACCATGCCTTACCTTTGCTTTGTACCAGCTCTACTAGTTGACTTTCCAGATCTTCTGAGTTTGCTCTACCATCACCTTCCATCTTCTGACTTGAAACTGAAAAACAGATGACTAAGCACACATGACACCACTCTGGCTGCAGATCAAACTTCAGCTGCACCTCAAGAAGGGCTAACTGCCAGACAACAAGCTGGTTAGTGATGACTACCATATGATCTTTTTTTTTTTTGTTACCCACCGCCATGTCACCTCAGACCTATCTCCATTGCTCTCTGCCAAACACTGGGGAAGGGGACGGGGGCCTTGCCATCAGACAATTACAACTGTGGTTTTGAAAACTTATTAATAATGCTATCCCTGCTGTTTATGTTAACCATGCCTACCCTTTCAGTGCAGTAGCATGGGTCAGTATGTTGATCCCCATTTCCAGAAACAGCTCAATTTTGATTACCAAAATACTTCCATTCATCCCTAGTACCTGTAAATTCACTATTGGGGCACATGATTCAAACCTTTATTATAATTCTTTATTCATTATGTTTTTTTTATAATCTATTCCTCTGTCCACTAGTGGTGCCCAAGTCCTGGAGCTTCACCTTTTGGTTCGGCGTGCCAACCATCCTCAGTCGTCGGAGTACACTGTATATTAAATCAGCCCTCCTGAATGCTCGATTTGAAAACATACTGTGTATTCCTGGACTTAGTGCCTCGTGCATATTATGGTCAGACTGGCATTAAAAATATTTTAGGCCCACCTGTTTATGGCATAAACAATACTTGAGGTACTACCCAAGGAATAAGATCATTTTATTCATTTTTTTTTTTTAGAGAGACAAATCTTATTAATGTTATAACTTATCGGCACTTATTAGCACCAAATTGACAACATGCAGAAATCACCCAAGAGGGAGTATGGATGGTGGATGCACATGGTGCTCGATGTCCTCCAGCAGGTTACTTGAACCCCTAGCATTCCTGTTTAAAAAATGCTTACATTCTTTTGATTCTGATGGTATTTTCTTGCTACCCACAGGTTAGCTAGCGCTATTGTAAGTGACCAGTGAGTGGGCTCAAACTGTGTATTTTTTTATATTGCCATTGTCCCAGCAGTAAATGCCTCCCAGGCTAGCAGCCCCATCACAGACGCCCCAGTAGCCATGTTGCTCTTTTGGCCACTACATGGCCACATGGCGGTCAGCATCGGGTGCATTAACCATTGGAAAAGGTTCTATGCCGCCTTCTTTGAACAGCGGGCTTCTGTAAGACAAGACTTTCTACTTGACAACCTGGAAATTCCACTGAAAATTCCCAAGCCACGCTGATGTACCTTTAAATCCAGGTTTTATTTTTTTAATGCAAATTCCTCCGCTGTACACTGTGCTTGCAGTCTGGAGCCTCTCATGCATGTGACTGGTGAAATTTCCCATACACTCAGATTGAGTGATGTGCATGCTCCCCAGTGCAATCGGGGACAAAAGTTGACCATGAACCCTCTGCCGTCACCCATGCAGGACTGAGACCCACCAGCAGGAGACACCATAACTAAGGGAATGCTGCTCCTTCCTTAGCCAGAAATATTTCAGCACCTGTCCCATTCCTATCAGGCAAAGCTCTATGCCATGAGCAAAGGTGTACCAGTTACCTCACGATGACTGTTGCAGGTCGCTGCTACTGATTGTGTGAGTCCTGCTGATCCTTGCTGGCTATGGAGAGACTTCTTCTTCAGCCACAGGGAGAGGAGCAAAGAGGGAGAGCCTCTCTGGTACTGCACTTACATAGTGTGTTGCTCCTCCGTCCGGCCTCGGACCGTCCCCTCTCATGGGAACCTACCTGCCTTACTACTGATTCCCCTGCCACTAGTGGGCAGTCCCTACCTGGCTACCTGCCTCCTACCTCTCCCCTTCCCCTGCCGGCCTATGTGTCACTTGGAATGTGATCAAAGACAAATGCTTGCCCCCTGCTATTCATTGTGGACTTTTCCAGAAAATTAGAATTTATTGGCAGAAAAGGATCGCTTGGCCCATCCGGTCTGCTTAAGTGTTACCATCCTATTCTACATTGGCAGATTCTATCTGGTCTCTGGCTACCTTTTCTCCTTGTATCTGTTCTAATGCACTGCTATGTTTATTACGGGCATGATTGAAACCCCCACCATTCAAGCCTCTACCACTTTGGCTTGCAGTCCATCCAAGCATCTGCCACTCATTCAGTGAAGAAATATTTCCTCACATCTCTCCTGAACTTCCTCTCATTCAGCTTCATTGCATGCGCCCTAGTCTTGGTACATATCCTCATTTAAAGAGGATTCCCAACTATTCCCTGTTAATCCTGTCAAGTACTTGTAGTATTGATCATGTCATATCATTCTCTCTCTCTCTCTCTCTCCCCTCTCCTCCTCCTCCCTCTCTCTCTCTCTCTCCCACTCTCACTCTCTCTCTCTCTCTCTCTGTGCACTCTGTTCCAGGGTGTACATGTTGTGATCTGTCATTCTCTCCTCAAAGTGCTTCCTATGCAAACTCTGCACCATTTTAGATGCCCTCCTCTGGACTGTCTCCACCTTGTGTATGTCCTCTTTGAGGTGTAGTCTCCAAAACTGGACACAGTACTCCAGGTGGGGGCAAACAAGGGAGCAGTACAGCAGCAGCACCCTCTCCCTCATCCTGCTAGAGATATCCCTCCTTATACATCTCAGCATCCCACTAGCCCTGCCCACTGCCTTGTTACACTGCACTGCCACCTTTAGGTTTTCTGATATCCACTACTGGTATGGTGCCTGGCTCATGGGGAGGGGCCTACATGAAAATGCATATTTATTCTTGATCTGGGGGTGTACTAGAGGCCAAGCATGTATTGCCACAGCCCACACTATCTTCTTCACTCAGGCAGGAAGGATGACAAGGAGACATCAAGGGAAGAACAAAAAAAGTATTTACTGGTCTCAACAAACAGTAAATAAAGGAACCTAATACTGGAGGTGTTGACCTTCTATTATACCCTCACCATATTTATTTATTTATTTATTTATTTAGCTTTTGTTGACTGGGTAAGTGCACTAGACAAATCCTGCCTATTTTCAGGCATGGCCCGGGGAGGGGGATACAGATGAATGCCAGCTGACCTTGAACCAGATTAAGCTGTTGGTGGTATCTTTAGTGAATGAGGGAAATTTGGCCAGGACACCGGGGGAAATGCCCCTACTCTTTTCGATAAGTGCCATGGGATCTTTAACATCCACCTGAACTACCACCAATCCAGGCAGATGGGATCTCGGTTTAACGTCTCATCGGAAAGACGGCACCTCAGAAGTGCAGCACCCCTCTCATGCTGCACTACAGTGTCAGTACTGGGATATTAACCCAAGTGCCAGATGTGGGAACTGAACCCACAGCCCTCTGATCTCCCGGCCTCAGAGGTGAGTGTGCTACCTACTGAGCTACCGACACCAAACAATATAAACTAACGCCCACTTTAAAATGACATAGAATATGAGCTCCCTCACTAACTTGGGGTCTAGCTCATGAAAAACTCTATACACCTGGAATTGCTAAACATGGATCTCCAGACTTTGGCCATTTCTGAGTACTGCCAATGATGAAGATCTGTTCACTTGAGTTTTTGTGAAAAAGCCAGAGGCACTCTGACAAAATGTGCTACCTTAGATCTTGTACTTCCTACAGACCTTGCCAATAATGCCACAGCCCTGTTATTTCCAGTTATGGAACATATGCTAATATGGTTCCTGTGGGATGGACACAGGCCACAAATCAGATTACCTATCCTGCAACTGCCCCTCAGGAAAGGAGGTATTAACTTTCCTAATCTCAAACTAGATGCTCAGATGGCACAGATAAGATTAATATGTCTCTGGACTTCTGAAAATTATTCTGCTCTTGGAAGCATATTGAATTTACTCTTAATGACCAGTTTGTAATAGACAAACTTCGGTATGCAACCCCCAAGGTATCTTCCCTATTCCAGATTTAGTTCTTACACTGTGGAAGTATTCAAAGTCTGGCACCAGGTGTGGAGTACAGTGACTTGTAGTGATTTAAGAAAATATATTGGGGCCCAAAGTAAAGATTCAAACTGCCCACTAAATAGAATTGACCCATTTCTCAAAACATGACCTAGATTGGAGTTGAGATACTATCATCAATTTTTGGAGGTCTCTGGCATGCAGACATTTCTTTCCCATTAGTCTAAATATCAACTCCCCCCATACAGATCACTTTTGATACCTCCAAATTAAGGCTCTCATTAGGGGGTGGAGCTCCCCCTTTGAAAGATTTCTGGAGACACACCAGGTCTTGTTATCCCATTTAATCCATCACCACCAACAGGGGAACATGTCAATTCATCCTGGTCATTTCATTCTGTGACAACTTGCAAGTCAAAATTGGGAATAGATGCAACATCCTATCTAGGATAGGAGTATAAAGAGATTTAAACAAGGCACAGGGAAACACAAATCGAAACAAAAACTAAAGGGGATAACTAGAAACACACTATCAGGGGTAAGGGTACAAAAGTATTTCCAAGTAGCACAGGAAGAACAAAAGTTGAGAATACTAGAAGTGGTGCAGTGCTATGGCTATGGGGTGGCAGTTTTCAGAAAGTACTTCTGGAGGCTCCAGTGCTGTCCCATCTACACTTCTCTGGGTTGAGGGAGGACCTTGCTAGATGCCAAGCCAAGTTGGCTAGGATTAGGAGGACCTCTCCCCCACCCAGGGGCCACCAAATCTGCCACTGTAACCTCAGAGAATGCCAGGGAGGAGGAAAAAACGGACTGTGGAAGGCTGTGGAAGGGTGGGGGTGGTGGGACAGAAGCACATTCCTCAGCCGGTACCACTATATAATTCCAACGCTGCTCTGGTGGGGCAGGACTGTCGAAAGGAGGCACCCATAGTAGTGACCAGGGAGGAAGTGGGGACCCTCCACAGTGGAGATTCTAAGGAGGGTGGTAGAGAACCACAGAAAAGAAGGATGCATCTTCTGGTGGGGGAACTCAGTTTTGAGGGGGGTAGATTAGGGAATGGGAAAGGGGGAGAGGCAAGTTATGTGCCTACCAGGTGCCATAGCCCCGAGGGAAAGGAAGCTAATACCGAAGATTGCTACAGCAGCAGGACAGGAGGGAGAGCTGGATGTCATTGTCCACCTGTGGACTAATGGTCTGGCTAGGTACAGGGCTGCAACAGTGCAGGGGGAGTTTAGGGAGTTGGAGAGGGGTCTTAGACAGGTAACTTGCTCAGAGGCTTTCGCTGAGCTGCTGCCTGTCTATGACAGGGGTTAGGAGAGATATCTCCACACCAGCAGCTTCAACCTATGGCTGAAGGAATGGTGCAGAGAGGAGGGATTCAGCTATTTTGAGGAGTGGGGACCCACCTGAGAGGATAAAGTCCTATACAGGGGTGACGGCCTGCATCTATCTGGGAGGGGAACTGCCGTCCTCAGTGGAAGGTTTAAATGTTTCTTTGATGAACATTTAAACTAGTCAAGAGGTGTGGTGAAAGGAGTCAGGGAGGCAGAAACTGCCTCCCCCCCAACAGGATGAAGTAGAGAGTAAGGAGAACCTGATGTGAGTGGAATCCCCCAGGATGCAAATTAATAAAGGAAGCAGGGTGGTAGGGTGGTAGAGGTAGAGGGGGAAGGGAACAGGAGCATTAAAAAGGTAGAGGGGAAGGAGGGAGAGAGGCCAAAAAGGAAAAAAAGTGGGGCAACAAGCAGAGTGGATACAAAATTGTGAAGAACATGTGTAGGAATGCTAGAAGTCTAAGAAAAAGGATTCTGGACTGAGATGCCATCATGGCAGAGGTCAACCTGGATATTGTGGCCATTACCGAGTCATGGTGCACTGAAAACCATGAGTGGCACATGGCCATGCCAGGGCCAGGTGGGAAGGAAAGGAGGGGATATGGTGCTTTATGCGAGGGAAAGCATAAAAGCAGCAGAGATACAGGGAATACAGGGGGAGGAAGCTGTACTGTGGGTTGCCATGGAGATGGAGAATGGAGCCACTACTTACACTGGAGTGATCTAGACACCTGCAGCACAGCGGGAGGAATTAGATAAAACACCGGTGGAAGCCATTGGCAAGATGGCAGAAAAGGGGGAGGAGCTGCTGGTGGGGATTTCAACCTGCCAGAGGTAGATTGAAGCCTCCCAGCAGCTACTTCAGCTAGAAGCAGGGAGGTATCCCATAATAACAGCCCGCGCAAAATGGCGACTAACAGGAACAGCGAGGACAAAACAGCACTTGCCATTTTTGTGACTTGGGCTCCCCCTCCTCAAGTTGTGCCCCACCGGGTTGGTTATCTATAGTGAAGGGTGTGCTGGGCAAAGCCAAGGGGCACGTGGGCATTGCCCCTGTAAGAAAGCAGTGATCGCTGTTTGTGTTCTCTCTGTTATGTCCTCTCCGTTTCTTACTCGCTGTTTTGTGCTCTCTATTCTCACATAGAACCAAGCAGAGACATCCTGGACTTTCTACAGGGGGCATTCCTCAGGCAACTAGTCAGTGAACCCACTCGTGAGGGGGCACTACAGGACCTGGTACTCATTGACAGGGACAGTATTGCAGATGTCATGGCAGGATGCCACCTGGGGACCAGTGATCACCATATGGTGTGGTTCAATTTAAGGAAGGGTACAGAACTGAGTCACACAAGGGCAAGGGTTCTGAACTTCAGAAGGGCAGATTTTATAGAGATGGATGAATGCCTAAGGGATGACCTGGCATGGCACATGGCCTGTGAGGGGTAGAGGAACAGTGGGCAAACCTAAATGGGAGCATACTAAAGGCAATAAAATTCTGCATCAAATAAGTGAGTAAATGCAAGAGGAACAAGAGGTCGCTATGGTTCTCAAAAGAAGTGGCTGAAAAGGTGAAGGCAAAAAGGTAGCATTCAGGAGGTACAAGGAGATGCAGAGGGAGGAGGACATGGATGTGTATCAGGGGAAACAGAGGGAAGCAAGGAAAGTGGTAAGGAGCACACAGGCGTAAACTGAAGAGATAATAACCCAGGAGGAAACAAAAGTGGAGAAGACATTTTTTAGGTTTGTAAGTGGAAAAAGGAAGACAAGGGGTGGGATTGTAAGGTTAAAAAAGGAAGAGGGGACTGTGTAAAGGAGGACCAGGAAAAGGCAGGCATCCTGAATAAATACTTTTGTTCAGTGTTCACAGAGGAATGAGAAGAGATGGGGCTACAAAAAAGTAACAGAAGATTTGGAGGGAGGGAGGCGTACACGTCATTTTTTGGAGGAGAGAGTCTTGAAGGGACTCGCTAATCTGAAGGTGGACAAAACAATGGGACCAGATGGGGTGCATCCAAGGGTATTGCAAGACCTCTGGGAAATACTAGTTGCACCTTTGACAGTCCTGTTTAATAGCTCATTGGAAACAGGAGTGGTTCCGCAGGACTGGAGGAGAGCAAATGTAGTCCCACTACACAAAAGTGGTAGCAGGGAGGAGGCTAGCAATTATAGGCCAGTCAGCCTGACTTCGGTGGTGGGAAAAGTAACAGAACCACGGTTGAAGTAAAGGATTGTGGCATATCTTGAATCCAGTGGGTTACAAGACCTGAGGCAGCATGGTTCCACAATGGGTAGATCATGTCAAATGAATCTGATAGACTTCTTTGACTGGGTGACAAAGGAGTTAGATCAGGGTGGAGTGGTGGGCAGGGCCTACTTAGATTTTAGTAAGGCTTTCGGCACTGTTCAACATAAGAGATTATTAAGAAACCTGGGTAGCTTAGGAGTGGGTCCAAAGGTGGTAAACTGGATAAGATATTGGTTAGGGGATAGGCGACACAGGGTGGGGGTAAATGGAGTTCACTTTGAGGATGGGAGAGTGACCAGCAAGGTGCCTCAAAGATCAGTCCTGGAACTGGTTCTCTTTAATGTCTTTATAAGTGATGTTGTAGAGGATCTGGAAAGGAAGGTCTGCCTCTTTGCAGCTGACACCAAAATCTGCTATAGGGTTGACACGCCAGGTGGAGTGAAAAGAATTAGCAGACACCTGAGAAAACTAGAGGAGTGGTCATGGGTATAGTAACTAAGTTTCAGTGTGAAAAATTGTAAAATAATGCACTTATTTATTTATTTGCTTTTGATAACTGGGTAAGCGCACTAGACAGGATTGCCTATTTTCAGGCACGACCTGGCAGATTACAGTTCAAACAAGTTACCAACAATAGCACAGGGAGGAGCTGCTATAATGCAGTACATGAAGAGATCAACAACCTTACATGACAGTAGAATCACTTAGAACGAAAGTGATAGCATACATAGCATAAGCATAAGCACTCAGGGCACAGAAACCCAGGGGCAGAGTACAAAATGGGTGAAGTAATACTGAAAATCAACTAGCAGAAAAGAGACCTAGAGGTAATCATATCGGATGAGCTAAAGGTGGCCAGTCAATGCGACAAGGCATTTGGGAGATCTGGTGGGATGCTGGGGTGCATTGGGAGGGGTATCACCAGCAGAAAGAGGGAGGAGGTGGTGTTACCTCTGTATAGCTCTCTGGTAAAACCACACCTAAGATATTGTGTGCAGTTGTGGAGATCACATCTCAGGAAGGACAGAGAGAGAGAGAGAGAGAGAGAGAGAGAGAGAGAGAGAGAGAGAGAGGAGAGAGAGAGAGAGAAAGCTGTCCAGAGGAGGGCAACAAAAATGGTGCAGGGTCTGCATCAAAAGCCCTCTGAGAAAAGACTGAAGGACATCAATATGTACACCCCAGGGACTTCTGGTGACATCAGCGAGCTAATGGCAGCATAGATCCATAGCTCTGTCTCCCTCTCGACTTCAATCTAACTACATCACCCACTTAGAGGGATGTCTTCACCAGTAAAAGTAAAATGAAATAAAGCAGGAAAACCGCCATCAACCCCGATGCAAAAATTAAGAGAAATGATGCAGGGGGAAGGACGATGTGATCCACAAGAGAGAGACGCAATGGAGGGCCTACAGCACTCGGAGGCCTCGGCCGAGGAATTCCCACTGAGCCTCAGGGAAACTATAATGCAAACAGCTCGCACAGTGGCTAAGATCGATCAAACTTTAAACAAATTCAAAACAGATTTAACCAAAGTCGATCACAAAACAGAACAACTCGAACTTTGCATTAACCAACTAGTGGCGCAGTCGGATCGTCAGGACAGACTTCTGCTTTATCTATTGGCCAGAGACCAGGAACTTACCCACAAACTGGACGATCTCGAGGGTAGAAATCGAAGGCAAAACATAAGGCTATATATGGTTCCAGAAGGGGCCGAAGACAAACATCAAAATGTAGCTCTGTTCCTACAAAAAATACTGAGGCAAACCCTTTCACTACCCCAAGATCTGGATCTCATGATGGACCGAGCGCACAGGTCTCTGGCTCCTAGACCCAGAAATCCAGATGCGAGGACTCGTTCTATAGTCGCAAGACTCACTCACTACCAAGCTAAGGAAGAACTTTTGAAAGCAGCCTGGAAACAAGGAGCGCTGATGTAAGAGGGCCACTGAATACACATAGACAATGATCACACCACGATTGTTCAAGAGGCTAGAAAATTACTATGGCTGATCATGAGACAACTTCGGGCCCGTAATATGAAAGCACAGGTCCTGTATCCTGCACGACTTAAAATTGCTACAGACAACGGCTCAGAAGTTTTTCAGGACTTGCTATCTGCTACTCCCTTCCTGGAAATCGCTGGGAATAGCAGTGCCCCTTGACAAAGGAAAGATTGGAAAAAGACCTCCTCACTTGACTATGTTGTTAGAAGGGACCCCATGACGGGGTGCCGCCCAGGGAGCCCAACGTGTGAATCTATGAGCAGACATATCCTCACTGATAGCCCAGCTTGGAGACCCCACGAAGTTGAATAAAAAGGCAGCTCACCTCCAGATAGAAGATGAGGGATCTGTGTCAAACGAGGCAACTGGGACTGGTGTCGAGACGTGACTTATGAGGGGAAAGTGAAGGTATCCACGCTTTTCTCTTCTCTTCTCTCGTTTCCCCTCGGTTCTGGTCCTGATGCACAGTTGGTTTGTTTTCCTCGTGCCATGCTCGGACATTCGGTCTAAGTTTCTGTTCCTTACTGTTAAATTACATTAATGGTTCTCCTTGCACATTGAAGACTGTCCCTTGCTGATGCGTGGGCAGGGGCTCCCCTGGCGACCTCTCTGTTTGTCGAGGAATACACGCGAGGCTTGGCAGATCTCGGCGCTGGAGCCCTCTGAGATAAGCACTATTGACTCTCTACTAACTGAATCTCTCGGGAGTCCCCAGGCGCGTCACTGCGATCTGTCCTAGTGCGACATCAGGAACTGGCGCTCTGCAGACAGACTTACTGGATGCAATTCAAACGGGTTTGCATGGGAATGCGCTGGGATTTCAAGGCTTGAAAAGAAAATGGGACATTATGAAGACTACTAATTCAAAGGCATAACCTTGTGGGATAACAGCCTAAGGGGTGGATCATATCCATTGAGGCACCCCACTGAGGCTGCTTGGTCATTTAAAGCTGAAGTTGACGTGGTTCATATCTGAGGGCTCCATGGAGGGCACACTTTGGCGATTACCCCATCGCCCAGAACCGGGCTAACATAACTGTTACACCCTTAATTGTAGCCATATAGTTAGCCTACATTCATCAGAGGCATTGTTTCCTCAGACAACCCTATTTATTTACCTGTTACTGTTTCCTAAAAAAGGAAGGGGGGGACTCTAAAAAGGGTGAATCACTTATATCACTATAGATCCCTATGGATCTCGGAGGGAGGTGGATTAAGGTTGAAGTATGCGGCTCACTGACCTTAGGGCAACCCTGTTAGGGGACTTCCCACGGGAAGAAGGGAGTACACTCCATCACGGTGGAGCCCCCTCATAACCTGCACTCCCGTGATTGCCCTATGGCTGGGAAACCATCACCAGCCTCCCCTAGGAAGTCGTTTGATGCCTGATTCAAGGGGGGTTAGATGGGTCTTAAAAAGCTTGTTTGCCCCATTCATTTTTATGCTCGGGCCCTCAATTGAGGACTGTCTCGAGCATACATCCTTGACTGTTGGTCGGGAATTTGTTCTCTTGTTGAAAAGTTCCGAGTTAATGTTGTTGTTTAAGTTACGTGGGTACTCATATGTTTTAGAAAAGATAGTATTGCCAGGCAGATTGAGAGATATTGTCTTCCCTCCTGTTAGTAGGCGGACCATTCATATTAAGTATAAATGACTTATCACAATATAGAAGTACTCTCCTATAATATTAATGGATGCTCCAGTCCGGTGAAGAGAAAACAAATTCAAAAATGTATTACTAGACAGAACTGTGAGGTGAATTTTTTGCAGGAAACCCATTTATCTTCCTCAGAGGTTCTAAAGTTGAGAACCAAGTCTCACCCACAAGTGTTTTTTTTGTCACTGGATTCTGGACGTAAGAGAGGGGTGGCCATCCTCCTCTCGGCGTCCTTTCCATTTGAGCTGGAGGATACTGTGGTGGATATTGGAGCCAGATATATCATGTTGGTGGGGAGAGTGTAGGATACTCCAGTAACCCTGGTCAGTGTCTATGCTCCCCCGGGCTCCTCCACTGAGTTTTATGCCTCTCTTGCCCAGCTGGTGACAGAAAAGTCTAAGGGTCTTCTGGTTATGGGGGGGATTGGAATTTAATCTGGGACAGAAGCCTAGACACTACCTCAGGCATTCAGAACCTGGATCAGCGTAGGGCGCGGGCAGTCAAACACATTTGAAATCAAATGGGTCTAGTGGACGTTTGGCGAGAAAGGTATCCCAGAGCGAGAGATTACACGTGTTATTCGCCCAGGTTCAAGGTGTACTCCCGACCTGACACGTTTTTTACTTTTAAAGACAATATTCTTGCCCTGCCCTCAATGTGGGTGGGTACCTCTACCCTATCAGATCACAACCCAATATTTTTGGAGGTCGCTATTTCTCTTCCCAGAAAAACGACGCATTGGAGACTGAATACGTTTCTGCTTCGGGATAAAGAGGTTGTAAACAAAATTAAACTACATATAACCAACACCGTAACCGAAAACACCACACCAAGGATGACGCCACAAATTATATGGGATACATTAAAGACCACCATCAGGGGACAATTAATATGTATAGCCTCCCGGAAAAAAAAGACCGTTTGCTGAAACAACAAAACCTGCATAAAAAACTAGTAGACTTGGAATCCCTCCAAAAGTCAAAGTTGGATAAGCAAAGGGACTCTAAGCTTATGTCCCTGAAAGCTGAAATTCAAAAACTCCAAAGAGAGGAGATTGAAAGGAATCTCTTTTTTCTTAAAAAAAAATATTATGAAGGAGGTCCCAGAGGTACTAGACTCTTGGCAGCCCGGTTAAGGCAATTTAAAGCCAGAGCCACAATAACCAAAATTGTCTCCCCAATCACTGGTCGCTTGACCCATAAGGCTGACCAGGTGGCGGAAGCCTTTGTTTCCTATTATACTAGGCTTTATACCCCTCAGGAGTCAGTGCCAGCCCAGGACACCATAGACTACCTTAGGGCCCTGCCCCTCCCTACCCTCCCCCAGGAGAAAGGCCAAACCCTTATTAAACCAATCACACATTTAGAAATTTTGAAAACTATAAAAGCCCTGAAGGAGGGGAAATGCCCCAGACCGGATGGCTTCGGGGCAGAATTTTTTAAAACTTTCACCACAGAAACAACCCCATTACTGGCGGATGTCTTCTCAGAGGTCTGGCGGGAGGCGAACCCGATCCCCCCCTCCTGGCAGTACGCCACTATCTCACTTATACCAAAAGAGAATAAGGATCCAGCTAGATGTGAATCTTACAGCCCAATCTCGCTCCTAAACTTGGACTACAAGATCCTTACGTCGACCCTCGCATCTAGGCTGAATTCTATACTACCAGAGCTAATTAACCCAGACCAATCAGGATTTGTTCCAGGTCAGCAAGCCCCAGATGGCGTTCGTTCAGCCATCAACATAATAGATGCCATCCAGCGCACCTGCCTCCCCGCTTGCCTCATGAGTTTGGATGCTGAAAAAGCTTTCGATAAGGTCTCCTGGTCGTTCTTGTTTCTGGTCCTGGAGCGAATGGGCTTCCCAGAGATATTTATCGATTGCATTAAGTCATTATATTCTGGCCCGCAAGCTTATGTCAGGGTAAATGGAGGAATTTCCAGGAGATTCTATTTAGGTAGAGGCACCCGTCAGGGCTGTCCCCTATCCCCCTTGCTATTTGCCCTCTATATAGAACCACTGGCCAAAGCAGTACGTACTTCTCCGGTGGTGCGGGGTATTGAAATCGGGGGACAACAACGGAAAATATCACTATATGCACATGATGTTTTACTCTGCTTGTCCGGTCCGGAGACTTCAATCCCTAAAATTTGGTAAATTTTAACAGAATTCGGCAGACATTCTGGGTACACTTTAAATAAAACTAAAACTGAAGTTCTATCTTTTTATTATTCACCCTCCCAAAGGGTTGCAGAGTTTCTGCCACTTGACTGGTCAGCAACTAAGATGTCTTATCTGGGTGCCTGGTTAACTAAATACAATTCCCACCTCTTTAGGGCCAACTATGTTCCACTGTTTAATCAGATGAAAAGAGACCTAGATAGGTGGTCCCTGATAAACTTTCCACTATATTCAAGAATACAGACTGTAACTATGAATATTGTCCCCAGATACCTGTACCTTTTTGAATGTCTGCCAACTTATACACCTAAAGCACAGTTCCTTGAGTGGCAAAAAACAATTGTAAAGTTTGTGTGGAACAATAAGGAACCCAGAATAAATGCCCATGTCCTCCAGCTGAGTAAGACAAAGGGGAGTAGAGCCCTTCCTGACCTCGAGGATTACTACCTCGCTACGCAAATTAAAAGGGCACTACAATGGTCTATCCCCACCTATGCCGCCAACTGGAAGGAAATGGAGAAGGCGGAGGAAGAGGAGCACAGACCACCGCTGGGGGTTCGATCCATTCAGATGAGGACCTCAGGAGATTTCCTTCCCCCCCTCTTATTGACCATGAGGGACACCATAAGGGCAACACACAGAGCCTGGCAGAAATATAAAATAAAATCCTCCCTCTGGCCCCTTTACAGGCCCTCATGGGATGTAACCTTTGCCCCATCCCGACTAGATCATACCTTCAGAACATGGGAGAGAGTAGGTCTAGCTTACGTCAAACAATTCATGTCCGGGAAAGAGGTCTTAGATTTCAGGACCCTCATGAACAACTTTGGTTTATGCAAGACTGATCACTACTGCTATCTGCAAGTTAGGGACTATTTCCACTACTGTCGTAGAACAGATCCTCAACCAAATAGGATGGCCCCCTTTGTGGAGAGCCTTTATGCAATATTATCCTCACAGAAAACCTCGGGCCTTATTTCTATATTATATAAAGCCCTCATGGACCTAAAGAAGGATTATTTAGACAAGGTTAAATGTAGGTAGAGAGAGGAGGGGGGTGCTGGCCTTTGAGCAATTACCTGGGAATCAGTATTTAAACTGGCACCCAGAACTACCTGTTCCCCTTATTGGCAGGAGTATAGTTGGAAGGTGAAGATACGCTATTTCCCCCCTCTCTCTGAGCCGGAGGAGCCCTGAGAGAGATTATTCCTGCTGGAAGGGTTGCGGGGAGGTAAGGGCAGATTATTTGCATATCCTATGGCTATGCCACGGCTTGGTCCCTTTTGGAAGGATATCTCCTAGGCACTTACTAGATTGTTTGATCTTGATGCTCCCTTGGACTGGCCCTGCCTTATACTGGGAGAACTGCCTCAGAACCTGACTGGAGCAGACCCGTTATACCTTTGGACCCTCCTCCTGGCGGCAGCCCATAAATCTATTACTAAAATGTGGCTGAAAAATGACACCCCTACTATAGGTACTTGGATATATTTAGTCCAAGGAATTGCTGAAATGGAAGAGATAACTCATAAGATAAACCACAGAACACCAATATATATTCAGAGGTGGACTAGATGGGAGCTCTGGCGGGAAACAACCGCTGTCTAATGCCCTGTCCGGACTCCCTGTAACTCCACCACTAGCTGGACGGGGAAGGGTTGTTTGGGTTTTTTTTTTTTTTCTTTTTCTTCCTCTTCTCTTCACTAGGGGCTCCAGATTAAGTATAGTTGGGAAATGACTGACCACCTGGAGATTGGTCTCCCTGATGTAGGGACAAGAAGATTATGATTGTGGCCTCACTGCTATTAAATTGGAGATATGCCTTCTCTAAACTCACTTCCTTTTTAAAGAATGTATTAAAAGAGGGATTATGTTAATCGTACATCATATATTTCAATTATGTAAAACAACATAGAACTTGTCTGGCATACTTGTATTAACTGTACCCGCTGGTTGCTAATAAACATTTAATTTAAAAAAATATATACACCCCGGAAGAGAGGAAGGAGGGGGTGGGATATGATAGAGACCTTTAAATACCTAAAAGGGGTAAATGAGGTACAGGAGGGAAGTATTTTTCAGAAGAAAATGTGTTCAAGAATAAAGGGACATGCTATGAAGCTGGGGGGGGGGGTAGATTCAGGAGAAATATTAGGAAGTACTTCTTCACAGACAGAGTGGTGGATTCCTGGAACAATCTTCCAGTGGAGGTGATGGGGTAGAGACACAGTGGTGGAGTTCAAGAATGCATGGGATAGGCACAAGGGAATCATAGTGGAAATGAAGGGAGGGAGGGAGACAGAGCGGTAGATCAAGTACGGTCTGTAGTAACAATGTAGGAAGGGAAAAAAGGGCAGACTAGGTGAGCCAAGCAGTTCTTATATGCCATCAAATTCCTGAATCCCTAATGGAGCTCACCAGAGTGGAGCAGACCCTCCAGCCTGCAGCAAGGCTGCAAGCAACCCCCCGCCCTCACAATCACCAATGGAGCTCACTGGAGTGGAGCGGACCCACCAGCCTGTAGCAACACTGCAAGTAACCCCCTGCCCTCACAATCCCCAATGGAGCTCACTGGAGAGGAGCAAACCCTCCAGCCTGCAGTAAGGCTGAAAGTAACCCCCCACCCTCACAGTCCCCAATGGAGCTCACTGGAGTGGAGCGGACCCCTCAGCCTGCAGCAAGGTACCTGAAAACTACTGAATTATTTCAAGCTACCTTCAGAGGACTGCCTGTTTTTGGGGAGGTGTTTAAACAGTATTTTCAGGTTTTGGTAACTTGGCAGGACACTGCATTTTAATTCAGTGCCTACAGCTACTTTAATTGCTTTCCTGTATGCTGAATGCCACAGATAGTTTTCAAATAACTGAATGTTAGCCTGTTGTGATAGGATTTGCTGAATATCCTGAAGACTAAACTCGTTACCTGAACCTCGTTTGTTTGCTCTCCAGTTAATCTGAATTTAGTGCTTCCAAGTTGAATTTTTCAAAGCTTGTTTGCCTTAATTCCTCACTCCTTGATCTTGCTTGTGCATTTGCGGTAGGGTTGGGTCCTCTGCTTTGTTCAAACTTCCTGCCCTGCTCCTAATTACCATTGTTCCCTTTTATCTTTCCCTTAGGCTGCAAGTACCCCCCAGCCCTCACAATCTCCAACAGAGCTCACTGGAGCATAGTGGACCCTCCAGCCTGCAGCAAGGTACCTGAAAGCTGAAAGCTGTTGAATTATTTCAAGCTACCTTCAGAGGACTGCCTGTTTTTGGAGGAGGGGGTGTTGGCTTGTCGACGCTATGGTGAATTGTACCTCCTTGGGGACTTCAGTGTAAATTGGCTCAGCAGCAAACAGTCCAAAGTCTCTAATCACGTATCATCATTGAACCTAAAGCAATTAATTACTGACCCAACACTCCTAAATCATAAAACCAGTAAACATACCCTAATTGACTGGGTTCTATCCTCCCACTCCCACTGTGTCGTAAAGTCCAGTATACTCCCTGATGCACTCAGTGACCATCACATGGTCTACTGCATGCGCAAAATCCACTGTATAAAATCCCCTCCTATCATACATAACATTCACTCGTTTCCTTCCCTTGACCTGTCTGCCATCCATAGTGATCTGCCCAATATTGACTGGTCATGCATCTCCTCTGCCCCCTCTGTGGATGCAGCCCTGTCCTTTAGCATGCAGTTCTTGTCTGTTTTGGACCGCCATGCCCTGCTAAGAAATGCAAGGGTCTGAGGAAACCACCTTTCCTGCATTTATGCTAAACTCATTGCATGTCAACATGTGCATGCTCAAGCATGGGTGGGGTTCAAGTCCTCAGGTACCCCCCATGATCTTCAACACTATCGTTCACTCTGGAATGCCTGTACCCATGCCATCTGTCTTGCCAAGGCAGAGTACTTCAGTGCCTCATTCCAAGAAAACATAAATGTCCCTTCCAAATTCTGGAAGGTTATCCATGCCTTGTTTTCCCCACCCACCTAACCCCCCTCTCCTGTTCTAAAAATTGGCTCCCGCACAATAGATGACCCCCCCCCACTGTGGCAGAAGAGTTCAATAACTTCTTCACTATCTGTGCCTCCTCCCTGCTTGCCTCATTTCCCTCACTCTTCTCCCCTGACTACCCCTCTCTCACACTTCCCCCCACTGCCACATACTTCTCTTTCAAGCCTGTCCTCCCTGAAAACACACTTCTAGTATTACTTGCCCTTAATCCCAACAAAGGTAGAAGCCCTGACAGACGTGACCCTAAATTCCTCCACGTATCTGCTTATGCTATAGCTCTCCCAATGACCTGTCTTCTAAATCTCTCCTTCTCACACATGACTGTACTTAAGGCCTGGAAGTCCGCTGACATGATCCCGCTTCCTAAAGAGGGGGAACCCCTCCAACCCTAGTAACTACTGTCCTGTATCCTTGCTCCCTATTCTGGCTAAGGTCCAAGATCACTTGACTCTGGAACAGCTCTCCCTCTTCCTTGACTCCTCTTCCTTTTTCACCCTTTTCCAGTCTGGTTTCCTTAAAGCAGCACTCCACAACCACCTCCCTCCTCCAGCTCACTGACTCCATTCTCACAGGCATGTATCAGGGCCGCATCACCTTGGACATCTTTGTCGACCTGGCCAAAGCCTTCAACACTGTCTCACACCTCCTCCTCCTCCTCCTCCTCTCCAAGCTGACTGCAGCCAGCCTCTTTGAAGCCACCACTGACTGGTTCCAGTCCTACCTCATGGGCCAGACCCAATCTGTCCGAGTCGGCAATTCCACCTCCTCCCCGCTACCAATTAACACAGGTATTCCCCAAGGCTCAATACTTGAACTAGTACTGTTCTCCATTTTCCTGAATGATCTACCTGACGCCTACTCATCTGCTAGTATCCATATGTACGCAGATGACACCGTGTTATTCCTCTCTGGAAGCTCCCCCACCAAGGTGTCTACTAGCCTACAGCTGCTGGACTTTAGCAATGCCCAGCGCTGGTTTAGTGCTAACCAACTCTCCATGAATGTCAAAAAAATGGTCTCCATGACCTTTGCACCAGACAAAAGCTGTCTAGATTGGTCTCCACCCCCACCTTTCATACCCTGTCAGGTACTACTCTGGATGACGTCTACTCATTTAATTACCTTGGGCTGTGACTAGACAAGAATCTTGACTTCAGGTACACATTGATGCCATACACAAAAATCTCCTCCCTAAGCTCGGTGCTCTGTACAGACACCACAGTTGTCTGAGTATGCAAGCCAGGCATGAAATTGTCCAAAAGATGATTCTTCCAGTCTTCGACTTCAGGGTCATTGTCTACAACTCTGCCCCTAAGACCACCGTATTGAGACTGGACACTCTTCAGTTCCTTCAACCACTATATACTTGGCTGCCCTTCTCTTACCCACCACTGCAATCTCTATATCTTTACTTTCTCTCCTTCCCATCCCTCTCTGCCAGATGCCTGTCTCACACCACTAGTCTAGTAGGGAAGTACTGGCTCAGCTCCCTGCCACCTTATTTGTTCTCCCTCTTTTCTATCCCTCCCCCTTCCTGCTATTCCCTCCGGTCTCCACACACAGAACACTTGCCCTGCCACCTTGGCATACTTCATTTGGTTGCACTGCCTTTTCATACAAATTCCCTTATATCTGGAACTCCCCCCCTCCCGGAAATTCACACTGCCCAATTTTTCCATTCCTTTGTTTTCCTCTTTCGCAAATACACTATTCACTGCTGCAACTCCATTTGATCCCTTGCAAAACTCTTCACCCCAGCCCACACTACCTATTGACCTCTCAGACATCCTCCCTACTCTTTCTTTCCCTGCTTTTCCCCTGCTCTCCTTCACAGACACACTGTTCTCTGCTGCAACTGTGATTAATCCCTTATAATCATCCCCTAGCCCTCCCTGCCTATTGACTCCCCAATCTGCTCTTCCTAAGCCCTCCTCTACCCAAAGTCTCCCCTACTGGCCTTTCTACTCTGCCTTTCCTCAGCCCACCTTTACCTACTTACCCTCGAATTTGTCCTCCCTATTCTGCCCTTCCCTCCACCTTCTGTTTCACTCTTGCTACTTCTCCCCTGTCTCTCTTTCTCTCCAATAACTTGTAAGCTCCCAGTCCTCTCACAGGGTTCTCAGCATCCTGGTGGGGTGTAGGTCTTGGCTGCTTTCTCCCTTTCTCACATGTCCCCCAGCCCCACCCTGCTGTTTTTTCCATCTATACTCTCTCTTACCATTGCTACTTCTCCCGCTCAATTTCTTTCTGCTCAATACCTTGCCAGCTCCCAGTCCCCTTTGCAGGGTTCTTAGCATACTGGTGGGGAGCAGGCTTTGGCTTTCTTTTCTCCCATTCCCCATCTTCCACCCCATGTTTCACCCTTACTGCTCCTCCCCCTCACTCTCTTACACTCCAATAACTTGTCAGGTCCCAGTCCCTTCACAGGGTTCTCAGCATCCTGGTTGGGAGTAGGTTTTGGCTGCCTTTTCTCCCATTCTCTACTCTTCCTCCATCCCCTTCCCCCACTGTCCTGGTTTTACCATATTATTACACATCAGTAATTGAGACATTTGAATTATTGAGTGGGTTTAGAAATGTGTTGGGGTTTGGGGCCCATAAGGCGCAGCTACTTGGGCGATGACCTCCGGGGACTTCTTCTCTTCGAACTCCTAGTACTTTCGTCAGAAGCCTACTTTAGATGTAGGGCTTTAGGGATAGCTTGGAGGAGGGGCAAGGTGGGATGTCCCCTGAGTGGCTGCCAGTGTATATTCAGGTGGTGAAGTCAAGGAGATGCCCTGGGGTGAAATGGGGACTTGAATGGGGTGCACCCTGTCTAGTCCCCATACCCAAGGGCTCCACCATAGAGGGAGGGTGGGTGGATGACTGGTCCAGCTGCTTCACCTCATCGTACTTGGGTTGTGATGTGCAATGCCAGCTCAATAAGGAACAAGATGGCTATAATGGCAGACTTGATATCCTCTGTCAATCTGGCTTGCATCACGGAGACCTGTCTGGATGAAAATGCTGCCCCAGTTTTGGAGGTGGCAGTGCCAGCTGGATACTTCATGATACACAGTCCGAGGAAGGATTGTAGGGGTGGGGGGGGTAGCCATTTGCTTTAAATCTAGCCTGAACCTTACAGTGCTGCCTATGGGTCCTATTGGGTCCTTTGAACGTGTGGCTGCCCAAGGAGGTATGGGTGTGGGCTTCAGTATCCTTCTACTCTATCGCCCCCCATGTAGCAATGGGGATTTTTTGCAAGAGATCAAGGAGCTCATTGCGGGCCTGGTATTGGAGTCCCCCAGGTGGTTGATCCTGGGGGATTTTAATACCTGGGTCGATGGGGGGCTATTAAAATTTGGTAGAGATCTTCTTGAGAGCATGGGGGCACTGGGCCTGACACAAAAGGTAATGACAGCGATGCACTTGGGTGGCCATACACTGGATCTGTTTTTCTCCTCTGAGTTGGCTATTAAGGACCTTAGTGTTGATCCGGTGGTTTGGTCAGATCATAGCACCGTGGGGTTCACATTTAGGGCCCCCCCAGATAGTTCTGCCCCTATGGAGATGGTCCAGTACCGGTCTTTAATGGGGGTTTCCCCAGAGGATCTCTTGGCAGTGCTGGACCTATTGGGTGTTGGGGCAGCTTGTGCGATTGGGGCAGAAGAGGCAGTGGTGGCCTACAATGGGGCGGTTGGTGCAGCCTTTGACTCACTTGCACCCTTACATGTCCAACCCCTGTCTATTCATCGTAGATCTTCCTGGTTTGATGAGAATCTCCAAGATTTAAAGACTAGGGGTCTGTCGGAGGTTAGAGAGGCGTTGGAGGAGATCTGGATTGGTGGAGGACAAATTGGCCTCGAGGACACATTATGTGGGCTATCGAGGCAGTCTCCCATAGAAAGGCAGAATTTCTTTCTGGGGAGATTGCTACAGACAGAAACAGACTGGCTCAGCTCTTCCGCACAGTGGACAGACTTTTACATCCTGCCTGTCTATGTGTTAGAAGGATAGGTTCAAGCACAAGGTGTGAGGAGCTGGCTCTGTTTTTCAATGACAAGGTGTCCTACATCAGGGCTAAGGTCTCCTTGAACGTCTCTTGAAAGGGCTGCAGGGTCCGGCCTGAGCTGAGTCTGAGCACTCCTCCTGTGTGGGATGAGTTTGAGCTGATTGGGGTTAGGGAGGTGGTAGAGATAATCTCTAAGCTGCAGCCAACCCACTGTGATTTAGATCCATGTCCAACTCGCCTTTTGGTGGAATGTATGGACCTGATTGGTCCTGTGATTGTTGGGGTAGTCTGCAGTTCATTAAGGAGTGGGATCTTTCCGTTATCTTTGAAAGAGGCTTTGGTTAGACCCCTGTTGAAAAAACATCTTTGGACCCAGACTGCCTCAGCAATTACAGACCTGTTTTGAACCTCCCATTTTTAGGGAAGGTTTTAGAAAAGGTGGTGGGCGTTCAGCTGGAGAGACATCTTGCTGTTTCCTCCATCTATGAGCCTTTACAGTCTGGGTTCAGAGTGGCGCATAGTACAGAGACAGCCCTGGTGAGGGTGCTTAATGACCTCCTGATGGCAAGCGATAGAAGAGATCATGCCATCTTGGTCCTTCTACATCTTTCTGTGGCATTTGACACTGTGGACCACGAGGTGTTACTCGACTGACTGCGGTTTTGGTGTGGCCTGTCCGGAAATGTCATCAACTGGTTTAGATCATACCTGACAGACAGAGTACAGAGGGTGACCATGGGAATTTTCTCATCAAATCTGAAGCCTCTGTGCTGTGGTGTTCCGCAGAGGTCAGTTTTGTCACCTGTATTGTTCACGGTGTATATGCTGCCACTGGGGGACATTATCAGGCAGTACGGACTGGGTTTTCACTGCTATGCAGATGATACTCAGCTGTATCTGTCCTGTGTTCCCAATAGCCAAGTGTCAGACTCTGTATATAACAGCTGGCTTGAGGAAATCCAGATTTGGATGACTCAAAATTGGCTTAAACCAAACCCAGACAAGACTGAGGTACTGGTGGTGGAGTCGGGTCGTCAGGGCAGAGGGTGGTATGACATTACCCTCAATATTGTGTTGCGGATGTGCCTTTAGCCTTCTCTAGGCAGGTGAAGAATTTGGGAGTAATCCTGGATAGAGGCCTGACACTTGAGGCACAGGTGTTGGCCATGGTGAGAACTGGGTTTTATCATCTCAGAAATATTGCCTGAATTCGAGCCCTGATCCCGCCTGATGACCTGCCCACACTGGTGCATGCTTTCGTCACTTCCAGGTTGGACTACTGCAATGCGCTGTACCTAGGGATGTCTGGAGGCAACCTCCATAGACTGCAGCTGGTGCAGAATGCGGCAGCAAGATTATTGTTGGGAGTGAAAAGATGTGAACATATCACCCCGGCACTCTGCGAACTGCACTGGCTGCCAGTTAGGTGGAGGGTTGTCTTCAAGATAGGGCTTTTAACCTATAAGTCTATCTGCAAGAGCTCCTTGTGCCTTACTGCCTGGCCCGGTCTCTCCGTTCTGCCGGGGGTGGCCTCCTTGGAGTTCCCAGGGTTAGGTTGTGGCATTCTGGCGATCATGCATTTGCAGCAGCTGTGCCTATCCTGTGGAACTCCTTGTCTGGTTATCTTAGGAAGGCTCCCACAGTGGAAGCCTTTAAGATGGGCCTCAAATCATACTTATTTAGTCAAGCTTTTAATTGAAGGGGTTTATAAAAATAGTATATTTTTGGTGATGCTTAGTTAACCAGTTGCTCCCAGCTGTATTTTATATATTGTTGTTATTTAGTTTTAGATCTGTATTAGTGTATGGTATACTGTATGTATATGTACTATATTGTGCAGCACCCAAAGTCCTTGAGATGGGTGCTATATAAATAAAATATCTCTCTATCTATCTATCTATCTATCTATCTATCTATCTATCTATCTATCTATTATAGCACTTAGTTCCCTTCCCTTCTCTCCTTCTCACCCTCCCTCCAATACTCTCATCTAGCACTTTTGAAATGTGACATGTACCTGGCTGTCTACGTTATCATGTTCTTAGACTGTATTTTGTACTGGTTTGTCCTGCACTGTATTTGATTGCACACTATGTACTACGTTGAATTGTGGCTTCCTGTTCACATTATCATGTTCCTAACATTTTATTTGTATTGGCCTGTTTCTGCACTGTATTGATTTGCACACTATGGCCCAGATATTCAAAAGAGTTGAGCCATACGCAATAGGGTTGCGCCTGCGCAAGTCCGAATTTGCGCCATTCTGCGATATTTAGCAGGAGGTAATTGCGCCCCCGAAATCATGCTGAGCAACAGCGCAATGATAATGAAGGCATGCACAACCGAAGGGGGAGGAACCATGCATAAATGGTGCAGTGTGATATTCAAAGACTTGCACAATGCACAACAGTGGAGCAAGCAGAAGTTGCGCCATAGCGGAAATGAGCTAAAATAAAAAGGAGCAAGGAAGAGGCACAAGAACGCTACAGGGAAGCCACATGAGGCAGAGGCAGAGGCACACAGACAGGGCAAGTGGCAGGAACAGGGCAGGCCAGGGAAAGGCCACAGTTAACAGCCAGGCACAGGGAAGGTGTGGGGAGCCACACAGCATAGAAGCCAGCACACGCAGGTGTACCCGGTGCAGTGGAGGTAGCAGCCAGGACAGCGGGGGGAATACAGTAACAGCTGCCGGGGGGGTGAACTCAAGCTGGGGACATGGCCAGTGCCATCTTCCACATGGAGGCCATAATGAGGGGGGTGAGAAGGCGGGCAGCAGGGGGGCATGGCCGTGGAAGGGCCCGTCGGCGGTATGCCCCCAACAGGCAGTACTGAGCCCACACCAGCTTTGAGCTGTATACTGATACTGAGATTGTGGGCTGGTACCACCTGAACAGGGCAATTCTGAGGTGGCTCTGTGAGCTGTGCAGTGATGTGATGCAGGCACCCACATGACAGAGCCATGCCCTGTCAGTGGAGACCAAGGTAACAGCCTGCATGTGCTTGCTCACCACGGGTACCTTCCAGAGACCAACTGGGGACACCACAGGCATAACCCAGTCGGCCACGTCATGCCACCTCACCCAATTCCTCAGCACACTGCTGCCACATGCTGAGGAGTACATCCATTTCCCCAGCACATTGGTGGAGCGCACAGCAAACATACAGGAGTTCAACAGGATAGCACGTATGCCTGGCATGCTAGGGGCAATAGACTACACCCATGTGGCTATACACACACCACCTGGCCCCAAGGGGTCTGCATACATAAATCACAAGGGCTATGACAACATCAACTGCCAGGTGGTGTGCGATGCCAGGGGGTGCATCATCAATGTCTGTGCCACGCACCCTGGGGGAGCACACGATTCTTACATCTGGCACCAGTCGGCACTGTGCCACAGATTCGAGAGTGGGGACATCCCCACTGGACACCTAGTGGGTGAGTATGCAAACCAAATGGACAAATATAGGGCCTGGGGGGGGCATGGCCAGAGGTGCCATGGGTAGTGGCCTACATGGCTTGGGGCAGGGCGATGCTGAACACCAAACTAACCTCCACCCTCTACACACAGGTGACAGTGGATACCCACTCCATTGCTGGCTGCTCACACCCTACCAGCGGCCCATGAGCCCATCACAGCAAGGCTACAATGAGGCACACGCCACCACACGCAATGTCATCGAGCGGCGGGTGTTCGGGATGCTGAAGGCACATTTCTGTTGCCTGGACACCTCCAGTGGTGCCCTGCAGTACAGCCCCTCAAAGGCCTGTGGGCTATTCCTGGCCTGTTGAATCCTGCACAACATGGCCAACGAATGTGGGATAGCCGTACAGGTCGAAGAGGGGGGACAGTGATGGGGACGATGGGGACACCGGTGATGATGGTGATGGACAGCCCACCCTTGGCCGATGGGACTCCTGACTGCTCCAGCTGGCACAGCTGCATTGGGACACCATCACGGAGGAGCACTTCAGCTAACCCAGGTAAGTCATGGGGCCATGCGCAACTACCAATGGCCAAGGCACAACCCACAAACATGCAGGAACCCACACTGGGGGTGCATGCCATCGAGGGAAGTGCCAGGGCATAGAGGCACACACACAGCCAGGGATGGGTGAGGATTAACATGCCACGCTGAAGGAGACACACACACACAAAGCAACAAATGTGCACAGAGGGCAGAAGGCACACTGATCCAGAATGCACACCCTAGCAACACACATGTCCACAGGCCACAACGTCCACTGCCTGTCCATGTGCATGTGTCAGATGCTGAGCACCATTGCACTTTGGTGTACAGCGCAATGCAGGCATCATCATGCACATGTAACTGTGGACAGCAGCCGGGAGGGTGTGCAGGTGGTTGTGTATCTGCGTGCAGGGCCGGGTACCCACCCGTGCACTGCCCACTGAAACACACAATGCACACAGGGCAGCACCAGACAGTAGCCATGCTGGGAGACAGGTCAGTCCCACGACACAGTGCCACGGCCACCACGGATGTGTGGGCAGCCCCGCCGAGACCCGCCAGCACTGGTAGGCTAACCACTGGCCTCATGGGGTGGCACTGATGGTCCCCAAGGGGTCCCACTGCATGAACATGACCGTGCCCACACAGGGGTCTGCAGCACACCGAACATGCCTGCACCAGGAGTGCTCAGGATGCCCACAGCTGAACCTGGCATTGACAGGGTGGGAGTCACACAACACCGGGAATGGGAGGTGGATAGTGCACTGTGTGGTGTTCACAATGCATGGGCACCTGACTGTGTGCCCATTATGGCCACGACGGCAATGAACTCCTGTGCATGCCTGTCAATGGCAGTGGCACATCCTCCTGCAAACAGTCCATCTGTGCCAGGATCCATTCAGTGTCCCTGCTGCGACGCTCCTCTGCCTGCTCCAGAGCCACACACAGCACTTCCATGGATGTCACAAGCAGCATCTGCTGCTGGACCGATGCTTGCAGTAGGCGGGTGTGCTCGTCCAAGAGGTCATCAGCCTCCTTGGCATCCTGTCCCTCAGGGTGTGCAAGGGCCTGATGTTCAGCACCCCTTGAGGGTGGGTGCTGCACACCAGGACCAGGTCAGGGCATGTCCACAGGCGGTGCACAGATGCCGCCGCTGAACCCTGAACCCCCAAGCCCAGTGGGTGACTGCTGATGCTGCCCCTCTGGCTGCCGCACCCCAGGGCTCAGTGGTGCCACTGCAGTGGCCACAACAGTCCCATTGTCCTGAACAGACACCAGTGCTGCCCCACTGGTGCTGACAAGGACAGCCTGGGACTGTGCTGACACACAGGCCCCCATGGCAGCACCACCCACAGCCATGGGCACGAATTGCCCTCCTATGTGTCCATCCTGTGGCACACAAGTGTCCCTGCCCATGACGGTTGTGTCATCATCACTGGTGCCAGACTCTGCCCCGGCCACAGCCACAGCGTGCTGGCATCCTTGGAAGCCAGCATGCTGGGACACAGGCAGGGCTTCCTCCACACCTGTCTCAACAATATCAGTGTGGACAGCCAGGCAGCCCCACTGTCCTACAGATCCACACATACCTGTGGAGGTGGATGGTCCCACCTCCGACTTCATCCAACTATCCGCGGTGGACAGGCCTACCACCGCTGACCCATGCAGATGCTCAGGATCTGTAAGGGAAAGCAAAGTCGTGTTACTGCATGTGACCTACCCTGCCCCCCCAGACAGACCATGACTTACCATGCAGTGATGGGCCACCACCCGTCTGGAAGCCACCACCTGGAACTCCCTCTATGGCACTTCGGTGCATGATTGCAGCAAGCCTGTCCTCCAATGAAGTGAGCTGTACCACCTCCGGCTGTCCCCCTCCTGTTGCAGCACGTGCTGCCCTGATGGTAGCCACCTTCTCCTTTACCCTCCTCCTGTCTGTGCCCATGTTCTTCTTACACTCCTGCACGGAGCGCTGGTGGCTGCCATGCAGGTTGATGGCACATGCCACCTCCTCCCATGCAGCAGCACGGATCTGAGGGGTGCCCCGCCGTCCACTGAGCAGTGGCTCCTGATCCAGGTAGGCCTCGAAAAGGGCCTCAGTTTCGGCTTTAGTAAAATTCGGCCTCCTCCTCCTCCCATCACTGTTGTCCTTCTCTCCAAGAACGTGCTAGGTCATTATGTAGCCTTTTTTTTTTTGAAATTTAAATTTTATTGATTTAAAGATACAAAGGAAACACAATAACCCCAATACATCAGGAAAAATATTGTTACCATGGAAAAAAACAGTATAATTTAAACAACAACAAAAAGAAAAACATCACCCCCCAACAAATAAAACAATATACCCCTAATGAAAACATCCCAACAAACCCCAAAACCCCCATCCTCCCTATCCCTCAGGGTGCACCCTACATATAGCTCTCACAATTATAAGATACAAGCAGAGAAAACCAAAGTTGTAATTGGTACCAACCAAGAAATTTAACATTCTTAGGTAACAAAAGATAGTATAATTGAACTAACAGAGGAAAAAACAGAAGAGAAATGTGGACATGAGGGATCAGGTAGCGTTAAAGAAGAGCCCATCTTAGATCAGACAAAGAGCCTGAAGTTTACCCCATCTCTTTTGAAATAGAGATAAGCGCCCCTTAAAACTAGCAGCTAATTTTTCAGATTGGAGATACGATATCAGTTCAGTTAACCAATTGGCAAAGGATGGAGCCAGTTGGTCCATCCAGTGTCTTAACACCAACTTTTTAACAGCCATAGACACTAAAGCCATGTGATATCTACGTTCGACACTGTCAACCCGAGAGAAGTCCCCCAGGACACACACCTCTGGACTGAAAAAGCCAGACAGACCCAAAAAGGGGTCAAGATAATCCTTAATCTGAGACCATAAAGGAGCAATTTTAGGGCAATCCCAAAATATGTGAACAAGGTTACCGTCCCCTTGTAAACACTTGAAGCAATTAGGATAAGATACCTTCTTAAACTGAAAGAGCTTAGCTGGGGTATAATATAAGTTATTGACAATATAATACTGCGTTAGCCGGAACCTATCCTGAGTATGATATCTATGAAGGTCGCTCAAAACCCGAGACCAATCAAAGGGGTTACCAGGCAGGAGATGGGTCCAGATGTCCGAACCAACAGCCTTCTCCGATAAATTATAATCCAGAAGAAAGAATATATCGAGGAAATAAAGTGCGGTTGGGAGGCAAGTCTAACAACATCAGAAAGAAAGGAGAAACTACCGACTCCCAAGAGTAGAACCAAATTTCTGGTTGATTAGATGCCTCAACTGATACACTTTAAAAACAAATCTACCAGGTATGTGAATTCTCAAGAATATCACCAGAAGAGAGAAGGAGTTATTGTTGAAAAAGTCTCCCAAACTAGCTTCTTTAATTTGTGGGAGCCAGTCTGAGCTAATCCATAAATTCCCCAATTTAACATTGGGATTAGAGACAGACGGTTGCCCCAGATCCAAAGCAGGAGAGATGTGGAAGTACTTTAAACATTGCCAAAAGGATATGATAGCAGTCCTGATAACACTGTCCTGCACCCATCTAGAAAGTGACCTCGGAGACAAATAAAAGAGGGCGTATTTATCAAATTTAATCAGAGAGAAAAAGAACACTCCAGCTGGAGCCAGATTGGGCAGGATTCCTCCAGTTCATCGGAGAACCATCTTCCTAATTTAGAAAGATGAGCTGCCCAATAATACAGTAGGAGATTGGTAGTCTAAGACCTCCTATCTTTAGGAAGTGATAAATTGCTATAAGAGCGCTAACTGCTTTCTTGGACCAGATAAATTGGGAAAAACCTATGAAACTGCTGAATATAGAGATGGGAAGCCAAAGATTAACCAAATTCAGTGGGTAGAACACTCTGGGAAGAACATTCATTTTGAGAACATTAATTTGACCCCAGAGTGAGATGGGAAGGGCCAACCAATGCTGCAGATCGTGCGAAACCGAGTCCCTGAGCCGGTCCAAGTTTAATTCCTTCAAAAGCAAGGGGTCAGTAGAGAAAAATATCCCTAAATATTTAATAAATCTAGGGGCCCACTTCATACCAAAGGAAGAGAAATCTGCCTTGTTAGTATAGACATTAAGAGGAAGGCTTTCAGATTTGGAAACATTCAGCCTATACCCCGAAAAAACCCAAACCTCTCAATAAGACCCAATACAGCCCTCAAAGAATCAGCGGGATCCACCAGATGCAGAAGAATGTCATCAGCATATGCTGAAAGGACCAGCTCTTTTGATGCAAATTGATTCCTCTGACCTGGGCGGAAGCCTTAATCTTTCTGAGTAAGGGTTCCAGGTACAAATTAAATAGTAAAGGAGAGGGGCATCCTGTCTAGTGCCTGCATATAAGCGAAAGAGGGAAGAGAATACCCCATTACAATATATTTTAGCAGAAGGACAGCTGTAAAACACCCGATCCTATTGACAAAAGCGGACGGAAACCCATCTTCTCAAGTACAGCCAGAGGAACTCCCAGTCCACCGGTCAAATGCCTTTTCGGCATCAAGAGAGACCAAAGCCTTGAATACATAAGGATTGAGCATGTTGAGAAATATGAGAGGGTCCTCAAATGGTCCGCCAAGATCTGCCAGGCACAAAGCCCACCTGCTCAGGGCTCAGCAGTTCAACCCATACCATCTTAATATGCTCAGCTAGAATTTTAGCAGGATTTTCATCATAGTTTTGAGCGAGATAGGCCTGTAGCTGGCTGGATCAGTGAGGACCTTGTCAGGCTTGGGGATTAGAACAATGATTGCCTCAAAAGGAGGGTCAACATCTGCGGGTACAGCCAGGTATTCATACAGTTTAAGGAGAGTGGGCATCAGATCTTTGACAAAAGTCTTATAAAAATTAGCTGGGAAACCATCAGGACCCGGTGTGCGATCAGGAGTGAGAGAAACAATAGCTCTCTCAATTTCGCCTTCTGAGATGGGAGCTAACAAAGTAGCCTGCTGAGTTTCAGATAAGCAGGGTATGTCAATCTCTCTCAAATAGCTATCCAGATCAGAAACAGAATGTGATGCTACTGGCTTGCTATACAGATCCAGATAGAATTCCTTGAGAACGTGAGCAATTTTCCTGGGCGCAATAACCACCTCCCCGGATGGGGAAACGAGAGAGGGAATAGTCCTAGAACTTTCAAGTGCCCGAAGACGCTGTGCCAGAAGCCTACCAGACTTTTCCCCCTGATCAAGATATTTCGCTTGAGTTTTAAGAAGAGCATACTCCGTTTTCTCCCTTAAAAGATCCGAATATTCATCCTTAACTGCCAAAAGCTGCCTAAGATCAATCAAGGAAGAAGTTGATAGATATTTAGTCTCCAATTCCCGAATCCTACCCATCAAAATCAAGGAATCAGCAAGTCCTTTTTTCTTTTTAAAGGAAGCTGTTTTAATAAATTCTCCCCTAAGAAAACATTTAAGAGCAGACCAAACCAGATCAAGTCTAGGGATTGAACTAAGATTTTCAGCCAAGAATATTGCTATCAAGGAACTTATATTAGAGACGGTCTGTGGGTCTTTTAACAGCTGCATGTTCAGCCTCCAGACCGAATCCCGAGAATACTCGGGTGTAAGAGAAAGCTTGACCCATACAACCGCATGATCAGAAAGGATAATTGGGTCAATACCAGATAAGCCCAGATTTGAAAGAAGAGAGACACTAATCAAAATCATATCCAGACAGGATTTAGTACCATGCGATTGAGAGACGAAATAGAAAGCCTGAAGAGAAGGGTTAGCAAGCCTCCAGGGATCGCATAAGCCTAGTAATGATCTCAGATCTGAGAAAGCTCTGTGGGCAGGAGAAGGTGGGCGTTTATCCTGGGGCTCTCTATCTAAGATCAGTGAGCAAGGAATATTCCAGTCACCACCTAATATGAACTGAGCCGGAGGAATCTAATCAGCTTCTCAGTGAGACATAAAGAAACCAGAGTCCCTCAACTGGACCATATATAGATCCAAGTACAACATTCTCACCATTGAGGGTTCCTTGAACCAGCATAAATCTCCCTTCCGCATCTGCCACAATCTTCTCCATGGTGAATAAGACATATTTTCTAATGAGGATTGCGACCCCCCTGCTATAGCAGGAGTTGTCAGCAAGATAGGGGTAAGAAAAGCCTGACCGAGATAGTGAGCTAGCATCAGATTGGCTGAGGTGTGTCTCCTGGAGAAAAAGGATATCAATTCCCAATAATGAACAGTGTCGAAACATCTGGAGACGCTTGACCCGATCCCGGAGTCCACGTACATCAGAAGCAATTTTCAGAGACATCATGACATTTTTAAATACAGTAGCCAAAATATATGTGTCCAGATAACCATAACATTGTAAGAAAGAAAAGGGTGCACCCTCCCCCAACTATATCCGCTAATTTCAACAACGTTAAGCTCAAAATAGACCAGCCCCCATAGCAATCCCAACCCCACTTTCTTTATAGAGCTGAAATCCCCATAACGATAAGTACTATTGAAACATGAAACTAGCACCCAACAAAGGAGAATAATCAACAACCCATCGAACCCACCCCCCCTAGCCAGGACCTGCCCCCCACATATCCTGTATAAGCCAAATCAGAATGAGGTACTGCCACCCCTTAGCTCTGATTCTAAAAACAAACTAATAAACAATCATATCTCTCACCCTCCCCTTAAATCAACATAAACCCAAATCTTCCTAAATAACTATTTACAAGGAAGGCCCAAACAAGAATAATAACGAGGAATAATAAACCAGTCCTGGCCATCCAGACCCACTGCGAACCCCTGAGTCCCCGTGGAGAATACAACGACCATCCAAGCAACAAAGTGCACCCATATGCTCACAGCAACAGGCCAGGTCATTATTTTCACCAGGAAGGGTTAGCCAACCCCCATCTTCAGGCCCGCAATAACGCATCCAGCGAGCAGGCATTCAAAGGCTCGAGTCCCTCCCCGCCCCTTGCCTTAATGGTTATGTCACTTCTAAGGAAGAAGGCAAAGTAAGCTTATTATACAAGGCACTTCAGGAAGCAGTCCAGATAAAGGAAATACTAGAGGCATCCCCGAGATGGACACAGCATCTCCCATCTGCCCAGTGCAAAGCAAGCCTCCGCCCAGCGTGAAAAACAGTGTTCCCAATTTACCCCACATCAGGGCCGCCCAGTGGATAAAAGTACTCGGGAAGAAGAAAAAAAAAAAGGGAAAACGTTTTACCTTGTTGGCTGAATCGATAAAACAATCGCACCAGACGTGCCTTCTTTATTAATATCCCGCCAGGGTGAGTTCTTATGTAACACTTCGCACCCGCCAGTCAGCAGCACACCTCCTGCATGCAGTTGCCCCTCTCGCTCGAACCCCACTAAATCCAAACGCGGAGAGTATAGAACAGCTACGTGGACCAGGGTAAGAACAGTAGTCAGGAGGGAAACCCAGTTGCACGAGGGTGCTGCTGGACAGAGGCTAAACCAGCAGCGGGCTATTTGTGGTCAATCAGGCAAGGGCCAGATTCCATGCAGCAGCAGCAGTTGCCCTCAGATCCTGTTTCCCCGCAGCAACACCAGCTAAGTCTTGCACCATAAGGGCCGAGAACCTGGGTCCACAGTCGGTCCCATCAGACAAGAGCTGCACTGCAAAGTAAGGGCCTTGCCGACTGCACACAAGTCTGATAGGAATTGCGCCCAGTCTTCACTAGAGGCTCTCCAGCGGCATTGCATTATAATCTCTTCATCCCTTCACATACGGGATAGAGGGAAAAACCCTATTTAGATTCAGCCACCTCCTATTCATTCGAGCACTGGGGTAGCGTTCGAGGAAACATTACAAAACCGGACCAAAACGTCCTCCCCAGGAAGTCCCTAGGAAACACCAGCTCAGACCCTAGTTCCCCTGCTATCAACCAAAGGGCCTACCACGAGGATTATTCGAGACCAGCCGACAGCCAGCAATCCGACCCATCAGCCAAAGGAAAAGACCAGGTAAGAAAGGCAAAGGCGAGGGGGAGAGGGAGAGCAAAAATAATTAGTCCCGGAGAGAATAGGTAGCAATAAATTCAGGAAAAGAGGGAAGAAAAAGGAAACCTCGTGACATTTTAACCCCCAGCCGCCCCAATTAACAACACAGTTTAATTTCAAAACAGGAACAGATGCAGTCAGTAAAATTTAGGGTTAAGAGCAGGATAACATTAGGTCCTTCATGCAGCCTTCCTAAATAATTCTGGAAGCCTGGAGGTAAGCTCGTTCAGGGCTGATTCTGGCAATGTGTAGGTGAATGCAGAGCCTCCAATCGTGACCTTTAGGGCTGCAGGATAAGCCATCTTAAAGGGGATTGAAGCGGCAATCAATTTGGATACCACCGGATGGAAGGCAGCCCTTTTCTCTCTTGTTTCTTCCGGGGGGTCCTGGGCAATACGAAGCTTGGACAAGCCCCACAAGATCTCCTTGAGTTCCCTAGCTTTAGCAAAAACATGCTGGCGCTCAATGTAGCTTAAAACTTTTAGGATTACAGGTCGTGGAGAGGAGCCTGGTGGGGCCTGGGACACAACGAACGATGTGCACGCTCTAGATGGTAGAGGGCTTATAGGAGAAGGCCCACAACCTTCACCAAGAACCTTTGCAGGAAAGTCAGGAGATCAGGCCCTTCCTCCATCTCAGGTAATCCGAAGATGAGCAGATTATTCCTGCGATTGTGTCCCTCTAGATCCTCTGCTTTACTTTGTAACCATTTGATTTGCTGCCTTAAGTCGTTGATTACTTCATCTGTTTTGTCTTGTCGCTTTTCCATCGAGAAGATCTTGACCTCCACATCTTCCACCCTAGTAGAAACTACTGATAGGTCCCCTCGTAGCGACCTCAGTTCAGTTGTCAAATCCTTCAGAATATCCTTAATAGGATTAAGCTCATACATGAATTTGTCCTCGGTCAGGGGGAGGGCAGCTTGCGCCTTGTCGTCGATCCGTTCTACCTTACCCGGACCTTGATTCCGCTGCTTTTTCGCGGCCTTGTTCGGAGAGGAAGGAGGAGTGTGCTTAACAGGGGCCTGCTTCATATCGGCCTCCATCCTTCTCCAATAGCCCGTTATTCGAAGACCAATAGAGGACCACACTGCTCACGACAAGTAGACTGTAGAAGGAGCGATCGTGGTACTTAGCGCCCACCAATACCAGTAAAAAACCGCGGAAACGGCGATGAGAGGGGAGAGCTCCAAGCCGATGCAGCCGCCTAGTTGGAAGCCATCACGTGACCGTCATTATGTAGCCTGTAAGAATGGCAGTTGTTACCTGTGACTGTGCAGTCCCATGCATGTCCCTGAATCCACAGTCCACACTCCCACACAGCATGCAACTCACCAATAAACTGCAGTAACTGACTATGGCCACTGCAGCACATTGTCGCACCTTTATAGCGCAATCCATGCAAATGAGGTGAGGAGCAACTTTAATTAGATGTAAATAGCAGTGCTGCGCCATTGAATGGCTGATCGGATGATTTGCATATAACGGCTGAATATCACACTGTTGTGCTTTGCGCAATTGTGTTGAACATGCTGAGCCAATGGCGCAGTTCTGTGACATGCGTAGTACACCTCACTGCGCATGCTCAGGTTGCTGATGCAGGCGTCTGCCATGCTGATGATGTGCTGTGCGCGGTAGGCAATGCAGGACATGGCCACCCATTGTGCCAGTGGTGCTATAGCGATGGTCACTACATGGCACTGTGGCAATGGGCCTTCATAGGCACAATGGCTCAACTGCCCGATAGTCCGCTGTGGCGCTGGCACACAGGCAGCCAATTGTGCTACACGCATTGTGTTCCAATGGCGCTATGCGTGTCCATGCACCAGAGACCCTTGATCCTGTGCCCAACCTTTGCCCCATAGGTGCCATGCGTCAGGCATGGGTGCACCTCATTCGTGCTGTTCGGTGACAGCACAATAGGGAATGGCAGTGCTGTACCGCGCAGCATCTGCACATGGGGTACCGCGCTGCAGAGCACCATATTGCCTACTATAGCTATCGCAATGGCACAGAGAAGAGCTGCTTCCTGGATGGCCATCAAACTCGCTAATCTGGTGGCCATAGTTGAGCCACACCATGGGCCTCTCTTTGGGGAGGACCCCCTGGATAGCGCAAGGACCCAGGTGTGGCAGGAGGTGGCCACAGCCCTTGAGGAGGCGACAGGCAGGGGCCGTACTGCTGAGCAGTGCAGGCACAGATATGGTGACCTGCAGAGGAGGGAGCCGGAGCTACTGGCCCAACTGAGGTCACATGGCAGGAGGGGCATGGTCCCACATCCAGGTAGGGGTTCCATCAACACACTTTTATCATCCATATGAGCCACAGTGTTGTATGTGTCCAGCACATAGGGAGGGACCATATGGGGTTGCCGTGGTGGTGTTCACAGGGTGTGGGGTGGGTGGGTCTGGCTGGGTGGGAGGGCACACCCTTGGGGCAGGGGAACTTTGCTTCAGGAATGTACTGATGTTCTTCTCTCCTTTTTGTCCCCACAGGCCTGGAAGAACTGCACCGAGTACGTGCAGAGCTGAGGGGAGAGGAAGCTGCAGCCAGGCAGGCCGAGGACCAACAACGGCCACCTGACCGGCCCGATATGGGTGAGTGCCAGACATCCATGATTAATATTGCATGCTGTGTGACAAGGTGGGCAGCGGGGCATGGCCACCATCCATTGACATCACTGCCATTCACGCCACTTGGTACAGTCAACACTGTCCAGTGGCAATGCATGTCTGGGTGTGCATCACTGGTGGTCCATGCGTGCACCAGGTGCATGGCTGTGCCATTGCCTTTGCACCACATAGCCATGTCACTAGACAGCCACAGTGGTGCTGTGCATGACTTGGCCGGTGGGTGTGTGCAGCGTTCCACATGGCTGTATGAGCCTGGGTGGGCACGTCCTGTGGACGTGATCACTGCGGCTGGTCACTCACCATCACAGTGGTATGTCCCATGGCCGTATGCCATGCACAGTGGGCGGGCTGTATGGGGTTGTGCATTCACACCTGTTGACTGTGCTCCCTTGTCCTAGGTGTGAGACATCTGAGGGAGATCAGGGACATCCTGCAGGAGCTCCTTATTCTGGCCTGTGATAGCATGACAGTTCTTGGAGGGATTGAGTGGGGGTTCTTGAAGACAGAGAGCCAGAGGCGCCAAGAGTCAGGACAGTGGAGCAACCAGTAGTCCTTGGTCCCTGACCTCCCTCCCCGGACCCACCCTCACACCCCTCCTATCCCATCCCATTTGTCCACCCTTCCTCCTGCCCACCCCACCTTTTGTGTCCCCACCACAAACCTGTATATAGTTGTTATTTATGTACATATTAGATTTTTCTATTTTTATAATACATTTGACTTTTATATGAATACTGTGGTGGTCTCTGATTTACAGCGGGCTATAGGTGCTCAGCTGCAGTGGTGTGCATGGCATCAGGGGTGGTGCAGTCATGGGTATGTGTGTGTGTGTCTGTGTGGAGGTGTCTATGGTGTGGGGGTAGATATCAGTCAGTGTCTGTGTTGTGTGTGTTGTTCCCTGTGCACTGGATGACTGTGTGCAGTGGTCCATGGCGCGTGCTCTGTGTCCATGGTGCAACCATCGGCCCGTCCATGGCCTGTGCAGCCAACACACATGCCTGTCTGTGACCTGCATGGTCTGCTGGCATGTCAGTGGTGGCATTCCCTGCAGGGCGGACACTGTACCCGTCGCTTTGCTGGGTTGCCCATGTCACTGGTGTGGTGAATGCCTGGCTGAGGTGGCACTGTGGGTGACACGGTCATTGTTCCACCTCCATGCTGTGGCTTGTGTGTGTTGCAGGGGATGTGCCCCACTGTCTGTGGCTTGTGCTCCGGGTGACTACTGGTGGTGTATTGGTCCATGGTGCCTGCGTAGGGTGGTTGGCATGCCAGTGCCATGGTGGACTGCAGGTTGTGTGTACACGGCTTACATGGGCCCACAATGGGGGCTTGGTTGCCCCACCACTGCGTCCCTGTGTTGTTGTGCCCTTGGGTATGGGTGGGTGTCTGTCCAGACCCTGTGTGGCATCTGGTGTGGTGCATGCTTCCACGCACCACTGTGGGTGTCTGTGCTGGCTGTTGTGGCCAGTGGTGGGCCGGGGTGTGTCACTGGAATACTGTGCAGGGCGCTGTATCACTGGTGGAGGTGTCAAGGACACGACTGTCAATATGGGGTAACTCTTGTGCCAACGCAAGGTTGGTCTCTCAGCAGTACCTCGGGGGACTGTGCGTGGTGGCACTTTGTCTGCTGTTGTTGCATTGCCATTTGCTGCAACCTGCTGATGGGTGCTCATGGTGGGGCTGGCTTGCATGGTTCTGTGGTGCACAGGGTTGCATTGACACTGTGGGGGTGGTGGCATGCATGGGGTTTCCTGCTGTGGTGGTCACTGCTCATGGAGGGGTGTCTGGGGGTCACAGTGCAGGGTGTGCTGTGCACTGGGGGGGATGGTGTGGCACAGGGTGGTCTGTCCTCCTTGTGTGCCAGTCACAGCTTGCTGGTAGGTGTGATGGGGCACCATGGCCAGGCTGTGGGTTGGTTGCTTGTCTCCATGGACCAGTGGTTATTCCAGCCCTCCCCTGGTTGTGATGTGCTTGGGGTGTGGGGTGACAATGTCTGTTCTGCTGTGTGTTCCTGTGCCTATCTATGGCATGGGTGGTGGGCCCCTACCTCCCTGATTGTGCAGTTACATTGCTCTGCAGCTGGGGGTGTCCTTGGTTGCGCTATGGCGCCTCTGGACTGCTCAGCTGAACATCCCTTGTTGCGCTATGGCGCATCAAATCTGCTCAGCTTCCCCTCCCTTGTTGTGCTATGGCGCAGGTAGTGCGATATTCAGTTGTTAGCTGTAGGCGCAATTTGGCCTGCTCCTTTTTTGTATATCGCATCTGTTGCACATGGGCGCAATAGACTTGCGCTTGCTCCTGTTATTGTGCACTTTTTGGGCGCAGTTTGAATATCTGGGCCTATGTTCTTTGTTGATTTTTGCTGTCCCCCTTATGTAATCCCTTCCCCCCAGGATGCTTCTGGAAACGAGCTGTTTATAGTTCATGTTGTCTTTCCTGGTGAAACTTTTCTAAATAAATAAATAAAATAAAATTCTACATTTCTATGTTTCTATCAAGCATGCAGTATGCCTTCCTGTCTCCTACCACAGTTACAATGCCTTGCTCTACAGGAATGGTAAATCTTCTGCTGGTAGTGACCACACGGGAGCCCCAACTCTATGGCAAATTGGGTTATGACTCCAGATCAGAACCTAAAGCTCACCTCTTGTTGTACCAGTAAATCAAAGGCAGGTTGGGAAACTTTTGAATCCAGAATCATTTCAGCATGGTTACCTCCCTGGTATAGTAGCTTCTGCAAAAAGAATCCCTGGGGCCCTGTGGCCTTATATGTAGATAGATAGATAGATAGATAGATAGATAGATAGATAGATAGATAGAGAGACAGACATACAGACAGACAGATAGAAAGACAGACAGACAGAAAGACAGACAGACAGATATTCATTGTAAAAAAAATGTGTTAATACACCAGTTAGGGTTCAACTTAATGCCACAAAAGTAGGGAAATGAGCTGTTAGGGTTTTGAACTCTAATTCTCACCCCAGTCATGCAGAAAAAGGACAAGGTAAGTTAAGGTAAGGTAATGTAAGATAAGGTATATTTATTTATATGGCACCCAGTCCCGAGGCACTGGGCACATTACACAATCAAAAAACAGTGTATGAACAAATAAACAAAAACAAACACAAATCATAAGGTACACTTAAAATTTCAGCTTATAAATTAATAAATACAGCATTTAAAAATATAAAACAATTTAGGTTAGTTCGGGAGGGCCTGCTTAAAAGGGTGAGTCTTTAGACCCCTCTTGAAAGCCTCCACCGTCGGGGCCTCTCTGATGGAGCTGGGAGGTGAGTTCCAGAGGGACAGACTGGTGACCTCAAATGCTCAGTCACCAGAGGTTTTAAGTCTGCCTCTTGGAACTGCTAGGTGGCCCATGGTATATGAGCAGAGGGAGATGACCGAGGTGGCAGGTGTAAGGAGATCAGTCAGTTAGCCAGGACCCGATCCATATAGGGTCTTGTAGGTGAGCAAAGCCACCTTGAAGATGATCCTCCACCTGACAGGTTGCCAGTGCAGAGCCTGCAGGACTGGGGTCATATGATATGATCTTGATAGACCTATCAGTAACCTGGCCACTGCATTCTGCACTAGCTACAGCCAGCAGAGGGTCCCTTCACAGACCCCAAAGTACAGAGCTTTGCAATAGTCAAGTCTGGATGTCACAAAAGCATGTACTCATTCTGCAAGACCACACAAGCAATCACAGATAGCCATCATCAGGTAAGACAAACCACATACAGCAGTTTACAGATGACACAAATGCAGTAACAGTGATGTATTACCTTAATTTACTTCTATAAGTAACTGCATAAACACAGGCCCCTGTAGGCTGGACTGCGGGGTCCTCAGATACACGAAGGAACAGGGTGGGGGGATTAGATAACACACAAGACAAGTGCTGTGAGTAAGGGTCGTTACTATAGGTAGCGGTGGCCGGGGTGAGAGGCTAAGTGCTGCTACTAAGTGATGGGATGGATCTCCCATGGGAAAGCAGGTATTACTTGAAGCAGCTGCAAGTGGATAAGTTGGCGAGGTGCTGTTTAAGTTGTGTTTTAAAGATCCTCAGGCTCTGTAAGCCAGTTGTGTGGACTGAGAGATCATTCAACCACTGTGGAGCCTTGCAGGAGAAGGAGCTTACATCACTTGTGAGGTTACCTGAGGTCAAACTGCACTTGTGCAGATAAGAGATATATCACACAGGTCCCCATCACATATGCATCTAAATCTGATCCAAATTTGGCCTTTGATAAAAGAATGGTTGTGCTGAAATGTGTCAGGTGAGACTGAGGTCTGTCCTTGTGCATCAATAAAGATGAAATAAATTTAACTATGGCTTGAAACATTAATATACAGTATATTCATTGCAAAAAACTTTGTTAATGCACTAGTTAGGATTAAAGTGACAAAAGTAGGAAACGTGGTATTAGGATTTCCAACCCTAACACCCCACACCCACACCCACCCTGCAGGCAAAAACAGGCATGAAGTGTGCCTTGGGGTTGTCGACCCTAACGTTTAATCCATTCCATGAGTAAGTAAGCTGAGATGGGGACAGTATATGAAAATGGGGTAAGCATTAGGGTTGACAACCCCAAGTTACACCCCACCCCTGTTACTACCTGCAGGGTGGGGTGTTAGGGTTGGAAGCCCTAATGCCACATTTCCCTGCTTTTGTCACATTAACCCCAACTACTGCATTAACACCATTTCATGCAATGAATTTCCTTTCTTTTTGAGATAATACTTTTTCTGTAATTAGTGTTTATAAACATGAGTGTTTTTTTAATAATTCGTTTTTATAAATGCATGAGTTACTATAAACAAAAAAAAAACAACTTTTGACCATATTCAGTGGAGGCTGTGGGATTCAAACACAGTCTCCAGGGTCATAGCCCAGAGCCTTAGCCATACACTATATTGCCTCCTTTTATATCATTGTGTCAATGTTCTGTTATCCTAAGTCAAGACAGATCCAAACTAAAACAGCCAATAAAAGGTTCCTGTTTTTTGGTAATGCCAAGTCTTTTTTTTCAAACATTGCATATTTCTAAGCCATTGAATTGTCTGAAACTTTTTCAGTTCACATGAACACAAAATCAATACTCTCATGTCTATTTTAACATGTTAAATAATGACTGCTTTCCTTCTATAGCCTTAATGTTTAACATGCTGATTTGTAGCCCATGTTTCAAAACAATTCTCACTTCTCAAAGAGGGATAGCTTGTAGTTTTCACACGATTTTTCTAATTCCCTCAAGTTTAAAAAATGGATATGCAAATAAGCTTCTGATTATTCCTGAACCACGGTTACACTGACATTTTTGAAACATGGGGCACATAAGGAACTGTTCTTCTTGCAGTGTGAACAGGTGAAACCAAAAATAAATTGTTGTAAACAGTAATTTTGAACAGACCAAGCTTCCCTAAGAGGGATAGCTTGTAGTTTTCATCCAATTTTTCTAATTCCCTCAATTTAAAAAAGGGTATGCAAATAAGCTCATGATTATTCATGAGACATGAGGTGACACCCCACCTGTTGCTGCTATTTTGAATTGCTTACTGAGCATGCTCAGAACCCACATTTTTAAAATGCTGTAACTTTGGAACTGATTAATATTTTTTCACCAAACCAGCAAAAGGCACTTCTGTGGGCCAGACCCTTTCTACCCTGACACTTGCTGACCAAAATTCCTAACTGTTTTGGTGGTTGATGATGGCAAAACCCCCCAGCAAAACCAAAAATTATTTTATGTTTTTTTGCTATCCGCATCTTGGAATCTGCACATCCAACAGAATGAAACTTGGCACATCAAGAGATCTACCACCATGGGCGTGGCTAGATCTTAAGCATGGTGGTTATGGTTTAGCCAAGCTCCTCTGAGCACACCCTTGTAACAGCTGACTGAGCAGATCTAACTTCAGGTGGAGAGGTGTATTTGCAATCCTGAGGTTCCCACAACTAAATGGCATCAGGAAAGAATAAAAGTAAACAACTGAAGCTTATCTTTGTCCCATCCATAAAAGATTAGTGCACAGGGCCTGAAGCCTGCACTCGTTTGCAGGCCCAGACAGCGCCAGAGCATGAGGGAGGCATGTCTGAGTTGGAACAGTCCTTGGTGGGGGGGTCCCAGCGACTCTGGTGAATATGCAGGTAGAGATGCAGGCTGGGTTCATGAGTATAACCACACAGATTACCCACATGCAATCAATGGTAACTAGCCTGTTGGAAACATCTGCCTCTCACTCCACCTGCATAGATGAGCTGGAGACGTGGGTGAGTGAGTTATAGGATACCATCAGCTCAATTTTGTGGGACCACAGTGCCTTAAAAGAGACCCTAGATGAGCTGCACAATAGGGTTAATGACCAAGAAAATTGGTCCCAGTGCTCAAACCTGTGTATCGTGGGACTCCCCATGGGCATTGAGGGAAAGAATTCAGAGAAAGGATTACAGCAATGGTCGGTCAAGCATTTAAACTTGCCCCCTACGGCCCTGCAATACTAAACCGAATGGGTACTTCGGGTGGGCCCTCTGCCCAAGCTGGGGAATCATCCCCTGCATTGTTTGATAAAGTACTTGTGCTATGGGAACAAGGAGAGTGTACTGTAGGCTGCAAAGGCTCAGATGCCCATCTCTGTAACAATGGTCAGGCGTCAGTTTTCCAAGATTGCAGCAGGGACCTACAGGCAAAGCGGCAGAAATTCAGCCATGTAAAGTCCAAGCTGCTTGCACTGGGCTGGTCCTTCACCTTCATGTATCCAGCCAAACTGCCAATTGTCAGCAAAAACCCACAAAATACTTCCCAACTCTCTGGAGGCTGAGCGCTGGGTAACAGAAGAACCTTCACCAGATGAGGGGTGACCAGCGGCCCATCCTACGGCTTTAGCTAAAAGATGAGTAACCCTTTGCTTCTATTCTCTGTTTGTTTGACCAGATCCCATGGGGCAATGTGGGGGGTTCCCCCTGCCCTACCTCAGTTCCTGGGTCCCTACCATCATTTATTTGTCACTTGACTGAGTGCTAATCCAAGACACAGTGCACCGGGGGCTGGGGTGGGGTCACACATGGGAGTAGTCGCCCCTTCGGCCGATCTAAACAGTCAACCTGCATGGTGATCCTTTTAATTTATTCATGTTCCCATGGAGCAGTTGAGCTCAATTCGGCTGCAGTTCTGTTGATGTTCTGGGCCATGAAATAATGAGGCCTGAGTCTACCATAATTATTACCTGACTGGGACTGTAGCTCCACTGCACTTGGGAGTGGCTACTTCAGTGTAGTAGCTTGATCAACCTTGGGGCCTCATCTCTATATTGTACTACCACTTCTTTAACAGCAACTAAAGGTTGATGATGTCACCTGACCATCCTCAATACTGTAAGTAGCCCAGCCATGTCTAGGGACATGGGTTTCAATGGGCTATGGATATCGAAGCACACCATGGAGTTAGTGCTTCCATCACCGAGTGCGGAGATCGGGACATGGCTGTTCCCAGCCAACTGTCCACTCTTTTAGTTATGTTGAGTGACAGCTCCTCATCGGGGGTGGGGTTGTGACACCTGGCTGTGTGGTGGGACTCAAAGAGATGGATCCTTATGCCAGTTAACTTTCTTTTTTTTTTGCTATGATTCCATACTGAGTCACCTTGCAGTTTGATCCCCCCTCTGTGGGGAGTGTTGTGAATTAGTACTGTTAATAGAGTTGTTTGTGAATATTGATTAAATGGAAACATAGGCCCTGGGATAAGCTTCCTTTCTTTTTGTGAGGTTACACCTCAATGTATTAATACTGGGACATGGTCAGATTACTGTTCTCTTGTACTTATCCACCTATTATTTGACTTTTGTACAGTTGGAGGGGGGGTAGCCCTTCTCCTCTCCAGATGATCCTTAAGTGTGCCCACATTTAGCGATACTATTCTTTATTTTTCCCCGTGGAGGACACACATTTTCCTTTCACATTTCCTTTATTCTTCTTTTTTTAATTCTTGCTCTAAAAACCACCATTTGCTAGTTTGTAAGGGATCTTACTGGGCAGTATGTGCTCAGGCATCTTGGGGGTGGGTGGAGAATATTCTAGGGATGTAATCTACTTTGTTATGTGCATAAACATTGTGCTTGGCCAGTTTTAGCTTAGGCCTGGGCAAGGCTCTTCCGGTTGGGGGGGTTCTTGTGGAACTTTTGCTTGTTACAACTTGTATGGCTCAGTTTTCAATGGTTATTATGTTTTAGCGTGTTCAAGTTTGACTGTCATGGGGGTATTGGGAGGAAGGTAGGGAGGATTGGTTTTTGGGAAAAAGTTATTCAAATGTACTGGTATGCTAAAGTGGATAGGCCCTTGCAGCGACCCCTAAGTAGTCGATTGCTCTTCAGCTGGAGAATATCTCCTGCTATGGATTGGCCAAGGCTACACCTTAAAAATGGTTAACTCCCTTAACATAGCTACTTGGAATGTTAATGGGCTCAAGTCTGTTATTAAGAGGAAATGAGTATCCTCTAAGGTGAAAAAGTCTAAACTTCATGTAGTACTATTACAAGAAACCAATATGTCAACTGCTGAATCCAGTAAGACCAGTAATAGTCTGGGTGGGACATGGGTAACTTCATGCTTTTCATCTAAGGCCCGGGGAGCTGCTATTTGGTTCCCTTGAGGTGTGCAGGTCACCATCTTTGATAAGGTGGTAGACCTACCAGCAGATACGTGCTGGTGAGAGCAGTAGTAGCCGGAGTGGGAACTATCTCCCTGGGTTCAGTACGCGCCCCGAATGTTGAGGACCCTGGGTTCTTCCAGAAACTGGCCATTGACATGGCTTCTCTCCCAGGTCCCTGGATACTGGGGGGTGACTACAACTGCATGTTGGATACTGTCTTAGATAGGTTCAACCCTGCTTCTGTCCCCTTGTCTAAGAATGCGAAGGCTCTCAGTGAGGTCGAAGCTGTTTTTAATTTGGTGGATGTGTGGTGCCACCTCAACCCCACTGGCCGAAACTGTAGTTTTTTCTTGCATGCCTACCAGTCCTATGCTCGCTTGGGCAGATTGTTGGTAAGTTCCTTTCTCCTCCGTTCCACACACTCTGCCACCTATTCCCCTATATTACTATCCAATCATGCCTCCTTGACTGTGGCCTTGTCTGTGGTGGGTTCCCCTCCTTGTCGACCCTGGTGCTTAGACCCCCTACTCTTTCGAGACCATAAATTTGTTGACTTCACGGTCAATACCATGAAAGAATTTGTCCACTACAACAAGAGAGATTATACCTCACATAGGTGTCGGTGGGAGGCCTTAAAAGCCTACATTAGAGGCCAAGTCATAGCATACTCAGCCCACAGGAAGAAGGTGTTGGAGAGTGAGCTGGCACAGCTATGTACCAAGATAGCTACCTGTGACTAGGCCCACATGCAGAGACCCATGCTATCACTTTACAGGGTGGTTCAAAAACTAAAATGGTGCTTCAACATGATGAGCAATCCGCATATAGAGTGTGCCATCTTACTAAAACAGACAGGTGCCTACTTTTATTTATTTATTTGCTTTTGTTGACTGAGTAGGTACATTAGGCAAAATCGTGCCAATTTTCAGGCACAACCAAGGAGGGTACATATTACAGCTTAAATAGTATAACAGCAGAGGAGTACAAACAGATATTAATTGATTAACACAGATATTTTCGCTGAGATCTTCAGGGAATGTCAACATATATATAGTAATCATCCTCACCTGGGTGGGAGGGACAGTTGAAGACAAACAGTTTCAGAGTGCTTACAGCAGTTATCCACGCAGGGATAGTGATTGGATTAAGCATACAGGTGATGTCTATTCTCACAGGGATGGCAGGGACAGTGGTTGATACTTTGACAGGGATAAGGGGGGAAAATACCTCACCAGGCAGCTGCACCGCCGTGAGGGGGAGAGAACTATTGGACAGACTCAGGACGGCATGGGTGTGCTTACCTCTGATGCATCCTCCATAGGAGCCACATTTGGGGCCTTTTATAAAACCCCTCTTCACGTCTGAAATCACACCAACTGTCCAACAATTAAATGAGTTTTTCGAGAAGGCACCAGTGCCATCTCTTTACCCCACAGGAAGCAGAGAAGCTTCAGGCCCCACTGGCCAGAGGGGAGATACACCAAGCACTTAAGATTCTGAAGGGGGGAAGTCTCCAGGCCCAGATGGGCTACCCATACACTTCATTAAAAAAATTTGCTGCCACCTTGATAGAACCCTTGTATGATATGTTATCTGAATGTTTGGAACAGGGCCTCTTTATTTATTTATTTTATTTATTTGTACATCAGTTGACAACCTTTGAGCCAGAGGCTCATTTCCAAAGGTGCCTCTTACCCCCCCTCAATGCGGTCTGCCACAATCAATGTGCTCCCAAAACAAGGCAAGGATCCAACGCAATGTGCGTCCTATCACCCTGTCACTTAATAAATGGCAGACTGCAAAATCCTTGCCAAAGCCCTAGAAACTCATCTTGATCCACTTCTCCCATCCCTTGTTCACCCGGACCAGGCCAGTTTTGTTCAGGGGCGTCAAAGGAAATATAACATTCGTAAGACCCTCTATATTATCCACACCTGGAGGAAGTCATTTGCACAACATGGAGCCACTGTTCTTGCCCTAGACACTGAAAAGGCCTTTAATCACGTGGAGTGGGGGTATATGTTTGAGACCTTGAAGTGTTTAGGAGTGGGGCCACAGTTTATCGGGTGGTTGAGAACATTGTACTCCTCTCCTACAACCCAGATTGTGGTCAATGGAGAGCTAACACCTCAGGGCAGGGATGCCCATTGCCTCCCCCTCTTACATGTCCTCTAGCTGAAATCGCTGGTGGCTGCCATTCACAGTCACACAGGGATCTGGGGGTTTAGGGGAGGGGTGGTGAACACAAGGTCACTCTGTATGCTGATGATCTTCTTTTATACCTGCAAAGACCGGCTATTGACCTACCTGTAATCCATTCCCTTTTAAGAGAATATGGCTCCCTCTTCGGACACAAAGTTAATTGGACTAAAAGCGAGCTTCTACCGATAGGCAGGCTGGAAAGGGCCCAACTAATTCACAGCCTAGGTGAGCTACAATTGGTGGATCAATTGAAATACTTGGGGATACAAATATCATCAGCCAAATTAAGCACCTTGTATGCGCTTCATTTTAAATCCCTCCTCTCCAAACTATCTGAGGACTGTGAGAGATAGCAATCATTACCCATCTCTTTTCTGGGACATATTAACATGGTCAAGATTACCATCCTATCTAGATGCCTGTACCTATATCAATGTTTACCTGTCTATATTCCCCTAGCTCATTTCAGGCATCTAAATTCCATAGTGCATACATTTTTATGGAGAGGAAAGTCAGCACGTATAAAGCATGATATCCTTCAGCTCCCAGCTTCATGTGGGGGATCATGCTTCCTGAACTTCCTTTATTATTCCTTAGCCTCACAGTTGTCATTTTTACCTGTGAGGGAGCCCATGTCCAAACCTTCTTGGCTGGTATTGGAGGAGGAGGAGGAACTGAAAGGTGTCCTAACACGTCAACTACTCTCTGGGTCCTTCTGGGCCCCTCTCTCCTCCGGTAGTGTCCAACCCTTTTACTGCATCCACCCTGAAGGCATGGATGGCTTCATACAATCTTATCAATCACACCCCTTTGCCATCTCCTTACACCAGCTTCATAACCGCTGTAAGATGGAGGGGCCCATGTTCAGTACAGCTACACCAGAGGCTACTTTTGTGGTGACACCTGGGCCTTCACTCAGTGATTTAACTACACAATGGGGGCAGAATGTGCAACTTTTCATCTATGCAGCAAACCTGGTGTCTGGACCCAGGGAATTTTTTTCGTGTACCTTACTTTTCAGAGCAGGTTGGGGGACTCATTGGATACAACCCATGGATGGGCCCAACCTTCCCCTTTTGAGGAAGAATTATACAAACACCAGCCTGTCAGGAAACCATTGACAACCTATTATCAAACCTTGCAGGGGACGGAGGACTCAGCGATTGCTAAAATCAAGGCTAAATGGGAACAAGATCTTGCAGTACAAATCAGCCTTGCAACTTGGAAACTGGCCATCAAACATTCTCTCACTTGCTCAAGCAGAAATAAGCTTAGGCAAGCACCTAAATTTTGTGTACTGGGCCTACATTACCCCTAAGCGACTTCACTCCATGGCCCCTGAAAAGTTCAGTGAGTGCCCCAAATATACCTCAGAAGATGGAGATTTCTTGTATCTTGCTTTAACTTGTCCTAAGGTTACAGTGTTGTGGTACGATGTACATAGAATAATGTGCAGAGTACTGGGGTATGCTCCCTCTAAGTTACCTTTAGAGCAGCTGCTAGGGGCAGACCTATCCCACCCACAGGACAGAGTGATGGAGTTGCTCTGGTCCCTTGCCCCAGTTACAGCCAAAAAGACCATTGCACAGTCATGAATGTCTCCCAATGTGCCTTCAACTTAGCAATGGGCAAATAACTTAAAGCAATGTATGACACTGGAGAGGATACAGTTGACAGCTAATGGGCCTACGAGTCCTTTTTGTCCCTGTGGAGGCCCCTGCTTGAAGCAGTTGAGGGTGATATATTCCCCTCCTAATGCAATATCTGAGGCCCTCACTGGCCTACCTATCAAAACCCCCACCCATGGGAGACATCCTCCCCTCCAGCTTCTCGAGCACCATTATGAATGTTGGTATAGGTTGGCCTTGCCCTCCCCCCACTAAGAGTTAGACTCCCTGTAGAGACTTCTGATGCTACATTATCAGACCGATTGAGGCAGCTTAACCTCAAATGGATGTAGCACAATGCCTTTTAATTAGTTTATTCATTACTACTACTTGCAGATGTATGGTGTAGGTCTAAGCTGTTTGATTGAAGACACATGTACAGTATGTCTGTAATGGTCATTCATTTGTATCTACAAACACCAGTATGAACTTGTTTTGTATGTCATGTTAATGTTTTCAAAAAAAAAGGTAACAAAAAAAGAGAGATCTACCACCACGAGACCATGCATGCAAAATGTTGTCCAAATCCATTTAACGGTTGCGAAGATATAAAAGTGCAAAAATTGGGGTTTAACATTAAAGTGCCTACTCAATTTTAACTATAGTGATGCTACTTCACCACTAGTATAGAGGCATGATAACACCCCTATAGTTAGGGTTGAGTAGCCTGTTTAATGTTAAACCTCAAATTTTGCACATTAATATCGTTTTCTTTGATGGAATGAGCTGAAATTTTGCTTGTGTTGTCTAGGAAGAAAAGTCTTGATGTGTGGAGGTTTTTGTGATGGCAACCTGTGTGGTTTCTGAGATCTGCATGTGTCATTTATAGGAAAAAAAGCATTTATTTTTCCTATACTTCACACTTTTTTTGCTCTCGCCTGCAGCCTACATGGAATGAAACTATTGCCCCAAACTTGCAGGGGACATGTGTAATGTCCCAAGATAGTGCCTTTAGCAGGTCTGGTGAAAACATATCATAGGGTTCCAGAATTATAAGGCAGTAGGGATTTTGAGATAAAGTTTTTTTGCGCTTGTACAGTAGGGTTTTTTTTATGCTGCAAATGCACATTTTGTTTTCATGCCACTTGTTTGGCAAGGCATTAAACAATTTTTTGTGCCATGCCAACCACCATTTTGTGGATCTTTTCCATGAAGTAACAACAGTGGAAAGTAGATAAAATGCTGGCATTTTTAAAAACAAACATCAGAACCTAGTTAAATGGGATCTGTTTAGCTAGATTCTAATATTTGTTTTTTAATATTGTGCCCACTAATATGTTTTCTAGGCACCCAAAATCCTGGGTGCTCAGCTTAGTGAGAGGAATGCTTCCCCAGCGTTATCTGTATGAGAACATTGGGAATTTCTTGACTTCCGCAGCCACAGCTGAAATCGTGCTGCTGGCTACATGGTCAGTTGTGAGCTGCCCTTTTCCCTGGTGTCTAGTGGCACCCCCACCTTCCAATTGCTGTCCCTGTGGTGTCTAGTGGCAGCCCCACCCTCAGATTGCTGTCCCTGGTATTTAGTGGCACCCCCCACTCCATGATCATCATCCACTTTGATTTATTTTAGTTCTCCTCCCTGCAGCCCATTACTTCATTTAACCCCTGTGTCAACACTGCAAGCCCCCCTCCAACACTGTGGACACTGTGAAGCCCACTACCAGTGTTCCAAAATGTTTATTTTGTTGTACCTGTAAAAAGAATAACAGTCCCCCGATGTCTTTTTCTTTAACCTGAAAAAAAGAAAATGGTCCCTCATTGTCCCCGCCGCTCCCTCCCCCATCCCGACCCTCTCACTGATCACCCACCACCCTACACTACCCCTTACCCTATATTTACCACCGGGGGTCATAGGTTATCATCCTCTGTGAACTAAGACATGTCTGCACTCTTCAAAACTGAACCATGAACTGAAGAATCAAGGTAGGTGCCGCATAATACAATTTAATGTCATTTTGAACTTATGTTCATTACTTTGTCATGTTAAGGAATGTTTTCACCAAATTTTCAACATGGCTTTTTAGGGACCTCACCTCATGAACACTGGCACTGTCATTTTGTTAATCGGGCTCAAAAGGTGTCTTCGTAAGCACTGCACAAAATCATCTTTCAGGACCAAATAATGAAATATCACCGTCAGTGTTCATGAGGTGGGGTCCCAGAAAGGCTATGTTAAAAATTTGGTAACAAAATTCCTAAAAATGGCTGAGTTATGTGCATTCATCAAAACTTTTCTATGTACAGACTTAATTTCAGTAATTTTCAATATTTTGACTCCAAATTTTCAACATAGCCAATTTTTCACATCACCTCATGAACAATACAGTTGTCATTTTTCACATCCTGTCTGAAATGTGTTTTTGCACATGTGGCGTGTAATGGCATTTTGGCATAGATTTGAACATTTTCAGCTTTGGAGTTTATGAGGTGAAGTCATAAGAAACTATATTCAAAATTTGGGGTCAAAATATGAAAAAATGCCAAAATTATGACCATTAATTGCAATTTCACTACTCACACTCATAACTTTGGAAATGTTTAGTATTTTGAGCCCAGATTTTGAACATAGACTTCTTATTACCCCCACATCATGTACATCACAGCTGTCATGTTTCAAATCCTGGCCAAAATGTGTTTTCACACCTTTGGTGTGGAATGGCATTGCAGTTGTGCAGAATTATGTTTTGGTGGGGATTTGAAAATGTTCTGCACTGGGTACATGAGGTGGAGTAATAAGATGGCTATGCTGACAATTTGGTCACTGTTGTCTTATAAATGGAAGCATGTGTGTGTATATATATATATATATATATATATATATATATATATATATATACTGATATATCTATCTATCTATATATATATATATATATATATATATATATACATATATAAATGGAGAGATGGGAGTGCAGGGCCAGAGAGCTCTGCATTCTGACATACAAATAAGGACACGATTATACTATCTCAAAGAAAAAATAAATTGAAAAAGTACATTAATGGTCTAGTTAGGGATAATGCCACAAAAGTAGAAATGACGTTAGGTTTTGAAAGCTAACAACCCACACCCACCATGCACACACCAAAAAGGCATCGGGGGTGTGCTTTGGGGTCATCAGCCCTAATGCTCACTCCATAATCCTATATTGTACCTGTCTCAGCTTATTTACTTATGGAATGGGGTGGAAAGGGGTGAGTGTTAGGGCTGATGAACCCAAGGCACACCCCTGATGCCTGTTGGTCTGTGTAGGGTGGGTGTGGGGTGTTAGCTTTGAAAACCCTAATGCTACATTTCCCTACTTTTGTAGCTTTATCCCTGAACTACAGTATTAACACAGTTTTTGTTGCAATTTATTATATATTATAGGGGTGCAGTCACACCCCTATAGTTAGGGTTTAATGGTTGCGTCTATGTTAAACTCATAATTTTACACTTTAATAACTTCACAACCGTTCAAGTGAGTTACATTAAATTTTGCATGCACCATCAGGGACCAAAGGTCTCATGATGTGGCAAGTTTTGTTCCAGTCAGATATGTGGGTGTACAGATATGGATAGTCAAAATATTACCATGTTTTGTCAAATTCTTTGTCTCACTACTGTGCAAAATTGGTCTGGGATTTTTGTCTGAAAATTTTAGGGTAGACAGGTCTTGGTTTACAGATGTGACTTTTGAAGGTTTGGTGAAAAAATATTAAAATCCATTCCAAAGTTATTACATTTTAAAATTCCCCAATATTTTCAATGGGAGCAGTCTTGAAAAAAGATCCTTTGTTGCAAATGGGTAATCCTTTGTTGTAAATGAGAAATAATTTTTCGTGCTTCCACCATCCTGTTTTCAGTTAGTGGTGGTAACAAAATGAAATAACATAAAAAATTGAGCTCTTAAGTAAACACCAATGGTTGCGTTTACCTAACCAGGGCCCATACAGTTCAATTCTGGGTTTACTTTTTTGATATCTCAGTCAGAAATGCGATTTCTTAACATGCTGAAATCCTTTTTCGCAAATTGTGAAACAGGAATCACAAAACAGCATTCTTTTTCGCAATTTTGGGCACCTGAAGAAATGGCATTGCCACAATAGTATATAAATTCCCTGGTACTCTAGTGGTCCTTCCCTCTCCCCCATTCACTGATTCCCGTCCCCATCTGACAAATGGATTTCCCTGGTGGTCTAGTGGTCCTTCCCCTTTCCCTGATGTCCAACTAGTGTCCCATTATTGCACAAATATTCCCTGGTAGTCTAGTGGTCACACCCCCTTCCCCGATGTCTGACTGCTATCCCGTTATTTCTAAAAATATTCTGTGGTTGTCTAGTGGTTTCTTCTCCTTCCCCAATCACCGATCACCCTCCGGTATTCAGAAAAATATTCCCTGGTAGTCTAGTGGTCCCACCCCTTCCCTGATTTCTGACCACCATCCAGTTATTCCTAAAAATATTCTGTGGTAGTCTAGTGGTCCCACCTCCCTCTCCAAACTCTGATCACCCTCCCAATATTCAGAAAAATATTCCCTGGTAGCCTACTGGTCCCAATCCCATCCCTGATCACTGAATGCCTTCCCAGTATTCAGAAAAACATTCCCTGGTAGTCTGGTGTTTCCACTTCCCTGATCCCCCATTGCCTCCCAGTATTTATTTATTAATTTTTTTTGCATAAACTTGCCTGGTAGCCTAGTGGTCCATCCCCATCCCCAATCCCTGTCCCCTGAAATAGCAAAAAAAGTAACCCTGGTGGTCTAGTGGATCCCTACCCCTCCACCCTCTCAGGTACTGAAACACCACTCTGCTCCCTCAACCCAATCCCCAGCTGATGACCAGAACAAACTGAGCTGTGGTGGTGAGAAGAGGGCTGAGCTGGTTGCAAGCTGGGGATTGGGTTGGGGGAGTGGGGTGGTGGGTTAGTACTTGACAGGATGGGGGTATAGGGATCCACTAGACCACTAGGGTTATCTTTTTACAATTTGTGGGAGCTAGATTCGGGACAGGGAAGGACCACTAGACTACCAGGAAAGTTTATAAAAATAAAAACAATACCAGGAGGGTAATCCAGGATTGTGGAGGGGGGGTGGGATCATTAGACTGCCAGGAAATATTTCTCTGAATATTGGGAGGACAATCAGTGATTGGGAAGGGGGGTGGGACCACTAGACTACCACAGCATATTTTTAGAAATAAGGGGACAGTGATTGGACATTAGGGAAGGGGGCAGGACCACTAGACTACCAAGGAATATTTCTACAATAAGGGGACAGTGATCAGACATCGAGGGAGGGGTGAGGGATCACTAGATTACCAGGGAATTGAGAAACTAAGGTAAATGTGGTCAGTGTGTTTCAGAGGGAGTTCCTACTTTGGTGCAAAACTTTGTCATTTTGAAAGATTTTTATATCAAATTTTCAACATATCCTTTTTGAGACCCCTCCTCATGAACAATGTTGGTATAATTTCCCAAGCCCTGCTTGAATGGTGCTTTTGCAGTTAGGTGGTAAAATCATATTTCAGCCCAGATTTTCCAAATTTTCACCATACTTGATCATGAGGTTGGGTCATAAGAAGGGTATGCTGAAAATTTGGGGTCAAAATATGTTAAAATGAGAAAACTGTGTGCATCTGTTGACATTTCTCTACAGTCGCTCCTAACTTTTGTAATTTTCAATATTTTCACCCCAGATTTTCAACATAGCAATTTCTTTACATCAATTGATGAACATGACAGTTGCCAGTTTTCAATTCTTGGCCAAAATGCATTTTGTCACCTGTGGCATGGAATGGTGTTGCGGTGGTGCAGTATGCTGTTTTGGCAGACATTTGAAAATTCTCAGCCCAGCGTTCATGAGGTAGGGTAATAACATGGTTATGCTGACAATTGAGTTGCTCTTTTGGCTTAAATGCTTGCACAGCAACACACATGTATGCATCTATGGAGGGCTGGGAGTGCAGGGCACAGAGGACACTGCGCTCCTACAAGCAAAGAAGGCTACAATCATACTTTTTCAAAAAGTAAGGAAATTCTTGGCAAAAAAACTTCATTGATGCATCAGTTAGGTTCCAGTGGCAAAGTTTAGAAATGTGCTGGTGGTTTTACCTTAACACCCCACCCACACCGTATAGGCAGCAACAGGTGTGGGTGTGTGTGTGTGCTGGCATTGTCAGCCCTAATGCTCACCCCATTCTCCTATACTGTAACCATCTCAGATTACTTACACATTTAATGGGGTGAGTGTTAGGGTTGACAGCCCCAAGGCATACACCCCCATGCATGTTGCTGCATGCACGGTGGGGATGGGGTGTTAGGGTTGGAAACCCTAACAGCACATTTCTAAACTTTTGTTGCTGGAACTCTAACTGATGCATTAACAAAGTTTTTTGGCAAGAATATATATATGAGGGATACGCAACCCCCTGCCACTGGAAATATTGTCAATATTTTTTGTTCGCATGCCAATTGATCTGATAACATCACAAGTGGCAAAGCTATAAGTGATATCATTGGGTCAATTGGCATAAGAACAAAAAATATTGACAATATTTCCATTGGGGGGATGTGTATTCCATATATGCCATACCTCCAAAAGAGTGAAAAAAGTGGGTTTCTTGACATTTTTTGCTGATTGTAAAAAATCTAAAAGGTATCTATAAATGAAGCACCACTCATTTTGTAGATATTTTTGTGCTGAACAACTTGCGTGCTCACAGTACCACGCTATCATTTTCATTTTAAAGTTATTCACACTTGTTTATCAAAGAAGTGAAACAAAATTGCATTTTCTGCTGTTTTTTTCCAGTTATAAAAAACTAAAATGTATCTGTAAATGAAGCACTACTCATTTTGTAGATATTTTTGTGCTAAACTAATTGTGAGCTCATAGTACCATGCTATCATTTTTCATTTTTAAGTCATTCACATTTGTTTGTCAAAAAAGTGAAAAAAAGGCATTTTCTGCTGTTTTTTCCTAATTGTACAAAGAAAAATTAAGGTAGCTATAAATGAAACACCACTTATTTTGTAGATATGTTTCTGCTGAACAATATTCATGCTCACAGTACCAAGCTATTATTTTTCATTTTAAAGTTATTCACATTTGAATATGGTTAGTACTGCTACTGAGGCCAAACATTCAAATGAGTTCTGAATGAGCCAATCAGGACCTACTAAATATATATTTTGGACCTAGAGTGAGGATATTTTGATATTCTCACTCTAGGTCTCCAGGAACCAAAAATATCACTGATATCTGCCCTGAAATATACGCACAGGTGTGGCATAAATATGTTTATAACATGGGTTGGGAAAAAGGAGGCACCTGATTGATCAAAGAGCATCGGGTGACTGTTGATTAAATCTCCTACTTAAGCAACAGTTATTCTGCCAGAACTACTTCACTGAGAAAATCCCTTGTGAATGTGACTTCAGAAATATCCCTCCACAGGGAAACACACAGAACAAAGGGAATCACCAGGCATGATCAGTTGAAAGGAAGCAGCCCAACAGATTTCCACATCTGCAAGCTGGGAACAAACAGCAGTACTACAGTGGAGGTCAGCTTTTCTCTGTTTGGGCCTGTTATTGTCAATCAGTGGCTAAATGAAGTGTTCCAGAAGGTTAATTTCTGTGTAGCAGGGGACTCTATCTTGTAGAGCAGAAGGAGGATTAATGAAATACTAAAAAGAGAATAGCATGGGCTTTCAAGGTCTTTGAAGATTGGCTGACACCCTGTATACCTTATCTTGTTTTATAATTGAGGAAATAAACATGAAGCAAGCAGTTGATCAGAGGTAAGATTTTGCTTGGGGAAGCTAATTAAAAGCTTATTAAGGCAAGAAAGGCACAGCTGTTGGATTCAAAATATTATTTTAGGACCAGCAGCAAGTGAAGGAGATTCAGGATTTAGAAAGTAGGAACGTGACTTTATTTTATCTAAATGTGAACTTTTTCTTAGCTACTTGCATATTACACTTTTAGAGCAAATTATGTCGTTAGAGTCCTGAACCTGAATGTGAAGGGTTTCCTCTGCTGTCTGTCTGTCTGTCTCTCTTTCTGTCTTCTAGGTTAGTTTGTGTTGGTTTCTTGGGGGAGGGAGGGAGAGTGAGACAAATAGGGAGAGGTTTATGTTACCTGAATGTGAACTTTGTCTTAGTTACTTGTATATTACAGTTGTAGAGCAAATTATATGGTTAGAGTCTTGAACCTGAATGTGAAGTGTTTCCTCTGCTGTCTCCCCCCCCCCACTGTCTGTCTTCTAGGTTAGTTTGTGTTGATTTCTTGGGGGAAGGAGGGAAAGAGAGCGAGACAGACAGAGAGCGAGAGAGAGAGAGAGACAGAGGGAGACAGAAAGACTCAGACTCATGCATATGCTACTTATTTTATGAATATACAAATGCTGGAAATCATTTCAGGACTCTATTTCTGGCATTTGTATGTTCATATGCTATATAACATACACATGAGTTCTGGGTACTACTTTTCAAGTCGGCAGGCTACACTCAAATTTTCCCTATTCAAAGAGCAAAAAAACACCTTTGTGAATTTTTTTTTAAATAACCCACGTTATTAGCACAATAACCCACTCCAGGGTATGGGGTTATAAGGATTTAATGCATGCCTTGGGTGTTGTGTGGGCACTTGGCTGCACCTTGTGCCTCACAATGCACCCAAGGCAGCATTAAATCCCTATAACCGAATACCCTGTTGTGGGTTATTGCTTAAATATCTGTATCTATATCTATATCTATATCTATATCTATATCTATATCTATATCTATATCTATATCTATATCTATATCTATATAGAGGGGGAGAGAGAGAGAGACAGAGAGAGAGAGAGACAGAGAAAAAAAATATGTTAATCCACACATTATCAAGCTTGGTGAGCCAGCAGGATGGGCCAAGTCTGAGGGGACAGTGCTGCTGTGTGTCACCACAAAAAGCCTGAGGAGGTATAGTGCATTGTTGGTTGCACAAGTAATAAGTAACTATGTAGTGAAAATAACTCTTCTCTTGGAATACTGCCGAGGGAGCCCTGGGCCTCTGCATCTGGAACTGCATGGAAGTGCAAGGCCCAGAGGGCTCTGTCTTTTCACAGGCAGATAGCCTCTTGGCTCTGTGTGTTTGCATTTGTAGCCACATGGAAGTGCATAGCCCAGAGGACCCTGCACTTCAACAGCCCCCAAGACAGCTCCATCGATTCTTTGCATTTGCAGGCAGATGGGCTATGTTCTTAGTGCAGGGCTCAGAGGGCCCTGTGCATCTACATTTGTTCATGCAGGTCCTGAAATCACCTGCATGAATAAGGATATGATTCCACCATCACAAAAAGAAAGGAAATTAATTGCAAAAAAACTATATTAATGCACACATGAGGGTTGAAGAATGCAAAGAATACAAAGCAAGGAAAGGAAAACTACTGAGGTTTGAAGTCTCAGGAGTCTTGGTGAATTGGTGGTGTGGTGTTCCTTGGGGTTGTCAACTCAAATGCCCCCCCCCAACCTGAAGCATCTTGTCTGAAGCATAAGGTACAGCATCAAGCACGTGCCTCATAGGTACATACTCTTTGGAGGTAAAGAAGTATGTCTCACCACATGAAACCAACTGAATCGGTCTTAGTTTTATTCATGCAATGCCCTTGTGCCCTGTGTCAAGAAATCAGTTTGTGTGTTCAGGAGATAGGGTGGGCATTAGGGTTGACAACCACAAGGAATATCAGACCACCAATTTGCCAAGACTCCCAAGACTCCAATCCCTAATGTTTTTCATTTCTTAGTCCACTTTGTGTTCTTCCAAACTTACCTTCTCTTTCTAGCACTTGTAGTATTGTTAATCCATCTAGGCTAGTTTTTGGATTGCGCTTACATTTTTTGTTTCCCACTGTTATATTATATTGTTGTTAAACCCTCACCGAATGCATAATGTCACCTTGTATTTGTTAATTCACCAAGGCTAGTTCATGGTTTGCCCTTTAGTCTATGTTATCCTAATTTTATATACCATTTTATTAACCCTTGCTGTTAGTTAAATGTTTTAGCCTATGTCATGTCTCATGATTGTTGTATGTATCTGGACGCTTGTATAAATGGGCAGCAATACTCACATGCCTTTCCAGTATAACCAATAAAAATGAAATGAAAATGAAGTGTGTGCCTTAATGTATTTTTTTGCAATTAATTTCCTTTCTTTTTGTGATGGTGGAATCATATCTTTATTCATTCAGGTCCCTTCAGGACCTGCATGAACAGATGCAGACACAAAGGACCCTCCAAGCCTTGTGCTAACACAGGTGCTAAAACAGGGGGTCATTATGGCAATGGACCCACCGCTTTCATAACTGGTAGGGCCTGGCCTTATCAGTTTTTGCAATCATGTTAATTTATTACTAGGGAGGACTATGCCTTTAAAATGCAGCATGTGGAGTAAGCAGTGTTACTCTCTTATCACTCCCAATGTGGTTTTCATGGTATCAGCAGAATTTTGAAAAGTGAAGACCTGAATAGTGTTGATGGAGTTGGGCTGGGTTCATGGCCTGCTGAGTTAAGGCACAGTGGCCATGCTTTAAAAATGAAGAGAAAGGGCCAGGCCTTCAGGTGGGCATCAAGGAACTACGCACTGGAAGCTCTGGAAGCTGCTGACACATCTATGGCATCCATGCAGGTGAGTGCTGGGGGAGGCAGCAACAAGAGGATCAGTCTGAGAGGTAGCAAAATCTGCCTCAGGAACAGCTTCATTTTGACCCAGCTTCATCTTGCTGTACCCCAAAGAGAAGTTACTGGTGAAGTTATAAGATGAAGCTACCAATGGTCACTTTCCTAATAAATAGAAAATATTTGCAAAATGATCCACAGAGGCAAATTTGATGACTTTGCCTTAATTTTGCTTGCAAATTAAAACTTCGGAATGTCTCAAATTGCAACGCACTACCCACTGGGACAATAACTGGCCTGAACAGAGCAATGCTTCATAACCTTTTTTTTTTTACATTTTGAACCCACAATTTCAACATTATGTTTTTATGACAACCTTCTGAACATAACGGGTGCCATTTATAAAACACTTGTTGGAAAAGTAATTTTGCACCACAAGTGTGAAGACATGTTTTGGACAGGATTTGAAAAATGATACCCATCGCGGTCATGAGGTGATGTGAAAAAATAGCCATGTTGCACATTTGAGGTCAAAATATTGAAAATTACCAATGTTATGAGTGATAGTTGAAGGTATACCATCTCTACAGTGACAGCAGTACACCGAACCCCCCCCCACTGCACCTATATCAGTAGCAATGGGGGTTTTGTGTCGAGGCACTTTAGGAAAATGAAGGGTAAATATCTAACTCCACTGTCTGTGCGATGTGGAGTTAGATATCTATAGTGGAGGGTGTGGGGGGGCACAGCCCTCCCGCATTGTACATCACGGTGTTGCTGCTCAGTTCCGGGTCACATCATGGTCGGTAGTGTTGACAGGTTCCCAGTACTCTAGTGGACATCGTGGTTGGGGTTGTTATGCCAATGTCATGGATCCATAGTTGAAAATGTTCGAAGTTTACTCATAAATTGTTCATTTTAATATATTTTTTCACTAAATTTTTTACATACTTTTCTCATGTCCCCATATCATAAACCTACTAGGTAGAATTTTTCAAAGCCCTTTTGAAAGGTGATTTCACTGAGTGACTGCAAAATCATTGTTCAGCATGGATTTTAAAAATTTCACCTCCCTTGTCATGAAGTGTGTTCCATGTCAATACAGAGTTGCAATATGAGCAACCGTCATAACGGCGACTTCATAACAGCCAAGCGTATAACAGCACCTACCAATTATAGCAACCAACAATAACAGCAATACACCTCCAATACAGCTTAATGCCAGCTTCTTTATCCCTGCAGTACAAAAACCCACCGTGTAGTATGAGGGACATCCCCTTATGGCTCAGTATAAATTCCACAGACATCCTTGCCCCTCGATCATCAAGCATAAGTGCAGTTCCTTAACATCCAGCACCTATTTAAACACAGGTGCACAGGTATCACATGTTCACAGGTATCCCCCCAATCTCTAGGATTGCTACTCCGAGGTGCACCTGGATACTAGAGTAGAGATCCACACCATTTTTGCCATTTTCTTACAGGCACCTATGGGGAATGGTAGCTATTATCGTGGTCACTGTTAGCAGTTCACCCAAATTGGTTTGCCATTATAACTTCACTATTATCACATGCTACACACCAGGTGGGGTCTGAAAAGGGCAATGTTGAAAATTAAAATAACAAAGTTATGAGTGAGAGTTTGAGAGTTCAAAACACATTGAAATACATTGACCACACTTACCTTGTTTATTTCAGTTTGTGTTTGACATTGCAGGAGAATACTTCTTCACACACTGGATCTACAGTGTTGGACATGAGGTAGGTGAGTGAGGGGTATGGAGGTGGTGGCTCTGAGTGAGGTGGGGTCATGATAGGGTGGATGGGGATTGTGGGGACCAGAGATCACTGAGGGTTCATTTTCTTCTTTTCAGGTTTTGAAAAAAATTGTCTTTGTGGGACATTTTCTATATTTCAGGTCTGCAGGGGCCCTTAGGATTGTTGGAGGAATCAGGGGTGGGTAGTCTGGTGTCATTAACTATAGAAAGGGGGCAGACCACACTGGAGAGGAGAGAGGATCACCTACAGTGGAACAGGGAGTGGGCACCCTGGTTCACTAATTATTTGGAAGGCAAATATGAGCCAGCACCCAGGGTGGGCACCCTAGTGTCAATCACAGTAAGGAGGGGATGTTGTCCAGCACCAGGGTTGGGCATCCCATTGTCAGAATTACACATAGAACAGTGGCTGAACTGAGCACCTGCAGTCCATTCTTAGTAGAACTGAGTTGCAAGGGAGGGAGGGGGATACTGGAGCAAGGACTAGTTAACTGCTATCCTGTTTTTGGCAATAAATGCTGGTCAGGAGGAAGGGGAAACACCAGTGCCTTCTAAGGAAGGCTGCATGAAAGCAGTGTGTTCAGTAGTGATTTCCTCCATGCTGCTATCATCAGCCATGGCTGATGAAAGCAGTGTGAAGGAAGGAAATCCCTAATGGCATTCTACCCCCATCCTTAGAATGTCCATTTTTGACTGTGCATGCTCAGTTTTTAATTTATATTAAAAAAACTATATAAGTTAAACAAATAAAAAAGGCTCAACCCCCCCACTCAAAGCTCAGAAATTCTCCCACCCAGTTCTGACTATAAAAAATAATCTCCACCCCCAAACCTTCCATCCATGATCCCTGCTCAGAGTCACTCGTGGCTTGGTACCAACTTTAACATATACCCCTTACCTCTGCTCTCAACTCAGCAGCCCTTATACCCAGTCCTTGTGATGCAGACAGCCAGCTCTGAGTGCTGTATCATTTTTTTAATATATAATGTATGACTGACTGTCTCTGCTAAAAAAAATCTGATGATCTTAGAATGATCTCACTCATCAACCCCTTATCTGCCATCAAATTCTATGTTTCTATGTTTTGCTCCCAGTACAGAAACTCTCTCACCTGATCCTGGCTTTAAAATAAAAAATAACCTTCCATCCATGATCCCAGCTCAGAGTCACTCGTGGCGTGGTACCAACTTTAACATATACCCCTTACCTCTGCTCTCAACTCAGCAGCCCTTATGCCCAGTCCCTGTGATGTAGACAGGCAGCTCTGAGTGCTGTATCATTTTTTAATATATAATGTATGACTGACTGTCTCTGCTAAAAAAAATCTGATGCTCTTAGAATGATCTCACTCATCAACTCCCCCCCAGGTTTTAGCTAAAAGATGAAAGCCATAAGAAAAATGCTGACAGCATGTGAGTTCACACACACTCAGTTTTTAGAGACCATGTGTTACATGTAAGGCCTTAATTAAGGATCCTGTCTGTCTGAGTTAATTACAATCATAGTTGCTAGAACATATCCATTTTATGACTTTGGAAGGGAAATCCAGATTATTACATAGAAGTGTGAAAATCATAAAGGTGCTTTCATGTCCTAGAAGGAGGAAGCTTACTATGAGATCAAAAGAAGTGTCATTTGAAGGACATGAATTATGCTGAAGTTGCAGAATGTAATACTTTTGTATAAGATATATATTTTTTATACATATCTGACAGAGGAGGAGCTAGCTGACCTCACACAAAAATGGGTTGTCCCATACAGTCATTTAAGGAATACTCTGTTCTACCTAGACTCTGACTGAGGAAAGCTCTTTGGAGCACTTGTAAACAGATATTTAGAAAGATTTCAAGTCTAAGTACTGTAAGTAGGAATTTGCACTGTTTAAACCTTGTTTCTTTTAAAAGATGTGTTTGGTGATATAAGAGTTCTGTATTTTGTGTTTTTCATATTTTTAACTATTTTAGTAAAATTCTTTTTAGAACTTACTTGGTCTGTCTTTGACTTCTTTTTAGTTGTAAGAAAAGTATATGGTTATTGCAGATACTAAACATAAGCTTGAATGGTGGTACCAAACTGGAAAGAGAAGCGTTTTAAATCTGAGGTCTTTATTAAAGTTTTTAAGGGTTCATCTCTGTATACCTGGTTAGGTGCCAGTAGGCAAAGATATCTGGCCCCCCAAAGACAGAAATATCTGAGCCTGTGCATTGGGTACACTAGCAAGAGGTTCACAGTTTGAATCCCTCCAGAACTTGAGACCAAAGGTTGATCCGAACTCACAAAAACAGACAAGAGGGTTACCTTGTCTGTTATACTGTTCACAAGACTGTGCTCAGAGATTGGCACTTTGGGAGTAGAGGGCCTGGCCTGCTGAATGGGTTTGTGACAGTCCTCACTTTAAAATAAGAAGAATTTCCCTCTCCACTCCCAGCTCAATAACCCTCTTGCTTGGTTCCAACATTAATATAAAAAACAAATCTTCCCTCCCCACTACCAAGTCAGCCACAATCTCACCTGGTCCTACCTTTTGCCTAAAAAAGCTCCCCCCTCATTTGCAGCTCAGCAATCCCCCCAATCCAGACCCAACTTTAAAATAAGAAAATAAAAATTCCTTCTCTACTCCCAGCATGGCAACCCTCTCACCTGGTTCTGACTTCAAAATAAAAAAAAAAAAACCTTCCCTCCCCACTCCTGATCAAAAGCCCATCCTCCTGGTCCTGACTTTAAAATAAAAATAAAAACCTTCTCTTCTTGCTTCCAGCTCAGCAGCCCTGCCTCCCAATCCCAACATTCATATGAAAAAAACATGCCTTCCCCTCTGCCAATTCAGCAACCCTCCCATGCAGTCCTGATTTTAAAATAAAATTAAAAAACCCTGCCCATCCAGCTCCCATTTCAGCAATCTCCTCATCTGGTCCCAAATTGAAATAAAAAAAATCCTTCCATGCTTCCAGCTCAGCAACCCTGTAAACACTCCTGACTTTCACAGTAAAAAGCCTTCCTTCCCTGCTCCCAATTCAGTAACCTCACCCTGGTCCCAATTTTCACTTAAAAAATCTCTTCCCTCCCTGCTCCCAGGCAGCTCATAAACCCTCCCATCCAGTTCTGACATTAAAATTAGCAAAAATACATTCCCTCCCTGCTCACAGCACAGTAATCCTTACACCCTGTCCCAACATTAAAAAAAAAAAAAGCTTCCCTCCCAAATCCTATCTGAACAACCATTCTGCCAGGTCACAACTTTAAAATAATAATAAAAGAAAAAACTTCTGCATTTGCTCCCTGCTCAGCAACACTCCTGCTAGGGCTGTGCAGAATTTTCAAATTCCGGCAGAATGAAATTCCACAGGATTTTAAAAATTCCACCAAAATTCTACCAAAATTCACCCAAAATGGAATGGTGGAATTCCACAGCAGAAAATAGTTGTGGAGTGATTTTCCACAGAACAAAATGCTGTTCTATGGAATATTATTCTGTGGATCTCAATATTTTCTGTAGAAATTATTGCGGAAAAATGTTTCACAGAAAAATGCTGTTCCATGGAATATTATACCATGGATCACAGTAGTCAGAATTCTTCAGAAGAACCAGCAAAATTCTGGCAGAAATTCCATACTAATTTCACCAGCAGAATTCCGCATTCCACACAGCACAAACTCCTGCCCATTCCTGACTTTCACACAAAAACATATATAACAGTGTATGGGTGACCATACATAACAAGGCTATGTTTCCATTAAGGGGATGTGATGACATTATACAGACCTCAAGAGCGAAGCTCGAGTGGTTTCTATGATGGCATCACTTCCCCAAGATGGAAACAGAGTCTTGTTGTGTATGGTCACCCATACACTGTTTTATATAGTATATGTTTCCCCAAATCCTAAAAAATGTTTATTTCACAAGGTTGCATACCTTGTGTTCATGGTCCAGCTAGGTTCCGGCAGCTCGGTCAGTGTGGTACTGCTCCACTCCTGACTCTACAAAGATTCTTGGCAGCAGTTCTCCACTCCTAACCCTACACACATTCTTAGTGGCAGTTTAAAAAAAAAAAAACCTAACTAAGTCTACAGTTTGGAAACACAGAGCAGACTATGACAGTCCATGTCCAAATTGTCTCAGTGAAGTGCTCGCTAAGTGGTGCCACCATGTTTTCTAGAATTTTTATTTCTGCAGAGAATTGTTTCCTCCAATCAGATGGCAGGTGAAGGGGAAAAGTTGTTGTAGCATCACTGTGACATCAGAATGATACTACATAGAGAATAGTGGATGGGCAAGTATGTACAACCAGTGTGTTGTGCCACTGAGGGGTTCTGATTCCCTATGACCTTGAGAGCGAAGCTAGAGAGGTCCGTGGGAATCATAACCCCGAAGTGGCACAGCACACTGGTTGGGCATAACATTGCCCATGCATTATTTTTTATAGTGTATGGTGCCCCTACGATAATTTAAGTGAGGATTTTAATTTTTTTTTTAAGCCATAAAAGGAATTCTTTATAGTAGGTCTTAATCTGGTATTCGTCAGGTTGCTAAGGTTAGTGCTGTGGTTGTTAGGGACCAAGCATCCCTACATCTGTAGCGTGGTCTGTCATTGGCTGTCAGTTGCCTTTGGGCAGGGATTCCAGAAAAAAAACATGGCGGACGTATCTCTTGCTAAGTGAGAGGACCGTGAGTGAAAGGATTCACCTGTTAATGTGAGTAGTTTTAAATATCTGGTTGATCCTGCATTTTTTTTTTATAGTTTAAAGTATCTGGTCAATCCTGCCTTTTTTCATGGTGCCCTGTTTGTCATCAGTTCGGGGGATGATCGTGCCGCTGGCTCTGAGTTTTTCTGTATCTGGTCCAGTTTTAAAATGAGCTGAGTGCGTGCAGCCTCTAGAGGCTTTCAAAATGTTGTTGTAGTACAGTGTGGTGCAATCACGTTCCATGACCTTTTGAACTGTGGTACTACAACATTTTGAAAGCCACTGAGTTCCATACACAACAAGCCTTCACCATACACTATAACAACTTTCAGTGACCTTTGAACTGTTCTACAACAAGATTTTGAAAGCCACCGTTTTCTATGCACAATAATCCCTAACCATATACTGTAGCTTCTTTCCCTGCTCCCAGTTCAGCAACCCACTAGCCCAGTCCTAACTTTTACATTATAAAAATTTCTCTTCCTGCTCCATGCTCTGCAATCCTCCTGTCCTAGTTCAAACTTTCACATAAAAAAAATCAAACTGTCTCCACTCTCAGCTCAACAACCCTCCTACCCAGTCCTGACTTTAAAATAAGAAGCCTTCCCAACCTGCTCCCATCTCAGCAACCCACTTTATGGTTGCTGTTGTGTAGTGATTAGAGACGGGCAGCTTCTCTTTGTGAAGTAATGCATGAAGTGCCCCTGACATTGTTTTGTCTACAGCTGCACGTTGCATAGTTTTTACCCAGAAAAAGCCGAGCTTTGCCCACTGAAGATAATGCATAGAGGCACTTCACCAGTAAAAGTGCCAGTAAAATGCCACTATGTATGTTTTTGATTTGTCTTGAAAAATAGCACTTCACTGGTGAAAATTTTTTTTTGCTCTATTAGCCATCCCCCATCCATTGTAACATATGGTCCTTCTTCTACCACCCAGACCTTTAAAAATGGAGTACCACCACCCCACCATGGTCTAGCACCCATCTCCCTCCTCCTCTGCACAATTCTGGTGAAGTTTACTATAATAAATATGTACTGAAGGAATAGTTGCTGATATCCTGTCCCGCCACCACCCACACCATCACATTAAACAAAAAAACTCTACCTCCCCTGTGCCTGTCCCTCTGATTCAGCAAACAGTGCAAGCTCCCCCCAGTCCCAGCACCTAGCCTTCCTGCTCCACCAGCCCCCAATTTAAGGAATATATACCTCTGACCTGTAAAAATGAAAAAATGTCCAGCTTTGAAATGAGTAAGATGCTCTTTTCACTCAGTGTCTGGCAAGAGAGTAAATTTATTTAATTAGCTTTTGCTTACCAGGTAAATACACTAGACAAGCAAATGCCTATTTTCAGGTACGACACAGGAGATTACAAGGAATATACATGCAAGACAGGGATTTGCAGTATTTCAGAGATGAAAGTACAAACAATTTGCACGATATTACAGCGAGACAGGCAAGGACATCACATAACAGCATGTAACAGCATAGAAAAACATCAGCATGACAGGTTAAGATCTCCTAGCTGGGCTCAGAAAGGAGATCTGTCAGAATGTTTAAAGCACGACACTTGTAAAGAAGGGGGCCTTAGTTACAGTTTACAGACCAATGTGACCTTCAGATGATCCCAGAGGGAGTGTCTAAACAATGTGTGGGTGGAAGTGTGAACATGGGCAGGCAGGGAATTTCATAGCCTAGGCACACATGCAGTGAATGCCTGGTCACCCATTTACATACAGGTTTTGGGAGCAGGAAACATGGGTGTGACATTTGACCTTAGTGGGTATGAGGAGTTAGCAGACTTAAAGAGCTCTGCAAGGACAGGAGGGGTAGCAGTTCTAACAACATTGTCAATGAAACATCCTAGGACAAAGTTTTGATAATTCCCTGGGGAAAGCCAGGCAAGTTTGTTATAAAGGTCACAATGATGGGTGAGTCGAGGAACAGAGAGAGCGAAACAGCATATATTGTTATAGGTTATGTCCAATTTTGAGAGGCTGGACTTGGAGGCATGTGTGAATGTAATGAGCCCATAACAGAAGGTGGGGAGGAGCACACCTTTAGCCAGGGCAAATCAAGCAGCTGGTGTGGGATTGTATTTTGCTCTATATGCCAGGCCCAACATACTGTTTGCTGCCATACAAACATTTTGGATGTGGAGTAAGAAGTCTAGTTGATGGTCAAGGGTGACTCCCAAGTACCTGAGGGAGTCAGTAACCCTCACAGAGGATCCATCAGCACCATAGATAGTCAGAGGAGCAGAAGATGCTTTTATCTTAGCAAGGGACCCAAAAATCATAGCCTGTGTTTTTTTAAGATTCAGGGCTAGTCTGTTAACCATAAGCCAGGACTGCACATTAACAAAGTCAATATTTAGGTGATGGTTGATGACACTAATGTCCTGGGAGTTGATTAGGATCACTAGGTCATCTGCATATAAAGTGGCAGTACCATGTGCTGGTAAAAGGGGCAGATTATTAACGAACAGGAAGAAAAGAATGGCTCCTGAAATGGACCCCTGAGGGACCCCAGACTTTACAGGAGTGAGCTCTGACAGAACCCTGTTGAACTTTATAAGCTGCTGCCTGCCATGAAGGTAGTTATTGAACCAAGCAAGGACAGGGGCAGACAGACCAAGAGACTGGAGTTTAGAGCACAGGAGGGTGTGAGCCACCAGATCAAAGGCCTTAGAAAGATCAATGAAGATTGCTTCTGTTAATTTACCTTGATCCATGGCAACCCTGACCTCTGAAGTAACCTTAGCAAGGGCAGAGGAGTTGCTATAACCCTTGTAAAGCCATATTGTGCTGGGGATAATAGCTCATGACTCTGGATATATTCAGTGACCGGGAATGCAACCACTTTTTCAAGCAGCTTACTGATGGCTGATAGAATGGCTATTGGATGGTAATTTTCAAGATTTTCAGGGTCACCTTGTTTGAATACTGGAACAATCCTAGCCATCTTTCAGAGTACAGGGATAGTTCCTGAAGTGAGGGACATGTTAAAGATATAGGTGATGGATAAAACAAGGCAAGGGGCACAAGGTGGATGAGTTTGGGCTCCGTATGGTCACGCTTGGCACTGGAGTGGGGTGAGAGACTAGCGAGGAGTCTCTGTGTCTCCCTATGCTACACAGCCTTGAAGTAAAAAGGAGGATGAGTCCAGGCAGGGAGCAGTGGTGTGATTCTTATACATCAGAGGCAGGGAACAGGGAAGTATAGGCAGACAGGTAAGAGAATTGGGAGTTAAAAGCATTTGCAATTGTTTGAGCATTATTGCAGTTTATACCATCAATAATCCTGTCTGAAACATAGCCTTTTGAGGATCCACTAACTATATTCTTGATGTTTTGCCAGAAACTCCTAGGGACTCTGGCTGAGGTTAATAGAGCAGATTTACAAAATGTGTTCTTGGCAGAACTAATTGCTTTTTTCACACATTATGGAGACATCTGTACTCCTGAAGGACAGACATGTCTTGTAAGGCCTTGAAACTAGCCTATCATTTATCCCCTAGCCTTCATGAGGGAGAACAGACAACCGTGAAGCCATTTTGTAACAGTACCCCTAACTCTCCTTTTTATAAGAGGGGGCATGTTTGTCTTTGCCGGGATGAGAATGTACTAAGAATGTTATCAAGGGTAGTTGAGATGTCACTGGCAGTTAATACAATGGACCAGTCAGTAAGCCCCAGATCTGCATGGAAGGATTTCAGGTTAAATTTGGAGAAGTCCTTCAGGGCATTTTTGGGAGGAGACTTTCCAGACACAGAAAATGGGGGTATGATCTGAGTTTGAGTCAGGGAATGTGCCAGGTGATACAAGCCTCTCAGGTCTGTTGGACAGTATCCTGTCTAGGAAGGTATTTTCTCCATCTGTTGTACATAGCCTGGTTGGTTCACTTATAAGTTGCAAGAGGGAGAGGCCTGCCAGCAAAGGTTCATATTGTTTAGCATTGCTTCCTAATCAGTTTAGGTTTAGGTCACCTAACAGCAGTAACTCATTGGCACACACGTTAGGACTAATGGTACCAAGAAGAGAGCCCTTGCACTCCACATTTAGGGGGGTTGTATGCACAGACTAGATGAAACTTTTTAGTGCTTCCCGATAGGAGTAGGACATGAAGGAATTCACAGGGAGTTGAGGGTGGAAGCTGGTAGGATATGATGAACACATTTAGGTAGCTTTTGTAATATAAAAGCATGTCACACCACGCTTTTTCCCCAGCATGATCAAGCCTAATGAGGTTGAAACCAGGAAGGGCACATGCAGAGTCTGGGGTTGTGGGCTTAAGCCATGTTTCCGTGATGCCCAAGATGTCAGGTTTGTAGTGAGCAACCAAAACAGTAAGCTCAGTCAGATTGGGCATGAGACTGTGAATATTTAGGTGGGCAATTTTAAAGCCCTTAGACATTTGCCAGCTTGGGGGAGGTGAAGAACTGGGCAGTGGGCTGAGGAGTAGCAAGACCTGGGTTGAGTTCTATGTCCCCAGCTAGGCTGATGAGTAAAACAGAGAGCAATATGAGGCATGATGACAGCCTCACCTGACCTATTGTAATACCTGACTGGCTGCCATGTGGCTGAAAAAAGGCTTTTTTTTTAAAAACATTTTTACCATGCGAAAACTAGCTATGGTGAAGTGGGGAAACTTCACCCTGTTAAGCATAGCACAAATTTCCTGGCTTCGCACCAACTACACCACGGAAGTTAAAATTTGTTGCATCTCTCATGACAATGTGGAGCAGAATGCCAGACTCCCTCCACTCCCAAAGAGTTGAGCATCTAGCACCTTAATGCTTGGAGTCTTCTCCCTAAACTTGACTAGCTTAGGCTGTGGGTCTCCTAATATTCAGTGTGCTATTTTGTGTATCACTGAATCCTGGCTCGCTGCAAGGAACTTTGATGGTAATGGCTCCATTGCTGATTATAGGTTCCACAGACAGAATCATGGAAAGCGTAGTGATTGTGTTGCTCTGTAAGTTCATCATGGTTTCACCCATGACATTGTATCCTGAGCTGCTGCCCACTCTTCACACAACTGCATTCTGTGCAGGCTCTCTTTCCCTTGTTCCTTGCTTACTTTTGTTGGTGAGACCTCTGCCCCTCCCAAGGCTAACACTGTTGTGCTATCAGATACCATGACCACCTTGGCATATTCGCCTTCCTCAGCGGACTTGCTTCTTCTTGGGCATTTTAAAAAATATGTCTTTCCCCATCAGCCATTCAAAAAACTGAATCTTTTCATCTCACCCAGCTCATCACTGAGCCTATGCACCTTAATCCCCACTCCAAAAAACACTGACTTACTGTATAGACTGGGTTTCATCTTCCACCCTCACCACATTATTACCACTGGTGCCCTTCTGGATACCTTTAGTGATCACAGAATCATCCACTATGCCAGCAACATCTGTTACACCTCACCTACAACTAGCTATATCTGGTTGAGTTCAGTTAGATCTCTTAATGGCCAAATACTGTTAAGTACTGTATCTTTTCTGTATTTGTCTTTCAGGTCTGAAAGATGTCATCCCCTCACAACCACTACCATAGGCTACCAAAACCTTGATAAAAGGTCCCCTACTTATTTGCTGTACTTGGTAGGTAAACTGTAACTGTTCAGCTACACATGAGTTGCACTGTATAACCATTTTACTATAAAAACATGTTTAAATGTATTTACTCCATCACTAAGCAAAACTATTTCGATAATAAAACTTGCAAGCAAGCATTCAGGCATTGACAAGTGCTTGTTTTCTTTCTCAGTTCTGCCTCACCAATATAAAAAAAAAAATTGTGTGTGTCGGAGTCAGACTGGCCCACCAGGATACCTAGAAATTTCCAGGTGGGCCCCCTCTTTTGGGTACCTGGCCACCTTCTAAACGCTGTGAATCTTTGGTTTTGTCAAGTTTGTTTTTTCAAACAAATGGGCTCTGCCAGTAAATGTAAGATGCAAACACAGAGCTAGTGTATCATATTGAAGTGAAATACTGATATGAGGCTGTTGCCCTGAGCCCTCCCCTACTTATTTTCCAGGTGGGCTCCTGTGTCAACTTTCTAGGCGGGCCCCAGTACCCCAGTTTGGCCCTGTTGTGTGTACAGAGGTACTATGCACAGGAGTGTCACTTGGAGGATTCCAGTCATTACAAGCAAAACTCCTGCAATTTCCATTGTACTATACATAATAATTTTTTAAAACCCCTTTAACCCCTTGAGATGTCCCACCTTAGTTTGATATACAGCATTTTAGGGGAATGGTGGAGGTTTTGCAGCCTCTGGACATTTTTTCGATGCCAATTACTGTTACTAGTCTACATGGAAATAATGCCATACTAATAAGGTGCCCACAGTTTTCAAGTCGACAAGAAAGCACTGTATATTGTAATAGGGACTGTCTCTACCAGCACACTAGCACATACTCATGTCATAGATGCACTTGTTAATGACACATGCAGCTCCAGTTGGACTCAACAGTGAAATGAATTATTTTTGTTATATTTGAAATTCAGTTTGCAAGGCTACAAGGAAGCATTGCATATTAAAAGCTGGATGAACTGTTTCTGCCCGCACTGTAGCAGATCCTCATTGATGAACCTGAAGATAAATAATCCATTGTGAACTGACTACTATGAATTATTTTATTATATTCAAATTTGATTTGCAAGGCTACAAGGAAGCATCGCATATTTAAAGAAGAACTACCCCTAACGGTATATTAACATATGTTCATGGATGTACAAGTGGGTCAAATGTATGTCTACTTCGAAGCTGCAGTACAATGCATTATTTGACTCTACTGAAATTTGATTTGCATGGCTGATGGTACTACAGTATATTTATGCTACTTTCAACTTCCTTCTGAATAAGTGGAATAATCCACTTCAGGAATGTGTCACTGCAACAATAATTCAATTCTTGGGTGATTGAAAGCCCTCTGCAAGTCTTGAGTCTCACAACCCAACCAGGGTATTCCATTGTAGCAATACTGCTGCACACTTGACCATAGATTATTCCTTACTTATAATGACTTGTATCCAGGGATTCTGGTAACTCTATTTTGGGAGCATTTGACTTCCAAAAATAAGGCCAAAACATCCAAAATAAATGGAGAAGTCATTGACTTCCAAATGTAAAACAAAACATAGATAACTTCTGAAATGGCAGGCATGAAAGTCAAGAACTGATGGATTTTTTTAAAAGAAATTGGTGTTACCACTAATATTTATATTAACATCCATAAATTGGTGCTTCCTAGAATACTGACTTCCAAAATATGTGGTTTGGGAAGTATTTTGATGTCCAAAAAATTGGAAGGGCTTCCAGATTTGACTCATGGAAGTTTAAGACTTCAACTAAAAATAAATTAACTGAACAACTGCGGGTATCCCTGTGTTATAACTAAGGCCCTCTGTTCTCTGCAGTTCTGTAGTACATGGTGATTGCTGCAAAAATCAAGGCCAGTTAGGGAATTTGAGACAGCCATGGAATTTGGGACTGCCCACAGAAATTATACAGAAACTGTCCCAGTAAGTAAAACAGAGACTGCTCTCATTCTTTTCTGGCCAATAATCTGCCTTCTTGTAGCTTTATAAGACCTAAAATTTGCCCTTAATCTCAGTCCCTCAAACCCTCCCCACCCAGCTCTGAGAGCCCCCTTGACTCACCCTAATTTTAATAATGGCATGCTTTTTGGGTTGAAAGCTGAATGACAATCAGCTGCCTTTTCCTATCACTGCTAGTGGGCCAGAATGCTTGTTCCTCATCCCAGTGGTGCTTTTTGGGGCCCACACAAAGCCATACTGGGGCCTGAATCTATCATTTGAGCCCAGCATTAATAAGAAGTAGTACAGGATCGTCCTACAGTTTTGACCACAAAGGGGACCAATATAAAAAATGGTGTGACTCAACGAGGCTCAGGCTAGAGTAGGTTTTGTGGGTATGATGTGTAGGGTTAGTTTTTCTTGTTAAGCTAGGGAGCAGAGTAATATATAAGAGAAGACCTTACAATACTTTAGAGTGAGGAAGGGGCAGTGGATCATTTGTGTTGGACTGGATAATGACATAAATTTAAAACTACAAGGCTACTCAATGGCACTCTGAAGGCTAGTTAGGAAGGTGGTGGTCCTGAGATGGACAGTGGTGGATTTTATCTGTTTTAAAACCATGAGCAGGCTAAGGTTTTGCTGGCACAGAGGGTAACTTGCAATCCTTATGGGGTTAAGCACAAAAGATGGCTATGAATGGGGCTGGGAAGTTGCCAACTTGACAGGTCATCTGTGGTGCCAGGACAGAAAAATATGAATTATGGAAAAAGAAAGCAAAAGGACAGCTAAGAAAACAAAATTGTTGGCACAGGAAAGTCATAAGAGAATACTATATAGAATGAAGAAAAGAAAAAAGGTAAGAAAAGTGAAAAGCCAAAGCTAGAGCTTGGCAGTCACCTCTACATGGAAAGTGATACCATTCAGCATAGGGTCATACAGAATCAGACCAATGCTCTCTACTCCCTCTTCCCATTGACCACATCCTGCAGTTACTGGTACCCCTGCAAGCAGGCCTCAGTGGATACAGCAGCCACTGGATGGATTAGCCAATCGAGTTGTAGAAGAAGAAGAAGTAAGGTAAAGGAGCATAAATTCTGTATTTTGTCCCTACTTCAGCGCAACCGGTGCACACCTCCATATGGACACTTCTACCAGTCAGCATGCGGTTGTGAGGTGTCAAAATACTACTCAGTATCCCCTTCCCCACACTGAATGCTTCCTGAACTTACTGGGACTCTTGCTATTGTGCCTCAATAGGGACAACAGCCACCAAATAGATCAACCAGTCAGATTGTAGAGGGAGGAGCCAGGGAAAGGAACACAAGGTTTGAACTACTTCATTATCCTTGCTTCAGCCCGACTGGTACTCACCTCCACACGGACACTGACACCAGTCAGCATGAGGTCATGAAGGGCAGGATCAATGCTTGCTACCCTCCAGCATCTGCCTCCTGCAGTTATCAGGACCCCTGCCAGTGTGCCTCAGTAGGGACAGCAGCCACAGGATGGATCAGCCAGTCCAGCTGTGAGGATCAATATCCTCTCTTAGCTGAGTCTTCTTTCCAGGGGGGCTCTAGCACTGTGGTCTGTAGCATCAAGGGCAAGAGCACAAAAGTTGTCACATTGTGAGTGTCAGCCATCGAATGACCACACTGCCCTACAGCTGTGCACTCCCTCTTCTCCTTGGAAGGACTATCAAGTACTGTTATTTTCTATACTTCTATATTTGTCACAATCTGGGCTACAAAGGTCAGCTGCTGTTGGCACTGCAGTAAATATTATTAGCTTATTTGCAGTACCACAGTGCTTACACCAGGGGTATAGCATCAAATTTACAAAAATATATGGGTGTTTCTAAATACTGTGATGTTCTCTATGTCTACTGCTGTCTTCTGCTTACTCCCTATCATGGTGACAGTGCTATAATCTTCTCACTTCTTGTATAGCTGTAACTAAATCCCTGTTACTTCCTATCTTGGTGACCATGATTTAATGTTTCTCTGACTCCTGTAACAGTCATTGCCTGTTAGTAGGACGGCTCTGCCAATGTGATTTCTACTGCTATATAATTATAGCTGTAGTTAATAGCCAAGCTGTGTTTACAACCTACTTACCATATACAGAGCAGTAGCCATCTCTGTACCTCTGCTAGTTCAACACTTGTCTACTTCAGCGTTATGCACCAATCTAGAATGCATCTTCTTCTGTTGCACCACTGCCTTAAACTCACAACAGGGCTTTTTATATTATGGGCAGTAGTATCTAGTTTTTCTATTACCAACCCACCATTTCAATTTGAGGGTAACCTAACTCTGTCTGTCCTAATACATGTGACTTCTTACTCCAAGTCAGTAGTGCACTCATATGCTTATCCCAATCTCCTGTACAGCAGTATATCCAAGTTCACTCTAACTCTAAATTACAAAGACTCGGCTAGGGATGCCTTATTGCAGTTTATTATGCAATTCTGCTTCGTGCCTAAAAAGGTTAAATGCCCAAGTAAAGTCACCTCTAACTCTTACAAGGTTTACTATGTACTCAGGCAATTGGCGGTCCTATTGCGTATCCTCAGCAACAATGTACATCCCAACCCTGGCCCGGCAGTGCCTGTGTCATCATACAGAGGTTTCCAGGATATAGCCCACATCAGTATTGAGGACCTTATGCCTAAGTCTGATAAATTTAAACTGTAGGTTACTAACTCCCAGTATGATATTGTGGCTGTAAGAGAATTATGGCTTACCAGCAGGATTCCTGACAAATAAATTGAAATTGACTCCTACACTCTGTTTAGGAAGGACAGAGCGTTAAGAAAGAGTAGTGGCTTCTTCTGTATATGAAATCCTACCTAAAAGTTGGCAAACTTCCCATTAGGTTGGAACCCTCTGCCTGTGAGCTTCTTGCCCTTAACTTAAGGCTAGGTCTAAACAATGATGCATGATGGAGATGTAATGAACATTCCTGGATCATTACACATCTGCTATGCTTGTGTTCTAAATTACGCTGGTGCTGGGAGGAGATTCAACAGATCTGCAGGGTAATGACATCCAGACACCTAACTTTACAACCCCAATGGATAATGCTGGGGCTCTGCCACAGATGTGACCCCACTGCCTCCATACACCCGATCAGAGAAGGCAGGATAAAGGCTGAAGGAGTCCTAATCATGGCATAAAGGGTAATACTTCTGCATTGGAGAGAACAGGGACCCTCTGACTTCCAGGGTCGGAAACAGCTTTTGAACTGGGGAAGAAGGCCAACTATCAAAGAGTCCAAGCAGTTTCAAGGGGGATCACAGAACAGTATACACACTTATGGGCAATTACCTGATCTCACAATTTTGTAAAATACCCGGTTACTTTATGCCTGCATACTTGACGAATCATCCACCACCACAGGGATCATAATTGACTGAGTCTGATCTTCTTTTCTGTTATTCTAGATACAGGAGACCACAGGGGGTCTATATATTTATTTATTTATTTTTAAGCTCAGATGCTGTGTAATCTGCAGGTTTAACCATGATGAGTTATTAGTGTGTACTTCCAAGGGGAATTCCTCAGCCAGGTTCCTCTCACCATTTACTGCATTAATGAGATAGCAATTCATGAATGTTGTAACCAGTATTGCACAATGTTCAGGTGCTGGATATTCAAAAATGGGTGCAAGCAGGGTACAAAGGTTAACATCGTACTTGTGCATGCACCTGACCCAGAGGCTTCTCTATCCAGTCGGATAGTAGGCCGGTACCATACAACTGAATATCGGACCATTTTGGCTCAGCACTAAGTCAATCTGTGCTGCCCCAACATGAACTTTGGCTGTATCCAACCCACAGGGAATTGTGTCACCTGGCTGAACAGCACCACCAGGAGCCATGGCATGATATTCAGCTGCACCATCCCAATGAGCCAACTGGGCATGCAAGGTGATAAAGATACATGTGGATTCCCATTATGGGCTAATTTGCATGGTAAGCAGATCCATTTGTGCCCATTCTGTGGGTGCCTGACACATCATCTCTGGTGTCTAGCAGCACGCCCCACATTCCGAACACCCTTCCCATAAATGTGAATCCTTTCTGTTGTGTCTAGTGGTACTCACCACTCTCGATTACCCGTGTCGTATATGTGAATAATTTCTCTGCTGTTTAGTAGCATCCCCATCCCGATCACCCATCCCATATATGTTAATCCTTTCCCTGGTGTGTAGTGGCATCCCCCCAAGCAGCTGTTTCATGACCCCTATATTATTCCTGGCATCCAATGGAATCCCCCGCCCCACCACACTAATGCAGATCAACAAACAGACCGGCAAACACTGGCAGTCTAGCGGCCTACCCCACCCATCCTGCCTGCACCCTGAACATTGCCCATCCAACCCTCCCCCCCTTATCAGTGTGTCTGGGCCATGCATCACATCCCAATACAGTGAGCAGCACAGCCCTCCTCTCACCTCCTCAGCCAACCTCCATATGAGCTGCAGTGTGCATGTGTACAGTATGCAGTATACTGTACGTGCACACACTGCAGTTCATATGGCAGCAGGCCGAGGAGATCAGAGGAGTACTGTGTCAGTCACTATATTGGGATGCAATGCACAGCCCCAACGTGCTGGCAGGGGGGTAGAGTTGGATGGGCAGTTTCCAAAGTGTGAGCAAACTGAGTAGGGGGTTGCTGGACCACCAGTATTCACCTGTCCAGTTGTCAACTGACATTTAAATGATCAGGGTGGAAGTAACACTGGATGCCAGGGATAGTATAGGGAATATGGAATGGGTGCTTGGGGGTGCAGGTGCCACTAGACACCAGTAAAATGATTAACAGATATGAGACAAGTGTTTAGGGGCTGGGGGTGCCACTAGATACAGGAAAATGATTAACTGATATGGGACAGGTGATTGTGGGGGTGGAGTGTGCCACAATACATTAGGGAAATGATTAATGGATATGGGACAGGTGTTCAAGGTCATAAAGGAGTGTCACTAGACACCTGGGAAAGGATTCACATATATGAAATGAGTGATCAGGGGGGTGGGGGTGCCACAAGACAACAAAAGGAAAGGATTCACATATATGGGATATGTGATCAGGGGGTGGAGGCTACCACTAGACAGGAGGGAAAAGATTCACATATACTGGATGGGTAATCAGGGGCTGGGGGTTGCCACTAGGGAAAGGAAAAACTGTTTAACCAGGAAAAGCACACTAAGCCAGAGCTTGTTTCCAGGTGTGACATGGGAGCACAAGGAAGTTAAGCGACTTGCTCAGGGTCACACTGTATACGAGTGAGGGATGATGGGATTCAAACCAAGGTCTCCAGGTTTGCAGCTCAGTGCCCTTAACCACTGTGCTATTCTGCTATACTGCCTTCACTAGACATGAGGGATAAGTGTTAAATCTACAGGACTGGTGACAGGAGTGGATGTGCCACTAGACACCAGGGAGCTGTCTGGCAGTCATGGAACAGATGAAAAGGGGTGGGTGATGGCAGTATAGCCATCTCAACATCAGTGGGATGGGGGCAAGAGTTTAGCACCCAGTTAAGTCAAGGTTTCAGAGGTGATAAATAGCATAAATTTGGGTGCTGTTTAGTGCTGTTGCAGGAGGGGACCCACTCATTTGCATGGGCGCAGTGTTATGTTAGTGCCCGGGTGATAATGGGTTTAACTCATGCTAGGAGGGCCTCTGAATATAGACCTCACCCCACAAATGGCCACAAAACTGGACAGCGTAGGCAAACACCCATTAGCTTCAGTGGTTTCATTCAGGAGGAAAAATTTCCCATTATAATTTATCACCCATGCTAACTTTTGAATGTCTGACCCCATATGTTTTACCTGTTGTACTGATTGAATCTTAACTGCTGGTACTTATTGTAAAAAAATTGTAATGATGAATAAAGATTTTAATTATAAAAGCTGGGTCTAAATAGGGGACAAAACCTATACCCATCCCAGCCCCAACACCCACTACAGGAAGGAAAGGGATGGTATTTGCAGTGCTCTCCAAACAACTATTTCACAGAATGTTGACACAGTGTTGCTGGCTGACAGTTCCATGGAGCCAAAATTTCATTCATTTACTTAACTAAGTTCCGTCATCAAATAAATATTTTATTATTTTGACTAGTGTATTGAAAGGTCAAGCTATTTATGCTTTTTAGAAGACTGAAGCTGCACTGGTGCTCTTCGAGTAAATCTTGTCCCTCAGCAACAGATTTAGTTGAGATGCAGTGAACCTGAAATCTTTATTGCCCATACATCCTTTGTCAACCCTTACATTTTGTACCAATACCAATATAATATAATACCAATATAATATTATCCCAGAGCAACATATAAATATTAGAACCTTTAATACGAAAATACAAACTTATGAAATTTGCCAGCAGATAAAGGCCTAAAGGTTTAGTTTAGTTTAGTTTATTGTTCTAGGAATTACTACCTTTGAGCCAGAGGCTCTTTTACAAAGGTTCCATGTCAATTAGGTACAGTACAAAAGGTTACATAGATAACACAACAATTTGTGTTGTGTCAAGAGCAAGAAAACATATACAAATACATATCAAATCACTTGTGCAAAAGGACATGAGATATCAATAATCACATTATTATTACAAGAAAGAGGTCATGCCAGATTAGGAGAAACAAATAGGGAAAAAGTCCAGAACAGAGAGGGTAAGTGAAAGGTGTGGGGAGCAGACAATAGCAGGAGAAAAGGTTTCCCAAGCATGTCTTTGTCAAATAACAGAACAGGGTGGGTAGTGAGAAAATAGGAGGTTTAATCAGGGCAGTCACAGGAGCTGGAGGTGGCAAGGTGAGAGAAAAGCCTTGATTTGAAAATACCTAGAGAGGTGGAGGCAGTAATATGAGTGCTGAGGGCATTTAGCCAGCTGGGGGCACGATAGGCAAATGATCTTTGTCACTGAGAAGTCCGGCATTGGGGGACTTGGAGAGGCTGGTGTTCTGATCTTCTGGTAAAACGGTGCTAGCGCCGGGCATAACAGGTCTTGGATACAGGGTGGAGTGAGGCCCAGAGTGGATTTTTTTGCCATCAGGCAGGTAAGGTACTTTATCCGGTTTGAGAGTTGCAACCAACCTGAGGCAGCATAGAGTTCACATGTGTGGGTACATCAATGTGCACCAGTGAGCAGCCGACAGGCCTTATTTAGGGATGTTGTAATGCGACTAAGTGCTGTAGTAGTGGCAGATCTGTATATAACTAAGCCATAGTCAACGACTGAGATGATAGAGGATTGGATGGCAATCCTCAGTGCAGAATGGGTAAGACGCTGTCAGTTCCGATACAGAATCCCAACTCGCTGATTAATAGTTTTTGCTGTACTATCAATGTGAGTTGCAAAGGTTAGGCCTTGATCAAAGTTGATTCCAGATATTTGAAAATTGGCACTTGTTCAAGGGTATTTCCCAGGTATGTATTAATGGTGAGTGGGACTTGCCGTTTCTTGTTTTGCGGGTTAGAGAAGAGCATGGATTTAGTTTTTTTGTGGTTTAGAACCAGCTTATGTTCAAGGAACCACATCTCAACTTTGGAAAAAGCATGCTGAAGGTTGAGGCGTAAGAGGTTCGGATCTTTATGAGTGGCAAGAATCACGGCATCGTCGGCATAGAGGATTATTTGTTAGAGGTCTATCAAGTCTGCTTGAATGTGCAACTAGCACCACTTATTCTGCAGCTGCCCCTCCCTTCCACCCTTCCCCTTCATTTACCCTCCCCCTTGTCCTGTCCCATCCCCTTCTAAAGCAGTCCACTGTTCTACTGGATACCACTTCTGCAGGTAAAGCATTCCACCCAGCCACCACCCGCTCTGTAAAAAAAGTGTCTCCTCATCTCCCTCCTGAGCCTTCCTCCCTCCAGTCTCATATCATGGCCCCTGGTGTCCCTCCCTTCCCCTCCCTTACTTTGAACAGCCACTCTGTACCTGTCTTGTTTATTCTTTTCATGTACTTAAAGGTTCAATCATGTCCCCCCGTCCCTCCTCTCCTCCAGTGAGTACATGTTCAACTCCCTCAGCCTCCTTTCATATGATAAGTCCCCCAGCCCCTTGATCATCTTTATTGGCCTTCGCTGCACCCCCTCCAGTAACCTAATGTCCCTCTTCAGATACGGGCACCAGTACTGCAGGCAGTACTCCAGGTGTGGTCTACCTAATGACCTATACAGTGGCAGAATCACCTCCTCCCTCTTCGAGAATATACCCCTTGCAATACAACCCAGCATTTTGTTGGCCTTTGCAGCTGCCTTTCTACATTGTGCCGAGTTGTTCATTGACCCTGTAATGAGCACCCCCAGATCCTTCTCCTCCTCTATCTGGGCTAGCTGCACTCCCCCCAGCTGGTAACTCCTCCTTGGGTTCTTCATCCCAAAATGCAGCACCTTGCACTTTTTTGCATTAAACCCCAGTTACCAGGTGTCTGACCAGGTTTCAAGCTTTGCCACATCATCCTGCAACCCCTGCCATCCTCCTAGGATATCCACCAATGCTCCTACCATGGTGTCATCAGCAAACATACTGATCTTGCTCTTGATGTCCAATGATATGTCTGCAATGAATATCCCAAACAACACTGGTCCCAACACCAAGCGCTGTGGAACACCGCTCATCACTACCCTTGGGTGTGAGAGCTATTGCCTTCCCTGAAGCCAGTTCCCTACCCATCTCACCAACTTTGCATTTGCCCCTGTGCCTACTCACTTACTTCCTAGCCTTCCATGCGGCACTGAGTCGAATGCCTTACTGAAGTCCAGATACAGGACATCCACTGCATGGCCCTTGTCCAGTTGCCTAGTTACCCAGTCATAGAACTCCACCAGGTTGGTTTGGCAGGATCTGCCTCGTATGAAGCCATGCTGTCTGCTGTCCTGTAGTCCTTTGGCCTCTAGGAGGGCCACCAGCCTTTCCTTCAGGATAGTCTCCATTAGCTTACCCACGATGGATGTGAGGCTCACTGGTCTGTAGTTTCCCGGTTCATCCTTGGGGCCACTCTTGTGGAGGGGCAGCACATGAGCCATCCTCCAGTCCTGAGGTACACACCTCAAATGTAGTGAGGCATTAAATAGATCTGCCAAAGGTTCTGCAAGGACCTCTGCCAGCTTCTTCAGTACCCTAGGGTGGATGCCATCTGGGTCTGGCACCTTATCCACCCTTAGTGCCTTCAAACCCTCCTGAACTCTGCCCTCCATGATTTCCCCATCTGTCACCACCTCCCCTCTTGTTTCTGCCATTTCTCCCCCCTTGGGTGTCACCCCCCCTTCTCTTTAGTAAATACTGAGCAGAAGTACTCATTTAGTGCTTCTGCCTTATCGCACCCTGCTTCCACCCAACCCCCCTCCTTCCTAATCCTTACTATGTGGTCCTTACAGCTCCTTTTCTCCCTGATGTACCTAAAGAAGTCCTTCTCCCCCTTCTTAATGCTTTGTGCCAGCCTGAGTTCCGTAGATGCCTTGGCTCTCCTTACTGCCCTTGTCACCTCCTTCGATTCCGTCAAATACATAATAATGTATACAAAAATGTAAAATCGGCAGTGTCATTTAGACTTTTTTCTATTTCTCTGTTTGCTTATCTTTCCTTATTTAGTTTCCACATTTTTTATTACACACACAAAATCTTTTAGGCAAGGGCCTATTTTCGAAGGATCTAGAGTAAAATGTACAACCATAGAACACTTACTGCAGAGGGTACACTACAGTAAATAGTTTACAGGTAGTAAGGCATACAAGGCAGTAAAAGGGATATATTGTTGAGATGTTCATCAGTAGAGCAGTACCAAATATAAACTTCTGCTAATGGAATTCCTGTGGAATTACCATTCTAATTCCAGGGAATTTCATAGACTGCATATAAATTCTGTAGAATTTAGCTAAATTTTTAATTTCAGTTATTGTGGTCTAGTTTTTAAAGTACATATCCAAATGATACCAAATTTGGCAGGTTTATAGACATGCATGGTCTACATTGTTGTGCCATATGTCGGAGTATTAGTTTGTATGGCAGCTGAGTTATGGGTGGCCAACAATTTAATCAAAATTTAATTTTCAGTTTTCAATCTAAGTTTAACATTTCTTATCCAAATTTATCCACAGTTTTAGGAATTAGAGAAACCTGCAATATGGTTATGTGCACCAAGCTTTAAGTCTCAAGTTTTAAAGGGGCTGTGCTATATGTAGCCAAAAATGTTGCCAACATTTATATTTAATTTAGTATAATTTTGAAAGTATTAATCAAAATGATATATATTTATATGGGTATATGGGTCATGCCTACATTTATATATGTACCCAGTTTCAGATTTCTATCTCCAAAAGTGTCTGAGACATATGCATATACAAATATTCATGACATTTCCCACCTATTGCTTTGAGACAATGCCTCCTAATATCATGATATTTGGCACATTAGAACTCCTAACAACAAGAAAGTATTCTAAATTTCAGATCTCTAGTTCATTAGAATGCTGAGTTATGACCAAATTAATTTTGTCAAATTTTAAATTTCATTTATTTCGGTCTAATTTTCAAAGCACATATTCAAATGCTACCATATCAGTTACACAGGTACTAATGGCTTTCACAAGTGTGCCAAATTTAGAGTCCTGGTTTGAAAGGGGTGAGTTGTGGGTGGCCAAACATTTAATCAAAATTTAATTTTCAGTTATTTCCATCTAATTTTAAGTATTCTTATCCAAATTTCTCCACAGTGTCAGTATTTAGAGAAAAATGCAACATTGGTATGTACACCAAGTTTTAAGTGTCAAGCTTTAGGCTGTGCTATAGGTAGCCAAACCTAAATGGGAAAAAATTCTGGAGCAACATTCAGGAAATCAGTTGCAAAACTCGCTCCCCCACCCCTACCCAACTTAATGTGAATGGGGACATTACCCAAGACCCAGCTAAAATCACTGAAGCCATCAATGACTCCTTCTCTGACCTCTCACATATCCTCCCACCAAATTTCTTCCACCCTCCCAAACCCCCCCCACACCTATTCCAGCGAGTATAGACCTCCCACCCCAGTTCCGGCTCTGAACCATTCCCGGCAACCTGGCCAAACGCTATATCTCCAAAGCAATCACTAATACTCGCTACAGCAATGACTACCTGGACCTAAAACTTGTTAGGCTTACCCTCGATGTCACTCTACCCCATCTCACAAAAATTCTTAACCTCTCACTCTGCCTTGGCCAGTTCCCCTCTAACTGGAAAAAAGCCTTGATCACTCCCATCTTAAAGAATGGTGACCCCACCCACACCGGTAATTATAGACCAATCTCAATACTCCCTCCTCTCTCCAAAGCGCTAGAAAAATAGTCTCACACCAGCTAACTGAGCACCTTATGAGACACAACCTCCTAAGTAAGGAACAACATGAGTTCCATGCTGGCCACAGCATCATCATGGCCCTCACTGAACTAATTATGTTCATCCATGGGGCCCCGGACCAAGGATCTATTGCCGGGGCCATCTATGTTGACTTAACAAAGGCATTTGACACGGTCAATCACAATCTTCTCATCCAAGTCCTGCCACAACTAAATGTGGCCTCTGAGGTCTCGGCCTGGTTCAAGGACTACCTCTCGGGTCACTCTCAGCAAGTAAGAATCAACTCCACCATCTCCACCCCCAAATCTGTGTGCTCTGGCATTCCACAGGGGTCAATTCTGGGCCCACTGCTTTTTACACTCTTCCTTAACTCACTCCCCAAAGCTTGCAGTGTCATCTCCTGCTTTATGCTGATGATGCTATTCTTTACTGGCAACACCCACTGCCAGACACCCTCTAGCTCACCCTTCAGGGTTTTTTCAGGGAGCTGGAGAACTGGTTTACTGATCACCGCCTGATCATTAACTATTCCAAAACTAAGTCCATGACCTTTGCACGTCGCCAAAGCCCACACAGCCAGATGACACTCCAAATTACAAACTTGGATGGTACACATCTGGAACATGTTACTCATTTTAAAAACCTGGGTGTCACCTTAGATACCTCCCTCTCCTACCACAGACATGTACGCCTCCTCTCGTCAGTGATCAACTCCAGAATTGGTACCCTCTACAGGATCAAGAACAGCCTGCCTGCCCAAGCCATGCAAATAGCTGTCACCTCCTCCATCCTCTCACTTATCGATTACGGGATTGTTATCTATGGCACTGCTGACAACTCCACCCTAAGTAGCATAATCACAGCGCTTCATAAAGCCTGCTGCCCTGCTACTGGCTGTGACAGACTCCACCCACACCTGTGATCTGTACACACTAACTTGTTGGCTTAATTTCCATCAAAGACTCAAATATCAAACCTGCATCTTAGCAAAAAAGATCCACCTCCAGCTTACTCCAGCTGGTCTTCTCCCCATCGACAGCTCGGCCCCTCACAGGCGGATTACCAGACCGTCGGCTACCTCATCCTTCATGGTCTCCCCATGTCAAACGTCATTAGGGCAGAGATCCTTCCACTACCGTGCCCCCAGATGACTCAACATCCTTCCCCCTACTCTCTCCCAGACCCACAGCACCTCACTTTTCAAAACAGGCCTTTGAAACACACCCCTTTGAAAACTCTAAATGTGAATGCCAGTAAGGCCTGCTCTCTCCTCCTTCATCCCCATAACTGACTCTGGGACTTCCTAGACCCTACGAACCACCCTCCACATTAGCTCTGTCTTGGGTTCACATGTATGCCTCCTAAAAGCTTTCATAACACCTCACAACTGCCATGTCAATTCTGTAATCCTGTAAAAATCTAAGTGTATGTAAAAATTTGCTTCTTTTATTGTTTTATACTGTCTTGTGTCTCTCCACCCCTTGTAACCACCGTGGAGCCATTGTATAAATACTGTCTGTACTGAAACCTGTATATAATTGCTCGTTCCATCTGTCTTCCTTGTACTTTGTTCTCCCTCCACCCCCTGTAAATGACATGGAGCCTTTGCAAAAGAGTCTATGACTCAAAGGATTGTAATTCCGATTATACAGTAAATAAATAAATAAAATAGTTTGCAACAATTTAAGTTTCAGTTATTTTTGTATCATTTTGGAAGCATTCATCAAAATGTTATAAAATTCTACAGGTATAAGGGTTATTACCATATTTATATGTAGGTTCAGATTTCAAGCTCCAAAGGTGTCTGAGTTACATGCAGATAAAATGTTCATGAAATTTCCTCCAAACAATACAATGACAGACTTTGAGCAACTATAATTTTTATGTGATATGTCCTAATGCCAAGATGTTTGGTGCACTGTTAGAGCAGCTATTGACAAGCAGTCATACAACTGACTGCTGAGTTATGACCAAATCAATAAATTTAAAATATTCTGTGAAATTCTGATACCATTCCATGACATTTCATAGAATTTCATGGAATTCCATCAAAATACCACAAATTCAAAATGTTTTCATTCCACACAGCTCTAGACAATAGACTCAGCTGCAGGTGATGGAATCAGTGAGTACATCCATTAATTGAGTTTTAAAGGAAGAGATGGAGTCATACTCTTTGTACAAGTCTGAAGGGACATTCCAGGAGTTGGCAAATCTAAAGGAAAAGGAGTTCTGACCTAGTGAACATTTCCTGAGTAGTACTGTAATAACAGAGAGTTATATGCCATACCTCTGGCAGAGTATTTAACGATAAACTTGAAAATGGACTGCAACTATGGGGATAGTTGCTCGAGCAGTGCATTTTTGCCCATGACAATGGTATGGAATTGCTCCTGTGAACTAAAATTGAGTCAATCAAAGCTTTTGTATAGGATACAAGTGTGGGTATCTAGCTTGAAGTTCAGAGGGTAATGAAAGGTCCTGTTTAATAATCCTTTGACCTGGGACAGCACACACACACACACACACACACACACACACACACACACGCATGCACACACACACACACACACACATTCATTCACTGATCCACAGACCATGATGCTGTAATCAATAATGTTAAAGATAAAGCAGTGAACAAAGAGTTTTTTTTTTTATTTCCGGAAGAAAATTCACCTGTGATGATAAAGAAAGACAATTCTGATATTTGCCACTTTAAACAAATGGTCTATGTGTCAGTAAAGGGCACTGTACTGTCAAGAATCGAACCAAGGTATGTAGACTTTTTTACCTGTGCTAGTGTAGCATGTGTGGAGGTAGGGGAGGAGTCACTGTTACTTTATGTGCCATATTGCATACTCTTTGTTTTCTTTTTGTTCACAACAATGAAATTTTGCATGGACCAGGCCTGAATCAAGTTAATGTCTTGTAGCCTCAGTCTAAATTGGTCTGCGTTTTTGTCACTTGCAAAGATTACAGCATCATTTGTATACAGGATTAGGTTAGTTGATTGGCAGACAGATGGAAGGTTGTTAAGGAACAGACTAAAGAGTTAGGGATCAAGAATATACCTCTAGGGAACCCCTACAGAGACCATCCTGTCATCAGAGAAACCATTCATACATTTTACAGATTGTGTTCTATAAGACAGATAATACAGGCAGCTATTAAACCAGCTAACAGTATCCTTGGATAGGCCCAGTGATAGCAATTTATACCACAGAAGGGCATGGTCAACAAGCTCAGAGGCCTTGGTTAGGTCAATATATATTGAGCCTGTCAACTCCCCTGAATCCACAGCACCATGTGTAAATTCAATGAATTCAAGAACAGCAGTTGCAGTGCTAATGGTTTTCTGGAAATCATTTTGCTCTTTTGCCTGCAGCTCATATTTGTCGAAGAATTTTATCAGCTGATTATTCGCTATCCTCTTGAGTGCCTTGGACAGGGAAGGGAGGATTGAGATAAGGCAGTAGTTACAGATGATATCAACATCACTGCCCTTGAAAATTTGGACTACACCTGCCTTTTTTCAAATGTTTGGAGTTTTACCAGTACTCAGGGAAAGGTAAAAAATTAATTGTATAGGGCATGTGATTTCCCTGCCACAGAAATTATGCCTACAGTGCCGTAGAGAACAGGGTCCATGGGATATAACCTGAGAACAGCACTCACAAAATGTCATCATACACAAGTGGGATTTTGCACTCGTGTACAATGAGATCTGTAAAGCGTTGTCAAAGTGTTATATTCCATAATAACCTGTGCCCCGCATGTCTAAAAATGTCTTTAGATAATAAAAAAAAATCCCTCCCAGGTTGCAGACCCCTCACAACCCACTAAAATATTTTATTTAAATTTAATTTAAAATCATATCTGATTAATCCTGAAGCTGTTAGTTCCCTCTGTTTCTGTTAGAGACAACCTCTAATGCCCTCTGTGCTTCAGCTGGCATGACAAGTCAAACTGATCACTCAACCAACTAGTCTAAGCACAATGGAAGTTAAAGGCTGTAACTGGCAGAAATGGGGAGAAACATTATCCACAGAGTTAACCAGACAAGGTTTTAAATTAAAGTTTAAATACATTGTTCTAGGGGGTTATTAGGGGTTTACAAGCTGAGTTGGTGTGTTTCAACTTCAACTAATAATAGGTGTTTATGGAAACACAGGGAGGGTCTAAGAAGTTTTTTGAAATTCAGTAAAAAGTAATGATCAAAAATATGATCAAAAATAAAATATGGAAAACTGTGTTAACTCTTGTTACCCAGCCTTGATGTGCAATGCCCTAATAAACATCTCAAACTTCACTCTCATGGATTATATGGACCCCTGACACCTTAGCTGTATAAAAATATAAAAAAACTCATTACACACATTTTCCCATACATTATTCTATATGTAAAATAACTGTACTAACTCTGCCACTGTTTACATTGTCTGTTGGGCACCTCACTGCAAGCATGACTCAAAATCTCCTTCCAAGATTACAAAAATGTTGTTTCACTGTCCAAGGAATTAGTATGCTCAAAGGTACTGTCAAGACTGAACAGATGGAGATGTTTGATGTGATGCTGCCTAGCAGAATGCGTAGACACACCCTGAGGCTCAGAGGTGACAAATTCAGTTGTATCTTTAAGAGGCACTTCTTCCACAGGATGGTGAACCTATGAAACAGCCTTGAAGTGGAGACAGTGGGTATGGTGACTGAAGGCCTTCAAGGTAAGCCTGGATAAAGGTTTGCTCACCAAAGGAATCACAGGACCCCATGGACATAAAGTGGGAAGGAGAGATCTATAAGTTAGTACATGTCTGCATGGCATACTTATCCATCCCTGCCAGTGAAGGGGCATGAGGGACCTAGAGACCCTGTCTCATCTTAAACTACTGTACTTACTATAAGTGAGGCAGGACGAAAGAGGTACCTACCTTCAAGGGAGGGGAAAAAAGAGGTCAGTGTAAAGCAAGCAGTGGTGGCTATATGGGGGACAGTTTACAGTAAAGCTGCAGAAGGAGTGATAGAGGTGGTCCAACTGGGAAAGGGTGGATATGGGAGCTGCATCACAAACTACCTCCCAGTAATCAAAGGACAGGAGGATGATCATTAAAGCATAATTTTTCAAAAGCACTAACACTGTTCTGATACTGTGCACCAAGTTTTAACACAAGGCACACAGCATCAAGTCAAGTCAAACTTTATTTCTTTAGCGCCCAATCCCAGAGGCTCTGGGTGCTTTACATAGAGATGAAAACGTGAAACACACACAGTTAAACAATTTAAATCAGGATCGAGCAATCAAAAAATAAATAAATAATTTAAATCTATTAACATTAATTCATAAAACCCCATCCTATATTAATTAAAACTAGTGGATGTCGAATGCCAGATTAAAAAGATGAGCTTTAAGACCCCGCTTGAACACTTCTACTGAGGAAGCCTCCCTTAGAACTCTTGGCAAAGAGTTCCATAATACTGGTCCCACCATTTCAAAGGCGCAGTGCTTGGAGGTCTACAACCGCACTCTTGGGACCACTAGGAGGCCCTCTGTGGAAGACCAGAGTGAGCGCACCAGGCAGACAGGTGTCAGGAGGTCAGACAGGTAACTAGGACCCCAGCTGTATAGGGCCTTATAGGTGAGGAAGCCCACCTTGAAGGCAGTCCTCCATCTGACTGGCAACCAGTGCAGTTTGCGCAAAACCAGGGTTATATGAGCAGACCTCGAAGGGCCTGTCAACAACCTGGCTGCAGTGTTCTGCACCAGCTGCAGCCAGCGGAGGCTGCCTCAACTAACCCTGAAGTAAACAGCATTACAGTAATCGAGCCTGGACATAACAAAAGGATGCACCAATGATGGCAGGTCCTCCAATGAGATTAAGAGTTTAATCCAGGTGACATTCCTTAAGTGACAGAAACCACTCTGGACAGCAGAAACCTGATTTTCTAGTGTCAGGCCATTGTCAAGGATAATGCCCTTTGTGGCCTCCACCAATGTGACTGTCCCCATGAACAACCCTGTTCCTGCTCCGATGGCAACCACATCCTGCCGATGACCAGGTTCAATCATTAGTACCTCTATCTTATCCAGGTTGATCCTCAACCAGTCAGAGGACATCCAAGTCTGGATCTTGGATACACAGTTGTTTAACACCTCCACAGCGTCTGATATTCTGGGAGCAAAGGACATATACAGCAGGGAATCATCTGCGTAGCAGTGAAAACCCAGACCGTAATGCCTAATGATGTCACCTGGGGCAGCATGTACACCACAAACAACATGGGTGACATGATCGACCCTTGAGGCACTCCACAGGTCAGTGACTTCATGCAGGAGAAAACGTTTCCCATAACTAACTGTTGCTTCCTGCCTGTGAAAAAGGACTCAAACCAGCTGATGACCTTGTCGGTTAGTCCACAGCACTCTGTCAGGTGGTGAAGCAGCACCACATGGTCTACGGTATCAAATGCTGAGGAGAGATCGAGGAGGATGAGAATTGACCATTATGCTCTATCTTTCGCCCTAAGGAGGTCATTTTACACCCTAACCAGTGCTGTTTCAGTGCTATGCTTTCTCCTAAAAACAGACTAGAGTGGCTCATAGATGTCAAAGGCCATCAGGTGGGCCTCGAGCTGCAAAGCCACCACTTTCTCCAGTACCTTCCCCAACAATGGAAGATTGGATACAGAATGGTAATTCGCCAAGATGTCAGGGTTGAGTGATGGTTTCTTCAGGAGAGGCCTCACCAATGTCACCTTCAAGGTGTGAGGGAAAAGCCCCTCTGAAGGTAACACTGGAAAATCTCAGCAAACACTGGACCAACGGACCCCACACGTCCCACTAGGAGATGCGTTGGGCCTGGGTTTGGTTCAGAAAAAGTAGGTCACAGCCTCGAAATCACCTCAAGGACTTCAGTCACCCCCACCAGCTGAAACTCATCCTAGACAGAGGGAGTGCTTCTGTTACTGCCATGGTTCAACACTGCGGGACAGATCTTGCTCCACTGGCAAGATCCCAGACCTAATGGAGGACACCCTGTCAGAAAAGAACTGAGAAAACTGAGCAAACTCTTTGCACTGTGCAACTGAAATTGCTCTTTTTGGCTGCAGACAAGCTGAATGAAGAAGCCTTTCTACAGTCTGAAAGAACAGAGCTGGTCTGTTCCTTCCTGTAGCGATCTCCCTGGACAGGAACTCTGCCTTCTTATGGCCTGAAGGAAGTCTTTCCCAAAATGCGAGAGTTCCTTATCGATCCAGGCATTGAAGTCCCCCAGAATTAGCAATCTGGGTGACTCCAACACCCTGTCAGTGATGATAAGTCCGCGACTTCCTGCAGGAAATCTTCCTCGTGCACCGGAGGGTGATAAATAAGGGGGATCCTGCAACCTGCATCCAGACTCCCACATACAGCCATGCATTCAAATGATGAAGTAGATTCCACTGGATGCACTGAAAAATTTAAGTCAGATCTAAAATTGATAGTCACACCCCCACCCCTTCTTTCCCTCCTCAAGCAGTGCACCACAGTGTATCCTGGTGTGACAGATGCCTCCAAAACCGGCCCTGCACTGTCCCCCAACCAGGTCTCCATAATGCATGCCAGGTCAACAGACGAAATCAAGTCAGCCATAATAGCAGTCTTGTTTCTCATTAACCTGGCATTGCATAGCACTGCCCGAAGGGGATCAGTGGAGCCTGCTGGTCCCATGGCTACCAGCCTACTCGGTCTAGTGGGACCCCTGGGAATGGGAACCAAACATGTCTGGCCTCTCTCTCTCTCTCTAGGTCCCATTTTACCCCAGGGCACCTCCTGTACCTGACCACCTTGATGCTGCTCACACCAGTCAGATCACTAGCATCCTGCTGCATGCCCTTTTGTCTCCTCCCAATCCTGACCTCTCTGCTATGTCTTGCTGCGATCTCTGACACAGGTAGGGATGAAGTTTGTGCACTGGGATGCTGGATATACAATATGGCCATAGCTCTTGCCCTTACACATCTTATCTGTTTCTCTATCACACTATTAACTCTAAAACTACTAACCCACTCCCCACAAGTAAATATTTCCCCACTACCCAACACTTCCCTTATTCCCCCAACTCTCTATATACTCATTCACATCCTTTTACACCTACCTAGAGAATTACCTCTATACTCCACTCACACACTTACTATCTATACCCAAACTAAAAACAATCAAACACTGTCTAAAATAAAAAACACAAATACAAAAATAGAGAATCCAATATGGTGACCAGCAAAGGAGCCAATATATAGTTATTTGAGTTTGTGCATGATGCTCTTATTCCAACAATATGTCCAAATGAAGCAAATGGTCAGTGCTCCCATGACTGACAGATCTTTATAACGCACCCAGTACAATGTGGAGAAAAACGATGGAAACAATGGAAAAGATGCTCTCTCACAGCAGTACTAATATTTCCAAAGTCACAGCAGGCACCTTAGGAGCTCCTCTTTCCTCTGCAAAATAAGTACTCAGTTTTCCTGTCCAAAAACACAGTGAGCTTCACCCCCACAGCAGAAGCTCTCACTTTCTGCCCTGTGATCCAACAACTCTTGTCCAATTTTAACTAAGCAGCAAAAGGGATACTCACAGCCTAGAGATCACTTATTGAGCCCAGTCAACACCTCAATCACCTTCAGCTGTCTTGCCTGGCTTGTCAGTCCACCAAGATTGTTTTTACTATATTCTGGCAGCATGGGTGATTTAAAAATGGCTATATGTGTAGAGCTGTTGCAAACTAAAACTTTACCAATGAAACATGCTAAAGTGGCAAACTTTGCTCTTTGTGAAGGTCATGCAAAGTGCTGGCAAATTAAGCAACTTACCAAAACCATCCTAAAATGTAACAAAGTGCCATTCATTGTCAAAGTTACAGTTTAGTTTGCCCACATGGCCCCTGGCAAATGTTGTGGAGTCTGAGGGCAAATACACACATAAAAAAGTAAGCAAAAAGTGTAAAACTCTTCCCCCACTCTCTTAGCATTGTGTCTCCCACCCTCCTCCCTCTCCATGGACCAAGAAACAAAAATACACACCCCATCCCGACCCACTTAGCACCCTGTCTCCCATTGCCCTTCACACACAGACCAAATAGTACACAAGTTTAAACCCACTTTTCTCCCCAACCCTAATTAGCCCCTAACTCCAGGATCCTCCCTCATAGTCCAGATAATAATTAAACATCATCCCCCACCAGCCTAGCACCCCAACACCAACCCCACTCCACTATGGGGTGCTGACTTAAAAAAAAAATAATGTTTTGCTGTTATGCTGGAGAGTGGTGCAGCCATCCACATATCACTTCAGGTGACCAACAGCTGAATGAATGAGATAAAAAGACATGAAAATACTTCAAGTGAACTTCTGCTGTCATTTAGACACAGCTGACTGAGGTGGTGTGCTAAGGGCTGACTGTTTTCACTGTGGTACTTCATCTTCCTTTGTCAGTGCTTCCTGGGGTGGGGTGGGGAGGTGAAGAGGATGGGTGCTGAGGTACTAAGTGGTTTGGGGGAAAGGGTATGTCATTATTACCTGGACAGAACAGGGAAGGAGGAGGGAGTTTGGTGCTATGTGGCTTAAGGAGAAAGGTGGGGTGCTTATTACATGAGCCGTGGGGGAGTAAAGAAGGGATATAGTATGTCATGTGGGTTATGGTGAAGGGGTGTGTACTTGTTTAATACTTGAGCCAGGGAGGGAGGAGGTAGTTATAGTGCTTCACGTGTAGAAGGAAGGGTTTAACTTTTTTAACTCTTTTTAACAGCCACAACTCTTCACATAGTCATTTTATGGTGAAGTTTCAGTGAAGTGGAGCAGGCCCTTTACCAACAGACAGGGAATGCTGGCCAGGACACAAGGCAAAATTCTTTACTCTTATGATAAATTCCATATGATCAACATGGGGACAGCCACCAGAAATGGTCAATTTAATATCTGATCTGAAGGACAGCACCTCAACAGTGCAGCATCCCCCCATGCTACACTACAATGTCAGTACTGAGTATATCTCAGGTTCCTGGTGTGGGGCTAACTCTCACAGATTTCAAATCTTCTGGCACCAATGGGGAGCATGCTATTACTTGAGCCACTGTCACTACTAGGTAACACCCATCTGAAGCAGAGTACTGTAACTCATCTCAGCTGCCTACAAGCACAACCACATGACCAACCTCAATGTGACCAGCTCAGCCTTCCATTCCCTTATAACCAGCTCAGCCACCACCTCCCCCAGGCAAAATCACATGACAACCCCAATGTAAGTAGCTCAGCCCCCAGAGACAAAACCACATGACAAATCCTCAAGTAACCTCCCATCTACAGCACCAAAATCAATCAGTCACAAGAACAAATTGCAAAATCACACAGCAAGTAATCCAGTAGGAATACCAGTGATTCCCCCCCTCCATCACACCTACAGAAGTACTGCGGGCTCTTAAATCTCTAAATCCCTCAAAGCAGAGTCCCAATCGGGGGTGGCTCAGTTAAATGCATTTTATTTCAGCGCCATACTCTTCAGCACTTTTCAATGAGTCGCCGTTCGTTTCAGCGCTTCCACAATTGGCAGGTGTTTCAGTTCAGTGCTGATCTGTTCAGCACTTTCCAATGTGCTGTGATGAAGGTGGGTGATGGCTGGGAATGGGATGTGGCTGCTGGAGGAGGGAGACATTCCCTCAGTGATGGGGGGGGCGAGTTCGGTTATTTGGACCGAGTAATGTCCCGTTTCTCTGCCTGTTTTGGCTACATTACCCTGAGAGCTGGAAGACTGTCTGTGTAGACACAGCTGAATATACAGTTTAATAGATGAAGTTGAAGGCAGACAGGCAATTATTCATAAAAGACCATGGACACCAAAAAGGCTGACCATGGGGGCACAGCTGTCCTTTTCTATTTGAAAAAAAAAAAAAAACTTTTCTGTAGGCGGAAAAAAGATATCAGAATGTTCACTATAAATGACAACTTTACATAGTGTATGCAGAGATCTGCATAGGGAAAGTTTAATGTGTTTGCATTTCTTAAATGTCAGTGTTGCAAAATTCAGCTAAGAATAGTTATGATCCAGTTTTGAACATCGACTCTGAATGAGCTGAACTGCTGGCTCTGAAATCAGATGGCGCTGTACTAAGACAGTGCTCAATCGGGTGGCGATAGAGTGACAGTGATATATTACCCAGTGCTAAAGTATGACGCGTTGAAGTGGGCTACACCCTCCCAATGGACTCAACCCAAACCTTCTGAAAATCTTTGCCCCTGCTTTAGTCCTACCCATCACATTCCTTTTCAACCTCTCTCTCTCTCTCTCTCTCTCTCTCTCAACCAGCTCCATCCCCAAGGCCTGGAATCTAGCCAAAGTGATCCCTCTTCATAAAGGGGGAGACCCCTCCATTCCAGGCAACTGTAGGCCAATCTCACTTCTCCCCTCCCTTTTAAAAATCCTTGAATCCCTTATCTCTAAAAGACTGAACTCTTTTTTGTCCACAAAGGATATATTGACCCCATATCAATCTGGCTTTAGGAGTCTCCACTCCACTTCCTCATCCCTTATCCGCCTAACTAATCATATCAATACCACCATGGACAAAGGCCTTCTGACCCTGGCCATCTTTGTTGACTTAGCCAAAGCCTCTGATTCGGTTGCCCACAAAATTCTCCTGAACAACCTTTCCTCCATTGGCCTCTTGCTCTTGACCACCAAATGGTTCAAGGCCTACCTCTCCGATAGATACCAATATGTGCAGCTGGGTGACACCAAATCACCCCCCCATCCAAGCTGGTGTACTGCAGAGGGCCATCCTTGGTCCCTCTCTTTTCTCCATATTTGTAAATAATCTACCCTTCATCTGCTCAGTTTCACATGTCCAAATGTATGCTGATGACACAGTAATTTTTGCATCAGGTCCTTCTGTTGTGCAATTGGAGCCCATCCTCCAAGCTGATTTAATGAATTTGCTGCACTGGTTCAACACCAACTCAATCAAGTGTAATACCAAAAAAGTCACAATGGATTTTGGCACTGACTAGCAATTGGCCAAACTGTCCTTGCCCGCCCCCATGCCCTAGATGGAATGAAAATCAAGACCGTGGACTCTTCTAAATTCCTGGGTGTTTGGCTGGATCCCAAACTGGACTTCTCTGTCCACCTCGACACTTTACACAAAAAGCTCTGCCCTAAATTAGGCTTACTGCATAGGCATAAGGACAGTCTCTTGATCCCCAGCAGGATGGAAATGATCTCCAAGCTCATCCTCCCATCCTTTGATTACGCAGATGGGATCTACAGCTCAGCTCCTCAATCAACTCTCATCAAGCTAGATCCATTATTTCATGCCTTCTGCTGCTTCGCCACTAATCTCCCCTACCTCATACACCACTGTCCTCCCTACCAAACTGCAACTCTCCCACTGCTCGCTAACCGATACCTTGTGCATTGCACCTCCTTTATTGCCAAATACTGGCACAATACCCTTCCCTTATACCTCTCTTCCCTGATATCCCCTGCCCCTTATCCAGGTTACTCATTGCACTCTCATGATCATCTCTCCTTTGCCCTACCCTAACCTCACTCACTTGGAAACTTGCCTTTGCCTATCAGCTTCCTGTCCTCTGGAACAGCCTTCCTTTTTCAGTATGCAGTTTTTCCTACTGCAACATCCCTAAAGAGGTACTTCAGACATCACTCCCTCCAGTCCACTCTAAACTTCCCTGGCCTCATGCACAAACTTACTGTTGCTCAGGTAACCTGCATCGTGTTCCATGTTTACAGTACATGTATTTCACTTCTTACTGTACACAATATTTATTGCAGTTTAGCCTCTCCATGCATAAAACACACAGTTCCATTTTCCCTTATCACATGAATCTAGTTACTGCTTCTTTATTACTATGTACCTGAAATGCTGGCACAATGACAATGTTGTAAATGCTTGTATATTGTAAATGTTTTGCAATCTCTTTCATTGTTTATCCCACTGTATTAATTTGCATGCTATGCCCCTCTCCCCTGCCCCTGGTTGCACCTGGAAACAAGCCTTGGCTCTGTGTGCCTTTCACGGTTATCAACTTTAAATAAATAAATAAATAAATAAAGGTCAGATTGCATTACATTGCAAGCAAGAACAACAACATTAAAAAGAGATGAAAATTAGTTAACACGCAACCACTAAAACGGGTTTTCTCCATAACTAGTTCTTCTTCTTTGTCTGTGCTTCACTTACTGTTTTAAAATAATGCTTGATCATAAAGACCACCAAATGTACACAGAATGCTTTGAAAACAACCAGAGAGTACATAAATTGATTTTGAATTTATTATTTATAAATAAATTGGTGAACAGGGAAGGAACACTGAGCCAAGGCTCATTTCCAGGTGTGACACAGGGGAAGGGGAATAAGGGAGACAGAATGCAGCAGATACACTGATACAAAGAGATGTATAGTGCTTAAAAATACAGGTTAACACTCACTGTTCAAAGTGTCAATTGTGCAAAAATAAAATACACAGTACAAATGATAGGCAAATGCAATAAAGCACAAACTATAATATGTCACAAAGGCAAAAGGCCAGGTGATAAAAGGGAGAAGCAATTTGCTGAAAGAAGTGAACTGGTATAAGAGAACCAGAGGAAAGATGGATGGAGTGGGTTTCAAAACAGCAAAAACAGACTCACAGAACAGAAACTCTGGATCACATGTGTTTCTTAAAAGTTTTTAAAGTTTTTTTAAAGCCACAGAGCCATACATGCAAGAGCTCTGAACTCACAGAAGCTGCACAGAAACACTATTATGTAATATAATAGTTATTTTATTTGGAAGTTGGATAACACATGCCAGACTGGGATTTATGGTTTATCGTAACAAACCTTCTTGTAGTTTAATATCCCTGGACCAGCAGCCTTGTGACATAAGCTTAACAGCTGGTATGTTGCAATACTATATTTCACTGCCTGTCATGTGTTATTAGTAATGGTCCTTCACTTTTGTAAGTGCAGGGTTCACAAAGTCGTAATTCACTGATGTGACGACACATTGGTGTGCAGTATTACAATTTCTTGTTGTCAGATCAGTGAATTATGGCTTTGTTTGTTATGACTCAGGACACAGTTATAGAGTTTAAACATATGTTGTAATTTACCAGACAATGCTGTTATTATACATTGAAGTTATACCCAGAATTTAGAATAAATCCTCCAAAATTCTGGCTGAAACTCAGACCATGGCTCCAGAGTGCCCCCGCTTTTCAACCCAGCTTCTGCTGGTCCCTAAAATTCTGCAGAGATCCTGACCCTAACAGAGAACAATTTGTCCAGGAAGAAGCAGTCAAACTCATCACATCTCTTTTCTGACAAAACACCCCCAGACTGTAGGCAGGATGGCAGTATTAGCCTGTCCACAATGTGGAAGAGTTGAGTAGTCTATTCTTACCTAAAGCAACAATTCATGACAGGAATTCTGCCTTTTTCAGAGGTATTGCCCTCTCATAGTCCTTTTAATAGGACCTTAGATCAATCCTGTCATCTAAAGAGCCTGACCTCTTACAGGAATGCTCCAACTTCTGCTCTGTCACCTTCAACTATCTCAGCTCATCAATGTACCATGTTGTGTTTCAGCAGGAAGTCAACAGGTGGGCCCAGATTGGTGCGATGGAGTCCAACGCTATTGAGATAGTGAAATTAAAGTTCTCAGCAACTGCCTATGAACCCTTTTCATATGCTGCCTTCAAGCTCGAGACACCTAGTACACCCATGATCTTTTCTTGCTCTAGACTATGTAATGGACAGTAGTGCACCATCTCAACACAGGTGATATTATTTGGGCACCCGTGTGAGGTATCGAATGGCATGGTTGTCTGAACTGGATCTGCCCTGACATCCTAAATATGCAGCACCAGTGAGAAAATGAGGTCCAGACCAAATTTATGAGTAGAAATGGAAACAACCTGTGTGATTCCAAATAAATCGAGCAACTGAATGAACTCCTGAGCAAATTGTAAGGTTTCATTATCAGTCCACACACTGTAATCCCCTAACATAATCAAGTTAGGAGCAATCAGTGGAAGGTCAACAGTAAAATCTGCCAGTTCTTGTAGGAATTCTTTGTGCAAGCCCAGAAGTAGATATAACAAAAGAATCCTACACCTCACACCGCATGACCCTTCACTGCCAAACATTTAAGTGACTTCATTTCCTTCAGTGGGTATTCCATCTGTTTCAAGCAGGATCTAAAACAAATGGCCCCCCCAACCCCCTGCACTCTCCCCTTGGGCACTGTACCATGAGAACGCACCTGGGATGGCCACCTCTAGGACAGGCCCAGAGTCATCTCCCAGCTAGGTCTCAGTGAAACATAATGAAACATACAAGGCCACCCTGCTGCTGGATGTGCAAATGACACAATATCAATGAAGCTCCATCCACCATCAAAAAAGACAAAATGCCAAGCCACAAAATTGCAAGTGTAAACATTTATTAGAAAACAATACCTCTAAGTGTCAACCCATTTCAGAGACATCAGCAGAATGCCAAAAGACCTCCGACCTGTTTCACCTAAAGCATCATCAGTAAAACATACCAGATCTCCAGAGGAATCTGCAGTCAAAATCCAACATGATGGTATTTTATTCCTCAGGGATCTGGTATTGCACAACATGCCATGAAGTGAAGCAGGAGTAGCTGGTCCTCTGGCTACCAGCCCCATTCTCCTTGAGGGCTCCCAGGGGACCAGAAAGAGGCAGGCAAGGTCCTGTTCCCCATCCCTCCTCTACCCAGGGTTGCAACTTGGTCTGATTCCCATTATCTGACTCACCCTGACACCCACCAGTCATATCTGGCAGTATAGGCTAGAGATTAGAGTAATGAGCTGTGTATGAGCTTGGTACATTCAACAGACCAGGGTTTGATTCCCACAACCTCTACATGCCTACTGTATGACTAAGCAAGTCACTTAACCTCCCCATTGCTCCTGGGTTGCCCTGCAAACATGCACTTGTGCCTAGTAGGCCCCTACCCAGTTACCAAAGAATTAAAAAAGAACTCCACCCTGTATCCCTCCCTATCAGAATCTCTGCCTCCTGTAGCAGTTACAAACATACAATGTATAGTCTTATTAAAACTATACACAGTCAGCAATCAATGTTTTAAAACTATAGAAAAATGCATAATTCTGTATTGATCCACGTTTTCAATGGGAATTACTTACACATGGGAGTAATATTTATCCTGTCCAGGGGCTCACTCATACAGCTATAACTTTAAGAACTATCCCAAGCAGCATGAAAAGTTGGTTTCATAAGTGTTCCAATGCCTAATCTCAGGCGGACATTTGTACCAGTATGTCAGGACAGCAGCCCATCTGAGGAGCTTTTCATTTGACTTGTAAACTTTGTAATCATTATTATTTTTCCCTCTCTAGTTAACTGTAGCTGGTATATGGTGTTTGCTTTTACTGGTGGGGCTCTCTAAATTCAACTGTGTCTGTTCAAAACATTTAAATTGGCAAGCCTGACAGTTGTCTCATTTATAGCTTCAGTGAAGGTCTGGGTGAGTGCAACTCTATCAATATTCTGTAGAAAAATGGATTTAACTCTGTTCAAAAGCTGTTTGCCGTACTTACTTATTTTTCTTTGCTTGGTGCCTCACGTACAGTAAGTTGGGGTTTCTTTGACAGTCAGTTTCCCTATCCCTTGCATCTTTCTACTGCTCAGTGTGTTCCCTCAGAACTTTTTTTTTTAAGTAGCACTAACTACCTTTTATTGTGATGCCTTTACTGCTTCATTCTATAATTTACTGTATCTGGTTTTCAACATTTCTAGTCTGGGTGGCATTTTTGCTCTCATTTCCAACTGCCTATCAAGACTGCTCAATGCATGTACCTTTTCTAGGCAGCAGTTGTGAGTGTGCTGATGACTCCCACATTTGCATGATGCACATGAAGTATTCTTTCACCGGCAATGCCAATCATGTAAAAATAGCTCTGCAACTACGCAAGGGTCAGTTTTTCTACGCAGTTGCAGCATTTTCAATGTAAAGGCTATTTGCACTACAATTTCTTCACATACTGTGCTAGTTTTATCAGCTACCCTAGTGCTACAGCACAGTGAGTTGCATTTGACTTTGCCTTAAAGTATGTTTGTACAGTGCTATTCTTATTATCTCAAGGGTTTTTATAGTTCAACTATGCCAACAGCTAAGGGTTCAAGTCCCACACTGAGGTTGGGCTCATATCATAAAAATGGTGCCACCCAAGTGCAGTATTAGTGGGATGCTACACTTTTGGGGGTATGCTTTCCTTCTGATGAGATGTTAAAATGCTGTCCCATGTGCCTTTTCTCGTGGTTGTTCATACGGATATTAAAGATCCCATAGCACTTGTTGAGAAGAGGAGGGGAATTTACCCAGTGTCCTGGACAAATTTCCCCGTTCACTAAAATACTACCGGTCAGCATAATCTGGTTCAGTTTCATTACTTTGCATCTGTATCTCCCCCACAAGCAAGGCTGAAAGTAGGGAGTATTGTCTAGTCTTCCTTTTACAGTGAATAAAAATTAGCTAATTAAATAAAAAAACGAATTAACAGTGGGTTTTCAGTATGTTTTCTCCATTTTTGGCATTTTTATTGGTACTATGGCATTCTGGGGATATTTTCTTTCAAAAAGTACAAAGCTGAGAATAGATATTGACCAACCAATATAGCCAAGAACTAGAGGAGGTACCATAATAGCAGATCATTTTGATTAAATGAGAAAATAACAGAAGCTTCCTTGGGAACATCCACAAACATTTGGCTGGGGGTGTCTCCCCATGGAGAATCTTTACCTGTGTTGTTAATTCCTACTTTTCTTGTGTTTCCTTCCCTTAGACTGTGGGTTCAGTTCCCACATCTGGCACTTGGGTTAATATCCCAGTACTGACACTGTAATGCAGCATGAGAGGGGTGCTGCATTTCTGAGGTGCCGTCTTTCGGATGAGATGTTAAACCAAGGTCCCATCTGCCTAGATTGGTGGTAGTTCAGGTGGATGTTAAAGATCTCATGGCACTTATCGAAAAGAGTAGGGGAATTTCCCCAGTGTCCTGGCCAAATTTCCCTCATTTCACTAAAAATACCACCAACAGCTTAATCTGGTTCAAGGTCAGTTGGCATTCATCTGTATCCCCCTCCCCCGGGTCATGCCTGAAAATAGGCAGGATTTGTTTAGTGCACTTACCCGGTCAACAAAAGCTAAATAAATAAATTTCCCCTCCCTGAACCCATTCTAACCTCAATGTTCAACCCCTCACTTGTTTCTGATCTCAAATTAAGTTGCAACCATTACTCAATAGGCTCCCACAACAATTAGCTCATTGTCATACCATGGGGTTGTGGGTTTTGCGACTGGTTTTGCTATTATTCCACTTTAATGATGTGTTAAGAGCTAGTTTGTATATTAAGTGCTCAATAAAGTAATCATTTCAGTGATTCTGCATACCATCTAAGTCATGTATGTCTGAATGTACCTGTTCTCTTTATTTTCAAAATACAGTAAAATGTTATTCCCTCCCAAAAAGTGCAATGCCTGCCACTGGACTTTGAGACATTCTCTCTATGTCTCATTTTGTCCTGACTGTGCTATTCAAATGAACACAGCATTTTTAGCCCACAAAACTCAGGCCTCTGGTGTTGTAGGAAAGGTACATCTGGCACTCTTTTTTTAATGATTTATTTTTTACTTTTTGATTATAGAGAAAAACTAACAACAATAGGTTACAGTGCATACATTCCAAAAGATTACATTTCTGGTGCAGCAGCAGGAATACTGTATTACCTATATTGTAATATTCTTCTATTGAAATAACCCTAGCAATATATCTTATACACACCAAGAAAAAGCAAAAAGCATTTCCAAAAACTTAATAGTGTCAAAGACCACACATCATTTTATGTATCATCTAATCATGTTCTTAGATTTCATTAGTTTAAGATCTCCTTAAGTTTGTCTGATTTAATTAATTGATTAAATGAGGTCCACATCTTACTATAGTAATTGTTATTGTTATTCCCACAATAATGAGCTTTTTCCAGTCTATGGGTAGCTACCATAAAGATTTTGGCAAATTGTATATTCTGGAGATGTATGGTCCTACCATGTTAATATGATATTTTTCAACACTGTCAATAAGCCTAATCTGATAAATCTTTGATGAATAAGAGATATTTAACCAATGGGGCCTCCATTACCAAAAAACAGCAACCAAAGTTGTTTACACAGTGAGATACCAGCAATTTTGGACAAGATTTCCAATATCCTCCTCCACCAATCATCCAGTGCTGGACAGGTAATCAGCATATGCTCCAAAGTACCAACTGCATTTAGGTATCTAGAGCATTTATTAGAGCTATTTGAGTTCATGAGGCTCAATCTATGAGGAATATAATATACTCTGAGTAGTATATTCAAATATATTTGCTGTAGTTTGGTTGATTTAATACCTAATTTGTTTATGTTAGCAATCTTTGACCACTGCCGTGTTGAGATGATGTTGTATAGAATGTACTGAAAGAACTAGAGCAGTGGACCATCTCGCACCGGCTTGAATTCTACATAAATAAATGTTTGGTTATGCACTCTGGCAGAAATAATACTAAGGCCGAATATCAACTGAGGGGCAGACAGCTAAAGGAAGTAACCCAGGAGTGTGACTTGGGTATCACTGTAACTTGTAATGTAAAGTTTATAAAATATTGCTTAGCCATCAAACAGAGGGCAAATTACATATTGACCAATAATACGAGACATATTGCAAGTAGGGATACAAAAGTGATGATTCCCTTGTATGTGTCCCTGGTTAGGCCACACCTCAAGTATTGTGCTCAATTCTGGACTTTAGGCACTAAACCTATGATACAGACTTTATAGGGAGTCCAGCACAGAGCAACAAGATCAATGAGCAGCTTTAAGGACATTAACTATAACCAAAGCCCAATCAATTTAGGGATGTATTCCTTGGAATACCGCAGACTGAGCAGAGGTATGTGTATCATTTTTCATGCATTGACCAAGGATGACTTAGGGGGATGTCTGGGACTTAGGCTAAAACATCAAATATATGTCTGCAGATCACACATGTTACAGCTAAGGGGTGATCATTGTCACACCAATAGGAGAGCACATTGGTTAGGTCAAAGGGTGGTAACATTTTGGAATTCATTGCCATCCCAGGTAGTAGGTCACAGGGATGTAAATGATTTTAAGACACAACTGGATGAATACTGTGTTGGTATTGGAATAACTAGGTATCATTATTAATTGTGGAGAGCATTATGGACAGATTGTCTCCTCTGTTCTGCATTTACTTATAAGACCTATGAGACCGATGAGATTTTAATTTTCAATTTATCTTTCCATTTAGATTTTAATTGATTCAAATTTATCCACATATTGCACCTAATAAATTTATATATGTTAATTATGATTTTGATAGATTTGGTGTTGGTCAGTAAATTTTCCATTTCCTTGTAAGGAGTATTGTCTGTCAGAGACAGATTTTTGGTTACATAATTTCTAACATAAGTAGCCAAAAAAATGTTGATTAGATAACTCAAACTTATTCTTTAATACCTGGAACTCTAAGGTTCCACTCTCATCCAAAAAGTGGTCCCCTTCCCTTAAAGATCAAAAGCACAATTTTTTCCATATTTTTTATAAAAGCTTGAATTCAAGTCCCTGTGTCATGATTAGTGTTTCCTGAAAATATCATGCTGTTTGATTTTGTGGTTTTCTTTAAATCAGCATCTGTTAATGTGCTCTATAGTAACTGAAAACAGTGAAGATTATTCTGTCCTGATCAGTGAGCAATGACATCATTCTTATCTAGTCTGCTGCTCTAGCAATTAAGTCCCTGATAGATTGAAGAAGCTGTTGCAGTTCCCAGTCAGAGCAGTCAGCAGAGCTAATTGTTCTCACTCAAAGTCTGTTACTAATCCATCTGGTTTGTGTTTAAATAGATTAGCTTAAAATCTATCATTTTGTTCTCATAAATAGTTGATCATTTGAGTTTCAGTGCTGAACTGAAGTAGTATGAATGAATGTCTGTGAGAAATCACCTTGTCTGTATTACAGCTGTCAGTTCTTTCTCATCTAAACTCTGCATTGTGTTCTGGTTATATAACAAAGGGTTGTTTAATGGATATAAAAAAGTTTCAAGTTTGTTATTTCATAGAAGCAGTGAGTCTTTGATGTAGCCTCCATAAAAAGATTCATGTGAGAACAATTTTGTTTTTATGTCAGATTGACAAACAGGTATCTGCCACAATCTGCTGTTACAGGAACATATGCTGTATGAACTCATAAAATTCAGTCCTTTAAGGGTTTCTGTATGAAAATACATAATGTATGTATATAACTAGAAATACTATATGGCATCCTGATGCCCCTGTCTCCCGCCCCTCAGTTGAGGCTGCTGCACCCTGCTTCCCTCTGTTCCCCACCTCCACAGTCAGGCCAATGCACCTGTTGCCCCCTGTTCCTGTCTCCACAGACAGGCCTGCTGTGCTCTGCTAAGCCCTAGAGTCCCAGGGCATCTGCCTCCACAGTTGGGGCTGATGCACCATGCTCCCCAGGCCACCAAAGGTGGGGCTTTTGCTGCACCCTACTACCCACTTCCATTGCTCCAAATGGGTAGGGCCACTGCACCATGTGCACCCAATCTCACAGTCAGGGCTGCTGTATCCTGATGCCTCACTGTGTCCTGCACCACAGTCAAGGCTTCTGCACCATGCTGTCCTCTGTCCCCTGCCACCACTGTGCCCGGCTTCACCATAGAGCCTCTTGCCCCTACAGTTAGGGTTGTTGCACCATGCTTCTCCCTGCCACCAGAGTCATATCCTTTGATACACTTTCCAAACTACTTGAAAGAAAAAACAAAAATTACTTTCATCTTCTGTTATACTGTGGGGGACAGAGGGTAGCAGGGTGCAGCAGCCCTGACTGTTCAGGCAGGAGAAAGTGGAGGCATCTGGGTACAGCTGCTCAAACTGTGGGACAGGGTGCAGCAGACACATCTGTTTGGGACAAGGGACATGGGCAGCAAGGTGTTGCAAAGGATATGACTCTGGCAGCATGGAACAGCAGTGAGAAACTGCCCCAAGTGTGGTGGCAGGGGGCAGGGTACAGTGCATGCCCTGCCTTGTCTTATGGCAAGTGGCAGCATGGAGCAGCAGCCCTAAACTGTGGAGGCATGGGGCTCTAGGGTACAGCATACCACAGAAGCCTTGGCTGTGTAGACAGGAACATGGTGCAGCAGCCTTGGATGTGGTGGCAAAGACAGAGGACAGCATGGTGCAGATGCCTCGACCATGTGGCAGGGCACAAGGGGCATCAGGATATGGCAGCCCTGACTGTGGGATAGGGTGCATGTGATGCAGCAGCTTTGCCCAGTTGGGGCAATGGAAGTGGGTAGCAGGTGCAGTAAATACCCCACCTTTGGTGGACTTGGGGCAACATTGTGCAACACCCCCAACTGTGAAGGCAGGGGACCTGGGACTCTAGGGCTTAGCAGAGTACACCAACTTCAACTGTGGAGACAGGAACAGGGGGCAACAGGGTGCATTGGCTCTGACTGTGGGGTTGGGGGACAGAGGAAAGTAGGGGGCAGCAGCCTCAACTGTTTGTGCAGGAGGCAGCAGGGTGCAGCATAGAGATGTTGCAAAGTTTAAATCTGCCAGCAAAGTTCCCACGAAGTCAGCAAATTCACCCCATGAAAAACTTTGCATAAATAGCCTCTCTGGTTCTAAAACTTCGCCGGGTAACTTTGTTGGTTAACTTTGACTTTTTTAGTAATTTCAAAGGTAGTTGGCTTAATCTGGGGCCAAAACTTCACTGGTTGACTTCAAAGGTAACTTCGAGTTTGTTAATAACTTTCAGGTTAATGAAAATCATGGTTTGTCACATGATTCACTTGCTGTAAGACAGATGGGAGATTCCAGGCAGGCAAGAAATGAATGTTTCACTTTCATTTTAGCAGTTGTAGCTGAAGGAGACAGTTTGATTGATTAAGAGTCAGAGAACATTTTATATATCTTTAGAGTTGAATATTTTACACCTTTTGAGTTTTAATACTTATCTTCCTTTACTGTAGTTTCTGATTTTATAAATTTTGTTAGTGCATACTTCTTTTTTCTGACATCTTACTGTCTTTTTCTTTCATTTTCTTTACATTTCTTTTTGTGATGGAGGGACAGCGTCAGGACACGGCTGAGTCCAGACCAGGTGGGCTGGAACACCATTAAGGTGCCCACACCTTAACAGGCATGTTTTTTCCAAAGGGACTGTGCCCCCCACCAGCTCAGAAAGGGAGCAGCATCAACAAGAAAAAGCTCAGCAGCCTGAACAGCAGCAGCAGGAGCAGGAACAACAGCAGCAGCAGCCACAAGTTCCTCCCCCCAGCAGGAGCCTGCCACCTCCTCTTCTGGTGCTCCCCCACTCCCGCAGTGCTCTGTGGTGTGGGATTATTTTGACATGGTATTATTTTTCTCTCAAGCAAACTGCATTCTACAATTTGATACACAGACTATGGAGAAGCTGCTCGAAGCTCACTCTCGAAGCAAGAGGACTACTGAGCCCTTTCAGGCTGCTTCCTCTCAAGCAAACTGCATTCTGCTATTGATAAGCAGACTAAAGAGAAGTTGCCTGAAGCTCTCCCTCCAAGCAAAGGGACTACTGTGACTTTCGGGCTGTTTCCTCTCAAGCAAACTACATTCTGCAGTTTGATAAGAAGACTAAGGAGAAGCTGCCCGAAGCTCACCCTCCAAGCAAGGGGACTACTGTGCCCTTTCGGGCTGTTTCCTCTCAAGCAAACTGCATTCTGCAGTTTGATAAGCAGAGTAAGGAGAAGCTGCCTGAAGCTTACCCTCCAAGCAAGGTACGGTTAGAACTCTGAATTTTGGCATCTACCCCTGGAGGAATCTCACTTGCTCCTGTTTGCCAGTGTTACTCACACTATGTGCAGCAATCCAGAAGTCTTCTAGGAATTGCTGCCAAGAAATTAATGCTAGGATTGATTTCTGCTTAAAATGTTTTTGATTTCTCACTTTAAGTAATGTTTAGTCTGATGTATAGATTTCTTAGAGTTGATTTAAGTTTTGAGAGAGGTTTTAAGGTAGTGAGATGCTATCTGCCCTGAGCCCTGTACCCCTTCTTTTAGAGCTGTAAGTCTGTGGGCTGCACCCTTGACCTCTGTGTCCCATTAAGGCTGCTGCAGTGCCCCCACAAAACTTGTTTTAGAACCTCCCTGCCTGTGCTCACTTTTCCATTAGCAGACTATAGCTTTTAGCCACTAGAGGGCCCAGTTATAAGCACACTTACCCAATCCAACCCAATACAAAACAACACAATTTCTGTCTCATTTCACTTATTGTGTGGTCATTCTATCACTATTCATCAGTCTTTGCACCCTCCCTCTTCTACTGTTTGATACTGATTGATTGGCTACACCTGGCCAAGTTTCTACCCAATCCTTCTGTGCACTTCTACTCCTCCTTAGAGCTACTGATCTGCACACCAGGCTTGCTGTCTCAGGCAGGCATGACACTTCCTAATCCTGTCTTCTCCTATCCACTTAACCGACTGTGTCCATAACTCTCCTAGCCCTCGTATTTGCGGTGCCATGGCACGCTCCTTATACTCAAGCCCAGCTGACTGGCAAGGATTCAGAGCAGCTAGAAACACCTGCATTAAACAAATCCATGCAAGCAAAGCCAACTATTATGTCTTCACCCTTGAAGAGGCAAAAGGGATTTCCCAAAAAATCTGGAAGACACTCGAGTCCATCGAAGGTCAGCCTGTAGCCCCCTCCATCCCTCTGAAGTTCCTCAGGAATGGTAGGGCTGTGGAAAACAGCTGCCTTATCTTTGAGGAAATCAACAATCATTTTGTAACTGCTGACCTAGCTTTCAATTCTTTGCCTTATGCAGCCTGTGGTAGCAGCCAAGACTGTAATAACATTGACTCGCAAACTTCGACCCACCCACTCCAGTTGTGACTGCTTAGCTGTAAAGAAGTAGAAGATTCACTTCTTAACATAGACATTTGAAAATGTGCAGGGGATGATGGTCTAGAACCTTTTTTTCTTAGACTAGGCTATCTCAACCTCACTGCCCCATCCTCCACATATTCAATCCTTCCATTTCCACTGCAACTGTTCCCTCCTACTGGAAATCTGCCCACGTGCTCCCATTATTCAAGTCAGGGGATCCCTGTAACCTAAACAGCTATAGGCCCATCTCAATCTTACGTGTCCTCTCCAAAGTCCTTGAAAAGCTAGTTTACTCCCAAATGAAACTCCATATCGCATCATCTTCAGTCCTCAACCCTGCGCAATCTGGCTTCCATCCCAACCATACAACAGTCACTGCTCTAGCCAAAGTTACCAATGAATGGATCACAGCCATGGGCTCCAAGAAAGTTACTGGTGCAGTATTTTTAGATCTCAGCAAAGTGTTCAACACTGTCAACCACAATCTGTTAGTCTCAAGCCTAATAAAAGTAGGCACCACCCCCCCCACCCTTGCTGCCTAGTGGTTTAACAGCTACCTATCTGGAAGGACCCAGAAAGTAAAAGCTGGTGGCCTCTTTTCTGCATTCCTCCCAGTTGTCAGGGGAGTCCTGCAATGCTCCATATTAGGTCCCATCTTCTTCCTGTACATCAATAACCTAGACACACATATATCCCAGTCCCATCTGCATTTCTTTGCTAATGATACTGTACTGTATACAACGGGCCTAATTTTTGCAACTTCACACACCATTAGTGCAGCAGCCCTGACTGTGTGGAGAAGACAGTGGACAGCAGGGTGCAGCAGCCTCAAATGGAGGCAGGAGACTGGGAGACCTGTGGGGCAGGGGAATGGGAGCATCAGAGTGCTGCTGCCTCAATTGTCATGCAGCAGACAAGGGCATCAGGATGCCATATAGTATTTCTAGTTATATACATACTTGTATTTCCACACAGAAACCCTCAAAGAACTGAATTTTTTGAGTTTATACAGTACATGTTCTTGAAATACTGCAGCTGAGTGTGCCAGATACCTGTTTGTCAATCTGACATAAAAAGAAAAGTGTTCACACAATAACCTATTTATGGAGGCTACATCAAAGACATACTGTTTCTATGAATTAACAAACTTTGGATTTTTTTATATGCATTAAACAACCCTGTGTTATACAGCCAGAAAACAATGCAGAGTTTTGATGGAAAAAAATGACAGCTGTAATACAGACATCATTTCTCACAGACATTCATTCATACCACTTCAGTTCAGCACTGAAACTCAAATGATCAACTTTTTATGAGAGCAGAATGATAGATTTTAAGCTAATCTATCAAAACACAAACCAGATGGGTTAGTAATAAACCTTAAGTGAAAACAATTAGCTCTACAGACTGCTCTGACTGGGAACTGCAACACCTTCTTCAGTCAATCAGGGACTTAATTGCTGAAGCAGTAAGCTAGGCAAGAATTATGCAATTGCTCACTGATAGGGACAGAAAAATCTTCACTATTTTCAGTTACTGCAGAGCACATTAACGGATGCTGATTTAGAGAAAACCACAAAACCAAACAGCATATTTTCAGGAAACACTAATCATGACACAGGGAATTGAATTCAAGTGAAGTCAAGCTTTTTTAAAATATGTGCATTTGATCTTTAAGCCCCTGTGATATCATAATTTAAACATTTTATCAATATTGATTGTTCAAAATTGCATTTGGGTAAATTGGGGAATATTTGGAGCATTTTGCCTCAATTTGTGTTGATTTCAATACCCTATCCCAAATTCAGCACAAGGTATTGACACACAAGAAGACTGTTTTAACTTATGAACTATATGTCCCAGCTTGTGATGCATTTGATCTCTGTGTAAGGAGTCCACAATGTCCCCATAAGTACTGAGACATCTTTATCCTTTTGTTGGAACCAGTTATGTATAGATCCTAGACTGGCTGTATATTAATATCATTTTATATTAGGTAATGAGAGGCCCCCTAATTCCCTGGGTAAATGGAGTTTTTGTAGTTTCAGGCAATAGATCTGGCACTTCTAATGGCAGTGGCAAGATTGAGTTACACTAGTCCCTCTTTCAAATTCTGAATGATAATTTCCATGCTGCAGAACTGCAGGCCACACCCATTAAGTCATCCGTTATTTGGGTGGGCCCCTCCAATCATGGGGATCTGCAACAGGCAAGTACAGATGTACCAGAGCACACCTGATCTGCAGGCAACCAATGATTTTCCAGGCTTGGTTCAATGCACAGTCAGAAGACAAATAATGATATTGGCAAATAATATCTTGTCCCAGTGACTCCTGCTGAGCCTCTGGACACTTTCCCGAAATGCTTTTAAATTAGTGTTTCTAGCATTGTGACCAAGTAATCAACCAGGGGTGGTTGGATGTTGATAAGAAAAAGCAATTTGTTAAATTCTTGTCTAAATGTTATCCTTTTTAAGATGCTATGCTACAAACACAGGAGGGCCTACTGATCACATATGGCTCAGTGGCTAACATGAATAAGCATACCATGATCTCAAGCAAGGTGCCATCTCCTGTCACTGACTGATTGATAATAAGGGATCAGATTCAAAGACCTTGGACTCCTCATTTAAAAAGACATGACTAGTGAAGGATGTGATCAGAGTTTTCAAAGTGGTATGGCTCAGAGAAAAAGAGTTATTGGCAGTTACCCCTTTGAGTGGGGTTTAAATGTAACTATGTTGTACTAATCTCTAACTTTTTCCCTGTAACCCTTTGTGAATACTGCTATTGTAATGTCATGATGATTATGTCTCTGTAACTGTGTGCCATCTAGATGACTTGGGTTGTACCTGAAAATGATCCATTGGATCAGTGTACTTAGCCAGTTAACAAACACATACATACATACATACATATATACATACATAAATAAAGAGACAGCAAAGCAAGGGGACATGAGTAAGCCGCACTGCAAGTCAGAGGTGAAAACTTTGACCAGTTCCTTTTCATACTATTTAAGATTACTCATAACCTCCTGTCTTGGAAAATGCTTCTTTGTTCCCATTTTTTAGCCTGCTTGAGCACTCTTTTTACATTTAAAATAGTAAAAGGAAGACTCCTTTTAATAATGGTGCTATGTCCTGGTTTTCTTCAGTATATTGTCGGCTAGTTTAAAACACCTATTGTGTAACATCACTTTCCTTGTGATCACAATGAACTTGCATGCAAGAGGAACTGCTTCTTGACTTTATGGAACAAAAAGTTTTCAAAAGCAGCTGAGCATAATGATTGAAACCTGGGATTACCATATTATAAGGTGCCCTCCCATTATGATTTCAATTGTAAACAAATGTGCTAAAGCATCACAAAACAGGGAGCATAGGGCATTTTACACGACAGGAGGTAAAGGGCAACCCAAAATAGTGGAAAAAGGTGTAGGTAAAATTTTCATTGTAACATCTTCTACTGCTTTATCTGAGAAAAGGAAAGTGCAGAATAGTCATAAAGGAAATATTACTGTACTGAACTTAGATGATTCATTGAATAGTTTACCATGGGAGACAGAGAAATCATGATTTATGTATATATATATATATATATATATATATTTAAGGTACAAGTGCATAAGTACCTTGAAGAATAAAAAAAAAAAACTTTCTAGCTATAACTGTTCATTGATCCTTATGGTTTTTGCCTACACGCAAGAGGCAGAGACTGGGACTGAACTGGCTGGGCTCTTTAAATCAGAGAAAGTATGATTGGATTACTTTCCTATGCAAGCATGCACATAAGAATGCACCTGAACATCTCTGCTTTATACTCATTACCTCCAAGTGCAGCCTTGCCCTCCACTCCCATAAGCTACTCAACCAGGTACCCAAGGCAAGTAGGGGCTGTGGCAAGCAAAGATTTGCATGCTGTTATCTTGTGGCTGCTGGGGAAAAACTACCACATCACATGAGGCTCCTTCCAGATTTATACTTCTTCAAACGAGAACTAATGGAACACCTTAATACCCCCCACCTCTGTCTTTGTGACTACTTTGCTGAAGCCAGTGTTATCAATGAATTTGTCTATTACCGTAAACTGATTTGCATCTTTGGTTGCTAATTTGTTGAATCTAATTATTGTAAAGAGTGTGTGTATGTGCATGCACTGTCAACCCCTAGAACCCTCATGATATTAAGATGCTGCATCTCATGGGACAATACTAGTGAGAAAAATCTTGAATAAATAAACAAACAAACAAACAAGCAAACAGAAATGGCAGTAGGAAGGCCACCAGGATGAATCAATGGTCTTTTCTAGCCTTAAAATGTTGCAAAAGTCAGTGTTGCATATATCTTGATCAAATGCAGTCTGTGTACAGGCCTGTACTCAGCTAAGACAAATCTTGTCAAAATCCCACTAATTCCACTTAGCACTTAACCCTCTCCCCCTCAGCTCCCACTCCCATACACCCATTCATCCTCCCCTCCTCCCACCCTCCTTTCCTACCCCTCCTGTAGCACTTCAAATGATATTTGACAAGTGCCCGTGGCTGCACCCCACTAGTGTGTCTCTCCTCCATACCATGTCAACCCTGTTACCAGATCTCCTTCAGGCATTTTTGCCACTGTATTGAATGTATAAAACTGTATGTAACTGCCTGTAATCCACTGTTATACTGTTATTCAATGTCTTGTTTGAATTATACCTCAACTGACGAGGAACCTTTGTAAAAGAGCCTTGGCTCAAAGGTACTTGTAATCCTAGATTCAAATAAAATAAAATAAAAAAAATAACACTAGCCAGAGATCTTTCTCTTACTATGTAGCAAAATGTGCAATGAGCTCCTTTACCTGCCAATTTGTATAACCAAATGCTGAAAGAACACTTATGGGTTAACCATACCTGTACATGTTATGATTAATTTGATAACTGGTCTGTTGTCTCTGATATATGCATGGCATGTACTGCACATATTGACTACATTTATTTAACCTGCACTGTTGCCCCTTACCCCTGATCTCCAGAATTCCTTTATGTCTATACCATGCATTCTTAAGTCCAGTGATTGGTTCAGCCCCCACCACTTCCTTTGGCAGGGTGTTCCACTTGTCCACCACCCTTTCTGTGTAGAAATTCTTCCTCATATTTACTCTGAATCGCCCTCCCTCCAACTTCATCCCATGCCTTCTAGTCCTGGAACATTTTTTTCACTGGAAAATAGTGTATTCCTGCACCCTGTTCCTCCCTGTAAGATACTTGTATGTCTCTATCATATCCCCTCTCTCCCTCCTCTCCTGTCCTCCAGGAAGTACATTTTCAAGTCCTTCAGCCTGTCATCATAGGACTTGTGATGCAATCCCTGTACCATCTTTGCTGCCCTCAGAACCTTCTTTACCCTGTCTGTGTCCTTATGTAGGTAAGGTCTCCAGTACTGTAGACTGTACTTCAGGTGGGGCCTCACCAGTGTCTTGTTTAGCAGAATTATGACCTCCCTTTTCCTGCTGGTGATGCCCCTGCCTATGTATCTCAGCATCCTATTTGCTTTACCTGCTGCCTTGTCACAGTGTTTCCCTACCTTGAGGTCATCAGAGATGATAACTTCAAGGTCCCTTTCCTGTTTGGTGCATGCTATATCCTCACCCCCCAAATGATATGTTGTTCCAGGGTTTGTGTGTCTCATATGCATTATCATGCACTTCTTTGCTTTGAATTTCAACTGCCAAACCCTTCACCATTCTTCAGGCTTCTTCAGGTCCCTCCTCATTCTGTCTACACTCTTGGGCACATCCACTCTGTTACAGAGCTTCGTGTCATCAACGAACAGGGAAATTCTGCCTTCTAGGTCCTGCGCAATGTCACCAATGAAGATGTTGAACAGAACCGATCCCACCACTGTTTACATGTTAAACAAATGATTTAAATAAATATATAACTAAATAAATGTATTCACTGGTACTCTGAAGATAACAGCAAAATGATTCTGAGACATTCTTGTACCTCTTTTAGCAATATCTTTGCCACATGGTCCATGAAGTGGAGTCCAGTCATGGACGCCATGGAACCCACTAACTCTGTTACCTACCATGTTGCTCAGGGTGATCAAACAGGAATACTTGAGACTGCAGGTGTTAATCATGGTGATAGATGCACCTACAGTTTCCCATATACCTGCAAATACCTTTGTGGACCAGTTTTCCTATATTTGTACTGTGCAATTATGGGCTGCAAACCCTAACCTGGTGAGAGCCCCTTTCCTCCTGCTATTAGTGAAACATTTCCTGAATAGCTCCTGTAGCACCTTAGAACAGGGATGCTGCCAAGACCACATTTCCTTCAGCAATTTCAAAAAGTATTGTAGAGAAATAATACCCTGTCTGTTCCCAGTTCACATACTGCCACTTAAGTTGAGTACTGTTACTTTCCATAAACTTAAAAATACAAATCACACTTTGTTTAACTTTGATAGACATGAATCTTTTTACATGGAATATTCCATTTGATTGCTGGTGACAGTTACACACAGTATTGTAGGTACAGTACACTAGTTCAGTTAAACAAAGCCCATTAAGTCAATAGTACCGCCCTGCTTTCCTAAGAGCAATTATTGCTGTTTCTCTCTAGGTGTCTACAATGTCTAGTCTTAAAACTCTGTACATTTTCTGCACTTATCAACTCATCTGTTAATTGGATCCATAACCCCTTGACAGAACCTTAAGACAATATGGACTCTATTTGTGGTCTACAACTTTTCAATTCTCTGAATGATCTGTTTTCTGTATTTGGCTCCCTGTCAATGTGAATAAAGTCCCAGTCTCCCTTTGCTGCTCCTCCTTCCTATCTCTCAAATCTCTGCTCACTATCTCTCTGCTCTTGCTCCCAGTTTTTCCTCTGTGCTAGTGTTAAGGGTTGCCAGCCCCCATTGCTGTCTCTGCCCACAAGCCTCTTGGTATAGATGACAGGGTACTGATTGATCTGCACCTTATGTGCAGTCTCAATTTAAGTGCCCTTACCCATCCCTGTGTGTAACATAATGTACTAGTGTTTTACAGTCGTTATGTGTATTTTACTCATGGATGTACCTGAAATTTGTTATGTTTCTCTTGGCATTAATATACCATGCATCATATACCATCATAATCATTGTACCCTTTGCTCCCCGAACCCTGGTTCGAGCTCCAGCTCACTGTGTCTTTCCCAGTCACTACATTTCAAATGAATAAATTAGTTCTAGGGTTCCAATCTTCTTTTGTGTGTAGGACAGCGGAGAAAGAACATGGAGGGGTACTGAGAGGAGAAAAAAATTAAAAAAGGACCTGTCCTTTCAGCACAGCATTAAGATTCTGTTTCACTGTACGTGAAGCAAGGAAAGAGAAAGACTGTGTACCATTCAAAATGCAAATGGCAAGAGTGAAGTCCCAATTGATGTGTTGTACTTTAGCACAGCTGTAGCTGCAGGTATTGTATATGAGAAGAATGTTCTCATATGTGCATTGCACTTAAACATTTTACAATGTAATTTCAGTTAGTTTGTTTTCCAGCTAGAATATCCTGGTTTTGGAATGTCTTAACAAAACAAAAATATATAGTATTAAGAAATCTTGATGATCTTATAACAAAATTGAAATTCATTTCTCTTTTGACATTTCAACTTCCAGAACATAGCTATTACAGATTTACTGGGGATGGAATAACTTTTCAGTATCTGTTACAAGCATTTAATGATGCTTCTACGTGTCTAATATATGTCAACAAGTAATAGTAAATATGTCATTCAGTTATGTATTGTACATAATAATATCCTCAGTTTCTGTTACAAACATGTAATAATACTTCTACGTGTCTAATATATGTTAACAAGTAATAGTAAATATGTTATTTAATGATGTATTGCACATTACAGTGTTATTATTTTGGATGATTAATTGAATTGTATAACTCACATTTGTGCGTTATTTTATTCAAAACTTCAATAAGGTCTTTAATGGAAAAAAGAAGCTGTGTTAGCCTGTATTTGCCAACCTTGAAATATTCTGGATCCTGTTAAACATGCTTAATTGTGCATGCGTGTGTGTGTGAGTGTGTGTGTGTGTGTGAGAAACCTTCCACAATTTTAATTTGAATACCTCCATCATCTCATACTGAATCCCTGTTTTGGGGGCAGAACAATGCAAGGTGTCCCGATCTCTTCTCATACTACAATATATGTCCTCTCTAGAATCAAGCCACAATAAAACGAGGGTCCTGGACTTCAGAATGGCCAATTTTAAGAAAATGGGAGAATGCCTCAGGGATGCCATAGCAAGGATGGAAAAACTGGGTGGAGTCAAGGAAAAGTGGGTAAAAATAAAGGAGGGCATTGAAAAGGCAATAAACCTTTGTGTCAGTCACATTAACAAGGGCAAGAGAAAAATGAGACCACTATGGTTCTCTAAAGAAGTGGTGGAGAAAGTAAGAGGCAAAAATGCTAGCATTTAGAAGGAACAAGATGACCCAGAAGGAGGAGGATAAGGAGATATATCAGGAGAAACAAAGGGAGGCAGGGAAAGCAGAAGTGCAAAGGCACACACAGAGAAGAATATTGCCAAGTCAGCAAAAAAGGGGGATGAAACATTCTTTGGGTATATAGTCAAAAAGAGGTAGACCAAAGGAGGGATAGTACAGCTAAAAGGGGAAGGAGGGGTTTGTGTGGAAGAGGACCATAAAAAAGAAGACAGACTGAAGAAATAATTTTGTTCAGCATTTACGGAGGCAGGGGTAGGTGACAGGCCAAAGGTAAGTGACAAGGACATTAAAGGAAGGGTGTTAGACACTAGTCCTTTTACAGAGGAGAGTGTTCTCCAGCAACTAGCACAACTAAAAGTGGACACGGTAATGGGGTTGACAAGGTACACCCTGGGACACTAAGGGAGCTCAAGGAGGTGCTGGCTGCACCCCTGGCAGCCCTGTTCAACCTTTCACTTGATATGGGGGAAGTTCCTGGGGACTGGAGGAGGGCAGTTGTGGTCCACTTCACAAAAGTGCTAACAGGGAGGAGGCAGAAAATTACAGACCTGTCAGCCTGACTTCTGTGGTGGGTAAAGTAATGGGATCACTATTGAAAGAAATGATTGGAGAATACCTTGTGACCAGCGGATTACAGGATCCAAGGCAGCATGGTTTCACAGTGGGAAGATCTTGCCAGAATAACCTGATCGCGTTCTTTGACTGGGTGAACAGGGAAGTGGATCAGGGCAGAGCAGTGTATGTTGCCTACCTTGATTTCAGTAAGGCCTTCAACACTGTTTCACACCGAAGACTGGCGAACAAGCTATGCAGCCTATGAGTGGGTCCAAAAGTAGTAAAATGGGTAAGAAGTTGGCTAAGCAACAGGACTGAGAGGGTAGAGGTAAATGGCACTCACTCTAAAGAAGGCAAGGTGGCGAGCGGGGTGCCACAGTGGTCAGTACTAGGCCTGGTTCTCTTCAATGTCTTTATTAGTGACACCACTGCAGGAGGGCTGGATGGGAAAGTATGCCTGTTCACAGATGACACAAAAATCTGCAGCAGAGTGGACACACTGGGGGGTGAGGGATGATCTGAAAAAGCTGGAAGACTGGTCAAGGGTTTGGCAAATGGATGTCAATGCAAAAAAGTGTAAAATCACTCACTTGGGGCACAGAAACATGGGACAACATGCCAATTGGGCGCTGAGGCATTGGCAACTGCAAAACAGGAAAGGAACCTGGGGGTAATCATTTCTGATGACCTGAAGGTACTAGCAAAGCAGTGTGATAAGGCAGCCGGGAAAGCTAGCAGGATGCTTGGATGCATAGGGAGAGTTATCACCAGCAGAAAAAGGGAGCTAGAGTTACCCCTGTATAGATCAATGGTGAGGTCTCACCTTGAGTACAGTGTGCAGTTCTGAAGGTCCCATCTCTGGAAGGACATAGATAGGGTGGATGGGGTACAGAAGAGGTCAACCAAAATGGTGCAGGGCCTGCATCAGAAGCTCTATGAGGAAAGAGTCAAGGAATTAAATATGTACTCTCTAGAGAAAAGAAGGGAAAGAAGGGACATGATGGAAACATTCAAGCAGAGTGTTTTGCTGTGTGAAAAGTATATACGTCTTGCGTTTTGCTACTTGCTACTTGCACCACAAACCTTAACTGAACTTGAGATATTGAGGCCTGTTTCTGATATTTGCAATCCGCAAACAAGAAGAGTGGTTCAGATCCTACTTTAGGATTTGTCATCCATATTTTAAATTGTTTTTAGTGTATAAACTGTGTAGTTTTAATAATACTGTTAAGGGACTTTGGTGAACCAGGTTTACTATATTGCAGCAGTGTTAATTAATCTTTGATCCTATTCCTTCCCAGGGACTGTAAGCATGGTGATTGACCCCTAGGAGTACTTCCTGGGTCAAATCTAGCTACATAGCTCATCCTGCTGTGAGCAGGGCAAGCTCGGCATCACGTGTGAAGATGCGCACAAGGACACGCACATCTTAGCATGTTTCTTGCGTGTCTAGTGAGTCGAGAGAGGTTCCAGTCACTCAACCAGCTGCCAATAAGGCCTGCTGTGTGGGGATTTGATAAGTCAAAGGCCTAGTGCAGATTAATGAGTTCAACAATAGATTTTCTGCACTTGAAACCAGCCAAAAATAAATGGTCCTAAGGTTCCAAATGCTACATAATAATCAGGTCACTAAAATAAATGATGGTATGAATATAGCAGTCAGTGACCCACAAAGTAGGGCAGATGTGCATACAACTAGCAGCAACAAAGGGAATGACACAGGGGAGTTTAGATCCATAAACAGGAAGAGAAATAGAGAAATGAAAACTGATGATAATATAGAAGATAACTGGTATACAGTTCAGACTACTAAACCATCCAAAAGAGGACAAAAGACAATACATTACCAGATTCCATTAATAGATCATTATGACCCCCTAATGATTCTAGCTGAAAACTCATCTCAGCCCTCTTCTAGGGACCTAAATCATGAAGTAAAGAACTGTGCTGAAATAAGAGCTGCCAATTCCACTAATATGACTTGTGGAATAAGTGAGGCTACACGTAATGTAGATGCCAGCCAACCCCAATACAATTTGATTTAGAAATTATGTAGAATAACATGGAAACTGACTCAGTTAGAAGTAAAGAAATTTTGCTACTAGAAAATTCAATAATAAAAGATCTGGATCAAACAATCTATGAACCCAATAAAGCTACTAGGTCTTTGTCGATCTTTGAAGGTGCCAGAATTGAAGACATCACTTACATGTTGAACAACATATTAAAGAACACCACACCCAATTCTTTGATTATAGCACATGTAGGTTCTAATAACATTTTTAGGGAAGCAGTACAAAGAATTAAACAGTACTATGTTGCACCACCCAATGAAATAATTCATCAGGGCTGTATCCCAATAATATCAGAGATCCTCCCTATACCCAAGGCCACAAGTGAGCCACAAAGAAAACTGAAGGAAATAAATAAGTGGCTAAGGGCTTGGTGCTTAAAACAGAATATCCACTGCATAAAGCACTGGGAATCATTTGCAAACAAGACAGAGCTCTTCTGCTGGGATGGACTACATCTCAACAGAAGAGGAAACAGGCTCCTAAGTGATCATATTATTACATGTATAGAACATAGTTTAAACTGCTGAACTGGGGGGAAGAATCTAACACTAAATCAGCTCAGAAGACAATAAATGACCCCGGAACAAATGTCAGCAATGATTCAGGAAAACCAGAGAATAAAAAATCTAAACAGCTCCATCAAGGATCTAATATAATAAATAAAAATGGGCTCAATATATTACTCTTTAATGCTAGAAGCCCGAAAACAAAAATAGAGGAAGTAGAACACACATTATAAGACTACAACATTGACATCTGTGGTGTGACTGAAATGTGGTTTAGAGAAGGTGATTGGAATACTGATGTTCCAGGGTATTGTAAAAAAAACAAAAATAGGAAGAAAGCACGTGGAGGAATTGTACTATATATTAAAAACACCATTAAGGTATTAGAAGCAAAAGAAAACATGGAATCAGAAACTGAAGCCATATGGGTCCAACTTAAAATGTCACTAAAACTATTAAATATAGGACTAGTGTACCGTCCCCCTCAACTAATTACATTACAAAATGACATGTTGTTTTCAGCTCTAGATGTCAAAAATATGACAGGAGATTGTGTCCTGATGGGTGACTTTAATTTTAAGAAAATTAACTGGAAAACACACAAGGAACTGAGTCACATAGAAAACAAATTTCTAGATATAATGACCCTTCAGAATGTAGATCAGATAATTATTAAACCTACTAGGGGAGACAACATACTGGATCTAGTACTTACCAATACTCCAGAAAATACAGGCAACATTAAAATACTACCACCTCTTGGGGATAGTGACCATAATATGGTGTACTTTGAATACATAATTAAAACAGCAGTAATACAGGAAAAAAAATGCACTTTTTCAACAGTTTATTCCCTGCACCCTGCTAATCATATATCTGATACTCTTTCTCGCCGGCATTGTACTATCGCCAAGTAATTTGCTCAGCTATTCTCTGCTTTTGTTTACATTTCTGCTACTAAGCATGTTGCACTGGAACCCCCTCTGCTACCAACTGCACATGTGTATGACTTGCAGGGACATCGGGAGTGGTCAGCAGATGGTCCTTTTGCTGTTATCAAAAGACGTGATGTAACTTGCAGAAAAAGCGCAGCTGAAAATTAGTCAGCCATCATATTTGTTGTAGCGCTATAACAATTCAAATAAATTGCAAATATCTAAAAACCAAAAGGTGACTGAAGAAAAACATTTACTGGTATGGAAACTGGAACTTTGGCCACATGCTTACAGCCGAAAAACCAAATTTTGATAGCTCACTTTCTGATTTCATAGTACTACTGCTTTAAATATAAAGTTACCAAAGGGAAAACAGTAATAAAGGGTTATAGAAAAGCTGATTATTATAGTATCCAGTAAATTTGACTCATTCTATCTGATGCCACCATTTTGGGTCAGGTTAAGCAATGGATGGTTCTGATGCCATATGGCGTCAATGGGTATAATGGGTTAAACAACTGGAAATGGTCTGAGGAACTAAAAGGGAATGATTTAGAAACTATATGGAAAATATTTCAGAAACAGATCCATTACTGTGTAGATCGCTGGGTCCCAACAAGAAAAAAATATTGCAAATCTAAAAGGATTCCCCTATGGTGGACAACAAAAATATCTAGACTAATCAAAAAGAAAAAAAAATACTATAATAAATATGAAAGGACTCCATCAATTAATAATTGGCAGAGATTCAAGCAGCTAACCAAGAAAACCAAACATAGTATTAAAACTGCAAAATCAAACATTGAATTAGTTAGTTAAAAGAGTAAAGGATAATAAAACAGTTTTACAGTTATCTGGGTCACTAAAAGGGAAACAGCTAACAATTGGTCCATAACAAACTATCTCTGGCTTTGTGGATGATGAGACAGATATAGTGAATGAGTTTAATGATTACTTCCTGAGTGTAAATAACACTAGGTATACCACATCACTGCAGGTCCCTTTAACATCTAAAGACTGCCCAACCTTCACCACAGAGGAAACCAGAGAACTTGTCAATAAGTTAAAATTAGCAGGTGCTCCAGGACAGATGGAATCACTACCATTTTTATAAAAAAATTAGCTACAGAATTGGTAGGTTCATTCACATTAATGTTTAATACATCTATACAAGAAGGTAAGACATTAAAATAATGGAGGGAAGCCATAGTCACCCCAATATACAAAACTGGTAGTAGGGCTGAAGTAAAAAAAATTATAGGCCCATTGGCCTTATGTCAGTAATAGGAAAACTGGTGGAAATATTACTGCTAAAACAGATATTAAAACACTTGCAGGATTAAGGTATTGTTGACATTACACAACATGGGTTCATTTCCAGTAGGTCTTGTCTAACAAACTTACTTTATTTCTTTGAGCCTGTGAGTGCAGCATTAGATAAAGATGTCCCTGTGGATCTGGTGTTTTTAGACTATGCTAAGGCCTTTGATAAGGTCTCCCACTCATTATTACTAGAACATCTACGCAAAATAAAATTACACTGCAATATCATTAAGTGGGTTGAATCTTGGTTGAAGAACAGAACTCAGAGAGTATCAATAAAGGGACATTTGTCCAGGCATGAACAAGTGACTAGTGGAGTCCCACAAGGTTCTGTTTTGGGACCCCCTTATTTAACATTATGATCTCATCTCTTCAATCATCTGGAAATACATGGATCTGCAAATATGCAGATGATTGTAAAGTAGGGGGCTATGTACAATCTGAATAGGAAGCTAAACTGTTTCAAAATGGCCTTGCCAACTTAGTATTATGGGCAGAAACTAATAATATGCAGTTTAATTTAGGAAAGTGTAAGGTGATGCACATGGGAAAAAAAATAACCTTATGTATAAATACAACATAAACAATATCACGCTATTAGAAATAAAGAAAGAAAGAGACTTGGGAGTATTAATTACAGATGATTTGTCATTTAGTAGGCATAATCAAAAAATAGTTAAAAAATGACAGAAGTTAACTGGATGCATCCTGAGTAATATCAAGAGCAGAGATAGTGAGGTTATAATTCCACTTTATACTAGTTAGGTCCAACCCCACTTGGAATACTGCACTCAATTTTGCACACCTCAGAATAAAAAACTCAGATATTAGTGGAGAAGGTCCAAAGAAGGATAACAAAAAAAAATCAGCTCAATGAATCATCTGAGTTGTAATAACAGACTCCAAAGACTGAATTTATACTCTACACAATATAGACCCACCGGGGAGAACTTTGCCTCATCTATAAGTTTATTAATGATCCTTATGACTTAGGAACAATAGGACTAACAAGACACTTGGGCAGGCTCTCTACTAGGTCCCACATACAAAAAATAATAGGAGAGCACTCATTAACAGTTAAAAGGAGTAAATTCTACATGTAATGAGTTGTTACAAAATGGAATACTCTGTCAAAAGATATCATGTAAAGCAACAGCTTAGCTATATTCAAATGCAAATTGGATTTCTACATGGGAGAAAAAAAGTTTGCATTCCACCCATGAGAGGGTGGCAAGTTCACAAAAGGGCCCTGGCTCACTGAACTTGAACCAAATCTATGAACCTACCTCCCAGGTATTAATAAGGCACATGAGGGTAGCATTTAACAAAGAAAAAGATGCTTGAGGACAAGGGGTCATGCTATGAAGTCGGAGGGGGGGACTTAGAGGAGAAGTGAGGAAATAATTCTTCATGGAAAGGGTGGTGAATGGCTGGAACAACCTCCCAGCGGAGGTGGTGGGTGCTAAAATGGTAATAGGATACAAGCATGCATGGAATAGACACAAGGGGACCTTAAAACTAAGGCAAGGGTGGAAAAGATCAGAGATCAAGTGGGGTCTGCCGTGGCACTGTATGTATGGAAAATAGGGCAGACTAGGTGGGCCAAGAGATCCTTATATGATGACAACTTCTATGTTTCTATGTTTCTAGCCCCATAATCAGCTTTGTGGCTCTGCAGTGTGCTGTACTTTTTCAGCTCCTTTATATTCTATCTGAAATGTGGTGCCCAGAACTTCACACTGTACTCCCAATGGGGTTTAACCAGTGCCTTCTGTAGTGGCATTTTATACAATAGAGGTGAAACATAGAAACATAGACTTTGATGGCAGACAAGGACCACTTGGCCTACCTAGTCTGCCCATTTCCCTACCTACAGGATAAGCCACTGATCCTAGTTAACCAACAGCCTATTTCTACCTACCCCCCACAAGAATTGCCTTATGTCTGTCCCATGTATTCTTGAATTCTCCCACAGTTTTAGACCCCTCAACCTCCTCAGGAAGGCTGTTCCATGTGTCCACCACCCTCTCTGTGAAAAAATACTTCCTCACATTGCCCCTGAACCGCCCCCTCCCCCATCTTCAAATTGTATCTCCTTGTTCTTGCATGTCTCTTTTTCTGAAAGATGCTACCCTCTTGGACTTTGTTGATTCCACTGAGGTACTTAAATATTTCTATCATGTCCCACCCTCTCCCTCCTTTCCTCAAGGGTATACATATTAAGTTCTTTTAGTTTCTCCTGAAGTGATATGATATCACATAAAAAGCCATATCACAACCACAGAGTGATAACCAGATTGTGACATGTACACCGTGAAGATATCAACCATAGAGTACAAATCACTTCCCCCCTCCTCACGCCACTAAAACACACAAAAAAAAAGAAAAGTAACAAAAACCGGAGCTGAGGTCACTGTCCACTTGCTGTGATATGTACGGTATCACATGCTGAGCCATTGCGTATCCCTTTAATCCCCATCTTTCCAGTACTGTTTATTCCTTTTATCATGGAAGACTTAGGGTCACGACTTTTCTAGTTTGCAGTGCACCCAGCTCACATATAAGTGGTTCTTTGTGTCATCTGCTCTGCATATAATTCCAACGTTTTTCAGGTTTTGCGTATGATAATAAACAAAAGTAATATAGAAATAATGAGATCTGGAAAATACATAGTTTGAATGAACTGTGTCATGAAAATAAGTGAGAGTGCCCAAAGAACAATGGCAGCTTGGCAGTTACCTCAGTATTAGTGGCATATTAAAGACAATGAGATACATTGTTTGTTTTACTTAACTGTATTTACATTTTGCTTTGCAGCAATTGTGAAATTGTCACTACAGGGGCAGCAGTTACCCCATTTTATAAGGAACTAGAGTGTGATCACCAAATGTCTGCTGCGAAGTGACATTTATAGCAGATTAATTAGATTACTTATTTCACATTTTACTGTAAAGCTACATTTCAATCCTCTGCCCCCCACCCCCACCCCACCCCACCCCACCCACCCAGCTGCTTAGGATGTCTCTATTCTTTAAGTGTTTACATAATACTTCTGACTTCTGGTTTTTTAAATGTCTGGAATGCTGATATTTTGCTTAGTTTTCTCCAGCTGTTAGAAACTCTTATAGGAAATGACCTTGCAGAGTGACCACTTCCCTTGGTCCTTGCTTTTAAGTCCATTTCTGCAAGGCGAACTTTCACCACATCATCCTCCTGACTTTCTGAGTGCATGGTGAGTCAGGAAGCAGAAATTAAAACACTCAGGCTTAAACAGTAGCTCCAAAAAGCAGGCTTTTAGGCCATTGTTATTAATAGGGCTCATACTAAGCTAGCCTGCTGATTATGCTAGTTAATGGTGGAATTACTGCTTGCCTTGCCAGTGACAGCTTATCCTATGGTAACTAGCATCACCTGAAGCGAACTTCACCCTTGCAGATTAACCAACCATTTAATTTAATTCTTTCTGGCAATTAAGGCGTATGATGAGCTTCTTAAAAGATGCGAACTCACAGCTGTCTGCTTCATAGTAAAGAGTTTACTTCTTGAAGCAGGAGATAAACTACCACCACCTACGGATATAATATTAACTCTGTTTGAACAGGAGCGCTTATGTCTGGATAACACTACGGAATTTAAAAACAAAATCCCAAAAGGCAGCCCAAGCTGACATAAAGGCCTGTAGATCCTTCTTATTACTCTATACCACAAACACCCTGCTGTATAAAATCTGTTTTGTTACAGATATACTGTACTACTGTTTATAATCTACAAAATAATTCATGTTTGGCTCTGAGTTTAAAACTGGAAATCTTAAGTTAGTGTGAGAAAGGGATGACTTTATTTTGTAACATTTTATTTATACATAATTTCTTGCGCACCTTGTGCCCCTCCAGCACACCATTCATTCTAGCCTCTCAGAGCCTCTGTTGTTTGTTGACTTACATCCTGCTAGTTGACTCCAGCTCCAGGCTCCTCAGGCAGTCCCTTGTCCCTTGGTTCAGGCATATCAATGCCAGTGTGCCCCCCAGCTTCTATTAGGATGGGAACACTTCCAGCATCAGGATAATGGCCAGTGGATGGAACCAGCATGCTGAGAGGTCAGGTGACATGGGAGGATTCTATTTTTTAATTACGCTCTATATACACACACACACACACACACACACACACACACACACCCTTTGTGGGCATGCATACCACAGTGTCCTTTGGCAGTGTGCAGTGATGTGTGGTCATGAGCACTTCTGTTATACCACCACTTGGTTAACTGGCAGACAGATGTAAAATTTGGAAACTGAGCACCTGACCCCTCAAATGCACTTGGCCCCCTGCAGCTGGCCTTACAGTGTGATACTGGGGCTCACAATCAAACCCCACCCTCTGGGGTGGCAGCATGACCTACTGCAACCATGCCACTGGGTCAACATTCTGCAACCAGCATGAAAATAAAATGAGAGTAGATTTGTCCAAAAAACTGCAGTATATATTCCATTTAATCTTTGACTTTTTTCCTTCTACAATATGTTGTCCATCCACATGACTCTTTAGGAAGCAATATGTGCAGATGCTAGTTGGATCTGGTTGCTGAGAAGCCAGAATTGCAGTAATTTGTTCACTCTAATAACCATTTCCTGGTAGACAGTGACCACTGGAATAACCAACCAGCACACAGAATACCTTGTTTGCAATATCTATGTGAGATATGTACTTGTCCTATAACAAGACTTAAATGAAATTACTGAAATTGAAGGGCCTTTCCATCTCATGAGTTCACCCTAGGTGGAAGTGTTTAAAAGTGGGCTAAAATGTATCATCTGCTTTCATCAGCATGTGGAGACTAGTGACTGCTTACATCTGCTCTCTCAGCCTTTCTATGTTTTTTATATAGTAATAATGTTTTAATGTCGCTGTATGTTCTGAGTATAGTATTCTGTGAAGTGCCCTCAGCCCATGCGATAGCGTGCTATACAAATGAAAATGACTTGCCTTGCCAATACAGCCACCTGATGGCCCAGTAGAAACACAATGCATTTCTATGCTGGTGACATGGGTTCGGGAATGGATTTAGGGAGCCGTAATCATGGTGGCCAGGGCTGGGGAGTGCTGTCATTGGCAGTGCAAGTTAGCTCAGGATGAGAGATGGCAGGCACCTGGCAATGCAGTGGCCCCCTTGCGGTGGGCCAGGGAGCCTGCTTCCATGCAAGAGGAAGCGCACACACCGAGTTTGCTGCATCATCTGAGGCCACTGTTGGCTGGTCTATGCCATGCATGGAGGGAGGAAAGAAAAAATTTGGGAGAAAAATCCAAATGCCCTCTATATGACATCTGAAATTCCTGAACAGGACATATCCCTCATGATTGCAGCCCTCCAGTGGATAAAATATAAATGATAAAAGCATGAAACTGAAGGGAGATAGTTAAGCTCCTTCAGCATTGCACATATCCAACACTACCACAGCCTGGTATGGTTAGATAAGCTGCAGACTTGTCTTTGACCAGAAAAACAGGAGTAACTGTTACTAACAATCAAAAGAGCAAGTTATTGCTATGGTGTAGGAATTTTGGTGTTATGCATGAAATCATTGCAAAATGAAAAGTCAATATAAAGTCTGCATTTTAGAGATGCTTTAACATTTTTTCATTGACTGTGCCGAAACAATCAGCAAGCTGCAACATTTTTAAACATGTTGAGCTGCTGAATCATTGAGTATATAAAGGAAAGTATTTCAGTAATTTCTCTAAACAATAAAGTAAGCTCCACGCCTCAGTCAGAATTTCAGAATAAAGCCATAGGCAAGTACAGCTTGTTCACAAGAGTATTAACTTTAAGATTTTGTAAAATCCTGCCAGACACTACTAACCCCTTTTTCCTTTCTCACAGGTTTTTTTAGCAGTTTGAAAATGTTGTCATTCTCCTTGCAGGCAACTTTAACAATGTGCATTCACCTCCTTAGAAGTTAACAATGTGCATTCACCTCCTTAGAAGTGGAATGAGATGGAGGTTGGGTGCAGTGAGATTAGCTGGTGAAAGCTCTCCTTGTATTACAGATGAGCAAGGGGTGACATTTTTCTTGCTTTCTCCTATTCTTTTTAAAAAATTGTTTTATTTTAAATGTTGTGGCCAGGAAAGGCACACTGAGCTATAAACAGCTCATTTCCAGTTGACTCTTGGGGGCAGGGTACACTGGAGATTTACAACAATAAATAATAGTAAATTCAAGCAGATTAGTATCAGCAAAAACAGGATTCAAATGATACAGCAATCCTCAAACAGCACACTACAAGCCCCCATAGGTGTCACTACATAACACACCCACCCCAGAAGGACAGCATCCATGTGGACACTCCTAGCCATTCTTTCAGGTCTCATCTCCTGCACCCTGGCTCAAGGCATGAACTTGGGATGCTAGCATGAAAGAATTCTCCACCACCACTCAGCACCATGGAGCCAGAACAGAATATCATATTTGTTTTTCTTGTTTTTTTCAACTTTCTTCTTATGCCTAGTTCTGATGTGACTGGCTCCCTTCTGTGAGGCTCACCCCAGGCCCATTACCCCATCTTCCCTAGGATTTGCCCTTAACCTTCTATAGCCCTTGCTGCTTACCCTCTCCCCATGTTTGGGCTCTGGTCATCAGGGCTGCCCCAATGACCCTCAAGTCAATTTCCACTAGCCTCTGAAGGTGGGTGACATATCAACAGTGCAGAGCTTACAAAGGAAGCCTTCTGTTATCCTGTACCATTGGGGTGGTTTCTCCTGGTTGCTCTCACCCCCATAGGACGTTGGTACACTAGAGGCTCATGAGGACTAGAGCACATGCATGACAGTGTGGCGTCCTCAGCCTGACTGATGATCACCCACCTGCTCTGTCTCAGCCACACTTCCAAAAGCCCATGGCATGGTGCAAGGGGCTTGCACCACAAAGAATGGTGCAAATAGCCCCTTGTGCCAAAAGATGTACTGGGAGCACTTCTCAATGGCAGTCTGTGTCAGCCACAGGCTGTCTGCCCCAAATAGGGCTTGTGCTGCCTGTGCACCACAAAATGGGCTGTGGCATGGCACTAGGGGGCTTGCAGCAGACACAGGCTGCCATATCCCCAAATGTGGGATTCTCAAAACCTTCTCAAAGGGCAAAATTTGAAGTACACTTAGACCAGTCATGGCTGGTCTAAGGGTTCACCCATGCCACTGTGATAACCAAGTTGCCTGCGTAAATGTTGGTGCTGGCACTTGGCTGACACATGACACAGCGCTCTGACAAGCTGCCATCTGGCAGTTGGAGGGACAGGAATTGCGGGGGGCTATACCCCCGTGCCCCCTGGCAAAGGAGGGCTTCATCCCCTATACCCCCCATTTATTTATATAACAAACTCTGGGTCACACCCTGGTGGCAAGAAGGGGGAACCAGAGAACAGCAACACTGCCGGACGGCAAAAAACCAAAGTTGCACAAGCTGTGTGCAACATTATTCCACCAACAACATTCCAACAGCAATATTATGTTGGCACATTAATGGACTACTGGCCTAATGGTACTTAGAAATGTCCTCTGGGAGGGTTAAGAGGGATGCACTAATGTGCAGTGCCCGCTGCGCTGATCTCTGTTTACAGTATGTATTAATCAACCTGATGGTCTAGTGGCCCCCCTTCTGAATCCCCGATGTCGCTCGTTATAAATAAGTATATTAAATCCCCCTACCCTAGTAGTCTAGTGGCCCCCCTGATCTGCAATGTGCCCAGTATATGGAATCGGTATATAAAACCTATCCGTGGTGGTTTAGTGGAGCCAACCTCCAACCCCGGTAGGTAGTGCCTACCACCCCACTCCTCCCCACCATCCTAAACTCTGAGCCAGCAACTGGCACAGCCCTCCCCTCACCACCATGGCAGGCTGCTGACTGACCTGCCACTGAGTGCGTGCTGTATAAAACCATACACACTCATTGATTGACAGCTGTGAACCAGCTGTCAGTCAATGAGTGTGTACTGTATTATACAGTACATGCTCAATGACAGGTCAGCTGGCGAGCTGCCTGTGGTGGTGAGATGAGGGCTGTGCCAGTTTCAGCTTGGGTTTAGGATTGTGGGGGAGGGAGGGTGGCCACTACCTGCCAGGGTGAGGGGTTGGCCTGCTAAACCAGCAGGGATAGGTTTTATATTGATTTACATATGTGGGACATCAGGACTGGAAGCCACTAGAATCAATTAGGAAGGGATTTATTATAATTTATTTTAACAGGTGACTTTGGGAATGGGTTGGGGCAGTAGACCAATGGGGACAGAACTTAAATCATTTTATCAGGGGATCGGGGATGGGGGGGTCGCTAGCCTATGCTGAGTGGATCCTGCAGCAAACCCCTCCTGTGTGCCTTGTGTTTGTCACATGGGAGAGGTTGTGGCAAATGTGGGGACTTAGGAGCCGGGACCCCTCCTGTACCAGAATCTGTTGCAGGGTCCCTGGTGCAACAGGCTTCGGCTCAAGCTGCTGTTTGCCACAGATTACGCCAGTCTAAGCCCCCTTTGAGAATCATTCCCATGATCACCTAGGTGGCAGCAATGCAGCAGAGGCAGCAACCCCTATTCCCTGGAGGAAGAAAAGCATATATATTCTGAAGCACTTGATCCTCTTCCCCACTCCCCTGGCCAGCGTTCGATGACCATAGCCCATCACGATCGGTACGGGTAGAATGAGTGCAATCATGCTCTCTGTTTAACTGTTACTCATTCAGTATTCTTGCAGACACATATATGGCTCCTGTGGCTTAGCCCATTGATTACATCATCAGGGGGCTGGTCATGGGGTACACTGAGGCATCTAATACTCCAGTAATGGTAAACAGCTGGGCGGGTGGTCGTAGTATCAACCAGATAAATAATCAAACTACAAATGAGTAAGTTATTTAAAAAAAATGCTTAATACTGTGAACTGCTTAATCAGAACCTTAAGGTCCCTCAGCATTTCACCAGGGGACCTGAGAGTTCCCATTTAAACACTGGGTGGATGCATCTGAGTTCATCTCAACACAGCCTTTGACTCTTCATGTGACCTTGAGAAAGTAATTTAATGCACTGTATTTACATAGGAAACAAAGGAAAATTTCAGGAACATTAGCCAAAGGCCACTGACGTCCTGCACTATTTATAACCGCAAGTCATACAGATACTGCAGCTACTTCTATATCAATCTAAAGCAGTTTTAGACTCATTTATGGTTTCACTGGAAACTACCTGACTAGGCAGATCGTTCCATTGATCCACCGTTCGTTGTGAAAACCAAGATCCTCTCAAGTTCCTATTATAATTTTCTCCTTCCAGATGTAAAATGGTGGATAGGAGCAGAATTTCACTGAAATCAAGGATGCAAAGCTCAGTTAGGTTATTAATAATAATATAATAATAATAATTTTATTTATATAGCACCTTTCAAAATATCAAGGTGCTGAACAACTTAAAACAATTCAAACACTACATAAACAAACATGTACATAAAATCAGCATACAACAAGATAAAATATACGATAATAAAATCCAAGCATTAATAAATAACTAATTATCTAAAAACCATGCTCCACAAGTAAGTTTTCAAATCCTTTTTAAAGAGTTCCCGGAGGTGCACTGCGTAACCGACATGGTAGAGAGTTCAAAAGAGTAGGTGAGCATATGAAAATGCTCTGCTGCCAGAAGATTTCAAGCTCACTCTTGGGATCTCTAACAACCCCATGTCGGCCGAGTGGAGTGATCGGTCAGGGCAGTAAGGCACCAGGAGGTCTTTCAGATAGGCTGGACCCTGGTCGTGAAGGGCTTTGAAAGTCAGCAAATGACTTTAAAGGTGATCTGCCACCGCACAGGCAGCCAGTGCAGCTCGCGCCCCAGCAGGGAGTAATATGACAGAACTGGCTTGTCCCAGTCAAACCTCGGCTGCAGCATTCTGCACCAGCTGCAGGCGACGGATTTCAACCCCAGAAAGCCCAAAGTACAGGGCGTTGCAATAGTCTAAGCGTGAAGATACAAAAGCATGAACCAAAGTAGGCAGGGAGTCAAACGGAACAAGATGCTTCACCCTGGCAATATTCCTGAGATGATAAAAGGAAGTCTTGACAACAGCTGACACCTGAGCTTTGAGAGTCAGCCTATCGTCAAGAATGAATCCAAGGCTACGCACCCGTTCTGAGGATGGCAAAGATACTCCACCAAGAATAATTCCAGGTGGAGCACCGATATCCGGCCTCACCACCCGACCACCAGGATCCACTACCAGCACCTCTGTTTTCTCCGAGTTCAACTTTAGCCAACTAGAATCCATCCAGTCTTGGATCTCCCTCAGACAGTTGTTAAACACCGAAGGCTCCATCTGGTCGGGTGCAAAGACAGATAGAGCTGGGTGTCATCCATAGCAGTGAAACCTCCAGCCCATATCGTCTAATGATACCTCCGAGGGCAGCATATACACTGCAAACAACATGGGCGACAATACGGATCCTGAGGCACTCCACACAACAGAGGATGGGTCAGAGGAAAAAATCCCGACACAACTCTCTCAGATCTCCGTGAAGGAATGACATGAACCATTGCAAAACGGTTCCAGACATTCCACAAATTTGCCCAGGCGAGCTAATAGCACCATGTGGTCCACTGTGTCAAAGGCTGCAGAAGATCAAGAAGAACAAGAATGGAACATCTCTTCTGATCCCTTGCCATCAGAAGATCATTTAACACCAACAAGCGCAGTCTCAGTGCTATGTCTTTTCACGGAAGCCCGACTGGAAGGATTCATAGACATTATGGATGGTTAAATGGTCATCAGTTGAACCGCTACGACCTTCTCGATAACCTTCCCAATAAAGGGAGGTTAGAGATAGGTCGATAACTAGAATAAGAGTCCGGTCCAAGAAGCTTTCTTTCAAGAGAGGAGTTACCACAGCCTCTTTCAAGGAGCAGGGAACTCACCTAATTCCAAGGAGCACCAGACTATTTGCGCCAGGACCGGACCAATGATGTCCAAACAACCCAAAATGAGGGGAGTCGGACCAGGATCCAAACCACAACTTGTGGGGCACATAGAATAGATGATCCACATAATGTCCACGAACTCAGGTCGTCGAAAGGAACTCCAGGAGAAATGAGGCACTGTCATCTCATGCTGTCCAAAAGCTTCACCCATAGAGCTTACCGGACCCAGGTTCTTCCTGATGTCGGCCACTTTAGTTGCAAAGTATTGAAGCGAGCTCGATGGCACTCTGCTTACTTGAAAAAGCTTTCGAACATGCAGGCAGGCTGGGTTGCACAGTCTGTCTACAGTTCGGAACAGCTGAGCCAGTCGATTCTGAGCAACTGCAATCTCCTGGACAGGAATTCTGCCTTCTTATGGGTGATTGCAGATTGATAGTTAACATAATGTTCCATCAATCTAGAGTAGTCGGCATCAAGGCGGACCTCTTGTTCGACATCTAACATACGCCCTGTCTCTGCATCTCCCTCAGGGTCCCATCGAACCACGGGGCTCCGGGGCGAAGGGATCGGGGGCGCTCATGAACAGGAGCAATAGAATCCAGAGCCATCGTGACAGCCTTATTATAGGCCAGCTTATTATATTCTGGGTAGTCTGGGTACATAAACTATAAAACAAAAGCAAACATAATGGTTATGCTGTCACTGGGGTCTAAGATGCACGTACAGTAATAGCTTTGTCTGTTTCATGAGCTGCGTGTCCGAAAATAATATGGACTAGCATCAGCTAGTAACCCTATACCTTTTAACTAGAATTTCAGTGCTACCTACGAAGTGCAAGCATAGCATGTTTGTACCTAAGGTGGGTATTAATTTTCCATAGGCGGGTGTATGTCTGGGGGGGGGGTAATGTTAGCTTGCAGTTTGACTGCCATTCTTTAGCAGTCAAGTACTGTTCAGTACATAGGAACTATAGTCATGCTTTGCTTGTCATGTGGCATACTGTTGGGATAAAACAAAGGTCATTAGATGCACTCCCATAGTTCAGGGCCACCATTTGCACTACAAAATGCACAACTGGATCCTTTGATGTATTTCCTGGATTTGAACTTAGATATAGCTTGGGTCAAGAATTAGATATTGAATAAATGATGTGTGGAGAAGCAAGTCTTACAGTACCTATCTTTTTTTTTAAAAAAAAAGTAGGCAACAGCCAACAGTGGCTACTTTAGAATTGTTTTGTTTCCAGTGGGGCCCTGCTGTTATCCATTTTTATGTTTGCTTGCGCATGCTCAAAAAACATTATGTGACAGCTTAGAAGAGAAGCTCAGAGGTTATGTGAGGATTTTCCAAAAGTCAGCTCTCCTAAAGTCCAGTACTCTTTCTTTTGTATGACTTGACTCTATGGCTGTGTTTATTGTGGACCACACTGTTTGGTGGTCATTTGTTCCCAGATGGCTACCCACTTCTAAATCCGAGATCCTTTCTCCATCCCCATTTGACAGTACCAGGTCTAAGACTGCTCCCTTCCGAGTGGGTTCTACCACTAGCTGTCTGAGATATGCCCCTTGTTGGGCATCGAGAATAACCCTGCTCTTGGCGGGGCTGCAGCAATGGTGCTCCAGTTAACATCTGGCATATTCATGTCCCCCATCAACAATGTCTCCCCTTTTTCTGCCATTCTAAGGATTCTAAGGTTGTATGTTGATCCTGTGTTTCTGTGCCCCATATGTATTATTTTGCATTTTTTAGCATTGAAACCCAGTTGCCAGTCCCTTGACCAATCTTTTAGTTTTTTTAGGGCTCCCCCATATTATCCCCCAGAGCAGTGAGAAAGTTAAGATACTCGCTCAGAGTCACACAGTATGCAAGCAGAGGTTGTGGGAATCAGAAGACCCAGGTTTGCTGGAAGAACCAAGTAAACCTGGGTGCCACATCTTGTTTTCATTAGTGTCCTGCTTCACCCATTTTATAGCCTGCAGGTTGGAGTAAATGAGCTATGAATGAGCTTGGTATGTCCTACAAACCTGGGTTTGATTCCCACAACCTCTGCTTGCATACTGTGTGACTCTGAGCAAGTCACTTAACCTTCCCACTGCTCACAGGTCACCCCTGAAAACAGGCATTGTGTCTAGTGGGCCTTACCCAGGTAATATAGATAAAAAAAAAATTACATGACATTTTCCAAGAATAGTTAAGTTGAAATGTTATATCTCATTTTCAGTAGTGTCTGGCCTTTAGCCATTGTTACACTGTAGCTAAGCAGGATGACCCAGCTGAGCTGTAATATCTCATCTTCAGATGAATCCTGCTTTTACCCATTTTTACACTGCATTTACCTCCTTTATCTCTCCCCAGGGCATGATTGTGAAGAGCAATCCAACAGAGCACCTATCATAGCCATCAGAAGGGTAGGTGAGTCTCAGCCTACCTTTGTGACTCACCTGCTATACTCACTGTTCGTGTGTGATGCCTCCATATCACTCGCCAGGTGAGCAGGTGCATGCCAAAGTAAGACCACTCCATTAGGACTGCACATTTCTTCCACCATGACACACTCTACTCCTTGGCTACGAGGGTGCAGTCATGTAACAGAAGGATGTGCCCTCCCTCCCTGAGGCAAGAGGCATTGCAGACAAATGTCAAAACCTTGCCTCATCAGTTGGCACTACACATCCCAGGTGCAGGGCATAAACCAAGGTTGTATGGATGGCAAGCAGTAGGGCTATTGCTATGCTAGCCTGGCAATTTTCTTCCAGTTTTATTTTACTAAAAGATGCCCTGGCCACTGGAAATGTAACATCTCATTTTCAGTGAGTTCCTACTTCTACGCAACTTTACACTGCATTTATCTTGGTTACATCAACTGAGCATGAGATGCAATGCATCTTGTTTCCAGTAGGGTCATGATTTTAACAGCTTGTTGCATTTGCCTAGAAAGGCCCTGTTAAAATGCAAGATCTTATTTTCAGTGGTTCCTGCTTTCACCCATTTTTTATGCAGTATTTACTAAGGATGTCCCAGCTGAGATTAAATATTTCATTTATAGTGGAGTCCTGTTTTTACCCATTTTACATTGCTGTTACCCAGGATGTCCCAGCCCACGGGGAATTCAATCTAATTTTCACAATGATCCTGCATTCACCCATTTCTACAATGTACTGTATTTACCTAAGATAGGCACAGCTGAAATGCCACATCTGGTTTGTTTATTTACTTGGTTGTTTTTTTGTTACCCGAGTATGTGCACTAGACAATTGAATGATCATTTTCAAGTTCAACTTGGGAGATTGTGGTTTCAGGAAGTTCCACTCTTACTTATTCTTACACTGCATCTATCCTGGGTAGCCCAAGATACATGTAACATGAGATGAATTGAGATATTAGTTTTAGTCAAGTCCTGCTTTCATCATTTTTAAAATGTAATCAAGGAAGCCCAGCTAAGATGCAATTTTTTCGTTTTCAGTAGGGTCCCACGTTCATCCATTTTTAGGCTGTATTTACTCGGATTGCCTGAGATACAACATCTCATTTTCATTGGGGTCCCACTTTTATTCATTCTAAACTATGTTTACCAGAAATGTGTGAAAGCAGAAAACTTCACTTTGTGAATTACTTTGCCAAGTTTCCTGACTTCAGGAAGTGTGAAGTGCCACTTCAAATAGTACTAGCCATTGCAAACTGCCCTACTCCTCTGAGTTTAGTAGCATTTTGCTCACAAAACATTATGCAAAATTATGAGACTGAAGGTGCTTTTGTAACTAAAAAAAAAAGATAAAATTACCGCCACCCTTTGTGTCTTGTCGTCCCACTCCCACCACGCCACATGTTTTTAAAAAGAATACACCCACTGTGTTTCTGTACCCAGCAAAGTTGTTGCATATTGTAATTGCTGGCCAGCAATCCTTTTTCCACCACTGCAACAGCAAGTTCACCCTCACCTGCCCCCTATCTGTTCCTCTGTGTCATCACAGAAACCTATTCCATTTATCACCCTCTTGCAAAAAACCCTCTTCCCTCCCAAAGCCCGGTTTGGACCATTAGAACATGTAAAAATCAAAACCATCCCCTGATGGAGTGAGAATGTCCTCACTCTTCAAAGTCTGTGATCAGACTTAATGATGAGTGACATATGTTTTAGAAGTAATGCCTGATTGGCTGATAACCAGCCAATAAGGTATTTCTAGTGGGAAATGCATCACCACTCACCATTCAATCCAATCATAGACTTTGAAGAGTGAGGAATTGCTCACTCAGCTGGAGGACATTTTTCTTTTTCACTGGTTCCTATGGTCCAAACTGAGGTTTACGGGCTTTGGGAGAGAGGAGACAGTGTTTTGTTTTGCAAGAGGGTGGCAAAGTGGGAGGTTCCTCTGACCACACAGAGGGATGAATTGGGGAGGTAAGGGCGTATCTTCCTATAGCAGTTTTAATTTTGAGAAGTCAGGGCCTCTTGGGGGTCTGCCAGGTGGGCTAATTCCCTCCCCCAGAAGAATTTGCTTTCCTTGGTGATAGAAGCCCCACTTCCTAGCTATTTGGGAGAACCAACTGGGTACAAGATTAATATTTTATTATTTCTCTTTTATGGGGGAGGCCAGGGGCCAATTGGTGGGGGAACAGCTCAAGTACTCTAGGGTTGTTTGGTCATCCAGTGCAGGGTGTTAGTATTTTATTGTATTACCTATGGTCTTACTGGATGAAGTTTGGGTCTCTGGCTGTGATATACTGAAACCAGGTGATCCAACTGTCCTGAAACTGGGCTGCTCTCTCATTCAGTGTGTATGTGATCCTCTCCATTTTTATGTTTCCTTGCGCGTGCACAAGAAATATCTTGCTTTGCTTCAGAGAACGGCATTTCATAGGTGTGTCATGGACTATCCCAATGCAGAATAATCTACATTGGGCTCGTCCATGAGAGACCAGTGACCACACAAACAGAGTATGACAGTGGTCAGGGTTTCACAACTGGAAACTTTGTGAACTTGAAAGAACTGAAGCGCTATAATGAGAGAGTGCTTCAGTCCTTTCATTTGCGTAAAGCTGTCGCCCCAGCCTGCTCAGGGACTCCCTTCTGAGAACACAGATACTGGAGGAGGGCATGCAGTGACTGTCTGTCTGGGAGCAGCACTCGCACACAGCTGACAGACTGAGTCTGACTGCTGTTTCTTGTCCCTTGTGGTATCACCACAGACAGTTCCCTGCCCCATGTGATTATATCAAAATGGCTCACCTGTTGCAAGGGCCGCGGACTCTCCTCCAAACGTCATCACTGCATGAACTTGCTTTCTCTTGCTCTGTCCCCTGAGCTCATTCTTCCCTCACTCTGCCCTCATTCTATTCATCCAAGGCTGCCTGGTCATCACAGAAGGCGTGTGACCCTGAAGCATAATACATACAACCCTCCCCACCACACAATCTGGTCACATGTGTGCTTATCAGCATTGGCTGCTTGCCTCTGGTTCAACCCCCCCTCCTGCAGCCCATTTTGCTTTTTTCCATTAGCCAACATCAGAGTGTCCAATCCCCATGTTAGCATTTTGAACCCCCCCCCCACTCAGCACTTTGGGAAACTGGAGAGACCACCTCTTTCCCTGGTGTTTAGTGGCTGTCCGCTTACTTCCTTGTTAAAAAAAAGTTAATTCCTATAATCTGACACTGGGATGCCCACCCCCGGTGACAGATGCCTCCCCCCATGCAGCCCATTGTGTTTTTTTACACTAGCTGACATCGATGTGCCCAATCCCTGTGTCAGCATTTTGAATCCCCCTATTGAGCACTTTGGGACACTGGAGAGCCCACCTCCAGTGACATGAAATAATTATGTGTATCTGTAAAAATAAAAGCATCTCCTGATGTCTTTTTTTAAGGCTGAAAAGAGAAAGCGGTCCCTCATCGCCCCCCACCTCCCTCCTAACCCAACCCTCCCACTGAGCACTCACTCTCCCCTTACCTTATACTTACCACCAGAGGTTGAGGGCTGTCATCTTCTGTCGACCAAGACCCATCTGCATTCTTCAAGGCTGAACCGCGAACTAAAGAATAAAAGTAAGTGCCGTATAATGTATTTCCATGGTGTTTTCAACCTATGTGCATAACTTTGGCATTTTTTAGGTATTTTTAACTGGGATTTTAACTGGCAACTGGGATTTAATGCAAAGAAGTGCAAAATCATGCACATAGGGAAGAGAAACCCTGAAGCCACCTATAGGCTGGGAGGGGAGTTGCTAGCAGTCACAAAGGAAGAAAGAGACTTGGGCATCATCATCATCACTGATGACCTAAAATCATCCAAGCAGACCTCTAAAGCAGTAGGTAAGGCTAGGGGGGTGTTAGGGTGTATTAGTAGGGGTATCACAAGTCGTAAGAGGGAGGTAATAATCCCCTCTGTACAAGACACTGGTTAGGACCCATCTGGAGTACTGCGTGCAGTATTGGAGGCCACACCTTCACAAGGACATTAACCAAATTGAGGCAGTCCAGAGAAGGGCAACCAAAATGGTGCAGGGACTGCATCAGAAGACATATGAGGAAAGATTAACGGAGCTCAATATGTATACCCTTGAGCAAAGGAGGGAGAGAGGTGATATGATCCAGGCATTCAAACACCTTAAGGGCATAAACAAGGTGAAAGAGTCTAACATGTTTAAATATAAGAAAAATAGCAGGACAAGAGGACACAGCATGAGATTAGAGGGGGCCGATTAAGGGGAATGTGAAATTCTTTTCACAGAAAGGGTGGTGGATGCATGGAATGGCTTACCACAAGAAGTGGTGGCTATGAATACAGTGCAGGGCTTCAAACAGGCATGGGATAGGCATAAGGGAGCAATACAAATGACTATGAATAGATAGGCCACTGACAGAGCAAAGGCCGATGGCACATTTATAAGGTAGAAAAAGAAATGGGCAGACTGGATGGGCCTTGCGGTCCTTATCTGCCGTCAACTTCTATGTTTCTATGTTACACCAAATTTTCAACATGGTCTTTTAGGGACCCCACCCCATGAACACTGCAACTGTCATTTTGTTAATCAGGCTTGGAAGGTGATTTCACGGTCACTGCACAAAATCACCTTTTAGGCCCAAGTAACGAAATGACAGTGTCAGTGTTCATGAGGTGGGGTCCCAAAAAGGTCATGTTGACAATCTGGTGAAAAAATTCCTAAAACTGTCAGTTATGAGCATTTATTGAAAATTTTCTACGCACACTCATAACTTTGGTAATTTTCAATATTTTGAGTCCAAATTTTCAATGTAGCCATTTTTCCACACCACCTCATGAACAGTACAGCTGTCATTTTTCACATCCTATCCAAAACTTGTTTTTGCATCTGTGGCATGGAATGGCATTTTGCACCAATCAGAAAATGTTCACCTAAGTGGTTTATGAGGTAGGGTCATAAGAAGACTATGTTGAAAATTTGGGGCCAAAATATGAAAAAATGGCAGAGTTATGACCATTAGTTGCAATTCCGGTACACCTGCTTGTAACTTTGGAAATTTTAAATATTTTGACCCCAGCTTTTAAACACAGCCTTCTAATTACCCCACCTCATGTATGTCACAGCTGTCATTTTTTCAAATCCTGCGGCATGGAATGGTGTTGCAGTTGCCCAGAATTATGTTTTGGCGAGGATTCAAAAATTTTCTGTGTAAGGTACATGAGATGGGGTAATAAGGTGGCTATGCTGACAATATGGTCACTGTTGTCCTATAAATAGAAGCTCAGGGCCCAGTGGGGACTGTGCTTCCACACCTACATGCATATATGCATATATGGAGGGATGGGAGCACAGGGTCCAAAGGACCTTGCGCTCCCACAGTAAAATATACTATTATACTATCTCAGAAAGTAAGGAAATAAGTTGCAAAAAAACTTTGTTAATGTTCCAGTTAGGGTCAAAGCAACAAAAGCTGGGAAATGAGGTGTTAGGGTTTCCCTGTACACCCCACCCTCCCAAACCAGGCAGAAGAGCAGGTATGGGGTGTGGCTTGGGCATCTCAAGCCTTATGCTTTTATTACATATTGGGCAGGTGGTTGATTGGGAGGGGGGACCATTAGGCACTAGGGAAAAGAGTCTTACATCTTAGGGTTGCTTTTTCCCTTGTATGTGTCATACAATATACTGTGGTGTTCTGTTGTACAACACATCACATTATATGACATGACACTCATAATGAAATATGACAACAGGACATCACGCTTTTGCAGAAATCCGGCTATCTTTTAGAACGTTGATTTTTTTACACTGCACTACCCCCCAAAACATACAAAAGAACACAAAATTATGTACCTTGGGCAAAACAATATCAAACCATAAAGTTTCAGCTTTCAACTCCTCATATCGGTGTAGTTACCAGGTGGCAAAAAAAAAAGTCTTAAAATTTTTAAAAATGGTGATTTTTATGTTTTTGTGCACCTCTGTAACTTTGCCCCTATTAAACATTTCTACATGACATTTGCATAATCAAGAGAACCTAGCACAAAGGTTGAACTTTCCAAATTTCATTTAAATTGGTTGAACAGGGGCAAAGTTATTAAGGTGCAAAAATTGGTGTTTAACATGAAAGTACTTATTCAACTCTTTATATAGGCGTGACTGCACCTGTATAATTGGAAGAATATACCATGTAAGTCTCTCCCTAATCGCCTGTGGGTATTGCAGGAGGAGGTATAGGGGTCTGTTCAAAATTATCTTACATCCCATTTCCTCCTTGATTTTCCTTTCTACCTCAGTTAGGTAGTGCCGCAAGATTGGGCATCCCCACATGATGTATGTGTGAGTTGCCTTTTCTTTGCCGTAGAGATGCCAGCAGCAGCATCCCTGTGTGAATGTATAGTGTGCAGTGATGACAGGTGTTCTGAAGTATCTAAGGAGATGCTGCCATGCATATCCCCTCCAATTTTAAATGGGAAGGAAAATCCAGCATCCTTATTGGTTGTTAGCCGTCCATTAGAAGTGTTTAATGCATGGCTAAAAACAAGTGCTGCCAGGTCGGATGTAGGGCATTAATCCATGAGCCCCAATTTTTTTTATTTGCAGTTTTCTCCTCCTGTATTCCTGGCTGGCCTTCCTTACCTCCGATCATCCTAGCCCATCACCCCGGCTTCTCCCAGGACTTACCTCTCCCTGAGTCTCTGATGGCTTGCCCTCTATGGCAGAGTTGTAGAGAGTCCCTCAACCTGTCAAAGTCTGGATCCAGATCAGGTGGAGCCTGAATCACTGGAAGCAGGGCCTGCAGAGGTCAGTGATCATCTTGCCTGCCAGGGTGTTTTCCAGTCTTCCGTTCCCCACAAATTGTTGCTCTACCCCTCCCCACAGGGACGCTGTCATTTTGGGACTATGTCCCTGATGTGAGCATGCAGTGGCATGCTCACACAATACGCAGTGTGGCATGTCCCTCCCTCCCCATGCCCCATGTGCCCTGCCACCCACACATCAATAGGTGGCAGTGCTGCAGCAGGATGTGGCACCTCCCCCCCGGGATACACAGAGTGTCCTATGGGATGCTTGATCCTCCTCCAGCCAGCCCCCGATGATCCAGGCTTGTTCCTGAAACTGGATTGCTGGTGTTACAAGCAGTAGCTCTATCACTGCGCCAATGGGCTGGCACCCTTCTAAGAATGTTTAAAAAGTAACAGCTGCCATTCCTCCTCACTTAGTATCAGGTTACCACATCCCCCTACTATACAGCTGCTGCTTCCATACCAGTCTGCTAAATCACAGTATATACTGTTACATTCCACATTTAACTGACATGATGTTTGTGTCTCCTTTTGTGCTGACTACTATAAGCGATTCCCTTGCCAGTCCCTGCCCCACCTCCTGCTCGCTCCCTCCAACTGCACCATTCCTCACTAACTGACAAACTTGCATCTTTTTTCTCCAGTTGTGCTGAAGTATGATTACTGCCCAATCCACCTGCTAGGCACTCACTACAGCCTGCCTCTAAAGCACTTGCTATTGCCCCATCACACTGCCCCACTAGGCGCTCGCTGTCACCCCAGCCCCCTGGCCAGTCAGCCACTCAGTCACTCATTTTCATGCACCAGTTACTACCATAGTAGCTGTTTCTAAGTCCTGGAGGGATACTCAGCACTTTTTTATGACTCTGGGGAGGAAAAGAGAAAGCACTTGACACCGGTGCATTTTATTTCATTGAACTGCCTTGTGCTAGTGCACCCGGTTCCAACTGATGGCCACATTCCTCAACTTAAATTTTACCTGTGACATTCCACAAAAAGAAAAAGAAAAAGATTATTTTGATACATTTTCAGTAAAACTTGCAGAAAACACACTGGCTGCCTCTGTACCTCTAGAGGAACAAAACTATTAAAACTACAACTACTGGTATCTACAACTATGAATGCCTACTAAAGACAAAAATCCTGAATGCAAAAAAAAAAACAACAAAAGAAAAACACCAGGCTCATGTAGGTGGATGGACTATTTTATTAATAATTTAAAAAAAAAAAGGTTTCGCTTTTTTACTATTTGAACATATAACATTTCATTTTGACGTACATATACAATATAAAAAACAATTTTATAAGTGTGGTAAGACACTCTGTGGGTGTGCATTTGATATTTTTATTGCACAGCCAGGGGCTGAAGGCACTCATTCTGTGACCTCATGCCTTACTAGGCCCATGACTGTGAGTCAGAAATGTCTTATGCACACCCCCTCATGCTTATTGCTTACACATGAGAGGAGGATATTCTAGATGTTCTTTCACATACCTGATGACAGTCTTGCTCTGCCATGGCCTGGCCTGTCTCTGTCTCACACTGGTGCACTACACCATGGGTATTTTCCATTTGTGTAACTTGTAGAGATCTATATATGAAAGAAATCAGATCACGTGTTATGCTACCCTCTTCAGACCACTGAATTTATGACTGCATCAGTGCTGGCCACTTAGACATCTCTTTTATTTCCTTTGAAAGTCTTGGGACATAGTTGAGGATCTGCAGATATCAGAAGACATCATATCTCTGAAATTAAAATTTCTCCAGGAAGAACAAAAAGGTGGGCACTGTCCCATCCTGTAGTAGCTGAAACAAATATTCTAGTCCTGATTTTGCCCATATTTTATATCAGCTGTCCTGCAATGCTGGACAGAAGTCTGCTACATGGGCAATGGGGCAAGTCAAAATTAGCAAGAGGTGAATTGGAATTTTGATCACTGTACATTCTGATGTTTTCAGGGTGGCTTCTTTCAAGGGGTTCTGAGCAGTTGTAATCTCTCTGTCTATGTGAGGGTATACTAACCTTTGTGTGTGGCTTCTCCCAGGCAGCAGGGATTGTTTCATCTCCATCCACTGGATTTTTGGGAGGGGGATGATGCCACAGCCAGACCATGAAATGCAAACACCTTTTCCACATCAAGGCTTCTCACTGTTGAAGGCAGTTTAACGTCTATGTGTGTCATAATTTGCAGGATTTTCCTGTTGATGCCAGATGTCTGGTGGGTTTTGATGAATCCAATCTGGTCATTGTGAATGAGAGTTGCTTGGATAGTATCTACTGTTTTGGTGAGAATGGACTTAATTAAATTTATAATCAGCATTATGTACAGAGATAGAGTGGTATGAGATACATTCGGTGGCAATTTTGCCCAGTTTTAGGACTGCAGATTGTTGTTATTGTTTTTTGGTATGCGGGGAAGGCCAATTAGGTGCAAATGCCTGTTTTCAGGGGTGACCTAGGAGCACTGGAGAGGTTAAGTGACTTGCTCAGAGCCACACAGTATGGAAGTGGAGGTTGAGGGAATCAAACCCAGGACTGCTTGATATACCGAGCTCATTACTCTAACCTCTAGGCTATACTGCCAGATATCATGGCATATTGCTACATATCTGGGACTGGGTCAACCACCAGGACTGCATTGAATACTCTGGTTAGGCAGGGCTCCAGTTCATCCCACAAAGTTTTATAAAATTCTAGCCTGGAGGAACCCAGCACAAGGCCAGTCATCTCCACGTTTGCCTCTGCACCCCACCTCGACCAGGATCAATTAATAATACTTCCATCTTATTCAGGTTTAGTCTAAGCCATCTTAATGACATCCAGGCCTGAATCTCAGCCAGGTAGAAATTAAGTACTTCAAAAGCATCTTGCGTCTTGGGTGCACATAATGGAAACAGCTGGATATCATCCGCATAGCAGTGAAAACCCAGTCTGTACCATCTGCAGATCTCTCACAGGGGCAGCATATACAATGCGAACAGCATAGCCTAGAGGACCGAACCCTGTGGTACACCATAGAGCAGTGGCCTCAGGAGTGAGGAGAAATTCTCCAACACCACATTTTGTATCCTGTCTCTGAGAAAGGACTCTAGCCAGCTGATCACAGTGCCTATGAGTGCACAGTAATGCCTGAGCTGGTCAAACAACAGCCCATGGCCCATGGTGTCAAATGCTGAAGAATGATTGTGTAGAACAAGAACTGACCATTCCCTTCTATCTCTAGCCCTGAGGAGGTCATTGTGCACCCTGGCTAATGCAGTTTCCATACTGAACCTAAACGTAATCTGGACTAGAGAGGCTCAAAGATGTTAAAGGTTGTGAGGTGTGACTCAAGGTGCAGTGCCACTGCTTTCTAGATGATGTTTCCAAAAAAACAAAAAGGTTAGAAATGGGTCAAAAATTCATTATGCGGTCAGGGTCCAGTGAAGGTGTCTTCAGAAGGGGCCTCATGGCACATCTTTCAATGTGTTCAGAAAACAACCATCTAAAAGGAGCACCAGACTTTCTTAGCAAACAATGGAGCCAGAAGCCCCACACAACTCGCTAGAAGGCATGCAGAGCCTGGGTCCAGTTCAAAAAAGGTGGACCTCAGATCTGTGATCACCCCACAGACCTCAACCGCCAACACTGAACTGAACTCTCTCCAGACAGGAAGAGTGCTGCTGTTCACATGCAGCTCTACACTGATGGGCTGTGACAGTCCAGTTGGGGCAATCCCAGACTGAACAGAGGACACCCTGTCAGAGAAGAACTGAGCAAATGCGTCACACTTGGCAAATGAACTGTCTCTTACTGGCTGTAGACAGGCAGGATGAAGTAGCCTGTCCACAGTTTGGAAGAACTGAGCCGGTCTGTTCTACCCTGCAGCAATCTTCCTGGAAAGAAATGCTGTCTTCTTATGTGAACTTGCCCTTTGATACTCACTGTAGTGAGTCCTCAAAGCTCATTTGTCCTCATCTGTTCTGGACTTCCTCCAACAATGTTCCAACCTCCTGCCCATAGCCTTCAACACCCCGAGCTTCCAGTTGAACCACAGGGACCCCAGGTGCGAAGACCTGGGCTGTTTTTGTAATGGTGCAACAGAATAGAAGGCTGAGGCAATGACCCACCACCACATCTTCTGATCCTGTCCCACACACATCCATCACACTCAAGAGATCCACCACCATCTGGAGTCCTGCTGGGGACAACCCCTTCAAAGGGCAGTAGTGGACCATCTCCACTGGACGTGGACTACAAGGGGGGAGGGAGTCCAAAAGAGAACTTTGCTGTGCAATGATCTGACCAACAGACCAGATCGGTCTTGAGGTTATTAATTTTGAGTCCCAGTGAAAAGATTAAGTCCAAGGCATATCGATGTTGATGGGTTGCAGAAGTAACTACTTGTGCTAGGCCCAGTGATTCCATCAACTGGAAGAAATCTTGCCCTAACTTTGAGAATTTATAATTGTTTCAGACATTGAAATCTCCCAGAACCAACCATCTGGAAGACTTCAAGACCCTCTCGATGATGAAATCTATGATTTCCTGTAGGAACTGCCCTTCGCATCCTAGCGGCTGATAAATGGACCCCCCATGCACAGCCATGCATTCAAACAATAAAGTTTTGCCCACTGGGTGTATAGTAGAGTTCAACTTGGATCTAAAACAGATGGTTATCCCTCTGTGGGCAATGAACTATGGAGAATACAGTTAAAACTGCTGCTTACAAGATTGGATCAACATTGTCAGTCAGCCAGGTCACTGTGATGCAAGCCAGATTGGCAGAGGAAATCAAATCTGCCATAATAACAGCCTTGTGCCTAATTGATCTAGCACTGCACAGCACTGTTCACAGCTTACAGATGGAGACCACTGGCTTAATGGTTACATGCTCACTTTGTCCAGTGAGAGCACTGGGTATGGGAACCAACCACATCTGTCCTCTCTGTCTAGGTCACATTTCACCTTTACTGCCCCCTGGTCCTCACCACCCCTTTAGTGCCACCCTTAGTACTCTCATACTCCATAACCTCCCATCCCATCTCCTAACAATGCCCACCTCCCTGCATCACCTGTATGCCACCACTGGCAGGTGGACAACGAAAAAGCAGAGGTCAAGCAGCTGGGATATGGAGTAACTGTACATAGGGGCTCCTTGACCCAGACACATATCGCTACCGGTCACCAACAAAGTCACCTGCAATAAAACCTCCAACCCCACCTAATCTATTTTGTAAATCTCTCACTCACCCTCAAACACTAAGCCAGCATCTATAACATTCACACAGTACTAATACTTGAAATAACCTACACTTCCACTTCACAATCACCAACAATCTTAAGCACTCACACTAATTTCCACTGCCCCAACAATCAGTATAATAAAACAATAAATATAAGAAGGAGGATCCACTCAGCGCGCTCAAATTTAGGCGCCAGTATCAACAACAGCAGATTCAAAATATAGTCCAGTAGTGTCCAGCTTCACATACTTCTAATAAAGTAAAACAGGTTCTGTTCACTCCAGAGCAAGTCCAAACAATAAGTAGCACAGATGTATATCCCTACAGTAGAACCCTCGCTACTATTCTGGGAAAAGTCAGCAGTGCAGAAGAAAAACAAGCCAAATTAACCCACACATCCAACCCAAAGGTTCTTTCACCATTGAGGCCCAAATCACTGTTGTCTGAATGTTTAGATCTCAGTTTTGTTCAGCTCCAGCCACTCAACCTGATAAATCCACAGTCTCAGGGGGCAATGCCAATCCCCGGTCAAGATAGCACTGTTTGGTTGGATAACAGGGCAGCCGCAAGTGGAAACAGATTCTTAGTCCCACTTTACCCAAACCTTGAGAGCCACCTGTCAATCTGGTATGGGCCATGGCTTCCTCCAATTGTGGCCACACAAGGCAGGAACCACTAGCTTCAGGAGTGGTCCAGTTCAGGTGATTAGCCCGCACACCCATTTGGACCTTGCCGTGCTTCACTCTACTCCACCAGCATTGTAACAGGGTAGATTATCCATCACTGCAGAAAATGCCCAAGACAAAACCAGTCCCAGAACTGACAGCAGGTGTATCAAACTCATGCAACTTGGAGGTAAGGACACTGTACTACTATGGCAGAAAGTGCAGAATTACAGGGTTTGCACAAATTGGTGAAAGACCAGTGGGTTCCACATATACAGCAGTACATGGGGGATTCTAACTGCAAATAATAAATGCTTCCTTCTGTGCTATCTCACTAATAACCCTACCTAATGCTAAGTCCTTACTCCTAAACAGCTGCTATAACTACTAAATGTTAAAATGAACTAAAAGATTGATCGTGGAAAGCACAGGCAATATGCTTTTGACTGAAGTTACCAACTCTGGATTCTCTGAAAGAGCTAGCTTTTAGGTAGCTCCTTGACAAATTTAATTGAGTTTGGAGCTCAAGTAAAGAGCCCTAAACAGATAGTTAGCCCAGCCTGGTGACCATCTACTCATTAAGAACTGATTTCTGCCTCTGGATACACAGATTCAGCGTAAGTTCTGCAGTTAGCAAGATGGGGGAGATATTCCTAAAAGATAGGTGCAGTCATCAAAAGGTGTGCCAAGACAGATTTGAAGCCATATAGGGGGCATCAGGGTTAGAATGGTGAAAGTAGTGGGGACTCCATTGCGATGGGGATGGAAAAGTTGTTGTGTTCCATTAAGTCAGAACTGTAGATGGTTTACTGTAGCCGTGGGGCCATGGCAACCAGACTCTGATCTGAAGTGGTGAAGCTAATCAGGAAGGGGGGGGGGACCCAGCCATAGTGATGCATGTATTTTATTTATTTGCTTTTGTTTACCAGGTAAGCACGCTAGACAACCAAGTGCCTATTTTCAGGTGTGACCTGGGAGATTATAAAGATACATTCAGGCACAACAGGCAACAACAAGAGACGGTATAATCAAGAGCAACAGACAGAGCAAGGTCAATGCAGTAACATCACAGGATTTACACAGCAAGTGAGAGGAAGATAATAGCATGGTACAAACGAGGCAGGCAGTAATCAGCATATTTGGGCAACAACACCCTAAAGGATAAGGATAGCAGATACATCGAGCAGTTACAAGAGGGGATAGGAGAGGCCAATGGCAAACTGGAGGATAGAACAGTAGCATATTCACAATTAATGAGCAGTAGGGCCAGGGTGGACCCATCACAATGTAGGCATGAACTACTTGGCCAGGAGAAATGTGAAAAAGTTTCAGGAGAGTTTCTGCACTCTAGGCAAAACTCTGAAGGAGAGTTCAAGTTTGGTAACCTTCTCAGAGGTCCTACCCTGGCCATATGAAGGAGAGAAATGTCAACACAGCATTTTTCTACATAAGGTGTGGCTAAAGGGATGGTGCAGGTATGAGAGGGTTTGGTATCTAGGGACTGGGGACATCATTGGAGGGGATGGCAGCTATTTAAAGAGGACATGCTACACCCCAACAACAAGGGCACTTAGGGGTTCGGACAAATGCTTGCAGCTCACATCATGACTCTGGTAAATGCAAAAAATGCAAAATATGTGAGCACATTTCCACTGCAAGATGTTATCAACACTCCCAAAACAAGCAAGTCACAATACAGGGGAACTGTACATATAGATCCTGGAATGTTGGCTATTACATCCAGTGTAACAACCACCCACATACAGGCTATGTGGGTGAAACCAAGCAACACCTTCAAACCAGAATGAACTCACAGAAGCACACTATACAAGCAAGAGAAAAAGACAAACTCCAGTGAGACAGCATTTTTTTCTCAATCTGATAACCCCCTCTCTGACCTTCTATCCTAGTTCTGAAAAGGAACTTTAAACATATGCAAGAAAGGTGATTGTCTTAGCTCCGATTTATTCATCTCACTAAAAATAATGGGCTCAGTATAGACCTTGGTTTCATGACCTATTACAAAGTGTTAAAGGGACAGTGTCAACCTGTTTTGCATCATATTATTTCTAGTTAAAACCCCACATTTTAAGATTGCTTACCTTCTCCAAAATTCATTGATGTTGCTGTTTAATTTGTCTGTCTGCTTGTTTAGTAGAACTGAAATGCATGGTAATGTATATTTATAAACAACCTTGTTTTATTTACAATCCTGGATCTGTTCTTACTGCATACTTCCTGAGCATTAGAAACACACCCAAACTGTGCAGTCACTCATGAGGTAGTAGCCACCTAAACTCCCACTGCAGCATGAGTGGCTAGACTGTGTTGGGGATGTTCCCAAGTACAGGAAAGATGCAGTGGGAGCTGATCAAGGAATGTAAACAGACATGTTTTGCCGTGGTAACACCAGTAGGGTGAGCAGTCTGTTTTTCATTTTTTTAAAGAAAAAAAGAATCTGAATCAAACTTTAAGCTACTTCAGCAATCTTTACAGAACGTTGGCAATCATAAAATGTGTTTCTTAAACTTGTGACACTATGAGGCCTAAGGGGATTGACAGTGTCCCTTTAAGTAACAACTGCTTTTTTTTTTTGTTCACCTGTATATGCATACCTGGTATATGCAGTATATAATCATTCACATTTACAGTTTGTTTATTATTGTGCCTTATGCATTACCACAGTTTCATTAATAATATGCACTTGCAGACATACATGCATTTATATCTACAACAACTATATTTATATGTGTATATATGTTTATGCAGCATGCCTGAGTAGCATGCATATGCTGCATGTGCATTTTTATTCTGTCTCTCTCTCTCTCTCTCTCTTCTCATCCCCTCCTTCATTTCCACCAACTTTTTTTATCCTGGGCTGTATTACATGACAACAGATGTACTTCTAACACCTTCCAACAGTCTTCATCATTTAGTAATACAGCTTCTTCTTGTGTATATGTTCATTACTGGAAGAAGATAGCACTATCTATTGACAAAACTAATGTTTTTTGTAGAAACTACCATCACTTGAAGGACTGAAAGCATCTGAACTGAATATTTCTTGTTGGCCTAACAAAAAGTATTAAATCAGCTACTTTGTTTATCAGTAAAACTAGATAAGCGGGAAGCAGTGCAAGTGAGGCTAGGAACACCTACCCAAGCAGGTGGGCAAAATAGGCCTCCCCTGTTACTAACAAGGATCAAACTGGGTGAAGGTAAACATAGATAAGAGTTGACAATGGGACTGCAATGGAGTGGAGAGAGTAAGATGGGGGAAACAGGAAGGGAGTAACAATGTGTGAGCAGGAGCTTGGGATGATGAAGTGCAAAGGTCTATGGAAGAGATGCCTGGTACCCATAGAGGGGGACAGAGGGTAGTCAACAAATAAGGGGCAATGGAGGTGAGAGGCAGCTTAGGAAGGGAGCTACAGCAGACCTTCTGGAGGGTGGTGTGTGTGTGTGAATGCCAGAAGCCTAAGGAATAAAATGTGTGACCTCCAGGCACTGGAGGCTGAGGCTCAATCAAACCTAATAGTCATGACAAAACCTCGGTAAGATGTAACAATGACTGGGAATTTATAATTCCTGACTACATGCTCAATAGGAAAGACAGGGCAGAAGATAGGGGCCAGGGTAGCCTATTACATCAGGGAAAGCATCAAAGCCACAGAAGATAGTGACCAGAAGGAGAGCACCACCACTGAAACTCTTTGGGTGCAACCACCTGCAGGTAAGGGGAGGGTCATCAGGGTTAGGGTAGTTTAGAGACCACCAAATCAGAAGGAGACAGAGGACAGGTTACTGGGGAATTGATCAGCTGGGTTGTGTCCTAGGGTAAAGTGGTGGGGGTGGGGGATGTCAACATGCCAGATGTCATTTGGAGTGTCAGAGTAGCATCAAGTGCCAGGAGCTAGGGCTGGAGGAGACAATCCAGGATGGATTCCTGACATAATGCATTGGAGAACCAAAGAGAGAGAGGGAGTAATCCCTGACCTGATCCATACAGACAGAGAGACTGGCAATGAAGTTTGTATAAAGGAACCATAGGGGAACAGTGACCATCAGTCCATATGGTTCAACATAGCACTTGTGGCTGATCACACTGAAATTTGGACAATGGCGCTGGATTTCATGAGGGCTGATTATGGCCAGATGCGGGAAATACACAGGGGAAGGTCAGAGGGAATAAAGCTGACAGTAGGGGTATAAAGGAAGTGGGATAAAATCAAGGTGGGGTTAGAAGAAATAATTACCCACTGTGTAATGAAGATTAGGAAGAACAAGATGGGGAAGAAGCCTATATGGTTTACAAGGAATATAGAAGAGGTGATGAGGGAGAAGAGAGAGGCCTTCAAACTTTACAAGGTCAACCAACCAGATGAAAATATGGAGATGTACTTAAACAACCTGAAGAAGGCAAACAGGATAGTGAAGAAGGTGAAAACAGAAACCAAGCTTAAAACAGCTGAAGAAGTGACAAAGGGGGATAAAACTGCCTTCCAATCAGGGAGAAATGCAAAACCTATGAAGAGATTGTCTAGCTGAAAAGTGTGATAGGTGAGAGGATAGCAATGAGGGTAAAGCAGACATAACTAAGTCAGTACTTTTGCTCTGTCTTTACAGTGGAGGATAACAGTCCACACCCACAGTGTGAGAGCATGCCCAGGCAGGAGGAGGGGTTCAGGGTATACACATGGGAGCTACAGCAGAGGACAGGGTAACAAAAGTGCTAGGGCCACTAAAGATAGACAAATCTCCAAGTCTGAATGGTTTGCACAAAAGGGTACTAAAAGGGGTGGGTTGTGTGTTCTGTGTACCACTAATGCAACTCTTCGATTGTTCTCTGGAGACAGCAGTGGCATCAGCCAACTGGAGGGGAGCTGACCTGGTGACACTATAGACAGCAGCAATAAGGAGGACCTGTAAAACTACTGGCAGGTTAGTTGGGCCTCAAAAGTGGATATGATTCTGGGCTCCATTATTAAGGAAAGGTTAGAGAAATTCCTGGATGTAAATGGGTTACAGGACAGTAGACAGCATTGGTTCATAGCAAAAATATCTTGCCAGATGAATCTGATTGACTTCAGTAAGAAAGAGGGCTGACTGGGACCTGCCTAGGGATGCACAACCCCTGGACTTTAGTAAGGTATTCTACTCCATCTCGCATAGAAGGCTAATTAAGAAACTGGTCTGTCTGCAGAGGAGAAACTAGCTATCTGGGGTGGAAACTGGCTGAGTGGAGAACACAGTGATGTTTAGTGGACATTTGTGAGGTGTGGGTGGTCACTAGTGGGGTGCAAGAGGGGTTGGTCCAGGGGCTGGTACTTTTCTACATCTTCATTTCTGGCACAAGTAAAGTTATACAAGGCAAGATCTTCCTCTTCACAGATCACACAAAAATTTGCAAGAGCGAGCATCCGGTGACGCAACTGACACGAATGGCAGCTTAGCTCAGCACGTCCGCACCTTGAGCACACAATCTGTTGTAATCTCGTGCCCAAGTAGAATATTTTTTCACTAAAACAGAGTAAATTGGGCAGTAGAGAGCTTTTAGAGATGGGCAGTACCAGAAAGGCGGGGCTGTCTAGCTCTCGGCCTCTCACGCCAAACTCAAAGGCCAAACCTCCGATAGACCTCAGCCCCATGCCCTTGTGGTCTTCACTTGTCTCCAGCTCTGGGGATGATGATTCAGGCACTGATTCAGGGTCTACCTCTACCAGACTAGAAAAGCACAAAATCTTGAAGCTGCTTCACAAAATAGATGACAAGGTCACAGAAATCCAAAAAGACTTCAAGAGACTAGAAACCCATACTTCTGCAGTAGAAATCATATGGAAATAATACAGAATGAACATATGGCCTTTGGCAGGTTGCTGGCTTTCCTCCACAAGTGGGAATGGGCACTCACCTTATGGACTGAAGATGCAGAAGCTAGGTCTTAGAGAAATAATATCCTAGTATTCGGTATTCCGGAGGGAGTAGAACAGGAGGACATGACGGGTTACATGGAGTGCTGGCTACGCACTGAACTAAAGCTGGGAGCGGAGCTTGTATTGGACATTGAGAGAGCCCACAGGGCTATTGCCCCGAAGCCCAAACCAGGAGCACCCTCAAGAGCGATCTTGATCAAAGTACCTAAAATATCCCATCAAGGAGAATATACTGCGGCTAGCATGGGCCAAAAAAGACTTAAATTTTGATGGTACCCAGGTTTTTGTGAATCAAGATTTCCCCCCAGTAATGATGGCTAAAAGGAAGAAGGTCTTGTTTGTGGTCAAGCAGTTTCAGGAGAAAGGCATGTGAGTACAGCTACGCTACTCCGGCAAGTTATGGGTGGACACTAAAGATGGCCCCAAGATCTTTGAAACTCTATTGTTGGCCAGCCCTTTTCTGGAACCAGAAGAGGTTTTGCTTCCAGATCTAAAGGAGAAGAAAGCAGAAAGTGAAATCGAAGAGCTATTATGGTCCCTAGCTCCTGGGAGCCTCCAGGCAACCAGAATTGGATCCAGAATGGAGGCCTCAATCCCTCTGCACTCAGAAATGGCTAGATGGATCACACCCCATAAGAAGACCTGAGCTACTGGTGGGGCCTGGAAAACCCTGCTAGTCCAAGTTGTTTACACCACTCTGATTATTGGAGGTGAAAAAAAAGGGCACCATGACTCTGTTGCATTCAACTATGTTTTACCTGGAGCATTCCTGTGGTGGTTGCTGTTATGGCCCTCTTCCCCCTTGTTCTCTCACTGGTTCTAGGCCCATTGAAACAGAAGAAAGGCTGGATCCCACCCTGCAACAGTACTTGAGGAACCTTTCAGCTGGGACTCATGATCCCAAACTGACTTCCTGTGGAGATGGTCCCCTTTGGTACCACCATTATAGAGCTCCCCCGAGCTCCACGGCAGATCTACTCAAGGCCGTAAGGCTCAGTGGTTTCCAGGACTCTCAACAGAAGATTCCTGTTATGCAATATGGAAAGCTGTTCAGGAGGACTTATGAATTCACCCTGAGGTGGGACCAGTATGTCTGTTGTTTGGTGTGTGAGAGCCCAGCCAACCTCCATACTCCTCAGGCCAGTGCACCTTTCCTCTGGGCCTGTGTTATCTTCTCCCTCCCCTCAAATGTTATTGTCAGGCAAGAAACTATATGATCGGACTTTAGGAGGGGTAGTGAAATGGGACTTTGGCGAAGATCGAGGGGGATGGATTAGGGGTTCATGGGCCCATGATGAGAATGCTTCCCTCGATGAAGTCTGGAACTATCCTTAGACTCATCGAGTTAATTGGGCAATTCACTCTGAAGGTTAGGGGAGGGTGTCTCACTGATGAGGGGCCTTTCTCCTATGCGTGTGGGGCGAGAGGAGCGACCTTGATATTGCATTTTCTTTTTTTTTTGAATGAACAGCACCACAGATGTAAATATTAATACCTTTCTGGACGCCGCTTGGTGATGTGAGTAGCAGAGTGGCAGTTGCCTCGGGTGGAGGGGGCAGCAATTTCTGATCTGATAGCCAGAAAACGGTTCATGTTGTGTTAAAGAGTGACCATTCACTTTGCTGTTATGCACCAAGTATTTGTTTAAATGGTGCCCTTCATTCTGATTAATTACTGTTCATTGTGTGTGCTCAAGGCCAGCAAGTTAGACCCAGCTTACACGGGAACTTCCAACAGAGGGCATTGGTCCCGAGGTTCCAGCTGGTAGCGGAATTTCTGGACCCCTTACCTATATAGTACCTTAGGGAATAGTCCCTTGGCGGATTTGTTCCCCGCTCTGTCAACTGGTGGGGAGGGAGGTAAGCAGCTCCCGCAGAAGGCAGCTTGGTAGTACCCTAGGGTACTGCCCTACAGGTCAGTTTCTGACCTCACACTCCCACATCAGGGGGATTTACTTAGTTTGTTTTCTCTGTTACGATGTTGTTTAATGTTATACTTCACCATTTTATATATTTGTCTGACCTTTCATCTCAACTGCAGCTTTTCTCTCTAACCTTTTTTTGATGGGGGTGGGTGGGGGAGAAGGGAGAAAATATTGGTATTGTGCTGGGATATGAGTTGACAAGAGTTATAACACCGAAACATTTAATATGGCTGAGTTAACAGTTTGCTTCCTGAATGTAAAAGGTATTAACGACATCATTAAGCATACAAAGATACTGGCAGAACTCAAAAGAGAAAAATGTGACATAGCATGTCTGCAGGAGACTAGGCTCTCTGCTCAGAAACACCTTAAACTGTGTAGGGCTTGGGTGGAGACAGTGTATTCGGATGACCACCCCCAATTTAAAAAAGCAGGGGTGGCAGTGCAAATCCTTAGGGGCTTCCCACCTCAGGTCCAAAATGTGACCAAAGCTGGCACGGGCCACATGGCGGTTGTGTCAGGGATATATAGTGGCCATCCCATTCATTTTTTTAAAATTTTATTTTCCGTCCATTTGCGGCCCTCATGGAACTCTCTCGGGCATCCAAGTCCTTATCATCCCACCAGAGGCCTCCCCGAACTGAACCTCCTCTCTTCCTCACCTCCTTGCTGCCAGCACCCCTGGTCTAACCCTCCCAGGGTGGGTCACCCTCCACTTCTTGGGCTCTCTTAGATTCAGACTCTGGCTGCAGGGCAGGACCGAGGTGAAGGACCTGGAAGGACAGACAGGGATGGCCCATCGAAGGGCATGGGGGACTTGGTGCCATCGCTATCCATGGCGCCATTGTTTTCCACTTTTTCTTGAACTCCCCGAGAGCTCAGACATGCATTGACGTCCAGCTCGGCAGATGCACGCTCCTGCGCACCCCAGAAAGACGTCTGCCGAAGCTCCGATCCCCAGCGTCTTGCGGCTGAGTACTGTAGTGCCTCCAGCCTCCGCTAGAGGTCACCAGTATATCGGCTGGTGAAATCCCCCCTCCCTGGGGAAGGAGAGCAGTCCTAGGGATGCTCAATCCTTCACCCTCCCTGCAGACCCCCAATGACCTGGGCTTGTTCCTGAACCTGGGTCGCCAGCGTGATGTGAGGTGTGGCGTCCAGCGCCTCAACCCTCAGCGCCACCAGGCCAGCAGCCATCCCATTCATATAGTGGCAGTATATGCTCCCACACCCCCCACGGGGGAATTTTTTCATTCCTTATTCAGCACAGTGGCTGGCCTGTCCTCAGGTCAGATCATTTGTGTAGGGGACTGGAACTGTGTTGAGGATGTGGGCCAGGACAGGAGCCCTTTTGGAGGTTCTGGGTCCAAGGCCTGTTCCCGTCTACTTAAGAATCTCTGTGTGGAATCCAGTCTGGCTGACCCTTGGAGGCACCTGAACCCTTCACCTAAGGATTTCACTTTTTTCTCCCCAGCAACCAATTCGTACTCGAGATTGGATAGATTCTACACCCAGAAGGGGCTATTGCACACATTCCGGGACATTAGTATTTTCCCTGTCACAATCTCTGATCATGCTATGATCCGTGCACTTATAAGGTGGGACAACCCCTCTCATGGTGGGGGGGGGGTTAGAGGTTTGACCCAGGCCTAGTTAATGACAAACAATATGTAGAGTCTACTAGAAAGGTGATTCAACACTATTTAATTGAAAATGCAGAAGCAGACTCCCCACCCAATTTTATATGGGATGCCCTAAAAGCAGTGGTCCAGGGTCATACAATTGCTTATGCCTCCCATAAAAATAAACAACACCAGGCCCGGCTCCGGAAAGCCATGGATAAGATCAGGGACTTAGAAATAGTACATAAACGTACCAGGTCGACCTCCACCTTGGCCATCTTGAGGGAAGCATATTCTACATATGACTCACTTATGCTGAGGCATACTGAGAACTCATTGAGGTATACTAGGCAGCGCTATTATGAGAAGGGAGAGAGGGCCGGCAAATTACTGGTCAAGAGACTTAGGAAACAGGAGGCAGACAGGTACATCCCCACTATCTGCCCTGATGACCCAAATTCTCCCCTCTGACTCAATCAGCAGACAGAGCGGGGGAATTCTTGGATTATTATAAAAATCTTTATTCTGCAAAAAGGGGTCCGGATCATGCTGACAAAACCCGAGAGTTCCTCCAGTACACTACGATACCAGCCCTGTCACCTGCCCAACAAGAAAAAGTAGAAACTCCCTTTTTGGAAGGTGAATTGAAGGGAGTGACTTGGTCACTCAAGTCTATAAAGGCCCCTGGCCTGAACGGATTTACATCCGAATTTTATAAATGGTTTGCAAAGGAGGTGACCCCTCTTCTCACCCGGATTTGTAACTTGGTGCAAGAACCTGGAATAACTCCGGATTCCTGGGGTGAGGCCCTCATCTCAGTATTGCCTAAGCCTAGAAAGGATTTGAATAAATGCTCAAGTTGTAGACCCATCTCACTCTTAAACCAGGATGCAAAAATCTTTGCTAAGGCTCTTAGTGAGAGTCTTCAAACCATCATTCCAGACCTGGTACATCCAGACCAGATGGGCTTCATCCCCAGTAGACATATCCAAGATAACATCCACCACCTGGTCATCGTTCTGTCCTTGGCCGAGTATCCTCCAGGGGGAATACTCCGAGCGGTGGTGTCTCTTGACTCTGAAAAGCCATTCGACCACCTGGATTGGAACTACCTCGACCTCACCCTGGGGAGGTTTGGCTTCAGAGACAAGTTCAGGGGTTGGATCAGAAATATCTACAGGGATCCCCAAACAAGGGTCCGGGTAGAAGGGGTCACCTCCTCCCGTTTTGAGATCCGCAGGGGTACTAGGCAGGGCTGCCCTCTCTCCCCTCTTTTATTTGCTTTGAGTCTTGAGCCCATTGCAGCACAAATCAGACAGACAGAGGCATTTCAGGGGATCAGAATACAAAACACAGAGGTCAAAGTGTCTCTTTATGCAGATGACACTCTTCTGTACATGTCAGACCCCTTACATTCCCTCCCAGAGATGTCTGAATTCTTAACAGATTTTGGAGAAACATTGGGATACAAGGTGAGCCAAGGGAAGACTGAGATTCTTCCAGTAGGAGTTCCCTCTGGGGCTGTCCTCACTGATCTGGGCCAATTTAAATGGTCTAGGTTAGGTTTCAGATACCTGGGGATTTGGGTTCCCAAAGATCTGAAGAAGATATATCACTCAAATTATATAAAATTATTACACGAGGTGCAGGCAGACTGTAACCAGTAAAAGGAGTTGCCCCTCTCCTTAGCAGGCAGAATAGAGTGTGTTCGGATGAACATTTTGCCCCATTTTTTATTTTTCTTTGCATCTCTCCTGCTCAAACCTCATAAGTCATTCTGGGTGGGCCTGCGGGCCACACTGTCCAGATTTATCTGGTTAGGCAGGAAACCCTGGGTCAGGTGGAAAGTGTTGATAGCTTCTAAGGAAAAGGGGTGTCTAGGCCTCCCTGATTTTCACAGATATTTCTGGGCGGCTCAGCTACAGGCCCTGGTCCCATTGGTCAAGGACTCTGCCCCGCATTGGGTGGAGATTGAATTAGCCTCCTCACCCTTCCCCAGCATGGCAAATATGTTATTATTGAATACTCGTAGACTAGGTCTGGTCGCATTGGATAATCCATGGATCAAGGTGCTTAGCCAGGTGTGGAAGGAGGTGTGCCACAAGCTGCACCTCCCTCTTAAGCTGGGCCCTCGTACAACAATCCTAAGCAGTTTGGATTTTTTTCCTTCTCAAATGGGACCTGACTTTTCACTGTTGGGTGAGGATAGGACTATGGACCCTGTGGCAGTGCCACTCTGGGGAGTATGTGAAATCCTTTCAACAACTTAGAGTGGAATTCTGACTCCCTCCAATGGATTTCTATTATTATCTGCAGCTTAGACACTATCTATTAACTGACAGCAAAGGTCTCCCCTCACGTGCTCAGGATAGCCCACTCCAGGAATGTATCCCTGATTCTCTCACCAGATCCTAAGGGACGAGTGTCTAGGATTGTGCAATGTGTGTCTATGGTAGAAGCAGACCAGTTACTAAAGGTTAAATAACAGTGATTGAGAGAAGCAGGAATTTCTTTGTCTGAGGTGGACTGGGATGGGGTTTGGAGGGGCATCCACAGTACATCTGCCTCATTATTTTGGAGGGAATTCAGATGGAGATTAGTGGTCCGATATTTTTGACCCCCTGTGGTAACTAAACATTTTGGAAAATACCCTTCTTTTTTTTTTTTTGTTGACTCTTTTTCTGCACTCTCTACCTCCAGACTCTCTCCAGTGTAGGCAGCTCGGTCTTCGTTTTCTCCCGTCATGCCTGAAGCACAATGCATTCAATTCCAGTTGGAACTTCCCTCAACACCTGAGAGGCATGCCTGAGCCCCCTGGTTCTACGTCCTCTGGGGAAGGACCACCATCACCTCCGGCACCCTATCTAGAGGATTGAAGGGGCAGCCCGCAGGGGAGGGAACCGGAACGTGAGTCCTGGGGCCAAAGCCACTGGCTTCACCTTCGCCTACTGGAGGAGGAGGGATTTTCCAGCTTTCTTTCCCCCTGATGAGGGCAGTGCAATGTCGCCCAGCCTGTTATGTGCACACACCCACACATGTCCAGATGGCGGCTGCCCAACATTGCAACCCATTGTCTGTGTCCCTCAGCTGTGCTACACCCAGCCATTGCCAGGTGTCTCCACGAGCACGGGATGGTCCCCTGACCCACTCCAGGAGAGAAGAGCAGTCTACAGATGCTCAATCCTCTCTTTCCCTGCTGACCCCCGGATGATATGGGCTCATTCCCAAATGGGGGTTGCCGGCATGGCGCGAGGTGTGGCATCCAGCGCCTCAACCCTCAGAGCCACCGGGGCTGGCAGAAAACACCCTTCTGATCTTTGTTGGTGGGACTGTCAGGCCACAGGCACCTATTTTCATATTTTTGGGAGTGCAGAGAACTATTGGGATATTGGGATACATTACACAAGGTGGTTGAGGAAATCTTTGACTCCCTCCTCCCACACGCGGCCCATTACTGGCTGTTCAGGCTCCCTCCAGATCCCTTGAGAACCAGATCACTATGTCACCCATTTTATGTCTTTGTAGCAGCAGCCCTTAAGGCTATTACCCTTTGCTGGCTCACCACTAAGAAACCCTCCCTGGATTCTTGGTACAGTATTTGTCTCAGAATATTGGAAATGGAATATTTAACTGCTAAATTAAGTTTAACCACGGACAAATTCAGAGGTAGATGGCTACCATTCTTTCATTATAAGGCTGCCAGAGAACAGGAAAATACCTTGGAAATTCTGGCAAAATATACTTGATGGGCAATCTCATGCCCCCCCCCCCCAGCTTCTCACATTACTTCTGATTTGTATAGACCCTAGTTCCTCCACACACACTACCCCACCTCTCTTAAATATTCTTCCTCATCCTCCTTTCTTCTCTTCTGCTTTCACTCCTTTCCTCTCATCACCCCCCCCACCCCTTTTTGCTCTCTCTCCATTCCTCCTTGGTATTACACCTAAATTTCTATGTCAACCTAGTGCTCCCTGGTGTCCATTGGCCTGGGAAGATTCATACCCTTTGGATAATTTTTTTAAGAAATGCTGAATGGACCATTATATATGTACTACTGACTCACTGATAAAGATCAGTTGGAGCCTTTGTGGAATGTATTTATTATGTTATGTAAATCTGTATATGTCTTACTCTCTGTAATTGAAAAATATTGAATACATTTCTATTTCAAAAAAAAAAATCTGCAAGAGGGTGGATAATGAGGAAGAAGTAAATGCAGTGATGGAGAACTTGGAGAGATTGGTATGTCTGCTGGGGTTCAATTCAAATAAGTATAGAATTATGCATATAGAAGCAAAACACATGAGAATGGAATACAGGAGGGGGGTGATGGTGGAGAAAATGAAGAGATCAACAGTTATATCTGTAGTGTCTGCCATCCAAGGCCCTTGGGGTTCACCTATCCACACCTCCCAAGGAAAGAGGCATGGGTTACCTAAGGATGTGCTACACTGGGCACACAGACCTAACATGATGCAGTGCCTCCACCTGTGGTGGCAATATGAGGTACCTGGATGCTGAAACACAAGGCTATCACCCCCAAGGGAAAGTGCATAAACTGCCCATCAGTCCCAATTCCAAAACAAGTGACATAGTAAACAATGATGATCCTCAAACTATAAAATGCAATTCAAACAAATAATTTAAAAGGGAGGTTACAGAAAGAACAAGGGGCAGTAAGGTAAAATGGGAGCAAAGGGGGTAGCAGTAACTCTATACAGTAAGCAGTCAAAATACTATTACCAACATATGAGGTTTGCAGCACATCTAGGATCTGGGTCAGGTGCAGATTGGGAAAGAAGCCACTTCCACCAATGTCATAAAGCAGCAAAGACTCATACTTGAGAAGACTAGAAATACGTAGAATAATTTTATATATCATATATATGTGAAATTATTCTATGTATTTTTAGTCTTCTTGAGTGCAAGTTTTTGCTGAATTAAAATACTATTACTATATGCAGGCAATAAAACAATCTACATTTTGTCCCAGAGAATCACCCTAGCAGTCCTGGGAACCCAGTGTGCGTGAACCAATCTTAATTCCCCCCAAATGCAATGGGTGAGAGCTCTCTTTTATGCTGCAGTAGGTACCACACTGCGGGCATTGATGCTGCTATCAAGGTGGAGCTCGGTGATGCACTTAAGAATGTAACTTTTTAAACACAGCAGTTGCAGAACCCAAACACAAATTGTTTAAATTGTTTGGAAACAAGGTTCACAAGGGCCCTTATTTGTCATCCACTGAGACGTGTGGCTGGCTGGTCTCCACTGGTCTTCTGCCTGGGCCTCTCACATGGGCACTGTACTGCCCAGGACATCTCCTTAGTTCTTGTCACAGTAAACATTCTCCCCAGTTGCAGGGTCAAACTCTGAAATGTACTTATGATTTTGATGCCTCAAGTGGTACCTCTAGTTCATGTTGCTAGAATAGGCTGACTGAATGTGTTTGTTCAAGCTAAGAAACAAGCCTCCCAGACTTGATGGTGGCTTCTCTGTGCTTCACCTCTCTCTCTCTCTCTCTCTCTCTCTCTCTCTCCTCTCTCTCTCTCTCTCTCTCTCTCTTTCTCTTGCTGTCTCACTGAGGCTTGGAGCTGGAACAAGGCAGGTGCCTTCTTGGACTGCAGATACTGTAGGAGCTGGTATACCATCAAAATAGCATTTGAATAATAGTGCAGTGAAATGTGTGCTGGGGAAATAGCGTGAGTGAAAACAGCTACGTGTACAGAACAGCATGGTGATATTATAGCACATGACTCAAATCACCCCCAAACTTTCTCCAACCGGAGTTGGGAATCATAAATCACATCCCACCCCCCCCGAGTTGCCTTCCCCCCATAGTTATAATCGTAAATCGCTGCGCTATCATTACTTTTCCCTGTATTTGTGAAGCGCAGTGTTTGGTGTCGGCATTTTGTGTTTGCTCTTATTGACCACGCTGTGTTTATTTTAGCCGTCTTGTAGTGGAACCATAGAAGTTCATCCCCAGAGAGGAAAAGTCTGTGGTGGGTCAGCAAAACCCCAGCTCCAACTTGATTTCAATTCTGCAGTTTTTGTGAAAACGTCACTCTTAGAAGACGTGTGTGAAATTTGATTAAGAATTAGTTATTTTTAACACACCAGTTAGTGCGGTTAGGGAAAATACAGTGTGCGTTAAATTTCACACATGCAGTGTGTTAAATGAAGTTTATACAGTTGTGTGTAAATTGTTTAACACACAATGTATAGCTTTTAACACACCATGGTAACACACCTTGGTAACAAAATGTTCATTTGGTGTGTTGAATTTTTAACACATTTATGTGTTAAAATGTGCATAGTGTATCTGTCATATCAACACATAAGTGTGTTGAAATTTGAAGTGTGACATGTTAAACATCAACACAGTGCTTTGTAGTCTCACTGCACACTTTATGAACAAATTTGTAAAGGAGTGTGTTCATTTTTCACACACTGATGTGCTATATAATGCACATAAATTGAATGATTGGAAGCACATGCAAATTCTCATGAAAGAATTTAAACTGGTTCAACTTTCAGGAGAATCACACAGTGCTGAAAGGCCTCCCAATGCAACCAGTTACAGCTGAGAATGGCAGACACTGGCATGTGTTTCATCCTTGTTAGTAATGAATTTGTGTTTTTGAGGTGTAGTTTTAGCACACTAGTGTTCAGAATTATCGGCTAAAAATGAACATAGATTTGTAGGGGAGAGCTTTAAAGAATGTTCTGCAGTAACTCTGACTGGTTTTTAAAAGAGCACATATTTCACTTCTTTAAGATCCCAGTTTGGCTACTTGATTTACAGCTCTCAAATCCATGTGGATGTAAATATTTCAATAATTCACACATGGCTTTGTAGTAAAGTTTTTTTTTCTTTTCTGCCAATTTACAGATAATCTGACCTCAGATGAATACTGCTGTTTGTAGGAATTTGTGTGTGCTCCTTAACTTGGGTAAAGAATTGAGCACTAAGGCTGTTTGTTTTCAGAATGTTTACATTATGTTTACATTCTCTAAACAGACAGCACTATGCACTGTGTACAGTTGATTGACATCCCTTTGCACAATCGATGTAGTGCACTTGGACAGTTGGGGAATTATACAATTTTAAAACATTTGAAAAAAATGGCATATACGGAGGCTGCTGCATGTGAAGCCCTCTCGGCTGTATAAAAAGTCTTCACATGGTGCAGCCTTTCCCATTTTTGGGCAAAACAAAAATATTTCTTAATAGTGTGTCTGAGGGATGTATCTTATGGTATAAGAGACTACAAGTGAAAGGACTGGGAGAGAGGTCTGAAAAGCTAAGCAGTTCTGTCTGCCCAAACCTCACAAGAAGAGTCTCTTACACTAAAAGACACCACTTAGATGCCCTAGTATCTTATTATAAATCACTCCAATTTTGCTTAAGTGCTTTAAGTATGATTTTTTTTTATTTTATTATGCCATCCTCTCTCCAGTCACTGAAGTGGAGTTCTCCCTCCTAGAGCTCATGTATGAGAGCACACTATGGGTACAGTGGCTCTGCACACACTGGTTGAAGTCACATAGTGATTTATAATGGGTACACGTGAGGCCCCCAACACTGTACTGCTACAATTACACTGTGGTTTGTTAAGAAGTAACACAGTGAAATGCATTCAGGTATCAAAGCAATCAATTTCATAAAAATGACACATTTGTGAGTTAATGTTACACACACTGTATTAAACAATGATCTACGCACTTACAGTATAAAAAATAACACTTCATTTTTTAGAGTGTTCTCCTTTTCTTCACACAAATACTTTACTTGTGATCCCAAACATTTTCAATCTGCCAGACCTGCAATGCATGGACAGACAGTAGCACACCAACCCAAACCTTGACACACAGTCAATCTCTGGCTGTCTGACTGAACTGGCCTTGATCTCTGAAAACAGACCCTTTTATCCAGTATGAAACTTAACTGCAGATAGATCAGCTTGTTCCCAGGCAAACAACATCTGTCATGAGCTGGATCCTGACTGGCTGAAATTTGTGGGCAAAATTGTTTCTGACCTATGACCCCTTCCCTTGGTGTTTTGCAGTCAGTGGAGTCATGAGGGCTGCCATCTTTGTTTAGTGTCACAGTTAAACTTTAAGCAGCTTCCTGCAGCTTTCTTTACAAGTTTCCATTGTTGTTTTCAATATTTCCTGGCCATGCTTGTTGTTTTGGGGCCAGGGATGTGTTTATTCAGCTGGACACTGGGCCCATCTTGCTATTGGGTACCTTTGGTGTGGGAGGTGGCTGTTCACCCTGCTCTCCATGTTGGTGCACATGCGCACTATATCCTCTTTCTCATCGTGGCCTGCTGCCTGTTCTGTGCTGGGAAACTTGTTTACAATGCACCTGATGGCACCATTACCCTTGAATCCTGGCTCTGTTTCCATCCCTGGAGCCAGGAACTACAGATGGAGTGGGCAGATGACCCAATTTAACTAGCAGAGCTCCTGCTCCAAATTGTGCTCTTCTGCACATGGACAGCAGCCCAACAAGCTTCTGCACTCCTCCATGTCCTCTCCCCTAGTCTGCTGCTCCTTCTGCACTCAGGGAACAGGAACAGTTATTGAAGTCACTCTCCTGCCCCCTGCTCATGTCACACCACCAGTCATGACAGTGACAGCAGGGGGACCTGTGCAGTAACAGCCATGGATACTGATGGTGGAGCCCAGGTTTATGTTCCATCAGGACTCCAGGTTATTGCACAAGTGCCCTGATGGTCTTTACCTCAGCAGTCCTGTGGACCAGAGGGTGAAGAGGAAGCTCAAAGAAGAGGCAGTACAGGTAAGCACTAAATTGGGGCACGGGGATTACACACACACCCCCACCAGACTCTTGGTGCCCTCACCAATTCCATGTCCATACAGTCCAAAAGTCCAAATGGCATTGGCATGAGCATTCATATCAACATTACATAAATTTCTAACACCTGATGCCTAAATGTTCTGGGCATTTATACATATTTACACAACTCATGCCTATCTATCCATAGCATTCAACTGGAAGAGAGATACACTTCCCCAACTGAATCTGTGTGCAGCAATTAGGGATTTTATCACAGGGGTAGTATGCTTATGGACCACATGAAGTGGGGTTTAGAGGAGGCACCAAGGGTGTCATAGGTTAGCTTAATAATGGGCTTAGACTCTTGTCCAGACTTTTGAGTTAACACTGCTTCTTCCACAGGAATACGTTGCATGCTTGCCTCTTCTGGCACTGTGTTCAGCACAAAGGTATAGTCAGAAATTATAGGAATTACTTCCATCTCTGGGATTTGTTTCTCCAAATCAGACTCCACTTCATTGCCCATAACTGGGCCATCAATTTTCTCAATTGCCAATTCCTCTGACACAAAGGACATAGCTTCTGGGTTGAGATTGTAAGACAGTTCATGGGTTGTAAAGTTCTCAGCGGGAACTGTACTTGTGGATGGTTGTGAATTTCTCTGATCCATTGGCTGAAATAGCACACAGTGAGCTAAGTTAAGTACTCTGGTGCATCACACAATATCATCATCACTGTTACCAGAACTATTGTACACTGGTTCTTGAAGAGGGCTGCATTAGGAACACTGCTATCCTTATTAGGCACTTCAGTTTTGTACGGATTGGTCTGACTCTGAGTTTTTGGCCTTCATGCCACTGGCCATTCAATTTCATTTGCAGGCTCAGGCACAGTCTCTATAATGGGTAAAAGGTGGTTCCTTGGACAGTCTTTTCTAGACCTCTTCCTTGTTCCTGGTGAATCTTGTAAACTGGCAGGTTAGGTGTTTGCTCAACTATTAGGTAGGATTCTGGTGCTCAACGGTCCTGAATCTTGTGTTTTCCTTGTAGACCCAAGTTTCTGAAAATACATGATCTCCAACCTGTAGCACTTCATGTCTAACTGGTTTGTCATACCTGTTTTTGTTTGCAAGACTGTTCTTGGCTGCTGCCCCAGAGGTGAGTTGTTATGCATTTTGTAGTTGCTGATGCAATCATCTGGTGTATTCTAAATAGGTGTCTTCAGATGCACCATCTGCTGGAAGTCCAAAACAATGATTCACTATTAACTGAGCTTCAATTAGAACGGCAACCTTTTAGTGGTATCATTTTGGGTGCAATTATAAACATCTGTTTATTTATTTAAAAATTTGGTAACCAAGAAAGACACACTGAGCCAGAACTTATTTCCAGGTGTGATCTGGGGGAAGAGTAAAATGGAACAACACAGTAACAATTACAATGAAATGAAACAATATCAGCAGCTATGAAGCACAACTTACGTTGTATACCCAAAGGTATAAAGCAGCAATGCTATAAATATTGTCAAATAAAGGTTTCCAAGGGGTGTGCAGGAGGTTGAGATCAGGAAGGTTAGTGTATTTAGGCAAGGCCCTCGGGTGGGAAAGGGGGAGAAAGGGGTGTAAGGGAGAAAGCAGGTAAAATGGAGGGACAGAGGTGGGGAGAGAGAGAGGAGAGGTGGGGCAGCAGAGGAAAGAGAAAGTGAAAGGAGGGGTAGGGCAGTTGTTGGAAGAAAAAAGAAGAGTGGTCAGAGAAGGGTTGGAAGGAGAGACAGGAGCAAGTGGGGGGCTGGGTTTGGTGAACATTTTAGGGATAGTAAGGATGGTGCATGTCTAAGAAGAGGAGGAGGAGGAAGCTGGTTCCAAAGGGAATGGAGATGGTTCGTAGGTTCATAGGATTTATACAAGTTCAGTAGGTATTTCTACCTTTTATGAACTCGCCACCCAATCATGGGTGGAAACTATATTTTAAATGTCCCATGTAGTTATCTAAATTAGTTTTAAACGATATCAAGGAACTGCTAAATACCATGTTAACTGGCATTTTTTCCATATATTTATTACCCTTTGAGTGTACCAATTATTTCTTTTTACAGTGTTGTTATTTGTACCTTTAAGTTTGAGTGTATGCGATCTGGTATTTATAGTAGTCATATTTTTTTGTAGTCCAATTGTTTCTAACATTATATCGCTCTGAACAGCTTTATATGTCAGGCATAGATCTCCGCGAAGCCTTCTGTAGTCCATAGAATATAGGCCTACTTTTAGTAATCTAGTCTCATAATCCAAATTTTGAATGGATGTTATTTTCTTTGTTGTTCTTCTTTGAATATTTTCAATTAGTTTCTAATTTTTAATCAAATAGGGAGCAGTGACTGAAGAACAATATTCCAAATGAGGGCTAACCAGTCCAGTGTATAATGGTAGCAGAACTTTGATGTCTCTACTTTTGATGTTCCTTAATATGCAATTTAATATTTTGTTGCCTTTTTTAACAGCACTAATTGTGTGAATATTAAATGTAAAATCATTAGAAAGTGATACCCCTAAATCCTTTTCCTGTTCTGTTGTTTCCAGATTTATGTTATTCATAGTATATGTAAAGCAGTGGTTATGTTTACCCAAGTGCATGACCTTGCATTTAGATTCATTAAACAGAAGTCCCTTTTTCTTAGACCATTCTACTAGGTATGTTAGGTTGTTTTGCATTTCCTTAGCAGAATCTGCATTGTTAATGATGCTACCTATTTTACAATCATCTGCAAATTTAACTAGCCAGCAAGTGCTGTTTAGAGGACACATGGATGAAATAAGTATATTAAAAAGAGTTGGGCCCAAGACAGAGCCCTGAGGTACGCCGCTGGTAATGGGACCCCATGCTGACAAATGGCCTTTTACTGATACCTGTTGTGACCTATTAGATAACCATGCATGTATCCATCTAATAATTGCAGGGTGGATATCCAATTTCTCCAGTTCTGAAATAAGTATTTGATGTGATACAGAGTCAAATGCCTTGGAAAAGTCCAAAAAAATTATATCTACTGATAGGCCATTATCCAAGGCTTCACTAACTGGCTCCAAAAAATGCAAGAGATTTGTCTGACAAGATCTGTTCTTAACAAAACCATGCTGGTTTACATCAATATAGTTTTTATCAGTTAAATAATTGGATATTCTATTCTTTAAAATCCTTTCAAGCAATTTGCAAATTACATCAGTTAAACTTATGGGCCTATAGTTTTGTTCAACGCTTTTACTACCACCTTTGTGTAGAGGTATAATTATAGCTCTGTTCCATAGTGGAATAGTCTGCCCTGTACTCATTGATAAATTAAATATTAATGTCAATGATCCTACCAATAATTCCTTTAAATTAATTATGAATAATAGAGGAATGCCGTCTGGGCCAGATGATCCACTGTTTTTCAAAGTATTTATTGCTTCTAGCACTTCATGCTCAGATACAGGATTGAAAAAAATGTTCACAGGTTTGTAACATACAGACTCCACACAATTAGGTTTAAAGACATTTATAAAATAGTTATTCAGAGTATTTGCAATTTCTGTCTTATCAGTTATAATCCCGTCAGAGGATTGTAATGGTCCTACAGAAGGACTGTTTTTTTTTAATGAACCGATATAATTATAAAATTATTTTTTATTGTCTTTAATAGTATTTGCAAGTTTCTCTTCTAGATGCCTTTTTTGCTTTATTATCATATTCTTACTTTTATTTGCAACTTGTTTATACCTGTCCCAATTAGAGCTGGTTTTATTGTTCTTAAATTTTTTATATAACCGTTGCTTTTTTGCCAAAATCTTCTTTATATTAATATTCCACCATAAAGGAGATCTTCGTTTATTTCTATATTTCCTTCTAATAGGAACCCATAATTTGATACTTGTTTGTATTTTTGACACAAATTTATTATAGACTAAATTTAGGTTATTTTCAATAAGTTCAGAAGCCCAATTCCATTTCCCTAAATATTGTTTTATTTTTGTATAATTAGCATTTTTAAAGTCTCTTACTATAGTACAGCCTGAAGTTTCAGAAGAGTAAGTTAGATTCATTGTTGTAAAAATCATATTATGATCACTGTTAGCAAGTGGATGTTTAATAGTTACTTTTGAATCTGAATTTTCTGTATTTGAAAGGAGATGGTAAAAGAAGACTGCTAGACTGGCTCTAGAGAGAGGGTGGGAAATCAAGAAAGAACGGGAGTTTCTGGAATGAAGGGGATAGGAGGAAGCAGCAGAAGGGAAGAGTAGAGATGATAGGTAGGGCGGTAGGGAGGCAAACCAGTACTTTCCAATGAGGGAGGAGCAGTGGGAGAGATGACACTGTGGTAGGGGGTGATAGCAAGACTGGAATAAAGGGAGCAGTGATGTGTGCAGGGAGGAGATTTCATAGCAAAATGACAGAAGTCATTGACAAGGGTGTCAAATCTAATGAGACAGGAAGGAGGGACTGCACCGTAGACTACATCAGCTCACTCAAAAATGAAGAGGATCATTTTGATAAGCAGGCCTTTGTATACATCGGTGAGGAGGCAGTCCTTGTTTTGGTAGTGGATACCTAGTTAGGGGCAGAGTTTTGATTGTATAACATCAATGTGTGCTGAGAAGTCTAGGTTGGTGTCTAGCCACACCATGGCACTATATATACATTTAGTGCTTTGTATACTCCATTTGAAAGATATTCAGAATTTCTAGCTAGTGTCACTAATGCCCTATTCGAAATTGCTGTGATAAACCTCATTTTAATGGGAGTGTATAATGCATTCTTAGTTCCTCTTCTGGATAAAACTACTCCGTGCCCTCATAATAATAGTAGGATTTCTACATTATTAAAAACCTTTTTGGAAGATCAAGAGTAAATAGATCCATAATATACACAGAAGTTTACTTTGAAAGAGTACATTCATTACAATAATAAAATGCAATGTTTTTCCAGATTAGATTATATGTTTATTTCCAAATCAGTGGTTAAAAATGTTCTTACAGCATCTATTAAATCTATTTTATTATCAGATCACACAGTAGATGAGCTGACACTGCTACCTGAAAGGGAGGAAAGTAAAATCAGGAGCTGGTGTTTCAACAATGAACTTCTTAAAATTCTGGAATTCATCCTAAAAATTAAAGAAGTTATTCTGGATTATTGGTTTTATAATAATTTTGGACTGATAGAAGATTTGAACCAGTGGGGCCCCTTTAAGGCCATTCTGCATGGAGCTATGATATCTTATCAAGCCTTGCACTATAAGAACTTGAAGGAACAAGATTACAGGTTACAGAAAAACATTGAAATAATTGGATTCACTGGTTATTAAGAATAAAAGTAAATATTATAATGAATAGATCACCTGCAGATTAGAGGTGCAGCAACAACTTAATAGAGAAATGGAAAAAATATGTTAAAAGTGAAAGGTTTAAGATATTTACAAGGAGATAAAGCTGGCAAATTATGAACAAACTGCGAAAGAACACAATATAGTCCCCCCTTCTAAAAAATAATATGGGTATTCCTTTTTCTGGTACAGAGGCTATGGAAGATATCATTATGAACTACTCTAAAGATATTTAGCAATCAGCTGGTTGCTTAAGCTATGAAATTATGGAAAACTTTTTGTCTAGGATCCAGTTCAAAATGCTCCAAATTCAAGATCAAAAATTCTATAAAAAAGAAACAGAGGAAATAATAAAATCACTTCCAAAAAACAAATCTCATTGTTTAGATAGTTTCACAGTCAAATTCTATCAAGTGTGGCTTCAAGAATTGTCACCATGGTTCGAGTTAATGTTGGGATGAGTTGATGGATAGAACGGGTGATTTACCAGATTCCATGAATATAGAGAATAGTGGATGGGCAAGTATGCACAACCGGTGTGTTGTGCCACTGAGGGGTTCTGATTCCCTATGACCTCGAGAGCGAAGCTCACACACTGGTTGGGCATAACATTGCTGATCCATTATTTTTTATAGTGTATGGTGCCCCTACAATAATTTAAGTGAGCATTTAATGTTTTTTTTTACGCCGTAAAAGGAATTTTCTTTCTACTACGGTTTAATCTGGTATTCGTCAGGTTGCTAAGGTTAGTGCTGTGGTTGTTAGGGACCAAGCGTCCCTACGTCTGTAGCATGGTCTGTCATTGGCTGTCAGTTCCCTTTGGGCAGGGATTCCAGGAAAAAAAACATGGCGGTGAGTAGTTTTAAATATCTGGTTGATCCTGCATTTTTTTAAAATAGTTTAAAGTATCTGGTCAATCCTGCCTTTTTTTGTGGTGCCCTGTTCGTCATCAGTTCGGTGGATGATCGTGCCACTGGCTCCGAGTTTTTCTGTGTCTGGTCCAGTTTTAAAATGAGCAGAGCATGTGCAGCCTCTAGAGGCTTTCAAAATGTTGTTGTAGTACAGTGTGGTACAATCACGTTCCATGACCTTTTGAACTGTAGTACTACAACATTTTGAAAGTCACTGAATTCCATACACAACAAGCCCTCACCATACACTATAATGCTATAATTATATTGATTCATAAGGAGGGTAAACCTAAAGAATATGTTTAAAACTGTAGACCACTAGCCCTCTTAAAAGTGGACTATATGAGTTTGGCAAAATTAATTGTTTCTAGAATTAAACCCTAGCACGAGAAGTGCATAGAGTGCAGGCAGCATTTGAATATACTAAATGTTTGCCAGAAAATTATCACGCTTCAGCTTTGGACAATAGAACATCATTTGATATTGTTACTAGGAATTACATAATGAGAGTATTAGAATTATGGGGCATTCCCCCACAGCTGTTAAAGATAATTGCACAATTGTACAAGAAACCAAGGGCATGTTTTTCGATCAATCAAAATCTAACTAGGAATACTGAGATTCTTAACAGAGTAAGACAGGGTTGTCCATTATCTCCTACTATTTCATACTATGTTTGGAGCCTTTATTACAGGCCACAAGACACTGTCATAGTATAGAAGGAGTTATAATCAATGAGAAGGCAATAAAATTGATCATGAATGCAGAAGACACTCCTACTATTTTTTTAAATATAGCCTCTTCAGTTTGGGCATTACCGAATATTATGTCAACATTTTCTAAATTTGCAGGGTACAAATTAAACCCTCATAATTCGATTATAATGCCCTTATGTAATAAAGGAAGAGATATGAATTTTGAAACTTTGAACCTATTTAAAAAAAAGATGATAAAGTTAAATAATTGGGAATAATTCTTACAAACAATATTAGAAAAAATACTGGACTGAAGTATGGTATAGCAAAAGAGAAAATTAAAAATAAACTAGTTAATTGGCAGAATGTATCAATTTCTTTATGGAGCTGTTTTGACATTAAGAAGATGATGGCTTTGCCCCACTTTTTATTTGTATTGCAGGCACTTCATGGTGTGTCTGATAATATTATGTTTTTTGGATATTAAGCATATGTTTTCAAAAATTTTATTAATGGATGGAAAACCCAGAATTGCTTGAAATTTCATGGTATCTAGTAGGGCTGTGGGTGGGTTTGGTTCCAGATCCACATACATATTTATGATCTCAGTTAGTGGCAACTGCCTGCGAATGAGCGTTTTTGCCCAAACATAATTATGTAATCTTATAGGCATTAGTGGAACAGTTAGGTTATGGATTTCAAATTGATGCCAGAATAATTTAAAATACTGCAAGGACATAGCTTTATTGAAATTGTATCGTAACCACTTTAAACAAGCTTTAACATTATTTGGAAAGAACTCCATTCCATAGCTTTGTGCCAGACATAACATGTTTAATTTTCCAAATATTAGAGATTATAAGAAAATTATTAAGGCACTTCGAGGTAAGAAATGTTATACGTGGGTGGATCATTTTATTTCTTGTAATAAGAATAGAGAACAAGTTGGGGGAGAATTTTTGAGCAATTTCTTAAACTACAATGTGTTGCTCTATAAATTTCAATCTATTAGGACTGCAGAAATAAAGAGAACAGGGTTCCCATATTCAAAGCAGTTGTGCAGTGCAACCCGGTGGCACAGGGTGATGCGCTGCACAACCTCAACAATGTGTGGCACCAGAATATTCAGAATGGGGGGGATGCACCAGCTGCAAATGAATGGGCCAGGGTGCAACAGAAATGTATGCCGCATGAGTGGATGGGGCATTCCCATGAATAAGTTGTGCATCGCCATATCCAGAGGGAATGTGCCCCTCACTGGCCAGGGATGTGTGGCCGAAAGATACACTGTGAAAATCTGGCCTAAGTCAGCTGGCCACCCACAGATGGGCTGTGGAAGTGCACATAGGTGCACTGCAGCCAGCCAGCCCTGGTAATGTAGTGGTAACTCCTCCCACATCCTCATGCATACAGGAGTGCCCACCATAACCCATAACCATACAGTAGGGACCCCCCACCTGGCCCCACTCCCCATCTGTTGTTCAAGAACCCCCTCATGCCTTATCCCCATATGCAACATGTGCATCCCTGACCCCAACCACATTGCAGGGACCCCCCCACATGCCTGATCCCAAGGAGCAATAGCACTAAGCCCAATCCCAGTACCACTGTGCAGATGTATCCCCCCCACACAGGCCAGCAACCCAATCACAACTGCAACACCGACCACACTGTGCCAATATGCAGTGGTCCCCTATCACCCCCTCCCTGTCAGGCACATATACCCCAACCCTGCTCCTCACCAGTCCAACCAGATTTCTCCATTGTGATACCATACCAACATACTTTGGTGGTATAGTGGTGCCCCCCACCTGTTTCCCAAATCCTGGATGCTCCATATAGTACAATAATGGTCAACCACGATGGTCTTGTGGACCACCCACTCAGGAATACAGTATGCTCCATCTGACCCCTGCTGGTGACTGGAACAGCCCCCCTCATCCATCCACAGCCAGCAGCTGACTGAATAGCACAGGAGCATGTACTGTACACAGTACGCTTTCACAGGTCAATCAGTGGGAGCGTACTAGTGATAGTGTGCACACCCATGCTATTCAGTCAGTGGCTGGCTGTGAACAGGTGTGGATGGCTGTGCCAGTCACCAGTGGGGTCAGGTGGAGTGTACTGTATTCCTGGGTGTGGGGTCTACTAGACCACCAGGGTTTTCCATTGTTGTACTACATGGAGTGATCAGGATTTGGGGAATGGGTGAAGGACACCACTGTACCACTGTGGACTGTGATACTGGGGCGATCGGGGATGGGTGGGTGTTCATGCACATATGGACGGGGATCAAGGCCAGGTGGGGGGCCACTACACTATGGAAACCGAGGTCCAACATGCAGGGTGCATTGTTTGGGGGTCAGGGATGCAAGAGGGGGCACTAATGGACTACCATGTCTGACAGAGGTCTGGTTCTGGCACTGTTTTTTGGGGCAGGGTGGGGGCAGGCCCAGTGCAGTCTGTTGGGTGCAGCTATATTAATGAGCCCATAATGGGTGTGCATGGGACCTCCTTGCACCATGCATGTCCAATGAGCTCATTAGCATACTGTGGCTGAATATCACCAATGGGGGAATGGTGTATCCAGGTATGTACTATGCATTCCCCCACAAGCGGTGTTCATCCCCAGCCCTGGATGCACTGTGCAACCATGGTCGCCACCTGCTTTGTGATGCACATTCAGGGTCCCATATTCAAACAGGATGCACGGCCTGTGCCGATAGTGTATACTGCTTGAATATTGCTACAGTGCTGGCTGGCACATCTGTTTTGTGTGACGCATTGTTTTGCACTAGCAGTTGGCTGGCACTGAATATATCCACCCCCCCAAATCTTTTTCTATGATTAAAGATGGAGGCTGAATCTACAGGGTATTAATAATTAATAACTATAAATCAAAAACTCTCTCCAAGATTTATAAAAAATTAACAGCTGGCTCTGAAAAATCTAGGTGAAAAATTTAAAAGAAATGGCGACAAGAAATATATATACATTTTTCACTACGTCAGTGGCAACAGGTTAGATTACGGCAAACAAAAATTATGTATCGGCTAAAAACAAGTCCATCCAATCTAAATTAATTAATAGAGCTTATATTGCACTTCAGTATTTAAATTGAATTTGTCCTAATCTGTCTGATAAATGCTGGCATGGATGTGGTATGTTTGAAGACCTAAGCCATCATATTTGGAGCTGCCCAACAACACTGTCACCAAGCTTTTAAGGCTAGAAATTAATTTTTCTATAGATACAGTTATATTCAATAAATTTGACAAATAGTAATTACTAGGGATCAAGAGATGGTTATTTGTTTAGGAACCATTGCAACAAAAAGGATAATACTGGAGTGCTGGAATTGCTAAATCCACCCACAGTCCAGAAAGCAAACATGGTGGCATAAAGTCAAAGAAACATTATGGTTTGAAAGACTAACATATCCAGAATCCTGATGATATTATGTCAATCTCATGGAATGAGTTCATGAATTTATATCTTCCATTATTAAGAATATAGGTTTTTCAATAGAGTTTAAGGTAGATTTATCTGGGCATTTGTGTATGTGTGATCCTGCACTTCTGTACTGTACCAGATTACTTCTAAATAAAATATTTACAAAAAAAAGAGGTTGCTGTCTAACCACACATTGAGGTACTTATACAACCTCCAGTTGGGTGCCACTGTGGGTGAAGAAGACAGGGAGAGGAGATAGTCATGAAAGCTTTTGATTGGTGCCAGAGGTCATTGATACCAGCTTTTTGGCATTTACTTTGAACTGGCTGGCTTGAATCCAGCGTAAAACATTCTGGAAGTCTTGTTGTAGTGATCATGTACTAGAGAACTTACTTTCTGGCTCCAATTGTGTGTCTGAGTTGGGTAAAAGGTACACAACATGTCAGGTAGGGTCCTGCTAAAGCATGCAGGTTGAGGATCCCCCTGTGGGTGATAAGGTGTGGTTCTCAACTTCCTGATACCATGTGTTGCCAAAAGATTTTACAAATCAGACTTTCAAAGTCCCTCCCTTGGTCAAATAGGATTCTCTGAGGGATGCCATAATGAATCAGGTATTGCTGTAGTACATTAACAATAGTTGCTTTTTCATCTTTTGTCAGGTACGCTTGAGCATATTGAATGTAATGATCAGTTAATCACTAGAATGTTGCCAATGTTTTTTCTATCTGGCTCCAATGAGAGGAAGTCCATACATACTAGCTCCAGTGCCCACTTGTTTTGATATTAACCAATGGTGCAGCTGTTTTTGACAATAATATTTGATGCATCTGAAGGCAGGTTTTGCAATGCTTCTCATTTTCATTTGCCATCTTGGACCAATAGAAGTGTAGTCAAACCTCAGGTGACCCATGCCATCATGTAGTTATCTGATAACAGCTGTTTGGTACTTCCATGGTAACAAAAAAATGCTGTCAAGGGAACTCAGGATGCGGACTGTCCATATGTGCACTCCATCTTTTAGAGACAATCTGCTCCATTCTCTCAATAACAGTGGGATGTCTGGATGAGTTACTGTTACTTTTCTTGTATCATGCCACTTTTCCAGGGCACTTATTACACTATGTAAAACATTGCCTTCCCTTTGCACGTGTTTGAGTTCAGTGTGGCTAGACTAAGACAAAGTCCAAACCATTGAAATTAAGGTAGGCTGTCAGAATAGCATCTGGAGAGACCCCCAGTATGTTGATTGCTCTGTGAGGGTTTGCAGGAGTGACACAATCAGCAGTACTGAATTTCATACACATTGCCTTTACTGCTGCACTTGGAACTGTCATACTTGAGGCTGGCTGTTCACGGTGTAGATGCTGGAATAATGCGTCGGTGTCAATATTACTTCAGCCATTGCAATATTCCAAACTGTAGTTGTAAGTAGATAAAGCTCAGAGCCAGCAATGTCCAGCTGCATCCAGTTTTGTTGCTGTATTCACTTAATGTAAGTAAGTGAGTTGTTGTCTGTTGTCACTGTGAACTAGGTCCCATACCAATAATCATAAAATTCTTCTGTAACATCCCACCTGAAGGCCAAGAATTTAAGCCTGTGCACAAGATACAGTTTCTCAGGCTCAAACTGCAACTAACTAATGCCACTGGATGGAGTCCCTCAGGGGTGCTCCTGGTATAGAATGGCTCCTAGGCCACTTAAACTGGCATCAATGTGCAATGTGTGTGGTTTCATGGAATCGGTGATGGCCAGCACTGGTGCCTCACTTAGACATTTGAGCATCTCTCTGAAGGCTGCTTCACACCACTAAGTCCATCTGGTTCCAAATTGTTTGTTCATGTTCCAGTACTCTTACAGTGTATTGCCCCTCCCAGAGTGGGCTTTCCTTTACTTTGTAGTTGGGTATCCTTGAGTGAGGTCATTCAGAGTGCAGACAACAGTTGAATAATCTTTCACAAAATCATCTGTAGTATCTGCAGAATCTGAGAAATGACTGCAGGGTCTTTAACTTATGTGGTCTGGGTCAAGTGGTGAGTGCTTCTACTTTAGTCAGGTCTGTCAGTACCGTATTAGTGGAAACTATGTGGCCCTCATATTTCACCGACAGCCGGTAAAACTGGCACTTGTCAATGGACACCTTCAGGTTGAACTCCTCCAATCTGTGCAACACTTCCATCAGTCATGCTTTGTGCTCTTCCAGTGTTCTCCCAATCACTATTAAGTTATTCAGGTAAACTAACACCTTCATGAGGTGCATGCCTCCCCCTTACTTTCTCCATCAGTCTCTGAAACATAGCTGGGGACCTGGATATACCTTGGGGCTTCCTCTCTGATTGTAGAACCCCAGAGATCAAATGAAGGCTGTCTTCTCTTTTCTTCCTTGGCCATGGGGATTTGATTGTTGCCACTGCTAGGTACAGCACCAAAAAGTACTTGCTTTCCGTCAAGCTAGCCAGGGCATCTCAGACTCTGGGTACTGGCTGGGCACTGTCTTCTTATTAAGAGTGCAGTAGTCTATACTCATCTGAATGGCTCTGGTCTTCTTCCTTGCCACCCCTATGGGTGAGGCATAAGGACTTCCCAGACTCTTTGATGATCTCCACCACCAGCAGATCTTGCAAAACACATCTGACATCTTCTATGTCCACAGGGCCTATCATCAGTATCTCTCCCAAAAAGCAAGGTTATCTCAGAGGTGGTTATGGTACTCTTCTCCAAAGACGCATCCCATATCCCATTCATTTAATGAGAACACTTTGTGATAATTTGCTAGCTTGTTACTCTGGCTCCACTGGTAGTGATCAGGTATGGTACCACACTGTCAGCAAGGAAGGTATTCACCAGCACTCAGCTTTTCAGTAAGATGATGGGATTGTCAGTCTCATACTTCACCTTCAGTTACTCACTTCAACAGGCAGTAGCAGGCAGTGGCATCACTCCTCTCTGGACCATCAGTTCTTCTGGCAGTCTATTTTCATTTCAGGCATCATTAATGAGAGCAGGTCTGGCTGGCTGATACTTGAACTTGATATACTGACCACATGGCACAATGCACTGGGTGGTAAAACCACTCCCTTGCTGTTGACTTGGCAGATCACTCCACTGGGCTCTTTTGTCACTGAAGTCTTCTGGGCATCAAGTTTCAGGCTCATTCTCTTTACAGTTACCTGCAATGTTGGAATCTGTATTCATTCATTCATTCATTGTAGGTGCACGGTAGTGCCCCTATAGTTAGGGTGTCTGGTGAGTTCTATGTTCAACTTGATATTTGTTTGCTGCTTGCAGAAAGGTGGTTTTACAGATTTACATGAATCTTTCAGGATTTGTTGGACATGGCAGAATCCACAATCCCTGAAAGTCTCATGTAAATTGGCTCAGTATTGTTAGAGATATTAAAGTGCGAAGAAATATATATTTTATCCATTGATTTCAGTTGGGGTTTTAGCTCTTCAATAGATAAAAAACTATAAATCTTTAAATTGTGAAATTTTGTATGGTTGTGTAGGTTGGTGGGGAAGGGTTTCTGGGGGGAGGTAGATGCTTGGAGGTTTTGTATTTTTTAAGATATTTACATTTGAAAAATCGTGTTTTTAGCATTAAGGAGTCCGCTCCAAGAATCAGGTTGGAGTTAACTTATCACATGCACATAATGGTTTCAATGCATTTGAATGGAGATTGTATTGGTGTCAGTATTTTGAAGGCTGAAAAGGTTTGCTCTTGTGCAGAGAAAAAAATGTAAAAGGTTAAGTTTTGAATGTTGGTGTGGATATGTGTCATGGTGTGATATGATTTCCTGGGGGGGGGGGGTTGAAAGTTGACGGCATTTTCTTTCACTAGGTAACTGCACTAATGTTTTGTCACTAATCAGAGAAACTGTAGTAAATTCATATTTATTATTATTTTTTAACACCAAAGGTGTGATGGATTTTTTTACCTTATTTTTCTAGCTGTGAAGGTGTGGGATAAAACATACACAAAAAAACAAAAGTCAGGTGCATTTAAACTCAAACGTGTGTTGTTATTTTATTCAAATCAGAAAATAAAAAAATAAAAATAATAAACATACAGAAAGCAAAATGTTATTCAATGTCAAGTATCCGGCAAATTTTCTAATTTCAAAAATTCCTGAGTCTTAGCTTTAGCCTTTGCAACTATAACAGAGTGGAAACAAGAACACACTTCTGAAGTCAACCTCACTTGGTAGTCAGTATTCAACTGATTCCCCTATCGGTTTTTGTTACTGCAAGTGGTGGGTTTTTATACCTTTCATGGATAACTTCACTGTCAGGTGATACACCACTTTTTGTTAAAACCAGTATAAACCTCTCATTCTCAGGAATTCCTCATCAAACAGTAAAGACATACATGTTCACACATGTTAATTTTTCTAGCCAAGCCTCAACTCCTCTTTTCGTGGTTAAGAGGTTTTATGTTAAGATGGTTTTATGTTAAGGGGATTTTATGTTTCCATTTTGTTTAATCTCAAAAGATAGTTTTAATAAGATAGTAAGTCCATGAGGGTTCCACTGGGTTTGCAAGGGTAACGGGAGAATCAGGGTGTAGTCCTCTTATCCCTTCTCCTGCCTGAAAATAGGCAGGATTGTTGTCTAGTGCACTTACCCAGTTACCAAAAGCTAATAATAATAAATAATAAATATCTTTTTCTTTTTCTTTCCATTACATCATTAAATGTGACATCCTAAAATAGACAAGCATGCTGCAAATGTATTTCATTTTCATTCCCAGCACAAGATGCTGTCCCACAGAAACAAATAGTGAAAGGATTGGGGGTCCTGGACACCCCACACATGGGCATCTACCCCAGACAGGGCTCACCTTGTCATATGCACCCCTGCACAAGAGGGCATCAGTTCTTACTGTTGGCAATCACCCCACCAGAACCCTGGAAGGGTTGGACCTTCTGCCCATCCACATTAGAAGTTCTGCCTCAGAGACCCTACAAATCAAAATAGCATCCGAATCCTGACATGCTAACATCAACTGATACCATTCAGTTCCCTGAGGCTTTCTACACAGGTTTTGCAATACCTGTATAGACATCATCTCTCATCTACACATCTAAACATTCGTTTTCGTTCAGGATACACACATGTGTACAATTCATTTATCATCAGCATTTGCCCCATAATGGGACAGAAAGTCAGCATTCTGGTATTGGGAGCCTGCCCTATGTTTCACAGAAAATCACTAAGGCTGTTGTGCTAAATACCAGTGCATAATCCTTGATGTCACTGGCTTCTGTCAATTTAATCAGTGTAATGTATCAGGGTATATTTTGATCTGACTGACCTGGGTTAAGAGCTTGAATTGCTCACAGGGTATCCATCTACTTATCATCCTGCCATTGTCAATCCTCTTCATGTTGTCGTCGACCCGCTACTCGTTCCCACTCCATTTCCAGCAGCTTCATACAAAACCATTATAGGAGGTTGCTAAGATCCTCCTGGGCTCTGTCTTCCATCTGTCCCTCTATCTCACTCTACAGCTCATCCTCCTCCTTTCTTCTGGCTTTAAGATCCTGCCCAGGTCTGGGTTTCTCTCCAGTCTTCTCTGCCATGGCACAAGTCAATGGATATGTTTTTGCCTCAGCACCCTGATCTTTTTGCATCTGTCTAGGTATTGATTCAATACCCACTGATAATATCTCCCAGGTAGTCTAGACATACCAGAAATCCCACTTCTAACACCACTGTGAAGGCGTGGGATAAAACAGACACACACAAAAAAAAAAGTCAGGTGCATAAAAGCATAAAAACTCAAATGTGTGTTGTTATTTTATTAAAATCAGAAAATAAACATACAGAAAGCAAAAGGTTAGTCAATGTCCAGTATCCAGCAAAACTTTCTAATTTTGAAAATTCCTGAGGCTTAGCTTCAGGCTTTTGCAAATTGAGCAGTGTGGAAACAAGCACACACCACTGAGATCCTCCTCACTTGGTGGTCAGTATTCAACTGATTCCCCTATCTATCTTTATTACACCAAGTGGTGGGTTTTTATACCTTTCATGAATGACATCACCATCAGGTGATCCACCCCTTTTTGATAAAACCAGTATAAACCTCTTATTCTCAGGAGTTCTAAATCAAACAGTAAATACATATATGTTCATTCATGTTAATTTTTCTAGCCAAGACTCATAACTCCTCTTTTCATGGTTAAGGAGGTTTTATGTTAAGGGGCTTTTATGTTTCCATTTTGTTTCATTTCAAAAGATAGTTTTAATAAGATAGAAAGTCCATGAGGGTTCGACTGGATTTGCAAGGGGAACAGGAGAACAAGGGTGCGCTCCTCTTATCTCATCACCTGCCAACCCTTGGAACTCATCATATCTTTTTATTTTTATTTCCATTACACCATTAAAAGTCAACCCCCTTGAGATGTTCATCACCCGCCAAGATTCCCACCCCACAAGAAGCAGCCCTCCCTCCATTGGGACCATCTGTCCTCCCTTGAGCTGCTCACCACCTGCTGAGATTTCCATATCACAAGAAGCAGCTCTCCCTCCATCAAGGCAGTCCACCCCCCTTGAGGTGCTCATCACCTGCTGAGATTCCCACACCGCAAGAAGCAGCCCTCCCTCTATCAGGGCCATCCACCCCCCTTGAGCTGCTCACCACCTGCTGAGATTCCCACACCACAAGAAGGTACAGACCTGCAGTTCTGAAGTGCTCAACCTCTACTAATTTGAATATGGTGCCATTTTCCAAGCTGCACCACAATTTTCAAACCACATCAGATAAGAGTTAAAGCTTTTAGCTGTGCATTTTACTTGTATTTTCTTATATTGATTCCTTGGCCATGGCATCTTAAACTGTGCATTTTACTTGTATTTTAAAATGATTCCTTGGCCGTGGTATCATAAACTAATTCTGTGGCCAAGCAGTTTATCCTGTAGCCCCAGTATGGCTTTTTAAATAACTGTGGGCTACATCAGTCTAGGGCTACCTCAGTCTAGCAGCACATCCTATGCCCCATGGCAATATCTTTTATCAAGTTTTTGGGCTTACCTGATTCAGTGCCCTTACAGATTATAACTGACATGATCAGCTTATGGCTCCTAGTTAGTGCTTGCTTATACCAATTTAAGAGTATATCAATGTAAGGGTGCCTATGTCTGCTGTATTCTACTGCTAATTTGAGCAAAATTGTCTGTTTCACTGATGCATTGGTTTGACTTGTGACTTTAGCCTTATAATATTCACCTGCCATACTAGTTTTATTTGGGATAGGATTCATAGCAAGCTGATAATAAGGATAGGATTCACTGCAAGCTGTTGCTACTGTCTTTAAAATACCAGTTTAACCTGGCTAAAGTTTTTCTCTGTACATTTATCTTTGACTTACAGATTCAGCTGCTTTAATAATTTTGTTTTGCAATAATTAGATGCTTCTAATTACTGTGCCTGGCTATGTAATGTGCTCCTATTTCATTCTCTAAACCTCTGTTCTGCCTTTCCTCCACCCCTTACTTTCTCCATTTCTGTTTTCTCTTATCTCCCTACATCACTTCCTTCTCTCCACCGATCTCCTGTTCTCCCTACATTCCCTCTTCACCATCTCGTTCAGCTCTCTCTCTCTCTCTCTCTGTCCCTCCTCCCCATCTGTAACATGATTCTTCTTTGTTTCTCCCCCTAGTCTGCTCCCCCTAAGCCTGACCCAGAGCTATAACTCCCTCTCCTATCTCCACAGCAGCCATCCCTCCATCAGGGCCATCCGCCCCCTCCTTGAGTTGCTCACCACCCGCTGAGATCCCAACATCACAAGAAGGAATGGACCTGCAGTTCTGAAGCTCACAGTCTCTACTAATTTGAATTTGCCACCATTTTGCAAACTGCACCATGATTTTCAAACCACATCGAATAAGGGTTAAAACTTTTAGCTGTGTATTTTACTTGTATTTTCTTAAATTGATTCCTTGGCCATGGCATCTTAAACTGAGCATTTTACTTGTATTTTAAATTGATTTCTTGGCCATGATATCGTAAACTAATTCTGTGGCCAAGCAGTTTATCCTGTAGCCCCAGCATAGCTTTTTAAATATCTGCGGGCTACTTCAATCTAGTAGTACATCCTAGAGCCCCATTACAATATCTTTTATCAAGTTTTCAGCCTTACCTGATTCAGTGCCCTTATGGCTTATAACTGACTCGATCAGTGTGTGGCTCCTAGTTAGTGCTTCCTGATGCCTAGCGGCATCTCCCACCCTCCCCACCCGCCCACCCTATTTGGGCAGGTAGATTCATCTTTTCAGGAAACCAGTCACAATAAAATACAAAATACCCATTTTCTCATTGGTTCCTTTTATTCTTTCAACGCTAGAGGGCCTGCTGCTACCTGTCTCTGCACTCATATATTCACTACCTGCTGTCTTCCTCCCGTAGGCTAGACTCCCTACAACTACTTGGCAAATTGTTGTGTCACCCTGCTAAAAGATTGTGTCTCCCCACCTGAAGGATACATTTCTTAAATTTTCTCCAAATCCTCAATAAGCCACATTCAGCTGGATCACTACAATCTTTTTGGCTAATTATTGTGTCACCCTGTAAACTGCAGGGTCTCCCCATATTTAGGACATTGTTTCATATTTCTCCAAGCCACAATAAGCCACTTCAAGCTACTCTCATTATTTGCATTACCCTGACTCACAGTCCTATAACCACCAGTAGAACCTAATTTTAATTCTAAATCCTCTAGCTGAATCAGGCCACTGCCTTACATCTCACAACTCACCCCCTTATCCCCATGGATTCCCTCAGATTTCTTCTCCACCCTCTCCTAACCCTCCTTTTCTGCCTTCCTACATCCCTTTTTCCCTCCCTTGTCACCACCCAACACCTCCACCTATGATTCTTGCTCCCTCTGCGATAACCATGCCCTGCCACTGGTCCCCACACACCCCCTACCTCTCTTTCTCCCCCTACTCTAACTTCGCAATCCACCCAGGTCTTCTCAGTAGCTCTCTTCTAAACCTAGAAGCTATTTTCAGCCTTTGCTTCCCCTCACCCCCCCATGAGTCCAAACCCACTTCTACTGACTCAAACACAAAACACGTGATTCTCATAAGCTTTTTCTATTCCTCCTCCTCCTCCTGCCTGCAAGTGATATTGAACTGAACCCCAGCCCCTCCCACATCCCCCTACATCTCCCACTGCACACCCTAAAGGACTGAGAATTTTTCATATCAATGTTTGTAGACTCCTCCCCAAAATGGATGAGCTAAAAGTATGGGTCACTCAACACTCCCTCGACATACTATGTGTATCCGAAACATGGCTATCCTCCTGCATCCCAAACAATCAGCTGGCCCTTCCTGACTTTATCTTCCAACAGCAAGACTGTGGTAAACATAGTGGAGGAGTCACTATATACTCCAGCAATGCCCTATCCTGCACTATTTCCCACAAAGAAGTGATTCCTAAGTCCCATGAGCTCCTTGCAGCCAATCTCCATTTTCCATCTTCAAAGCCCCTTTTCATGGGCATTGTTTATGCCTCCCCAAAACTCCCCTCTCTTCCCTTGTCTCCTGCATTGCTGCTACCTCCACTCATGCAGTAACAGGCAAACTAATCCTCTTAGGAGACTTTAATCTTGACTCACAAGACCCTGCATCGCTCAAGTTTTGCCAGCAGATCGAAGCCTTAAATCTGACCTAGCTGATTCAAGTACCTACCTGCCATAACTCTCACTCACAGTCTCACTCCCTGCTTGACTGAGTACTCTTGACCCATCCCCACCATCTCTGCACCACAGGTCTACTATCTGATGCACATAGTGACCACTGTCCCACTTTCTGCATAAGAAAGTTCCGCCCTCCTCATAACCCTCCCAAATACATCCAATTTCATCCACTTATAGTAGATCCATTGGCATGAGTAAACTCCTTCAAGACCTTGCCTCAGCTGACTGGTCTCCAGTCCTCTCCTCCCTCTCTGTCAACACCGCACTCTCCCACTTCACATCCATTTTCCTAAAAGTTTTGGATACCAATGCCCCAACAAAATCTGTCTGAGTTAGATGCTTCCATCACCCCTGAATTACTCCTGAAACTCTGCCCTTGTGTAAATCCCTGGATCTCTCGTGGTGTCACTATAAATCCTTCCAGAGCACAGTTGACTTTCAGACCTGCCGTACCCTCCACAACAATTTCACCAAGCACATACAACAGGCAAAATCAGATTTCTTCAAAGCTCGTTTGCAAGCCTTGTGCAACACTCTTTCCTCCTTCTGGAAAGATCTCTGGACACTCACTCACCCCTCCTTAGACTCCTCCCCATCTACTCTCAGTGTGGCAGGTTCACTAGTTGCTGATCCTAACCTTGGTGCTGAGGCACTAAACAAGTTCTTTACAACCTGTGCCATACCGCAAAGTCCACCTATCCTCCCTTCCTCCTCCCCCTCCCCCTCTGTCCTCTGATATCCACATACAGCCAGTATCTCCCTCAATCCCTCAAAATCTAGCCCAGATGGGTTGCAGCCTAATCTCCTTAAAAATCTCAGCCCCCTCAATTGTATCTCCATACACGTTCATTTTAAATCTGTTCATCTCTTCTGCTACAGTCCCCTCTGCTTGTAAGTCAGCTACAGTCCTCCCCCTCTTCAAAGGTGGTGACGCATCTGCCCCTGGAAGCTACCACCCTATATCCCTTCTCACTTCACTTGCCAAGGTCCAAGAATCCTTGCTCCTGTCTAGGCTAAATGAGTTCCTCCTTGCCTCTGACACTCTGTCTCCTGTTCAATCAGGCTTCAGAAAATATCATTCCACCACCACCTCCCTTCTCCACTTTACCGATGCTATCCACTCTGCCATGGACCAAGGTCTCATCACCTTGGTCATTTTCCTTGACCTGATGAATGCCTTTGACTCTGTGTCTCATCCCCTCCACTTAAAAAATTAAGCTTCTCTGGCCTCTCACCTCTTGCCATGTCCTGGTTTAATTCCTGTTTAACTGGCCACTCTCAGTTGGTAAAAATAAATAACGTTCAGTCCCCCTCCCTCCCTATCACTGCAGGAGTACCCCAAGGCTCGATCCTCAGGCCCATTCTTTTTTCCCTGTTTATTAACAACCTCCCTTCAGTATACTCCCATACTAAGATCCACATGTATGTGGATGATACCATTCTTTTTCTCTCTGGCCTTTCTGCTTCAGATGTTCAAACCTCCCTCCAAGAGGACTTCACTGCTGTTACCTTGTGGCTCAATGAAAACTGTCTGAAACTAAACATAAAAAAAATTGCCATGACCTTTGGGACCAAGCAAAAACTTGTTGGGATTCATGCTCTTCCATCCTTCCTCTCCAGTGATAACACTCCCCTCGAAAATGTCCTATCGTACAAGTACCTAGGAGTTTGGCTAGATCCCTCTCTTGATTTCTCTTACCACTTCAATGCCCTTCACTGTAAACTGTGTCCCAAACTCTGGCTGCTCTACCACCACAAGGCTACTCTTCCTCTCCTGATTAGACATGACCTATTGATCAAATGGATCCTCCCTACTTTCAACTATGCAGATGTGGTCTACAGCACCACCCTGGTGACCTCCCTATCCAAACCTGATGTACTCTACCTTGCTGTCAGTTTGCCACTAACTCCTCCTGCCTAAGCCAGAACTGTGACCTCTACTCTTCCTATCCCTCCAATCCCTCTCTCAGGAAATTTTTTCACATTGCACCTCCCTCATATCTAAGTTCTATTTTGTAGCTCTCCCATCATACCTTGCATATCTCCTCAAACCTGCCACCCCCTCCCCGTACAACTGACTGCACACTGGCATCCATTCTTTTGCACTCCCATGATTCTGCACCTCTGCCGGCAAACTGGCCTTCTTTTACAGGCTCCCTTCCCTCTGGAATAGCATCCCTCCCCATACCCGAATCCCCCCTCCTTTCCAGCCCTTAAGCACCTACTCAGACCAACCCCCACCTTGTCCTGCACCTGTCCTCACCCCTAGTATCCATATTCTGTTCTCTCCCTTTTCACAGCTCCCTACTTCTCCTTAAATCATCATGTTCTTTCTATGGCCTAGCTCTGACTGATGATTTACCCTTAGCTGTATTCCAGTCTCATATTGTAACTATTTGTAGATATACTTTGTATCATATTGTATAATACTGATGTTAGTAGCAAATATGTGTTCAACTGTGCCTTCCACTTGTTCTATTATGTTTACCCTTTGTTTGTATCTGTACCTCCTTCTCTGGGTCGTACCTGGAAATGAGCTTCTCTCATGGTATCTTCCTCAGTCATTAATTTTTAAATAAATAAATAAATGTGACAGCCTAGAACAGACAAGCATACAGCAAATGTATTTCATGTTCATTTTCAGAGGGAGTGGCTGCCCCACAGAAATAAAAAGTAAACAAAATGGGGAGGCCCGGACACCCACACATGGGCATCCACCCCAGACAAGGCTCACCCTGTCACACTAGCCATGAAAACTCTTTGGTAGTGAAAAAATAAGTTTAAAGGTGAACACATTAAATAAAACATCTAGTAACAATAAAATTGAAAGGGTACCAAGTGGTTAACTCAGTGAGCAGGATTGTATTTTGATAATACAAAATAAGCATAAAAGAAGTCAGATTAAAGACTGTGTAAAGCAATAAGATATTAAAACGTTCGGACCTATAGCCATAACATTAATGGACCAGGGTGAGTTTCAGTAATATCAGTAGTTAAGATGCCATTTTATATTTATTTTACAACAAAAATGAATCCTTAGAGAGTGTGCTCCTTTAGCTTTATGCCATATGAGTGGTTTAAATGCATTTTTTATGACAAATGAGCATATTTTACATTTGATGCTTAGGTAATGTTAATTACAGGTGAGCAAGTAAGAAGGAAGCTTTACAAACAAGGTTGTATACAACTTAATACAAATTAATATTTATTGAAAGTTTGATTACAGATGTGTGAACTTAGAGAAACAAAGCAGTGATTGACATGATTGTGCATACCTGGTGAACAACATTAGGTACTATGGAGTTTTTTCTCCACTCCAGGTTACAATAATAATTAAATAACCAGTGATTCTTATGGGCTATAAAACAATAATAATTGGTATATATTTTAATTTAACCAGTTGACCAATCCCTGAGGAAGAGATCAGGTTGAGATCCTGAAATGGATATAATTCATGAAGAAATTTTGCATTGGAAAATAAAAGGCTGTGCACAACAGTGAACACTAGACAGCTGTGTCTCAGATTTTTTTTTTTTTTAATTGGTACTATAGTCCAATTTTTTTGGGACCTCATCCTTAAAGTCTAAATAGAGAACAAATATTCTGGGACTGGTTGCCTTGCATATAAAATATAGGTCCTGTCGTTCAACAGGATTTCTCCCCTCTGATTACCATATAGTGACAGTTTGTGACAAAAGAGGCTGATTTCAGTTGATGGGCTTTGAAAATTGACAGCGCAAGCATTGCTTGGCTAGAAAAAAAGGGGTGAGTACTTTCATATTTAAAAAGTTTTACTGAATTAAAAAGAATCCTAATCCAGTCACAAACATAGAGTTTCAGTAACTGATAACTGACTGGAAGCCCTAGATGGATTTGATATAGCAAATATGATTTCATACATTGGGAACAGTTCTCAGAAACACTATCCTGTATATAGGTCACTGGTAAGGCTGCATCTAGAGTATGGAATTTAGTACTGGTGCCCACACCTCGAAAAGGACATTAACCTGCTGGAGAAGGTCCAGAAGAGGGCTACAAAGATGATACTGGGTCAGCAGGATAAAGCATACAAGGAGAGGTTGATGGGCACTGAACATGTACTCCCTGGAAGACAGGAGAGAGAGAGAGAGAGAGAGAGAGAGAGAGAGATAGATTGGGACCTTCAAGTACTTGAAAGGGATAAATAAGGTTGATAAGGAGAGTCTCTTTAAGCTGAGTGGCATCCATAACACTAGGGGGCACAGTCTTAAGCTGGAGGGTGGGAGGTTTAGGAGGGAGTTCAGGAAGCATTTCTTCACAGAGAGGGTAGTGGATGTCACACTTGGACCACTGATTCTGATCTCTGTATAATTGTTTGTTGTAAATATAATAAATTAATGTATGATGACTGTGTCAGAGGAAAATGCTGTCTTACTGGAACTGACACATCAAGACCACCAGGGATAAGTTCAAAGGACAGGACATAGCTAAATTGCAGATATCTGGGGTGCAATTACCTTGTCAATTTGCTTTCCTCCCAGGAAATAAGATTAGCCATTCATAATTCCCTCAGGGAAAATCCTTTGACTTGCAATTGTTGTCAGGAAGAACTTGAGAGGGAGAGGTGTCAGAGAGAAGCCAGAATGGACATTGAAGAGAGGTTGATGTCTGGGCCAGGGTGGACCCAGACAAATTTGGAAGGCCCAATATACATTCCTGGGAACCCTTGAATTACATCAGAGAGACCTTTGAGGTGTAGATTCCAAGGCCCAGATGGGATTAAAGAGGCAAATACACTTTTGCTTTGAATACAGTGACTTAGATCAAAGAAACTTTTGAGATTTATGCGTGGCAAAGCATAAACCGGTTTGGTCTGGTTAACCTGAGGGATGAAAGGCAGTGAGGTCACCTATTATGTTTTTTTAAATATTTTATTTGGACATCCTGAGAGATAAAATATAGATGTTGTTACACCAAGTCGGAGTTATGTGACCTCAGAGAAGGCCGGCTCAGAACTGTGTTTAATTGCTGAGAGAACCTTGACAGAGACACAGAAGACAATACAATATTCTGACTGAGAAAAGAGAGACCATCAAAGCAGAGAAGTAAGGACCTTAGACAAGATTAGTCTGAAGTTATTATTTGTAGGAATTTGTACTGTAAACCTATTTGTTTTAAGGCTGTATATGTTGGGATATATTTTGTTCTGTAATATTTTTTCTGTTTTCCAATTTTAAAGTAAAGATATATTTTACAATGGAAACTGCCTGGAGTGCCTTGACATTTATTTTTATTTAAGTGGAGCTTTTAATGGTTACAGTTAGCACAATGTATGGGCTTATTGATATACCAATCTGGGAAACTGATAGAGTTCTCTAAAGTCTTGTATAGAGTTCTAAGGGTTCATTTGAAAGACCTGGTTGGGTGCCCGTAGGCAAAGATATCTGGCCCTCCGAAGACAGAATTATCTGAGCCTGATAATTGGATATGCTAACAAGAGGTTATCAGTTTGAATCCCTCCAGAATTTGAGACTAAGACGACTTAAACCCACAAAACAGACAAGATGGTTACCTTGTTATGTTCACTGTCCACAAATCATACGCTTAGAGATTGGCACTTTGGGAGTAGAGGGCTGACCGACTGAGTGAGTTTATGACAGATTGGTTGGCAGCAGTGGGATAAAAAGTTTGGAGGTATAAGCTTCATTGTTCAGTGTGTCAGCTTGAGACCATTTAGCCCACTTGGAAAAAAAGAAAGGCAGTGTTTTATTTCAAAAGGAAACAGAACTGTATCCCTTGACTTACAGTTGAGTTCCCACCCATTTTATTTTTTTTTCTAAAGTGCCAGTCAGATTAGAATAGTGAGGAAAGAAGAAAATGGCTTCTGACTACAGCAGGCACTCTGTAGATTTCTTAAAGCAGTTGGGCGGGGACAGGGAAGTCCCATTTGGGGTGAAAGCCAGTAAGCAGAACCTCATAGAGGCCCTGATGGTAGCAGATACCCAGAGCAGGGAGTCACAGACCATGACTGAAAGGGACCAGACCTTGAGTGTGGCAGAACTAGCTGCCAGTGAGGGGGTTCTGAGCCAATGAAGAGGACAGCAGGGCCACTGTCAGTGAAGGGCCACAGCAGCAGGGGATGATCACCAGTATCCTGAATCCAGAGATACTCAAACTGCAAATTGAGTTACGCAGGATGGAACTGGAGGCAGAGTGACAACAGAGGGAGGTGGACCGTGAGGCAGAGCAGCAACAGAGAGCTGCGGATTGTGAGGCAGAGCGACAACAGAGGGAGGCAGACCATGAGGAACGTGAGCGCCAATGAGAAGCAGAGGAGGGGAGAGAGAGCAAGAATGCAGAGAGGCAGAGGAGAGGAGAGGAGAGGACAGAGGAGCACCAGTGGCAACATGAACTGGAGAAGCTACGACTCCAGCCAGCGATACCAGGGCAGGTAAGTGGCTTGGGTTTAACTGGGACTACAGGACTGGGTTACAAATTTAACTCCAAATTAATAGCCGAGTTTAAGGATGGAGAGGACATGGATGCATTTTTAAATTCTTTTGAAAAAGTTTGTATTTAGGCTAAAATTCCTAGAGAGTCCTGGAGCTTCCAGCTATTCCGCTACTTACCGGAAAAGCTCGGGATGCATTGGTCAAATGAACAATGAAGACAGTGATGATTACAGCAAGTTAAAAACTGCACTGCTAAAAATGTTTGAATTAACTGCTGAATCATACAGAGCTAAATTCTGTAAGCTCAGGAGAAGCCCTGATATGAGCTACGAGGAGCTAGCCATAAAACAACATCAGTTTTTTAAAATGTTGGTGGGAAGGAATTGAGGCAAACACTGGTGATAAAATTGAAAATGTGATTTTATTAGAACAATTTTATTGGGCATGCCCAGCAGAGTTAAAAATATGGCTAAAGGACCAAGATCCAAAAACAGTGCAAAAGGCTGCTGAACTCTCAGACTGCTATGCCAAGAGCAGACCTGCTCTGAGAGCGAATGAGGTGAGTGTGGCAACGCAGAAATGGAAAAGTGCGCCTTCAGGGCAGCTAAAACCCCCACTGCCTCCACCGAAACCAGTTATTCCAAGATTTCAAAGAAAAAGATTTCTCTGAAGTAAGAAATGTTTGTTGGTTATGTAAAGAAACTGGGCACATTGCCAGACAGTGTCCAAGAAAGGCAAGCAATAATATGCAAAGTAGTACCAGAAAGGAAGTGGGTTGTTTGTCTGTCCCTGGAAGCATGCCAGTGAACATGAGGGAACACATGCACCAAGTCATGGTAAATGGCATACAGACACAGGGGTTAAGGGACACAGGGGCATCCCTGAGATTGGTAAATGGGGATCTGGTACAGCCTGGTCAGCTTATACCCAACAAATACATAACTGTACAAGATTTACTGGTGAAGAGAAAACATTGCCACTGGCCAGTGTTCTCCTGGACTGGGGTGAAACAGGGGGAACTGTGCAACAGGTAGCTGTAGCCAACACATTAGCAGTGGATGTGATCCTGGGTAACAATCTCCAACAGGGTATGGTATATGTGTAGTTACCCGTGGCGAAATAGCCAGGAAAATTGTAGTTCCTAGGCCCCAAGCCAATGGGGAAGATACTGAGAGGCTGGTTGCCTGTGTCTTCAGAGGAGACTGATAAAGAGGTAGAAATTTCCCCAGTAGCAAGTAACCACATAGCTACAGAGGGTTACTCCAAAGAGGGAGGGGTGACCTCTTGTCAGAGGGTTGGGATTGACAGTGATCTTGAGGGCCCTGATGCTAGTGCTAGGGACCCTAGTTTAGTGACTGAAGGGGACCTGTTCCATGCCTTGGAAAGGCGTGAGGGGTTTGCAGCTGCTCAGAGAAGTGACTCTAGTTTAGAGAAGCTGAGGGCTTGGGCAGACTTGGACGGTGCACATGGAGGTGACAGCAGACATAAGGTTTATTGGGAAAATGGACTTACGTATACACAGGCAGCACAGACAGAGGGAGGGATGCTAGGCAGGCAGCTTGTCATTCCCCAGGGATATCTTGAGCAGTTGCTCAAGGTTGCCCATGATATTCCCTTGTCTAGTCATCTGGGAATCACATGCACCATGCAACGGTTGGCCCAGAATTTCTACTGGCCTAACTTCACCCAGCAGGTGAAGGAATATTGCAGGTCTTGTCACAGGTGCCAAGAAATAGGGAAGACAGGCAAGAAAACCCAAGCCACCCTGATCCCCTTGCCCATAGCGAAGGAGCCATTCCAGAGGGTGGGAATGGAGATTGTGGGGCCTTTAAATACCCCCAGCTCCTCAGGGAAGAGATTCATCCTGACTGTGGTGGATTATGCCACCCAGTATCCAGAGGCAGTCGCCCTATCCTCACTGAGGACAGACAAAGTGGCAGATGCCTTGCTTGGGATTTTCTCCCGTGTTGGGTTTCCTCAGGAGGTAATCACCGATTGAGGGGGTTCCTTCCTCTCAGACCTAACGAAATGTCCATGGAAGAAGTGTGGGGTGGTGCAGAGATGCACGACACCGTATCACCCACAAGCCAATGGGCTTGTGGAATGCTTCAATGGTATCCTAAAGTCAATGCTCTGGGCATTTGCTGAACAGCAAGGGAGGGACTGGGAGAAATACCTTCCCCACCTGTTGTTTGCATACAGGGAGGTGCCCCAAAAGTCAACAGGATTTTCCCCCTTCAAACTCTTGTAAGGACGCCGGGCACGTGGGCCCCTAGACTTGATCTGGGAGGACTGGGAAGGCAAGCATGCCACCCAGGGAACTCCCATTGTAGATTACATCCTATGGTTTAGGGAAAGGCTGAAGGAGCTTATGGGGACAGCTCAGAGCAACCTGGCAGCTGCCCAACAGAAACAAAAGGTATGGTACGACTGCAGAGCCAAAACTCGCTCGAAAATGGTGGGTCAGGAAGTCATGGTCCTTATTCTGGTCTGGAAAGACAAGATGCAAGCTGAGTGGGCAGGACCGTACAAAGTGGTTGGGAAGGTAAATGACGTAAACTACATTGTGGAGTTACCTGACCATAGACAGACAGAAAGGATGTACCATGTCAACATGATGAAGCCATATGCAAATAAGGCTGACATGGTGTTCGCAGTGTGTAGTCATGGGAAGGGGACAGATGAAGGAGACCCCCTTCTGGACTTGCTGGAGGAAAGTAAGCAGGAGTCCTCTGTGGAGGCAGTAAAATTGTCTCCCCAGCTGAACCTGGACCAGATTCAGAAAGTGAGGGAGGTTTTAGCAAGCTTTGCCCCCTGTTTAGCACCAAACCTGGACTAACCCCCTTAGTGACACATGATGTGGAGACAGGGACACAGATGCCCATATGGCAGACAGCATATCGGGTGTCAGAGGATGTCCAAAAGGACATTAGGAGGGAAGTGGAGGAGATGCTGGATTTAGGGGTAATCCAGAGATCCCACAGTCCCTGGGCCTCACCCGTAGTCCTTGTACCCAAGACAGATGGCTTGACTCATTTCTGTGTAGACTATCATGGACTGAATGCAGTCACAAAGTCAGACACTCACCCGATGCCCCGGACAGATGAACTCCTGGACAAGTTGGGAGGGGTGACCTACCTTACGACCATTGACCTGACAAAGGAATATTGGCAGGTAGAGTTGATGGACAGAGCTAGGGAGAGGTCAGCCTTCATCACTCCGATAGGCTTATTTGAGTTCAAAGTAATGCCTTTCGGAATGAAGAATGCCCCAGCCACTTTCCAAAGGTTGGTGAACCAGGTGTTAAATGGCACTGAGGATTACGCCATGGAGTACCTGGATGACACTATCATCTTCAGTACCAGCTGGGAGGAACACCTTTCAGATCGCAGGGAAGTGCTGAGCAGAATACAGAGGGCCGGGCTTACTGTCAAAGCCGATAAGTGCCAGGTGGCCATGGGAGAAGTGGCATACCTCAGGCATGTGGTAGGTGAAGGACAGCTCCATCCTAGCCAAATAAAGATAGAGGTGATCCAGGCATGGCCCAGACCAGAAACCCAGAAGCAGGTCAGGAGCTTTCTAGGGACAGCAGGGTACTACAGAAAGTTTGCACCTAATTACAGTGCCCTGGCTGCTCCCCTATCTGACTTGACAAAGAAAAAAATGCCAAGGAAAATCACCTGGGGCCCAGCCTGTGAGGAAACCTTTACCAAACTGAAGGAGGCACTGTGCAGTGCTCCTGTTTTGACAAGTCCGGACTATAGCAAAACTTTTATAGTTCAGACGGACGCCTCAGACGTGGGTATTGGGGCAGTACTTAGCCAGACATCCAGTGAAGGGAGGAACCACCCCATTGCCTACCTGAGTAAAAAACTGCTTCCAAGGGAGCAAGTGTACTCCACTGAGGAAAAGGAGTGTCTTGCCATAGTGTGTGCCCTAAAGAAGTTGGAGCCATACTTGTATGGGCAGCCTTTTGTGGTGCAGACTGACCACAGCCCCCTGGTTTGGCTGATGAAGATGGGGAAAAACAATGGCAGACTACTCAGATGGAGTCTTGCTTTACAAGGGTATGATCTGAAAATCATACATAGGGCCAGAGCCAAGAATCAGAACTTAAATGAGTTGCCCTGTGTGTATGAGGAATGAACTGATTTAGGACACTCATCCCATGTAGGGGATAGATCCCCCAAGTTCAGTCTAGGTGTGGAGGATTTATCACACTTGGACCACTGATTCTGATCTCTGTATAATTGTTTGTTGTAAATATGTGAAATTAATGTATGATGACTGTGTCAGAGGAAAATGCTGTCTTACTGGAACTGACACATCAAGACCACCAGGGATAAGTTCAAAGGACAGGACATATCTAAACTGCAGATATCTGGGATGCAATTACCTTGTCAATTTGCTTTCATCCCAGGAAATAGGATTAGCCATTCATAATTCCCTCAGGGAAAATCCTTTGACTTGCAATTGTTGTCAGGAAGAACTTGAGAGGGAGAGGTGTCAGAGATAAGCCAGAATGGACATTGAAGAGAGGTTGATGTCTGGGCCAGGGAGGACCCAGATGAATTTGGAAGACCCAATATACATTCCCGGGGAACCCTTGAATTACATCAGAGAGACCTCTGAGATGTAGATTCCAAGGCCCAGACGGGATTAAAGAGGCAAATACACTTTTGCTTTGAATACAGTGACTTAGATCAAAGAAACTTTTGAGATGTATGTGTAGCAGAGCACAAACCAGTTTGGTCTGGTTAACCTGAGGGATGAAAGGCAGTGAGGTCACTTATTATGTTTTTTTTAAATATTTTATTTTGACATCCTGAGAGATAAAATATAGATGTTATTACAGCAAAGTGGAGTTATGTGACCTCAGAGGAGGCCAGCTCAGAACTGTGTTTAATTGCTGAGAGAACCTTGACAGAGACACAAGACAATATTCTGACTGAGAGAAGAGAGACCATCAAAGCACTGAAGTAAGGACCTTAGACAAGATTAGTCTGAAGTCATTATTTGTAGGAATTGCACTGTAAACCTATTTGTTTTAAGGCTGTATGTGTTGGGATATATTTTGTTCTGTAATATTTTTTCTGTTTTCCAATTTTAAAGTAAATATATATTTTACAATGGAAACTGCCTGGAGTGCTTTGACATTTCTTTTTATTTAAGTGGAACTTTAAATGGTTACAGTTAGCACAATGTATGGGCTTATTGATATGCCAAACTGGGAAATGGATTGAGTTCTCTAAAGTCTTGCATAGAGTTCTAAGGGTTCATGTGAAAGACCTGGTTGGGTGCCCATAGGCAAAGATATCTGGCCCCCCCAAGACAGAATTATCTGAGCCTGATAATTGGATACACTAACAAGAGGTTATCAGTTTGAATCCCTTCAGAACTTGAGACTAAGGTGACTTGAACCCACAAAATAGACAAGAGGGTTACCTTGTTCTGTTCACTGTCCACAAATCATACGCTCAGAGGTTGGCACTTTGGGAGTAGAGGGCTGACCAGCTGAGCGTGTTTGTGACAGTGAACACATGGAATGCACTTCCAGAAGAGGCCATCTCATTGAAGACAGTGGGCAGCTTTAAGAGAGGCTGGGATAGTCATAAAAGGAAGATAAGGATCATGGGTAGGGAGGATGGGAGGAGTGGGAAGGGAGGGCAGGGATATTAGCTCAAGCTGTGGACCCTGAAATACAAGCAGACTTGATAGACCAAATGGCCTTCTTCTGCTGGCTTCTTCATATGTTTGTATGTTCATATAACTGTTTCCAGGAACTGTTCCCGATGTCTGAAATCTTATGTGATACAGTATCATATGTGATATTCAGTCTGTCTGTCTGTCTGTCTGTCTATCTATCTATCTATCTATCTATTGGGTTAGCACACACATAAGGGATACACTTTAGGGGTGGAGGGTGATTCCGAGACTGAGTGTGGTCAGTTCAACACCGATCGTAAGTACAGGGTGGTAGTTCAGACAGGGATTAGCGTTTGCACATTGACAGGCTGAATATGAATGGCCTGTAGCCATTCAGTACCTTTAATAACAAAAATGTTTCTAAGACCCCAAAAAACCAATTACTGAGTATTGGGGAGGTGTGGATGGAACCTGCAGTGGCTACAGAAATCAGTTACACTGTTAATCTTTTTTTTTATTATTTTAATAATTGGCTTTGTTTCCTTCTCTTATTAAATATGGAAAGTGACATTATGCAACTGGGCTGTGTCTGACAAGACTACATAGTTAGCCAGATTCAGACTGTCACTGACCGGAAAACAAAATGAGGCTCTTTCATGGGTATGATGGTAGAAAAAGTCTGAATGGAAGGGCGTGAGAGTGGGTACTTAGTGATAGCAGACAATACAGTTTCCTGAGTGCAAAAACCATCAGAGTGACAACACTGTTACTTTAGGGAGGCCTGTCTAATAAACTTGCTGATGCACTTTCAATAGTGAGTTGAGGGTTTTGGGTCTCCGGGAGTCTTGGTGAATCAGTGGTGGGTCTTTCTTGGAGTTGTCAAACCTAATGCCCACCCCATTCCCTGCACAAATTATGTCATTCTTCATGTGAGGAACACCAGACCACTGATTTGCCAAGATTCCAGAGACCCAAAACCCTACTGTTTTTTCCTTTTACTGCATAGGAAGCACACATTTCCCTACAGTCTTGGCATTAACTTGAAATCTAACTGGTGCATTAATGTAGTTTTTTTTGCAAATAATTTACTTATTTAGTTAGTTTTTGTTCACCAGGTAGGTGCACTAGGCAATACAATGTCTGTTTTCAGGCACAACCCTTGAGAGTACAACATAAATAACAGTAACACAGTAGCACAAGGGTCCACAAGAGTGCAGTACAATCTTATATACAGCAGCAGAAGTCAAACAATACTGTAATCCAGAAGCTTAAGAGCAATGTACATCCAGAGCACAACTGAAAACTCAAATAAAAGGCAGTGACTAGTAATGGTATAAATCATCAGATACAAGAGCACTTATCAGAGTTCAGTAGGGATTTACTAAGCTCATTCTTGAAAGCTAGATGTGTCTAAGAGACCCAGAGACTGGGTGGAAGTGAGTTCCAGAGCTTGGGTGCAAAGACAGATACAGCCTGCACACCCATATTTGTGGAGCATTTGGGCACTGACAGAAGTGACAGATCATTAGACCTGAGACAGAAAGCCTGATCAGTTTTAATGAACATATTGGCCATAGTAACAGGTTTATTTGTTCTAGTAATCCTTTCTAGGGTACATACAAAAGTATATAGCTGATGTGAGGTTGGGGAAAGCCATCCTAGGCTCAAGTGCAGAGATCAGTGGTGATTCAGTCTGGGCACAGACAGGGCAAAGCAGAAGATGTTATTATAGCTGGTGTTCCATTTATTTATAATACTTTTGCTTGCCTCAGAAAAAGGTATCAAACCATGAGTGAGGCTAGGCAATAAAATACCTTGTAAAATAACAAACTTGGCAGCTGGAGTTAAGACATGTCTAAACTTATAGGCAAGTTGAAGCTTTCAATTAACAGACTTGCAGGTATTAGATATGTGCAGGCCAAAGTCAAGGGCAGGGTCCAGAGTTAAGCCAAGGTATTTGAAGGAATCGACAGCAGTGAGGGGAGAGCCATCAGAGCAGTGGACATCTAAGGCAGGAGAACATGCCCTTAGCTTGGAATATTTGGGCCAGTCTCCCAAACATGCCTGCATTGGTTCTGATCAACATAGGGCTGTCATCCATTGTCATGTGTCAGTGGCTCAGCAGGTAGCATACTCAATCAATCAATCAATCAATCAATCAATCACTTTGTTTATCAATCAATCACTTTGTTTAACCAGGCGTACACTAACCAGGCAGACACTCACCTCCGAGGCAAGGAGATCAGAAGGCTGTGAGTTCTATCACCACACCAGTCACTTAGGTTAAATCTCAATACTGACATTGTAGTGCAACATAAGGGGGTGCTGCACTCCTGAGGTGCCATCTTTCAGATGAAACGTTAAACCAAGATCCCATTTGCCTGTTCTGGTGGTAGTTTAGGGGGATATCAAAGATCCCACGGCACTTCTCAAAAAGGGTAGGGGAATTTTTATTATAACATTCAACAACAAATAATATTAACACACGATGTTGGTTTCACATCAAATAATATACAAATCAATACTCCAGAAAAAAATAAGTATTACATTCATACATAGTCAGATTTTCTTATGAACAAGATTTTAACCCCCTAAAATTTTATCGTAAACTAACCCCTCTCCCTAAAGAGTAAGGGTTTTTTTTCCCAAAGAAAACAACATTATACTAACAATATTAACTGTACACAGAATAATTTATCAAAAAAGGAATAAGAAAAAAAATTAAACTTATAATCATACTGTTGCTAGATTGCTTATTAAATGAATATTTGTACTATCAAAAAATAATAGATACATCTTTAAAGGGAAACCTCCTTCTTTTGTTTTCAAATTCTATACTAGAAGAGACATAAGTTAAAGAACAAATAATAGTACTGTGGCATTTTGGTATTTGGTCTGCCACTAAAGGATCTCTTATCTTCTGGTATTCTGCTTTCCCATCTGGTGCTTCTTTTGCAGGAGTCACTAAGTACCGAACAAACTCAGTCGGACGCATAAAATAATGAACAAGATAAGGTTTATTTAGGAGCTTAGGAAGTCACATGTCATTAGCACAGGGAACATCCTAGACTGACCAGAGGACAAAGGAATTGGCCCTTCCCTAGCCCAGGCTGGACACTAATTAGCATAACACGTGACCATAGCTGGCTGCCCATTACTGTTCCTAGTTAAAGGAGTGGCAGCTAATCTTTAGCCCCATGCTCAGCTCTGTACTCCACAGTACTATTAGATAGAAGCCCATGTGACCTGTCAGTTTAAAGCTGTATATTTTTCCAGAGCTTTTGATATCTGGAGGACCATAGGGTGTTCCATTCTATGTTTTGGAGGTGCTTGAGCATGTTAGAGATCTATAGGAATAATTGTTCTTGTTCTAACATTATCTGTTGTAGGGACCACTTACAGCGGGATTGCAATATACAATATTTCAAACAGATTAAATAAAGTTTGAGTGTACTAGGATAGTAGTGTGACCAGAATGTGGGCATAATTCCTAATAATAGTGTGCCAGGTGAAATGTTGTAAAAGGGGCTCCATCCCCATCATTTTTTAACTAATTGCCAGAAGTTAATTATATAGGGGCACTCATAAAATAGGTGTGTAATTGTCTTGGGAATGTCTGCACATGAGAGTCTAGGGCAATTCTTGTCACTTTTTTCCTTGTGCTTTAAATTATTTTTAACATTCAATTTTTTATGTGTGCTGAGCCAAAGGATGTTCCACATATGGGGGGGGTCCTGGGGTCTATAAATATATTTTTAATTTCCTTTATGATGAAATCAGGTTTAAAAAGCAAAGTTGGGGTATTTAGAAACCAAAGATATAGGATTAAGTCATAAAATGATCTCCTAAACATGGTTGAGAGAGTAAGTTTTGTGACTTTCCATTATTTTAGTTTTGAAAAACAAAGTTGAAAATGCGGTGTCATGTCTCGAATAGCTTTTTGTTTAGGAATTGGAGTATGAAGAGGCCAATCCATGAGCATATTATTAATATCATCTAAAATCCATGGGGTCCATAGACTAGTTCTGTGGTGTAACATTGGTTTGATGTTAGAATAAACAAAAATGCTAAAAAGAAAACACCAGAGGGTTAATCATCTCTAAACCTCCCATGGAAATGGGCAAATAGGTGAGTGCCCTCTTCACAGGGTTTAGCCTAGTTACCCATAAACAAAGAAAAAAACTATATAGTGTCACTTCTAGATGTCTAGGGGGATGAAATATGTGACTGAGGCATAAAAACATGGGAAGCAAAAAGGATTTTATAATGTAGATTCTCTTTTTCTTACACATGTGCCATTTGTTCCATGTTTTAACTCTGTCAGTGGCTTTTTTAAGGCTGATCTCCAAATTCAGGGTAGCTAGATCTTCTTCTCCAAAATGGATCCCTAATATTTTCTGTGGAGTTTGGGCAAGATCTATGCCCATAACAGTAACAACTTGTGAGTGGTGTCTGCCTATTGGTATACAAGTGATTTTTGAATAGTTAAAAGTTGTTCCTGACACTGTTTCATGTTCAGCTAGGATGGACTGTGTGCCAACTGCTGACTGGGTATCTGCTAATATCAAAATCAAGTTGTCTCCGTATGCTAGGGCTTTAATTTCTTCCACTTGACTAGAAATTGATAGGCGGTTATAGAGTCAAGCATTTGTATAACTTGAATCAAAGGGTCCAGGGTTAGAATATAAAGTGCAGGGCTCAAAGGGCAGCCTTGCTGTACACCCCTTCATACAGCACTCTTGTTTCCAATTGACCCATTAATATATGGTCGTACTGTTGAGGAAGCATAACATTTTTTTTATCCAAACTATGAAGGAGTTGGGAAAGCCATAACATTTCATGCATTACCATAAATAAGGGTGTATAATTGAATCGAACACTTTTGTTTGATCCAAACATAGCATATAACCAGACATTTCTCCTTCTGCTCCCTTAGCCATGACCTCCCTTATTAAAATTAAAATATTTGTTATTCTCCTACCAGGTACTGAACTCACTTGAGCAGTTTGTATTAAGTGTGGTAGGGTTAGGGAAATTCTATTATATAAGAGTTTTGTGAGTATTTTAAAATCACAATTTAATAACAATATGGGTCTCCAATCGATTAATTGTGACCTATCTCCTTTTTTGAAAATAAAAGTTACTAGACCCAGTGACATAATGGCCAGTACAGATCCTTCAAAAGGCATAAAATTATAAGCTTTTACTAACTGACTCAAAAGTCCTGGGACGATGATTTTATTATAAAATTCTACAAGCAGGCCATCAAGTCCTGGAGCTGAACCAGTTTTAAGTAACTGGATTGTATTTTTAAGTTCTAATGCAGTAATGGGTTGTTCTAAAATATGTAAAAATTCATCTGGAATTTGTGGAAGGTTCTGTTTTTGAGCCCAGGGGTGTAATTAATTTAAATTGGTATTTGGTTGCTGAAAGGCATGTGTTAAAAAAAATCTTCAGCAGTTCGTAAAATATCTGATTTTTTTTTGTCACTAAGGTACCTTCACTATTTTCCAAAAAGAACATAGTCCTACTTTTCCGTCTCGCTTGACAGCTATCGAATGGGTTGGTGTGGTATGATTGTTCTTGTGTTCCCAACGTTTGCTTTTGGTTTAGTGATGCCAGTCTGTCATATTGACAGTGTGCAATGTCACTTTTAATTTGTGAAATTCTTTCTGTATTAGAGGTGTTCTGATGGGAAATGAGTTGGTATAATTCTTGTCATAATTTTTTATACTTCTGTTTTTTCTGTGCCCCTTTTAATTGCCCTGTAAGTTTCAAAAAACCAATGAAATCAGTCTTTGTTTCCAACCACCAGTTAGTTGGAGTGTCATACAAGAAATCCACTGATGCCCTGGCCTGTACTATGTGTTGTAGGCCCTGGAATACTTCTGGGTCCTCTAATAAGGAAATATTCAGTTTCCAGTAACCCTTACCTAAATGTCTCTCTTTGTAATTAGCTATTGATATAACTAATAAATCATGATCTGAAGTTGGGACAGTTTGGGTGTAGGCTGACACTAATGGTAGGGTAGGTGAAATAAAAACATAATCTATTCTTGAGGATCGTTTACCTCTATGGTATGTGTGCACTGGTTCTGTGTGTCATTTTGAAAAACTGTCTTGAAGCCCAGTTTGTAAAAATAATTGATTTAAAAATAAGGTGTCGCAAAATGCTTTGTTTGTCTGCAGTCCTGTGTCTGAACAGAACCTTCCACAACTGAAATCCCCAGCAAAAATAATTTGTTTTGATGTAAACAAAAATGGTTGTATTTTTATAAGTAGCTCTATTCTCCCTGCTTTTGTTTGTCCAGCATAAATATTTATTAGCCTTACAGCTATGTCAAAAAAGCAAATGTCTAATAATAAGGCTCATCCTGGGCAAATGTCTACTAACTGTATAATTTGCATGTTCTCATTGTTAATACCCACTCCTACCACACAACACTGATCTATTTATTTATTTATTTTTATTTATTTACGAGTTTTACCAGGAAGGCATACTGAGCAATAATGCTCGATTCCAGATGCGACCTGGGGGCCAGGACCCAATACGAAACAAAACACAGTGTCTGAGACAGAGACATTCAACAGTGAGAGGTATGGCTAGCTGCCTTACAGACAAACGGCAGAATAGCTACATGTAGACAGTTAGATACAGCAGAGGAAATGATAGAGAAATACATGAAGCAACTTAGAAGAAATGTCATTACTGCATAAGCAGTATAGTACATTGGAGTTAAAAACAGGTGCAGCTGGAGGAGAAATGCATGCTGAGTAGCTGGTTGTGATGACTAGGATTTGGTGTGTGTCTTATGGTAGGTGGCAGGGCATTCCAGATCTGAGGAATCAGGTAGGAAAAATATAGTCCAATGGACCATACACTTTTGCCCCCAAACCATGGTCTTTCTGTAAATTCTACTTTTCTGGTAGTATGCAGCCTAGTGTCTTGTAGGCATACTAAATCTTAATGATTCTCCTAGAAATATACGAAGGTAGCTCCTCTCTTCCTATCAGACTTTATACTATTATTATTTAAAGAGACAATCTTCAAGCTGTATAAGTCCATAGGAAATGAAGGAGCTTAAAAAAAATGTTTTTTAAGGATCAGCTTTCTTTTTCTGTTTCTTTCTTCTTTTTTGCTGTTGCTCTAGTTTCACATTTCTTTCCTGTGCATTTAGTTGAGTCAGTTCATTCTAAATCCTCTGTATCTGATGGCATTTCCACTTGGGATGAGGTTACTGAGAGGGAGTCTGATTCTTCAGCCATTTCTGTGTCCTTCCACTGAAGAACATCAAACTGGTTGGTCAATGGTATTTACTCTGTGTCTTTTGGGTGGTTAAGAGTCATTTTGGGTCTGTTCTTTACAACAGTAAACACTGTTCCTTCCTCTACTGGCGGTGGGGGGGGGCATATTTGTGTTCTCAGGCTGAGGTATGACATCTGCAGATGGCATTGTAGAAATGGCAGCCACTGTATTTTCAGCAATGCTGGGTGGTGCAAAAGAAGGCTTAGCCACTGGTGTAGAAAAGCTTTTACCGGCAGGGGGTTTATTTTGTTGATGTGCAGCCTTATTAATATAAAAGTCCTGCTCAGCATAATCCACATTTGTGGTGTTCTGTGCCACCCAAGGACAGGTGGTAAAAAGATGTCCTTCCTCATCGCAGAGGATGCACATGGGGGTGGCGATGCAATGAAAACCGGAATTACCCATTTTGCCACATAAAAAGCATTTGATTTTATCACAGTTAGTGCTAATGTGTCGTGATGACCCATATTTAAAACATACTTTTTGTTCTTGGTAAAAAATAATGCCCTTATCTTTTCCCCAAAAAAAAAGTTTAGGAGATGTTCTATTCCTTGTGAAGTGGTTTTCAATTTAACTTTAAATTCCCATCCTCCTGTCCAGAAGCCTTCGTAGTCAATAATCAGCTCCAGTGTTTCTTGGATTAGCATCTTTTTTCTAGCCAATATGTAATGTCAGTTAAGTTTACTCCCTCATTTCAGAATAGAATTGTAACAATCTTGATAGAGGGTTTGGTGAGGGGGATAATTTCAAAATGCGACCAAATGGGATCATATTTTTGTGTTGCATGTACCATCCAGAACCTATTCAATAAATCTTCTGATCGGAAACTAATATCAAAATTTATTTCCCCAGTGGCGTGAATAAGGGCATAAACCTCCAATTGTGAGAATCCCATTTTGTTTTTAATGATGTATTTTCCAATAAAGAACCTGTCTGGTGGTTCGTGCAGACCCCCTAGATATCTCAGTCTCACAGCATGTCTATGTTTTGCATTTTTGACTGGCTTGTGGAGCAGACTTGCATAAGTGGGTCTTTGGGGTTCTGTCAGAGTTTTTGTTATGGTATCATTTAGTACATTTGCATTAATTGGTTCTGTAGCTACAGTTTCTATTTCTACAACAGTCAGAGCGTTATGGAAAATTTCGTCATTATGCTCTGTGAGTTCTGCTGTATTGACAATACCAGTATTTAATGAAATAGAGTCATTTACCTGTACAGTTGTTTCTACTGGGTTTGCTTCAGGATTTATATTGGTGGAAGTGCTAGGTTTTTCGTTTTGCGGTTGAAATGTCAAAGGATCTTGTCCCAGTTTCCATTCAGGTGTGTCAGGTAATAATATGTCTGAATCAGGAATCCACGAGCCCATATCAAATTTTTTCCATCCTGCAGACTCTAGTGCTGCTTCTGGTGACCATCCAGATGTAGAATCCATTCTGTCTTCACTGGGTGATTTAAAGGTTTGGCATTACTAGGAGCACCAAAAAGAAAAACCTGATGCAAGGTAGATTTTTTTCCCAGCCAACTTCAGGGATCCATTCATTATGTGCTTTTTTTTTTTCTTCTTCTAATTTATTATTTTCAGTGGAATATTCTGTTTCTTGACTCTTCCTTTTCTCATCTTCAGTTCACTTCCATTGTTTAAGCATTTGAGTTGCTTGAGTAATCCAGCTAAAGTAATCATTTTTCCCACTTGGGGTGAGGACAGTGTCTGGGAATGTGTATAATCTGTAGTAGAAGCTGGTGTTGTAATGGGACACATGAATAGCTGCACATTTGTGTACCACCGGTGCCAGATTGGCAAAAGCACCGGGGCATCACACCTTCTCTCTATAACATGTCACTCAAATCCTTGATCGCATTCTTGACTGCACTGAGAAATTACTAGAACTGCACATCAAACACTATGGGAGCCCTAGGGTGAAGAATTTGGGGTGCTGCTGGACACCAGTGTTTGAAACTCTTTCACTGTTTTTCCCTCACTGGCAAAAATCTATTTGACCTTTTCCACACAGTTGAGTGGCCTCACTGGTGGGGGAGGGGGAATGAAAGGCAGACTACTCCCTCTTCCCAACAAGTGCCATACCCTTTCAGAACGTTCAGGTTTGAATGTGGTAGGCAGTTTGCTGACATCAGTTTCTGAATCACTCTTAACCAATGCGGTCATGCTTTGGCTGGCATGGTCGTACTTCACAACGTATACATTTAAGTTGCCCCAAAAATGCAAAGCAACCAATGACTCCAAAATACTGGCCCTATTAATAGCCTCAGGGATACATGTGACCATACACCTATTTCAGGTCCAGGCACTCCATTGCTCACCAGTCTTCCAACTCCTGCAGCGCAATGACAACTTTCAAAAATACGGGAGGCAGTAGGGTCACGTGATGGCAGCCTGAGTGGAAGCAGCGCACCCACGGAGCTCCATCGCCAGTCCGATAAATATCGCCATTTACAGCATCTCTGCCACTCATATTGAGCCTGCAAGCTGTCAGGGGAGATCGAGGGGATCTTTGCCAGCCGATCGATCGACCTAAAAGATGGAGGGGTACTTTAAAAAAGTAAGACCGAAGCACACTCCTCCCCAGACTCCCGAAAAGGACAAGGCTGCCAAGCGGGCAAAGCAGCAGGCCGCTAGCCTATCAAGCCTGCCCACAATAGATGTTCTGCTTTCGGAGACCAGGTTTCTTGAGCTTCTGCAACCTCTACAGGCCACAATCACTTCGGTGGCTGAAGACATGCAACAAATTAAGAAATCTTTGGAGTCCTTGACCCGAAGGGTGGGCGATACTGAAGTGAAAGTTAATTCATTAGAAAATAAGCAGACAAGCCATGAGTTGGAGCTAACATTGGTAAAACGCAGATTCAAAAAACTGGAGGACAAGATCGAGGATTTGGAGGGGCGCAGCAGGCTCAATAACATTGTCATAATTGGGGTCCCTGAGAAGGAAGAAGGAAATTCCCCAGTCTCATTTATTCAGAAACTATGCTCCAAGATCGCAGGCCCCCCCCCAGCTGGAGGGGATTACGTTATAGAAAGGGCACATAGGGCTCTGCGGCCCCCTCCTGCACAGGGTCAGCCCCTAGGCCACTGATTGTTAAATTTCTCAATTATCTAGACAGGCAGCATGTGCTTGACAAAGTGAGGGGGGTGAAGGAGCTATTATGGGAGGCCAAGCGAATACGTATTATTCAGGATCTCCCCCACTCAGTGAGAGTAAAGCGTCAGGAGCTGCACTCGATTGTAACAAAGCTTATAGCTGCCGCTAAGCAGTTTAAAGTGAAGTATCCTGCAGTGCTGATGGTCAACCTAGATGGAACTTGGTTGTCCTTTGAGTTCTGTTCTCAAGCTCGTCAAGAACTGCAATGGCTCCTTCCTGATCTTTTCAAATGAGGAGATGTTCTATACCCCTTCGGAGGCATTTGGAGTGTCTGGAGGACTGTTTGAGTATTTTGACGTGTATTCCCCTGTTTACTCTTCCCTATGAAGTGTCTGGTTATTAGCCGGATGTAAGATTGGACTGGTCAAAACCTGAGAACGACCATTGTAAAGCTATGTGATGGACAATGGAATTCTCCAAATAGTCTCTTGGATCTCCCTATGAGCAAAGGGGTCTGGCAGTGCAGTCTCTTAGATGACTGCCGTGAGATACAATGGCTCGATCCTATTTACGGATCACATATTGTTGTTATTGGACACTGGTCCTTTTTTTTTCTCTCAAATAAGGGTAAGTCTCCACCTCAACTCCTGCCTGCTCTAGATTTAGACTGTACATTTTGGAGGCCAGATTTAATTGGCAAAGGAACTAGTCTTTCAACCGGAACTGGATATGGAACTATCCTTGCCCCCCCCGAAATCCCTTTTTTTTTCTTTTTTTTTTTTTTTTCTTATAATACCTCACATTATGTCAAACTTTGGGGCTACTCTGGATTTAATAATGTGATTGCTATTCGGGATATGGTGGGCGGGGGCTGTGGGTTGCGTAGTCGAGCATATTGGGCTGTCTAGATATATATATCATGTGGCGGATTGTTTTTAGGAGAGCAGTTCCATGGAACTGGGGGGCAGATGATTTGGGGAAGGGGGATTTTTCTGTATACTGTTTGTTAACTGTAGGAGGGAGGGGTGTTTGGTATTAGATGGGGTCAGGGTGGTGGGGAGGGTACTAGTAATAATCAAGGTTACTGTTTCTTGGGAAAGTATAGTTATCTTCGACAGGTAAACATTTATGCATGCTTAATTGATCCTTGGGAGAGTCTTAATACTCCCAGGTTTCTCTCTACATACATGAGGACTCTTACCTCTGCATATGATGAGTCAAATGTATAAGTTTATAAGCTGGAATGTGAAAGGAGCCAAGGATAGGGTTAAACGGCAAGTAATATTAAAACATCTACACCATCTGGGTGCACATGTTGCTCTCCTTCAAGAAACTCATCTGAAGAAGGATGATATGCGGTATTTCAGGAGCGCATGGGTTGCCCAGGTGTACGGGGCCGGGATCTCGACCAGAAGGGCTGGAGTGGCCATACTTGTGGCTAAAGGTGTCCCCTTTAAATTATTGAACGAATATTGGGACCGGGAAGGCCGATATATACTTGTATGGACGCAATGAGCTTCGCACACCCTACTCCTAGGATCAGTTTATGGCCCTAATAGTGACTCCCCCTGTTTTTTTTCTATGTTACTACAGCGAGTAGTCTCAGACATGCCTCCACTGGTATTCATTGGAGGAGATTGGAATTTAGTGCTGCAGAACGATATAGACAGAACCTTCAATAGGAGGAAAGGTCTATCCCCGGCACAAAGGGCTTTAAAGGGTCTTATGAATAATGCAGACCTAGTGGATATATGGCATATCCTCAACCCTGGGAAACGGCAATACTCCTTCTATTCCCCAGTTCACAATTCTTACTCAAGAATTGATTATATTTTAGTTAGTTCTATAGCAGTCCCTGACATGATAGAGGTGGATATTTCAGCTAGGGTTATCTCGGATCATGCTCCGGTCAGTATATTATTTAGGCCATCCCCTTTACTCCGGCGTTCACCGCAATGGAGATTAAATACTCAGATACTAAAAGAAGAACAGCATTTAAAAACAATTAAAGAATATATTAACCTGTTCTTACAAGCTAACCAAAATTCAATAGCTCAAAAAGATATGATTTGGGCAGCGCTGAAATGTTCCTTAAGGGGTGAATTAATAAAGATTACCTCTAGGAAAAAACTTAACCAGAGGAATAAGATGAACTCTTTATTAACCCAAATTAGCCAAATTGAATATAGTCTATCCCAGCACTTGTCCTACACAGAGAGAGAGTTAAGTTGCATAGATTACAAGCGCAATATTCGGGGCTTGCCTTACACCAGGCTGAGCTTGCTTTGTTGCGAGCAAAGCTTCAATACTTGGGCACAGGTGAGAAGGCCAGAAAGCTGCTCACAATGCAGATAAAACAAATGGACTCAGCCCAGCATATTGCAGGAATCCGTATCTCTCAGGAAGACCAGGTCTGTACGGATCCCCATGCCATGGCGGAAGCCTTTAAAGAATTTTTTCAAATGATATACTCCAAAGATCCTCAGTTAGAGACCTCGGAATTGGATATTAAGGAATTCCTCCAGTCAGTCTCATTGCCAAAAATTTCTCCGGAAGAGACCACAGACTTGGTCTCCCCAATAACTACCTTTGAGATCCATCAGGCTATCCAGAAACTACCTCTCGATAAATCCCCAGGCCCTGATGGCTACCCTAGTAACTTTTTTAGAGCCCTCTCCTATGACCTAGCCCCAGTCCTGTTAGAAGTATTTTATTACTGGTATGAACATGGAGTGTCTGATGTGAGTTTTTTTGAGGCAACAATTACTTTAATTTTGAAAACAGGCAAAGACCCCTTGAACTTAGATAGTTATCGCCCTATATCGTTATTGAACACAGATGTTAAAATCTTAGCGAAGATTCTTGCAGGCAGACTGGCTAAAGTAATGGATAGGCTGATTTGCAGGGAGCAGGTTGGTTTCATGAGGGGAAGGCTACCTCAGGACCATCTCAGAAAGCTGTTACATCTCATGACGGAGGTCAAAGGATCTGATACCCTGGCTGCGCTCCTTTCTCTCGATGCCGAAAAGGCATTCGACAGGGTATCTTGGGATTTCTTATTTCTTACTATGTCAACTTTTGGTATCCCTAATAGCTTTATAAAATGGGTCCAAATCTTATACTCTTCCCCCTCTGCTAGAGTTAAATGTAAATGGGGTTTTGTCACAATGTATTAAGTTAGAACGGGGCACTAGGCAAGGATGCCCTCTGTCCCCACTACTATTTAATTTATATTTGGAACCGTTCCTGCGTAAATTAATGGGGAACCCGCTTATAAGGGGCATTAAGGTGGGCAGAGACACCTATATCTGCTCTGCCTATGCAGATGATGTGTTGTTACATGTTGAAAATCCAGATGTTTCCATGCCGGCCATACTCGAGGAAATAGACCATTTTTCAAAGGTGTCGGGTTATAAATTAAATCGTGCAAAACCTAAAATTTTTCCGTTAAATAATAAAGTAATAATGACTGATTTTGACTCCCTTGGTTTGGCTGGGAGAAACAAATCCTTATCGTATGTTGGGTATCAACATTTCCACAAGTATTTCATTAATGATTCAAAAGAATTTAGATACTCTGGTTCAAACTATATCAGATGATTTGACTAGATGGAGATCTCTCCTTAACATTGTGGGGTAGGGTAAGTATCTTAAAAATGAATATTCTACCTAGACTATTATATCCCTTGGGTATGATTGGGGCATATCTCCCAAAAAAATGGTTCCTCAAATTGCAAAAAATGTTTGACTCCTTTTTATGGCAAGGTAAGCGAACCCGCAGATCCTACCATAACTTAACAGCCCCAAAATGCAAGGGTGGCTTAGCCGCCCCTTCTGTGTATCTCTACTATATTGCACAACATGTGGGTAAGCTGGGTTGGTGGAATAAAGATAAGGTACATTTAGATTACAGGCCCCTCTGGTACGATATAGAGTACGGGCTAGCGAAGAGAGTAAATTCTTCCTTGCGAGCCCTCCTATTTCTTTCCCCTTCTGATATTCCTAGGCCACTTAAGAATAATCCTATGGGGTGGTCTCTGAAAGCCCTTTTTCAATTACAGTGATGTCTTAAAGTCAGATGGTGGACCTCGAGTGCCCAACCTATATTTGAAAATATCCACTTCAAGATTGGTGGTAACACAATATCTCCTCCTTTCTGGTCACAGATCAGCCACTTCTCAGCTGCAGACCTCTTGGATCGGGACATGCTGAGATCCTTTGAGGACCTAAAAAACTGCTATGGCTTTGATGATAATAGCTTTTCAGATGGCTGCAGCTGGGAAGGCTTTGTCCCCATTCCTGTCCTCGTTCTCAACTTCGCTTTTAGTCAGAAAACATTGATTCCCTCTTAACAGCCGTGATGCAGCCACATGCAATATCTAAAGTATACAAGTTATTACAAGAGTGGGATCCTAAACTCCCATCAGGAGTCTGCTATTATTGGGTCAATGAGTTAAACCTCACGGATACACCAGACTTCTGGATCAATCTTTGGAATTCTATCTACCGATATCTTAAACAAGATAGATTCAGGTTGATCCAATTCAATCTACTACATCACTTATATCTAACTCCCACGCACCTATACAGATGGAAGGCACGTAGCTCCCCACTCTGTTGGAGATGTGAACTAGAAGAGGGTTCCCTATATCATGTCTTTTGGGCATGCCCAAAGATTCGAACTCTATGGGAGTCTCTTGGCAAGCTTGCATGCCCTATCCTTGGCTCTTACACTATGAACACTCCAGAAATTTGTTTACTGAATGTTTCTGGTGCCACTCCTAAATCATGGAGAGTTCAAGTATCACTTATTACTGCCACTATGAAGTTGATAATTCTAAGACATTGGTCGTCAGACTGCTCCCCGACCCTACTGGAGTGGCACCGTGAATGTACGTTAGCTCTTCAGCTGGAAAGATATATAGCTCATAATCGAGGCCAGACAAAAGTCTTTACAGCAAGATGGGGTCGCTTAGACTGCTTCTTATGATGCTGGAACTCGAAGAACTAATTTTTACTACCTGGGCTAACCAATTTGTCTCATTTTTCTCCCTTCTTGCTTTCCCAACCATTTCCTTCTACAGTAACCTTGGGTGGGGGGTTTGGGTGGAGGGACTTATCTGTTTTCATACCTATTTTTCTCCTGATCTGTTCTAGCAAATGTTTATTTTATAATATGCCCTAGATGTACCATGTTATCTCTCTAGGGATGTTTGAACTATATCTGTCATAGTAAGATGCTGCTGTTTCCTTGTTGTTTTCTGGAGTGGCATATAAAACAATAAAATATTAATTATAAAAAAAAATACGGGAGGCAGTAAAGAAATTATTTTTTTCACAAAGTCACAGTTTGGGGGACCACACATGTGCTGCAGAAATCCCAGGGGTAGATCTAATATAGTGGCTCCCATCTGGGCCCCTTGAAGTTACCCTCTTCACAGCTCCCGAGGAGGCCGAGCTGGGTTACCTCAGGATGTGTTACACTGCGTACAGTGACCTAACATAGTGTGTTGCCTCCACCTGGCATGGCATTATGGGATACCTGGATGCTGAAAACCAAGGCTATCACCCCCCTAGGAAACAGTGCATAAATGACCCACTCAGGTCTGCCCCCAAGCAAGTGACACAGTAAGCAATGATGATCCCCAAACCATCAAATGAATAATTTATTTAAAAGGGAGGTTACAGAAAGAAAAAGGGGCAGTAAGATAAAATAGGAGCAATGGGGTAGCAGTAACTCTATATTCTAAGCAGTCAAAATACTGTTACTGTGTATAAGCAGTAAAAACAATCCACACTTTGCCCACTAACTGTGCCCACCCTCCTGGCCATCCACAAACCCCAATGTGGGTGCACCCTGCTTAATTCTCCTCTAAGGCCATGGGTGAGAGATCTCTTTTATGCTGCAGTGAGTACCACATGGGGGATGCTGATGCTGCTAGCAGGGCGGAGCTAGGTGGCTTGCTTAAGAATGTAGCATGTAAAATCCAGAAATCATTTAAACTCTTTGGTAACAAGGGTCACAAGGGACTCCTATTCACAGCCTACTGAAATGTGTGGCCTGTTGACCTCTATAGGTCTTCCACCTAGGCCTGTTACATGGGCAGAATCCAGCCCAAGATGTCTTCCTACCTGATGGCATGATTGACCTTGGATCCCAGGTCTGCTTCTGGCCCTGGAGCCAAAAACTGCAGTTGGAGTAGGCAAAAGGGTCTGATTTAAATAGCCAAGCTCCTGCTCTGAATAGCATTCTTCTGTGCATGTGCAGCAGTCCACCATGCTGCTGCAATCCTCCATGTCCTATTCCCTGGTCTGCTGTTTCTTCTGAGTGCAGGGAACAGGAACAGCAGCTGCAATCACTCTCTTGCTCCCTGCCTCAGCCACATCATCAGTCCTGATGCCTGAGAGCAGGGAGAGCTGTGCGGCAATGGCTGCAGATACCTAGGGTGAAGCCCTAGTTTAAGTCCCACCAGGGCTCCTGGCTACTGCACAAATGCCTTGCAGGCCCCTTCATCAGCGGACCTGGGGACTGGAAGGTGAACACAGAGTTTGGACAAAGAAGGAGACAGTACAGGTAAATCCCAGATCGGGGGGAGAAGCTTACTTATCTGGTAATGTAAAATCAAAAAGGGCAGTAGTGAAGGCTAGCAGAATGTTAGGATGTATAGGCAGGGAGATCAGCAGCAGGTACAAGGAGGCGATGCTGCCCTGTACAGATACTTGGTAACATCCTGCGTAGAATTCTCATCTCAGGAAGGCTAGAGATAGGTTGGAGTCAGTTCAGAGAATAAGCCACCACGATGATGCAGAGGCAGCAGTGTAGGTCCCACAATGAAAGGCTGTTGGACCTTAAAATGTTTTTGGTAGAAGCAAGGATGGGGGACATGATAGAAACTGTCACATTTCAACAGGGAACAAATAAAGTGGACAACAGTTTATTGTTCACCTTCAGTGCCAACACACACACACACTAGAGGTAACATGGCAAAGCTTTTAGGGCACAGGATTAGGATAAATGCCAAGAAGTACTTGTTTTATGGAGTGGGTGCTGAACAGGTGGATTTAATGGAGGGCAATGGGGAAGAGGATAAAAGAGAGGGGAGAAGATGAGGTAATACTAAGGGGCTCAGTCTCATAGGTTTGACAGAGATAAGGACAGACTGGATAGACCAGTTGGCCTTCATCTGCCATCAGATTCTATGTTTCTGTATTTTCTTGGCTTAGAGATCAGGATTTTCCAGTAGTGTCAGCTTTTTGTTTTGAGAGTTATGCAATCTTTGAGCTACCGCAGTTCAATCTAGTATCCCATTGTCACTACACATTTAGCCAGGAATAAAGTTGATAATCCCCCACTCCAAAACTTCTTCCCTATTTTGACACAAAAAGTGTAATTTTTTTTTTGTGTTTTGATTAATAAAATATCTGCTTTGTGGGGACATACTGTTTAAAGCAGCAGTGCAACAATCTGGTGAAAATTTTGACCTATACTTTTTTCTGCTATTTTACACTGCCACTTACCTCCTGTCTTGTATGATACCATTCTTTCCACTATTTTAATCTACTTTAGTACTTTTTTTCATGTCTGAAATAATAAAAGGAGTACTCCTTTTAATACGGTGTAGACCAGGTCTTCATCAGTATTTTCAGCTGTTTTTGTCCATCAGTTGTTCACACATCACTTCTGTTGTGACTAAAATTAACAATTATGCAGCAGGTAGCGTTTTCTGACCTTACAGAACAATATTTGTACAAAAGCAGCTGCAAATACTGTTGAAAACCTGGTCTGAGCCATATTAAAAGGAGTGCTCCTTTTATTTTTTCAAACCTGAGAAAATGTATTAAAGCAGACACAAATTGTGAAAAGAAGGGTATCATACAAGTCAGGAGGTAAGTGGCAATCTAAAATAGTATAAAGAAGCATAGGTCAAAATTTTCACCAGATTGTTGCACTGCTGCTTTAACTGGATCTGCTATAGCCCATTGTTCTGCCCCTTAAGGACAGCTATTGATAAGCTAAGTGATCCTGAGAGTGGCAATTTAATTCTGTAAGGAATCAAGAGGGATGCCGAGTTCCCTGCAAGGCAGGGGGAAAACAAAAGACTCCCTAGGGTGCCTGTAACCAGACCATATTGAAAGGAAACTTGCGGTGGGCCTTTGTCCAAGAAAATAATCTGGTTAAATGTGACTAGCTAATGTGTGAGAAATTGGACTAGTCCAGATTAAGGCAATCTACTCATGAAATAAGAGACGGGCAGAGATAAGAGAAATGGTATGGACCCTAGTCTGTGAATTCTGTCACTTGCTGATCCTATACTTTACACTGTTCTAGATCTGAAAGTCTCTCAGAACTGAGAGGTAAGTCTAACACAGGCAAAGTGGATTCAGAATCAAGAGAAAGTAAAACTGTTCTTTTTAGGTCATAGTTTAAGAACTTAGAAATTAGGTCAATTTAGGTAGTGTTTTTTCTATGTGTACTTTTGTGTTTAAAGCCTGCTTATTTTGTATTTGCAATGTGTTCTGCATATGTTATAAATGTGTATATTTATTTAGTTTTTGATTACTGGGTAGGTACACTAAATAAGAAGTTTGCCTATTTTCAGGCACAACCTAGGAGGGTTACAAGCAGTGGCAGAAACACTGTACAGATATAAGTATAGAAAACATAGTATTTAGGCAACAGTAGATACATAGATTATAGTGATTATATTGGGTCATAGAACAGTGAGCATACAACATATAGGATACAATACATAGGTAGGTAATACAAATCCAGGAGCACGTGAACAGTAAATAAGTGCAGAGAATAGTTGACCATCATATAAATGCTATGGCATTTGGCAGATATGATATCTAGGGAGGAGAGATTTGAGAGACTGGACAAGAGCAGAGGTCAGTGGCCCTAAGGAGGGATCGAATTCTCTTTTTAAAGGCATAATGGGTATTTGATTGTTTGAGGTATAGTGTCAGGGAGTTCCAAACTTTGGGGGCAGATATTGCAAATGTAAATTCACCCTTTATGATGGAGCATCTGGGAATATCAAGTGGGGATTGCTCAGAAGATCTTTGGAAATAGATATGGCAGCACAGGTTATTGTAACATAGCAGTAAGAGACACAGGTGTACCTATTATAATTATATTATCGACCATACATCCTGCCATATAGAGCCATAAAGAGGACAGGGAGAGCCAGTTAAGACTAGAGTAAAGATGACAGCGATGGGTAAATTTGAGAGCAGAGAGTGCAAAACGACGAATGCTATTGTAGCGCATTTTCCATTTTTGGAGTACTCCCTTGCTGGCATTAAAATAGGCCATTATGTCATAGGTGAGGCAATTTAATTTAATTAATATTTCAGAAAGACCTTTGAGCGTGAGCTCTTTTACAAAGGTTCCACGTCAGGGTGGACAATAAGACAATACACATATTCAGTTGTTACAGAGGCCTGATCATTAGGCATTAAAGAGTGATTACATGAGAATTAGATAAATAGGAGAAAAACAGAGCAGTTGTAATAGAATATTAAGCTATTTCTAATAGTTTGCCCTAGGTAGCACACCCCTGGAAACCTCCAAATCCATTGATAGACTATGGCAGAGTAACTGCATAGGGTTTAATGCTATCCTAGATGTTGGGAGGCTGGGTGACAGTGAAACAAGGGGGATTGGGTTTGAACCTACTGCAGAGAGCGAGAGGTGGGGGATAGTGAAATGAGGGGCAGTGATGGGGGAGCAGCTCCAGAGGACTTTGTTGAGTAGGGTGCCTGTGTGGGGAAGGGTTAGGGAGGGGTACTACCAAGAGCATTTAAAGAGGACTGATATCTTACTTAAGCCCTTGACTAGGCTGGAATGGAGGCAGGGTTCTCTAGGTAGCCCTGCTGGGTGCTACCTTGGGGGTAGGCCTGTCTATCAAGTGGGGCCTGAGAAGCAGGTGCATTTTGAGCTAGACATTAGGTGCTGTTTGAGGCCTGCTTTGAAGTGAGACAGGCTGTTGTTTGTTTGTAATTTCATCTGGAGTTCACTTATCCAGAGGGGGGCCTGATAGGAGAAAGCGCACTGCCCTAGTGAGGTTCGGCAGAATGGTATGGACAGTGCTCCATTCTTCCTCCCTCTGGTGATGTGTGATGAGAAAGAAGCCTCAAGCAGGTTTCCTATAGATGGTGGGTTTTTCCGAGGAGTGGCTTCTTTCCCAGGAGGCAAGTTTGGTATTTGATCCTGTCTTTTATTTTAAGCCAATTTGTACACTCATACAGGGTGCAAGTATGAGTGTAGTGATCTGCACACAGGGTGAGGTGACATGCCTTATTGAGTGCAATTTGGACCCTTTTGAGCACTGTATCAGTAGCAGCTCCATAAATCATTAGCCCATAGTCTATCGTGGAGAGTATGGAGCTGAAGACTGGGATTCGGAGTGCTTCCGGGGTGAGGTATTTCTTATGCCTATAGAGGACCCCGATCTTTGTATTTACCACTCTAACAAGGGAGTCTACATGGTGCATATAAGTGAGAGAGTCATCAGTGGTGACTCCAAGGTACCTGAACAAGTGCATCTGCTCAATCTGCTCACCAGCCTTATTGGTGATTACGAGAGGAGCATGACTGCATTTGTTGTAGGGGCTGGATTGTAGCATGGCCTTGGTTTTCTTGTAATTTAGTAGCAGCTTTTGCCTACTGAACCAGTCCTCAAGTTTACTGAAAGAGTTCTGTAGTTCTGTTTGTAGGGCAACCTAAGAGGTGCTGCTGCTCAGCAGCACGGCATCGTCTGCATGCAGGATAGGTTTGGTGTCACAGGCTGTGGGTAGGTCATTTACAAAGATACTGAAAAGCAGGGGCCCTAGAATTGATCCTTGAGGGACTCCTAGTAGTACATCTCTGGAGCTGGATAACATCTGCCCGATTTTGACTTGCTGGCTCCTGTGTGTTAGGTAGTCATTGAATCAATTTAGGCCATTAGGTGCCACACCCAATCTTTGGAGCTGGAGTACTAGTAGAAGGTGGTTGATGGTATCAAAGGCTTTGGTGAGGTCAATGAAGCTGGACCCCACCAATTTGCCTTCATCCAGCGTCTTGTGCGCATAGTCAGTGTATTCCAGCAGTGCCGTGGTGGTGCTGTGTTTTTGTCTGAAACCATGTTGGTTTTGGCAGAGCAGATTGTAGTTATTGAGGTATTCTGTGAGTTGACTTGCCACAATTTTTTCCAAAGCTTTGGATAGTGGGGAGAGAATAGATATTGGCCTGTAGTTTGACACCAGCACCTTGTCACCACTCTTATGCACTGGAGTTACCAGGGCTTGCTTCCATACCTCTGGAAACTGAGCTAGGGCCAAGGATTTATTAAATAGAATTGTTATGGGCATGATAAGAACGTCAAGGGTGAGAGATAGTAACTTCATGTCTAGCCCATCACTTCCCAATCTGGTTTTGCCTAAGACTTTCCTGACCATCGTTATGGCCTCCTTCACCATCACCTTCTTAAAGTAGAAGGCTGAGTGGTTAGTTACGGGCAGGTTGGCGCAACCTTCGTCCTCCGCTGGCAGAAGGTAGTCTGGAGGCAGCACTGAGGACAGGTCTGTAAAGACCTGATTAAAGGCATCAGCAGTGGCTAGTGGATCTGAGGAGGATGAGTTATTAATGTTGAGCATCTGAGGGTGCTGCTTTTGATCTTTACCAAGGATGTTCTTGATTTTGTCCCAAAACCTCTTTCCATCTCCTCATGCATTGTTAAGCTGGGTCTCATGGAAATCAGCTTTTGTGAGCCTGATAAGTTTGGTGCACTGATTTCTAGCAGTTTTGTAGCACTGTAGGTCATGCTTGCTACCTGAGTTTAAGGCTTTTTCCCAGAGGCAGTCCCTTTTCTTTAGGAGGGAGAGGAGCTTGCCATCAGTCCAGCCATTTACCTCCCCCCGAAGTTTCCATTTTGTGCGTGGTACATAGATATCACAGATGGAATTGAAGCCGTCAGTGAAAAAACTAAGGGCCTGGTCCAGCATAGGTGCCTTGTTGATGGGGGACCAGTTGTAGGCAGACAGGGCCAATTTGAGGGATCCAAATTTGCCTTTCCACAGAACCCTGCTCTCGATGAGGTGGGATGGGCTTTTGGCAAGTTTAGTGGTCCATATAAAGGAGATCGGGGAGTGGTCACTCAGCACATCTGGGAGAACCCTGAGTTCAGAGAATTGAGTCGGTGAGCTAGCTAAGACCCAGTCAATGAGAGTGCTGGTACCAGTCTTGTAGTTCTGCCTGGTGGGGTGAATTATGAGTTGTGTGCAATTGTAGGAGATGATTAGGTCTCTGGAGGGTGTTGCCTCCTTACATAACCAGTTAATATTAAAGTCACAGGTCAAGATGAGTTCTGAACCCTTTTTGAGTGCGCTAATTTCTTCCATAACGAGAGGAAGGCCTTCCTTGGCTTTTTTGGGGGGCAGGTAGGTTGTGGCAATGGAAAGGGTCTTGCCTTTTAGGCCGACTTGTATTTTTACCACTAGTAGCTCATAATCCTCCACAACTTTGGAGATGGGGAGGACATAGCAACTCAGTGAGCTTCTGGCATATAAGATGCAGCTGCCACCTTTCCTGCCTATTCTATCAAGCTGAAATGCTTGGACTCCTTTGATGGCCACCTCACCATCTTTGATCCTACCCAACAGCCAGGTTTCAGTTAGGAAGAGTATGTCAGAGGCATGGATGGTCATCCAAGCCTGGAGTTGGTCAAATTTGGCAGTTAGGCTGCAGATGTTTAGTGATGCTATGTTTAGGCCGATCACTGTATGGACTCCCCTGCTCCTCAGGGTTGTTGGTCCAGGGTTTAGGTGAACATTGCCAGACAGTAGCAGTAGCAGAAAGATAATCTTTCTGGCAGATAGGGTGACGTTTATCTTCCTTCATGTCTTCCATCACCTGCGCTTCAGGTGGGGGAGGTGTCTATATGCCTTTGTTAAATTAGGGGGAAGCTAACCATTAAGGTTACAGTTTGGGAGGTTCGCTTGGCGATAACTGTGTATGGGAGGTACGGGAGGATAAAGAGCCTATTGTTACCAGAAGTGGCAGTGGCCATGTGTATGCTTTTCTTCCAGCTTGCACCCAGTGAGAATTCAGAGTGGGGAGGTAGGGGCCAAAATTCATATATGGTACAGGCAATGCCAAAAGAGGTAGTGAGGAGTAGTAGTAAGTGGTTGCACCCCATGGTAGTTTGGTGTTGCTGGCCTGCTTTAACTGCTAGCTGGTTTATAGTTGAAAGGGTATATAGTCGAATTAGGGTGAGGTCCCTAACAATAAAGCAGGTTAGAGCAGTAAATGAGAGAAGTTAACTGGAGTGGCTGGAGTAAAAGTTGAGAGCAAATATGTGACCTGGTGGGTGAGACTGCTTTTAAAAGTGGTGGTAAGAAAGTGGGTCAAGTCAGGCAAGGTCAGAGAATTCCTTGTGCTATGGCCATCTTGCAGTTGAGTTAAGAGTGGACTTGACCTTATATGCGAAACCCAGTTTAATGTTCCCCACCTTACAAGTGGCTGTTGCATGTAGATTGAAGTCAAGGGATGGGTCAAGGGTTACCCCAAGGTACTGGAAGGAGTATACAGTGTCCAGATTGTGGCCATCTGGGTCAATGATGGAAAGGGCAGTTGAACAGTATTTGAGTCTGGGTGGGGTACCAAAGAGTATGGCTACAGTTTTATTAGTGTTAAGTATGAGTTGGTTATGTTTCAGCCAAGCATGCAGACAGTCAAAGTCTAATTGAAGGGAGGTGTTTATTACTGATAAGTCTTTTGCAGAGGAGAAGACCATATAATACATGTTAAATATTTTGGTAACACTTTAAGTGTCCTTAACTACACTGTAGCTACAGTATAACTACACTGTAACTGCACTGTAACTTATGTGTAGTTACATGTAACTAGTTTCACAGTTGTGTGTTGTGCAGTTACACAATTTGCATGAAGAAATAGTTACATGTGCAGCTACTACTGTCTCCCTTTCAGCACAAATCTGTTCATTCTGACAAATGTAGCTACACATTTAATAGCTACTGCAAAGTGTAACAGAAACTATATTGAGCAACTACCACTGTACAGTATCTCTTCTGGCATTATGTAATATGTTCTTTCTAGCGCAACTATAAATGTAATAGTTATTGCAAATTGTAACAGCAAACCAGTTGTGTAACTACTATGTTACTAATTTTAGCAATATTAAATTTGTTCTTACAAGTCTAACTAAATATGAATGTAGGTCTTGTGCACTGTTTCAACAATCTATGTCTATCTGACATTTATTTAAAAGGTAATCACACAGAAAAACTTGAAAGAGAAATCAGAAGGATAACTAAAATATGATTATAATGTAACTTCAGTCTGCTACACTTACAGTAAGTGTATGGACTGGCAACTCTTTAAATGATGTTCCATGGCTGTATTCCAGTTTTTCATGAACATACAGGTTAATAAACATGCAGTCTAATACTGTGAATTGATATACAACTGTATGCAAAAATATTTTATTTGCATAATTACTAATTGTTGTTGTAACAATAATGCAGTTAAGAAATAATGGTATTGTTTTCAAAGTTAATGCCTAGGTAACATGTATTGGCAAATGCACATACTTACATTTACCAAATGTCAGTACTGTAGCTGTGACGTAAGTTCTCATTCAGAAATCAGTCCCTCACAAACTTACTGCTTACTAAACATGCAATCTAAAATTGGACTTTATTCACATAGGTGGCAGGGAATATGTCAAATGTGCATACCCAGACCTGGCGGTCAACAGCAGCTATCCAATCAGATGGACTGCCCACTGTGACATGGAAAGCCAGTTCTGAGTGCTGTAGTATCATTTTTTGTAATATCAAAATGGGCTATGGAATGTCTGTCATGAGAGATGCTGAGAAATCTGATGCTCTTGGAGTGACCTCGCTCCTCCCCCCCAGGTTTCAGCTGAAAGATGAAAGCCATGAGAAAATACTGAAACAGCATGTGAGATCACACATGCACAAGTTTTAGATACTAGGTGTTATACGGTAGGCCAGAAGCTAATTACAGACTTTTCTAAGTTAATTATAAGCTGTAGTTGTTAAGAGGTAAAATCATAAAAAAGTATATGATGTTAGAGGGGGAAACCAGGGTTAGCAAACTGGTGCGAAGTTGTAAATGTTCCTCTGATGCCTGTGTGAGAGAGGATACTGATTACGATCAAAGAAATGTCATTTGAAGGACATGAGTCATGCTGAGGATTGCAGAATTTAATACTTGGAAAAGACATCCTGTTTTTTATATAGATATATTTTTTTATATATTCTGACAGGGAGGAGGTAGGTGACCGCATGCAAAATAGGTGGGGAACATCAACTTTTAAACATTAATTCTGTTTTCCTTCAGACACTTTTATCTAGACTCTGACAAAGAAACATCTTTGGAGCACTTTAAACAGGTATTTAGAAAGAGAGACAGAATTAAGTACTGAAGTAAGAATTGCACTGTTTAAAACCTTGTTCTTTTAATAGTTTGGTATGTCTTGTGATACAATAGTGCTGTATTTTGTGTTTTACGTATTTTTATCTATTTTAGTAAAACTCTTTTAGAGCATACTTGGTCTGTCTTTGACTTCTTTCATTTGCAAGAAAAGTATATATGGTTATAGCTGACACTAGGCATAAGGTTGAATGGTGATACCAAACTGGAAAGAGAAGCATTTTAAATCTGAGGTCTTTATTAAAGTTTTTAAGGGTTCATTTCCATACACCTGGTTAGGTTCCCATAGGCAAAGATATCTGGCCCCCCGAAGACAGAATTATCGGAGCCTGTACATTGGGTATGCTAGCAAGAGGTTCACAGTTTGAATCCCTCCAAGAATGGAGACCAAAGGTTTGTCTGAACTAACATAACAGACAAGAGGGTTACCTTGTTCTGTTAAACTGTCCACAAGACTGTGCTCAGAGGTTGGCACTTTAGGAGTAGAGGGCTGACCTGCTGAGTGGGTTTATGACACCCACCAGCAGGCTGGATCCTGCACACTGTGTGGAGTAGGAAATTTTGGGATATGGCTGGTCCTCTCAGTACTGCTGTTTTCCACTAAGGTAACCTACTGGTCTGCCTGCATTCACTGCCATGCTCCCAGTCCTCATGGTACAGTCAGAGGACCTGGGTAGCTTGGTGTGAAGGATGGTGCCATGGCTGCCACCCTATTCAACTGGTGAGAAGAGCATGTAAAGGCTAAGGAAGGGTCCCTGCCTGTGTATCTGGCACCACCCACCATCACTCCACATAGTAGATCGGGGATAAATCATGGCATGTAGCCATGCCCCAACCCCAACTACTGACCTGTGCAGCAGCAGGATGGGGAGGGGGGTGCAGAAGAGGTGTGGGTCAATGCCACAGAGGCAGAACATTTCATAGTAACTGCAGCACTGCTACAAGCCAATAAGTAATTATGTAAATGATTGATTTTTATTGTATAAGTAAACAGAGTAGTTGTATATTAATTAATATTAGATTGCATGTTTATTATGTAGCAAGTTCATGAGGGAATAATTTCTGAAGAAGAACATAAATCAGAACTATAGCATTGACATTTGATCAATATAAGTGAATAGTAGTTATACACAGATTCTTACACTTTAAGTGTCAGTTTCTGCACACTTACTTTTCAAATACTTGTTAGTTAGGCATTAGCTGTGGAAACAATGCCACAGAAGCAGTACATTCCTTAGTAACTACAGCACTTTTACACCCTTCTTTTTACACTTTAAGTGTCAGTTTCTGCATACTTACTTTGCAAATACATGTTAGTTAGGCATTAACTGTGGAAACAATACCACAGAAGAAACACATTTCTTAGTAACTACAGCACTGTTACACTCTTCTTCTTGCAATTTATTTTAAAGGAGAAGTCCACCCAGAATGTGCAGAAACATATGTTATGTAGAGTGTTTTGATATGTATGTTAAATCCTAGTGTGCCCTTCCCTCTGTCTGCTATTAGCAGTTTTTCCTAAATTAGCCTGCTAGCTGTATGGTAGTTTTACGACCCCTGGGGATCTCCATCACAAATAGGTTTATCGGTTTTCTGTCTCCTACGATGCACCTTGGCTCATGTGACAGTGATGTAGCAATGCCCTTAGATATAGCAGGGTCAGTCACAGCTCAGCCACAAAGAGAATACTTCTTTTAGAGAAGTCACACTGCTAGATTTTGGGTGAATGTAATCATTACTTTTTTACATTAGTACCTTGTCCTGCTATGTTACAACCTATGAGGTGATGTTCAGTGTTTACTACTTAGTACTGGAGCAAAAACTGAAAGTGACTGAGAGGAATAGAGTAAACAGTGACATGATTCATACACACACACACACACACACCAGAACATAGCAGGACAAGGTACTGATATAAAAAAATAATAATGATTACACTTACCCAAAATCTAGTAGTGTGTCTTCTCTGGAAGAAGTATTTTCTCTGCGTCTGAGCTGTGACAGACCCTGTAACAAGACACTGGCTTCCTGCAGGGGCAATTAGACATCACATCAAAGGGCACTCTGGGAAGACTAGAGGCCATAAAAGAAACCAGAATGGCAACCTGCAGGGGGCAATAAAACAGTTAGGGAAAGTTAGAAAAAACAGCTGTCTCAGCCAGAGGAAAATAAAACACTGGGAACTGGTTAGAACACAGAAAAAAAGACTACTACATATCTTTTTCTGATTTTAACATGGAGTTTTCCTTTAAGTGTCAGTTTCTGTGTACTTACTTTACAAATACATGTTAGTTAGGCGTCAACTGTGGAAACAGTGCCACAAAGCAACACATTCCTTAGTAACTACAGCACTGTTACAAGCCAATAAGTAACTATGTAAAACATTTTTTGTTATTGTATACCAATTAACAATATTAGATTGCATGTTTATTTTAATTTTTTTAGTCACACAGAATACAAGTGGTGTCACTGGGGATTTAAACCCAGGTCTCAAGGTTTCCAGGTCACTGCAATTAAGCACTACATTATACTGCAGTAAGTTCATGAGGGAATGATTTCTGAAGGGTAACATACAAGTGTCACTAACTACACTGTAATGACTGTATAATTACATTGTAATTCCACTACTATGTAGTTGTTTACTGGATTAATAATGTGTGTTGCATAGTTGCACAAGTTTAACGGTGCTGCTTTTGTGGCATTGACCCACTCCTCTTCTGCACACACACCCCTGTCCTACTGTTACCAAAGTGGGTGGCTGAGGTGTGGCATGGCTATATGCCATGCTTTACTCCCTATCTGCTGTGTGGGATGGTGGCGAGTTGTGCCAAATACACAGGCAGGGACCCTTTCTTAGCCATTACATGCTCTTCCCACTGGTTGAACTGGGTTCATGGCATCATCCTTCACACCAAGTTAGTCCAGCCTTCTGACTATACCATGAGGGCTGTGGGCATGGTGGTGAACATGAGCAGACCAGTTGGTCCCCTTATTGGAAAACAGCAGCACTGGGAAGTCTAGCCATATCCTACAATTCCCCATTCAACACAGAGTGCAGGATCCAGTCTGCTGGTGGGCAGTCCATCTAATTGGATAGCTGCTGTTGATCGTCAGGCCTGGCTATGCATATTTGACACATTCCCTGCCACCTATGTGAATAAGGTCCAATATTAGATTGCATATTTAGAAAGCTGTAAGTTCCTGAGGGACTGATTTCTAAAGGAGAATTTATATCACAGTTATTGTACTGACATTTGGTAAATGTAAAAGTGCACACTTGCAAATACATGTTACCTGGGCAGTAACAGTGAAAACAATACCATTACTTCTTAGCCACAATATTGTTACAATGCCAATTAGTAATTATGCAAATTAAATATTTTTGTGTACTGTCATATATCAACTCACTGTATTAGACTGCATGTTTATTAACCTGTAGGTTACTGAAAAACTTTAATACATATATGGAACATCATCTAAAGAGTTGTCAGGCAGTGTATTTAAGTCTAGCAGACTGAAGTTTCATTGTAATCATATTTTAGTTACCATTCTGATTACACTTTAACATTTTTTTGAATTATTACCTCTTAATTAAATGTCATATAGGCATAATCTGTTGAAAAAGTGCACAATACCTGCATTCATATGTAGTTACACTTGTAAGAGTAAATTTAATAATGCCAACATTAGTAACATAGTAGTTACACAATGGATTTGCTGTTACAATTTGAAATAACTATTACATGTGTAGTTGCCTTTGTAAAATCAAATTACATAATTCCGGAAGAGATACAGTGGTAGTTGCACAACAGATTTTCTGTTACACTTTGCAAGAGCTATTAAATGTGCAGTTACACTTGCCAGAATCAACTGATCTGTGCCAAAAGGGAGACAGTAGTAGTTGCACATGTAACTATTTCTTCATTCAAATTGTGTAACTACACAACACACAATTGTGAAACTAGTTAACTATATAGCAGGTACAGTACAGTTACAGTGTAGTTACTGCATGCAAATTGTGTGTAACATAACATGCACATGTGAAACTAGTTTACAACTACAGAGTAGTTACATGTAACTACACTGTAGTTAAAGTGCAGTTACAGTGTAGTTACACAGTAGCTACAGTGTAGCTAAGGACACTAAAAATAAAGTATTACCAATATGATATATTTCACATATTTAACTAATACAGCTGACAAACTCTAAGAAAATGAATGTGCCCCACCCATGGTACAGATCAGACACCCTGGAACCCAAGGCAGTGCCTGTCTCTCTCAGTTTAACATCCCAGGGCTATGCCATGGAGAATATGGCAACTGGACAATGTGACGACAAGAGGGAAAATGCACAAAAGCCCCAAGGGGGATCCCAGGGGATATATGCACATGAGACCAAGTTGCCATTCCTCTCCCTCTCTCTGCCTGTGGTTTCAACAGCCCAGGATTGTAACTTGAAGAATATGGCAATGGAAAATGTGATAACAATTGGGAAGACATGCACAAGCCCTAATAATGTTTACCAAGGTAACAAATGCACATGAGACCACAGAGCCATGCCTTCCTGCCTCTGATTTCAATGTCCTGAGACTGTGCCATGGAGAATATATCAATTGGACAATGTGATAACAAGGAGGCAGATGCTCACCAGCCCTAAGAGGGGTTACCAAGGGAACATGTGCACATGAGACCATGTTACCATGCCTCCTTCTCTCTAGTTTCAACACTCAAGGTGTCATGGAGAATATGGCAACCGTGCAATATGAAAACAAGGGGGTAGATGTGCACAAGCCCCAACAGGGTTACTCCGGTGGCATAAACGCATGAGACCATGGTGCTACGTCTCTCTTTCTCTGGTTTTAACATCCCAAGACTGTGTCATGAAGAATATGGCAATTAGGCATTGTGGCAAGCAGGGTGTAGATGCACACAGAGGGGTTACAAAGAGGACATATACACATGAGACCATGGTGCCATGCCTCTCTCTCTCTCTCTCTCTCTCTCTGTTTCTCCCCTTCCAGTTTAAACACCCCAGCACTTTCACACTAAACACAGAAATATAGTCAATAATGGCAGAAAAAGATTGAGGCTCCATCTAGTCTGCCAATAGTTCCCTATCTGCCCCTGGACCTATTGTCTATATGGGGTTCTATCCCACCTGGTCCACACCCCTGCTACCCTCCCTTCTTTTACTGACATACATAACCTCAAAACCCTTGACTCTGTCCCAGCCATGATTGGAACAATTTATGGTCTTAGCACCCACCACATCCACTGGAAGACTGTTTCATGGCATCACCACCTTTTCTGTAAAATAAAACTTCCTCACATCTCTCCTAATCCTTCCCCCCACCAGTTTCCATTTGTCATCTCTAGTATTTGAACCTGTACTACTGCTAAATATTCCCTCTCTTTCACCTGTTGTCCAATGAGTACATGTTCAGTGCCTTGAGACCATCCTCATAAGAGCTGTCCTGCTGGCCCTGAACCCTTTTGATTGCCCTGTGTTGCACTGTCTCCAGCCTGTCCCTGTCCTTCCTTAGCATTGCTAATCACTGCTTGTCTTGATGTAACAACTCTGAAAACACTCTGTTTGAGGATGCTAACTTCTCCATTGCATGGTCCCTCTCTGTGCTGCCTTCCAAAGAAATGTATCTCCATAGGAAAGTCAGAATCTGCCACTCCAAACAATTCATCAGTAAAGTTCTCCTTGGTTTTGTATTGTGTTGGTGCTCTGTTTAATAAAATTCATACCTTTTGATATGTGGATCCTCTGATTTTTTTAGGTATTCCATTGCCAAGCATATGAAGTGGTGAACTGCGTGAAAATTGTGCTTAAGTGTTTGCTGATAAACATCAGGGAGTTAGGCATGGCAATATCACAGCTGGGTTGTGGACACTGCTAGCATGACATGATTGGGTGAATTGTGATTTGACTGTATGCCCAGTGGGCACTCTGTGCTTTATCTTGATAATGGCAATTGTAGTTTTCACCAAAATCTAGGCTGTATACAACCCAGACATTGGGTACATGTCTTTGACGGTAATCAAACTGCTTGGCTTGGCATTTTGAATTGAAAAGATGCTTTGAGAAGGTTTCTAGTATCTAGTTTTTCTTTCTGTTCCTCTATTAATTTGTGAATCGAAAAATCCAACTGATCATTTAATAATGTGAACATTTATCTCTGAATGCTATGGATGCAACATTTCTGTTATTCTCTTTCAGTTTCACTCTGGCTGGTAGAGTTTGCCTTTTTTGGGGGCAAGGTGTAAGTGCTGATACTTCACATTTGTTTTTTATGGATGCATTCTGTAATTTTGAACTGTGCACATTTTGCAACACTTCTGAATCCATTTTCATTTTAACATTGGATTGTTGTTTGGAAGGGATCTACCAAGCCAGGGTGAAACAATTTTCTCTGACCTCTCCCACAGCGCCAGATTGTCGCCGACATCCCCAACACTGCCTGGCCTGGCCTGGGCCATGATTGAAATCATATTGACACCTTTTCAGTGTTAATGCAGGGGGGGGGCTGTGCCACCCCACAACTCCCTCATTCCCCAATCAGCCTGCATGCCGGTGCCACACCACCCGGGCAAGCACATCTAAGGAAAGGTCCACTGCAATATGAGCAAAGCTCATCACATGCAGCGGACCTTCCTATATGCTTCACCAGATGCAAACATGGAGGCACAGTGGCTGCTAAACTGCTGACTTCGGGGGTGCCCAATCCCACGGTCGACTTACACTACCCTCATGTATGTGACGACGGCAGAGCCCTCCCTTCAGCATAATGTGTTCCCCTCCTTTTTTGCTTGCCGAGTGCCCAATCCCCTCGGCTCATGCTCCTCCCACTTTCATTGTTTGCCAACAGGAGTGCCCAATCCCCATTGGCATCCATCCCCCCCTTCCACTTTAACATGCCGACAGGGAAGCCCACTCCTGTTGGCATGATGTCCCCTTCTTCTGTGCTGAGGGGTACCCAATCCCCTCAGCTAGTGTCCCCCACTCCCTATGTGCTGACAGGGTGCCCAATCACCTGTCGGCTACTGTATCCCCAAAAGAACACCTGTAAAAAAGAAAACGTCTGCAATGTTTGTTTTTACACCTGTAAACAAACGGTCCCTCGTAGTCCCTACCCCTCCAACACCCACACACACACACTCTGCCTCCCCACACCCCTCACCCCATACTTACCTCCGAGTGCAGTGTGATGATCTTCGTGGACCGGGAACATGTTTGCACTCTTCAAAGCCAACCGCGAACTGAGGAAATGCCGGTAAGTTGTATAATGGAATAAATAGGATTTTTTCAACTTTGATGCATATCTTGTGCATTTTTTGGAATTTTTGCACCAAATTTTCAACATGGGGTTTTTGGGACCCCTCCTCGTGAATTCTGGCACTGTTATGACATTACTCAGTGACAAAAGGTGATTTTGCAGTCACTGTGTGAAATCACCTTTTGGGAATGATTAACACATGGACAGTGTTCATGAGGTGGACTTTCAAAAAACCTCTGTTACAAATTTGTGGAGGAATCAAAAAATGGCTGTTCTTGGGCGATAGTGCATGATTTGCTATACTAAACCAACTATAATTCACAATATTTTAATGCCAGATTTTCAACATTGTCATTTTCTACACCTCCTTGTGAACAGTACAGCTGTCATTTTTCACTTCCTGGCCGAAATGTGTTTCTGCACTTCTGGTGCACAATAGCAAGGTCACTGTGGGAAATCAGTGTTCAGGGAGATTACAAAAATGACAGTGACACTGTTCATGAGCAGAGGTCCTAAAATGCCTATGTTGAAAATTTGGTGACGATACTCCATAAAATGACTGTGTTACGAGCGTGTGTTGTGCAGTTTGCATGCAGGGTTGTACTGTAAAATTGTGCATTTGCAATATTTTCACTCTGGATTTTCACTAGTGGCATTTTTCCACACCTCTTGATGAACAGTACAGCAGTCATTTTACATATCCTGCCCGAAATGTGTTTTCGCATGTCTGGCACAGAATAGTGTGGTCGCTGTGTGAAATCACTTTTTGGGACAGTTTGAGGAAATGACAGTGACACTGTACATGAACAGAGGTGCTAAAGTGCCTATATTGAAAATTTGGTGCGGAAAGTCCATAAAATGACTGTGTTACAAGCGTGCATTGCGCATTTCTCATGCACCCTTGTAACTTCACAAATTTGCAATATTTACATGCCACATTTTCAACACTGCCATTTTTTTACACCTCCTTGTGAACAGTACAGCTGTCATTTTTCACATCCTGCCCAAAATGTGTTTCTGCACTGCACTACCAATGTCAATGCCAGCTCAACAACATTCGGCATTGACAAATGCTTGTTTCCTTTTAATGTTCACCCTTGGGCAAAGTGAACATGTTGGTATGATAATAAATTTTGTTCACTGCTGGTCCAGTGATGGCTAGTCTGCAAGGGGCTTGACAGTGTCAGATCAATCATCAGCCAGACTGATTATGACATTCATCTGGTCTTGCTAGGCAGAAATTGTGCGTAGTTCAAAGAAAAGAGCCACCTGAATCATAGGGTGGCTCTTTCTTTTGATCTGCATAATGCTGCCCAGCAAGCAGAGCTGATCAGTATCATGATCAGCCTGTTGTGGACCTCCTCCCAAAAATAACAATGAACACTCCCACCCTCTGCTAAGTATGCCTCCCACCTCCTGTTTCTTTCCCCTTCTTTCTTAACTTACCAACAATGGGGTGCCCAATCCATGGTGCCGGCTAGTACCCCCACCCCACCTGTTTTCACTGTGTGACACTCGGGAGCCCATCCCCAGTCCCATCAAAGAATACTGACACTAGGGTGTCCATTCCCAGTCTCAGTACCTGAAATAAAAAAAACTATTCTGCGTAATTTTTTTTTTAATTCCTGTAAGCCCACCTTCTGTCAAGTATCCCTCCCAGGGTGGTATGGCCTGAGCCCAAACAAGATGACTGCTTGAACCCTTACAGATGAGTCCCAGAACTACCATCCTTTGTAAACCATCAGTTCCTTGCTATTAATATGTTAACTAAAAAGCAGTGCTGGTACCAGGGAGTTGTCCACAACCGATCAGTGTTCATCATTTCCTTACATAAGCACTAACATTGCTGTATAGCATCAACAAAGTTTCTCCTCAGATGGTGCCTCTTCACAACAATGAAGCTTCAAAATGGTGGCTTTTCTCCCGGCCAAGTGATTCAAGGCAATGTTCACAAAAGTGCTTCAAGATATAGAGGAGCTCAAAGTGACATCGGTGGCAAACACGAAAGTCATTTGGGATCTTGACTGCCAGATAAATTTAATGGATAAACCGAACCTTATCAATGAAGCTACATGCCAAATGCTTCAAAAAGGACTAGGAGAACAGAAAAAAAAACATCCACCAGATCCTGGAAAAGGAGGATGAGTTAGAGAATCGAGGAAGATGCAATAACATAAGATTTGTTGGGTTTCCAGAAAAAACGGAGTTAAGCGCCACAATAAGTTTTCTCTCTCATGTCCTGCAGGCAGTGTTCAAACTCCCTGGGGACCCTCATTTTGGTATTGAGTAAGTCTGCCACTTATTAGCTCAAATGCCAAGGAGAGGGGAAAGACCCCATCCAATACTGGCATGTTTTCTTTGCTACCAAGTCAAAGAAAATAGTCTTTGACATGCCCAAGAGGTCGGTCATCTGGAATGGCAGGGACACCTTGTAATGGTTTTTCACGGTTTTTCAAGCTATCTCATGGTGAATAGGCATGCTTTTACAGAAGCAAGGCAGAGACTGAACCAACTGGGCATACCATTTACACTAAGATACCCTGCTATAATGTGTATTGTGCACAATGGAGTCCTAGTCCTATTTAATTTGCCAGAAGCTACTATGGAATACATCAGTCACCCAATCGGCCAGCCCTCTGTGCCCCCTCAACAACCACAAACCACACCTGAGGCACAAGAAATCACTAAGAATGCTTTTGCTATGGACACCACTATACCTCTTTAAGCAATTTTCCCTGAGTACCAAATGCTGGGTCAAGAGGATGACCAGTGGCTGCTGCCACCTCAGGTTAAATGCCACAACAGAAATAAGAACAAAACCGGCAAGGACTGCAATGCAATGCCAAAGCAGTCTACTCCCATAGTGCCAGTTACAGCAGGAGTGAAGAATTCAGTGATATGGAGGCCTGTTCCAGCACCCTACTTTCCTTAAACTGCTATGCACTACTCGCAGCAAAGCAAATGGAAGGAACTCCAGAAACTGGTCCCCAGACAAGACCCAGTACATTCAATATAGGGGCCACACCAAGGAGCTCCTGATCAAATAACTGCAGCAAGGGCATCTATGCCAGACAATCCAGGGGCTTCATGAGCTGCAGTAATGACAAGCACAATACCGTTGCCATTGTCTAACTCCTAAAGCCCAGATGGGGCTATAGCTATTACTCCCATACATGTAGAATGGCCAGCAAAGATAACACTAGTACAGTTTGACAGACCCCCTTCTCTGATCCTATTCCCATCCTATTACTCCCTACATAGAGTACCTGCAGCCCCATTCCATGCCTCACATGATCAAAAAGCTGTTTCTCGGGGTGGGGCTGCAGCGCTGGGATGGCTTCTTGGTTCATACACAGAAGGTACGATCCGGGCATTATGAGTTAAAATTTAAGTATTTAACTTTGGAAAAAAAAGTATTGAACATAGTTCTTTTAGCTAATCAGGCAGGCAACTTACTGGAATGATTTGCCTGCCTGAATCATGTCAGCAGCTCTTTAAGGGACTTATCATTGGGTATTCTGTTAGATGAAAAAAGACAGGGAGCAGGAATTGGCTACACTAGAAGTTGACCTCAATATCAAGTAAGATGTGTTTAAATCACAGTGGAATTGCAATAAGCCCCCCCCCCCGCATGATGAGATCATCAGACTCAGACTAACAATAGATACCCTGCTGGCAGCTAAGGCCAAATTGGACCTACTTTGCCTCAAGCACAAGTACTGGGAGGGTGGAGAGAGAGAGATGTAGCAAGATCCTGGCCTACTGGCTAAGGAAACAGTAAGCTGAGAGGCACATCCTAGCCATCATATATGCACAGGGAAACCTCTGCATGAAAGAAATCCATATCAATGTGGTAATGAGGGATTTTTATTACAGACTCTATATCACACCCACTCCCCAGGGTATGCCAAACTGGTGACTGTCTAGAACCTCTCACCTTACTCAAACTAATGATTAAACAAGCTCATGCCTGGACATTCCACTCTTCCTGGGTGAAGAGGATGCTGCACTTGCTGCCCTGAATCCCGATAAGGCACCAAGATGGATGGGCTCCCTGCTGAACTCATGTAGCTCGTGTCACTTACAATTTGCCCAGTTCTACTTCACTACTACCAGGGGTCTGTGGACACAGAGCTCTTCCCTCCAACCATGAGAATAGCAACAATTATAGTTCTTCCCCAAACAGGCAAAGACCCCACTGACCCAGTCCACTACACACCTAACTTTCTTATCTCAGTAGACAGCAACATTTTCACAAAAGCCATGGCTCTCAGGCAAAAAAACTTTATGCCATCTCTAATACACCCATCACAGGTGGAGTTTGTAAAAGGTCGTGTCAGCACTAACCACCTTTGAACACTCCTGAACTTAATGCAGGTTGCGCGATCCACCCCAATCCAACCACAGTGGTAGCCATAGACTTTGAGAAGGTGTTTGACTCAGTGGAGTGGGGGTACCTTTATAAAGTGCTAAGCCACATGGGTTTTGGGCCTCAGTTTCTTTGAAACATACAGTTCATGTACTCATCACCAGAGGCCAGAGTACTCACTAACTTGACCCTCTCCACCACCTTCCCCCTTGAAAAAGGAAGTTACCAGGGGTGGCCCCTCTTCCACTGCAGTTTGTGCTCACTATTGAACCACTTGCAGTGGTTATCCAACTTAACCCTCACATTGGTGGGATTGGGGTGGGACAGGACTGCTACAAAGATCTGCTTTATGCAGACGATCTACTGGTGGTGACAGAAGATGGTCAAGAATCCATTACCCAACTTATAACACTTCTAACCACCTATGTCCAATTATTAAGGCTCAAAATTAACTTAGCCAAGACTCAAATCTTATCTTTGAACTAGCAGTGAGAAACCCAATCAGGTAAGCCCCTGGGCTTAAAATGGGCCCAAGACCAAATTATATATCTAAACATAAAAATCTAATGTGTGACCACCAAACTCTGTAACATAAATCTAAGCCTGCTTTTGGTGGAACTACTCACATAGTGCAACAGATGAAAGGCCACACAACTGTCTTTGTCGAGGACAACCGAAGTGTTAATAATGGTAACTACACCAAAGCTATTTCACCTCCTAGCCCACTTGCCACTTCGTATGCCCAATAAGTGGTATGCGTAAATTGATAAAATAATTACAGTAGTAGCTTTCTCTCTGAAGGAAAACAGCCACTGTACAGCTGTGTCTAACTGAGATTCCACAAAAGCGTAGGAGGTTGTGGGCTCCTGTGGTTCAAGGCCTATTATAACATGGGTTGGGAAAAGGAGCTAAGCCAATTGGTCAAAGAGCATCAAGTGGCCACTGATTAAATATCCTATTTAATCAACAGTTGCTGTGAAGGTTCCTGAGGCAATATCCCTGGGAAGATGGCACTAGTTACCTGGGGAAGAAATGAACAGGGACTGGCAGCCATTTAAAAGTGCAGAAATGGGAGACAGCTGCAGTACCAGGGAAACAACCACTGACAGGCAAGGAAAGACCGGAGCACAGTGTGAGTGGTTCTGTGGGGCGCGTTGTACTCACTGGGAGTTGTTGGAAACCTTGGTCTCCTTTTATTCTTCAAAATTTTTCTCCCCTAATGTTGAAAATGTAGGAACAGTCTTGAATATTAATATGCAAGTCTTTCAACCTTTTTTACCTGCAGAGGTGTATTTTATTATTGCAACTTTAAAAAAAAGGAAGGCACCAGGGCCTGACATGATTCCTTTCGAAGTATATTTGAGTGCCCCTGCTTTATGGTCTGTAATTTTTACTAAATATTTCAATTTTTGTGTTCAAAAATTGGTATTTCCAAGTTCCTGGAAGGGTGCAATAATATTTTCAATATACAAAAAGGGTGATAAGTCAGATCCTAAAATCTATAGGCCTATCTCATTTTTAGATAGTCTTGGGAACATTTTTTCTAGACTAATTTTAAATAGATTAAAGGAAGAATTATTAAGAATGGGGGGACTTTCTGAAGCACAAGCTGGATTTAGGGCTGGATATAGTACAACTGACAATTGCTTCATAATTAGACATCTTTATGAAAAATATGTTGTAATCAGGAAACAGACTTTATTTGCTGCCTTTATAGATTTTAGTAAAACATTCGATTCAGTTTTAAGGAATGTACTTTGGCTTATAATGAAGGAAAAAGGATTTCCGGGGGAATTGATAGCAATTATTAGGGAATTATATTCTTTAACGTGGGCCCAAGTAAAATCAGGTACTAGGGGACAATTTTCCTCAACCTTCTTTACAAATATGGGAGTCAGACAAGGCTGTGTAATTGCACCTCTGCTTTTTTCCATATATATTTACAAGTTATTATGTGACTTAAATTCTAGTAACACGGACTCTCCTAAGATTAGAGATAAGTATTGTGGCGTATTGGCTTACACAGATGATTTAGTCCTGTTCTCCCTTACTGAATCTGGACTGCAAGCCAAATTAAATATGCTTACAGTAACTGCTAATGAGCTTAATTTGTCAATAAATGTTCAAAAAAGTCAGATTCTTCCCTTTAGTTTGAAAGGAAATAAAAATAAATTTTGGGTGCTAGGTTCTGTTAAATTAGAGACTGTAGATAGTTATACATATCTGGGTCTACATTTGACAAGGGATGAGAAGTGGAATGAACAGCTGGAAACAACTTTAGCAAAATTAAAGAGGACAGCAAACTCTTGACTTATATTTAATAAAAAATATGGTGGAAACATGATTAGGCCTATTTTAACTGCGGTACAAGCTAAATATTATACCCAAGCCTTAACTAATGTTGAAATTTGGCATCATAATAAAATTAATATTTTAGATATTCCTATTAATAAATTGTTGCGTGAATCCTTAGGTTTACCTAATTTTGTTCCTGCCGCGATACTGAGGGCTGAGACAGGTTATTATTCCTTGCAGGCATCAGCTGATGCCAGAAAGGTTAACTTCTGGGTCAGAATTCTTCAACATGGGCAAAATAGATTAACGGCCCTATGCTTATAAGAAAAATATTCGTGGTCTTCTTTAGGCTATTTAAAATCAGAATTGTTATCCTTGATATTCAAGTTATTACAGAACGTGGGATTAACTTACTTATATCAGTATAGGGCCAGAGAAATCACTATTAGTTTAAAATACCAGTCCCTCATTACAAGAGAATATCATAAGATTTTAGATTTAAATACCATTGAAAAGTTAAAAATGTTTCCATTTTTTAGTACAAAAGATTCTTGTCATTATTATAGACATTATCTAGACATTCTTACAGAAGTAGAATATAGAAAACAGTACACTAGATACAGACTAGAAGTATTTCCAAATAACATCCTGGAAGCAGTTTATGGGGAAAACACTTCTGTTAGTTCTAGATTCTGTTCTTGTACTTGTTCCACATTGGAAAATTTGGAACATGTTATGTTTGCCTGTAAATGGTATACTGTACCAAGAGAAAAATGGATCTGGCCCCTATGTCAATCTATTCAAACAATAGATCAGAGCATTTTACTTATTATCTTTTTTACCACTAATGATGATATTGTAATTAAGGCTGTGGCCAAATATTTGGTAAGCATTTCTAGAATATGTCTTGATAAAAAAATGAAAAAAAGATGAATTAATATGCTTTTTCATATATTTTTTAATTAGGATAGAATATGTACATTCTGTTAGGATGAGTCTTATGCTTGTAGGAAATTGTACTCAATTTATTTTTTGTCTCTGTACTTATGCACCTTAAGGAGATAAAGGAAACTATTTCTCATTTTTACTATTTATATTTATTATTGTTATATATTTAGATTTTAGATAGGTTAATTATTTACTTACCTACTTCATAAAGAGAGTATACTTTTTAAAGTATTAGGTTTCCCTTATTTTGTTTTCTCTTTTATATATTATTGTTGTAATTTACTTGTGTATATTGTCATGGTCTTTGACCGCTCAATCAACTTGAAAACTTGAACACTGGGAGTCAGCTTGTTCACTGTTTGCAGTAGTGTGTGTTAAATTCTGTCTGCACATACACGCCTCTGGAGAGAGACATCAATAGTAAGCAGATCACCATGTGGTGGACAGCACATGAGAGAGAGAGAGATACTAACAGTGAGTGGGGCAATTAATTCACAATTCATGCAGCCCCCTCTCTCTCTCTCTCTTCAGTTTTTGGCTGCCATCGGAGTTCCTCTCCTGGTGCACTGACACATTGAACAGAGAGAGAGGGAGAATAAGTGAGCAATGAAAAGTGCTGCAGAGAGAGAGAGGGAGACACTGAGAGGCAGCTGCTGTGGGAGAGAAACAGAGGGTTACAGGGAACACATATTAGAGCAGTGCAGACTTTGTGAAGTGGAAAGCAAAGTGATTCATGCATATGTTATAGATTTTCTGAAAATACAAATGTCAGAAATCATATCAGGACTCTGTTGCTGGCATTTGTATGTTCATAAACTGCATAACACGTGCATGTGTTCTGGGGACTACTTTTCAAGTAGGCAGGATACACTAACATTTTCTCTATTTAAATAGGGGAAAAAAAAAACCTTTGTGAATTTTTTTGTGAGTGCAATAACCCACTCCAGGGTATGGAGTTATAGGGATTTAATCCATGCTCCGGGTGCTGTGAGGGCACTCAGTCTGCAGCCTCACACCTCACAATGCACCCGAGATGAGGATTAAACCCCTACAACCCCATGCCCTGTTGTGGGTTCTTGCTTACTCATTGGGCATTTCAAATAGCTCAAGCACTCAGATATTTCCCCCCATATGGCCACTCCCAACCACCACCAGGACACTGATAGAAGCCTAAACACCAGCAGTAGAGAACATAGCAGCACTCCGCTCAGATGCATGGGAGAAGCCAATATCAAGCCAATATCATTATTAACATTTCCTAGACATATGGAGAATAATGCAAAGTAAACTTGGTCCCCAGCACACCTGGCCCTCACTTTAATATAGAAAAACCCAGATATTCAGGTAAAAGGTGCTCCAATTTGGTGGGAAGGCTGGGAATGTCAGGGGATACTGCTTGTACAAGATCTTTTCATGCTGGACTCGCAAGTCCTAGACTCCTTCCAGGTCCTACGGGTCTGATATAAACTGGCAAAAGCATAATTCTGGTGGTGCCTGCAGCTCTGCAGTGTACTTTCCCCCCATCCTAAAAAGGATTAGGAAGCATACCATAAACTTCCATGGGAACCCGCTACAACAGTGGGTTTCCAATCCTAAAGGGAGTGCAGACAATATCTACATCACCTGCAGGACAGCATACCCAATCAAACTGCATCAGCCCACTATAGATGGTCATTTCTGGTGAACACACAAATTAATGACTCATTATGGGTCCAGTCCTAGAAGGTGGCCTGCACAATTCTGGAGGACATGTGATCATGGCTCATGCAAAGCAAAGTGTTGCACTTCTGCTACCATATACCAACAGTCCTGCATAGGGCCCATCTTTCTCCTAATACAAATTTCTGGAGGTATAGTATAGCAGAAAGGAATCTCCCGCATAATCTCTGGCACTGCCATAAACAACAGAGATTTTGGACTGAGGTGACAGGCTTTCTAATGCAGGTACTGGGTAGACCTGTTCCTCACTTGCTGGAATTCCTTATTCACAGTTCTCCTCAAGAAGCCCACCCTCTCCAAAGTCAGGGCCTACAATGGGCTCTCAGATTCTTAGCACAGGCAAAATGGGCAGACTAGATGGGCCTAGCAGTCCTTATCTGCCATCAAAGTCTATGTTTCTAAAACACCTTCTGCTATGTTACTGGTTAACAACGAGGATCCGCCCATGAAGGAGCTTGTCTCCAGTTTGGTACAGTTGGCTAAATCTGAATGCCTGGAACAGTTGGCTGCCAACACACTTGACCGTTACTGTGATTCATGGTGTACCTTTTTGAGATACTTTGGTATCATAGGATATCCTGCCAAACAGAAAAACCAGCACCACTGGGGCAGGGGTCAGCTGAAGGGCAGTCCCTCTCTCGCATCAGTCCTAATGAAGATAATGTAAGAGGAAGTCTACTATCACACACTGATAGCACCTTCAGCTGATGGACAAACCACACATGGTTTACTAGAGGCATTACAGATGCATCCATACAGTACCATGCCTACTGTATAATTACAAGTTGTTAGTTGTTCCTAGGTAGATTAGTTTCCATAGTACGTAGTTACTGTTAATATGAACTTATTATACACTTTCTCACTTCCACACTCCCTCTCATCAGCTGACTCGGCCATGTTCTCCTACAGAATCCCTTCCCTCTGGAATCGCCTTCCACCCCTACTCCAAAACCCTCTTTCCTATTGCTCCTGTAAACAGCACTTAAGCTTCCTCCCTCTTGTAAGTGCCTTACTATGTCATCAATTTCATAATGAGTCCTTGGCTATGGTGCAATGTATGGTTTATGCTATGCAGTTTCAACTGTTTGATCTTGCAGCACTGTTAATGTCTTATTTTTAACAAACCCAATTTGTGTACCATGCCGTGTAATTTCCTATTGGTGTGTAACAATTTACTTGCTTGTATTACCCACATGTATGTAAGTATTTCCCACCCAACTACCCGGGTCCCACCAGGGAAATGAGCCTCTGGCTCAGTGTGCCTTTCCTGGTTATCAAGATTTTCAATAAAGAAATAAATGAAATACTGATCTGAAAGGAGGTGTTATAACCTCCTCAGGTTGCAGTTATCCTAGGAACTTAAAGCCATAACCCTACTTGGAAAGTTTCTAAGTCCTAGCACTCACTTAACCAGGGGGCATAGCAATGATATGTTTTCTTGTTATTTGTATGTCGTGCTTTGTAACATATATCTTGATGCATGTGGAATTTACCGGTATTCTTAGCAATTTGTTATAATGTCCCCTATCTGCAAAATGTGTGTATGTATGGCCTCCTGACCATGACATGTATATGTGAAACTAAATCACCTTTTTGGCAGGACTTGAAAGAAAATCTTCACCCTTATTCATGAGCAGAGATGTGTGAAGTCCCAAAAATTCACTTTGCAGAATATTTTGTGAATTTCATGCAATTCATGGAGCACAACTCGCAGCTCACGAATTGCATGAATTTTGCCAGTTTGCATCGCAGTTTGTGCAATTTTCATAAAAAACTTCTTGTTTTAGGTGGCCAGATAGCACAGCAGTAGAGTTGCCACTTGCCATCTAGACAACCCGGGTTCATGCCCTGTTCCCGGAACGTCTGGTGCATGCTAGCGAGGCAGGGTTCAGGTGTCCATTGGACACAGTCCACCTCAGGGAGGAAGGTCACCTGCTTCCACTGCATGACCACCCCCCTGGTGACCCAGGGGAAGGGGGTTGTCATGCAGGAAGGAACAAGTGGTCCCTTTGGGGTGGTTTTATGTCAGTATGTATCCACTCATCTGGCAGTTGATGTAGAGGCATCACGTGCCCAGAGTGGGGCTGGCAGGGAAGCACTGAAGGTTGGGCAGGGCTCATCTGCCCTTCAAATGGCCCTGATAGGCATCTCACCAAGGCCACCTCTCAGGATCATGCCCTGGGGTGAGGAGAGGAAAACGGAATAAAAAATCCCCAGCAACTCCATGCAGACTAAGTCGCCCCACCTCTCACACCACGGCAGGGTCTCCTTGACTCTTCCCACACCTCACCTGCTCCACCACATGGGCCCTGACTGTCAAGTAAAGTATGTTCTTCCCGGTTTGAGGGAGGACCAGGGGGGTCCCACCCCTGGGGGTTAAGCTATGGGTTACAGTCACGGTTCCCAGACGGTTGTTGAGCAAAGGCTGGCATTGGGCTGGATCATCTGGGACATCACTTAAAGATGGAGAGCTTGAGCAGGTGGAAGGAGGTCCCAGCAGCTGGTGATGCAAAAATGGGGACAAACACAGAAAGTAAAAAAAAAAAAAAAAATTCGAATTTTGGGTGAGGTCAAAGTTTCTCTGGTGTTGGGAGGCTTCACAAAACTCCACAAAGCATCGATTTCTGCACTTTGTACGAATTACGTGGGTGGAGTTTTACTTCACCTCATCTTTATTCATGAAGTGGGGTCATAAGAAAGCTATGTTGAAAATTTGCAGTCAAAATAAAAAAAAAGGTATGTGTGTACATTGAATTTTTCAATGCACACATGTAACTTTGGTAATTTCCAATATTCCAACCCCAAATTTTCAACATTTTTCACACCATCTCATGAATGTGACAGCTGTCAATTTTTTAAGACCTGGCCAAAATGTGTTTTCTCACTTGTTATGCAAAATCACATTTTGGGCAGGTTTTGAAAATGTTCTTTGCCATTGTTCATGAGGTGAGGTCAGAAGAAGGCTATGTTAATAATTTGGGGTAAAAAATACTTAAAAACAGCAAAGCTATGAGTGTATGTTGACATTTTTCAATGCACACTTGTAACTTTGGTAATGTTCAATGTTTTGACCCCGAATTTTCAGCATAGTAATTTTTTCAAACCACCTCATGAGCATGACAGTTGACATTTTTCAAATCCTAGTCAAAATGTGTTTTCTCAGTTGTGTTGAAAAATGATGTTTTGGCCATTAATATTATTTTATAAATGACACCTGTCATGTTCAGAAGGATAGGTTATAAAAACACAGTGTTTAAAATCTGTGGTCCAAATGTAAAAAACAACTAAGTTATGAAGAAATGCAGAATTGCTCCAACATTTACTCATAACTTTATTTTTGCAGCTTTTGGCCCCTAATTTTAAACATATCCCTTGCATTACCCCACCTCCTAAATATGACAGGTGTCATTTCTTTCAAATCCCCTCTGAAACATGTTTTCATAGTCACATTGGGAAATCATCTTTTGGATGGGATTTTAATTTATTAATTTTTTTTACTTTCTATTTTTCCCTCCTACTAGTCCTCCATCTCTGACCCTTCAGGGGCACCTAGGAGTCATCCCACTGTCAACCACCAGACCCACCACTGAACTTGTGCCCCATGTAGCCGAGGTTATGCTCCCCCGGGTGGGGAATGAGGTGGGGCCCGTACACCCCTTACACTTGTTTTTCATCAGACAAGTTGGTCTGGGTGGATGGTGGCACATCATGGGCACGCTCCTGATGCCCCATCTTCCTGTTGATGGAAGGCTGATTTCCTCCAGTTTCCTCCCCTCGCTTGGTGTGCGCCCTGACATCAAGGCACTATGTGTTGATGTCCACCATGCATCATGGCCACCCCCCCACAAACAGGGCTTGCTGTACCTCAAGCCTCCACTTAGGGTCAGGCAAGTTGCAAGCATTGGCCCCTTCCCTTCCCCCAGATAAGGTGAACCATTGTGGGACACTAGAGCCATTCTCCCCCAGCCAGCCCTCCAGCGACCCGAGTCCGTTCCGGAACCTGGGTCACCAGCGGCACAAGCAGAAATCCAACCACCGTGCCGATGGGCTGGCCCATCGGATGGGATTTTTAAAGTTCTACCAGGCTTGATAATAACATCAAGTCATAAGAAGTCTGTTGGAGTTTTGGGGTCAAAATGTGAGAGCCTACTGAAAATTAGAAATTACCTTGGAGCTGATCTATTCTGGGTAAATACAATCTGAAAATGTGTAAAAGCAGGACACCACCAAAGATGACATATTGCATCTCATTTGGTCTATCCTGGGCAGATATTTTGAAAACAATGTGTAAAAGTAGGATCCCAGTACAGCAGAGCCCACACTGAACTGTGCTTCTGTGTTGCTCTAGCCTGGAAAAATACATTGTAAAAGCCGGACTCCACTGACAATGTACCTTGCCTTTCAGCTAGGGTATCCTGGGTAAATACATTATAAAAATGGGTAAAAGGAGGGCCACATCAAATACGAGATATTGCATCTTGGCTGTGCTATCCTGGGTAAATACAGAGTAAACAATGAAAAAGCAGGATTCCACTGAAAACAAGATAGCATCTGAGCTATGCTATCCTGGGTAAATACAGTACAAATATGTGTTAAAGCAGTACCCCACTGAAAATGAGATATTGCCTCTCACCTGGGCTATCCTGGGTAAATACATTGAAAAATTGGGTAAACAATAGGACCCTACAACAGAAATATGTAGTAAAAATGTGTACAAGCAAGAACTGATACAACACCAATGCAAGCAGCAAACATTTGCTATTGACAAATGCATGCTATGAAGTAGTCTTCCTCCAAAATTGAACTTGCCTGAAGAAAGTTCTGGCTTTATCAAAACTGTCTTTGAAGCTGTTCATTTCTTTTTGATTTGAAAGGACTGATGCAGCAGTCTTTCCAGTCATACAGTACATCTTCCTTCCTGTGTAACATTTGAATGGTTTCAAGTGTGGATTTTAAGCTCATTACTTCAAGAAAATCTTAGTGTCTCTTTTTTGAAAGTGTAACAATGCATTTCACTGAAATTGCTTTCATTGTTTGAGGCGTTGTATGGGGCAGAATTGAAGAGACAACCTCTGTGAACTTCTGGGGACTTTTAGGCATGTATTTTAGGAACAATGAAATGGATCTTCTCTTGGCAGCTTGGGTGTAAATTGAGTATGTGTGACAACTGTGTCTTGTGTAGAATCAATTAGAGGAGTAGACAAGATGGTGAACTGATGTCACTTTCAGTGCTGCACAGTCAGTGCTTATTTTAGTTGCAGTACTTAGTAAGGTGATGCCCTGCTTCTTCAGTGCACACAGTATCCATCTTCATTAATTTCTTCTTCTTCTGTTCTGAACTGTTATTTTTTTATTGTTCTCTCTTTTGTTCTCTCCACTATTTTCTTATTTTATACATTTCTACCCTGGTCCACTTTCTACATTACAGTACTATCATCTTCCTGATTTTCTTTTTCTTTTTCCTGTACTACCTCATCTGAAGCTCAGCCTTTTTCCCCCCTGTAGTGGGCTTGCTTTTCTTCAGGCAGTGTCACCTTGTATAGTGCTATTTATTCTGTTTCACAGTGGCTGAAAATATGTGTCTGGATCTTCTTTATTCTTGCCTGATATTCTCTAATTGATTCCTTTTGGTTTCTTCTGGTTTTCTCCTCACCACCAAAAGAAGTAGTAGGTCAAGCTTTGGCATAGTGCACCTCTCCTGGTTAAACAATTCCCCTTTCCCACTGATAGGTGTAGAACATTGAGTATTTGTATCTCCACCATCACCACCACCACCACCACTATCTTTAGATGAAGACTCCACATCTTTCATCCGAGTTTGACGTGGTCAAAGTGGGATTCTTAGGATTTCCATCTGAAATCACAGAATTAAATCTATGTTGTCTATGTCCACAAGACACCAGAGAAAGTACATCACTGATGAGTGACAAGGGGTGTTTGCTGCCAACCTGAACACCTATCCAAAAACCAAAAAGGACTTCATTTAAAAAGAAGCAGACTTAAGATATAAAGAAAAAAATAACATTCCTATAAAGATTGAGAGTGGATGACTAAGGGAAAGAGAGAAAGAGAGAGAGAACACAAGTGGGCATCTCTAGTTCCACATATTGCTGGCATTTCTGTATGCAGAGACCATCACCACCACCTTTCTTTGTAAGAGAGAAATACAGCTGGTATGGGAGAACCCCACCCCCAAGAAGCCAGAATTAAGTCTATAATGATTCCATATTACTGGGAGGAGAATGACTTTGACCCTTTTCTGGAGTCTTTTGAAAGATTGTGTTAGCAATTTAAATTGGGCAAGGCCTCATAGACAACTCACCTCATGCCAAAACTCAGGGACAAAGCTTTACAGGCCTTCACAAGAATGAACAATGCAGATTGCATGGACCATGTGAACATGAACATGTTTTATTGAAATGTTTTAAAATGACTCCAGAAACATATACGTGCAAATTAAAGAGGCTAAAAAAAGTATTGGGGGTAGAATTACACAGAAATGTATATTCAGTAGTGAAATGTTTTAGAATGATAGTTAGAGAGTGGTAAAGTGGTTTTGCAGAACAAATAAAATATATATATATATATTTGCTGGAACAATTTCATCAGACTGTGCCTGATGAATTTTGAGTATCGCTGTTACATCAAACTCCCAACACTTTAAAATAAGAATTTGAAAGAGCTGATCAGTTTTCATCCAGCAGGCCACATATCAAATAAACAATCTTGGGGAGGGGCATCAAGCAGCTTTAAGGAAATCCTGAAGGGCAGTCTAAAGGTCTGTGTACTTGGCCACTTTGCTTAATTATGTGATCTGTTTCAGCATTCCGCTGAGTTCTTGAGCTGAGTCAAGATTGCTTTTATGTGGCTGACTTTCTGCACCGAAGTAACCCATACTAGAAAGGGGCTGTGAGTCTGGAGGGGCAGATGGCTGCTTGCTGATGCAGCAGTGAGGCATCTGAGGACACTCAGACTTCAAACATCGCTCCTGCTACTACTGACTTCTCCAGCTAAATGAAAGGTTAAGGTGGTTCTTTCCACTACACACATTGCTCCCGACACTTACCGTTTAGTTACCCACTGCCTGTCCATTTAGTCTGCCAGTCCTGTAGGCCCCATGGTGCCAGTAATATCATCTTGCTGAGTGGTTGCACTTCTTTGTTCTGGCTGGGTGGTGGAGAATACTGGGAGTGTGCACTGTGCACCAGAGACAGCAGTGTAGCTTCTGCACATGGCTGCTTAAGCAACATGCTCTGAAATGCATCCCTACTCCTGCATTGGCTCAGGGAGAGGATTGAAGTATGAATTATCATGCTACTGTACATATCCACATTGCTATTTCTGTGCCACTGTAACCCACACACTCGGATTGCTGTGGTACAAAGGCAGTTGTGAAAATGTGCCTTACGGTAAACTGGTAACAAAAAAAAATGCTTACAAAACTAAGAAGCTAGGGGAACAGAGGTATTATATATACAAAAACTCAAAGAAGTTATCATGTAATTGCCCAAAGAATAGAAATAAGAGGTAGAGTGCAGAGAATGGTGATAACCCAAAGAATGAGCAGTTTGTGATCTGTGCTGAGAATGCAGTCCCTTCTAATTGCACTGCTCATATAGAGGACCCCTAGTTCTTCATGTGACTTCAGTCTTCTGTTATTCTTCTACCATAGCCCATTAATGTGCCAACTGATTTTGGCACTCTAATTATGTCACTGGGATGTTGTTGCAGGCTTCTGGGGCTACACTGATTTATTGCTGCTTGGTATGCTTGAGCAAAAGCAGTTTCAGAGAGCCAGGCTTCTGAGGTGTGTGAGTGCCCCATTAATTCTTTGCCTCACTTCTTATATGCCTTTTCTCTACTGTGCTAGGATGTGGAGTAGGTTATATTAAGTTGTGGGGGGTGTGAGGGGGAGCAGAGTCCCCCTCAATAATGCAGTTTGATATCAGTATGTCCTACCTTTTATGTTTTACTTGGTGTTAGAATAATTTCTGAAGGTTTTCCTGCTTTTGTTTGAATTTCTTTTCTAGGCATGGCACTGTGGCTCCCAAAAAGGTGGGATGTCAGGGTGTCATAGGGGCTGAAAGCCACTTGCTTGTGCTGTACTTTATATTGCAACTTTATATGTCAATGCAGCATGGGTGAACTTTATTCTACTAAATCAGCATGCTTTTCTAAATGTTTTTTTACTAACCTGGGACAGGATTTCCCCATACCTCATTGCAATTGAAAGCATAACCTGCAGGCAGAAATTGTGAGTTACACCTTATTCTAGTTGAGGTATTACCAGGTGATTGAGGAGGAGTCAGGAGGTGGATGAGGAAAATGCTCCACTAGGACCATGGATTTGCACTGCACTTAAGGAAGCCCAGGATACAGAATTTGTGCCACCAGGTAGGAGAGGGGCACACACTGTAAAGAATAAAAAAAAGTTACTTTATTTATAAAATAACAAAATGTCATGACTGCCATTTTGGTGCCAACAGTTGCAGCAGGTTTGACTCCTGTCAGTACAATAATGCATCCAAATGGTCAAAACTGCTGCAGTATAGCTGTCCCAGTGGCATGGAGTTCTGAGGTACTGGCACCTTACCTCCAAGCACACCAGTGGCTTGGGTTCAGTAATGGACCAGGGTCACTCGGGAGCCATCCAGGTGAGGGATGATTGGGCATCCAGGAATGTCTCTCCCCTCTTCAGGAGGGGGGACTCCAAGTCTTGTGGCTTACCTGCCACCTAAGCAGAAGCTGGGTGGCAGCACCGATGGGACCAAAAGATGTGGGAGAGTGCATGCTGACATAGGATGCATGTGAGTCAATATGTAAGCATGTGCATGCATGACTCACAGATGTCCAGGGGAGAAAATGGAAGTAAATGCCTCAGCTCATGCAGCATCCCCTGGAGGCACTGCACAACCCTATGTGGCTGGCCACCTGTTGATATGGGTCTTTGTAAGTGGTGGTTAACTCATAAGTCCATGGGATGGGTTGGTGATGGAGCTCGGGGGATACTACAAGGACTGTGGATGCAGGTGGAGAAACAAATGACAAGAAAGAAACTGCTGCAGCATCAGCACACAATAATGCCAAATATTTTTAGGGCATAAAAGTTCTTAGACTTAAACAATTGCTACAGTAATTGCCCTTGAGCTTCCACCACTTTGGTGATGAGCTAAAAATCATTGGGAAAATCTTATCCCATACTTCAATATGTGTAACCTGACAAAAAATAGACTTGAACAGAAAAAGCAGTGAAATGGCCTACAAATACAGAGTCAAGCCTTTCTCAAGTGAAGTTTTTGTTTTAATTCTGTTTGTAGTGTAAAAAAATACCTGTGGTATAATTATAATAGACAATTGGTTCTTGTGGATTATGGAATTAATGTCACTTGTGATGAAAACTTTCATAGCTCAGTCATGGCTTCACCACTTTTTTTTTCTCTTCCGTGGGAAAAACTTGAACAGCCCATAGGAACCCATTATTTTTTTTCTCTTTTTCTGTCTTGCTTCTGCCTTAAAGTCCAATAATGATTTTTGTTAGCTCTTAGCCTCTCTTCTTCTGCTCCACAAATATACCCATAATGCTGAGCAAATCAATGATACAGTATCACATGTAAAGATTTATGTTAAAAATATATAAATTAGAAAAGAAAGATACTTTTTTTAATTTTTTCATTGTCTAATATTCCAAGAGGCAGAGCCTTGGTTCTCTCTAACCACACAACTCATGACTCAAGAGGGAATCCACCCTGTGTGTTGGCATGCTTCTTGAAGTGCTACAGTTCTCTTTTATTCTATTATAATTAAACAAGTGAAAACTGGTTTTGGTTAGGCTATATGAATGTGGAACAGATCTAAAAATCCCCACCACTGGGTGTGTGATAAAGCTGGATAAAATTTGTGGGCAGTCTTTTATTTACCATACATACATGAAAAAGTCTCTATAAAACAAAGAAATATATCAGCTCTGTTGTGCAGCCTTTTCTATCATCACTTCTAGAATATAGAAAAACTCAGAAAAATTATTTTTTGTTCAATGGATACATAATGTGACCCACTATAGAGTTGACAACCAGTAATAATCATCCGAGCTGAGAACACATGTGGCAAATTCATGTTATCCTAGCTGAAAAACAACAGCATTATCTTCTGTATTGCTACGCCATAGTATCGGCATACACTGTATAATAACTGATTGTTCCAGTTCATAGTAATCCCTTTCAACTTGTTGAAGGATAGAAAACATTTTAGTTCACTACTTTTCATGCAAGGGGTCATATACTGTTCCGCATTTTCACCACATTTGTTTTGATACTGAAAATGTAAGCTGGCCTGTCAGCACAGTGGTAGACCTACTGCTGTCAATGCCAGTGACTAGGGTTTATGCCCCAAGCCTGGGCTGTTGGAGGGTTGGTGGGGATAGAAGGATTGAGCATCCAATGATCAATCCTCCTCTTCCAGACAGGGAGGGTTTTAGAACTTGTCAGCAGCCCAACGCCTAACAATTGCTGGGGGTTAGTTTGCCAGGGACTGATGCAGATGTGGGGATCCTGGTGTGTCATGGGTGGTCTGAGGTGTCAGGAAGCCAAGCAGGAAGATTTCAGGTGGATGGGAGGAGACACTGCAAAGGTTGCAGGTAGACTGGCCTTGAGACAGATGGGACCATAAACAGAGTTGAAAAAAATGGAAAATGTATTACATTTATTTATTTATTTAAATGTGGCCACCAGGATAGGCAGACTATGCTACGGCTTGTTTCCAGGAGTGACCCAGGGAGAACAAAAACAGCAAATCTAGTTACAGACGACAATGAATACATATACATAAAAGTAAAATATGCAAAAACTCAAGCAACAATTAACAGAGAATACAGTCTAGTCAAGCATGAGCTAAAGACAAATGTGAATGTCTGCAAAAGTCACAGAACAATAACATATGCTGAAATTAGCAAAATAATGCCATATTGTATTGACAAATATGACAAACAATTAGGAAGAGTTTGCTATCCAACAAATGATCAGGTAAGGTAAAAATTCAAGGAGCAGTGGTAAAGCAAAATTACAGTTAATGCAGAGAGTATAAGTAAATGATACATTTGCCAAGGCTATTGTGAAACTGGGTGTGGTATAAAGGCAAGCATTACAGTAATGCAGGATAATGCAAAACAAACACCACAATCTGAAATTAACAAATATAGCCTGCTAATCTCTTTCCTTTTTGCCATGGGGTGTTTGAAAAGTAGTAATGCTTTTAAACTCAAGATCTGAGAAGGGAATTAAGTAAAAAAGATAGGGTTGAACTGGATCTAAGTTAAGTAGTAGTTTACTTGATAACATCCCCAGACATATATCAATAGACAGACAGATAGATAGATAGATAGATAGATAGATAGATAGATAGAGATAGACAGACAGGTAGACAGACAGATGGACAGACAGACAGACAGATAGAGCTAAATTGAAGGCAGAATTATATAAAATGAAACAAAAGATAGATAGATAGATAGATAGATAGATAGATAGATAGATAGCTAGATAGATAGACAGACAGACAGACAGACAGATCAATGTGTGTACCAAAGTTAGTGCTGAGTTATGTGCAACTTTGTTGATAGTCTCATAGTATTTGAATGTTTATGTTGTTGACGGAGATAAATAGATACTTTGGCCATTTGCACTCTCTGTCCCATAGGGAACTACTACCCTGTCAGGGAAACATGAGGGCAAAGGAACCCTCTTGAGGAAGGTTTCACCACTAGAGGTTCCATAGTAATATAATTCCTTTAGGCTAGGGGTACCCTAGGAAGCAGCCCCAAGGGAGAGAGAGGCATGCCACAGGAGGAGGAGGGAAGGATGGTGGGGCAAAGAAAGAATACATCTGATTTAGACTACAGGGAGCTGACTTAAATAGCTCAAGAAGGCAGTGTGGCTGATTGCTCCCACCCACTGAACTGCAGTCATGTCCTTTGATTTCAATGTGTGTATGCAAGTTACTGCTGAGTTATGCTTGTGCAACTTCATTGACAGTCTGATAGTATTTGAATGCTTATGTTGTTGACTGAGATACATAGATACTTTGGTCATTTGTACTCTCTGTCCCACGGGGAACTATCACCCTGTCAGGGTACCACAAAGGCAAAAGAACTCTCTTGAGGAAGGTTCCACCCCTAGAGGTACCACAGAAATATATTTCCTTTAGGCTAAAGGTTCCTTAGAAAGGAGCCCTTAAAAAGATGAGCAGCAAGTGGTGGACACAGAAACTGGATGAGCATGGATTGACAGCAGTAGTGATGACTTGTAACAGACATAGACAGGATTGTGCAATTGCTGACAGTATCAGCATTGACAGCAGAAGAGGCATGACTTCCATAATGAGAAAGGAAATAGCAAAAGAGAAATAAGGCCACCATCCAACCCCAGCTCAACAGCAGAAACCTGCCCGGGTTAACATGTACTATATAGATAAACTATTTGAAGACTACCTTCTACGGACTACCTTTATGATCTTAGGCATGGAGGAGAGGAAAAACCCCTATATGGGGGACCTCTGGTGATCCAAGGCCTTGGTCGCCTTCGCTCTAGTCTTGGGATGAATTAATGATGGCTCACTACTGCAATTTAGAGACCCAATTCAGGAGAAGATTTTTAGAGGAAGAGTTCTCACTCTATCTAATGGCAAAGCTGCAAGGGTGCTGTGAATCAATGGCCTCTGCAGCTAAAGGGGAACCCAGCTGGGCCCCCCCACAGAGGAGGAGAGTGATAACCACTGAAAGGCACTCACCTTGCCTCCATGATGTCTTAAATGCTACATCAAGAGGTGCCGCCTATGCTGTCTGCACAACCAAAGACTTTCCTCAGAGTGGAAGATCTTATCATCCTAATGGTAGAAAGAGAAGGAACACACCCAGGGTGAGGGACCAACCCTCAAAATGTGGACTTCAAGGGGGCAGAGCTATGCTAGGTAGAAAGAGGCTATGATGCAACTGAGAGTGCAGAATTAGGAGAACAACTGGTACTATTGAGAACTGCACTAGACAGCCCATAAGTGGGAGTGCGTCTGTTAGCACGGAGTTCATTGAGAGAATGCATAAAAGGAGTGCAACTGTTAGCACAGAGTAAGTTAAGAGACTGCATGAGTGGGAGTGCAATTGTTAGCACTGAGTATATGAGATTGCTTGAGATGAAGTGCAACTGTTAGCACTGAGGACATCGAGACAACATGAGGTTGGGAACAGCTGTTAGCACTGAGTCTGGTAAGAGACAGCATGCTGAAGCTGTAGAGAATGAATAAATACTGTTAGGGAATGCAGTGGCATATGGAATGCAATAGCATGGGGGAATCAAACCAGGAAGCAGTGTGCTGCTGGAGTGAGCAATGAATCCACTGAACCCAAAAGGGAGTGGCTGCCAGGTGTAAGCAATTAAGGAGTTTAGCTGAACAAGAGACTGCAAATGGTACAACAAAAGTGTAGGTAAGTAGTGAGATTGCAACTGGTACAGAAAAAACAGCAAACCCTAGAGCCGGAATGAGCACAAAGCAAAATAAAATGATAATGTCAGGATGCTGACAACTAGGAACCCCCAAAAAGAAACAAAGCAGAGACAAACTCAGGAAATGAGAAGGAAAGCTCAGCAAGAATAGAGGACAAAAAAAAAAAGCAAAACAGCAACCAGAAACCAGCCACAGAATATCCTCAAAAGCAGCAAAAGCAAAAGCAAAACACAGACCTAGAAAGGTGGAGGCATGAGGCAGCAGACATCCCCAAAGCATGAAGGAAGCAGGAGACATACACACAGGGAGGGAGGGAGGGAGTGAGCTCCAGCAGAGCCTCTAGCTGCAGCAAAGAAAGAATGCATCTGAGTGAGACTGCAGGGAGATGATTTTAATAGCTCAGGCAGGGGGCATGGCTAATCACTCCCATCCATGGAACTGCTGTCATAACCTTAGATATAGACAGACAGATACATAAAAAGACAGACAGTGTTGTGCCCTTGGGAAAGTGGGGCACTGTAGGTAACACGCTGTGAGCAGCATATTTACTGTAAAATATCTATGGGCCAAACACAGCAGTTGTGCTTCCCAAACAGGCCTATTGGAAAGTTAGTGCTGCAAGAGATATTTTTCTTCTAGGTCATCTTGCAATTTACAAGTCAGTTTGTACAGTATTGCAAACATTTACGTTGTACCCATTCACCTGTGTGTTTAGGGGGTATGCATGTCAGCCACAAAGCAATTTTTTAATTCTATCCAGCACAATAAATTGCATTTGTGCAGTGCTAATCAGCATTTCTGAGAATTATGTTTTAATAAGGTACAAACAGCTGCTGTCATCAGAAAACACTATATTTGGGGCACAATACTGAAAGAAGATTCAAAGGTGTTCATAGGGGACATGGGGATACATATCTTGGTCTCTGAGTATGCTCATTTGACAAGAGTGCATTAAATGGCCAAAACAACAAAGTTCAGGTATCAGAACTGAGCAAGACCCTCTCCCCAGGTCTAAGGAGCATTAAAGCTTCTCCAGGTTATCCCTAAAAACATATGAATGAGCCCTGTAGTGTTGTCAGAAGTGTTTGGTAGCCTCAATGTTCACCTTTCCCTATCTGTATCTATATATACCATTTCTTCACAAAAACATCTCTGTTAGTGCAACATTTAGGGTTCAGGCTACAGTGAAAAAATTAGGAAAATAAGTCTTTATGAGGTTTTAGGTGTTCCAACCCTAAAACCGCACCCCACCCCTAAAACAAATCAGGGGCGCAGTCTTCCTTGGGGTTGTGAACCCTACAGCTAACCCCATTAGGTGTGTATATTTGTGAGTGTATTTTTTTATATTATTCATTTTAAAATTGTGGTTACCAGGAAAGGCACACTGAGCTGAGGCTCGCTTCCAGGTGCGATCCAGTGGATGGGGTAACTGAGGAGGATACATGGAAAGTACATAATAAAATACAAGCTACAAATACAGACTAAAATACAAAATACAATTCTCCATAGTGTATAAAATTGGGTGATAGCAGGTAGCTTGCAGGGTCAATTACAGAGTAACCAGAAACAAAGTAAGCAATAACAGTTACAGTTGATTGATTGTTGGGATCACAATGGGTTACCACCCTGACCCAGAGTACTGTGCTGAAAGAGAGTGGGATATGGAGGTACATAAGTAAGGCGGGGGGTGCATAAGTACTGTTTGAGGGAGGGGTAGGAGGGAAGGTTCAGAAGCTGGGGCAGCTGGAGGTTCCATAAAGATGGGAATCTGTATTAGAAGGTACCTTTACCAGCAGATGATGAGGGATGGGGGATAAAGAAGGTGTGGATGTCCCTATTGTGTATGTTATATGGGGAGATCGCAACAGGGGATAGAAATTCTGACAGGTAGGGTGAAAGCAGGCCAAACCAGCATTTGACAATGAGAGAGAGAGAGAGAGAGAGAATGTGTAGTGTGTCTATGTGACAGTGGTGTGAGGTCTAGGGAGAAGTAAAGGTGGCAGTGATGATTTCTGTGTGGGGAGTTAGAGGTGAAAGAGCAGAAGGAATCTAGCATGGTGTCTAGGTGGGAGAGCAAAAAGGCAGGGGCTAAGCCATGAATGACATCAGCACAGTCAAAGATAGGGGTAATTGTATTTGAGACTAATTTGTGATGGGTGAAGAGAAGGCGGGAGTTTTTATTGTGATACAGAATGCCAAGTTTAGGGCATAGTTTAGAGGTTATGGTGTCTATTTGCTTGGAGAAATTTAAGTGGGGATCAAGCTAGATCCCTAGGTATTTGTAGGCCCTGACATAGTCTATAGAGAAACTGTCTAGGGTAGTGAAAGCTGGTTGGGAAGGTAATCTAGCCAGTTTTTTGAAAGAGCTGAAGATCATTGAAATGGTCTTGGAAGTGATTATTTTCAATTGGTTTTTGAGGAACCAGGATTTCATCATTTGTAGGTCTGGTTGTAGTGTAGTGTGAACATCTGTGATGGTTGGCCCAGAGACAAAAATAATGGTGTTGACTGCTTACATATGTATCCTTGAGCTGGTACATATCAAGGAGAGGTCATTTATAAAGACTGAGAACAGGATGGGGCCAAGTAGACACCCTTGACATATCCCAGCTAGTATGGGGAGTGGAGAGAGGAGGAGAAGTTTCCTACCCTAACTGCTGACTGTTTTTGAGGTAGGACATGAACCATGATACTGAAAGGGGAGCTAAGCCAGCTGTGCCTAGCTTGGTGAGGAGGAGGGATGGGAGACTGAGTCGAATGCCTTGGCCAAATCTACTAAGATGGCAGCTTGTCAAGTGGCCATGGTCCATGGCTGGATGGATGTGTACTGTGATTCAAAGTAGGGACAAGACAGTAGAGTGGTGCTTGTGAAAGCAGGATTGGAATGGAGATAGGAACCAGGTGGAGGTAAGGTACTGTGACAGTTTAGAGTATACTAAGGGTTCTTGCAGTTTGGCTAGGGCTAGGAGAAGGGAAATGGACGATAATTATCGCGACCATTGGGTCTCTGCCCTAGAGAAGAGGAATCATCATAGCAGTTTTCCAGTTCTGGGGTATTGTTTCAGAGAAGAAAGAGAGATTTAGTATGTGGGCTAAAGGGCCTGCAATTATTGGGGCATACATGTGCAAGAGTTTCCGGTGAATACCATCTGGACTGGTTTTATTGATTTTTAGTGATAAGAGAGTATGTAGAGATTCTTGAGGAGAGATGGGTGAGAAATTGAAATTATTTTGTGTGGGGGAGGGGGATGATGGGTCAGTGGGGTGGTCTGGAAGAGTACAGGTTGTAAATAAATTATTAAGAATGTCTGCAACAGTTTGAGGGTCTGAGATAGATTGGTCATTATTATTTTAGGACTGGGACTGTTGCTTGAGTGGGAAGGTCAATCAGGGTGTGGATCATCTTCCAGAAGTAGGTGTTTTTTGTGTTCTGCAGGCAATTTTTGAAATATTCTGCCTTGGCATGACAGATTGCCTTGGTGCAATTATTCCTGAGTGATTTGCAATGTTGTTATGCATGAGGGGACTAGGAGGATTTGTAGAGTAACCAGGCCTTATCACGAGCCTTGTATTGGTCCATCAGTGCTGCAGAGATCCAGGGGTGGTGTCATTTCCTAACTCTGGTTTTGACCAGGGGGGCATGATAGTCCTGGATCTGGGCTGGAGTGGATAGGAAGCTGGTGAGGGTAGAGTCCATGTCTGGTGCAGAGCAGCAAGGGGTCCAATCTGCTGTGCTCAGGTTGTGTAGGAGGGCTTCAGTGTTTACCAAGCGTAAAGACCGTAAATTTAGGTATTTGGGGGCTGAGTGTGGGAGATGAATTTTTCTGACACAATAAGTAAGACAATGATCACTTAGGGCATCGGGCAGAGGATATTCTGTGGGGCTGGGAAGAGAGAATCCAATCTATGAGTGAATGGTTTTGAGAATGGAGGTTTTAACGAGTCAGTTCCTTGATCATCTGGGTCAGATTGAGGGCCTCGGTTCTGGAGAGGGAGGGATGGAGGTATTGGAGAAAGGGGAGAGCCAATCCAAGTTATAGTCCCCTAATAGAAGTTGCTCACCATTGGCTGATTGTGGAAGAAGAATCAACAGGCAAGAGATTAGTGAGACAAGGGTGAGCTGAGGAGAGCTGTAAATGACACCACCGTAAATAGGTAAGGTAGATGGAGTGTCAGTTGAGTTAGGATTATTTCTTATAAAGCAGTGTAGGAATCACGTTTGATGATGAAGCATTAGAGTGAGAGTGTATTGAATGGGATGAGCTTCAGTGTCGACAGCCCCAAGGAAGACTGCACACCTAATTTGTTTTATGGGTGGGGTGGGGTTTTAGGGCTGGAAACAGCGATTGGAGGTTGGGAGTGCCACCAAACACCAGGGAAATATTTAATCATTACCAGGACATTGATCAAAGGGTGGGAGCACCACTAGACACCAGGGAAATACAAAAATAATAATGGGGATGGTGAAGGAATAGTGGAGGTTGCTACTAGACACCAGGAATGAAGTAAATAATTACAGGGACAGTAATCGGAGGATGGGGCATGCCACTAGACACCAGGGAAATCTTAAACCATACTGGGATGGTGACTAGAAGGGTGAGGGGTTCCACTAGACACAAGGGAAAGATGAAATAATTAACAAAAATTTTCATATGAACACTAGCTCATATGAACATTTTCATAATATGTCCAAACGAAAAAAACAGAAGCGAATCACGAAAAAGAAATTAAAATGCAAAAATAAAATCTGAGGTCATTTGGGCTGGTAGTATAGCCTAGAGGTTAGAGTAACGAGCTGTGAATGAGTTTGGTCATCCGGCAGACTTGGGTTTGATTCCTACAACCTCCACTTGCATACTGTGTGACTCTGAGCAAGTCACTTGATAGTTCAGTGCTCCCAGGTCACCCCTGAAAACAGGCAATTGTGCCCAGTGGGCCTTACCCAGTTACCAAAAACTAAAATAAATAAAACATTATTTTTTTGTAATAATTAAGTGCAAAATCCATCTAACGGAGTCCTTATAAGCAAGATAGATGTCTTGGTCTCCCTGAAGGATGTCATTTTGTGGGTTTTGATATAAAGAAAAATGGAAACAAGATGGTGGCAAACAAAAAAGGAATTTTCTCCTCATGAAAAAGAATTGCCCCCATACAAAAAAGGATACGTTTTCATTTCATACAGCTAAGTTGAAGTGCTTACTAAGCATGCTCAGAACCCAAAATTTTAAAACTTAATAACATTGGAACAGATTAATATGTTTTCACCAAACCACCAAAAGGCACGTCTGTGGGCCAGCACTTTTCTACCCTGAAAATTTCACACCAGAATTCCAAACTGTCTGGGTGCTAGGGCTCTTAAAAGAAAAACAGCAAAAAAAACCTCCATAAAAATAAACTTTTTGTACTACCGGATCTCTTAATTCACATATCTCACCAGAACGAAACTTGACACCTCCAAAGACCCACCCCGTGAGATTGGGCAAACAAAATTTCATGCAAATATGTAGAACAATTATGAAGTTATGAAAGTGCAGAATTTGTAGTTTAACATTAAACTGCCTACTCAATCCTAACTATAGCGGTGCTACTGCACCAACATATATATATATATATATATATCTATATATCTATATATCTATATATATATATAATATATAAGATATATTAGGACAAAAACTCAGTTTATTGCATCAGTTAGTCTTGCTCCAGCGACAAAAGCGAAAATTTGATGTTAGGGTTGAAACCCCTTTGACCCCTCAGCCCACCCCCAACTGGAATCAGGTGCACGCTAGTCGCTGGCCCTAACTCCTCACCCCATCACATGTGGAAAGAAGCTGAGGAATAGAGAATGGGGTGACAGGACCATGACCTCAACGCTGCACTCGATTCCAGTTGGGGTGGGCTGAAGGGGTGCAAAGGGGGTTTCAACCCTAACATCGAATTTCCTCACTTTTGTCGCTGTGGAACAACCCTAACTGATGCATTAAATGGAGTTTTTTGCCTCTAATTTCCCTTCTTTTTGAGAATGATAACGAGAAATAGTGAATGTAATGCGGCGGCAGGAGCTAAACGCAAATCGTAATGCGCATGGTGATGCAAAGTGAAACAGAAAGAGAAACAGTACTGCAGACAGAAATGTTAAAAACAACACAAACGCAACCGCATATGAAAACGCAAAGGGTAACGTACATGGTGGCGTAAACGTGAATGGTAAGTGAAATGGGTACAGAACCACAAGCGGAAATGGTAGTGGTAACAGTAATGTAAGCTCACAGGCTGGCTTTCCCCAAAAGCTGTATAGAGAAAGACAGTGAGTAAAAAGAATGTATGCAAAATAATGACTCTCGGAACAGAAAAATGAGGACTTGGAATAGTAAATTGCTTATATCTCAGGAACCGTACAACATAGAAAAACATTTTAAAAGTCATATGAATTATCACTTTCCTGACTAGTTTTGTAATAGCCCTTAGCAGAGGGATAAGTGTTTTTTTGACGAAAAGTCCGTATCTCGCACCATTTCTGAGATGTGGGCCCTTAAAGGCGTGGCGAACGCTGTAATGTTATCCTATGGGAAAAAAACAGAAGTTCGGAGTGCCATAACTTTGCCTCCCTGTAATATTTTTTCACCAAACCACTAAAAAGCACATCTGTGGGATGTTGGCTGTGCTCCCTGCAAATTTCAGCCCAAAAGACCAAACCGTTATTTTGCAGCAGGGCGCCAAATGAGTGCTGCAATGCGTCATATGCCGTAATGTTATCCTATGGGAAAAAGTGTCAACTTTGAAGTACTGTAACTTTGTCGCTATGTAATATTTTTTCAATAAAACACTGAAAGTCACATCTGTGATATGTTGGCTGCGTTCCCTCCAAATTTCAGCCCAAAACTCCAAACCGTTCTTTTGCAGCGGGGTGCCAAAGAATTGCTGTCATTTTCCCACAGCCTAGAAAAGTACTGTCGCAATTTGCAAAAGCTTTGGCAAAAATTTGCACTTTGTAATTGCGACACTACTTTGCGAAAGTACTTTTTCCAGAAATCTGAAAAACATATTTCTGGGGTGTTTTACTCCAAATAAAGACATGGCTAGCATCCTCAGGGTCCGACTAGGTGAATTCAAAAATAATTAGGATGCTACAGGGTCCCAAATTTAAATGCCAAGCATTTTTCTGATCACCAACTGAAAACAAAATTGCGGATTTGAACAGTAAAAAGGCCATTTGCGAAAGTAAAAACTGCATTTGCGACACTGTCGAACTTTTTGTTAACTTTTCCCATTGACTTATAATGGGAACTTGTTTTTTGAATAAATTTTGAACCGTTTAATATTTTTTCACGAAATCATTGAAAGGCACATCGGGGACCCCAGCCACACGTTCCCTGAAGATTTCAGATGAGTCGTGCAAACTGTGCGACCTGAAGGCGCGATCGTAGAATTTCAAAGAAAGCGTAAACGCATGAGCAGATCATGCTTAATAACTCCGCAGCCGTATATCTGACCGGTACGAAACTTGGTAGATCCCAATGCGTATGGGTCTTGATTCTGTATTTGAAATGTCAGGCAAATCCGTTGAACAGATGTAAAGTTATTAAGGTGCAAAATTTTGGGTTTAACATGTAAATGGCTCCTCAACCTAACTATGGTAGCACTACCGTTACATATATATATATATATATATATATATATATATATATATATATATATTATATATATGTGTGTATATATATATATATATAACACACACACTCATTTTCTATGGCCCTCATCCTTTGTGTGGCGGATGTGCTCAGTTAAATAGCAATAATGATACGGCAATTGTTAGGGCCTTCCATACTGAGTGGGGTCATTTGCATGTCCAAGATTTTTTTGAAAATAGTAAACTTTATTGAATTTTGTAAAATGCATCATGCAAAATGCAAAATGCTGAGACACAGAGAGGGAGAAAGCAGCCACAGCTTCCTTGAATTAAGGAGGTTATTTTCTAGACTACACTGAACTGAATTATTACTTTTTGAACCCAAGTAACTAGTATTGATTTTGTTTTTGTGATTGACTTTGCTTAGTTTTAACTTTAACTTGCAAGGGAGGAACTGTAGTTGGGAGATATTTGCAGTTATTTGTGACTAGCCCTGGTACTTAACCTTTGTGAAAAAGGTGTTTGTTAAGGGAAGGGGAAGAAAGGGGCCTACTTGAACTGTGGATTTATAACAGAGTTGTTTGTGGTCTCTGTCTGCTGAGATACAGCGAGGGAGAAAGCAGCCACAACTTCCTTGAATTAAGGTGGTTATTTTTTAGACTACACTGAACTGAATTATTACTTTTTGGACCTGTGTAAGTAACTAGTATTGATTTTGTTTTTGTGGTTGACTTTGCTTAGCTTTAACTTTAATTTGCCTGGGAAGAACTGTTGCTGGGAGATATTTTCAGTCATTTGTGACTAGCCCTGGTACTTAACCTCTGTGAAATAGGTGTCTGAAAGGAAGGAAGGCACTCCATGGGGTGGAGGGTCAGCGTTGCAGTTGATTGTTTCAGGACGGCATAGGTTTACTCACTCCCACCCTTCCCCTCACCCCACCTGCCCCAAGTGCATAACTTCCTTTATAGCACGGGTTCTGACATCACTTCCCCAAAACTGCTAACAACATACACCTGTGCATATCCTTAAAGGCACAGCACACTGAATAGGGGGTAGAGACACTCACAAGCTTGCACACAATAAAACAAGAACAAAATGACAACAAAAGAAAAGCATCTGTAACAGGAAGGGACACAGACATGTGGGGAGTGGTGCAATGCACTGGCTGGGGAGCAGCAGTCTTCCCGGAGACATTCTGGAGACTGCACTGCTGCCCTATTTGCAGGCACCTCTCTGGTCTGAGGGAGGAGGTTGTTCATCTCCATGCTGACCTGGCAAGGATTTGGAAAACCTATTTCCCCACCCAGGGACCACCCAGACCACCACCACTACCTCAGAGGTTGCCAAGAAAGAGAAGTGGTTGGACCACGGTGGGCTCAGGGAGGGTGAGGGTGGTGGAACAGAGGCACATCCCTCCAGTTGTGCCACTCCACAATTCATTAACCACTCTGGTGGAGCATGGTTCCTCTATGGAGGCACCTGCAGTGGAGACCAAGGAGGATGCTGGGAACCTCCACAGTGGAGACCCACAGGAGGGTGGCACAGGACCCCACAGGGGAAGGAAGCAATTCCTGGTGGGGGACTCAATTGTTAGGGGGTAGAACTGGGAGAGGGAGGGAGGGGAAAGGGAGGTAAGGTGCCTGCCTGGCACCATGGCTTGGAGGGACAGGAAATGAATCCTCAGGATCATGGGAGCAGCTGCAAGGGGGAGGGAGCTGGATGTCATTATCCACCTAGGGACAAAAGACCTGGCTGAGAATGGCATCAAAGCAGTGCAACAGGAGTTTGTGGAGTTGGGGAGGGGCCTTAGACAAGTAGCACACATGGTAACTTTCTCAGAAGTGCTACTTCTCTATGGCATGGATGAGGCTAGGGTACTCCGCACCATCGGATTCAATGACTGGTTGAAAAACTGGTGCAAAGCTCAGGGATTTTGCTTCATTGGGTACTGGGGTTCCACCTGGAGGGATGCAGGCCTATACAGGTGCGATGGTCTGCATCTATCCAGGAGGGGAACCAGGATCCTAGGTGATAGGTTTAAATGCTTCATTGGCAAGCATTTAAACTAGCTGGGGGGGGCACTGAAAAGGAGAAGGAAAATCCTAGTGCCCCCTCCCAAAAATCAGGGTAGTTAGTGATGTAAACACCAAGATAGAGCAGTTGATAGGGAGAAGGGCAGGGGTAAATGGAGAAAAAGACAAAGGCAGTAAGGACAGGTATGGGACAAAAAGAAATAAAGCCATAAAAAATGGAGGGTAATGAGTACCAATGCCCGTTATCTAGGTAAAAAGCTCCCCAAAATGGTGGCCTTGATGGGAGAAGGATGCCTGGATATCATGGCAGTCACAGAAACATGGCACACAGAGAACCATGACTGGGATGTCAACATACCTGGGTACACAATCTACAGGAGTGACAGGAAGGGAAGAAGAGGAGGAGGAGTAGCTCTCTATGTAAGGGAAGGGATCAAAACAACTAAACTAAAGGGTAAACAGGGAGGAGAGGAGGCACTGTGCATCACCCTGGAGACTGGAAATGGCTCCACAATCCGCACAGGGGCTGTATACAAACCTCCATCTCAGGGGGAGGAAATAGACAAGAAAATGATAGAAGGCATCCTTGGGATGGCAGAGAAAGGGGAGGTATTGCTGATGGGGGACCTGAATATGCTAGATATTAACTGGAGCACCTTTGCTGCAGCCACATCCAAGAGCAGGGTCATTCTCAATGCCCTACAGGGGGCATGCCTCAGACAGCTAGTTTTGGAACCCACTTGGGAGGGAGCAGTCTTAGACCTGGTACTCTCAAATGGGGATGGAGAGAGGATCTCTGATCTTGAAGTGGGTAGCCATCTGGGAACAAGCGACCACCAAACAGTGTGGTTCATGATAAACTTAGCTGTAGAGTCAGGCCACACAAAAGTGAAGGTACTGGACTTCAGGAGGGCTGATTTTGTCAAAATGGGAGAGTGCCTCAGAAAAGCACTAGCAAACAGACAAGAAGGTGGGGTGGGGCAACAATGAGGAAACATTAAAACCACCATCACAGAGGCAACAAGCCTTTGTGTGAAGCAAATAAATAAATCAAAATGAAAGAAGAAACCTCTGTGGTTCTCAAAAGAAGTAGCAGGGAAGGTAAGGGAGAAAGAGACAGCATTCAGGAAGTATAAGGAAACACAGAAGGAGCAGGACAGAGAACTGTACCAGTTAAAGCAGAAGAAAGTGGGGAAGGCAGTCAGAATAGCAAAGGCCCAAACAGAGGAAAAGATAGCCAACTCAGTCAAGAAGGGGGATAAAACCTTTTATAGGTACATTAGGGAGCAAAGAAAGACTAAGGCAGGGATGCTGAGGCTGAATAAAGAGGAAGGTGGTTGGGCAGATAGCGACAGTGAAAAAGCAGGGATATTGAACAAATACTTCTGTTCAGTATTCACAATGGAAAAGCAGGGGGAGGTACATAATCCAGTCAATAGAAGCACTCTGAATAGGAGGGTTGATATTAGTCCTTTCACAGAAGAAAGGGTTATGAAAGAACTCTTAAAGCTGAAAGTGGATAAAGCAATGGGGCCTGATGGGATTCACCCCAGAATTTAAAAAGAACTAAGGGAAGAACTAGTAACACTACTGACTACCCTTTTTAATAAATCATGGGAGGATGGTGTGGTACCTGAGGACTGGAGAAGGGCGGATGTGATTGCCCTTCACAAAAGTGACAGCAAGACTGAGGCAGGAAACTACAGACCTGTCAGTTTGACCTCAGTGTTAGGGAAAATGATGGAATCACTGCTGAAGGAAAGAATTGTTGAGTACCTAGAGGCCAGTGGGGCAAAGGACCCAGGGCAGCATGAATTCACAGCAGGAAAGTCATGTCAGACAAATATAATTGATTTCTTTGACTGGGTGACCAAAGTAGTAGACCAGGGAGGGGCTGTGGACATGGCCTACCTAGACTTTAGCAAGGCATTTGACACTGTCCAGCACAAAAGATTAATAAACAAATTAGCCAGCCTGAGAGTGGGTCCTAGGGTGGTAGCATGGGTAAAACACTGGTTGGACAACAGGACACAGCGGGTAATAGTAAATGGAGTCCACAGTGAAGAAAGGAGGGTTACTAGTGGGGTACCGCAGGGTTCAGTACTGGGGCCGATCCTTTTTAATGTCTTTATAAGTAACATTACAGAGGGACTAGAAGGGAAAGTATGTCTCTTTGCAGATGACACAAAGATCTGCAACAGGGTTGATATGCAAGGTGGGGTGGAAAGGATGAATAGGGACTTGGCAACGTTAGAGGAATGGTCAAGTGTATGGCAGCTTAGATTCAATGCAGAGAAGCGCAAAGTAATGCACCTGGGAAACAAAAACCCAGGGGAAGAGTACACAATGGGGGGTGAGATACTGACAACAACAAAAATGGAAAGGGACCTGGGGGTAGTCATATCATGACATAAAGGTGGATCAACAATGTGAGAAGGCAGTAAGCATGGCTGGGGGGATACTGGGATGCATAGGGGAAAGGCATCACCAGTAGAAAACAGGATTTTGTTGGCCCTCTGTACAGACAGTTGGTAAGACCACATCTGGAGTACTGTGTACAGTTCTGGAGACTCCATCTCTGTGAAGTCATAGACAGGGTGGAGGCTGTCCAGAGGAGGGCAACCAAAATGGTGCAGGGTCTGCACCAGAAGACATATGAAGAAAGACTAAAGGAGCTTAAGATGTATAGTCTCGAGGAAAGGAGGGAGAGGGGGGACATGATAGAAACTTTCAAATACCTCAAGGGAATCAACAAAGTCCAAGAGGGTAGCATCTTTCAGAAAAAGAGATGTGCAACAACAAGGGGGCACAATTTGAAGATGGGGGGGGGGATGGCTCAGAGGTAATGTGAGGAAGTATTTCTTCATAGAGAGGGTTGCAGATGCATGGAACAGCCTTGCTGAGCAGGTTGTAGAGTCAAAAACAGTGGGAGAATTCAAGAATGCATGGGACAGACATAAGGCAGTTCTAGTGGAGGGTGGGAGGAAGTAGGCTGTTGGTTAACTAGGATCTGCAGCTTATCAGTTAGGTAGGGAAATGGGCAGACTAGGTGGACCATGCGGTCCTTATCTGCCATCAAATTCTATATTTCTATGTAAATGAACAAACAACATGACAGAGCAATACCTAAGAATAAGAAATAGGCTACCTGACCCATCAGCCTTCATGGAGCAGGTAGTACTATAAATGGCGCTGATACAAAAGGTATGCATAATATGTAAAGGAGATTTTAAAAGTTCATATAGTAAGCTAACATAGCCAGTATCAATGTTATAGGTGCTACCATTAGATAACTAAGAGTAAAGTATCTCGCATCCCCCATCTTTTATAGTATAATGCATGGGCATGTCTCACGTGACATACCATTTTCTCTATTCTTAATGCTTCTAAGACTGAGTTATTCCATTCCTGGCTGGAAGGCACCACCTTGTCTATCCAATGCTTAAGGATAAGCTTTTCTGCTATTGCTCAAATAAGAGAAATATGGAGGGGGCAGAGCTAGCCATCCAAGATGCAAGTTGTCTAATTAACCTACTGCAGTATCAGCTTCTCCCATCTGGACCTGTCCGACATTTCAGCACCCACCAAACAGGATTATTTCGACGGATTCAGATTCCTTGCTATACCCTGCATGTTTTGGTATCTTAATTGTGCTGATCGGACTTTGGATGGCGACTTAACCTTGTTTACAGCAACTTACCTCATTGCAGCTAGAGGCCTGTAGGACAGTTCTCAACTAGCAGCTCCAGTTAACAATCTACCCCCATCAACTGGGCATGGAGCACCTGAGAGACCCTCCTCCTGTGGCACCCCAATTTGTAGACTGGCAACTAGGAAACATCACTACACTCCTTAACAAGGTGCTTTTGGATACTGCTGCTCTTATTGAAACTACAACTAGCCCAAAGCAGATATGAAGAAACTGACAAATAGAGTAACTGACACCGAACATCTTACCAAGTGGCAGGGTGACATTCTCCATGACCACCACGTTCAGCTCCAAGACCAGTACAACCAACTACAATACTTGCTGGCAAAAGTCGATGATTTAGAAAACAGGGAATGGAAAAGAATATTAGAATTGTGGGCATATCGAAGGGGGCTGAATGCCATGATATGACTGCCTTTCTGCTATGGGCTCTCCCAGACATGCTAAAACTAAATAACCAACCTCCACCTGAACTGTAACGGGCCCATATGTCCCTAGCACCCAGACCACAGCCTAGTGATTGGCCCTGGCTGATCCTGTGTAAATTCACCAGGTACCTTGCAATGGAACTGTTCCTCAGAGCCGCCTGGGACCTCAAAAGGCTGATCTGGGATGGCACACAAGTACAGATCTATCAGAATTATTCCTATGATCTGTCTTGCAGAAGGACAGCCTATGGTACGGTCAAGCAAGAACTGTATAAATTGCACATAACGGCTTCCCTCCGATTCCCAGCTCAGTTGAGGATCATGTACCAAGGAGAACAGCTCACCTTTAATGCAACAGAGGAGGTGGAAATGTTCGTTGTGGACATCATGAAAGAGAGACCCATCCACCGCAACCTGCAAATCCCACCATGTGGTGAAGCCCCTCACCCGATGGAAACCTTGATGCAGCCTGCCAATCCTTCCTGCTGAGCTGAAGCCTCCTCTGCTCCAGTGGTCTCTGTCTCTGAGTGGCACACTCCTACTCCAGGATGGCAAAAGAAGAAAGCATCCAGCAAGCAAGAAAAAAACCCTCTCGGTGGCACTGGCAAAGGACTAGAGGAACAGATCAGGAGCCAGCAGTGGAAAACAACCCCTCCTGAAGGCAGTGGCTCATCGACCTATTCGACCCTGGTGAAGCTCTCCAACTGATACGAGCCACTCTGGGACCTTCTTCCTACAGCCATGGAACTGCCACAAAAGAGTGCAACCACTTCGACTGATGCCCCCCCCCCGCCCAAAGACCTGGCTGGAGACTGGGACCCGATATACAGGGACTGGGCAATGGACATTATGGGCCCCCTGCTGCAGCAGCATGCCGCAGTTCTGGAGACACACTACACGGAGGGTTGAACACGGGCCTAAGATGACAGATCCAGGTAAGGGGTTGCGGCTATCCTCCTCCTCAGCATTTCCCTGGGGGTGTCTCTTTTGGGTGCATGTTTAACACTCGCCCATAGATGCAGAAGCAGGGGGCGAGAGGTGATTGTACTAGGGATGGGATTTGTTCACTGATGCCCCCCCCCAATAGTCCTAGCCATAATCTCCTTTTCCAGGATTGGTGCCTTCTACTGATCCCTTTGGTGTGAACTTGAGACTTTCCTGCTATAACTTCTGAGAGGGATCTGGTACTGTTTACCTGCTTGCTGATGTTATTTTTAAGGGTTTATCTAGAAGTTACTGGGTGACAGTTTCTGCTTTTGCTTGTGTTTTTCACCATTTATGCCAAATATAACGAACGCTGCACTCCTAGACAGTATACTTGTTGTTAAGTGGGGTTCCTTAGTGGCTAATATATCAAGCAATGTGTATGCCCCGATACTCTTGTTTCCCCCAGCTCGACCTGACTAACAGGTCGCAGCTCCAGCCAAATCAGACACTGCAGACTTTCAAGTACACCTGCAATGGCAGAGCGTGTAAGGGCTGGCAACTACAACCCCCGCAGAACCTCCTGTGGATAATTTCATGAGGTAAAAGGCTTTACTTTCTCTCCCGGGGATACGGTGACTGGGGCGAAGGAGTCATCCCAAGGCTGGGTTTACTCTCCCAGTACCCCCCCTCCCCGCTGGGGACCTAGCCATACTTTTCATCCCCGGGACGGGTGCCCACCAGTGTCTTCCACAGTGTGATACTGGAACCCTCATGCAGCAGCCAAACTACAGTTCTGGTACTCGCTCTGGGCATATAGTTGTTACCCTAAATGTTTAGAGAATATTTTCTTGTGTGTTACATGGTTATGTTTAGTTACATATACTTCTAATAGCTGGTAGGTCGGCCCTGCAAATTAACAGTAGGTCTGTGGTGTTAGATAGTTTAGCTGAAGTCAATGTGAAATCAGATGCCTTTTGGACTACATGCCTCCACAGCCCTACCCCCCCCCCACCCAAACCACATTTTGGACATGGGGTGGAGGGACTAGACACTGCACTGGGTAGGTGGACTTTGTTCCCTCCTAATCTGCCCGCTACCTTGTCCCGGCATGGTACTTCCAGGTAGAGGGATAGCTTGAGGGTACTGCGGATCTCGTTGTATACCTGACGCAGAGTGGGATATTTTGTGGATTGGTCGTAGGGCCTCTGTTTCCCTCCAGTGGGGTTTAGTTGGGGCTTCAGCAAAATGTCCTGTGCTGAGGATGGCCCAGATATATACTCAGGTTGCCACATTAGCCTTATACTTATGGGGCTGAGACCAGGTGCATAGCCCCACTGATGAGGGGGGTTACTCTCCCTTGCACTGGCTTCCTCCCTGTTTGTATCCCTCGAAGGGGGATATAGGGGAAGGAAGCATGTGGCTCCTAGTAGAGGGCAAGGGGAAGACTGCCTCCAGATCGGGGTTGATTAACTACTGCACTGGTTGGGATCCCCAAGCTCCTCTTACAGATGCGATAGTCGCCATCACTAAGGGAGAATACTGTTTGGTGGAGTGCTGCTGATACGGTTCATGGGGGGAGGGCTGCTTCCCTGCATTTACCAGCCTAACCTCCTAAAAACTCTCGGGGAGTTGCCAAGTGGGGCTTTCGCCTCTCCCCCCCCTCCCCCCAGTGGCATAGCACTAGATCTTTGGAAGGAAGAACACCCCATCCCTCCTAGGTCGTCTTAGTCCTATGCCCTAACACCGAGTAGGTATGTCAACCCAAGACACTCATACTCGTAGGGTCAGGAGTACTCCCACTACCTTATTCAGTATTGAAGCATGTGATGCTAAACTCCCAGGTCAGTACTCTCCAGGTTACTTGTTACCTCTTTTTTGGGACATTTTATCTCAGGGGAGTCTCCAGGACTTCCTGTACTGTAACTGAACTGTTCTGGATAAAAGAAAGATAAATGAAGTTACTTCAGTGCCCCCACTGGGCCCCACATTGATCTTCCATCAGCATCCTACTCTGGGATAAAGGTTAACCTGGTAGGGGGGGAATATAGGCTCGAAACAGACTGACTGTCTGGTCAAAGCACTCAGGTTAATAAATCTTATAGTATCCATTTGTTGGCACGTAGAAGGGAGACACCCCGATTATGGCTAATCTCACTGACATAACAACCACTTCTTGGAATGTGAGGGGTCTTAATTCTCCAGTGAAACTTAAAATTATCCTATCCTGGTTTAAAAAGTTAGGCACTCAGGTGGCCTTTCTACAAGAAATGAAACTGAGCTCGAAAGAGGCCATGAAGCTTGCTCGGGATTGGGTGGGTAAAGAGGTTCACAGTGTTGCTGGGTCAGCCAAAAGGGGTGTCTCCATTCTGCTGCATAAAAAACTACAGTGGTCCCCATAAGAAGTTTACACAGGGGGTGAAGGCAGGTGGGTCATCTTAAAGGCCACTATTCCCTTTGGCCCATTGCTACTGGTAAATGTCTATGGCCCGAATGAAGACACCCCGAATTTTTCCATACCATTTCCCAAAAAGTCATGGATGTCTCAGTTGACAACCTGGACATTTTGATGGGTGGCAACTTCAAATTGGTATTAGACCATCTCCTAGACAGGTCGAACGTTAAACCTGAACTCCATTTGAGATCCCTATAGGCCCTAAGAGAGCTAATTTCTCTACACCAACTAACCGACGTGTGGTGCCTATTACACCCCTCAGATAAGGATTATACCTACTTTTCTGCCCCAAGGGCAATGGCCAGTAGGTTAGATTTCTGGCTGACATCTCCTAAAATAACAGCTGCCACTACAAAGGTCTCTATCCTGCCAATTTATCTCTCTGATCATGCACCGGTGGCCCTTACATTCCTTCTCTCCCGGCAGACCCCGACATCCTGCATGTGAAGATTGGACCCCTTACTTTTGCAAGACAAGAACTTTGCCCCTTGGATATTGGCTGAGACACAGGGGTACTTCAGAGACAACCCTCCTGGCACTGCTTTGGCAGCCAATATATGGGAAGCTTACAAGGCAACTATGAGAGGCAAAATAATCAGCTTTGTGACTCATAGACGAAAACAGAGGGAGCAGGAACTCACACAATTGGAATCTGAACTAAAAGGACTAGATACTAAGTATAAGAATCGGCCTTCATCTCTCCAGACTCCCTCGGTGATAGCGGAGCTCACGGCTATTAGATTAAAAATTAATACACTAGTGACAAGAAAGGCGAAATGATATATCCCCAAACACAACACAGGTACTGGGCAGAAGGGGAAAAGGCCAGCAAGCTGCTGGCCTATAGGCTAAAACAAACACAGGCTGAGAGGTCCATTAATGCCCTGAAGTATAGGCTGGGTAAGCCCACCCCTGACCCCAAAACCATTAATCGCATAATGACTGACTTTTATAAGGCCTTATATTCCTCCCAAGTACATTTGGATAAGGAGAAGTATAACAAATTCAATGAAGAAGTCTCCCTCCCAAAACTGAGGGAACACCAAAGAGAGGTCTTTGACCAGAGTATCATGGTAGAAGAAATATCCTTGGCTGTTGCAAGTATGGCCCCACATAAGGCACCGGGGGCAATGGTTTTCCGGTGGACTTTTACAAAATTGTATGACCCCTGATCATGTCCCCCCTGGCAGAAATGTTTCATGAGGCACATGTCAGACAACAACTCCTCCCACCCTTTTGGAGGCTACTATAACTGTGCTGCCTAAAGAAGGCAAGGACCACACCCTTCCAGCCAGTTACAGGCCTATATCCTTAATTAATGCTGATGCTAAAGTGTTGGTCAAAGTCCTTGCTATCCAGTTAGAAAAGTTTTTACCAGAGATCACACACCCTGCCCAAGTAGGGTCTGTCAAAGGATGAATCAGCTCCGATCATATCCGGGCCCTCATATCCCTAATGCAGACTGGAACATCCCGCCCTACACTGGCAGCAGCCATTACAATTGACTTTGAAAAGGCCTTTGATTCGGTGGAATGGGATTGCCTACATGCAGCATTGGAAACTTTCAATATAGGCCTATACTTTGTAAGTTGGGTTTGTACCCTGTATACGGGCCCTACAGCGAAAGTATTGACAAATGGGGACCTCTCCAACACCTTCTTTCTACAGAGGGAGATGCGCAGGGATGCCCATTGTCTCCTCTATTATTTGTACTGGCCATAGAGCCACTCTCTGCAGTGCTGAGATCTCACCCCAGTATACAGGGGCTTCAGATAGGGAGTGAGAGTTATATAACCAAACTGTATGCAGACAATTGTTTGATTCTGACCCGAGACTCACCCAACAGTCTCCCACACATTCTCTCAACACTGAAAAACTTTGGGAAACTCTTGGGTCTGAAAATAAACATCTCAAAATCAGAAATACTCCCTTTGAACCCCCATATGCCCCCATCAAGTCTGGGAGAGCTTGGCCTGACTTGGGCATACACTGGCATTAAATACCTATGGATCAGACTGCCCCAGGATACTAAATCTCTGATGGATGTCAACCTCAAGCCTCTCCTAGAGAACCTCCACAAGGACTTGATTAGATAGAATCATCTACATTTGTCCGTGGCGGGGAAGATAGCTGCGACTAAAATGATGCTTGCATAGAGAGTTTATCACCTGCTATCCCATCTCCCCTTTGTCTTACCTGACACTTGGGCCCAAAAACTCAACCGATTAATCAGCAACTTTCTCTGGGGCCCATGTCGACCCAGGTTCAGTAGAGCCAAATTGAGGACACAAAAACTTAGAGGAGGGTGGAACCTGCTTGACTTCTCCTAGTATTCCATAGCCTTCATCGTGGCAAAATCCGTGAAAGAGATAGCCACTCCCCAACTTCCCTATCCCCAGTGTGGGTTACGATTGAAAAGGATATCTTAAAGGGCTCTACGCTCTGGGGTTTCCTACCCCACCCCTTGTCCAAACCACTGCAACAATGGCATACCCTATATCACTCCCATCGGGCTTGGCAGAGGCTGGGGCTATGCTTTAAACACTGTCTTTGGCTGGGCAAATACACTCACATATGGCATAACCCCAATCTCTGTATTGATAACAAACCGGTATGATGGGTGGAATGGATTTCGAAGCACATCAAGTACTTAGGTGATCTAGAGACCCCTGGAGATACCTCCCTTGATTCATTCCAAGGGTTAAAAATCAGGTATGACTTACCACACTCTGACTTCTAGAAATACCTTTAGATTAGAAACCTTGCCACCTCCTGTGCTAAACAGAAATGTATGTGTGGTGTGTAAGAAATATAAAAAGCTCACCGTTCCCATACTTCCACTGGAAGCTTGGATCAAGCACCCACAGGGTAGGGCGGGTAGCATACAGAGGTTTATGAGGGATAGCGCCCCTAACCCCTCTCTCCCATCCAAAACTAAATGGGAAATAAAACTGGGTGCCCCCATAACTGACCAACAATTGCAACTGACATGGTTAAGAATGCACCAAGCCTGCTGTGATTCCTGAAGCCTGCTTCTCCAAAACAAAACTTTACATCTTTGGTACCACACCCCTACACAACTGAAAACGATGGGATTCCTTTCCTCAGACCACTGTTGAAGGTGTGGGGCCCAAGGAGTGGATCTGCTACACATCCTATGGGCTTGTGTTCCCCTGTACGCATTTTGGTCCAAGGTGATCGACCACTGCTCCCAAATCCTTGGTACACATCTCCCAGCTGACCCAGGGCTTTGGCTGCTGGGTCTTGTCCCTCCTGCTTTTGCCTTGCCCAAGCATCTGCAGCTCTGGTTTATCCAAGCCTCAGTGGAGGCCAAACAACTTGTCCTGAAATGCTGGAGAACTACAGAGACCCCCCGTTATTGGTGAATGATTTAAAGCTATGGAAATTGCGGCCAGTGTGGCCAGACTGTCTTGTTATAAATATGTGAACATGCACAAATATGACAATATCTGGTCTCCATATCTTGATTGCATTAGCTCCTTTGGTTCTGGGTCCCCTATCCAGTACTCTAAGGACAAACTCAGACCCCCTGAGATTCCAAGTAGATGATGTTGATAATTTCCTAAAGAATGTATTACTCTTTTTCCTCTCAGGTAACTTGAGTGTTAATCTGTGGACAGCCGTAAGGTCCATCCCCCCCATACTACCCCAGTCTTCAACACAATAGGTGAAGAAGCATAGTTCATTCTCCAGATCCTGAAATCCCTTCTACGGAAACTAGGTTGCATGGAAGAACATACAATGCTCCTACAGGTGATGGGTAAGTCACTTTGCTCAGCATCTATAACTTCATTCTGAAGTTCCCGAAGTGTATTAAGATGGTTTACCACTTTCTTTCCTTACCCTTGTAGTTCAGTTCATACTCAGTTCTCACAAGGTGTATTATAACGTACTATTTTGTCATTATGTGGTGATGTTGTTAACCACTCCTTTCAGTCATGTAACCTTAAGATCCATTACTTGTATAACTTTGAAATCACGCAATAAAAAGATTAACTGAAAAAAGAAATGAGAAATATGATATTTCTGCTGACCAAAAACACAGCCTAAGTTAAGCCCAGGTAAACAAATTTGGGATGTAAAAGCACTCTCCAATCCTAATAATGGGTCTATTTTACATTTAATCTCATCCCTAAGGGGTTTTGCTTTGGGGTCGTCCCATTGGATTTGTTTAAGTGTGCCCCTATCCATCTTACATCTGGAGCATAGGTCAGAATCAAGCTACCCCATTTTGTGTAATTTTACTGGGGTGTAGTACAAGTTGTGGTTGATTTTGTATTGCATTAACCTAAGGCCATTGAATTTAATAAACCTATGGGTTTGTTTTCACCAACAGTTATGATATTTGGCGTGGACAGCTCAAGGAATTCAGTTTGCCAGTATGGGTACGTTGTGTTAACTTTAGGAGTGGTGAGGGGTGATAACTGTTTGTATATTAGTGAAGTAGCATGACATTGGTTTGCTAAGGCTCCCAGTTCATACCACTTGGTGAAATTGTCAATCTTCCAGGGTCTAGGGCCTAGTGCAGAGGCAAGCATGTGTTGAATATGGAGAAAGTGACAAACCGGTATGGAGCAGGGCACTACAGTTTCTTTACATTTATTGTAGGATATTAGGGAATTGTCATCCGGGAGCATGTGAAGACTGTGTAGGTTAGCACTGCCTAAACATTTTTTGGGTGGGCTTTCTGCTGGATTTTGAAATTAGGGTTACCTTTTAAGGGGCTGCTTAGGATTATGGCATGGGTTTGTGCCAAGGAGCCTATGAAGTTGTTTGCAAATCAATACTGAGGTACCAATGGGTGTAGATTTCAAGGCTTGTGGGAGTTTAGTGTAAGGGCCAATGAGGAGAGCATTGCTGTTGAAACCCACTTTTTGGTATAGATTGATCCCCATAACCTTCAACTGGGCAAGGTAAGGTGGAGCGTCTGTTTGTTCTGAATGCTTCCTCCACCATAGGAATTGGCCCACATGGATGGCAAGGTAATAGTCTGAAGTTATGGAGTTGAAGTCCTTCCTTTTCTTTCTAAAGGAGTGAGCTTATGATAAGTCTTAAGCAGGGGTTCACTACACCAGCAGAAGGAAAAGAGAGCGGCTTTAAGATGAAGAAACCAGGTATTTGGCAATACACAACTTGTTATCCCAAGAGGGTATAGAAGCCTGGGCAGGACATTCATATTGATAATGTTAATTGTCACCCAAAGGATTAGTGGGATAGACATCGGCGCTTCAAATCTTGTTTAATTCAGGTAAGGTGGGAATCCAAATTTTTGGTAAACATTCATTTTTTGCTCTGAGCAATAAATATTCTCAAGTATTTGATGGAATCGGGGCACCAGGTAACCCCCCCCCCACTAAATTGCCTATTCCTTACAGGTATAGTGATTAAGTGGCATTATTCAAGTTTTGGAGATGCTTAACTCATACCCCGAAAGATATCCAAATACCTGTAGCAAGGTAAGAGCTGCTGGGATTGATAGAGCTGAGTCCTCAAAATGTAGTAACACATCATCTGCATAAGTGGAGATTTTATATTTATGCTCCCCCACTGCAATGCCCTTTATATTATCCTCACTCAGAATCCATCTGTTCAGGAGCTCAGGTATAAGTTGAAAAGGTGGGGAGAAAGAGGACATCCCTGTCTGGTGCCTTTTTGTTAATCAAAGGGCAAGGAAAGGATGCCATTACAAAATATTCTGACTGAGAGGTGTGAGTATAACAACTTGACCCAGTCTATGAATGAGGAGGGAAAGCCAAACTCTTCAAGGTCTCAAATAAGAAAGGTCATGACACTCTGTCAAAATCTTTCTCGGCATTCAGAAAGAGGAGCACAGCTGGAATCTATGAGTCCCTGGATGCAGAGATAATATGAGACAGTTTTCGCAGCTGGTCTTTGGCCAATCTGCCTTGCATGGAGCCCAGTTGTTATGGACTGATCCAAAAATTCCAAACTGCATTAACTCTGGTAGCTTGAATTTTAGCTAGTATGTTCACATCAGTGTTTAGGAGTGAGTAAGGCCTATACAGTAGCTGCCCATTAATGATGGGTCTTTATCAGTGTTAGGGAGAAGGGTTATGAGAGCTTCCTGCAGGGTTAGATCTAAGTCCTCTTTCGATTTGGCTTTATTTTAAAGTGATGCAAGAGACTTGCATAAGTCAGGAGCCAGGACTCTACAAAAATTAGGGAAGAAACCATCTGGGCTTGGTACTTTGTCCAGTGAAAAGGAGGCTGTAGCCTATTTTACTTTGTGCACTGACATGAGGGCACTCAATTCATCATGTTGTTCTGTTGCTAACTTGGGGAGGTTTGCCTTGCGGAGAAACTGTTGGATCTCAGGCAGCTGCACAGATGTTTCTTTTGCATATAGCTCAGAGTAAAATTCATGAAAGATCTTAGCAATATCTCTCAGATTGGATAGAAGTTAACCAGATTTGGCTTTAATTGACTGGACAGTTTTACTAGTTCTGTGTTGCTTAAGCCTGAGTGTGAACAGCCTTCCAGCCTTTTCTCTTTGATCAATGTATTTAGTTTTAGCCTTAAAAATGCAAATTCTTCCTGCTCCCTGAGGAGTTCCCCATATTTGGCTCTAGCTGCATCTAGTTGGAGGAGAGTGGTGGTGCCGAGTCCCCCAGAGACCTTGGGCCTGATTCTCAAAGGTAGATACAAGGCTTTCACAAGCCCTGCATCCAACCCTATCCTGACCCGAACAGAGTGCCACACAGTATGCCTGACTCACAAAGGTTGTGTGCATTTGTAGCACTTTACCCCCTTTATGGCAGACCAGCAGCTTGTGCCACCCTGTGAAAAGGCCTCCAATGTTAGAGCAGCAAAAGCTGGTCTAACTCACGGCATGTGGCGCACGGGATCAAGAATCCCGATTGCCAGCTGGGGAATGCCACAAGTCCCATGAGCCATGTGTTCAGCACACCTGGGGCTTGTGGCATTCTAAATCTTTTGAGAATTGAGCCCCTTATGTTCAAGTTCCTTGATAGTTTGCAAAAAATTGCTTGCTCTCTGCCTCTTTTTCCTTTTTCTAGAAGAGGTCAGATGAATGAGGTCCCCCCTTAGTGTGCACTTGAAGGACCCCCCAAATGTGAGCTTGGCTAGTTACTGAATTTGTATTGGTTTGGAAAAAGTGGGTAGTACTCTTCTTTATTTTGTCTAAACACTGTGGTTCCTTTAGGAGGTTATTGTTAAGTCTCCACACTTTGTCCCTCCAAACTTATTCGATTGGTAGGAATGAGAGGGTAACAGTGGAATGGTCAGATATACCACTGGCTTGTATTTCACAAAGTGTAGTAACCTTGAGGGTGTCTTGACTCACTAGAAGGAAGTCATGCCTTGAAAAGGAATCATGGGCTGCTGACCAGCAGGTGTACTCATGAGTATTAGGGTGCAGAATCCCTCATATGTCCACTAAACCCAAAGAGTCCTGCAGTTCTCTAAAAGCACATTGACTGGTTGAGAGGCCCAACCGCTTAGATCTGGACTTGCGGAGGGTGTTATCTGGCATTAAATTCCAGTCACCTGGCAGACTAATAGGACTACTGGATATGGCCACTAGTTTAGATAGAAGCACTGTGAAGAACTGGGGTTCTTCTGTACTTGGGCCATAAACTGAGGCAAAAGTTATTTCAGAATTGCCCAGGATGCCTCTGACAATAATATATCTCCCAAATGGGTCTGCTTGCTGTTATAGCAGTTGAAAAGGCAGGCTTCTGTGAATTAGAGTAGCCACTCCTGCATGCTTATTACTAAAACCAGAGTCAAACACCTGTTCAACCCACTCTCTCCTTAGGAGTGTAGCCTGGTGCACAGGTGTATGCATCTCCTGTAGAAAAGTGATTTTAACCCCCTGGGGTTTAATATGCCTGAGGAATTGGTGTCTCTTTTCTTTAGTTTGTGCCTCTTTCGCACTCCATGTTAAACAACAGTAAGGGCTGACTGCCATATTTAGGGATTAGTTAATGCCTGGGAAGCCTGTATTAAAACATTTAAGGGGAGCTTAACCATTTGCTTTTGACCGACACTGAAAAGTGTGGGATTGGCAAAGCCTAATCTTGTAATCCTGTGCTGGCAACTGTTTCTATTTTGTAGTAGAAGAATGGTTACATGAAAATGTATCAGCAATACATCAATAATACCAAACAACATGAACAACCAAATCAACTGGAAAAAACATGTATAAGAGTAACCGTCATTACACCATTCAAGGGAGCTAAACCTGTGGTGTAATGAGAGCAAGTACTGTAGATAATAAAAACTGTTGTGAGCTGTTTGAGACCCACACCAGCCACAATCTTAGCTAAGGTAATCAAATGGTGTGGCCATCACCAACCACGATCGACTAGTCTGAGGTGGGCTTGTATGAGGGTTACCCTTCGCCTCAGATTCAGCGTGCATTACAGTGATGGAAAAACCTGTTTTAAAAAGGATTTTAGTATAGTATGGAATGGTTGAAGAAATGCTTATGTTTTAAATTCTGCATACTAATAGTACATCGATCTGCATGAGAGGATAGATAAAAGAGGAGAATCATATAAATATTGAAGTATTTTCTCCCCCTTACCCCATCCCTGGGTGCAGAGACCATGTTGCTGACTGTCCAAACAAAGCAAATAGTCCAGTCTGAGCAGCCTTTTCATGGCAATTGTGGGAGACAGTTTAAGTTGACCCAGCTTATAAGGCCAGCCCCACTGTGGTGTGTGCAGAGAAGCTCGAGAGAAGGTAACTCATAGATAATGCAGAGGGACATGTAAAAGTATCACAGTACCTGGGGTTATGCACTGAAATAAAATTCAGCTGGGAGTGCATCTGTCACAACAATACTGCTGTATCATGGAGTATGAAGTGCCATGTGAGTAAAAAGATGAATCAGTAATGGCAGACCAAGCCACCTCCGAAAGTGTCTCTTCATATTGAATGGCAAGAAGTTCGAAGCTCAAATAATGCTCACTAGCAGAAAAGGCAGTTCTCTGTGCACAAGGTCCTTCCAGTGTTGCTGATGTTTTGAGCAAGGCAAGTTAGGTTGCACGAGTGTGCATATGTTCCCCTGCTCAATGGTGCACAGGAAGTGTGTCAAAGAGGCTTGCAGTCAGCATGTCTTCCCATTAGATGAGTAGCTGCTAAGGTGATCAGACAGGGAGGTGTGGCACAACATCCGCCATGAGTGACAGGGATGACAGGACCTATCAAAGGATCCAGCTGCACTGACATCAGTAGTAAGGCAAGAAAGTGGATGGGGGCTTGAAGGGAGAGGTGACACCTGAAGAAGTAAATAGCAAAACAAAGTCGCCATCTTGAAGGTCGTACCCAATGTCTGGGATTACTGTCTAAGCATGGCACAAGTTTAAGCACAATTAATTGACAGCCAGGAGATAGACATAACAGGAGGGGGGAATTCCACCACTCAAGGTAGATACATAGGAAGCAGTTCAAAACACACACATATCACACAGTTCACTAAATACAATAATCTTAGTCTGAAGATATAGTTACCTAAGGAGAAAGAATAAACCATCTGGGAGGCTTAGTGAGAGGGTAGTAACTTAAAGAGATCTGGCAGCAACTTCTGGAGCTCCTTTCCTGCCAAGTCTGAATTAGGGAATTCATAGGTGCCCTGTGTAGTGATAATAATTAATCTGGTGGAGTACAGCATCCTGAATTTGATTTTTATGTCATGCAGAATTTATTTTCCTGTAGGTGATTTGTTTCTCTCTGTTCACCAGGGTAACATCGCTGAAAATGTGGAAATGGTGCCCATTCCAGATTATGGTGCCTTGCTGTTGGTCTTGCTGCTGGATATACACCTTGTCCTGGTACTGTAGGTGAGGCACCTTGAAATAATACCTTTGGGTTTACCCTTTGGTAGCAGTTGCAACTTCAGGGATCAGTGTTCCCGCTCGATAATGTAAGTGGTCCCAGTCTCGAGCGGTCTGGTCACCTCCTGTTGGAGCTTCTGTGCAAAGGATAAGACATTCCCTCCTTCAGTCTTCTCAGGAAGTCCAGTGTCAACAAGATTATTTCATCAATTCCTCCCTTCTTGATCTTCTACACAGTCCTCCAGTTTGGCAAGCTTTCTCTTTAATTGCTGAACTTCTGAGTCCATCTCTTACCTTTCTTCTATGCAGCTGATGCGTGATTCAGCATCGCTCACTCTCCTGGTCAATGTTTCCAGTGTGGGTTTCAATGTTCTAAAGTCATTGACAAGTTCAAGAAGAATGATTTTAATAGATGCCAGCTTGCTGAAAAAGTGATCAAGTTTCTCAGTTGTGTCTTCCTGGACATTGGGCTCTGGGGGAGAATCTAGTGGCGATCCTTGCTTCTATCATTTAACGAGTTGCAAGTAGAGAGGCGCAGGTGGGACCACAGTAATATCCATCTGTTGAAGATCCTGATCAGTAATTTCAGTAATAAGGGAATCCAGGTAGTCAACAAGTAATCCTCGGGTGGTACAGGATGAGTTTGAATGCAAAGGAGCAGTGTTAGAGGTGTTTTGCCACATTTTAAAACCACAGTTCATGGAGCTGAAAGGGAGGCTGTCTTTCACACCAAGCATATCACGTGACTCCTTGCATGTCCAGGATTACAATATTATGGCTGGGCTCAAGCATAAAGTACTTAGAGCCTTGCACATGCGTGGTTTGCACAGACTCTCTGTCTTATCTGCCCTGTCAGGTCTGCAGAACTACTACAGTAGCATGTGTTTTTCTAAGTCCTGTTTTCACTATCACAAATAACTTTGTAAATAAGTTTTACAATGTTCTAAAAAATTACAGCCAACACACACACACAGCTCCAGGTCTGTGTTGCAATTGGGCAAAAGTACAATGCTGTAATAAGCACAAGGTTTAAACATATTGCCCTGTGGCATATACAGAATATAGATTGGTTAACAGTAAAACACTATACACAAAATTAAAAAGATTTGGCAGGTGCCAACAAGGAAATGTAGGGATGCAGCTTATTAGATTGTTAGATATGTTAGTGCTGCATAGTAGTACATTGCATATATTACTATACATATGGCTTTTGTTAGAATAAGCTGTTAGGGAGTCCTTTCTTTCAGTGCAGTTGCACTGGATATCAACTTTGCTGTGTCTTAGTGCTGAGGCAGCACACACACACACACACAGACACACACACACACACACGCACACACACACACACACACGCACACACACACACACACACACTTATGTACGACTCTCAGTGGTAAAAACGGAAATATATAAGGCTTGCAAAATCATACTTCCATGGGAATGTAATTGTTTTGGGCATTGTCTATCTCTGAGGAGAGCAGCAGCGTAATCAGGTCGTTTAGTTACCCTTACTGATAAAGGGAGAAAAAGTGTTGAGCATCCAAGGCTGGATAACAAGCAGTCGAAACTCAGACGTCTTAGTTATTGTATGCATCACGTAACTACAGTAGTTATAACTATAGGGTCCCTCTTTAGCCAATCTGCAGCACTTGCTCTCCCCCTCCATCTCTGCACCCAAAAATGCTGCCATTCACTGTCATTCATACTAGCCTCTCTTTGCAACTGGCTCTCTATTCCTCTCTTTCCCAATATATGGTCCCCCACATGCCAGCTTTGTCCCTATGTTATAGCCATTGTGAGGCACTTGCTCTCTTTTCTTCTCCTCAATCTCTGCCCCCCCAAACCTGCCACTATTCGTCATCATACACATTAGCCAGTATGTAGCACTTGCTCTCTATTCTTCCTCTACCTCATATCTGCCCCCAAAAATGTCAGCATTGTCCCTTACTATAGCTGCTCTGTGGTACTTACTCTCTCTCTCTCTCTCCTCCTCCTTGATATCTGCCCCTCCCGAAACCTGCTGTGATTTACCATCATTAACATTGGCCCCTGTGCAGGATTTGCTCTCTATTCTGTCCTCTCCTGAAATATGCCTCCCAGAAATTCTGATATTGCCTCTGCACTACAGCCACTCTTTAGCATTTGCTTCTCTCTCTCTCTCTCTCTCTCTCTCTCTGCCCCCTCCTCAAACCTGCTGCCGTTTATTATAATTTATAATTGCTGCTCTGTGGCAATTGGTCTCTATCCTTCCCCTCCACAATTCTGCCCCCTCCCTCAACATTCTGGCTTTTTCCATACACATTATCTGCTTTTCGGCATTTACTCTCCTCCCTGGTGTCTGCCTCCCAGTATATTGCCATTCACCATCATTCCCCTTAGCGGCTCTGTGGCATTTGCTCTTTGTCCCTCCTCTCCCCAAACTCTGCCCCTTTGACACATATCTGTTTTTTCCCTGTAAATTAGTGGCTCTGCGGCAGTTCATCTTTCCCCATTCTCCAATCTCTTGCCTGTGCTCTCTTCCTGTGTCCCTGACCTTTGACACCCAAATTTGCTGCTATTCATTATAATACACATTGGCCACTCTGTGGCTTTTGCTCTTTATTACTCCCTTCCCCGATCTTTGCCCACCAATAATGCTGCCATTGTCCATATACATTACCTGCTACTTTCTATTGCTTGCTACTGATGTTTGTAATGTTTATAAAAATTTCTACTGGTTACATTCCCTTTTTCATGTACTCTTCACAACACAGTGCTGCCACATACTTGTTGTCTTTAGGTAAACAACCTTTCAGTTCTGTATATATTTCTCATGTTGTTCCTAACTAATTTGTTCTTATTTGGTACATTTCCATTTTAAACTGTCTTTATTTTACAGTTATTTTTTGTTTATGGAACAATGTGCATACCCTACACTTCTTTTATACTTCAACGAAAGCTAAATTAATCCTGTTCATTACTCCACCTACAACCTGAACGCTTCAATTATAAATTAAACACAAATAAAAAATCATAAAATGTGCATACTATCCAATTTTTTTTCTTTTTTTAATTAAACATGCTTTATTAAAGCTTAGAATACATTTAACAGTATAAATGACAACAAAGAGCAAATATTGAATATTGAAATTCAGTACAATACAGACTACCCTACTTCCCGCCATCCCCATGTTTGCAATCATAAGGTAATCAGACAGGGGTATTTGATACAAAAAATAAAATTACATTTACTTAATGCAGAACGGGATGATAATTGTTAATCTGAGATGGTGGGCAGCCAGGTTTCTAGAAGGCTCCAGTGCTGACAATAGGAATCATATGAATTTCGAGTTGATGCTAGCATGTGTATAATATGTGATATTTGGCAAATCTCCTTAAACCATTCAGTGAAGGACAGAATATTATGATACATCCAATGTCTCAGAATTATCTTTTTTGTTACCATGGTGATTAAACTGAAATAATAACAGCTATTACTTTCCAGACTCTGGATGTTCATCCCTAATATAGAATTTTGAGCAGTAAAAGCATCAGTAAGTCCTAATTTGTGATCTAAACTTCTTTTAACTTTCAACCAAAGTGAATGGGGTTTTGGGTAATCCCATAAAATATGTAAAAGTGATCCTTCCTCAGAATTACATCTGGTATATAACTTTGAACTTAAATTCCCCCATTTGTGCAATTTCTGAAGTGTATTATAAATAACATGTATTATTTGAAATTAAGTATATCTATACCCATCAAATGCAAAATACTGAGATACATTTTGCCAAAGTCTTTTCCACTGTGTCTCTGTCGGTGACCAGCCTAGGGTTATGAGCCAATATTTAGGGGTGGGTCCCTGTTTATACTCCCAATCTTGTTGGATCATTTTATAAATTTTTCATGCTCAATTTTCCAAATAATGTTAACAGACTGGAATTGTTTTGTTTCTATTTGGGGTGGAACAATTTCGAAAAAGGACAAATGTCAATGTTGGTAGTAAATGAGGCAGTCTTTATTGCTTAAATTACACAATTGCCAGAAAGATGAAAAAGGGATCCACTTATGGTCCCAAACAAATTGAAGAGGGATTTCAATTCCTTTATTTAACCATGTAAGGTTAAATACTGTTTTGTCCTGAACTTTAAAGTTTGGATTTAACCAGGTATGTTGTTCCAATGGATTGATAAAAATGCTCCTTGTATGTCTTTTAAATTAACCAAAAATTGTCAGGGATATACCAATAGGAGTATCCTTTAAAGATTTAGGTAAAGTTTTTAAAGTAAGATATAACAAAGCCCTTAGAGAAACCTTGTTCGTTTTACATAAATCATGTTCTATGGTGAGCCATAGTGGGGTGTAACTTGAAACTGATTGCTGCTTATCATATAATAACCATCTAAAATATTTAGCAGCCTGTGTTGCATGATAGTAAGAATGAAAATCAGGGACACCAAGTCCTTTACTGGTTCTCTGGGCAGTCAAGCAGAGATAATGAATCTGTGGCTTATGACCACACTGAAGAAAATGTGAATGTAATCTTTGAAGATTTTGAAACCAACTCATAGGGAGCCTGACTGATAACATAATCATGGGATAGAGTATTTTTGGAAAATATTCATTTTTATTACATTAATCCTTCCTCACCAAGATAAAGGTAAATTGTGCCTTCTTTCCAAATCTGCTCTGATTAGACATATAGGGTCCAAAAAGTTGCTCTGAATATGTTTAGTAGAAGATGTAGCAATTTTAATACCAACTAAATCAGCTCTTTAGTTACCCATGTAAATCTCAGGCCATCTAAGTCAGACTTTTTAGTATAATGATTTAAAGGTAATATTTGAGTTTTGTCTATATTAAGTTTGTAATGGGGAATTGCACCAAGTTTATTAATTCCATCAATTGCTATTTTCAGAGAAATTATAGGTTTATTTAGATGAAGAAGAATATCATCAGCATAAGCTAATATTTTATATTGACTATGACCTAATGAAATGGCATAAATGGATGGGTGGGAATTAATACGTCTTCTTAAGATATTCAAGATACAAATTAAATAGAAAAGGAGAAGGTTGGCAGTCCTGATGGGTTCCATTATAAAGGGAAAAAGAAGATGATAAAACTTTGTTACATTTCACTCTAGCTGTAGGGTGTGAACATAATAGTTTTATCCAATGAATAAACTCATAGATGAAACCAAATGTTCCTACTGTTTTTAATAAATATATCCATGAAACTCTATCAAAAGCTTTTTCTGTGTCCAGAGAGGCCAACACTGCTGGGAAGCTGGCATCCCTGGGCACAGAAATAATATGCTGAAGTTTTCAGAAATGATCTGCTGAATGCCTGCCAGCCATAAATCTGATTTCTTCTGGGTCAGTCGGGGCTGACCAAACATTTTTAAGCCTATTTGCTAAGGTTCAGGATAAAACTTTTAAATCCATATTTAGTAATGAAATAGGCAGATAATTTGTCACTTTTGTGGGATCCTTGTCCAGTGTAGCCAGCACTGAAATAAAAGCATCTTGTAAGGATACATCTAAATTACCTTCAATATAGGTCTTCTTACATACTTGCAATAACTGAGGTAATATTTCTCGAGAGAATGTTTTATAGATTTGAATGGTAAACCCATTGGGGAATGGGGCTTTATCATTAGCCATCTGTTGTAAAGCCTCTTGAAGTTCAGCTAATGTAAGGGGTTGTGATAAAGATTTGTGTTCAGAATGGCTTAATTGGGGTAGTGAACAAACATCTAACTATTCATCTGGTTTTTCAAGATTAATATTTTGATCACTAGTGCCATATAAAGTCTGGTAAAATTTGTAAAATTCCTCCACTATGTCTATTGGGTGAGTTATGAGCTGCTGCATATCTTTACTGTAAAGATGTTTTACAAAACATGAGGCCTCTTTTTGTTTTATATGCAAAGCCAGTTACTTACTTGCTTGTTTTCCTGCAGCAATATATTTAGATTTGAGTGAAGCTAGTTCAGTTGGGCCTGGTTTAATTCATGGCAATACTTGTGAGATGCAGTTAGTTGTAATGTTAACTGTTCAGAATGACCTGTGACTAACTGACATTCCAAAGACCTTATAGAAGCTAAAAGCTCCTCAAACTTATTTTGTTTTACCTTTTTTACTTTAGAGGCAAGTCGAATAATCTCACCCCGATTGCACATTTATAAACCAACCATAAAATCATTTGTCTATCAGCAGAGCCTAAATTTTCATGAAAGAAACAGGAAATGAATTTTTTAAGGTTAGATACTATCTGTTTACCATTCACTTGACCATCATTCATTCTCCAGTCTTGTCCATGTGAATATTGGGTTCCATTTTTATTAGTAAATGAACCGGAAAATGGTCTGAAATAACTTTAACAAGTATTTTAGTATGATCCAACCTGGTTAAAGGGAATGACTTAAAAGAAATTATGAAATGGGTAGAAAGAATGCTGACTTCTGATTGAATGAAAGCTGCTTTCTGCTGGGCCATTATCCCAGCACAACAGCCCAGCTGAAAGTATTATGTTTTAAAATGCATAAAATTTATTAAAAATGACCCATTTCATAATCCCAATAAGGCATTCCAGGAGTTGTGTTATGATGGACTAATGGCTCTTCTCATGTGGTGGAAGCTCTCAGCTATGCCTCATGCTTCAACCCACCCTGAGGTGAGCTGTTATCCCACCATAACACACCCCCATCATACCTTATTGCTTAAATAAAACATTCCATTCCCTGGCTAAAATACATGGAATATCTGGCCACTTTGTTAAATGCAGGAAGAAATTAATAAATAATTGTAGCCCATCCTTATTGGGACCATAAATAGAACTCAATATTAATTCTGTACTTTCAGGAGTACCATAGATTATATATCTAGAATTTGGATCTGTAATTATTTGATGTGCTTTAAATCAATTTGCTTAGCAATAAGGATAGCTACCCATGTCCTTTTCTTGTTCATGGCAATCATGAAGACCTGGCCTACCCAACTGCATCTTAAATAAGGTAGGTCAGCTGTGAGGAGATGAGTCTCCTGTAAAAATACTAATGAAGAATTGTATTTTTGAAGGTGTGTTAAAAGTTTTGCTCTCTTTGTTGGGGAATTCACACCTTTAACATTCCATGTGATTAGAGAATAAGTCACCATCATGTTATGATTTATTTATGTGCAGATATGGGATTGCCCATTTCATTTTCAATATTTTAGAATTGACCCTATGTAAAAAGATTGAAAAGTATATAGTGATTAAACTACTAAAACAATATTGTTCTGTATCACACAGGCAAAAGTAAAAAGGAGCACTCACCCCTCGAAGAGCAGGCAAACATGATTTCTTCAATGTTTTATTGCTTGAATTCCTTCATTCATGAATACCATAGTGGCAAACAGAGTGTAGAGGAGACCCACTTCTCCTTATGTTTCACCGCTTCTGGAGCTTCATCAGAGGATTAACAAAAATGAGTACTTAGATGGTTTTTATACATCTCAAAATCAAAATCATGCATTATTTTCTTCATTATCGTTGGTGGAAATGGTTTTTCCTGATTCTTGAAAATATTTTAAATCAACATTTAGTAGTCAGTGCAAAATATCCAGTTACCATGCAAATAAAATAAAAATAAGTTGATCCATGAAGTATTCAACTATCCATTGCTTCTTCCCCAGGTTGTGGCACCAGGAGCCTGTAAGAGAACATATCAGGGGATATGAGAAAGGTAGGCACTGTTTCTCTGTTTCCCAAACTCAGAATTGCACTAAACTGTATCTTAATTTACATATTGTCACCTGCCAAAAAATGGCTAAAATTTGAGGGGTAATAAGTAAAAACCAAATGTGCATATGGGACAGCGGGGGATAATGTCTAATGTTGGGTGTTACCCTAGGTATCAATTGATTATTTCTTTAAAAATGGACTGATTTTGAATTTTCCAGTTAGTTCTGGTCTTCTTAATGCCCCCAGATGAAATATCTACTCTTGATCCTTTGGGTTCAACAAGTTATTGAGATCCCTTCCCCCGACGATGTGGGTGGGAGACGCATTTCTAGTCCCATTTACTGTACATATTTGTCAGTGTTTTAAGTAATTATATTATTCTTTCTGCATGAAATTGGTGCATGTATGAGGATCAGTTATGTTTATGTATGTGAATTTTGATCTGTATGTGGAACTTTTTAAAGATCTGTTTTGAAGCATTTCTTAAATACTTTACAGGATCACCATGAAAACAGGGCTTGTATAAGACCAATGGTGAACATATTTGCTTGTCAAATTCTGTGCCTGTATAAATAAAGACGTTTTTACTGCTAATACTACTGCTTTTATTTTATGGGTTGCATTCTGATCATGACTGTGGATGTGGCTATAACGTAATCAAGATTTTTGTTTTTGATAGTACGAGTGTGCTCATACAATCTACAGTTAGAGATGTTTCGAAATTATATTTTGCCAACAAAATTCCCACAAAATCGACAATTTCACTGTGCGAAATATTTTGTGAAATTTGCCCATTGTACAAAATAGTTCACTGCATGAGAAATGTGAAATTCAACCATTAAAGAGGCAAAATTTCACAGTCAAAAGGCGAATTTCACCTTCCGCAGGTGAAACTTTGCCTTCTGCAGGTGAAATTTCACCTTCCGCAGGCAAAATTCTGAATTTCACTTCCACGAAAAATTTCACGAAATGGGCACATTTTGTTTAATATTTCACATAATGAACTTTCCCAGTTTCACACATCTCTGTCTACAGTATGTCTTAATTTCCTTTTCATGTGCCCAATATAGAAACTTCCACAGGAGCATCTTAAAAAGAACACAACAGCAGCAGAGTTACAGTTAATATTACCCCAGATTTTAGACCTGAGTTTGGGTTCTTGAAATCTGTGCTAGATTCCATCAGATAGCACATGCGGCACACGCTGCAAGGTTTGCACCCTTGTTTCCTGGTCATAGGTTGGGTTTTCTTTTTTGGGTGGTTACTCCACACTGTAGAATCACACAAGTTCTTGCCTCTCCTGTATGACACCCTTAAAGGTTTACTTATCAGGTTATGTAGCCATTGGTGTACCTTTAAAAATAGGCAGGTTATTTCTGACAATATTAACTACCTCTTTGGACCTCCCCATAGGTAGTGACAAATGTCAAAGACAGATCCATTTTCTTTCTTTTGTATTTTGGGAAAAACAGTGATTCTGTGTCCATACAGTCTGCCTCAGTAATTGCCCTTTCAATGTCTATGGGCTTGTATTCCCAACCTAGCAGTTTATTGATTAGTTCTTGTGCATGTTGTTCATACAGCTCTGCAGTACCACAATTGTGCTTCATTCTCATATACTCATATACTGACCTTTGGGAAGATTTTTTATTGTATAAACTGGGTGGCAACTGGTTGCCAAGAGTAAGCTATTCCTGTCTGTGGGCTTCTGATACAGATCTGTAAGAAGGGTCCCATTTTCCATCTTGTGGATGGTAACATCCAAAAAATTAGTAGACATGGAATCAGCATTTACCTTAAGGGTCCAATTTTCATAAGTGTTATACACATGCAGGGGACTTCGTCAAGCATGAAGGACGCAAATTGTGATTTGTGTCCGAAGATGTGCCAAATGCTGTTTTCGAATGCAAAATCTGTCCGACACTGTGTGACTGCATCCAAGGGTATTGCGACCTTAGATGCATCTGAAACAGGATTACACCTGGATGCAAACACTCTTTGCTTCCACGCAATGCAATTTGCATCATAGCCAGCTGCCACATTCCCTCAAATGAGATTTTAGAAAGGCAAAGATGCAGAGATGCATCCAACATTAGACACACCTGTTAGACCATGGAGCAGATGATCTACAGCACATATAAATAGGGCCCAGCACTGAAGCTTGTACTGAATCACTAGTTAGGAGCTTCAGCAGCAGCACAAGCACTGGTAGATTGACTGCAAGAATGCCAGGGCTGGCAGCCCTATTTACAATAGATCTGGCACTACATATGCACCAGTAGCGCGCCCAATAGCAGCACCTGCAGGCCCAACAAGCTGGCCATGTGCAAATGGTGTACAGGCTGTGCTGGAGGTAGACAGACAGAGTATACAGGCAAAGAATATCATTCAGAGACCTCACTGAGGAGCAGTGCCTGGCACGATACCGCCTGCCCCGTGATGCCAACGAAGAGCTCTGTAATGAGCTCAGGGAGGCTCTCAAGACTGGTACATGGGGAGGCAATCCAATCCCAGTAGAAGCAAAGGTGTCAGCATTACTGTGCTTCCTGGCAATAGGCACATTCCAGATCCTGACTGGTAAAGCAGTTGGCATTTCCCAGTCTGTTGTGTCAACAAGCCTGAAACAGGTACTTGAGGCCCTGCTGTGTTGGGCACTGCAGTATATCAGCTTTCCTCTGGAGCCAGAACAAGTGCCTATGAAGAAGGGCTTCTATGAAATCACACAATTTCCCTGTGTGCTGGGTGCTGTGGACTGCACACATGTAGCAATAAGTGCACCCACCCACGATCCAGATGTGTATGTGAATAAGAAGGGGTACCACTCCGTGAATGTACAGGTGTTGTGCAACAGCTGTTGTTGGATCCTTGATGTCATGGCCATGTACCTGGGATCCTGCCACCATGCCTTCATCTTTTGACAGAGTGTTCTGTATGATGCCTTTCAGCATGGGAATCTACAAGGAGGATGGCTACTATGTGAGCAGAATGGTGGACTGAGTAGACATCACCAGGTGAAGGGCAGTGTTAAGGGGGGTGCAAGAGCTGCAGCTGTAGTAGGCACATACTGTTAAGGGGCCCACTACCTAAGAAGACCATTTCTAACAGGCACACCTGCACGTTTCTCTGTGGACATGGCTTATCCATTTCAAACTTGGTCTGTCAGCATTGGTATCAGAAAATACCAACTTCAGTCTCACATGGTTGGGGGGACAGAACAAAGAAGCAATAAGGCCCACTACTTAAAACACCCAAGATTGGTATTGGCATCCCCAGGAGGAGCAGGAACAAATTACACTGTTCAGTTCCTTGATCATTGTGCCAACTGGGGGGGCAGCATGGTACGTTCAGCAAGACCGATACAAAAAAAGTATGCTATAGAACATGCATCTGCTCTAATGGTTATTCTACATTTATTGGTTGGCAAGTGGGACCCAGAAAATAGCTTGCAGGGTGCTCTTACAGTTGTTGGCACAGCCCTAACCAGGTGACATCAGTGGTGTACATAGCCCTTGAAGCCATATAGTGTTCCACTGGAAGCGAGGCATAGACTATCATGAGGAGCAGATGATCTGAAGGCACAATGCACAGACCCTGATGGCTGACATGAATGCAGTGTACCTCTGCAAATGGGATGTGTGTGTTGTCCTGCCAATGTGTGTGACACAAACAAGGCACACATGGGTGGCTGTGTGCTTTGTGGGGTACGGTATAGTGTCCACTGACATCTGCAGGATAGTTGTGAAGAGTAGAGGATGCTGATTGGCACAGTGCTAAGTGACCATGTCTACCTGTGCTGTATCCCCAAACAGGTAATAGTGGTTACCCACAGCAGCTGTGGATAATGACACCACTGAGGCATCCCCAGTCTGAGGTTGAGGAACATTACAACCAGGCCCACGCCCACAACAAGGCCATCACAGAGAGAATATTCAGCCTACTGAAGACCAGATTCAGATGCCTGGATTGCTCCAGGGGGGGTGGTCACTGAAGTACTCACCAGAGATGTCCTGCAAAATCTTTGCCACCTGCTGCATACTTCAAAACATTGCACTGGCACATCATGTGGACTTGAGTGATGTCACAGGGAAGCATGACTCTGGAGTGGTGTCCGATGAGGAAGATCATGCTAGTAACATAAACGTCAACCCTGGCCCAGGATGTGGCAGGATAGCAGCAGTTGGACACCATGTAAGAACTGAACTGATCCATGGCCACTTCTCATGATGGACATGCCCTTTGGCAGACAACACAGCAGTGCAGCCCAATCAACATCATGGCATGGTGACAACTGTGTCCCCAGGTGGCTCATGACAACCACAACCCACCGCCTGGGGGAGCCACATGGGAGTGTTGGTGCATGGCATGTTGTGTACCCACTCATGGGTGGTTCCCCCAGTGTGAGGTACAGCACTGTCAGGGAGCACACACCAGAGGATGCAGAACATATGGTTGTGATGCGTGCACCACACAGGCCATCTGCATTGTACATGAGATGCATACATGCTACATTCTACATCTGATAGATGTGTGATCAGTACAGGACCAAAATCTGCATATTATGTGACACAGAGCATGTCACACAAGTACCCAGGACCAACCTGTTGCTCCTTCCATAGTCACCAATGTGTAATGGACAGCACCCTGTCCAAAGGGTATGAAAATGCAACTGTACAGTGTACAATCTGATGTGGCTCTCAAAGTGCCAACAACCACAAAATGCATTACGTATATGACAATTTGCAATGCAAATTGCGTACCACGCGGTTTGCAGGTGCATTACACATATGTGACATCACAATGTGGAAGTAAACATCGCGACCACATGGGGGAATGGTCAAAAAGCAGTAGGGACATCTCCGGGCATTCGACACTCACAGCAGTGATTTTGCAAGGCCTCACATATCTACCACAGGTGTAAAATGCCAAGACAAAGAGGCACAGCACCCAACTTTACAGAGGAGAAGACAGTGCTCCTTGTGAGTCTTGTTGGACAGTGCTCAAGGGTACTACAGCCACACAGGGAAAGGAGGCATAGCAAAGAGCAGAGGGACAGGGTGTGGTGCATCATAGGTGCAAAAGTGTGGGTGTTGTGCAGTGTGAAGAGGACAGTCAGGCAGATGAGGCACAAAATGAATGATTTGTCCCTGCGCACCCCCACACCCTTGAGAGCCTGCAGAGGATACCTGAGGATGCAGAGATAGCCATGAAAAGGGGTCACCACTGAAATACAGGTGAGTGTATGTGAAAGTGCCCTGAAGTGTCCCCCCCCCAACGAGTTGTCACAGAGGTGAATTGTATTAACAGTGTCCCTCCCACTGTATCCCCCTACAGGCAGGAATGGGAATCATGGGGACCAGGGATCCTTAGTACCGCATACCGGGTCTGCATCCAGATGCCAACCCGGGGAAACAACAGCATCAGGTAAGCTGCATCTGTAACACCTCTGTAGGGTAACAATCCCCGACCTCACAGAGGACCCAGGCAGCCATGTGGCCTGTGAAGCAACAAATGTGGTGGGGGTGGACATACCTAGGTGGCAATGTGTGCTGCAACAACTGCATGAGACACACAATGCAGCATGCATGACTGTAGGCACATTGTCCGTGGCCCAAGGTACACAGAGTGGAGCATGGGGGGGTGGCAGTGTATGGCATGGTGATGTGTATGCCCCCACATGTCCTGTGTAATGTGTCATACAACGACATACATGTAGGCATCCAGCATATCATGCCACTGTGTGCTAGTGACACACTGCATGGTTGCAGGGTGCAGACAAGCAGGCCATCATGGATCCTACATGGGATCAATATCAGGTAGCATACATGGGACAATGTCTGGCACTTGTTGTTACTGCCAAGAAGTGTAAAGTAAGGCAACATTGCAGGGAAGTGGACAGGTGGTCCTGTGGGGGGGACACAGGACATGTAATGGATCATGTCACTATCCTTGTCCAAGCACACAATGATGGAGGGGTGTCCCTGTATGGCTATGGCACTGTTCCCATAATGCATCACCATCAATGGCCATTGTGTAGGGTGTAAGTGCTGCTGGATAACACTGTCATGTCATGGCAGGCAGGCAAGGGATTGGGGGACAGATTCCAGAGGGCAGACACAGGACTTAATACGGGGGCAGGTCTCAGACGCCTAGTGACTGAGAACAACAAAGGCGGCCAATACTGGACCTTGTAATGAGCAATGGGGACAGGGTAACAGACATCCAGTTGGAAGGGCAATTGGGACCCAGAAAACAATACATGGAAGGGATTGATGTAAAGCGGGAAAGTGTAGCACATACAGTGGCAAACAGTGACATTACATGCTATAGGTATATCACTGAGAAACAGTACACAATGACAGGATAGTAAGGTGGAGAGGAGATGCAGCGTAATATATGCGTACGGGCCTGGAGAAGGTGGACATACTGAAAATGTAAGGTTGTGCAGTATACACCTTTGAGGGAGGAGGGTCAGGTCCCACAGCTGGGCAACATACAGTAAATGGAGGGGGAGAGGCAGGCACAGGACTGTACACAGTGGAAAGAGTCCTGGAGGAGCTCACAGGAATGGGGGTGGACAAAGCTAGGGGAATGAATGGCATGCACACGAGGACAGTAATGAAGCCGCTGAGAGATCTAGCCGCACTTCCAACAGCCTTGTTCACCAAGTCACTCGATACAGGTGTGGTGCCATCTACTGCAGTATCAGCAAGGCCGCAGACAATGTCCAACATAACAGGCTGGCTAACAAGATGTGTGGTCTGCCCATGGGGCACATGGCTGTAAGCTGGATTGGAAACAGGCTAATGGACAGGAGGCAGAGGATGGTGTTACATGTGAGCCATGCCTAGTAGGGTGAGGTGACCGGTGGAATACTTCAGGGATCGGTCCTTCTACCAGTACTCTCTAATTTACACAAATGTGAGGGGCTGTTGGTGATGCCTGCCTGCGTGCAGAAGACATCAGAATCTGTCACAGGGTGAATACTCCAGATGGTGTGGAGACATTGAGTAGGGTCACATAGACACCTGGACAATGGTCCATGGTGTGGCAGCAGAGGCCACATCACAAAAGTGCAGTAGAATGCACCTTGAATGGGGGACCCCGGGGGAGAGCCATGTGTTGTGGGGGAGTTGATGCCACTCAACAAGTATAACAGGGTCCTGTCGGTTATCCTATCTGATGACACAAAGTTCTCAGATTTGGCAACAAAGGATGCAGGGAGGGCCAGTGGCATGCTGGGGTACACAAGCTTAGGTATTACTAGCCGTGGGTGTAGGTAGGCATACTCCAAGCACTCCATGGTGTGCAATTTTATTTAAGGGGAGTAGCAAACAGACTCTGAACTGCTTCCTTTTTCCATGAAAACTAACAAAATACTGAACCTTTCTGTAATTTTATTCATAGGAGTCAAAACTAGAAGAACTGGTCACTAATCCTTTCTTTGCATCCCAAGGACAATACAACTTTACATGCTCTGGGCTGGTATGTGGGAGTCTTGTGGAACAATGCATGGCATTTATATTTACCCATGCATGGCAACAACCACTGTCATGAGATACAAAAGTTGTATTTATTGTGCTAAATGAGGCAACAAACATGGTCCTGGTGTACATCTGGCTACACCCTGTGGGGGGGGGTAGCTCACCCTAATGGAGGAGGGGGTAGCAGTGAGTTCACTTGGTGTGCAGCTCTGAAATCCCTGGCTACTCCCCTGTTACTAGCAGCAGGCAGGAGGAAGTGCTGCCACTGTATAATACTCTGTTGAGGACTCACCTACTGTAATGTGTGCACTGCAAGTGGTAGCACCTTCACAAGGACATTGACAGGGTTAAGGCAGTCCCAGGATGGTCAACTACGTTGGTACAAGGCTTGCACCAAAAAACATATGTGGAGACATCAGAATACTGTTATATGTCTGCAGTGCAGGGGTTGAGGGATTGGGGGGACATGAGAGACACAGGTACCTTACAGGCATAAACATGGTGCAGGGTATCAAATACGTACAGGTATGAGTGGCCATGATATGAACATGGATGGTGGCAGTTCTGGCATACATATCAGGATGTGTTCCATCATGGCGATTGGCAGACAAATTGAAACATGGAAACAGAGAAAAATAGATATCGTGGCTGATAGTTACCATAAGGCCGATCTAGTCTGCCATAGGCCCTATACCTTTATTCAGCCTGTGACCAGACATGTTCATTGGCTTTCACCACCCCTTCCCACTGGTAAGGGCCCCTCATGCCTATCCCAGGCATGTTTAAAGACCTCCACTGTGCTTGCCTTCACTACCTCCTGTGTCAGAGTATTCCATGTGTCCACCATCCTAATGACAAAAAACATTCTCACACCTCCACTGAGCCTGCCACCCTCCAATGTGATATTGTTCCCCCTCATTCCTGTTCTCCTGCTATACTGGAAGCTGCCACCCCCCTGCACGCTGTTCATGCCCTTAAGGTGCTTGACTGTTACTATTATGTCTCCCCTCTCCCTCCCCTCCTCCAGAGTGTAAATATTAATACATGACACAGTCTCCCACAAGGGGTGGTGTGGGTGAGCACAGTTGAGGGGGAAACACAGGCCTGGGACAGGCATGCGGTATATCTAAAGGTGGATAAGGGAACAGAACAGCCACTCACCGGATTGGCTTGGGGGAAACAGACAGGTGCAAGCCTTGCTGGCAGACATGATGGGCCTAGCAGTCCTTGTCCGCTGAGATGTCCCATGTATATATGTTACCATATTTCAATGTTAATGTACACATACTGCAGAGCCGCAGGTTGGTGTGTCATACAGGCCCACACGTAACATTGCACGTGTGGTCCACAGCAGTCACAGCACTTTCTGGGAGGCACTGGTCATCTAAACTCCACCCTGCCAACTGCTGTAATTATGTTTTGTTGGATTCCATGTCCCATTCTGTGCAGTGATACCCTCCCCCTTGTACCTCCGCAGGAGGCAGCACGTGTGCAAGGGTCTGGGAGAGAACACCATCACTCCGATGCCTTGCACTACAGAGGGCCATGTGGTGTCTGAAACAATGTGAGGTGCAGGAGTACTCTGCCAGGACGAGAAGGTACCTGGGAAGCCCATGACAGTGAGTTGCACTGAGGGCCCATGGAGGACCTGCAGCAAGTGGCACAAGTGGTGTGCAGCGCAGATGACCAGCACAGCCAGAAAGACAGCAGAAACGGATGGGCAGGCTACATGCTGCACCTCCACATTGCAATGCATCATTGGACATGTGGAAGGGGCACCCAAGGATATGGGGTGGTGTTGCCAGCCTGTGGCATCAATGTGTTTTGATTGGGCATTGTCAGAAGCTTTGGTACCTGATTCCTGTAACCATACTAAGTGCTCTAGGGCACCTGACAAATGCCAAGGATGACAGTTTGGCATTCAGACACCACCTGCAGCCCATGCAGAATGTCTGCCTGCCTGAAACTGCCACTGGCTCTCCACACTTCATTGTCCCTGGGTGATGGCATCCTTCACCCCCTCATGTCCTCATGCAGACACTGGTAATGCTCCTGGGCAGCATTATTTTGTGTGATGATGAGCTCCCATATGGCTGACAGTTCATGGGACACAGTTTCCTCAGATGTCAGCATATTATGACACAATCGGTCCACGTTGTCCATGCACATTCGCCATTCCTGCATTGTTTGCCTCACCACCCTCCAGCATGTATGGTGTTGGGGACAGGTCTTGGGCAATGTTTTCCTGAATATCCTCCAGGCTACCCCCTCTGTTCCTATTGCTACCATCCTCATCCACTTATTGCTCCCCCCTCCCCCTCCTCCTCCTACCCCCCTCCTCAGCAACCAAGGGAGCATTCTCCATGGAGATATCTATGGACTGGTCCACAGTATCATCAGGGCTACCATCTGTGTTACTGTCTTCACTGTTTGATGTCTCCTTAGCAGGTGCCTCTGTGTCAGTATTCAGTGTGTGTCCACTGTGTGCTGCTTCTGTGGTGGATCCAGATGTGTGTGCCCTCACAGGTCTTGACGTACCACTAGTACCTACAACACAGGGGAGACAGTGGTCAGATATGACAGTGGCTGTTAGAACGGGGTATTTCTGCCTCCACCTGTGTAGCAATCTCTTCCATATGTGGGGCTGTGGACCCACTGGACTGCAGATGTTTGCATTTACTCTCCCAACACACTGCACTGGCACCTGCAGCCCCATGTAGGCCTGTGTCCTGTGTGAGTCATCGAACAATAGGGCATGGTAGGGCCTGTGGGTGTGTGCCATCCATGTGTCCAACACTGTTGTGTACATGGCCTGTGCAGCATGTATTGTTTCCTATCATGGCATGCCTCATATTTGATGGTCCTCTGGCACCAGGCCTCAGCTGTGCCTCTCCACTGTGCACATACCTCCTATTGCCCTCAGCGGCACTGACATACCAGTGTCACCACTACACACATGGTGCTCTGACACAAGTGTACGCGCGTCATGTGTGTATCCCACAGTGTGCTAAGGGAGTCTGCTTCTACTCATGTGGATGGTGTCCCTGCATCACACATAATGTGGGGTGCCTACACATGTCAGTATGTGCAGGCCCTGATCACCTTTTGTGCCAGGTGGTTGGACACTGCTCACAGGTTGATGCACCATATAGAGTGCCCATGCCAGACCCCCTGCCCACCACTACACCCTGTCACAGGAGGCACACCCTGGCATGTTTTTCACATGTGCACACCAACAGGTAACCTAGCACTGTATCCACACTGTTGTTGTACCCTACCACTGACATCTCCATGCCAGCCACCACTGGCTCCTGTGGGGGTGGTGCTCTACTCCATCGCCCATGCCACTTTCCCCCCTCACACTCAGGTTGGGTGCAGTACTGCACATTGCAGCCCCTGCATGTGGTGTGTATTGCACATGCATGAGAGACACTGGCCTTCTTGCATCAACTGTGCTCTACAGCACACACAAAGTCATACAACTGTTAATCTTCACTGACCTGCCCCCATACTGCAGCCTGAGTATTTCAAGGTTGCTATTCCCCTCGGTGTTACTCCTGCTTATCTGGGATGCCACCTGCGCCTCCTGGCTGGTGAGCTGCACTGTTTTGTGTGGTCCTCCTCCAGTGGCCACATTGTTTCTGTGGATTTGTGCCATTTTTTCTTTGGAATGCTGTGTGAGGTCATTGTGCCTCTTTGGAGCTCACGCACTGACCGCTTCAAGGTGCTGACAGCATTCACCTTGGTGGTCACTTCTTCCCAGACCTTCTGTTGCTTCAGTCTATGTACCTTGTCACTGCCTTGGCTGAGGAGGAGGGCAGCCTTGACTTCCACAACCTGTACTAGCACATCTGTTTCCTCTTGCGAGAATTTTTTTTTTGTGGCTGCTTTTTAGATTGCTGTGCTGCCATTTCCAACCCTCATGAACAACAAAGCTGTGCTCTAAGCTGACTGTGTTGCTGTACAACATATAACAGACATTAGTACAATAGTAATGGTGCGGGCATGTGTGTGGTGGTGGTATTGTGGTCAGTATTGTTACTGTTGATACAGCCATGTGTTCTTTCAGGGCACTGTACTTGGAGGCGTGGCTGGGGATCTTCCACTCCACCACTGGGTTCGGCTGATCTCAGCAGAATGTGAAGCTGTAAAACACATAACGCAGACATTAGTACAGAACCAGCATTGTAGGCATGTGTGGGATGGTTTTCTGGTCAGTACTGTGTATGTCAATACTTACACTGTTGCTTTCAGGGCAGTATTGGTGGTGTTTTCCAAAAATTCTTCTTTTTCCTGTAATTTGCACTGCATCCTTGTTAATGTCAAGGGCTGCATCTTGGGACTGCTTTGCACACCTTTTTAAGGTGCACTTTGCATCTGACATCATTTTCCTGCGCCTTGATGCAAATAGCGTTTTGTTCTAAAATGCGAGGCATTCGCATGGACACAGCTGCATTTGGTGTAGTCCATTGCTAGGACACAAATTGTTTCCTTTCTTTTTCCATATACAGTTTACTTCACTGCCACAGACCTGGCAGGGGCTATGATCCCTCCCTTGGAGGGGTACATCCTCCAGCCCCATGATCCCCCAGTCTATTCATCCCCCAGAATTCTCCCGTGGATTCCTCCTCCATAGCAGGGCCAGGACGAGGAGTGTTGGTGTGCTCCCCCCCCCACAGTACATCTAATTTGGTGTCAGGGGTAGACTTACCAGAGCAATCAGGCCTTCATGGGTCCTGCTGAGTCCTGGCATTTTCAACTATTTTCTCCCGCACCCACATCGGTGCAATGGGGAGGGAGGCTGACTCCACCTCAAATCGAGCCCTAAATCTGAGGTTCAGGTTTGTTTTTTTCTAGATATTGTACAAAACCTGACAATTCTTCCCTTGTGCCTCTCCAAATCATCAACGTGGTGTCAATAAGGTGTAACCCCCCTACAAATGGGGGTCACCGAAAAGCCTTCCATGGGTGAGCCTAAATGCCCTTGGCCAGGCTGGTGTCCTGTATTTCAGCTGTTTTAAAAACTAATTGTGAGAGAGTGCCTAAGTGCCTCTGCTACTGTCTCTTTAAGAGCTGCCTAATTGCAGTGGTAATCCTCTGACTGGGGGTTCTGTGTGTTTCCCAGCTAGAGTCCCGCCTTGGCAACTGAGTAAACGCTCCGTTTCTGCCGTCACTATATGCGCAGAGGGAGCTCTTTCAAAAGATGTAGTTGTCTGCTGGTAATCTGTTAGAGTGATAATAAAAATACAGTTTGTCTAACCTGCTTTCCCTTCAGCAAGGACTGTGTGGTGTAGCTCTTTCATTTTGGTCCCGGACCGCTGAAATGGACCAATCAATGGGGAAGGATTCCTTAAAATGCAGCCTGCTGGCAAATCAGAACTTGGACTCTCAAGTGGAGCCAGCCACAAGGGGATTGTATGAAGACAACCTCTGGGAAATGTAGTTTAGACATTGGTGCCTTTTTTCACCAATAGAGGGAGCCTGTTGTGACTGACAAGGAGACTCAGCCAACTGAAACCTTTTGAATTTGGGGGAAATGCCCGGACTGCCTGCTGAGACAGTCAGTCTGAGCATGGAGCTGGAAGAGTGAGCAGCTCGTGGGGCTGCTGCCCACGGGGCAGAGCAGGAACCGTTCAGAAGGCCTGCAAATGGCCTGTCTGTCTTCAGTTCTCCTGGAGGGGGAGAGAAAAAGACTATGTTTTCTTGGACCAAGTCTCCGAATTGTGTGAGTGAAAAGGAAAGCAGTAGTTGTGGCCTGATTCAGGGGCACCATGTGTCAAGAAGAAGTAAAGAAAGGAACCTGTGTTATTTCAGACTGGGGCAGAAAGAACCATTTTGAAGTTGGAAGCTGAGAGGGAAACCGCCCTGTGTGTTCATGCAGCCGTTGTTGTGCAGTAGTTCGTGCAGGAAGCACGTGTGAGGCCCCAAAGTCAGCCTGCAGCTGTTAGTAAGTGTAATTCAGACTGAATCCAAGCTTTCAGAGTGAAAGAAGAAGCAGAAGTCATTTTGGGACCAGGTTTAACTTGAAGAAGACCGAAAGTGTGCAGAATTGCGATCGGCCTGTCAGGACTCTGTGGTCTGGTACAGTAAGTGACGTTTACACATAAATATGCTTAGTGCTTGTGGGGATTGAAGTCTGAGTAATTCCCCATGTTGTGAACTGTGTGCTGTGCTGGGAGTGTAATTCCTTAACAAGGTCTGGACTGAATCCGAGCAGACAGAGAGAGAGAGAGAGAGAGAGAGAGAGAGAGCGCAAGAGCAAAAGTAATGTTTTGACAGAATCCTAGTTTGAGTCAGAGAAGAATGCCTCTAAAAGTGTAGCCAGGCTCAATCTGCTGAATGACCAAGATGCCTGTAGCATGTATTGAAGTGACAAGCTGCTTGCCTGGTAGTGTTCTGTGTACATATAAAATGTGCAGTGAACTGGAAGTCATAGCCGGCGTCACTTGGACTGCATCTGCCTGCACTGAGTGCAAGTGAGCCCTGCCACGAGGGCTGGGCCAGCTATTCTGTTTCTCCTGGCAATCCAGGACAATCTGCATTCCATCCAGTCTTCAGCACTGAGTCTGTGAGTAGAAATCAGGGTAGATCCCTGCCATCTGTTCATCAAATTGCAAGTGTGTCATCTAATTATTGCTGTTTCATTTCTTTACAAACTGAGCCATCTGGCTCTGGATTACAATTGAGTGTTGTACATATATTTTCTTCTTCAGGGCCCTATCCATTTGCACCTGCCGGCCAACCCCAGGCAATGGACCTGGCTAGCGCCCCCCCCCCCATCCTGGGTACCCGGAGTGTGACTTTTCAGACCCTGCATGTGTGCACAGTACTGTGATTTAATGCCACCAATTAATCCGATTTCCCCCTCCCATGTTATTGTCCCCTAAATAATCCAGATTTGATGTTGTTAAACTTTAAACTGTCTGTGATATCAGTACATGTAGAAAAAGCATTGCATTGTGGTTGTGTATATTGCCTGACCTTGTTTTACAGGGTGTCCTCAGAGATGTGCTGCAAGACTTCAGTCTCGAGGGTAAGTGTTACTGTATGTGTAAGAAGTGTACATTTTGTGGGGTATTGGGTTTGTAACTCCTGTGTACTGTGCGAGCCACTAGAGGGAACCAAAGGGGGTCACAGTGTCCCAGAGGGCTGTGACCAAGCTAGTCTAATCACTACAAACCCTGACCTCTGGGTGGAGGCACCCTTCATACAACCTAAGCCCCTCAACCTGTTAGTAGCCAAGCAGGCAGGGGTAGTAGCCCTTGGGATAGCGCCACCTAGGGGTTACAAAAGCATTTGTAATAAGTCAATATGCTCCAAATATGGATTGTGCTGTGTGTATACAACCTTGTCCTCCCACTCCCCCAAATACATGTTTGCTAAGCTAGGGGCCAGTGTTGCATCCATGGCTGTTCCTTTATCTGTTTAAAAATAGTCTCCTCAAACATAAAGATGTTGTTTTTCAACACTATTACTGTTAGGTCAACAAGCATGTTAATTTTGGGTTGGGGTAGGCTGGCGAATTATAGCAAATGATTTTCAATAGATTGTAGTCTTCCCTCATGAAGGATGTTTGTATACAATGAATTGACGTCCGTTGTTACAAGTAACCAGTCGTATTGCAGTATGGTCAATACATGACTTGTATCTTTTAAATGGCTCCTTATTTTAGGCTGTATCAGCCACAAAAAACTATCCTCATATTTGGATATAGGCTCAATTACCCACCCAATTCCTAACACAATTGGTAAGCAGGGTGGGTGTGTGGGGTGTTTGTGCACCTTGGGCAGAACGTAGAAAACTGTTTGTTTTTTTTTTCAGGTGTTGTACTACGAGGTAGAATTTGTTTGCATCTAACAGGTTTGTTTGGTACAGCTGTAATAATAATATCTCAATCTGTTTTTTAATGGCACAGGTGGGGTCAAAGTTAGATGATTGCAAAATACAGAATCATCTAACTGCCTGTGAACTTCTTGTTTATATTCCTCAGTATTTCGTATTACTATGCTTCCGCCCTTATTGGTGGGTTTCGTTATGATTGTCTCATCCGGTCCCAGTTCCCTAATAACTTTGTGTTCCTCAACAGTGACATTGCAAAAGGATATTTTGGTGAGGTAGGCCTAAAAGCTTCACTAAGATCTCTGGTACAGGATTCTATAAAAGTTTCTACACTAGCATGTGGTGGGGGGGCAGAAGCAAGACTGAGGTTTGAAAGGTTTTATACATTCATCACGTTCTTCATTTTGTTCATTATTCATGTTATTATCAATCACATTAGTCTCAACATCTTTGTCTGCAAAACCACTTTTAAACTGACCTTTATGGCAAATTTTTGCAAATCTACAAAGGCGCTAAATTCACTAATACTATGTGTAGGTACAAAAGTTAAACCTTTGGCTAATACCTGGAGTTTAGTTTCTGTTAAAGTCCTTTTAGACAGGTTAATCACTGTTACTAATTTGTTGTTCTTTCCTAGCTTGTATTCTGTCACAATATTGCTTGTAATCTCATGTTGTTCTTTTTAATTAAGTTGTACTACTGTGATTATTTGTACCTTTGTCCCGTGCTGTGCCTGAAAATAGGCAGGATTGTTGCCTAGCACACTTACCCGGTTACCAAAAGCTAATAAATAAAATAGTGGTTGTTCAAGCTGCATCCTTGCCACCTTCTCTGTCTGTTCCTTTTCTTGTTCATATGGGTCTTCTTTTTGCTGTTTGTTTCTTCAGTTGAAAAGCAGAATTATATTCTGTGGGCACTCCTCCTTGGACCACTGTTGCCAAGAAGATTCCCTCCTAAAAATTTCAATTTCATTCTCGCTTTCTTCACATGCCGAAGTGCTCTCTGCTGTACTATAGTACTGTGTTTGGTTATTAGTTCTTTTCAATATGAACTGTGGTGTAGTGCTAGGTTTAGTGATTGGGGTTCGTTGGTCAGGTGTACTTGATTTTCGCCGGTTGAATACTCATTTCAGCTGCTATTCTTCAGTGTCCCTTGTGAACGTTTTTTGCTTTTGTGCTTTCATTTTGCCGTCATAGTACTGTATTGCATATATTCCTTGAATCTCACTTGCCATCTTTCATATTCAGTGTTTTTTTTTGAAACTTAACAACTTTTGTTTCAAGTTATTCTATCTCCTGTTTTAGTTCCCTTTCAGTGTCTTTGCCTTCGGTGATGATCAATTCCATTACCTTTATTGCTGCAATGGTTCTTTCTAAACCAAATGTTGGTCTTTTCAATCTTCTTAACCCACGTGGTACATGCTTTACATTTATGTAGGCTTCCATAGAGATCCACTGCCAGTTCATCCAATATGCTTTTGTAGACAGTTTCTCTAGAACACAGAATACTGTTTTTAGTGAGACATTGGAGTCATTTGCTTCCCCTGTGTCTGAGGCATTACCTCCATCTTCGATATGTTGTAACAGTGGATTCCTGGTATCTTCACTGTAAAAAAAAGTTCAAATAGATGCTTCCTCATGTTGTTTCTTTTGAGTTGCTCATATTCAGATCTGTGTTCTCCATAGTAGTGAAAGGTTCCTGTGTGCTCATCAGGGTTCTCAATTAAACCTGTGCCCCACCTCAGTAAGTTTTTCCAGGAATGCTGTAGGTGTGCACTAGGTTGGTGGTGCTTCCTTTTGGTGTTCAGTATCACAGAGGCTAGAGTAGACAGGAGCCCTCGCCCCTTGAAAGAGGAGGCAAACCCAATTTCTTCAATAAAGCTGTTTGATTGCTTGAATTCCTTCAATCGTCATCAATAAAGTGTTTGTATAAGTCAGTATGCTCCAAATATGGATTGTGCCCCAGCATTAGATATTACCTCCCCCCTTCCCATGTGCGCATTTTGTTTTTATTTGTTACCCCTCAAATTTTAACAATTTTTGGCAGGGGACAGCATGTAAATTAAGATACAATTTAGTGCAACTCTGGATGTGGGAAACAGAGACACAGTGCCTATTTTTCTCACATCTCCTGATATGTTCTCTTACAGGCTCCTGGTGCCACAACCTGGAAGAAGCTAAGGATAGTTGAATACTTTATGGATCAACTTTTTTATTTTATTTACATGGTGCCTGACTATTTTGCACTGATTTTTAAATGTTGATTTTAATTGCTTTTTAGAATCAGGAAAACTACACAGGAAACCTTGACTGCCCTTTACTCCTTAAGAGCCAGGGTAAAGTGCTAGCCATTGTGGGGAAATGTGGGGCTTTAGAGTCTGTCTTCATTGATACATGGGGCTTGAAGTCTGTCTTCATTTATTGTACTTTTCACTGCAAAGTTCACCAGTTGTCTATGAAGTGCTGTTTATAATGTGCCTGCTGCCTCTGGGAGGGAGGGACAGTTTAAATCACTAGTCAAGTACTGTTTCTAATGTACCTGCTGCCTCTGGGAAGGTGGGACAATTTAAATCAGTAGTCAGTTTTGGGCATACGTGGGGTTTCTCAGCCTGATCTACATCCAGTAATTTTCTCTGCAAAGCTCACTTAAACCTGGTGCTGTGTTTGTTGTTAGGCTATGCATATTAATTGCCAGCACATGCAATAGGCTGCTGCCCTTGCTTAACACTACATATATGTTTACAGACCCTAAGCCACCACACCTAATCCTGTCCCCTTCCTCCCCCCTCCCTCTAGCCTATTTATTCCAAGTCTCTCTCCCTTTGTCTCCACAGCTTACAGCCCCCAAGGATCGGAGGTTGAGAGGGCACTCCACGGCCCTCCCCCAACCCCCCCCAGCTCTCTTCAGAAACCCGGACCCCTGAGAAGCAGAGGTCGAGAGGGCACTCCATGGCCTTCCCCCCAGCCCATCGCAGGAGATCCAAACTAGGGGAATACAGCAAGGTAATTTCTGGGACATTCCTACCATTTTGCAGGGACGTCAGCATTCACTCGGTGCTGCCCTTTGTGCTGTTGATCGCGTTGGCGCCCTTTTCAAATGTGGAGAACACTAAACTGGACAAGTAGCATGTTGGGAAAAGCCCTCCAGCTGCTCGTGTTGTTTCTGATGGCCTAGCCCCACCGAACGCTATGCGTTCAGCTCCCCACCACCACCCTTGGTCGGCTCTCCCTTAAATAGGCAGAAAGTGATCACATGGGCTGAGAATTAACCTATCACATGGGCTGAGAATTAACCTATCACATGGGCTGAGAATTAACCAATCAGCCCAGTTTTCCATCTGCAAGTTATACTGTCCTGCCACTAGGGGCAGACCTAGCAATCTCAAGCTCCTACCTAAGTGCACACGCTGCTGATTAACAAAAAAAAAAAAAAAGACGTCTCATACCTCCGCAGGCTTGAGCACAGACCTTATTGAACTTGGTGTACTACAGCCACCCTATCTCCCCCCCCCAGCACTGCCTGACCACTCCGCTATCGCTAAGCTCCCCGCTATCATGACTGCCCCCTCCACCCCCCCCACCGGGCCCTCCAGGGGCGGAACTGCCACTCCCAATCAGGATGGCCTCCTGCCCCCCTCCTCAACTCACCCACCTCATGGCTATCCACTAAGGCGCTAAAAATTGTCCATCTAAATGTCCGCAGTCTCCTACACAACCTTGCCGAGCCCACTGCCTGGGTTGTCCATTACAACCTGGACATACTGGGCATAACAGAAACATGGCTAAAACCACACACTCCTGATACTATGTGTTCCCTACCAGAGTACAGCCACTTCAGAAGTGATCGCGGGGAGAACAAACGAGGTGGTTGGGTGCTACTTTATTATAAAGCGCACCTCAATGTATTTGCAGTAGACCTCCCTTCCCCAACCCCCGACATGTGAGTTCCTACATGCTGTTCTCCTGCTTGGGCTCACCAAGAAAATTCACTTGATCTGCTGCTACAACCCTCCTAGAGTTGGCTTACCTGGGTTCTCCTCACTCCTGCACAATGTTAGCGAGAGGGTGGGCACAAGTGAAGTCCTTATCATAGGAGACTTCAACCTTAACTGGTTAGGTTCTAACTCAAAGTCATATGAGCCACTGCTCTAAGGCCTCGCCCGGAACTAGATTATCACTGAACCCACGAGGCCCTCCCCAAGGGGGGCAAAGTGTCACTGATCGACTGGGTCCTGACCAATAGACCGAACAGGATCACATCCTTGGGCATCCTACCTGATGTCATCTCGGACCACTCACCCATCTTTAATACCTGGGACATCTCCCAGGTGAGAATGCCCAGTAAAGTGATACAAATGAGGGACTTCTCAAAATTCCACCTGCCTGAATTCCTCACTGACCTTAGATCGATCGACTGGTCCGGGGTCACCGCTTCCCTGGACCTGGATAAAGCACTGGGTGCATTCTTAACCAAATACATCTCAGTGCAGAACAAACATGCCACCCTCACAAAAAGGAGAGTGCGGGGTACGGTTACCAAATGGCTTCATGGGGGCCTAGTCTCCCCAATGAAACTCAGGGACAAATGCTGGGAAACCTACAAAGCCTCTCATAGCATTGATGACCTCACTGCCTACTGGCGCCTCAGAAACACCTGTAAGAAAGCCATCAGATCAGCCAAAAGTGAGTACTGCCGAACTGCCCTACTCGCCTCAGCCAGCAACCCGAGGAGCTTCTGGCAGAATATTAAAAGTGCAGTGGGGAGCTCTGCTCAAGTGCAAGTCACAGACTTACTAATTGACGGGGGTAGCTGCAACAGCCCACGCACTATCTCTGATACCTTTAATGTAATGTTCACTGAACAGCACTCCCCCTCGTCTTCCCTCTGCTCCCGCCTCACCCATGTCCCCAAACTTTCAACTGCCTGAACCCCACTCCACTAGCACCTCTCGACCCAGACCCCAGACCCAACCCTCCTTCTTCCTTCAACAAGTATCCACCGCTGAGACTCAGAGGCTGCTTGCCAGCCTCTCCCCTCCGACTTCAAGTGGATCCAATCCTGGCTGGCTGTACACAAGCTCACCACCAACCTTAAGAAAACCCAGGCCATGCTCTTTGGCTCCCTGAGCAGAACAAAATCCTGCTCCGCCCCCCCCCTTCTAATCCACAGGGCCGATGGCTCACCCCTGCGGACGGTTCCCATAGTCAAGTATCTTGGCGTCATTCTGAACCCCAGCTGGACCTCTCCCTACACATCCAAAACATCTGCAAGGCCACAAATGCTAAACTCGGTCTTGTCTACAAAGCCAAAACCTGCCTCACCCCAGCTGCCTGGGTGGCTCTAGCCAGGGGTGTTCTCCTCCCCTCCCTCTGCTACGGACTGGTGACCTTGGCCCCCATGCCAAAATCCATCCTCTCGAAATGGGATACAGCCTACAGCAGCATCTGCCACTTCGCGCTTTCTGCCCTTCCCCTTACACATCGCTGTGACCTCTACACTCTTCTCGAGTGGCTCCCTCCAGAGAAGCACCACATCTTCGTAGCAGGTAACTTCATTGACAACATCGTCAGATCAGCCACCCCTGCTGCCCCTTGCCCTTCCCCTCAACCTTGACACCTCTACCTATCATCTTAGGTCTAGAGCAGCACTCAACCACCCTGTTCCTAGGACACGCACCCTTGCGGGGGATCGGGCCTTCGCCAACTATGCCCCGAAATTATGGAACTCATTCCCAGCCCTAACACGGTCCACCCCCTCCAATACTGGATTTAAAACTTCCCTTTGGAACTTCCTGAAGGGTCCCTCCACTTGTCCTTGCACCTTGTAGCCTTGCCCCACACTATGCTGGCATGGGGGGCCTCTGCACCCTCTGGGCCCACCGCACTTACTCTCCTGACAACCTGGTCAAGCTATGACAAATTGGATTAGCCTAACCGATATCGTCTGCTGTCCCTTTGCAGGTAAACTTGACTCACCCACTGTCTATGTATGCCCTAGCTCTTATCTCTCCCAGGTCATCTGTAACCACCCCCGGGCTCATGTGTTTTTTACTGAATGTCACTCCTCTATGTACTCTGATATTTCACTATATGCAAAAGTTGTATTAGTCACTTTACTGTTTGTAAAAGTTGTATTAGTCACTGTACCTGTAAAACTCAAGTCTGTAACTCTCCCGGGTCGCACCTGAAGATAGGCACTTGGATGTCTAGTGTGACTTACCCAGTAAACAAAAGCAAATAAATAAATCCATCCCCGATGGACTGGATCCCACACTACTCCATATCTCTGTTCTTGCCATAGCATTGCATTCCACTGTCTCCTCCCTGCTGCCTGTAACATGCTATCTTCTGGGAGATGGAGCAGGGGCACATTACCGCTGCCATTTTCATTGATCTAGCCAAGGCCTTTGACTCACTGTCCCACTCACTATTCCTGGATAAGTTGAGTTCTGCTGGCCTCTCAGCTCCTATGGTTGACTGGTTCTATTTCTACCTCACAGGCCATCTATAGTAAATTCAGGTTGGTAGCACCCTGTCTCCTCCTCTTCCCATCTAGGCAAGAGTCCCTCAGGGCTCCATCTAGGGTCCCTTTCTCTTCTCCATCTTCCTCAGTGACCTCCAACAGGCCTGTGCCATTTCACATATCCCCACGTATGAAGATAGCATAGTCATCTACACCTCCAGTCCCTCCACCTTCGCTTCGGAAGGTTTTTCTCCAGCATGAATTCCACAATGTTTTGCGCTGGTTCCAACCAAATCAACCCCATATCAACAAAAAGAGAAAAAACAGTGTCCATGACCTTTAGTACCAGCTAGAAACTGGCCAGACTCCCAACTCTGCCCATCTGCACACCTTGGATGGCAACCCTCTAGAAGTGCCCCAATCCTTCAGATACCTTGGTGTGTGTCCTGAGACAGCAAGCTTAACTTCTCTGCCTACATTGACACCATCCATGCAAAGCTCCACCCTAAACTTTGTGCCTTATACTGCAATAAAGACTATCTGTTTCTGCAGGTCTGTTGTGAGCTTGTTACAAAAATGGTACTCCCAGTCTTTTACTATGCTGATGTGGTATATGGCACAGCCCCCTCCTATTCCCTGACTAGGCTGGATACCCTCTGCAACTCCTTCTTGCACTTTGCTACCAACTCCCTTCTTCACACTAATCTTTGGTCATTAAACTCCTTCTTATCCACTCTCCCCCTAGATTAACTTCTCCAGATCCATTGTACCTCATTCATTTCCAAATACTGGTTTTGGTCCCTTCTATCTTATCTCTCTTCTCTCCTCTCTCTTATGTGATCTATCTGCTGTTCTCCCCACTACAAAGATCCTTGCACCTTTGCCATTCCTCCTCTGAGCTTCTCTGATAAGCAATCCGCTTTTTCCTACCATCTCCCTTCACTCTGGAACCAACTCATCTCTTCCCTCCACTTCACTGCCTGCTTTGGCTCCCTCATGTATCAGCTGAAACTCCTTCCCTCTCCCTTGCTCCTGTTTTCACCCTCCCTGATTGCTTCCCTTGCATTTGCCTCATAGCTAGGTGGAGGTCTTGCTGCTATGCTCATTTGCTGCTCTTGGTTGCTTATTTTGCTTTAATTTTTACACTGACTCCCATATTTAACCATGTCTCTGAGTGCATTTGTTTTTTTAACTGCAAAATAGTGTCTGTGCTATGTATTCTGTATCGACTGGTCCTTTTCCCTGGGTCAGAACTGGAAATGATCTCCAGCTTCACATAACTTTTTCATTGGCACCAACTATGCAAGGGAGTATCATGTGCAAGATAAGACTACCCTGCACATGAGAAAGGAATACATGTTCTGCATCTATCAAATTAACCAAAAGAGGGACATGAGGGGAGCAGGTTAAGCCTGTGGAGTTCCATAAAGCGTAGAAGAGGGACGAGAACAATAAATCTTCATGCACAAAGCTGCTGCACGGTAACAGAGTGATAATTGGGAAGTGAGAGAGAGAGAAAGACCACCTTTTTCTTTTGGTAACTGTAACATGGCAAATCTAATTCTCAGATGTTTGTGGAACCATACAAATCTGAAATCTGATCAGCCCAGGATGACAGTTCAGTAGAGGGAATCCAACAGGTGAGTGTTTGAAAAAGGGTAAACTAACCAGGGCAAAACATTCATTCAGATAGTTTCTATTTGAGATCATAAAGAATGGTTAGTGCAACCATTTCTGCGAGTCAAGCTTACTTATTGTGAATAAGTACAGATTGTTTAAAGACTATATCCATGTGACATCTACAGAAATACTATCCCATATACATTAAATCTGTCATACCCCACTGAAATAGGAAACGAGTCTCAAAAGAAAATGTTGGTTGAGATTAAAACAGAGCTCCTCCATTTGTGTTGAATTTAAACTTCATCCTGATAATTGCCACACGTTGGAAGCTATTGCATGAAATGAGGGAGAGAATGATGCAGATTGCAAAGAGAGAACAAAATATCATTCACTTTGAGTGAAATCTTGAAGTCAGGATTTTATATGGCATAAAAGTATTTGTAAAAAACCAAAAAAGTAGCCATTTTCCTAAACATGTGTGATGGGAAAATGATTGTCTTTATCAGGAATCATAAGAGTTTTGTTTTTTAATTGTATTATCTTGGATAGCCCAGCTGAGATGCAATATTTAGTTGGTCCTACTCTTTGCTGTAGCTAGCTGGTAGACTGACACATTAAGAGGGTAAGTGACTAGTAAGCAAGTAAGTAAGTGGCTGTGGTGGAATTTGTGACTTGGGTCTCCTGAATCCAAAGTTATTGCTCTAGGTACTTGACTATGCTGCCTGTAAAAGGGAGGATGCTAAGCAACAAGCGTTACAGCGAAATTGTGTTTTTTGTGAAAGCACATTACAACTCTAAACTGTCAGTAATTGTGTAATGATTCATATTTAATAATGGAATTAAATAGCAAAGCAAACTCAATTCCACATTTTCGGCTAATTAAAACCAGATGACCACATACTTTAAATTCAGTGATGAGTTGGTCTGCATGTTACATGACTCGATGTGTGTGAAGCTAATGACACCGCCTTTCAGCTCCAGTTGCTAGCAAAACAGATGCAAAATCTAAAGTCATTCTGGATATGTCCTTTATGAGGAACGGGATGGCACAAAGAGACATCAAGATCTCTGGCAAATTATTGTCCACTAGAGAAAAAACAGGCAGCTTTGGAACTAAACTGACTAAACGCTACATACAGTAGATGCATGGGTGGAGTGAGAAGGAGGAAGACAATTCATCTACTTAGTCTGTCTCCCGCTTTTATAATAGAAATAACCTGAATTACTTGTGACCTGTAAGAATGTATTCAGTCAGGACATAAATTAATGTAACCTGTCTGCACACAGCATACTCTACTCTGTGAATTCCATTCACATATAAAGTACTGAAAGAAACATTTTTCCTCACATTCTTTTAGAACGTTCTGCCCCGAGCTTTAAAGAATAATTCCCTTGTTCTGGACCTCTGGGATCTAATGAAAAGTCATCAGCTTATTTTATTTAACTCTGATATACCCTCAAAGTCTGAATTGAACACCTCAGTTATATAATTTACCCCTTTATTCTCCTTTTCTCCAGAATGAATGATTCCAGTTCTTTAAGCCCTTTCCAGTAGGTTAAGAATTATTGTCCTGAGATCATATTTGCTCTCCCACAGAATGTTGTACCACCTCCAAATTCCTCTACCTCCGTGCCATTTTTCTTGTGTTTTGCCAAGATCTGCATGCAGTGCTCCAGCTGTGATTTAACTAATCATTCTGCATTATCAGCCCCTTCCCTACTTCTGAGTCAATTAAGCAATATGGCATAACAGGGTGTGTGTTGGTGTGTAATAAAGTCATGCCTTGGGATGAGTTGAAGCATGAGGCTGAAGGCCAAAAGCTTCCACCACACAAGAAGTGATGTTACAATACAACAGCAGAAACCTTGGAATACCTGATTGCTATTATACAATGGCATATTGTTAGAAAATTAGTTTACAGAGTGTGGAATAAAACACAAACACATTTTTGTAGGTCTGAAAAACTTTTACAAAATAAAACTGCTTAAAATACCATAAAAAAGGAAAGAAAGTTCCAATAAGTGAGTTTCATTTATTGGATTTATCTAGGATAAAAACATTAACTTGCCAAGTATATTACATAAAAGGTATTATCATTGCCTTACCACTGTAAGTTTTTTAAGTATCCCATAAAGATATTGTTATCACTTTGAAAGTCACTGTCTCTCATGATGTTAAAGTTGTGGCTGAGGGGTGGGTCATTTAAATATTGATTTATGCCAGCATGGAGTCTGATATAACTTGAAATGCTGTACAGCTCTCTCTTTGTAGTGCGGACTGTGATATAAAAGTATCTTAATTTGTTTAAGTTGTCACTTGTGATGGTGCTGAGATTGCAGGGTTTGCTTTTCTCACTGAGCCAGTCATTTAAGACTCAGATGGCCAACTCAGTTTGACATCTCATAGTTAAATTTTGCCGACTTCCAGCTGGTTGACCTCTGAGGGCACTAAGTTTAAATGTCTCTTTTTTTCTTACCAGAATTTACGATGGTGTTCTCAGTGGCAGAAGAGTTACTTGTGCTGGTTTCATTGATTGAAAGTGGCATGAAGAGCATATAGTCTATCAGTTCTTCTGTGTACAGAGAAAAATTGCTGACTGGATTTATGTCAGATCAGTCTGGTAGTGGGCATTTTGTAGTGATTTTTGTTTGCATGTATTATGTGATAAGATCATTTTCTGCCTGTCCTAGATATACAGTAGCAATGTCATTGTCAGATAACATCACTGTCTCTAGGGCAAGCTGACCAATCACAACGCTAGAAATATTAATGACATTGAATAATTGTTTATACAACCAAACCATACATTTGCCCTCCCAACTGCCTCCAAGTACAGAGAGCTTAAGAGAGAAGTCACTGACTCCAAAGTCCTAACCTGCTCTGTTTCCTCTAAAAATGGATCCTTGTGACTCACTATAGTGAACCCCCTTATAAGGAATTTCTGTTATAGTGAACATCTGTGATGGCTCTCATTGTTACCTAATTAGGCATATTAATATCTTGCTATAGTGAACAATAGCAGTAGTGAACAAACTGACTGGCTCCAGAGGTGTTCCATATAAAGAGGGACCACTGTACAGGCATAAGGATCCACATTTAGAGGAAACAGAGCAGGTAAGGAACTTTGGAGGCAATGTCTCCTCTCTTAAGCTCTCTGCACTTAGAGGAAGTTAGGAATTGAAGCATAAAATTATGTTGTTGTTTTTTTTTTTCCAAAATTTCCCAATCAACAACAGGGGCACTGTTAAGGAAAGCTCTCAGCCAATGGAAGAAGCAGAGAACTAGACAAAAGAAATAGAACAGCAATGCACTTTAGGAGTGATATGCCAGTGCATGTTGAGTAAGTCACTACATTTTAATTGTCATACCCTGGAAGCAACCCCCACTGGCAACCCCATAGAGTAGATGACTTGCTTGCTGTTGGAGTCTTTCAAGCTAGCTACACTAATTTTTTTTAGTGAGTGAACCACAGTACTAGACAGCAGAGTGGGGTGGAGGGGCCCATATCATCTGAATAATCTATATTTTTTGTGATACCTCTATTTATTTGTGTGCTTAGGTTAGGGTTCATTGGGGATCAGAGCCAGGAGCCTTTTGTGGATCCACAGTAAAGGGTAGTTCAAAAGTTATATTAATGGGTCATCTGACTGTACAAGGCAGCCTAGGGCAGGAGGATGGGCCCATTTACTTTGGGACATGCACATCTTTGGGTGGAGATGGTCTTTCAAAATCATTGTGCATGTGATCTGTGTGGGGTGTCTGTGCGCAACAAGCTCTGCTCCCTTAACTCCATGCTGATGGGCTTTTAATTGATCCAACTGTAATAAGGGGGTGTATACCAGGCTGTCCCTGAACCCCACCAACAGTTCAGCTAAGATGCAGCAATTTGTTTAAAGTGAGATCGTGCTTCAACCAAATCCTATACATGGTAAGTTGAAACACAGGGGAGGTCCAAAAGAATTGATCAATATTTCACAGTGAGTTATACGCTCTGTTGGAATTTCATCTGAGACTGGGAAGAGACAAATTCTTTCACATGGTGTGTCAGTATGTTTTGAGTACTGGCATGTTGTAACTTCTCTCTGGTTTGTGTGTAGCACAGTTTCTGCCTTGCATACCTGTACTTTTGCTGTTGTGCTACAAATGCCAGTACAGAGATTCTGCAACTGTATCTGATGTGCCTCACCCTTGAGGTGGTGCTTAATGTGTACCCACAGTAGAGTTACTGACAGCTAGAAGGGAGGAGGAGTCCCCATCCAGAGACTGAGGAGTGCCACCAGTACACAACACAGTCCAAGTTAGTTGTCAGGGAACATCCAAAGAGTTCAAAGACACCCCCTCAGTAATGTAGTTTCCTCAAAACATGTAAAATGTTAACCTCTAAGGCTTAGATTAGGCTAAAACAGTTACTTGTTTCCTGGCATAAGGGGGTAGTGGGTACTACCTTGCTATACAGCTCAATATGCAAGTAAGTGCAGCAAGTCAGACAGGAACTGAGTTTATCTTTTTTTAATACAGTTTTAGTTTGTGAACCACTTTTCATACATTTAAATTACAAAATGTTTTACGGGGTTGCACCAGACAGCAAGGAAACATTACAAAGCTGTACGTAAAGTGGGTCTCTGATGGCCCAGCAGCAAGCACATTTTCTATCCTACATGCCCCAGACTTGACACACTGCACATTAGGAGGTAGGGAATGTGTCAAAGATGCTTCCTTCTTCTGGAAGCACGACCATATTCTGCCACTGCATGATTGCCCCTGAGGTTGCTACTGCCATGCTAGGATGAGGAGGATTATTGCTGTGTTACTGGGGGATGGGATGGTTAACAGCTGTGAGCTGTTCTGTAACTGCCATACTGGGATCAGGATATAAGCTATTATGCTGAAATTCCAGGTGCTGGGATCTGGGTTGGGTCACTGTTTATGGTAGTTAGTGATGGTTGACACTGCAGTTGTACAGATCTCTTTGAGTATTCAGCAGGTATTCTTATTTGTCACTCCAAATACTCAGCTGTTCTCTACAGTTCAGTACTTCACCAAATAAAATAAAATAAAAATCTATCTCTTCTTTTGATGACCATGGCTAGTCTACTGGCCACACACTCTCCATGCAAGCAACTTCCTGCCCTCCACCCCGATCCCCTGTACTATCACAATCTGCCTAGCATCATGAATGGGACAGACCACTCGGTCCATCCAGGTTCTGTGCTCTGCCTGAGAGAGACTATTATTTAGCCATATACAGTACATTATTGGGAAATGGCGCACTGCAGGAAGAGAGGTGATAGATCTAGCCAGGATATTGGACTATTAGCGCTCCCCAAATCAAGGATCAAGGGTTGGGAGGGAGGAACCATTAAACATTTATATTTTGGAGACTTGGGGGAATAATTTTGTCCTTGATAACTCTATTCATTTTGTGTTCATGATTCCATCCTGGACAAGATTGACCATATTTGATGCACATGAACACATGTTTGGAAAATTACACAATCAAGAGAAGCTAAACAATGAAACTAAATATGTTTTCATTTTGGTCAGTGAAAGAATAGATACTGATAAAATATAATTTGAATTTATTTCAAGCATCTCCATGAATTATGACCTTTGCCAACATATTTTCTGAATGTTCTTGACACACCAAGGTCCACTGTCATCAACCATGGCTCATCCACATGTACCCATGATTTTTCCGTGATCATAAAGCCTTGGATAACAACCACATCTGCATCAGTTATTTGCATATCGACTTGCAGAATGTGACTCTAATTAATATTAGTAATCAAACTAATAATTGTTACAGATAATTTATGAAGACAAAATAAGGTTCACACAATAAAATTAATTACTGTATTTAGTAGACAAAATAATAACATGAGACCTCATCTTATCTTAAAAGAGAGTAATTGTATGTGGCATAAATAACACTTGTTATTTTGTTAGATCTTCAAAGTTTGTCCCCATTATTTGTATTTATTTATTTTACCAGGAAATGCCTCCATTGATCAAAGCTAATTTATAAGGAGGTGCTGAGTAGGACAGCATAAAAAAGTAAATTGAAAAGAAACACTCAAGGTGCAGCAGGATAACAACAGAATACAAGATAGTGCATACAATGCAACAGTGATGAGATACAACGATGCAGTACAAATTTACAATCAGGAACAACAGGCAGGAAGGAGGACCACAAGCAGCAAAAGGTATATAGTGTATGATAGAATGTGGTTGTGTATGTAAATCCATACACTGCAAAAAGTTGTTCTGCTGCAGTAGTGATGTCCTCACTAACGCAGAATGACTTTTTGTTCTGCGTTAGTGAGCACTTCATAATACAAGGGGCTGCAGCAGACATCCTGATTCATCCCTTGCTGTGTGAGAGGGGCGCGTGAGTGTGCTGTGCAGCGTCAGTTGTGAATCGACGGCCTCAGCAGAACCGAGTGAAAATATGGAAAAGTGAGTCCCTTTTTGTCTTTTTTTTCCGACACCATACACTATAAAGAACAATTTATGATTACCCATGCACTACAGGCTATTCTTTCACCTTGTAGATACAATGCCGACTTGGAGACCTCTCGAGCTTCACTGTCAAGGTCATCAGTCGGCATTGTATCCACTCAGTGGAAGAATAGCCTTGTAGTGTATGGGTAACCATACACTATCCTATATATAGTGTATGGTGGAACTCTCTTGTCCATGGAAATCCATGCCTGGAACAGCATTGTTGTGGTGCAGTTGTGACATTGAGATGTTGTTGTGGTGCACTAGTGACATCACTACTGCAGCACAACAACTTAGAATGCAGTCCCATGGCCATCTTCTTATCAAGAGTGTTGACGATCCCCCAGCCTGTGGCAAGTAATGAATTTTTTAATTTATGAGCATTCATGCTTACAGTTGCCCATACACTACAAAAGATTGTGTACGAGCAACCATACACATGTAAGGCTGAATTTCAACCTCAAGGTTGCCATGGTAAAAAGACCTCTTGAGCTGCACTTTTGAGGGGTCTTGTTACTATGGAAACCTTTTGAATGAAACATACACAATCCTCTGTATACTGCAAAAAAAAAAATCAGAAGTATGCATATATATATATACACTGATTTGACCACATTAACATAGGGGAACTCTAACATCTTTTGGAGGAGTTTTTTTTTGCACCTCTGTTGGGGCTTTGCCCAAGTAAGCCATTGCCACCCTGGCACTTTTCCACCATTGCTGCCTTGATGACTTCTACAACTGCAGCTTGTACAGTTTCTTTTCATAATTTGTATAGGGCAAGAAGGAGAGTCATACCTTAGCAGTCTGTGGGAGGGGTGTCTTCCGTCTTGTTCAGAATAGCTCAGATGTCACTGCCATCTGGCATGGATGCAGAGTACTAGATATTCACTCTCCCTCCTTATCTGATATGGCCTAGGCTTACCCTTTGGCTTTATCAGGGTTGCCCTCTCTCTCAAAAGATCATGCAACAGTTACAACATTTGCACAGCTCTAAGCAAATTCAAATCAACTATTGGCTTGTGGTACCTTTCGTCATGTGCCTTTGGGCCCAGGCTCATCATTCTTCTTTTTACTCATCTCTGCTGTGTCCTGCAACTTCAGCCAGGCATGTGGCTTATCCTAATCCCCTGGTCATTTCATTGGATTCGGCTCCCAATCAGGAGTGCTGATGCAAGCCTCCAAACAAGACTTCCCCTTTTTATTGAGCAAGGCTTGCAACTGCCCTTTCAAGGCTTGTGTGCATGGTTCCCCCATGGATTCTCACCTCCTCTTCCCAAGAATTGTCCCACTTCAATAATCAAAAAGAGACTGTGAGTCAGTGCTGTGAGAGGTGCTGATTCCACACAGAGCAGCTAGCTCCAGACTCACAGAGACAGAACTGCACTGTACTCAAATACAAGTAATTATTCAAGGATCAAAACAGATGTCCTGTATGAAAACTTATTTTATTTTCTATGGCATAAATTACAGTAACATCAGCAGTAACAAAAACAGTAGCAACTGCTGATAACATACAGTACAGAGCACTGAATGTGGCTCACCAGTGCTTGTGCAACAATGCTTAATGAATACTATGACTTAGAGAAGGTATAAGTCCTCAGTGAGAGACATTTGCCCAAGTAAAAACTACACATAGTTGCACTTTGTTAGCCCTTTTGCCTGCAAAGTGATACTAGGGAAAGACTTCATGGGACAAAGTAGGCACTTTACCAGATAAAGATCTATGTAAAGTGACTATTTACACCATAGGAAGTTGGTCAACTTCTAAAGTGCTCACGAAGCTAAGTTCTGCAAACTTCACTCACCTTTAGAAATTACCTGAATACCTTTAACCTGAGCATTCTAGTGGATAGCTACGGAAAACAGTTGACAGCCTGAGGACAAATGTCTCTCACTGAGGACTTGTACCTTCTCTAAGTCATAGTATTCATTAAGCATTGTTGCATAAGCACTGGTGAGCCACATTCAGTGCTCTGTACTGTATGTTATCAGCAGTTGCTACTGTGTAGGGTATCTTGCTGACAGGAAGGCACTCATTGCAGTGGTGGGTGAGAGCTTTTAGCTGATTGTTTTGTGAGGGCACAGTTTAGGCCCAACCCTTCCCACCCTCACCCCACCCACCACCCTGAAATAGTTCCTTTATACCTGAGGTTCTGACATCATTTCCTCAAGAGTGCAAGGTGCATTTCACTGTCATATCCCCTCTAGCACACTGCACTGACAATATAAGCATACACATTGTATAATATATATATATTTCTATATAACCAATCTCACACACATGCGTGCATACACACACACACATACGCACGTGCACACGCGCGCACACACACACACACACAAGTAGATAAACATGTGGGGAGTAGTGCAATGTAATGGCTGTGGGGCAGCAGTCTTCCAGGAGTCTTTCTGGAGGCTGAGATGCTGCCCTATTTGCAAACAACTATCTGCCCTGAGGGAGGAAGTTGCCTGTCTTCAGGCTGCACTGGACAGTAGTAAGGAAACCTTCCCCCAGGCCACATTGGACAGTAGGAAGGGAAACTCCCCCATCCAGGGAGCACTAGCGCCACCACCACTACCTCAGAGGTTGTGAAGAAAGCACAGCAGTTGGACCACAGTGGGCTCAGGGAGGGTGAGGATGGTGGAACAGAGGCACACCCAGTCAATTATTCCACTCCAAAATCCATACACTATTCTGGGGGAGCATAGCTCCCCTATGGATGCACCCGCAGAGAAGACTGATGACAACTGTCACAAGGGAGGCCCACAGGAAGGAGGCAGAGGACACTACAGGGAAAGGAAGCAGCTACTGGTGGGGGACTCAATTATTAGGGGTATAGAACTGGGGGGAGCTGGGAAAACTGAAGTAAGGTGCCTGCCTGGTGCCATGGCTTGGAGGGACAGGAAGCGCATCCTTAGGATCACGAGAACAGCTGCAAGGAAGTCTGAGCTGGACATAATTATCCACCTAGGGACAAATGACTTGGCTAATCATGAGATTAAAGCAGTGCAGGAGGACATTGCAGAGTTGGGGAGGGGCCTAAGACAAGTAGCACACACAGTATCCTTCTCAGAGGTGCTGCCTGTCAAAGGCATGGGGGAGGCGAGGGCAATTAGCACCATGCAGTTTAATGAATGGTTGAAAAAATGGTGTGGAGCACAGGGGTTTGGCTTCATTGGACTGGGGTTCCACCTGGAGGGACACCAGCCTATACTGGCAGGATGGTCTGCATCTGTCCAGGAAGGGACAAGTCTTTGAGCAATTGGTTTAAATGCTTCATTTGCAAGCTTTTAAACTAGTCAAAGGGAGGCACTGACAAGCAGCAGGAAAATCCCAGCCTCTCCCTACAAAACAGGGTACTAAATGATAAAAAGACTGAGGTAGAACGGTCAGTGGGGGATGCTGCAACAGAAGGTAAAGCCATCAAAAAATGGAGAGCAAAGAGTACCAATGCCCATAGTTTGGGTAACAAGCTTCCTGAATTAGTGGCCTTGATGGAGGAGGAACAACTGGATATCGTGGCAGTCACAGAAACATGGTACACACAAAAACATGACTGGGACATAAACATACCAGGATACACTATCTACAGGAGGGACATGGAGGGTAGAAGAGGAGGAGGAGTAGTTCTTTACATAAGGGAAGGAATAAAAGCAACAGAACAAAAGGGTAAACAGGGAGGAGAAGAAGCACTGTGGGTAAATTTGGAGACAGGCAATGGCACCACAATCTGCACAGGGGTTGTATACAGACCCCCTTCTCAGGGGGAGGAAATGGACAAGGAAATGATAGAAAGTATACTTAGAATGGCAGAAAAAGGGAGATATTGCTGATGGGTGATCTGAATATGCCAGATGTTAACTGGAGTGCAGTTGCAGCTGCCACTTCAAGAGTGCAGTTATTCTAGATGCCCTACAGGGGCATGCCTTAGACAACTAGTACTGGAGCCCACTTGAGAGGAGCAATATTAGACTTGATTCTCTCAAATGGAGATGGAGAGAGGATCACAGATGTTGAAGTGGGTAGCCATCTGGGAACTAGCGACCATCGAACAGTATTGTTCACAATAAACACAGCAATAGAGTCAAGCCATACAAAGACAAAAGTACTGGACTTTAGGAGGGCTGACTTTGCCAAAATGGGTGAGTGCCTAAGGAATGCACTAGCAAATGGGCAGGAAGGAGGGGTGGAAGAACAATGGGGAATAATAAAAACTGCCATCACAGAGGTAACAAGCCTTTGTGTGAAGCAAATCAACCAAACAAAATGATGTAAGAAACCACTATGGTTCTCAAAGGAAGTGGCAGTGAAGGTTCAAGAGAAAAAGAAAGCATTCTGGAAGTACAAGGAATCGCAGAAGGAGCAGGACAGAGAACTGTATCAGTTAAAGCAAAAGGAGGCTGGGAAGGCAGTCAGAACAGCAAGGGCCCAAACCAAGGAAAAGATAGCCAACTCAGTTAAGAAGGGATAAAACCTTTATAGGTACATCAGGGAGTGAAGGAAGACCAAGGGAGGGATAGTGAAGCTTAAAAGGGGAGGAGGGTGGGCAGAGGAGACTGTGAAAAGGCAGAGATACTAAACAAATATTTTTGCTCAGTATTTACAAATGAAGAGGGAGGTACATAAAACAAACAGTAGAAACACTCTGGATGCAGAAGTTGATACCAGCCCATTTATAGAAGAAAGGGTTCTGAAAGAACTCTTAAAACTGAAGGTGGACAAAGCAATGGGGCCTGATGGGATTCATCCCAGAATTCTAAAAGAGCTAAGGTAGAACTAGTGACACCACTGACTACCCTTTTAACAAATCATGGGAGGATGGGGTGGTACCCGAGGACTGGAGGAGGACAGATGTGATTCCCTTCACAAAGTGGGAGCAAGGCAGAAGCAGGAAACTACAGACCTGTTAGTTTAACCTCAGTGATAGGGAAAATGATGGAATCACTTCTGAAGGAAAGAATTGTCGAGTATCTAGAGGTCAGAGGGGCACAGGACCCTAGGCAGCATGGACTCACAGCAGGAAGGTCATGCCAGATGAATCTGATAGATTTCTTTGACTGGGTGACCAAAGTAGTAGATCAGGGAGGGGCTGTGGACATAGCCTACCTAGACTTTAGCAAGGCATTTGACACAGTCCCACACAAAAGATTAATTTACAAGTTAGCCAGCCTGGGAGTGGGTCCCAAGATGACAGCCTGGGTAAAGAATTGGTTGGAGAATAGGACACAGAGAGTAATAGTAAATGGAGTCCACTCAGAAGAAAGGAGGGTTACTAGTGGGGTACCGCAGGGTTCAGTATTAGGACCAGTCCTCTTCAATGTCTTTATAAGCGATATTGCAGAAGGACTGGAAGGAAAAGTATGTCTCTTTGCAGATGACACAGGGTGGGGTGGAAAGGATGAGAAGGGACTTGGCAAGGTTAGAGCAATGGTCAAATGTTTGGCAGCTTAGATTCAGTGCTAAGGAGTGCAAGGTAATGCACCGGGGAAACAAAAACCCAGGGGAAGAGTACAAAATGGAGGGTGAGATACTAACAACAACAAAAATGGAAAGTGACCTGGGGTAGTCATATCAGATGACCTAAAGGTGGGCAAGCAATGTGAGAGGGCAGCAAGGAGGGCTGGGGGGATACTGGGATGCATAGGGAGAGGCATCATCAGTAGAAAATAGGAAGTTATTATCCCTCTGTACAGACAGCTGGTGAGACCCCATCTGGAGTACTGTGTGCAGTTCTGGAGACCCAATCTCCACAAAGATATAGAACAGGATGGAATCTGTCAGAGGAGGAGCAACTAAAATGGTGCAGGGTCTGCACCAGAAGACATATGAAGAGACTTAAGGAGCTTAATATGTATAGCCTCGAGGAAAGGAGGGAGGGGGGACATGATAGAAATGTTCAAGTACCTCAAGGAATCAACAAAGTCCAAAGCATCTTTCAAAAGAGGTATTGCAAGAACAAGAGGCACAATTTGAAGATAGAGGCGGCTCAGAGGTAATTTAAGGAAGTTTTTTCACAGAGGGCTGTGGATGCATGGAGCGGCCTTCCGGAGGAGGTTGTGGAGTCAAAAACAGTGGTGGAATTCAAGCATGCATGGGACAGTCATAAGGCAATTCTAGGGGTTGGGGGTAGGAAGAAGTAGGCTGCTGGTTAACTAGGATCTGCAGCTTATCCAGTAGATAGGGAAATGGGCAGACTGGGTGGGCCAAGCGGTCCTTATCTGCCATCAAATTCTATGTTTCTATGTTTCTATTTTTCTATGGTGAATGGGAAGGAAACTGGACAACAAATTGTTTGCTAGGGCTGGTCTACATAGCAAACCAGTTCCTATTGTGATCAAAGTCAGGAAATGTTTTGCAGCTATCCCATTAAAATGCATTATGGAACTGGGCTATTCTTTTTTATGGATGTCAGTGAGTGAATGTGTGCCTTGCTGTTGCTCCTTGAAGCTGTCTGTATCAATTGCTAACTTCCTATTGTTTATAAGGAGGACAGTGCATGTGAGCTGGAGGACAGTGCATGATAACTGGAAAAAAAAGCAAGCAGTGTCTGAATCAAGAACATGCAGCTTATTGAGGTCCCACTTAGAGTGTCTGCCTGATCCACATTCTGCTGCCCACTAAATAGGATGTGACACTGGGGTGCCCACCCCTGGTCCCACCAAACAACAGCACCCCCTCCCATGTTAGGATGCGACACCAGGGTGCTCATCCCAGTTCCACCAAACACCAATATTCCCCCTTCAATCTTCCCTCCTGGTGCTCTGCAAATTACATTTCAGACAGGATTTTAAAAATGTAATCTGTCTTGATAATAAAATGGGATCATTAAAAGGCAAAGTTGAAAATTTGGGGTGAAAATGACAAAAATAATGACGTTATAATGAAAGGTTGAATTTTTTAACATTTATTCATAACTTCATGAATTGTGCAGATTTTGGCCCCAAAATTTCATTATAGCCTTTCTGTTACTCCCACTTTATAAACATGACAAGTGTCATTTTTCTAATCCCCTCCAAAACATGTCTCCACAGTCATACAACAAGTTACATTTTGTACAGGATTTAAAAAAAAATCCACCTGTATTGATCATAATGTGGGGACATAAAAAAACTATGTTGAATATTGGGGGTCAAACAGTCATAAAAACAATGAAGTTAAAAAGAAACATTGAATTCTTCCTATATTTACTCATAACTTTGTCATTAGTGCAGATTTTGGCCCAAATTGTTCATCATAGCCTTTCTGGTTCCCCTCCTCGTAAAAATAACAGTTGCCAGTTTTCAAATCTCCTCTGAAGCATGTTTAACAGTCACTCTGCAAAATCACGTGTCAGACAGAATTTACAAAGAGTCACCCATCTTGATCATAAGGTGGGGTCATATAAAGACAATGTTGAGAATTTGGGGTCAAAATGTCAAACAAATGACAAAGTTATGAAGAAACAATGAATTGTTTACAATGGTTACTCATAATTTTGTGATGTTTTCAGATTCTGACTCCAAATTTTCAGCATAGCCCTTTTGTTACCCCCACCTCCTCATGAACATGACAGGTGTCATTTTTCAAATCCCCAATCAAAACATCTTTTCTCAGTCGCACCATGAAATCACCTTTCAGATCGAACTTAAACATTTCACCTGTCTTGATCATGAGGTGGGATCATAAAAAAGCAATGTTGAAAGTTTGAGGTTAACATGTAAAACCAAAAGTTATGAAGAAATGTTGAATTTATCTAATGTATACTCTGCTTTTACTATGTATGATTATCTATGCAACTTCAACTGCCTGGTATACAACATATTGTACAGATTATTTCTGTGCTACTTCTCTATTATTGATTTCATGGTATTTTCTGTATGCTTTTTCATTTTGTACTCTCCTGGGTCATACCTGAAAATAGGCATATAGTGTTGAAAATGGAAAGATGAAAAAGTGGAATTTGGAAAGCTGGAAAATGTTGGAGAAATGTGGGGACTACAAGTAATTATCATGGAGCCCACTTAAATGCACATCAGGTTAGTGCACATTTATTTATTTATTTAAAATGTGATAACAGGGAAAGGCACACTGATCCAAGGCTCATTTCCAGGTGTGACACTGGGGAAGGGGTAGTGGGAGTTACAGTAGTAGTAGACATTGTTCAGTACGTAGATACAGAGGTTTGTCATAAGTCATAGCAAGTGTATGTACAGTTACAATATTTGTCCAACATTTTGGATAAATGCACATGTTTCTTATTTCTTGTAAGGCTATGCCTGTGGTTCAATGGGGTAAGCAACCAGCCACATCCCCTTCCTGAGCTATATAAGCAGTTCCTCCCAGCCTCCTTCTAAAGTACTTTTTCTTTGCCCCTCCACCCCCACTCCTCATCCAGCGGCATGACTGTATCCTCAGGGGGCTGCTATCTATGGTACCTTTAGCCAGGGGAATCTTTCCTGTGGCACCTCTAGCGGGGGAACCCTTTTTGAGGGTTCCTTGCATTTGATACCCACTACAGGGTGATTGTTCCCCATGGAATAGACTGTGCAAACAGCCAAACTGTTATCACAGTTGCACAAGCATAACACTACTCTGGTTGCTTAGGTCCACTGAAATGATTTTTTTCCTACCTCTGCAATGTTAAATTTTCTGGTTAGGTGCACAATCCTGTCAAGTGCACATTTTCACAGTTCACCAGTACATCTAGTGACATGTAATTAACACCTATTAAGTGCACAGTCTGTTTTCAGCTGGTGTGAAACAATATTTTAATGAACATCCTGTCTGTAATGCCTTTTTAGCATAGTGAATTAAAGTGGAAATACACTAACAAAATGACTTTTAATCTGTTAATGTATTTTATTTGATATTATACTTGTTTGTATGGTATCCTACGTACAGAAATTAATAAAATCAAAAACAAATCTCAGGCTCTGTTTTTGTCTCTGAAAACATGTAGGTCTGGATAGGTGCACAGCCTGCTAACATGCACATTTTTTCTGTGTAAAAATGGTATACATTTAAGAGGGCTACACTGCAGTAGATTAAAACACTGCTACATATATCAATAAGCTGAGGCACAGCCAGTATTGTCATCTTTTCCAAATTTTGATCTATATGAGTGTATAAAGAACACTATTCATTGTCCTCTCCCCCTCCAACAACAAAACGTGTACTAGATTAGATTACACAAACTTTAGGGGCACATGCCATGGGCTAATATTTTTTTGTATAATCAAATAAGCATAGCTTGTATTCTATGCTTGAACCCATGTCGATGAAGCTAAAAGTGATTTTGCAAAACTGAATTGGGTCAACTAAAACTTTGCTATTTGAAAAAGGGCAAAACTCTGAAATAGTTTACTCAACACACTGCTTAATCATTTCTTAATATACATGGAGGAAATATCCTTGTGTTATTATGTCACTGAAACTTAAAAAGATATAAAAAGTTCTTAGGAATCAATACTTTTTGACTTTAGGAATCAACCAATTCTGTGGTTCCTTGAGAAACATAAAATAAAGTTCCTGGCTGTGATTGATTAGCACACTGTGAACACAGTATACACAGTTGAAAGGTCTGCATGCATATAGTAGCTCAGTTTTAGCTGGCATGAGGAGCAGTTTTCTTTTTATTCCACAAACAGCTTCATGCAAACTGCATTCTCAATGTCTCTAAGTACTTTTTAAATACTTTTAAAGGTTTTAGAGAAAAACAATTTTAGTTAAGACAGCCAAGATAAAGACTGTTTTAAAAAAATTACAAGCATTCTTTTTTTTTTTTGAGTTTAGTACATACTTCATAGGCACTAAGAGCCAAGTGTATCAGCCCAAAGCTTAACTTAAAGCAAGAAGTACTGCAAAAAATATTACAAAACTTAAATAGTGTAAATAATGGGCTTTGATAAAGTCTAATTGCAACATAGTGATGTGGAGAAGTATTAAAACATTTAAGCAATTCAATACCATTTTTGAATTTTTTAATTGAATATGGAAATGTTATGCTGATTGTAAAAGCAGTTCACTTGCGTTAGTGTTTATGTCCCATGATTTTAAACCAATTTAGAGTAACAATTTGTTCTGTTAGTTGTAGATTTTTCACAAAAGCTTTTATAAAGCAACATAAAAAGGTATTTTACAGAACTCCAAGATCAACCACATTTCATCAAGTGTTTTTTTTTTATTTGTTTATTTATTTATTTTATTTATTTTATTTATTTATTTCTTCTTTTGGACATAACCTTTGAGCAAAATGCTCTTTTCTAAGGTTCCACATCTTGACAGGAGGACAACACAGAAAGGTAGCTACAGAGTATGGGTACACAAGTACATAGACAAAAAATATAAGAAAAAACAGCAATTGATCTGACTACTTACAATTGTAAGCTATCTCATATAGAGGTATATATTGCAGTTAGTACAGCCCAAGGTACATGGTGAGTGCTGTGGGTTTAAGGAACTAATTTAGCAGGCAGTAAAGGAGCCAGGGGAGGCATTGTGATTATTTCAAGTTAAGGTTGGGGGGTGTTAATTTCCTGTGCAGGACTGACCTAGTAGGAACATACTAGAGAGCAATGTGAGGGAGGACCATACACAGAATAAGCTGGGGAGAAGACAGGTGCTTTGAGACAATCACATTTGTGAAGGGTCAATGGCAGGGGAGGGACTTAAAACAGAGTGCTGAGTTAAGGACAGTAGATAGAAGGCTCGTCAACAGACTGTGACTATGGAAGGCTCAAGTTTGAGGGCTGTCAAGTAGTAGTAGGAAGTAGGAGTTTAAACTCGGGGTTACTGGGTAGTAGGGTAGCAAATCAGAGAATGCATCCCAGGAGCAGGCTGATTCCAAGCTACCGGGTGTTAGCACTATAGGTTATCTGCAGCTACATACCTCAGCCTTGGCAAGGTGATGTCTTAGTTCCACCTTGAAGACAGGGAGGCTGTTAATGAGCAAAAGGTATGCTGGGATCTCATTTAGCCAAGAAGGAGCCCTGTATGCGAAGCACCATTAGCCAAGCACCGTTTTTCTGAAGGGGATAGCAAGTGGGCTGTGAGTCTGCCCTCTAGTGAGGTACCCAGATCTACCTCACTGGAACAGTTCTTTGAAGGCCAATGGAGCTTTACCTAGGAGAGATTTCATGCCAAGTAGGCATGTTTGGTATTTTATTCTGCTGGCAAGACTGAGACAGTTAGTATGCTCATAGAGGGAGCTGGTGTATAGGAGATTATCAGCCCCTAGAACCAGCATGCAGGCCTTGTTGAGGGCTGTGCTTATTGTAGCGTAGTGTCTGATGCCGACCCATAGACAATGAGTCTGTAGTCAATAACAGACAGATGGAAGAGGAGACTGCCAACCTGAGTGCCTCAGGAGTTAAGTATTGTATGTGCCTGTAGAGAACTCCAAGTTTGGTGTTCACTATTTTGACAACCTGATCGATGTGCTGCACGTACAAGGGGGTGTCATCAATGAGCATGCCCAAGTATTTAAAACAGTTGACCTGCTCGAGTGGAGCAGCCTTGTTGTTAGTATTAGTAAGGGACAGAAAAGATCACTTGTGCTGGTGAGTGGTTATCATCATCAGATTTTTGCAAGAGTTCCCCTACAACACGGAGGAATAGGGAACCACTGGGGGTTTTACACCTCTAGCTATTATGTTTGATTTGTTAACTGCTATTTATTATTGACATTGCTGAGAATGTATGTTTTTAAATTAATTTGCTACTTGTATTTATAATGGAAATGAGTCATGCTAAGCAAATGACTGAAAAATGAGAAATTGGTGTCTAAAGCAAAAGTGTAGAAATTAATAAACAAAAATTAAAAAAAAGTTTTTTTACCTCACATGTAGCTGCTACAAATTTAGAAACAATTGTTAATATTCCTATTACTTCATCCCCCCAAAAGGGAAATAGTGTAGTTAGAGGCTGTTAGAAATGTAGTCATCTCTTAGGATTTCTAACAAAAAAATAGAATCACAAACACAAAAAGAAATTGAACCAGCTGAATCTCAATTTAATAATAACAATAACATCAATTAAAAATGCATTAATAGAAATCTTTTACATAATTTGAAACACAATAAAAAATCTATGCTCAAGATTGATAGGGAATGTATGCAAAAGAAGGATCACTTGATAGACATGAACATGGAAAAGGGGATTGATATTATAGAGGGATAGAAAAATAGAAACATAGAATTTGATGGCAGATGAGGACCGCTTGGCCCACCCACTCTGCCCATTTCCCTACCTAATGGATAAGCTTCAGATCCTAATTAACCAACAGCCTACTTCCTCCTACCCCAACCCCTAGAATTGCCTTATGTCTGTCCCATGCATTCTTGAATTCCCCTACTGTTTTTGACTCCACAACCTCCTCAGGAAGGCCATTCCATGCATCCACAACCCTCTCCGTGAAGAAATACTTCCTCACATTACCTCTGAGCCATCCCCCTTCTATCTTCAAATTGTACCCCCTTGTCCTTGCACATCTCTTTTTTTGAAAGATGCTACCCTCTTGGACTTTGTTGATTCCCTTGAGGTACTTGAAAGTATCTATCATGTCCCCCATCCCCCCTTTCCTCTAGGGTACACATATTAAGCTCTTTAGGTCTCTCTTGATATGTCTTCTGGTAAAGACCCTGAACCATTTAAGTTGTCCTCCTCCGGACTGCCTCCTGTCTATGTTCTTACTGAGATTGGGTCTCCAGAACTGCATGCAGTACTCCAAATGGGGTCTCACCAGCTGTCTGTACAGAGGGATAACAATTTCCTGTTTTCTGCAGGTGATGTCTTTCCTATACATCCCAGTATCCCCCTAGCCATAGGTGCCAGAACCGGGGGCGAAAGGGGCAGTAGCCACTCCACTTTTTATTTCTGTATGGCAAAAACTAGTATAGAAAAAGTGCCCTTTGTACCCTCATGAGTGCCCTTTTGATTCTCAGCCCCCTCAGCTTTTATCATCTTCCAGCACCCTTGACCCTAGCCCTCCTTACTGCACTCTCATATTGCTTGCCCACCTTTAGGTCATCTGATATGACTACCCCCAGATCCCTTTCATTTTTGTTGTTGTTAGTATCTCACCTCCCATAACGTACTCTTCCCCTGGGTTTTTGTTTCTCAGGAGCATTGCTTTGCACGTCTTAGCACTCGAACTAAGCTGACATACATCTGACCATTCCTCCAACCTTGCCAAGTCCCTTCTCATCCTTTCCACCTCACCTTTTGTATTAACCCTGTTGCAGATCTTCGTGTTGTCTGCAAAGAGACATACTTTTCCTTCCAGTCCCTCTGCAATGTCACTTATGGGGGGAAAGGGGAAATTGTTTAACCAGGAAAGGCACACTAAGCCAGAACTTGTTTCCAGGTGTGACCTGGGAGCACAAGGAAGTTAAGTGACTTGCTCAGGGTCACACAGTATGCAAGTGGAAGCTGTGGGATTCAAACCCAGGTCTTGTCTGCTGGATGTCACCAGATTTGCAGCTAAGAGCCTTAAACCACTGCACTATACTTCCTCATTACTATTACCTTCAATATAAAGACATTGAAGAGGACCGGTCCTAGAACTGAACCCTGCAGTACCCCACTAGTAACCCCCCTTTCTTCAGAGTGGACTCTGTTTACTATTACCCTCTGTGTCTTGTTTTCCAGCCAATTTTTTACCCAGGCTACCATCTTGGGACCCACTCCCAGGCTGGCTAACTTGTATATTAATCTTTTGTGTGGGACTGTGTCAAATGCCTTGCTAAAGTCTAGGTAGGCTATGTCCACAGCCCCTCCCTGATCTACTACTTTGGTCACCCAGTCAAAGAAATCTATTAGATTCATCTGACATGACCTTTCCACTGTGAATCCATGCTGCCTTGGGTCCTGTACCCCTCTAGCCTCTAGGTACTCAGCAGTTCTCTCCTTCAGAAGTGATTCTATCATTTCCCTATCACTGAGGTGAAACTAACAGGTCTGTAGTTTCCTGCCTTTGCCCTGCTTCCACTTTTGTGAAGTAGAATCACATTTGCCCTCCTCCAGTCCTTAGGTACCACTCCATCCTCCCATGATTTGTTAAAGAGGGTAGTCAGTGGTGTCACTAGTTCAACCCTTAGTTCTTTTAGAATTCTGGAATGAATCCCATCAGGCCCCATTGCATTGTCCACCTTCAGTTTTAAGAGTTCTTTCAGAACTCTTTCTTCTATGAATGGGCTATGAAAGAAAAGTAAATCCAAAACATCAGATATAAACATTTTCCTTCTGAACAGATGCAGGTGGGGTGAAGCTCAGGAGCAGTGGTGTAGCTAGGCAAAATCAGTACTTGAAGTTTGCAAAAACAGTACGCTCACCAATTGTGTTGGACCCAAAGAAGAAATGAGCTTCTTGAGGAAGCTCTGTAAGGAGGGTGATACATAAGCCAGCAGTGCTCTGCACTGCAGTCCACAGCCTGTTGGAACCATTTCGTGTGTGGCTATATAATAAAAGATTGGCATCAAATTGAACTGAGGTTCCTTTCTTCTTTGGGTCCAACACGATTGGTGACGGCACTGTTTTCTGCAAACTACATTTTCCTTCTGAATTTGATGTGTTTATTACATCATACATAAGCAAGGTAAATTTAGACCCACCTTTAAAAAAGGGCAGCACAATATGCCATTTATTTGGTCAAACAGTTCCATTGAACAACCAATGCTGGAAAAAGAAATTCAGGTGAATTGTCCTAAGAAGGTTTAAAATCTGGGTCCGGACTATTTTGTAGCACAGTCGAACATTACTATAAATAAAGAGCCTCAATACATGAAAATAACAATTATATGTAATTTTATGTTAAATTACTGTCTAGCTTGAAACATTGAAAACTTTAAAAGAGGATAAAAAATTAGACAGATGCATAATTCAAGTAAAGAAGTGTGAGATACTGATGGACAAAATGAGTGAGGAAGGAAGGAAGGAAAAAGAGTATAAAAAGAAGAAAGAAGGAAGGAAGGAAAAAGAGTATAAAAACAAATCATAGAGGAAATAGATCATAAGGAGTGAAAGAAAATATGAAAGTCATACAGGAGAATAGAAAGTTGAATGAACAGAATAAAATAGATACAGTATATGAAAATGATAAAAAGGCAGCAAAAGATGTAAAACAGAAGCAGAAAAACTTGCATAATGAAGTAGAACTATCAAAGATAACTAAACGAAAAAAGTGGGGTCTGATGGGGAATAAACACAAAATAGTGATTTTGAAGCAGAGGTAGAGAGTGGTAGTGATCACAAAACAGGCCAGAATGTAAGAGAGAGAGAGAGAGAGAGAGAAAATGATACAAACACTAGAAAAAAGGTACAGGACTATTACCAACATTATTTTTGTTTGGAGTCCTAAAACCAAAAAAAATGAAACTCCATGGCCCAGATATTCAGACTGCGCCGGGCAGTGGTGCAAGCCTGGATGCAGTGCAACTGGTATGCGCCAGGGCCAGAACCAGGTGATATTCAACAGTGATGAGCCATGGCACAGCACCGTTGAATATGGCAAGGTCAGCACACAGACTGTGCATGGTGCAGTGGCACTGCACCAGTGCAAGCCACAGATAGGGAGCATGGGGATGCACCAGCACAAGTGCAGTTGCACTAGGCACATCACCCACGATATTCAGCTGGGGGCATGCAAATGAGGCCATAAAATATGCAAGGTGCAAATGGGGCCATTTGCATGTCATTATTGCACCATTTGCATGCCTTGCGCAGGGCAGCCCGGAGACTTGTACCTGGCACCCTGCACAGCATGACGTGTGCAGTGGGGATCCCAGAGCATCCCCCGACCCATAGCCACGATCGCATGGTATATACTGACAGGGAAATCCCTGGTAGTCTAGTGGCCCCACCATCCCTGATTCCCTGATAAATGTAAGACGTGACCATCCCTGGTTGTCTATTGACCCCCCCACCTGTGTTCCCAGTTCCCCGATATATGTCAGATTGACCATCCCCGGTGTTCTAGTGGAACCCCCCCGCCCGATGCTGTGATCACAGTAAACCTCCGTCATTATTTGCCGTGGTGATCCAGTGGCACCCCCCACCCCTCTGACCCACACAGAACCCCTTGCCCACCCTGCTACCCCCCATCATCGGTGGGCTGCAGCATCCCCCACATACCACCCAGCCACCCGCCCGAATGACAGGTACAGTATGGGCTGTAAGCCCATTGGTCCCCAGTGTGGATCAATGGGCTTGTAGGGCATATTGTACTAGACAGTCCCAAATATGTGAATGTCATTCACATATTTGGGACTGTCTGGTACAGTATGACCTGTAAGTTATTGGTCCACACTGGGAACCAATGGGCTTACAGCCCATACTGTACCTGTCATTTGGCGGGTGGCCGGGCAGTATGCAGACAGGATGCTTCTGCCCGCCAATGATGGGGGGGGGTGGAATGGACAAGGGGTTCTGTGGGTGGAAGAGGTGGCAGGTACCACTGGATCACCATCTCAAGAGAATCGAGGGCAGGTGGCCACTAGACTGGGAGTTTCTCTTTCAAGAAATATGCATGATCACAGCTACGGGTGTGGGGGGGGGTTCCACTAGACCACCAGGGTTGTGTGTGCTTGGGATGGTGTTCTGGGTGCAGCTGCTGTGTTGCACCATGTAATACAGCAGCCTGCCTGTGGGTGACCAGAATTTGTTCCTACTTTTCTGGGGCTCAAATTTGAGCCCCCCTATGCAGTGCAATGCAGGGTTGTGCCAGCATATGTGCCGCACATCCTGATATGAATATTGGGATGTGCTGCATATGCATGGGCATGCTCCCTGCATCTATGCTGCATACGATTACATTGCACTCTGGTGCATTGGGATTTGCGCTGCGCCGGGCAGCCCTTTCAATATCCTGCCAAGGCGCAATGTAGGGTTCTGCCGGCATAACTCTGTTGCACCAGGCACAACCCCTTTGAATATCTGGGCCTATGTATTAAAAATAACAGTGTATAATTTAATTTTTTCCATAATGAGAGACAGCTTTGTATGGAAGATTTGTATTCATCATAGGTACAGAGTAAAGCCAAACACAGAAAGCATCTGTGCAGTTGTGAAAAGTAAAGAACTAAGACAACATATTCTAGATAGAAAGCATCAATTGAAAATAAATGTAAGGGTGATTTAAATGTAACCATTCCATTTGTATCAAAACATTGGGGTGTAACCCAAGTAAAGATGGTAAAACGGATAGTAAGAAAGAAAGACCATCTAAGAATGAAATGACTGAAGATAAACAAGCAATAACTAGGTTTTTGATAAAACAAAAAGAGAACCCTGAATTAACACTGGAAAGAAGTTCAGAGGAGGATATATTTATAAGAGGTAACAGTGAAACATTGAACACTCAAACATAGAATCTGATAGCAAATAAAGCCTGCTTGGTCCACCCAGTATTCTCATTTTTTTACCTTCATTCCCAACACAGACTTGATCTACAGCTCTTTTTCCTCCCCCTTCCTTAACTCTTTAATTCTCTTTTACCTAACACAAGTATTTTTGAACCCCACCACTGTTTTCGCCCCATCAGAAAAAAGAGGAGTGAAAATCAATACAAGTGCAGCTCTGAATTTTGAATCAGATGATGGAGGCTGTTAGGTTTATCAGCTAAATCAGGGGACAGTGAGGTCTGCATGACTATAGCATGAAACAGACCTAAAAAAACAGATATGACACATTAATGCAATTGTCAGATTGAATGTTTGTAAAGGATGATCAATCACACATGGATAGTGAAGTTTCAATTCTTACATGCAATATATATAGAAAAATACATGGGGAGGAGTGCATAACAAGAATTGTATGCACGCTTGCAGTGTGGGATGCTAAATAAACTCCAAGGGCAAAGCCCGAGTGGTTTATCAAAGCATCCCACACTGAGAGTGTGCATATAAATTGAGTATTGTAGTCCTCCATGTGTGTTGTTTTATATAATTGCTGGGGACTTTTTTGCCAACTACTGTATTACAAATAAAGCACTCCAGAAATGAACATATATGTGTGTGTGTGCACACACATGTGTTTTACTGTCATATCTTTTGTTTACAGTCAACTCTGTAAACACTTAAATTCAGCAAACTAGTAGTTGAGTAAGGTTAATTTAAAAATTGTATGTCTTCTGCTTTTTATTTTGCAAGCAGAGGAGTGTAGTTCAGAGGCTGCCACAGTTTGTCTGCTGGAGAGAGAGAGAGAGAAAAGTACAGGGTACATCAGTTACAGCACATAAGGCAGAAGAGTTACAGTATTTGGCTGTCCTGTTGGCACAGCAGTTGGATTTCCACTTGCAATGCCGGCAACCTGAGTTCGGGAGTGAGCTCGGGTCACTGGAAGGCTGGCCAGGAGGAACAGGCTGCAGCATCCATCGACAGCTCGCGTATTCTGGGGGGAGGGTTGGGAAAGCAGCTCGGTGTTTTCCAACCCTTGGTGGAGGCTAGAGTTGCAGCATTACACTGATTCTGACACTAGTGTCTGATTGGCCCCTGGGTGTAGGTCTGGGGCTCAAGCGACTCTTGTAGGCAGCTATGGGAAGGGCGTTGCAGATGTTGGCAGTCACGCCTTGACATCTGGGAAAAATGCAATGCCATGAGAAAACCAGAAAAGAGCCTGCCATCTCTGGGGAGATGGAGAGCCGGAAATGTGCCCACGATGTGCCTCCACCCACCCGATGGCTCCAGGACCAACAAAACATAAACATAGAAACATAGAATTTGACGGCAGGTAAGGACCACTTGGCCCACCCAGTCTGCCTATTTCCCTACCTGATGGATAAGCTGCAGGTCCTAGTTAACCAGCAGCCTACTTCTTCCTACCCCCACCCCCTAGAAATGCCTTATGACTGTCCCATGCATGCTTGAATTCCACCACTGTTTTTGACTCCACAACCTCCTCTGGAAGGCTGTTCCATGCATCCACAACCCTCTCTGTGAAAAAATACTTCCTTAAATTACCTCTGAGCCGCCCCCTTCTATCTTCAAATTGTGCTCCCTTGTTCTTGCACACCTCTTTTTTTGAAAGATGCTACCCTCTTGGACTTTGTTGATTCCCTTGAGGTACTTGAAAGTTTCTATCATATCCCCTCTCCTCATTTCCTCAAGGCTATACATATTAAGTTCCTTAAGTCTCACTTCATATGTCTTCCGGTGCAGACCCTGCACCATTTTAGTTACCCTCCTCTGGACAGCTTCCATCCTGTCTATGTCTTTCTATGGAGATTGGGTCTCCAGAACTGCATGAGTACTCCAGATGTGGTCTCACCAGCTGTCTGTACAGAGGATAATAACTTCTTGTTTTCTGTGGTGATGCCTCCCTATGCATCCAGTATCCCCCAACCCTCCTTGCTGCCCTCTCACATTGCTTGCCCACCTTTAGGTCATCTGATATGACTACCCCAGGTCCCTTTCCATTTTTGTTGTTGTTAGTATCTCACCCCCATTTGTACTCTTCCCTGGGTTTTGTTTCCCAAGTGCATTACCTTGCACTTCTTTAGCATTGAATCTAAGCTGCCATACATTTGACCATTCCTCTAACCTTGCCAAGTCCCTTCTCATCCTTCCCACCCCACCTTGTGCATCAACTCTGTTGCAGATCTTTGTGTCATCTGCAAAGAGACATACTTTCCTTCCAGTCCCTCTGCAATGTCGCTTATAAAGACATTGAAGAGGACTGGTCCTAATACTGAACCCTGTGGTACCCCACTGCTAACCCCCCTTTTTTCAGAGTGGACTCCATTTACTATTACTCTCTGTGTCCTATTCTCCAGCCAATTCTTTACCCAGGCTGTCATCTTGGGACCCACTCCCAGGCTGGCTAACTTGTATATTAATGTTTTGTGTGGAACTGTGTCAAATGCCTTGCTAAAGTCTAGGTAGGCCATGTCCACAGCCCCTCCCTGATCTACTACTTTGGTCACCCAGTCAAAGAAATCTATCAGATTTGTCTGGCATGACCTTCCCGCTGTGAATCCATGCTGCCTTGGGTCCTGTGCTCCTCTGGCCTCTAGATGCGCAACAATTCTTTCCTTCAGAAGTGATTCCATCATTTTCCCTACCACTGAGGTTAAACTAACAGGTCTGTAGTTTCCTGCTTCTGCCTTGCTCCCACTTTTATGAAGGGGAATCACATCTGCCTCCTCCAGTCCTCAGGTACCACCCCATCCTCCCACGATTTGTTAAAGAGGGTAGTCAGTGGTGTCACTAGTTCTATCCTTAGTTCTTTTAGAATTCTGGGATGAATCCCATCAGGCCCCGTTGCTTTGTCCACCTTCAGTTTTAAGAGCTATTTCAGAACTCTTTCTTCTGTAAATGGGCTGGTATCAACTTCTGTATCCAGAGTGTTTCTACTGTTTGTTTTAGGTACCTCCCCCTCTTCCTTTGTAAATACTGAGCAAAAATATTTGTTTAGTATCTCTGCCTTTTCACAGTCACCCTCTGCACACCCTCCCTCCCCTTTATTAAGCCTCACTATCCCTCCCTTGGTCTTCCTTTGCTCCCTGATGTACCTATAAAAGGTTTTATCCCCCTTCTTAACTGAGTTGGCTATCTTTTCCTCGGTTTGGGCCTTTGCTGTTCTGACTGCCTTTCCAGCTTCCTTTTGCTTTAACTGATACAGTTCTCTGTCCTGTTCCTTCTGTGATTCCTTGTACTTCCTGAATGCTTTCTTTTTCTCTTGAACCTTCACTGCCACTTACTTTGAGAACCATAGTGGTTTCTTACCTCGTTTCGTTTTGTTTATTTGCTTTACACAAAGGCTTGTTACCTCTGTGATGGCAGTTTTATTATTCCCATTGTTCTTCCACCTCCTTCCTGCCCATTTGCTAGTGCATTCCTTAGGCACTCACCCATTTTGGCAAAGTCAGCCCTCCTAAAATCCAGTACCTTTGTCTTTGTATGGCTTGACTCTATTGCTGTGTTTATTGTGAACCATACTGTTCGATGGTCGCTAGTTCCCAGATGGCTACCCACTTCTACATCTGTGATCTCTCTTCATCTCCGTTTGAGAGAACCAGGTCTAAGATTGCTCCCTCTCGAGTGGGCTCCAATACTAGTCGTCTAGGCATGCCCCTGTAGGGCATCCAGAATAACCCCACTCTTAGACGTGGCTGCTGCAACTGCACTCCAGTTAACATCTGGCATATTCAGATCACCCATCAGCAATATCTCCCCTTTATCTGCCATTCTAAGTATACTTTCTATCATTTCCTTGTCCATTTCCTCCCCCTGAGAAGGGGGTCTGTATACAACCCCTGTGTGGATTGTGGTGCCATTGCCTGCCTCCAAATTGACCAACAGTGCTTCTTCTCCTCCCTGTTTACCCTTTTGTTCTGTTGCTTTGATTTCTTCTCTTATGTAGAGAGCTACTCCTCCTCCTCTTTTAGCCTCCCTGTCCCTCCTGTAGATAGTGTATCCTGGTATGTTTACGTCCCAGTCATGGTTCTATGTGTACCATGTTTCTGTGACTGCACAATATCCAGATCTTCCTCCTCCATCAAGGCCACTAATTCAGGAAGCTTGTTACCCAGACTACAGACATTGGTACTCATTGCTCTCTATTTTTTGATGGCTTTACCTTCTGTAGCAGCAACCCCCACTGACCTTTCTACCTTGGTCTTTTTCTCATTTAGTACCCTTTTTTGTAGGGGGAGGCTGGGATTTTCCTTCTGCTTATCAGTGCCTCCCCCCTTGACTAGTTTAAAGGCTTGCCAATGAAGCACTTAGACCGATTGCCCAAAAGACTTGTTCCCTTCTTGGACAGATGCAGACTATCCTGCTAGTATAGGCTGGTGTCCTCTCCAGGTGGAACCCCAGTCCCCAATGAAGCCAAACCCCTGTGCTCCACACCATTTTTTAACCATTTGTTAAACTGCATGGTACAAGTCCCTCGCCTCCTCATGCCACTGACAGGCAGCACCTCTGAGAAGGATACTGTGTGTGCTACTTGTCTTAAGCCCCTCCCCAACTCTACAAAGTCCTTTTGCACTGCTCTAATCTCACGATGAGCCAAGTCATTTGTCCCTAGGTGGACAATGATGTCCAGCTCAGACTCCCATGCAACTGTTCTCGTGATCCTAAGGATGCGCTTCCTGTCCCTCCAAGCCATGGCACCAGGCAGGCACCTTACTTCAGTTTTAAGTCTAGCGGTGTTTTGGCCCCACCTCGTCCCCGCTCGGGGGGGGGTTAAGCTGCAGCTCCATGGGGTCTCGGAAACCAATCTGGGGGGTTGTGGCAGTGGGATGTCTGCCTTGGCTTTCTCGATGGGTCAGGAATGGCAGGCTGGGGGGGAGTATAAATAGTGATTTAAAAAAAAAAGAGTTACAGTATTTGATGGCTTGCAGTTTTGAAGTTGCTGATTGTGTAGCTGGTGGCTTGCTGGGGTGAGTTGATAGTCAAAAAGAAGATACTGAAAAAGCAGTGTTTTGATTTGAGCCACAATTCTGTTCAGTTGTGGGATTTGCTGTGTGGCAGTGAGAGTGCGAGCTGTGCGGCTGAGGTAGTATGAGCTGTCTACTGGAAAAGCTGGCACGTGTTTGATGTTATAACCCATAGATTGTAACAGTGAATTATAGCCACCTTTTCCAGCGTGAAAAAAAACAGTACCCCATTATTACAGCTGGTTTACATTCAAAGTTAAATGATAAAGCATGGTTAAAACTTACAGTATGAAGTAGTTTGACATAATTCCTACACAGAAAATGTGGACATCTGTCAGAACAAAAAATATTTGGCGCTTACAGTCAGTCTGAGGCAAAAAGCTAATAAACTGCATAAGACAGGCGGACATAAAGGTGATTTGGTCACCTCTAGTTTCTTCCAGCTTGGGTGTTAGTATTGAATGTGTACTATTAAACTGTGATTATTTTCTCTGAACTATTCTGAGAGAAATGGGAAATAATCAGATTGCTCTCTTGAAATGTTATCCCCTACCTGTTCATTCAATAGAAACTATAGAGACAGTTTTTAATACCCTACAGAAAATTATGGAAACTGTCATTATATCTTAGGTTGTAACCTCAATAATAATGGCTGGTGATCGAAATGCCTGAATTGGTGAAGAGGTGGAAACATTCAAAGGAAATGATGTATGGAGTATTGATAAACATCTGGCTATCCCAATTAGATATCATAAGATTAAAAAAAAAAAGAAACACCCCCCCCCAAAAAAAAATAAGCAAGATGCATTAAGTTATCTTTTCTGTAAAATAACAACTTAAGGCTATTAAACAGCAGATCTAAGAGGGATGCAAAGGGAACATTTACATTTATTAACAATCTCTTATTAATTATTTTCCTCTTGGATGTCTTCTCTATACAATCTATATCTTCTCTTGATGTGATAAATAAGTTTTCAGCTATCGTTTACAAGTTTGTCTAAAAATGAAAATATTAACAAAAAGCACAGGAAGTAATAAAAATGTTTACTTGAGCAGAGAATGTAATGAACACACACAGCTTAAAGAAAGGTAAAACAGTAATCTAGGACCCCTTGTTACCAGCAAAGATAGGAGAAGGAAAGGGGACATTATTTATCCAGGAAAGGCATGTTATGCTGGAGCTTATTTCTAGGTGCGACTTGGGAGCACAAGGAAGTTAAGTAACTTGCTCATGGTCACACCATATGCAAATGAGGGCTGTGAGATTCAAACCCAGGTCTCCAGGTTTGTAGCTCAGAGCCTTAAACTACTGCGCTATATTGCCTCCTGAGATAGATGACATATGTTTAAGACAAGAAGTATTGAAACTTGAAAGCTATTTTATGTCTCTAGCTACAAAAACATTAGGAACTATTTCAGGTTTTTGAAAATATTCAAAAAAGATTTAGTGAACAGTTAACATGTAATTCTATGATAACTTCAAATTACCAGAATATCAGGAAAAAAACTACCATGGTATGATAATAAATGTAGACATCTAAAGAAAGCTATGAATAATGTTGCTAAAAAATCATGACATCTGGGTGGAAAAGACTATAAGGAAGCATATACTAATATTAAAAAGGAATAAAACATGTTATTCAAGAAACAAAAGAAATATAGAGAGAATTTCTGGACACTGTTACAGGAGGCAACTTGGGATAAGAATAAATTGGCCTATATTCATGAACACTACCTCCAGCATTATCACTTACTTTACTTATTAGGTCCATCTTGTAAATGAGCCTTGCTCAATGATGATCGCCTGAATAAATAAAGATTTGATTGATTGATTGATTGAATTAACTGTTCCTACCTCGATTCAGCAATGTGCCATTGAACAACATGAGAGATTGCTGAATTGGGTTACTAATTGCAAAATAAAGTGGTGCTAACACTGGAGTTATTGTTCATGCATATAGGCCGATGTCTTTTTTGGAAACTACTGTAATAGCTTTTGGTGGGAAAGGCAGTAGAATGAATATTGGTGCATGTATTTCACTCTCTGTTTTGATGGATTATTATAGTAATATCTTGATGAAAAGTAATCAGTTAAGCAACAGTCGTTCCTCTATGGATGGTAATGTTTCACATTTAAAGAGAAATAATTCATGCTTGTTGATATAGAATTTACAGCAGCAGAGGAAGTGATTAATGCAATAAACAGACAAAAAATAAATCACTTGGGATAGATGAAATGCCAGTTGAAATGCACAGAAATAATGTTACATGGTGGATGAAGACCCTGCCTCATACAGACTTACAGTATCTCCCTTCTTTGCATAATGCAAAAAAGTTACTAGACAAACTTCAATTATCGGCAGAAGCAAATAAAAATATGAGTGCCAACCCATTTACAGTTCATGCAGACTAATCAGCTGTGTAATGGGTCAATATGTTGTATGGAGAATGCCTCAGGGAAAAACTGTGCAACAGTAACAACACAGGGAAGATCAGCTACAGGGTACACAATGCTGCATGACACCAATAGTGTGGAGCGGTAGCAGTGACCCTGTAGCTGCTTCTGGAAAACTCTGCTGCAGAGGGTAAGAGCTCTGCTGGAAGGGGGTCTGCCGAGCAGCTGCCATGGCTCAGGAAGTAGAGCCATCTGCCCTGGAAGACAATGGAGTGGCTGTGGACTGAGGTTCTATTCCCTCTCCAAGATTAGGTTAGTTAATTTTTTTTCTTGTCTTTTGTGCAGTTCACCCGAGTTTCACTCTGTCCCCGAGTTGCCTCCCCCCGGAGGAAGTTATTTTAATGGGGGAGTTGGTGGCATATTTACAATAGGGGGTGTGGGAGCCCCACAGAAAACAAGTGTTTTACTGTTTTATTTTAAGTTGCTGTTTTATCAGCATGATATAGTGCCACACTGTATTTGTATGCGACATGACCCCATTCCAATTACCTACAAACTGTAATTTTCAAACTGATTTTTTGTTGCACAAATTTGTACTCTGGAAAGAAGCTCCTCTTTTTATGTCTTTCTTAGATATTAAGGGAGTATTTGACCATCCTTACAGAGAAATGCTTTGGTCTTCATTATTCGAGAAAGGTATTGATATTCATCTAAATTTGCTACACATTTTGCATAGAGATACTGTCTTAAAAGTTAGACACTTTTAAAAATGATGAGGTCACAAATAATGGTTTGGTAGAACAAGAAGTAAAACAAATATGTCTATTAGCCCCACACCTCTTCTAAATACAGTATATTAAGAAGTTATTTGAGGAAGCACTACAGTTAGAAATCATGCCATTCATTAAACATAATGTAAAAAATATTAGTTGGAATTATAAGGGTGAGAGAATTGAGAAAGTAGAGTTCAAGTATGTAGGTGCATTAGTAAGTCAGAAAAAAGTAAAACTTGGTCATTACATATAGAATCCAACAAAAAAAAAAACATGAAGCTAGACAAGCAGCTTTAGGTATTCTTAGATTTGATAACATTTTTTTGAATAATTCTTTCATGGCCATACTACAAACATTTTCAGCAAAAACTTCCTGTATCTTTCTTAAACAGTTGAGGAGGTTTTGAAAGCAATGTTAAAATGTTGGAACCTATTCAGAATCCATTTATAAGCTATTGCATGGTTTACCTCAAATAACTCCTGCTGCATTTTTGAGACAGGTATTTGTTCCTTGTCAGTTTTTGCATTTAAAAGAATAGTTAATTATTGGAAAAATTGATAATGAATCTGAACAATACCCTATTACATATATTTTGGCAGGACATAATAGAACATTCATAATCATCAGTGTAAATTAGTTAAGATCTTGGTTAACTGAATTAGACAGAATATTAAAACATATAGGATTGGAATCTATTCTTCTGTGTAGACAGGCTTTACATGTAGGTATGTATGTCAGAAATGCAATTGTTATATTTAGGATATGGCACGACAAGCTAGTATGGCCAGATTCAACCTCATCTTCATTTTGATTCTCTACAGTGCTTAATGAAGAGCCCAAGTATGAGATGAAAGCTTATCTAAAAGAAAGGGAAAATAGTGATTTTGTGAAATTACTTACAAGATTGAGATTTGACTGCAAATGTACTATAACAACTGTCTTTACAAAATGGAATGGTGTAATAGAAGGGGGGATATTGCTCTGCAAACTACTGTAATAACAATATAAATACAACAGGAGTGGGGTTGAAAATGACACGATAAAAAAGTAATCTTAGTGACATCAGTAACAGCAAGATATCAAAAAATATCATTGTTACTATTGTCACAATGGATATTTCTAAGTTACTGTCATCACAGTGGAATACCGAACAAATCAGTGAGCAGCTTTTAAAATGCTGATGACATCACCATGCCTAGTGCAGCACTGAAGCAAGCAGTTAAAATAAAAGAAAAGCAGCACAATCTTTAAATAAACTGCAGATTTAAAAGCTATAACTTGTAATCTGATGTTGTATATATCAAATATACAATAACCTGATTAAAAATAGGTAATTTAGCATGCAATTCTAGCTGTACTTATTGATGTGTAAATTGTGTACATACAGATGTACTTACTGTTGTATAAATTATGGCAAATGCCTCTTACTATTGTAAACACCCTTTACTACTATACTTTTCTTGATGTATACCTAACTATTCTGTATAATTGGCAGTCACAAGCTATCTCTCTCAAAATGTATGTATTCCTGTTTCTGCACCCATCTGAGTCACATCTGGAAGCAAGCCTTGGTTCAGTGTCTTTGTCCCAGTAATCAAATGTTTAAACAAATAAATACGTAAAAATTTATCATCACTTTTGAGAGGGCAGGACTTTCATAACTCACTCGTGGCTCTTCCTCTCATGAGTTATGGTCCTGCCCCCCCCCACACACTTAAAGATAAGTTGCATATTTTGAGTCAGCCCACTGTATATCTCATATATGTGTCATTTGACTACAGACTACTGTGCTCACAAAAGAAAAATGAATAGATCCTCTGTTATTTGGTATGGGGAATCTTTGGATGTCTTACAAAAATGTTTATTTTTTTTCAATAATAAGATCAGCGTTTTACACGTTCTTGCAGATTTTGCACAAATGTCATTGTAATGGCTAACGTCGTGTACTAATGCTGTTTTATGATGTATGTATGTTTATGTGTTTTTTTGGACTAAGTTAAAATGGTTTTAAAATAATTGATTTGTTTTAGTTTATATTTTCTTAACTGAGTAAGAACCCAAGGACAAATAACTGTTCATTTTCAATGGGGACTTAGAATATTTACTTTAAAAAAAAAGTCAGACTTAAATGTTATGCATACTTTTGGACTAACAAACTGACTAGAACTGAAATAGGGAATAAGCAATAGTAGCCGATGAACCCTCAATAAGCAGATATCCTTTTTTCATGCATATAACCACAGTAACAATTAATAGTGAGAAGAAGTACAGAGCAAATGTGAAATATGAGCTGAACTGTGTCCAAATAGTATGTTTTTCAGTGATCTCCTGGAGGTGTCGATGACTCTTTAATATTAGGGAGGTTGCCAATGGCCTGGGTAATTTTTTCTATGGTTACAACTAAGCAAATGTTTTGAACCAGATTTGTTGGCAGTGAGGAACATGTTAGGCTCAATTTTTAAAGGTCAGAGAATGATGCAAGGTGCCTGCACCAGAAAAGAATGACAGAAGGAGCAAGCTGTGTCAAAACTTGCATCAGATCTGATTTTCTAACACTATTTGCATCAAAAGTAGAACTACCTGTGCCAAGTAGCTTGTATCAGGCTTGTGCCAAAAAAATGGGTGTGCCATGTGGTAACATGGCTTCCAGCAAAATAATGACACACCATCTCCTTTTTTTTCAATTTTCTAAGGTGGAAGCTGATGACACTGCACCAAAGATGCATGCCACTTTAGACTAGCTAGAGCTGATCTGACACTGGGGCATATAATGGTGAGGGTAGATTATGTAGCAGGTGTGTTATAGAGCCAATATTCCCTTGGGGGATTAGTTTATAGTATTGTGGGAGCATAACATGCCATTGTCTTCCCATTTCATCTGCAGTATTTTTGGACTCAGTTTGAGTCATTTCTCACCCCATGAATGTTCTTTTTGACATAGCTTACATTATTCTTGCTCCAAGCATCATACATCTTTTTGGCTGAGCTGGAGTCATTCTCATCCCCTGCATCATCTTTTTGACTCAGCTTGATTCATTCTCACCCCACACATTTTTGACTCAGCTTGGGTCATTCTCTACACATGTAACAAATTTCCAGAATCAATAAATTCAGACTTTGGTTCAGAATATCCCCATTCAGCCTTGTGCCAAAGTGAGATCTCTACATTACTCTGTTTAAAAGTTAAAAATAATTTTGTAATCATAATTTCGCTGCCTGTTCAGAAAGCCAGTTTCAGTGAAGAACAACTGATAATTTTATAACTAGAACTCACAGCCTAGTCCTCCCTGCAAACTCCTTATAGGACTTATTTCTCTGACATTACATAAAATTATAGATGCAGTAAACATTTGAAAAATGAAAGCTGTCACTCAATGGGTATGGCACATTCATTTCCATAATGTGCAGTTGCAAGTTAAGTAATAATCGAATGGGGGTAGAGAGTGGGATGCGGTGGCAAACATGACTGTTGGATGCCAAGATTGTGTGCAATTTTTTAGAATACTGCAGGGATGAGATGTCAGAATGCCACCAGACTGCAATTGTGGAATGCAGCAATGGCACAATCTCAAAAAGTAGCTGGGACACATGATTTTGGAATGTGGCAAAGATGCTGTAATTCATTATATGAAGGTGTCATAAATTTTTAGAGTGTGGCAGAGATATGCAGTTTTGAAATGTAACAGAGACATAATTGTGGAATGTGGCAGGTGATGTATAATTTTGGCATGTGGTGATGATGCACCATTTCAGAATGTGGAGCGGATGCTTGATTTCAGATTGTGGTGGTAACATACAACTTCACAATGTGGTGTGAATACAGAATCTCAGAAAAATGTAGGGATGCAAAGTTTCAGAATTTGGTGGTCACATGCAGTTTCAGAATGTGATAGGGATGTACATTTTTGGAATATGATAGATACATAATTTTGAAGTGTGGTAGGGAAATACATTTTCAGAATGTGATACTGTAGTAGTGCTGTTCGAAATTCAAGAATTTAGCCCAGCAAAATATTTTGCATCATCCCTGCATTTCACAAAATATTTCACAGGTGCAAAATGCAAAATCCACCCCCAGGTAAAATGCAGGATTTCACCTGGGAAATGCTAATTTCACTGGTGAAATGCAGAATTTTACTATCTGTGGACAAAATTCCAAATTTGAAAGCCAGGGGGATGATAATATATAGAAAAAGTGCTTTTCTCCCTCCCATCAAGGCCAATGTTAAAACCCCACATCCCTGGAGTCTAGTGGCCCCACTCCCCTGGTGGATTGCTGGCCCAATATGAAGTATTCCCCACCCCAACCCCTGCCAAGATTCAGCCCCGTCCCCCATCTAGAATTTGCAAAAAAAAAATTCCCTGGTGTCTAACAGTCCCACCCTCCTGGCCAATCACTGGCCAAATGAAGAATGCCCCCCCCGAGATTCACACCCATCCAGCCTGTTGTCCGTAAGTGCCGCTGCCCACACTGTGGCCAACATCAGTCATCTATCTTCATGCAATTTTAAAATAAAAACATGTACATGCTCATTCATTGAAAGGGCTCACTCGGGATAATTTGTAAAAGTGCTCAGTCAGGCTGCTTGCCATGGAGGTGAGAGGAGGGCTATGCCGATGGCCCACTGTGGTCCTAGATGGGGGTGTGCAGGGTGGAGTGGGGTTACTACCAGACAGGGTGAGGGGTGGGGGGTCCACTAGACACCAGGGAAAGGTATTTTTTTTTAATTACATGAAGATAAATGATGATGTTGGCCCTGGTGTTGGTGGTGTCACTTACAGACAACAGGGTGGGGGGCAGGTGTGAATCTGGAGGGTGTCATTCTTCATTTAGTCAGCGATCGGCCAGAGGGGTGGGACCACTAGACACAAGGAACTTTTTATTGCAAATTCTGGAAGGGATGGGACTGAATCTCGTGAGGGTAGAATTCTTCATATTGGGCCAGCAATCAGCCGGGGGTGGGACCACTAGACACCAGGGATACGGAGATAAAGCTTTTAATGTTGGCCTGGATGGGAGCGGGAAACACTTTTATTAAAAAAAATGTTTTATAGCTGTGTACTTGAATTTCACACCCACAAAATATTCAGCGAAATGCGTGAATTTCGTGAAACATTTCACATGGTAAAATTCCAAATTTTCCTGGAATTTTGCCAGTGAAATTAAATTTTGCTGCATCCCTATACAGTAGGTATGCACATTTTTGGAATGTGGTGGAGATGCATGATTTTGGAATATGGCAGGGTTGTACAATTTTAGAATGTGGCTTGGCAGGGTTGTGCAATTTTAGAATGTGACTTGGACATGCAATTGGGAAGTGTGGCAGTGAGTTTCATTTTCAGAATGTTGTGGGAATATACAATTTTTTAATATGGTGGGGATGATTTTCCTTTCATTTTCAGAATGTAATGGAGATGGGCAATTTTGGAATGTGACAGTGCTACACAATTCTGGAATATAGTAGAGATGCACAATTTCTGAATGTGGACATAACACAACTTTGGAATGTGGTAGTGTTACAATTTGAGAATGTGGTACTAACAACTTCGGAATGAGGGATGAGGATATGCAATTTTGATTTTGAAATAAGGTGGTATTGTGCATTTTTGAAATATGGCAAGAACAGACAATGTCAGAATGTGGCAGAGATATGCAGTTTCAAAGTGTGACAGGCACATAATTTTGGAATGTGGTAGGTATCTGCAATCTCATAATGTGTCATGGATGCATAATTTTGGCACATGGGGTAATGCACAATTTCAGAATGTGGTGGGGATCTTGATTTCAGATTGTGGTGGCAACATACTATTTTACAATGTGGCATGGAACTAGAATGTCAGAAGGTGGCAGGGATGCGCATTTTTGTAGTGTGGTGGGATGCATAATTTTGGAGCATGGCAGGGGAATACATTTTCAGAATGTGACCAGTATGCACAATTTTGGAAAGTGGCAGGGTTGTGCAGTTTTAGAATGTGACTTGGACATGCAATTTCAGAATGTGGCAATGCGTTTCATTTTCAGAATGTGATGAAGATGCACAATTTCCTTTTTCAGAATGTGATGAAGATGGATAATTTTGGAATGTGGCAGTGACACTCAGTTTTTTGAATGTGGTGGGAAGGTATGATTTCAGAATGTGCCAGGTACACACAATTTTAGAATGTGGCTGTAATGCCCAGTTTTGGAATGCAGCTGGGAAACACAATTTCAGAGTGTGCTGGAAATGAATAATTTTGGAATATGGTGAGGATGAGCATTTTGGGAATGTGACAGGAATGCACAATTTTATAATGTAGGGAAGATAGAATTTCAGAATGTGGCAGGGATGTACAATCTCAGAAAGTGGCCCAGACACACAATTTCAGAATGTGGAGGGAACAAGAAATTTCAGAATGTGGCAGTGACACACAGTTCTGGAATGTAGTATGGATGTACAATTTCTGAATATTGACAAGACACAATTTTGTAATGTGGTAGTGGCACTGTTTCAGAATGTGGCACTGACACAAAGCTTCAGAATGTAGTAGGGAGATGCAGTTTTATAATGTGGCAGTGATGTGCATTATTGGAAGTGGCAGGAATGCACAATATCAGAATGTGGCAGTGATGTATATAACATCAGAATGTGCTGGGCTTTAATGCACAATTTGGAAATGTGACTGTGTAAAATTCTGTAATGTGGCAGAGACGAACAATTTCAGAATAAAATTGTGTGTCCTGTTATATTCTGTCAACATGAATCCTCGCTGTATCCCAAAGTTGTTAGTACCCACCAAATTCCAAAAAGTTTGTCCCTGACACATTTCAAGATTGAGTGTCCCCACCACATTTTGAGATTGCACATTCCTAGACTGCATAACCTCCCAAATATTCTAAAACCGTGCACCAGCTTAACATTCCATAGCTTTGCCCAGCACTGCATTACAAAACCACCCCCTGCTGCATTGTAAAGTACAGTACCATGCATATGAACATTCAAGAAATGCATGCACCACACCAAACCCTGTGTCAACTTCATCCCTACTGTCCCACCCCGGCCCTCTCCGATCCACTAATGAGGGTTTGCTAGAGATTCCCAGGGTCTGTTTGAAGATACCTGGGGCCAGATCATTTAGTTTTATGGCCCCGACCCTGTGGAATTCTTTACCTCATCGGGTGTGAGATAGCCTGACCGTCCAAAGTTTTAAATCAGCATTGAAAACTTAACCTATTTAGCCTGGCTTACTCTGATTTTTAAGAATGTTTTAATGACTGATTTTATTATATTGTTTTTAATTTTATGTACTTGATCTATTTATTGTAAAAGCGTTTTGGTTTTGCAAAGGCACGTTCTAAAAATAAAGATTGATTGATTGATGATTGAACTTTTTTTTCAGATGATTACTACAACTACAGTTCCTTAAACTTAGGAAAAATAAGTCCTATAAGGTTACAGACAGAGAGGACTAGGCTGTGAGTTTTGGTTTTGACATCATCAGTAGCTCTTCCATGAAATTGACTGCTTTGAACACAATAAAATCAAGGTTACAAAATGGCTTGTAACTTTTAATCATAGTTGGGGGGGGATTGGATGCAGATGCAAATGCATGCTGCATCTGCATCCATTTTCTTGCTTCCAAGCAGCCCTGCTGCTGTTTTCAGATGTTCCATTTGTTTACAACCAAAAGGCACAATTTGCAAGAAAAATGGATGCAATCACATCCAAATTGGACAGAATTGCAATTGCGTCTGTTTTTTGGATGCAGTTGCATCTGTTTGAGGGGGCAAACCTTGGATGCTGTTAAGTTAGCGTATGATTTAGAAAATTTAGAATCAACACATCTGCTGTTTTAGAAAAGTTATTAATTTATATTGCTGTTTTGTGTATGTATTTATTATAACCATGTTTAGTATTGTGAAGTACTCCAAGTCTTTTGGATGAGGTGGTATATAAAAATAAATACCTTACCTTATCGTATCTTAGCCTAGTAGCCCCCTTACTCACCCAACCCCCTGTCAGCATATCTTCTTCATTTTCCCTGAAATTTTTAAGAGATGTTCCACAAGTACTGTATCACTATTTAGAGTGGTATGGCAAAACAGAACTTGTGTGATGCATATGGTAAATGGCCATGGAGGCGAGAGGTGGGTCTCTGCCAGTTACAATTGCTGGGTCAGGAGGTAGGCACTTCATTCCAGCACCAGGAGGGGGTCCACTAGAATATCAGGGATGAACATTAGGAAAATATACCTACTGAGATGGTGGGGTTGGGGGGGGCAACTAGCAACCTAGGATGAACATTAAGAAAATATGCCTACAGGGATTGGATAAGACAGGGAGCCAACTGATCATTATGAATAAACATTAGGACAACATGCCTACTGGAATCAGGTGAGGGAGGGGGCAACTAGATTTCCATGGATGATCATTGATAAAATATGTCTACAGGAATCAGGTGAGGGAGGGGGTACTAGACTGCCAGGGAGACATAATATAATGGTTATGGGTATTGGGGCAGGTGGGGAGATATATAGCAAACTCTGGTAGGATGCAGTGCAGTACATTGCAATATTTCTGCAGACTGCTGCAGCATTCTGAGGGAACAGTACAATTCTAGGGTAATCAAGCCCCTTTGTCATGCAGGATTTAGTGAGATGTCTTTTACTGTGCTTAGCTTGATCCTGGCTGATTCTGCTACATACAGCACTTGGGGGAAGAGTAAAGGATAGTCCTTCATGCAATCTGTGGAGGGCATGCTAGCACCTCACATGTAAATGAGGCAATGATAGGATGCAAATGACCTCTTAGCCACTTCTGTGGGCTAAGGTGTCAATCATTTGCATGTGGACCTTCGACTATAGCAAGTTGATGTAACTGGGCTTAAGGGTTTGGGATACCTTAACTGCTTTTGCTCCTTGCCTGAATATAGTAAGTACAGTCACTTACCTCTCTGCAGCTAGCAAGGGGAGGTGCATAGTGCCAAGCACACATTTAGTGCCTTCAGTGTGACTTTACTCTATGGATTCCATATTCAAACATGTTTTGACACTCACACTGTGCTTTAGACATACAAATATATAAACTTTAGGGCAATAATATTAATTTACACTCAGGATTGGCACTTTGCGTGGTATAGACTGAGAGCTTTGAATAGGGGGCCAAAGGATTTTAGATCTAATCAAATAAAAGCACCATATGATATAAGATACTGTATGGTCCATTTTACATTTCTGGGTTACAATATACAGTATATATGAACATAATATTTAATTCAGAATGACAACATGACTTGAAGCAGTTATAATTTAGCTTGAAGTATGTGATTATTAATAATAAAAATAATTTCATTTTTCAGTCTCCCCAGATTTAATACTGTAACATTAATATTATTTCTTTTAAAATACAAACTTTAGCCAGCTCCATGGCGCTGAGCAATGAATGTTCACTTGGCATGCTAGCGACCCAGATTCGCACCTCGAGCCAAGACATCAGAAGCAAAGTCCATCATCGAGGGAGTTTACAGTATCCATCAATGCTTCCCTGCTGGGAGGGGTGGGTCCTGGACTATTGTTCGATGGCTCCAGTTGGTGGCTGGTGTTCTTGGTGGGGTGTCACCTTCAAAGTGCCGCTAAATGCACTTGCCCCCAGGACACTGTTGCAGTCAGACCATTTTGTGGGAGGTGGGGGGATGGGGAGAAAATGGAAAACTAGCCACTCAGCTGACTGGATGACAGTGGCCAGTCCCCGCTGCTGCAAAACCCGGAAATGTCTATGCCAACCCTTGCCATGCCCAGGATATGGTTGGAATGCCCTCAAGTGACTCTCCTCTTCCAGTTCTGCTCCACGGGAGAGGGGCCCTCCCGATGAAGGGATATGTTGGGTTACACAGGTTGCAGCAATAATGGGGTGGTGGATGGCAAAGGGACATGGTGGCAGGGTGGGGGCCTAAGCGGCCTGAAGTAGTGGCTGGCCATGGACTTGGGAGGAGAAAAAAAAAAGATGAACTTAAGACAAATTTAGGGTCTATTGCCTTGCTTCACATCTTGTTTTTTCCTTTCCATCCTTCTAGGTTTACTTTACCACCTACTGTACTTACAACTACCCATCGAACCCCCATCAATATCCCTCCTTGAATATCACCCATATACACTATTCCTGTCCCTGCCCCATTAGTCCCCCCCCTTCCCATTCTGGCTGTATCTTTATCTATGCACTGTATATTGCTCATGTCATCTTTTCCATTTTTCTGATTTATCTTGTTTTTCAGTACTGGCTTTCCCTTATGCTTTTATGTGCTCTGTATTGTTTTCTATTCATTATGTGTTACTTGTTTTTGTGTCTGGGTTTTTTACCAGTTGGTTCAGTAAGGAGGTGGTAAAGATGGTAAGGGACAAGAAGGCAGCCTTCTAGAATTACTAGGTACTCAGAAAGAGGATAAGGAGGATTCTTGTGCTAAAACAAAGGAGGCAAACAGAATGGTTAAAGAGGCGAAAGCTACAAGGGAAGTACAGCTAACAAAGGGAGTAAATATGAATGAGAAGGGCTTTTTCCAAAATATTAGAGAGAAGTGAGACATTAAGGATGAGATTGTCAGATTTAAAAAGGAGGGGGGTTGTGCAGAGGGTAGTGAAGAGAAAGCAAATGTACTTAACAAGTACTTCTGCTCTGTCTTCACTAGAGAGAAGGATGGACTAGTACCACCAGGGAGCAGGGGTGTGGGAACTAGGAAGAGGGGAGTCACAGACAGTGAAATACAAGTTGACAGGGTGCATAAGGGCCATAGGGACCTGAGGGTAGATACATCCCCAGGGCCAAACGCTGTGCACCCAAGTGTCCTAAGAGAACTGGCATGGGTACTGATTGGTCCTCAGGCTGATGTGTTCAACACCTCTGTAGAGTTGGGGAGTGTATGCTAGAACTGGAGAACTGCACATGTGGTACCCCCCCCCCACATAAAAGGGGTCTGAGAGATGAAACAGAATACAATAGTCTAGTCAGCCTGACCTCAGTAGCAGGGAATCTGATGGAGATCATCATGCAGGAAAGACCGGTGGGCATTCTAGAGGTAAATGGGTTCCAGACTGAGAGGCAGGACGGGTTTGTGTCAGGGAGTTCCCTGCCAAATTGACCTAATTGACTTCTTCAACTGTGTGACCAGGATAGTGGATAAGTGCCATGCAGTTGATGCCCTGTATCTGGACTTCAGCAAGGCCTTCAACTCTATGCCTCATAGGAGACTAGTCAGGAAGCTGGAAGACCTGGGATGGGGCTCAGTTTTCAAGATGGGTCAAAAACTGGTTACAGGATAGAAGTCTAAAGGTGGTAGTTTGGGGGGGTAGGATTCTCAGAACCTAGGCTAGTGACCAGTGGGGTTCCAAAGGGCTCAGTGCTCTGTCCAGTGTTGTTTAACATCTTCATCTGTGACATAGCGGAATGGATCAAAGGTAAAATCTCCCTGATCACAGATGACATACAGTTCTGTGGGAGGGTGAACATGGAGGAAGAGAGACTGGAACTCAGGGAAGACCTGGCTAGGCTAGAGAAGTGATCTGGCATTTATAACTGAGGTTCAGTACTAAAAAGCGCAGGTCATGCACTTGGGGGTGAGGAATCCAGGGACCAAATACTGGTTGGGTGGTGTGCAGATAACCAGGTCAGAGTAAGAAAATGATCTGGGAGTAATTCATCACAAGTGATCACAGAGCATCCTCTTATCACACTTGGCATGGTCACCGGTGCCAATGTAACATACTACACCCCTTTCTTCCCATGGGAGCTACACTACAGCAGGCTGCACATGAAACATGAAAGAAGTCTGTCCTGTATTGACCCCATTGTTCTTATGCTACTTAAAAGCCTCTCTGTTCCTAAGGGCCCTGTTAAAGTACATCAAAAAGGAAAATCATGTCTTCTTACCCTTTATTTATAAAGACAATTCCTGAAATGCCTCATTCTTTTACTTCTCCTTATCTCTGGGAGTGTACATCCTAATCCAGGCCCTCCTTCATATGGAGTCAATGACAACACAAAACAGGGTATGCTGGTCCTGGCCAGTATGAGCATCTGCAGTCTATTAAAAAAATGTGATGCCCTCTCTGCTTGGGTTGTAGTACACAACCCCGACATCCTGTCAATCATCGAAACATGGCTGTCACCATCTGCCCCGACTCGGCCATCATCCTACCAGGCTACTCACTTTTTAGGCAGGACAGACTATCTAGAAGAGGAGATGGCTGTGCCATATACCTAAAGAAGTCATTGTTGGCTCATCCACTGTCCCTCCCTGAACCAGCTATGGATATTCAGATCCTTGCTGTTAAGGTTATGCTCGGTGCACACAACAAGGCTCTCAACATTGGCTCAGTCCCCCTGACCTCACCGAACGGGGCTTAAAACCCCTAATGAACTGTGTTATGAGTCTAAAACAAGACACAGAACCATCCTGTTAGGTAACTTTAATGTCAACTGGCTCTCGTCAGGTGCCAGTAGGCATAGGGTTGAGTTAACAGGCCTGAACTTTACCCAGTTAATAACAACTCCAACCAGGATAAACTATAAATCTGGAACTAGCACAGTCCTGGACTGGGTTCTAACGACTCGTCCAATGCATATCTTCCATTCTGAAGTATTGCCTGACACTATCAGTGATCACTCTCCTACCCAGTGTTATTGGACTAACAAATTTATCAAGCCCCCTGCCAGAACAATCACAACTAGAGTACTGTCCCATGGTCACCTGCAGCCGCTAAAGTCTCCCCTCCAGCAACAAGACTAGTCTTACATTGAAACCATCCCTGCTATTGACTCAGCTCTGGAATACTTCATTGAATGCTTCAGTGTGGCCTGTGACATCCACACCCCTTTTAGGACACATAGGATCAGGGGACTTGATAATCCCTGGATCTCTTTTAACCTTCTGGCTCAAATGAAAGCTCATGACCACCTCTGGCATACGGCCAGGACCTCTGGCAGTCAATCTGACATACAGTCCCATAAGATGCCCAGGAACGCATGTACTAAGGCTATCCGTGAGCACAAAGTGCGTTACTATAAGGACATCCTTGCCAAGACCTGGGCCGATAGGAAAATATTCTGAGCAAACCTTTTGGAAATCACTAGGAAAGCATCCAAACAGGCTCCTACTATGTTAAATGTTGATGGGTCTAGCACCCATGACCCTGTGTTAATTGCCAACACATTTAATTCATCCTTCACAGACCTTAGCCAAATCTGCCCCAAAATTTCTTTGAACCACCCAGCACAGCTCCTATGTCCACCAAATCAAAAAGGCCTTGGCCCACCAATGTTTCTACTTCACAGCTATCTCGGAAAGCGTGGCCAAGACATACCTTCTTAAAGTTCTAGGAGGAACTAGGACAAGCAGTGATTCCCTCGACCTCAAACTTCTTACCCTAACCCTAGATAAAGTCCTATCCCCTCTCACCAAGCTTCTCAATCACTCCCTCATACTTTTTACAATTCCCCCAAGATCTGGAAATCCACTCCGGTTACACCAGTTTTTAAGGGGATCCATCCTAAATCCTGCCCAAATAATCCTGCCTATTGAAATCCCGAAAAAATAATACCGACAACTTGAAATACAGACAAGCAATAACACCAAATAATGGTATACAGAAAATCAAAATCCTGCATTAATACGTTGTATTAGTAAGGTAAATAGAGTTAATTCACCACACTGCAGTCATTATAACAAAAACCAAAGGCACAATCCTGGATGTGTCCTCTGGCCCAACAGGAGCATGAATAGAGTACAGCTGCCTGAAAATTGATGGAACAGTCCAAAAATTCCAATCCATTATCCAAAATTTCACCCTGGATAAACGCTAAATATTTTCACCTGTACCGAACAATAAGAATCACTCGTCACCAACAGTGGAGTTGCGTAGCAACCAAGGTTGCCCATTCACTGCACACAACTCATCTGGCACATGAAGCTCTTCTAGTGATCAGGGCTCAGCTGCTCTATGTGCTGCCCTTGCCCACTTTGTAACCTTTAGCAATGCCTGCTTTCGTGGCATGTTTTGGCTAAGTTCTGGAGCAACAGATGAAAGTGCATCTTGCACTAACTAAGCCAGATTATCATGCATTGCGACAGCTCACTGTTTGAGAACTGCCATTGCCTCAGCCTTTGGCGCATCTGCTGCATCTGGTGCGTGGTTGCTCTCTTTCAACAACAGATGCTGACCACCACCATCTTTTCAGTTACTAGCAAGTACCCTCCTAAGCAAAGCTTATTCCATTCCTTCTGAGAAGGGACAAGTCGGCACACTAGATAATCTCCTTCAGCTTCTGCCATTGTTATAATGTTGAGGAAAGCCAGGTGTGGTAGCCAGGAGACCTAAAGTAGCCCAGATCACATTCTCGCATCTGCACTGTAACACCTGCTCAACTGAGTACCATAGGAATCATAGGAATTCATACAGAGCTAATGGACTTCCGTCCTAAATGCTCCCCAACTATTTCTCTAAAGTCTGATTTTTTTTGATGTATTCATCCCAATTATTTTTGAAAGCAGTGGTTGATGAACTTGCCACAACCTCCAATGGTAAACTATTCCATTCATGTACTACCCTTTGGTTAAACCATGAAGTACTCCATACTTTGTTCCTGTGTGGTGCTGTTAACTATAAAGTGTGGGACCTAGTATTATAAGTGTAACCCCCTTGTTACCCAGGGTTACTATAATCCCACTTAGAACCAGTGGCAGAAAGGGAAAGGCAGCTTGTGAGACACCAGTTAAATGGGTTTCACACTGTCTCACTCTGTCCTCAGTCTCAGCTGAGCTGGAGGGATGACATCACCATAGAATTCTTGCAGCAGCATAAGTCACATTGGAATGCAGCAGCAGGGGTTAGCTGTAGAATGTTGGGGATTTCAAGTCAGTCTTCTGGAGGGAGCAGTCAGAGGAAGAGGTGTGCTGCAGTTGGAAGCCCCTCAGAGCCTAGCTCTGCTTTAGAACTACATCAGAAAGTGGGTTGTGTGTTCTCACCCTAGAAAGGAACACAGAAGAGACCAGAAGGAAGTGGTAGAGACTGTTCCAAGTGTTGTTCCAGTACCCCATCCCTGGATGGATGGGGGGAATTACAGCATTTCAGGGGCAATCCCCTGGCCCTGTCTGGAAAGGGAAAAGCTGCCTGAAAGTGAAGTTGTACTGAGAGTACCAGAGAATTTGTTGTTTCCTTTGAAAGAAGCCCTGGGGCACCTGCATACCACGGTGAGTCTGCTCTGATATAGAGCCTATGTTCACCAAGACAGGGAGTTGTGTAAAAGTATCTGCATACTGTGGGGTCAGGAGAAGACTTGCCAAGTACAGTGCTTTTAATCTGTGTTGGCTTGGAAGCATCTGAAACAGTGGGTGTCTAAGGAATGGACATAGCCACTTACAGAACTTTTTTTAAGTCAGGACACCACCTGAATACAGTGTAGAATGTTAAATGTGACAAACATTTTGAGATAGCATCTACAACCAGTAGTTTGAAGAAAGGTATTGTTCCAAATGAACGGCTGGGTATAGATCTGGGAGGAAGAGGTGGGAGACCCCCATTTGGAGTAACCAGGTTTACTTCTACAGGTTCAGTATGGGCACCTATAGCTTTCTCCTAGGCACTTAGCCAGTGTCTGCAGAAAGTACCCAGATGTGGGATTAAGGATAGTTTCTCCCTTTAGAGCAAGAAAGTGCTCATAGGTGGTTTAGAGAGCCACCATCAAGCTCCATGCTATATGGAAAAGTGTCCAAGTACTGGCCAGGGTGCCATGTCAAGGAATCAAAGTAGAAGAGTACCAGTTCAGGCCATGTGAGCCCAGAGTAGTTCAGAACCTGAGGGTTTTCGTGTAGTGAAGAAGATGTGCTCTGACCTCTGTAATCTGCATTACCAGCGAGTGTAGCCCTGTGGGGGTCCATCTTTGCTTTGTTATTCCTGTGTTGATGTGGATAAAAGTCACACTCTAGAATCCCATTCCTGGTTTGGACATTTCAATTATTCCTTCCTGTGTCTGGAGTAACTAGGGCACCACTGCCAGAAGTACAAACCTAGCTTAATGCTGAGCAAATAGATTTTCTCCCCGAACATAGGGGTTACAAAATGGAGGCACCGCTGAGGATTTGTTTTGAATTTAGGGAGAAAACAAGAAAGGTTTGCTCAGAGTATGGCTAGCATTTTGGCTGTCTGGTAGTAGGTAGCCCAAAAAGTCAGAAGCATTGCCATCTAAATGTGCCACTGTGTGCTGCTGTTCATGTGTTGCTGTAATTGTGCCACCAGTTTACCAAGAAGCAGTAAAGCCAGATTGTGTATGCCCCTTGTCCTGCATCAAGATATAACATTTGTCAGCTTTTAAAGTTCAAACTGTGACAAGAAAAAGTATGGAAAACTGTAGGAGACAAAGAGAGTTGTGCCCTAGAAGTTTAAAGTGCTTGTTGTGTGGACTGGGGGAGTCGCTGAGTAAAATGCCATGAAAAATGGTTAAAATGGTGCTCCTGTCGGGCAGTCACAGTTGGAAAAAAAAAAGTGCGGTTTGCAGTTTAAATTTTACCTGTTCGATGATTGCCATGGAGAAGAAGAGCACGAGAAGAGAGAGGCTCATTTGCATGGCGTCGAGTGATTGATGAGACTGTGGTCAGTCCCACCCCAAGCCAGCTCTAGAGTGACTGCACAGTGTTCGAGAGAGAGAGAGAGAGGGAAAGAGAGAGAGTGGTGTGAGAACTGGCATGCCAGGAGGAGCTTCGCGGTGACTGAAAACGTAAAAGTAATAAAATCGGACTTTTCTGTTTAAAATCGGGCTCAACCCACATTTCGATCATCTGGGAAGAAAGCGTGGTGTTCAGAGGGACAATTGGCAGGACTGCCAGTCCGTATCAATCCAGAGGCCTCCAAGATTGGCTGTAGGCCGAATTTTCCATCGCAATAGCAAGCTACTGATTCAGTGAGTACCATCCAGAGAAATAGCTCAAACTGCGTGTGATTTTAACTAAATCCAGCTGGATCTGTGTGTAACAGTGTGACTGTTTTGCAAAGAAGGACTGTGTCAAGTTAATCAAGCTAAGCAAGAATTCTGAGCATTAGACTGTGAACATAATTATGGGTTCAGCAACAGTATGATTTTCAAAACAAAGTGAGAGACTGTGGGTTGTATGAAAGATGCAACAAAAATACAGGCAATCATGTGCAATAAAATACTGTGGCTTTAGGGACTTTAAGCAAGAACAGTGATTTAAAGTAAATAAAAATTCCTGTAAAAAAATCATATAGATGTGCTGAGAGAGCAAACAGTGCAGTTTATGCAGGTTGAGTGAACTTTATCAGTAAAGCGTGTAAATCGGATTCCCAGTGGCTTGAGTCAAAAACAGAACATTGATGTGCCAGGAGTGCTGCCGCCACATGACATGGCGGGGTAGTAAAGTAAACACAGCAGCATAGGAGCCATTTTGTAAGACTTTTCCAAATGAAGTGAGTTATGAGATAATAGTGAACTTTTGTTTTTCTCTGCAGTCATGGCTTTGGGATCATCCCCCTACCCGGATCATGCCTGGGCTATGATAGTAGAAGAAGTTAACAAGTTGAAAGACATTGAGAGATGTTACTATGGGGGACGTTTGCCTCCTCATGTGGCGACTTCTGGATATCCAGTTAGAGTGTGCATAATGTGCTTAAAGGCCGGAAGGGACGTCTTCATGGTTCCTCACTGTTCTGGGTGCCTAGAGAAACATGGCCTAACTAGGGCACCCAAGATTCGTTTGGCTCCCACGTGGACAAAGTTTCAAGAATCTGCAGTTGGCAGCAGACAGCACCAGGTGGAGCCTGTTGGGAGAAGCCCAGCAGAGTGTGGCACAAAGGAAGAGGGTGTAGATCTACAGGCAGAGCAAAGTGCTGATATATCCGAGTCCGGGTCACAGAGAGACAGTGCGGATGGAGCATCAGCAGATCTGTGGAGTGAGGGGCCAAGCCCTAGTCTCATAGGAGAAGATGAGATGAGAGAGACTCTTGAGTGGGAGGTGTCGACCTCCATGCCCAGTGAAGAGTAGATAGTCTCAGAAGTGAGGACGACTGCTTACTCCTGGGCTCAGATCCTCAGTAAGGAAGAGGGTGAGGGAAACCTATGTGGCCTTGTGATGAAGGTGCTAGTCCACAGCCTTGGGCTCTTGCCTCGGAGGAGCAGAAAGAAGGAGAGATTGGTGACTCCACAGCCCTGTCCCCACAAGGAGGAGTCAGAGATCCATTTTACATTGCATTGAGTATGTGTAGCTGGCAGAACCAGGACTAGCCGCCCCAAGCCAGGCCAGAGGTCTAAAGTTGACCAAGTGTAGTAAAGAGGAAAGACTGGTTCGTAGGAAGGTGAATGAGATCTATGGGATATCCTTTCCTACCTTTCCTTAGAGAGTCTGGGACGAGATAGAGAGAAACAGGGAAATCTTGGATAGTAGAAGAAGCAACAAAACATGTGCACCCAGGTGCAAGTCGGTATGTCTGAGACAGAGTGTTCAAAGAAAAATTTAAACAGTGGAAAGTAGGCAGGACACTAGTCATTGACTCTGTTCAGATTGTGGATGGAGAGAGCCATGAAACCTTCTACAATGTGAATTATGAGCGTCCAGACGGGGTAATAATTCTTGCACCTGACCCATTGTGTTACTTTCCTCAATGCAACCTACTTCCTACAAATGTGCCCATGCCTACCAAGTGGAAAGCAGAGCAGTGGTAGCCAGTCCTGCCATCCAGCCATTGCTGTACCTATGTTGTTCCACAAGACTGGCATTCCAGGACCCAAGTGCCCCAGATTCATCAGCCTTGCAGTGTGCCTTCCAGATTCCATTGCCTGATCTTCCAGATGACATCATATCCAGAGAAGACACCAGCCCAGCTGTATCCTGATTCATTGCCTGAGATTTCGAATGACTTCAGACCAGCTGTTTCCTTTCCTGTTCCAAGGTTCCATCTCCTAGATGACATCACCCCTGCAGTTTCCAGACGTGCCACCCTGCTGTTTTCTGGAAGATGTCCACCCAGCTGTATCCGAAGAATGCTGCCAGGAAGAATCTTCGGCTGGAGATTCAGGTGCCGTATTATTTTTGTTCTTCAAGGGACTGGTAAGTCCAGACTTTTCTATCTTATTGACATCGCAATACACACCCTACACCCAGCAGACTACAGACTGAATTGTCCACAAAGACTCTCCCCTTCGGGACTACAGTCCTACAAGAACTGTGCTTCACCAGGCTCCGGCCCAGGAGAGAGACTTTCTTGGACTTGCCTTCGGGCACTGTTGTCACTAGATGGGACAATTTAGGGCATTCCATCCCCAAAAAGTGTATTGTAAATAATGTTAATGTTTTTCTACTGTTTTTACAGTTTCTACTGTTTTTCTACTTTTCTAAAAGAAATTTGTTAGAATTCTCCAGTGTTTTGATGGTAGGGGTTAGATAGTTACTGTGTTTGCAGATTAGAGGTTGTTTTTGTCTTTTCTCTTGCAATTGATCCTGATGAAGAAAAGAAGAGAAGACAGAAGAGAAGACAAGAAGAGGAGTGAGGGACTCATTGGAGTCCCAAGTTCTTTAAAGTAGTTGTGTTTAAAGTTCGGTGTTGTTGTTAACTGTGCTAACTTTTCCTTCCACTGGTATGGTTGTGGGGGAGTGTAATGCTTAGAGTGTAGTGTTAGCTCCTTTGGTTTGGTTGCAGGTATCCAGGAATGGGGGAGGTTCCCCTGTTTTGGGTAATTTTGGGTTCTGGTCAGATAGGTTTTCCCTAGAGGGTTAGGGGGATAGACAGGCTGTAGTCCTGACCAGCCATAGGGGACGCAGTAGAAGTAATTCTTCTAGGCCACTGGATAACCATAGCAAGATCATAGAGTAGAGTCTGAAGTATCAGCCGATGGCCTCTGGGCCCTAAATGTTGCCTGCCTGTACCTGGCACATGGTAGGAGAGGGCCTGATCACCCCTCTCCGTAGGTAGCATAAAGGACAGGATGGCCTGGGCTGGTTAAGTAATGACTGTGGACAGTCATTTTCCTGGCCGAGAGTGGGTGTAACCCCCTTGTTATCCGGGGTTACTAGAATCCCACTTAGAACCAGTGACAGGCAAGGAAAGCCAGCATGTGAGACACCAGTTAAATGGGTTTCACACAGTCTCACTCTGTTCTCAGTCTCAGCTGAGCTGGAGGGATGACATCACCATAGAATTCTTGCACCAGCATAAGCCACATTGGAATGCAACAGCAGGGGTTAGCTATAAAATGTTGGGGATTTCAAATCAGTCTTCTGGAGGGAGCAGTCAGAGGAAGAGGTGTGCTGCAGTTGGCGGCCCCTCAGAGCCTAGCTCTGCTTTACAGCTACATCAGAAAGTGGGTTGTGTGTTCTCGCCCTATAGAGGAACACACAAGAGACCAGAAGGAAGTGGTATAGACTGTTCCAATTGTTGTTCCAGTGCTCCATCCCTTGGGGGACTTCCAGCATTTCAAGGGCAATCCCCTGGCCCTGCCTGGAAAGGGAAAAGCTTCCTGAAAGTGAAGTTGTAATGAGAGTACCAGAAAATTTGTTGTTTCCTTTAAAAGAAGCCCTGGGGCACCTGCATACCACGGTGAGTCTGCTCTGATATAGAGCCTATGTTCACCAAGACAGAGAGTTGTGTAAAAGTATCTCCTACTGTGGGGCTAGGAGAATACTTACCAAGTACAGTGCTTTTAATTTGTGTATGGCTTGGAAGCAACTGAAACAGTGGGGGTCTAAGGAATGGACATAGTCACTTACAGAACTTTTTTAAGTCAGGACACCACCTGAATACAGTGTAGAATGTTAAATGTGACAAACATTTCGAGATAGCATCTACAACCAGTAGTTTTAAGAAAGGTGTTGTTCCAAATGAATGGTCGGGTATAGATTTGGGAGCAAGAAGTGGGAGACTCCTATCTGGAGTAACCAGGTTTACTCCTACAGGTTCAGTAAGGGCACCTATAGCTTTCTCCCAGGCACTTGGTCAGTGTCTGCAGAAAGTACCCATATGTGGGATTAAGGATAGTTTCTCCCTTTAGAGCAAGAAAGTGCTCATGGGTAGTTTATGAAGCCACCATCAAACTCCATGCTATATGGAAAAGTGTCCAAGTACTGGCCAGGGTGCCATGTCAAGGAATCAAAGTTGAAGGGTACCAGTTTGGTCCGTGTGAGCCCAGAGTAGTTCAGAACCTGAGGGTTTTCGTGTAGTGAAGAAGATGTGCTCTGACCTGAATATGCCAGATGTTAACTGGAGCACATTTGCTGCAGCCACATCCAAGAGCAGGGCCATTCTTGATGCCCTACAGGTGGCAGGCATTAGACAGCTAGTTTCGGAACCCACGCATGAGGGAGCAATCTTAGACCTCATACTCTCAAACGGGGGCAGTGAGAGGATCTCAGATCTAGAAGTGGGTTGCCATATGGGGACAAGTGACCATCAAACAGTGTGGTTCACGTTAAACTCAGCTACAGAGTCAAGCCATACAAAAGTGAGGGTACTGGACTTTAGGAGGGCTGACTTTGGCAAGATGGGAGAGTGCCTCAGAAAAGCACTAGCAAACAGGCTAGAAGGAGGTGTGGAGCAACAATGGGGAATTATCAAAACTGCCATCACAGAGGCAACAAGCCTTTGTGTGAAGCAAATAAACAAATCAAAATGAAAAAGAAAAAGCCACTATGGTTCTCAAAAGAGGTGGCTGTGAAAGTCAGGAAGAAAAAGATAGCATTCAGGAAGTATAAGGAAACACAGAAGGGGCAGGACAGAGAGCTGTACCAGTTAAGGCAGAAAGAAGCAGGGAGGAAGTCAGAATAGCAAAGGCTCAAACTGAGGAAAAGATAGCCAACTCAGTTAAGAAGGGGATAAAACCTTTTATAGGTACATCAGCGAGCGTAGAAAGACAAAGGAAGGGATAGTGAGGCTGAATAGAATGAACGGTGGGTGGGCAGAGGGGGACAGTGAAAAAGCAGGAATACTGAATGAATATTTCTGCTCAGTATTCACAAAAGAGGAGGGGGACGTGCCTAATCCAATTAACAGAAGCACTCTTGATAGGGGGGTCGATCCCAGTCCTTTCACAGAAGAAAGGGTTCTGCAAGAACTCCTAAAACTGAAGGTGGACAAAGCGATGGGTCCTGATGGAATTCACCCCAGAATTCTAAAAGAATTAAGGAAGGAACTAGTGAAACCACTGGTTACTCTTTTTAATAAATCATGGGAGGATGGTGTGGTACCCGAGGACTGGAGGAAGACGGATGTGATTCCCCTTCACAAAAGTGGGACCAAGACAGAGGCATGAAACTACAGACCTGTCAGTCTGACCTCTGTGGTAGGGAAAGTGATGGAGTCACTTCTGAAGGAAAGAATAGTTGAGTACCTAGAGGTCAGTGGAGCACAGGATCCAAGGCAGCATGGGTTCACAGTGGGAAGGTCATGTCAGACGAATCTAATAGATTTCTTTGACTTGGTGACCAAAGTAGTAGACCAGGGAGGGGCTGTGGACATGGCCTACCTAGACTTTAGCAAGGCATTTGACACAGTCCCACACAAAAGATTATTAGTCAAATTAACCAGCCTGGGAGTGGGTCCCAGGGTGGTAGCCTGGGTAAAACATTGTCTGGACAACAGGACACAGAAGGTAATTGTAAATGGAGTCCACTCTGAAGAAAGGGCAGTTACTAGTGGGGTACCGCAGGGTTCAGTATTGGGTCCAGTCCTTTTTAATGTCTTCATCAGTGACATTGCAGAGGGACTGGAAGGAAAAGTATGCCTTTTTGCAGATGACACAAAGATCTGCAACAGGGTTGATACACGAGGAGGCGTGGAAAGGATGAAAAGGGACTTGGCAAGGTTGGAGGAATGGTCAGACATATGGCAGCTAGGATTCAATGCAAAAAAGTGCAAAATAATGCACCTGGGAAACAAGAACCCAGGGGAAGAATACACAATGGGTGGGTAGGTAGTAACAACAACAAAACAGGAAAGGGACCTGGGGATAATCATATCAGGACGACCTTAAGGTTAGCAAGCAATGTGAGAAGGCAGTAGGGAGGGCCGGGTATACTGGGATGTATAGGGAGAGGCATCAGCAGCAGAAAACAGGAAGTTGTTATCCCTCTGTACACAGTTGGTGAGACCCCATCTGGAATACTGTGTCCAGTTCTGGAGACCCCATCTCCGCAAGAACATAGACAGGATAGAGGCAGTCCAGAGGAGGGCAACTAAAATGGTGCAGGGTCTGCAAGAGAAGCCATATGAGGAGAGACTAAAGGAGCTTAATATGTATACCCTTGAGGAAAGAAGGGAGAGGGGGGACATGATAGAAACTTTCAAGTACCTCAAGGAATCAACAAAGTCCAAGAGGGTAGCATCTTTCAGAAAAAGAGACTTGCAAGAACAAGGGGACACAATTTAAAGATAGAAGGAGGGTGGTTCAGGGGCAATGTGAGGAAGTATTATTTCACAGAGACGGTAGTGGATGCATGGAACAGCCTTCCTGAGGAAGTTGTGGGGTCTAAAACTGTGGGAGAATTCAAGAATGCATGGGACAGACATAAGGCAATTCTTGTGGGGGGCAGGAAGATATAGGCTGTTGGTTAACTAGGATCTGCGGCCTATCCTGTTGGTAGGGAAATGGGCAGACTAGATGGGCCTAGCGGTCCTTATCTGCCGTCAAAGTCTATGTTTCTATGTTTCTATGTTTCTATGACCTCTGTAATCTGCATTACCAGCGAGTGTAGCCTTGTGGGGGTCCATCTTTGCTTTGTTATTCCTGTGTTGATGTGAATAAAAGCCACACTCTAGAATCCCATTCCTGGTTTGGATATTTCAGTTATTGCTTCCTGTGTCCGGAGTAAATAGGGCACCACTGCCAGAAGTACAAACCTAGCATAATGCTGAACAAATAGATTTTCTCCCCAAACCTAGTGGTTACATAAGTATTTGTATTACTTTCTAAGCTAGTAATATCCCAAAGATCATTGTTATTACATGCTCTGTGTACCAGGCACATGTCGTCCCTTTTTCTCCTTTCCTCCAGGGAGTACATGTTCAAATCAGACAAACGGGCCTCATAGTTTTTACCAGACATATCATGTATTGCCCTGTTTACTCTTTTTTGTACCTTCTCCAACAGTTTACTATCCTGTTTTTTATATGGTGCCCATACCTGGGCACCATATTCCATAATTAGTCTAACCAGGAATGTATATAATGGTATTATATCATCCCTACTTCTTGATGATATGTGTCTTAGTATACAATTTAGAATACTATTTCCCCTCTGTGCTAACTTTTGACAGTGGGGTGTAAAGGACATGTCCCTAGACACTATGATACCCAAGTCCATTTCCTGATCTGTTGTTTTTAGGAGATTACCTAGTTTGTAAGGACTGATGCATGATGATAACCATGGCTGTAACCTGCTCACACACTTGAAACTACTCTGTAACCCAAGTCTTTCTCTGTATGAAAATATGTATTGTTATCCCGGGTCGCCCCTGAAAAGGGACCTTCGGGGCTCAGTGTGCCTACCCGGTCACCAAATTTTAAATAAATAAATAAATAAATTGTAAGATATTCTGGGATTTATTTCCCAAAATGCATAATATAGCATTTGTCTTGATTTAGTGATAACTTAGCTATCGTAATCCAAGTAAATATGTGGTCTATGGTTGCTTGTAAGTCGGATGTGTTGTGTTTAGTATTTATTTCTACTCCTATCCTACTGTTATCTGCAAATTTCTGAAGCCAAACAGTGCTGTCATTTATTTGAAGAGATGTTACATACAAATTAAAAAGACAAGAGCCCAACACCGAACCCTGGGGAACTCCATTAGTCACCTCTGTTTATTCAGAAAACTCCCCCCTGATGCATACTCTCTGGTTTCTGTTTTCCAGCCATTTGTTGACCCAATTAATATTAGTTGGATGAATATCTAGTTCATCCATTTGATATATAAGTTCTTGGTGAGGGAGTTTGTCGAAGGCTTTTGAAAAGTCAAGAAATAGAACATCGACAGGGGTTCCTATGTCCAGTCTTTCCACCACTCTGTTGTAAAATGCCGGCATATTAGTCTGACATGATCATCCCTTTACAAACCCATGCTGTGAGTTTAGATGCTGGATAATCTCATCCTTTAATATTCCTTCCAATATTTTAGAGGGAATAGCAAAAAGGCTAATGGTTCAGTAGTTTGTAGTATTAGACTTGTTACCTTTTTTAAAGATGGGGATGACTGTTGCTGATTTCCAGCAGCCAATTACTTCCCCTGTGTCCAGGAATTTTTGAAAAATGTGTGTTAGGAGATGGGCTATTATTCTTGCTAATTCTTTGAGTATTCTTGGGTGTAGTCTGTCAGGTCCCGGGGATTTATTAGGGTCTAATTTTGCTAGCCTTGATTCAACATCAGTAATTTCCAGAACTATTCTATCTATTGTGTGATTACCTTGGATTTATATTATTGGGGGGTTCCTCTGTTTTTTGTTATACACTGTTGAAAAGTAACTGTTTGTTATGTCTGCCATTTCTTTGTTATCTGATGTTAGATCTCCATTGGTTGTTTTAAAGGGTCCTATATTATTTGATTTCCCTTTTACATTGTTGATGTAAGTGTAAAATGCTTTGTAGTTCCCATTAACTCTGTTAGCCAGTTTTATTTCATGGCTCGCCTTTGCCCGTTTGTTTTGCTTTTTTATGTCGTTGGATAATTTTGTATATTGTAGTCTAGTTTTCTCAGCTTTAGTTACTTTCCATTTCTTAAATAGTCTCTTCTTCTTGTTGATTAATTTTTTTAATTTTTGGTGTCCACCACTGTTTGTGTTTGTTCTTTGGTTGGTATTTTCGTTTAACTGGAATATTATTACTAATTTGTTGTTTAATTTTAGTACAGAAGATTTCATACTAACATACTAAAATGCCAGCAGAATAGGCCTAATGGTCTTTTGCATCTGCTTGTTTGGTCAGCCCCCACCCTGGGAGCTGACCTTGCTGCCCCCCTTGCTTTCTCTGGCTTCTCCCTTCCCAGTTCCGGATATTCTCACTGCATTGGATTTTGCTTCCAGATCCCTTCCCCTGTACGTGTCCCACCCCCTCTTGAATGCCTCCACCGTCTCTGCCTCCACCAGCCCCCTAGGCAGTGCATTCCATGGTTCCACCATCCTCTCAGTGAAGTAGAACCTCCTCCTTTCTCCCCTGAATCTTCCCCCCTCCAGCTTCCACCCATGCCCTCTAGTGGCCCCCTCCTCCTTCCTTTGAAGCACCCTGACTGTTCCTCCCCTATTTACCCCTTCATGTACCTGAAGACCTCTATCATGTCCCCCCGATCCCTTCTCTCTTCCAATGTGTACATATTTAGCTCTTCGAGCCTCTCCTCATAGGTCCAGTCCCCCAAGCCCCAAATCATTTTGGTTGCCCTCCTCTGGACCCTCTCCAGTAGTTTAATGTCTCTCTTTAAGTGTGGCCTCCAAAATTGCACGCAGTACTCGAGGTGTGGCCTCACCAAGCAGTTATACAGAGGGAGTATCACTTCCCTCCTTCTGGAGGTGATCCCCCTAGTGATGCATCCCAGCATCCTGTTGGCCTTGGCTGCTGCCCTCCTACAAGTCTCCGAGTTGTTCATCTTGACATTCACCACCACCCCTCGGTCCTGCTCAGTCATCGAGACTTGTAGCATTCCCCCCCCCAAGGGTGTACACTTGACCCGGGTTTCTGGCCCCCAGGTGCAGTACCTTGCATTTCCCTGCATTGAACTTCAGCTTCCACTTTCTAGACCATTTTTCCAGAGCCTCCAGGTCCCCTTGTAGGGTCACCCTCCCCTCCTCCCCATCCACCACCGCCCCCAGTTTTGAGTCATCCGCAAAGAGACTCATCTCACTCTTGATACCTGACCTTATGTCAGAGATGTAGGTGTTGAACAGGAGGGGCCCAAGGACTGATCCCTGTAGGACTTCACTAAAGACCTTCCTTGGGGATGAGACTATCCCACCAACTATGACCCTCTGGATCTGGTCCTGGAGCCAACTGCCTATCCATCTGATTATCTGGTTCCCCTTCCCCATTTCTCCCAGCTTATCCAACAGGCTCACATGAGGAACAGAGTCAAATGTCTTGCTGAAGTCTAGAAAGAGGACGTCCACTGGTCTACCCAGGTCCAAGGCACTCGTCACCCAGTCATAGAACTCCACAAGGTTTGTCTGACATGAATTCCCTGGGACGAATCCATGCTGTCTATCGTACAGGCACCCTGACTTTTCCAGGTCCCCCCTAGCCTCTCCTTGACAATGTCCTTCATCACCTTGCCCACCACCAATGTCAGGCTGACAGGCCTGTAGTTCCCTGCCACCTCCCTTGATCCCCCCTTGTGGAAAGGCACTATATGTGCCACCTTCCAGTCCTGGGGCACTCACTCTTTCCTCAGAGAGATGGTGAAAAGCTCCGCCAGGGGTTTTGCCAGGATATCCACAAGTTCCTTCAGCACTCTGGGGTGTAATTTGTCCAGCCCCGGTGCTATCTCTGTCTTAAGGGACCTGAGGGCTTCCCTCACTCTCTCTGCTGTGATTTCCACTTCCGCTACCTCTTCTCCCTGCTTAGCCTTCCCCACTTCTGCCAGTGATGCCTCCCCCTCTCCCCAGACCCGCCGATCAGTAAGGGTCCCCTCCTACTCAGTATCATGTCTCCTCCCATGTATGATGCAGCACCCCCATTTTCCTTGGTGAAAACTGAGGTGAAGCACTCATTTAGTACCTCAGCCTGCTCCCCCGGGTCTTGTGCCCATCTCTCCCCTGTTTTAACTCCGCTAATCTGCCCCTTCACCCTTCGTTTTTCCCCAGTGTATCTAAAGAACCCCTTGTTCCCTCTTCTAATTTCCCTGGCCAGGTTCTGCTCCTTCCTTGCCTTAGCCGCCCTCACCACCCTAGTGGCCCTTCTAGCCATCAGCTCATACTCCCCTCGATCCCTTTCACTTCTTGAGCACTTGAATTGCCTATAGGCTGCCTTCTTTCCCCGCACCACCTCCTGGACTTCCCTGGTCCAGCAGCAGGGTTTTTGGGCCCTACCGCATTTTCGTCTTATTCTTGCACAGGTGCTGGTAGCATCCTACATCCCTCTCCTGATGATTTCCCACCTACTATCAGCATCCATGTCTGACCCAATCCCATCCAAATGCTCCTTAAGGATCCTTCCCATTTCCTTAAAATCCACCCCCTGAAGTCAGTTACCTCCGTCTTTGTGCAGCCTTCAACCCCTCCTAGGTCCAGGCAGAACCAGACCATGGCATGGTCACTCCCCTCCAACGGGTCCCTTACCTCCAAGCCCCCAATCTGGTCACTGTCTGCCAGGACCACATCCATTACTTGCGCCTCCCTGGTCGGTTCCCCCACCTGCTGAGTTAGGAATGCATCTTGAAAGACATCCAACAACCTCTGTTCCCTGGCCACTGAGGATGTCATAGTCTCCCAGTCTGTTCCTGGCATGTTTAAGTCCCCCAACACCACCACCCTTCCCCCATATTTACCACATATTATTTAATGATTTGCTACTGAAATCATTTTCCCACTGCCAGGTTTCAAGATTTACCCTAATTTTATCAAAGTCAGCCTTACTGAAGTCAGAGGTAATGGTAATCCCCTTTTGTTTACTAAGTAGTTCGGCCAGCTTGAACTCAATTTTAAGATGGTCACTGGTTCCCAGTGGTGCTGTTGTTTTACATTTGCTTAATGTATCCCCCATGTTTGTTAGGACCAGGTCTAGAATATTATGTCCCCTGGTTGGATCTTCGACTCTCTGTATTAATCCTACTTGATCACATGCTTCCAAGAACTCTTTCTCAAAATAAGTTGTTGTTATTAATTTATCCCGTTTTATGCTAGACAGGTTTAAATCTCCTAGAATTAGGATTCTAGCTACTGGATTTAATGATGAAATTTTATTTAAAAGGGTCCTGTTAGCTTGTGGGGTTTATGCAGGAGGCCTATAGATAACACCCAATGTTATTTTAGGTTTCTTTACTGGTGTAATTTTTATCCATAATTGATCATGCATGTCAGAGTCCATAGATATCCCTTTGGATGTTATGCTATTTGATACATACAAGGCTACCCTTCCCCCTTTTCTGAAAACTCTGGACTGTTTATAAACAGTAAATCCTGCTATCTCCTGATCCCAATCGTCATTTGCATCCCACCATGTTTCTGTGACTGCTCCTATATGAATATTTTTGGAGGACATAATGTTCCTGAATTCATTCATTTTGTTGCTGAGACTCCTTGCGTTTAGGAGCATACAATTCTAAGGTTCAGAAATATTTGTTCCCTGAATGTTTTTCCCTAAGTCAGTACTTATACCTACATGACCCCCAGGCCCCCTAATGATTAGTTTAAATGAAGCCTAGTTACTTCCTGGAACCTCTTGGCTAGATATCTTGTGCCTGCCCTATGGAGATGTAGTCCATCTTGTTTAAATAGATGAGGGTTCCTAAATACATCTGAGTTATCAATGAACTCAGCTCCCTCCTTCCTACATAATTCTCTCAGCCATCTATTTAACGTGTTTATTTTTGAATTTTTACTTGAGTGGTGAGCAAACACTGGTAATATGCTAGATAGTATGGTGTGTGTCCCTCCCCCCTTATTTTATAGCAGTTATAATGATCTGGAAGTCAGAAAATATGCCTGTAAATTTCTACATTGAATATCATTTGTCCCCATGTGCTGTTTTCCTGCCCTTCCTACACCAGGAATGCTCATACCTCAGTTTTTGGAAATAGTGTCTAATCTCGCCCCTCTTGCTCTGGTGAGTGATTTAGTAGCCAGCCAACCAGCAGTCTCTACGAGACCTGACTTCCAGTATAGCACAGCTATTTGTCAATTGAAATACAGTTTAAATCCTTTAAAAATTGTTCCACCTTTGCAAGTCAAGCCATCTTATGCAGTGGTCTTGACTGCAGTAGTGTAGTGGAGCCTATGTGTTTTAAAATGTGTTAATATAGCAGAATGCTGTAGAATGGGAGCCACAGTCCTCTAACTCCCCACAATCCTTTGAAATTAGGAAGCAGGTTACCTGTATACCTTAGTTCCCAGGCAACGTCCTGGTTACCACCTCTCCTCAGAGGAATGCTCGTAATGCCAAAACAACCCTCCAATTAGGTCTGTGAGAGCTATTTTCCTGCCCTTCCTACACCAGAAACTCTCACACCTCAATCTTTGGAAATAGTGTCACCATCTCACCTGTTCACCTGTTCAGCCATGGTTCATTGTGAGTGTGATTGTAACACTGCACTGTACCTGGCACCTAGCACCTAAGAATGTCAAATTATGTAATTCAGACAGTGCAAAATTTCTGTCTTAGGTGTATCTGTATTTTGTTGTTCGGGATTATCAACAGTCGGTTAAATAAAAGTTCGGGAAATTTTAATTGGTCTTTTCATGTTCGATATTTTATCACACAGGATTTAGTACCTAACCTATTTTTAAGAGTGGGGACAGATTACTACCTGGGAATTATAGGCCAATATCTCTTCTTCCCCTCTTGTCCAAAGCACTTGAAAGGATTGTTGCCGACCTGTTTGTGGAGTACCTGGAAAAATACAACCTACAATGTGTCCAACAACATGGTTTTCAGAAAGGGTACAGCACATCTAACAGGTGAACAGGAGGGCAACTAGAATGATGCAGGGTCTGCGAGAGAAGCCATATGAGGAGAGGCTAAAGGAGCTTAATATGTATACCCTTGAGGAAAGGAGGGAGAGTAGGGACATGATAGAAACATTTAAGTACTTCAGTGGAATCAACAAAGTCCAAGAGGGCAGCATCTTTCACAAAAAGAGATGTGCAAGAACAACAGGACAAAATTTGAAGATAGAGGGGGGATGGCTCAGGGGCAATGTGAGGAAGTATTTTTTCACAGAGAGGGTAGTGGATGCATGGAACAGCCTTCCTGAGGAAGTTGTGGGGTCTAAAACTGTGGGAGAATTCAAGAATACATGGGACAGACATAAGGCAATTTTTGTGGGGGGTAGGAAGAAATAGGCTGTTGATTAAATAGGATTTGCAGCTTATCCTCTAGGTAGGGAAATGAGCAGACTAGGTGGGCCAAGCAGTCCTTATCTGCCATCAAAGTCTATGTTTCTATGTTTCTATCTACGGCCATACTGGAATTCATGGGTTTCATTCACCATACTCTTGATCAACTTGTTGGCATAACCTTTATTGACCTGTCTAAAGCATTTGACACAGTCAATCACCATTTTCTGGCACATCAACTTGCTGGGCTTGGTATATCTTCAGACATCCTAAAGTGGTTCACCAACTATCTAGCAAACCAGACACAACAGGTGAGAAGAGGGTCTACTCTTTCTGCTAAACAGTCTGTCTGCTCTGGGGTTCCTCAAGGATCGATAATGGGACCCTTTCTACTTAGCATCTTCCTCAATAATGTTCCGGCATCCTGTTTCAAACCAGTACTCCTCTACGCGAATGATGTGGTCATTTTCTCAAAGACTGCTGACCCTACCCTCCTTTAGGCCCAACTTCAGAAAAGTTTTACTGAAGTTGAGTCCTGGTTCACCTCTCATAAGTTGGTGCTTAATTGAAAAAAAAATGAAGGTCATGTTCTTCCATGGTACCCACAGCAAGCATAAAGCCAAATAATTGGTGATTAAAAACAGTGCAGGTGTAGTCCTTGATCAGATTCAATCTTTTAAGTATCTAGGAGATACTCTGGATAGTACAGTCTCCTACTCCCACCATATTGAGAATGTTGCCATGGCAGTTAACATTCGCCTAGGCCTTCTACACAGACACAAACACTGTCTTACTACCGAAGCCCTCATATTGGCTATCCAAAGTTCAGTTTTATGTCTATTATTAACAATGGTTTGGTCATTTATGGTACCGCCACAGACCGTGGCTCGCCACAGCTCCGAATAAGGCATGCCGTCTACTAACTGGTGCAGTGTATCATACTCACACATGTGACTTTTATGGACAAGCAAACAGGCTTCATTTCCATGCTCATATTGAATATTAAGCTTGCCTTCTGGCTAAGAGGCAGCTCTTGGTCTCCTACCACCAGGTTCCCTTCCCCTTTTCAGTCCCTTCTGGGACACTCGTAACACACAAAGTTCTATGAGCCAAACTTTTACTGTCCCTCGCTGTCGAACCTGACTCCAACAGTGATCCAATGCAGTTAGAGTAACAAATTTATTTAATTCTCTTCCTCCTGAGATTGTGATGACTGCAACCATGGGACCATTTAAGTGGAAACTGCATCAAATCCTAGTTTCCAGAGCATCTTGTGACTGCTATACCTAATCTTTGCAGACAGCTAAATTCACTGGGACCTCCCTCTTTTACCATTCACTCCTGTATAGCCCTACCCTGTTGCTACACTATTCCACATACAGCACTTCCTTCCTTCATCTCTTTTCCATCCCCATCCCTGCCCTCGTTTCATCCTATCTCATCCCCCCTTCCTCTACCCCTCCACTCCCCCCTCCCTCCCCTCTGTTTCCTCACCTTGTTCTCTTCTTCTACCCTCCCTTGGGCCTTTTCCTACATAAGCTACATTATGGCAGCTCCTTCCTTGCTCTTATTTTGCTCCTTCCACCCCCAATTCACCCCCTATCCTTCTCTCCTTGTAATCCCTTCCACCCCTCTTCAGACAAGGCCACTGGCTGCACTTGACACATATTTATCTTGCCATATTATTTTTTTGTTTATGTAATTACTTTCCTCATGTGCTACTTATTAAACCATTATAATTCGTTATTCTTGTGACTTATTGTGGAACCTCTGTAAAAGAGCACTTGGCTCAAAGGTCTTTCCAATTTGTTAAATAAATAAATAAACGAATAAATAAATAAATAAAGGAAGAAAACATTTAGCACACTGCAGGAGAGCAGCAGTCAAAGCAAATTCGATGCTGGGCTGCATAGTCAGGAAGATTGCCAGCAGGAAGGCAGAGGTCATATTGCCCTGTACAAATCACTGGTGAAATTGGGCCTAGAGTACAGTGTGCAGTATCAGTGGCCTTATCATAAGAAGGATATCAACTTGCAGGAAACAGTCCAGAGAAGGACAACCAAGATGATCCAGGGCCAGCAAGGCAACACCTAGAAGGAGAAGCTTAGGGGGCTCAACGTGCAGTCTCTTGAGGACAGTAGGGAGAGGAGTGACATGATTGAGACCTTCAAGTACCTCAAAGGCATAAACAGGGTGAGCACTGAGGGCCTCTTTAGCTTTGTGATAATAAGTCCACTCGGTGGCATAGCCTAAAGCTGATATGGGGATGGTTCAGGAGCGAGATGCAGAGGCACTTGAGAGGATAGTGGACAAGTGTAATGAGTTGCCAGAAGAAGCGGTCCTCCTGAAATGGTGGATAACTTCAAGACTGAATGGGGTAGAGTGAAGAGGAAAGTTGGAGGAGGAGGGCGTATTCAAAGGGTCAAGGGGGAATGGAGAAGGGGCAGGTCCTTTGGTAAATGAAGTGGAACCTGCACACTCCAGCAGAATAGAAAGACTGTAAGGTCTTTACCTGCTGGCATGTTCATATGTAAGCTTGCTAGACTGAGCTGCTAATTCACTGACCATGGTAGTAGCAATAAGGGATTGCTGTTGCACCATGGTGGTTGCAGTAAGGGTTTGCACTAACATATGTTGTACTATGCAGTGTCTGATTATGGAATATGTAAATATATTGCACTAAGAGCTGCACTTTGCACAAAAACATTTTACCTGGTCATACAGTATTGATGCAATCAGTGCAATGTTTTTCCATTTTTTTAACTGGTGTAAAGTGTTTCTCTCTCTCTGTCTCTCCTTATAAATGTTTTTTTTGCAGATGGGTATATGCATTTGTAAATGCTGTTATGGGTTCCTTTGACTATAGATGGGAACATGAATATGTATTTGTGAATATAGTTACTTTTAATTAGCTTACCCAGCTTTAAGAGAGCCCAGTATAAATATATTCACTTTTGCCCTGTTTTCCCAACTTGAAAAAGCACAAGTGCAGTGTAAAAAGTTGATCCTGTCCGGAGGCTTGGATTCTACTGTTCTTGTCCAAAACTGGAGTTTTACAGCATTTTTGTACAATAAGGATTGTGGTGGAATGTCCTAGGAGTGTTCTGGAGTTTCTTTCCCGTGTGTGTATATGTGTGTGTGTGTGTGTGTGTGTGTGTGTGTGTGTGTGACATCCACTTTAAGTACTAATGTAGGATCCAACTTTATTACTCTTAATTGTTAGGTAAATTCAGACAGCTAGATTATTTTATCACGGTGACTGAATTGGCAAAGTGATAATCCTTTTTAGCTCTTATCACATAATGCACAATATTGCTAAGTACTGTGTCAGTTGTATTATATTCACATATTCTTGCATATCTTTCAAAGAATTAGGATAATTCTATAAAACCTGTTATATTGATGCAAACATAGTGTTTCTTTGCTTTGTTTAAACATAATTACAATCCTAACTCATGTCATGTTACAATGAAGTAGAAATTAGTGTTAGGGCAATTATTTTCATGCTTGAAATTTGTTTAAAAATACATTTTTGTGTGTTTTGCAAATGAGAGAGATATTGCTTGAAATGGGGACAACTAACTTCTTATTAATCCGTGCCTCTAACCATTGATCTGAGACCAGATGGTGACAGAAGCTGTAGCCTACCCCTGCTAGTTATCCTACCAAGACGCACATTATATGCCAATGAATTTGTCAGCTATTTCTCCCTTTTACTAAATTTTGAGAACTTTTCTGGTAAATAACTGTAGAAAAAAGTAACTTTATTTTCTGTGTAAGCCTTTACCTTTCCTATAAAATTCATCTTGGTTGAGGATGGTTACAGGTGAAAATATCCCCAGGACAGCTTATCTGTCCCAGCTGAGTAGGAACAAGCTTTCCCTGTCTCTCTGTTTTTAAATCCCTAAAAAATGAGAAAAAAAAATCATCTACTCTGACATGACTGCTTTAGTCACTGTGGTGGGCTACAACATTTTCCAAGCCACAAAGCTAACTTCATTAATTCTTGTTTTTCCAGTTTCCTGTTTTCAGTGAGACAGAGACCCTGCTCAGTTTTCCATTGTTCTTCTGTTCTGCAAGAAATCTTTGCAAACAATCCTGGGTTTACCACAACTGCATTCATGCGACAGATCATATACACTATTTACATATTTGCATAAAATAACTCTTTTTGCATGGAAAATGGCCATGTTCATGAAGTAGAAAGTTATTTTGTGATGTATGACTGCTTCTTTTGCAAAACGCAACCATGTGTTATGAACAAAATTCACACACTTACACAAGCCAGTTTCCTTCAGCCCTAGCAGAAATCTTCTTGTCCCTTAAAGTAGCAATATTTTGCATCACATATTTCTTAGCCAGTGTACAGTGCTTTTAAAATCCTTAGATTCATAATCAATATCTTTTTAACTTCCTCCTATATTTAAAAAGTAGCTTTTTTCACTGTTTTTGTAATTAACAACTCAAGTCATTAAAGATGGCCACCACTCAGTACAAAATATTTTCAGTTGAAAGTACATTTTGACTGTAAATACTGGATTTATATTGTAGATGTATTATGACAATGCTAGTAGTGCATGTTTGTAATGATAAATAGCAATGCACCACAGCAGCATGTTACATTTTTTCATGGTGGGCATTGCAAAGGAGCAAGAACTTTCACAAACTTCAAAATCACACATTTTAGTTCATGAAAGAATAAAAATGAAATGAAAATTTGGTTTCTTTTCATTTATTTATAATACTGGAGAGCAAGATGTGCTATAAATCCCATTTTCACAAGCAGCCATCTGAAGAGAGTAAAATACAGAGCATGAAAGGTACACGCATTGTAAGGGGATGGTTTTTGCCTGAAATACTTCAGCACTAGGAAACAAATGATAACTAACACATACTGCTGCTTTAACTTCTTACTTTTCAGGAGAACGATTTACATCATTTAAAAAGTTAGTCAAGTTGATTATGTGGGTTATATATGGAGAATCTTTTCTATTACAATAGTTAAATGTAATACTGTACTACTCTTATCTGCCACAGATAGACTATGGGTATTAAGTAGACACGATGATAAAAGTTAAAGAAGGAATCACTAGGCACAGACCAGGCTGAAGGGTGGCAGTATAAAGATCTCTCATCTTACCTTTTCCCCTTCTTTTAGCAGCATTGAACCAGTAGCCTGTGGTAGTGGGGGTTAGGATATAGGAGGTATAAAGAAGACGAACGATACCGGAAAATGTTGTTTTGATGTATCTGTGATGCATGCCATTACAAGGAGCTGTAAAATAACTATTATGACTTGACGCAAGGCACCTGCCTCTCTGCATTATGAGTTTCAAGGGCAACGGACCACTCTTTTTATCTGTTCCAGGAATTTCCTGAGCAGTGTCTTACCTGTCATTGAGAAAATAATGAGGGCCAAGTGACACAATGCACTGCAGGGACCTTACATGCAGCAGGTTTTTGTATACGGAATTAACATGAAAGGGAGGGTCATCACTAGAGTAAAAGGTCAGGTCAGATACACTCTTAGATTCTGATAAATTTCCCGAAAGTGGGAAAAGCTATAGAAAACAGGACTGTGGGAAGATGTGGCCAACAGGGGAGTGGTCACCAATGTCAAGGGTGGTGGCCTGTGCTTTTCTTCTTTCATAGCCTTTAATCCTGAAACTGTCAAACCTCATTATTTCCCGGGGAGCCAAAAAGTTCTAAGGGTTAACTGCTGTTCACTGAGTTTCAGCTGGCAATTCCAGTAGTCTTTTGGGGACAGGAAGCACTGCAGTAATGTAGGATTGTTAAGTGTTTACTTAAAGAGCCATATTGTGAAAAATATACATATATTTTTAGATGAAGTTCAGTAGTCACAATTGGAACCAACTAAAATAACTACAGACTCATGTTGCTTTCCATATTACTTCGTTCCTGGAGTGATATATTTTTTTAACAGTTTTTTTGAGCTTTTGCTCTTTTGCCAGTGTGTACAATCGAAGAGTAGCCTCAGGGAAATAAATTAAAAAGTAATGCTTGTAGAGGCCATATTTATTGAATTGAGACATTAATTACAAAAGCCAGTATTAAACTTTAGTGTCTAAAGGAATGAAACATGTTATGATGATAAATCTAAAGATTTAATAAATCAATTACAGCTTAGGAATTGTAGCAGGAATTGTTTTGCTGACTAACAATTACTGCTGCCTTAATGAGTCCACTGGCAACTTATTAATGAAAAAATATAAAACATTGGGGATGGATTTTTTGAGAACTGTGTCATATTTTTGCCCCAGATGCACAACATGTGACATGACTTTAAAACCATGGAAAAGGAGGCCTTCCTTCATGTCACAAGCATTGCATGCTACACAATAAAAAAGACACGTGAAAATAATGACATGTGCATCTTTTTTTTTGCCATCAGTTGAGTAAAGTGTGGCAAATCCTCCAAACGTCTGAAAATGGCACAAACATGTTGGTGCATTTGAACTGACACAGCTGTAGCAGAACTGCCACAATCCCTGTGTCCAAGCCTTGGAAAATCCAGACCAAGATGTTTTACTACAACCCCTCTATATATTGACATTTTGGGCCCAATTTTCAAAAGCTTATGTTTGATGCAAGGTGCTTGCACAAAAGGTATATGACGCAAGTGGAACCTTGCATCCAACTTTGTGGCAATCCTGATTTTTGAAACCAGGCTGCATCAAAATCGGGATACCTTGCTTTCATGCTGCCCTGAGCCACTCCTGTGATAGAAACACCCATGCACCAGGTCGCAAGGGGGCTTGTACCACAGTGGGGCTGCAACATCCCTATTTTTGCTAGTTTGGAAGCCCCGCCATGGATGCAACAAGGGGTCAACTTAGACCAGCCAGTAGGTGGTCTAAGGAGCTTGTGCCACTGCCACACAGTGTGGCAAATGGAGAGATGCAAAAATGGGGGCCAGGGCAGAAGGGGCACAGGGGGACCTAGATGGAATCAGGAAGATAGCAGGCATGAAAGGGAGTGATGTGGCACCCAGTAGGTGTGACCTTTGCAGAGGCCTACAACCAATTGGATGGGATTGATTCATGGGGGGTTGCCAGGGATGGACAGTGACATGGTCTCAGGTGGGCATGGCCCTGGCAGCTGCCCCATAGGTGCTCAAGGTCAGAGCCCTGTCGGTGGGAAGATGGAGCTGCAGGTTGAAGGCAGCTAGTGGTGAAGGGGGTGTTCTCTGGGCACTGCCACAGTTCCCTAGTGCCCACCCTCCCTTGATGTGGTAGGCTGCCTCCGCCTACAGGGTTCTGACTTTGTGCACCTATGGGGTAGCTGCCAGGACTGTACCCACCTGTGGCCATGTCACTGTTTGGCCATGGCATCCCCCCATGAAGTGATCCCATCCAATCAGCTGTAGGGCTCTGCAAAGGGCACCCCTGCTTGGTGCCACATCACTTCCTGTCACGCCCGCTATCTCTCCAACACCCATTAGGGCACCCTATGCCCCTTTTGCCCCGAGACCCCTCCTGGCAGGCATGTAGATTCCTCTCCAACCCTCGTGGTCCCTCTAGTGTTGCACTGGAGCGGGGGAGGCAGATCTCTGCAGCAGTTCCTCCAGGTGCACCAAATGTTTGGTGCTAGCCTACAGCAACGCCTGGATTTTTGGTGCAGGGCCCTCTCTTTTATAAAATTGGGCACAGGGTCCCTGATGCATCTGGAGTCACCACTGCCCTAGGATGCTGCAACTTGTACTCTAAGGGCTTTTTGAAAATCAAACCCTTTATGTCTTAGAATTAAACAATGGTAAAAGAAAACACACTAACATAAAATATATATGCTGTACAGTTCCACTGTTATGAGGGGTTTTGTACCTTAATAAGATGGCTATCCCTGGACAGAGTAGCCTGAAATTTGATCTGCATGAACAGTAGTGTGCCAAGATCTTTGCAGCCTGTACATTATGAATTTTTTTTAAGTGGTTTCTATGTTCTAGAAGGTTGTAAATTCATAAAATAATGCTGTTTATGACTCTTGTTTGCTTAATGACAGTACAAAAATGATTGTGAGTTAAAGCATGAAACTTTCAGGTTTGCTGGGGTGTGGCCCAAGGATGATTCTTTAATGGCTGGAATTAATGAAAAATGTGTAGATTTTAAATGATTAAAAAAAGAAAATGCAATTTCCATGCAGGCACAATTAATTTTTTCAGAACATTTTCATACCTGGACCATTGCAAAACTTATGTACATCAATTTTGTGAGTAGGAACCTAATTTACATATTTGTGAGCCTTAGCAGTCATAAAATTGGGAAAAAACATGACAAACCGTTATGCATGAGAAACAAGAGAATGTGTTGGAAGTTACATTTTAAACATGTGGCCGACAGTGTAGCATGTAAGTTGAATCCCTTGAGTGCTTTTGGTTAAAAATCAATAGTTTTTAAAATGTTTATGAAATTATGCTGTTGCAGCGCACAAAAGCAAGCCCTGCCTTTATATGTCTTGAACCTGCTTTTGTAATTTGCAAACTCACTTTCATAAGTCTCAGTGATCATGAAAGTGGGGAAAAGAACAGCAAGTTTTAATCATCAAATCAAGTGGCTAGCTGCGTGGGGTATAATGTTGATTCTTCAAGTGTGTTTTTGTTTGTTTAGTTAAAGAAGCAAATACTTTATAAATTATTGATGTATTTAGACTAAAGTGTGTAAAAAAAAAAAACAGGTCCTGCCTTTGTCACTCGTGAACATGCTTTAGTGGCTTACAAAACCACTTTCATGAGATACAACTTGGGCCATGTCTGCGACCATGCAGCTGAAGTCTGACACATACAGTATGCAGCTGCTTTGTGAGTGGCCCACAGGGCTACTCACAAAGCAAGCTACAAGTCTGTTGCAGAGAGCATCACTATGCAGCTCCTTCCCGAGTGGTCCTCAGGGCCAACCGTGAAGCCAGCTGCAGGTCTGGTGCAGTGCATGTCACTATACTGCTGTTTTGTGAGTGATCTGCAGGGACACCAGCAAAGCAAGCTACTAGTGTGGTGCAGAGTTTCATTATGCTTTTGCTTCATGAGTAGCCCATAGGCCATTCAAGAAGCAAGCTAAGGGTCCAGCACAATGAGTGTCACTATACTGTGTTCATCACTGGATATAAGAAAGGTGAAAGCTAAATGTATCAGGTGTTATATATGAGTCACAAAAAGTATGGTACTAAATAGCAAACAACTAAGGTAATGCATTCATTAGCATAAAAGTTCAAAACATACAAAGTAGCCAAGTGAAAAATTAGGATAAAAAGTCCCAGGAATCTTGATGAATCAGTGGTGAGATATTCCATGTGGTATGAACACTCATGCGATGTAATGTTGGCATTACCATACCATTAGCACTGTCTTATTGGACAAAGTAGACAAAGTAAAATACTGATGCAATAATTCATGATTTCAGACAAAGTAAAATACTAGCACAGTAATTCATGATTAGAGGTTGCCAGCATTAGGGTAATACCAACACTGAATCGCACTGTCATTTAAAACCTGAGAAATACGCCATCTTACTGATTCTCCAGGGACATTTCATCCCAATTATTATTTCTGTACTTTGTACTCAATAGCCAATATGGGTGGTCAATACTGACCCATCAAGCATCCCCCTAACCTCTATCCCATCTCTGATATCCCTAACATACTAACATACTATTTGCCAGCAGATTAGGCCTTACAGTCTATGGAGTCTGCTTGAACCTCAGATCCCTAGTTGGGTGCCGAGACCTCCCCTTGTGTTCCAGAAACCCCTATCATCCATCCCCACCCCCCCTGGGACAGGCCATCACCTGATACATCCACTTTCTGTGTCTGTCCCACCCTCTCTTGAAGCCCTCCACTGTGGATCTCTGAACCAGCTCGCCAGGCAGTGCATTCCAAGGGTCCACCACCCTCTCAGTGAAAAACCTCCTTCTTTCCCCCCTCACCCTTCCACCTTCCAACTTCAAACCATGCCCTCTGGTGATACCTCCCTGCTTTAGTCTAAAGATCCCTCCATGTTTACCCTATTTATTCCCTTGAGGTACTTGAAGACCTCAGTCATGCCCCCGTCCTCCTCTCCTCCAATGAAAACAGGAAGAGCTCCTCAAGTCTGTCCTCATAAGTCAAATCCCCAGCCCTCGTGATCATCTTAGTTGCTCCTCCTCTGTACCCCTGTCCAGGAGCTGTATGTCCCTTTTCATGTAGTTCCAGTACTGTACACATTACTCAAGGTGTGGTCTAACCAGTCCATTGTACAGCGGCAGAATCACTTCCTTGCTCCTAGAGGTGATCCCCCCACGATGCATCCCAACATCCTGTTTGCCTTGCTAGCCGCCTCCTGCACTGCTCAGAGTTATTCATACATGCATTCACCATGACCCCTAGGTCTTTTTCCCTATTGAGGCCTCCAGCACCTCCTCTCCCAGGGTGTACCTGTGTTTAGGAGTTTCGCCCAAGATGCAAACACCTTGCACTTGGTGATATTGAAATTTAATTTCCATGTGTGAGCCCAGCTTCCAGGGTGTCCAGGTCCCTTGCAGGGCCAACCTCCCTCTTCTCTCTCCTACTGCTCCCATCTTGGGTCATCAGTGAAGAGACTCATTTCACACCCTATACCCGCCTGATGTCCGATATGTATGCATTAAACAGGATCGGACCCAGGACCGAGCCTCATGAACCCCACTACCAATCTCTAGGGTTTGAGAGCTCCCACAGACCACTACTCTGGGTGCATCCAGCTAGCCAGTTTTCAATCCATCTGACTTTCAAAGGGCCTACTCCCAACCCCATCAGTTTCTCCACCAGACCATTGTGGGACAGAGTCAAACACCTTGCTGAAGTCCAAGAATAATACATCCACAGGCTTTCCCTGTCCAGTTCTGATGTTACCCATTCGTAGAACTCCACAAGATTGGTTTGACATGATCTACCTGGCACAAACCCATGTTGCCGACTATCCAGACCTCCCACCTCCTCCAAGTACACCCCAATCATTCCTTTAGTATACTCTCCATTAATTTTCCCACCACCGAGGTCAAACTGATGGGTCTATAGTTACCTGGTACTTCCCTCGACCCCCTTATGGATTGGCACCACATGTGCCTCTCGTCAATCCCTAGGTACCCTCCCTGTCTCAAGTGACCTGTAGAAGAGCTCCGCCAGGGGTGCAGCCAGTATGTCCGCCAATTCCCATAGTACTCTCGGATGAATGCCATCCGGCCCAGGAGTTTTTGTCTTTCTTTAGGACCTTGAGGGCTAACCACACCCTTTTGGCTGAGATAGCATCATCCATCCCCTCCACCTTACTGGTCTTTTTATCCTTATCCTGATGTGACACCCCTGGGGTACCTCTCCCTCCCTCTTGCTCCATTTCTGTTGCTCCCCTGATCCCACTCACTGCCATTTCTATCCCCATCGCGCCCTGCTTTGTAGATATCCCATCCCCCTCCCTAGTGAACACAGAGGCAAAGTATTTGTTAAATACCTCTGCCTGGTCCCTCGCCTCTTCCACCCACCCTCCTTCTGATCTCAATCTGCTGAGATAGCCCTTAGTTTTTCTCTGCTCCCCAATGTACCAGAAGAACCCCTTTTGCCCTCCATGTATCCCCTGTGCCAGCCTCTGCTCTTTACTGGACTTTGCCCCCTTCATCATCCAGGTGACTTTTCTAAATGCAAGATGGTACATTTCCTTATCCCTATCCCCTCTTGTTGTTTTATATTTTTTGTAGGCCACCTTCTTTTCTCTGACTGCTACCTGAACCTCACTGGACCACCAGCATGGTTTATGTGATCTTGCTCCCTTACGTTTCACCTTAGCGCAGGTCCTGACTGCCTCATGAAGTCCCCGTTTTATGACCACCCATCTCCTTTCCACATTTGTCATTGATGTAATCCCCTTCAAGTGATCCTTGAGAATATTTCCCATGCCCACAAAGTCTGCCCCCCTGAAGTCCACTGCCAGTGTCCTAGGTCTCATCCCCCCTCCCCCCATGCTTATTTGAAACCAGACAGTATTGTGGTCGCTCCCAGTCAGGGGATCCTCCACAACCAGGTCCCTTACCAGATCCCCATCTGCCAGAACCATGTCCAGGACATGCCCCTTCCTTGTGGGCTCCATCACATGCTGTTTTAAGAACACATCCTGGAAGCTGTCCAGCAGCCTCTGCTCCTTGGCCACCTTAGAGGACATGGTTCCCCAGTTTGTACCTGGCATATTAAGGTCCCCCATCAACACCACTCCTTCCCCTTTGGTCCACACTGGGCAATGATGTTGTCCAGCAAACCATCCTCCAGAACAACACCCATCCCAGGGGGCCTATATACTACACCCAGCTTGACCTTATCTCCTGCTGGGGATTGTAAGGTGACCCATAAGGCCTCCATGTTTCCCTCTGCCTCTTCTACCCTAGCAATTTCTATGTCATCTCTAATGAACATAGCCACTCCACCCCCTCTGACCTCCTTTCTGTCCTTCTTAAGCATATTACCCCCGCACGTTTAGGCCCCAGTCATGGTTTTTGTTGGCCCATGTCACCGTGACAGCTGCCACATCCACCCCCCCGAACAGCATGGCCTGGAACTCTGGCAACTTGTTTCCCAAGCTCCTGGCATTTACTAACACCATGTGACCATTCTGTATATACATTAGTCACTCTGTTGCAGTTGCTCTCTCCACCCCACCCCGATCTTTGCCCCTCACGTGGGGTTGCCAAAAAAAGACAACCTGAATTGTCTAATGGCAGCAGTGAAGAAATGGAAGTGGTTCTAGGGTCATGGGGGAGTAGGGGGAGGGAGAAGTAATAACAGGCAGGACAGGGAAAGGGGCAGAGCTTGGTGAGGGCAGGAATGACAGGCAGGTGGAAGAAGGGGTGGGCACATGTGATGTCACGATTGACAAGAGCAGGTGAGTGATACGTACAGCTGTGGAGCTGCAGGATTGGCCCAGGGGTGTGGCCTGGAGGGGTCCTTACCAGGGGTCCTACTGGGGTTTATAAACCCAGGGCTCAGAGTTTTCTGCCTATTTTGCTTGGTTTTCTTTTTTCATTTTCTCAGCACAGTGATTGGCAATTTTTTCTGAGCTATCTACACTACTAGGTAAGGTAATGTATCCCTGGGGGATTGTGTTTAGTTGCTGTTTTAATTTGTGTTTTTTTCTGGTAATTTTTGCCGGTTTAGGAGCCCTTGGTTTGAGGGATTAAAGAGCCCTCCTGTTAAGCTTTTGCTAGGTTTGTGTAGGAAGTATATTCTGTGTCTTTTGTATAGTATGCTTTAATTTTGGGCCTTGCTGGCCACATGGGGGAGGCCGCTGAGACCATTCCGCACACTGAGGCAGCTACATTACCCCAAGAGACATGAAAGTAGCACTTTGCTGTTCAGAATAATTGCAATGAATGCTGTCCCATTTTGTGATATACTTGTTTCCCTCAGGTGGGGGGTTTTGGTGGTTTGTCAAGTGGTGTGGGAATCGGGCAGCAGCCAGGAGTTAAAATACTTGCAGGAGGCTTTGTAAGTTGTTGTGCTGGCCAGTAAGAGTGTTCTGGCTATTTTCACAGAGGGCATACTTGGATGAGACCTCCGGGAGCAGTGCACTTGGGGAACAAGGCCAGATGGGAGAGATCACAGATGCCTCATTTGGTGTCCCTTCGGGTGTTTTTTTTGGGATGGGTGAGTCTCCACTCATGGGAATGGGTTTTCAGTTCAGAAGTAGAGAGCACACCATTTAGGCCCTGCAATTTTCAGATGATGGGTCGCTAGTTGGGCAGGTCGGGAGAGCTCTCAAGGTAGTTGTCCTCGGGTGAGGCAAGAGTCTTTGATACACTGGGCGGACTGCCCAATACAAAAGAATGTGGTTTACTGGGGGGTTTTGGCATCAGTGAGGGGTCACGGCATGTGACCAAGGTGTTGGGGCCAAAAGAAGTTGGCTGCCGGACCATGTGGCGATGGCATCTGATGTCATTGCCATGTGGTGGTGGAGTGGGCAGCCAGTCCATGGGATGGCTCCAGGAGGGGCAGCAGGGGTGGAGGTATGCCTCAGAGGAGAACCAGGCTAAGATTGCAGACACCAAAAGACAAATTGGTTTTCTTCTAAATCAGAAAACAAAATGAAAGAGAAAATTTAAAAAAGGGGGCAGTAGGAATATGGATCTGAGTTGGAAAGAGACAGGACACAGGGAGGGGCCCATACAGGGGGCTCATAGGTCCAGCATTCATGGTTTCTCGGAGTCAGGCCAGAGGGGGATGATGGGGGGACATGGTGGCCTGGGACTGAGATGGTTTGTCCATCCAGCGAAGAGGGGAATTTCACATCGGGCCTGGGAAGTCATTTGGGGGCTCGGGGCCCAGGGGACAAAAACCTTGGCACAGCCTTGGGGGGGCAGCGGAGGGCATACTTGAGGGGGGGTGGTTTTCAGGACATTGACTGGCAGTGCTCATGCAGCCAAAAAGGGGGACATCAAAGGCCTATGGAGTAGTGGCAAGGGTAGCTATACCTAATGAATTTGGGGATACATGGGGAAACACATACGGTGCAAAGGGCTGTGTTGGGGAGGACCGAGCTGGTAGGCCTCAGGGACAGCCAGGTAGGCCACATGATGGATGGATCCCATAGCCATGTGGGGGAGGGAATTGGCATACCAAGGAGCCTCAGATGGGACCCTGGGTATGTTTTTGCCCTGCAAGGGAAGGGTCGCAGGGTTGATTCCCAGGTAGGATAGTAGCTGCCATATCTTTTCACAGTGGCTGGTCTCTTGCAGTGACAGAGGCAACTCAGGGAGAAGGAAATTGACAATTCTGGAAGAGTAGCAGCATGGCCAGAGGACGAAGCTTCAGGGGAGGGGGAGATCAGGAGAGCAGGGTGCATGTGGAACATATGGATGTGAGATGTACTCTTGGGACCTGGGCTGGTGGAGGACAAGAATGGGTACCAGGGCTGGCAGGCCCCTCGCATTCGCCAGGCTTGAGCTGGTGGTCACATGGACGTTGGGCACACGCTTTGGACCTGAGAGTATGGGGAAGCAGGGGGTTGGGGGTTCCAGCATGTTTCCTGCCAGGTTACACGATTATAGCTGGTATAAGTATTGGGGGGGGGATGGGACGAAACCGAACTGACTTGATTATGTTTCTCAAGCCCCTATTTTTTTGGATAGCATTTCTTTCAGACTATGGTATCCAAGAAGCATCCCATGACAGTATCCAGTGCTCAGCTCTGTGCGGACACGATAGCTTTCATGGGAAAGATGATGGAGCTCATTGAGAAGGCAGAAAAGAGGGAGAGGGAGGAAGAGGAAGAAGCAGAGAGAAAAAGGAAGCAGACTGCTGCACCTTGGAGCAAGGGGGCAGGTGGTAAGCGCCCAGTGGTGCCTGCCCCAGACCTGCAACCAGCCCCCCCCGCTGAAACCCGCACCAGAACCATCAGACCCAGACACAGGAGTGGGTAAGGGTGCGGGTGCTCCCTCAGGATAAGGCAGCCTTAAAGATTATATGACCGGGCTATTGGACAAGATGGGAACACAGGGCTAGACACAATGGAAAAGATCCTAGATGAGTTTAAGAAATGAAGGGGGGCAAGGGAGTGCGAGGGGCCTGAATGGGGGAGCTGGGGAAGAAGCTTTATGATGCTCCCCCAGGTTTCTCGTTGGGAGACCATGGTACCAGCCTCCATTAAGGATAAAATATGGAAAGGGGAATATGTGGACATTTTCGGCCTGTTGGACAAAAAGACAGCTAAAAAATACAAACAAAATGAAACAGTGGGAAAATCAGAGATGGCCGTAGCTCCGGCAGTAGTGAGCCGCAAAGAGGAAGAGACTACTTACAAAGGAAAGAATCTTGGCCCATGGTAAACTGGTTTCCTGGTATATAGCACCATTTTGCTAGAAAAGCAGCCGGAGTTGACTATACCGCTGCTGACCTACATGGCCATCATTAGGGATGCATACAAAGCCCAGAAAGGTTACGGATGGTTTGAATATGATGAGGCCTTCTGGCAGAAAATGGCAACAAGGGGCAACCTGAGGTGGGATTGCACACACTCAGAGTTATGGGTTAGAACCCTATCCAGCCAGTCAGGATGGGCATCGAAGGGAACCAAGAAGGTGGTGGTACAAGGGGGGGCCCAAGTCATGCTGGGCATACAACAGGGCCTCATGCACCTAGGCCAATTGTAAGTTTAAGCACATTTTCTCAAAATGTAGTGGACGACATCCTGTATTAAAATGCAGGGTGAACAATGAGCGCTTTGGGGGGACTAGTGGGCAGGAACAGCCCTTTTGAGGGGTGCAAGGGGGGAAGGGAACAGTAGTGGATCTGTAGGGATGGGATGGGGGATTGGGAGCAGAGGAGGATATAATTCCAATTATTGGTGGAATTGAGAACCAGGGATAGATGCCTGGGGATGGGGTTTCCCACTGGCCAGGACTCCCATCAGGGCTGAGATGGTGGCTGCCTGGACCATGGAATACCCAGATCAGAAGCAGGGGGCGATGCTGAAGGAGGGTTTTACTAAGGGCTTTGCATTAGCTGTTCAGGGCACTAGGAGAAGGACGACAGCAAAGAATTTGACTTTGGTGAAGGTGAAGGAAGACGTAGTTTGCAAGAAAATCCTTAAAGAGAAAAATGCAGGTAGGGTAGAGGGGCCTTTCGCAAGCCCGCCATGTGGTCAATTCTGCATCTCTTCTTTGGGCATAGTCCACAAGAAACAGCCAGAGGAATACCACCTGATTCCCCATTTGTCGTACCCTGAGGGTTTGTCGGTGAACAATGGCATAGCCGAGGAACACAGTGCTGTACCTATGCATCACTGGATTCGGCGGTGCTGCTAATCAGGGCCTTGCTAGGGGCCTGGTTAGCCAAAACAGATATAGAGTCTGCCTTTAGGCTGCTGCCAGTTAGTCCTGAGAACTGGGATTTGCTGGGGTTCCAGTTTGAATGGGGGATGTATTTCGATAAGGCCATGCCAATGGGGTGTCAGTGGCGTGCTCCACGTTTGAGGTTTTCAGTACCTGGGTACAATGGATGTTTGGGCACAAGTATGGGCAGAGAAGGGTGGTGCACTACCTTCAGGGTTTTAAATAATTGATTAGCAGTTTTTTCCTTGGGACAATGCTAACTGTACAGAAAGTATTTATATAAGTTTTCTAGAAGTGTTACATTTGTTAAACACAGTGAGGCAAGTGCTATGCATTTTCACAATGTTTTAGAACTTTTTCGAGCAAAACGCTAATCAATTTTTAGAGTTAAATAAAACCCTGACCTTGATGATTTCTTATTGATTGGGGAAACTATGAGGGAGGTGCAGGGCATGCTATGGGATTTTCAGCTTATGTGCAAGACAATTGGAATTCTGTTCACGGGAAAGAAGACAGTAGGGCCATCCAGGGTGTTGGAATTTTTGGGGATCAAAACAGATGCAGTGGGTGGATGTTTTGGGCTGCCACAGGGTAAGGTGCTGCAGCTTAAGGAGCTTCTGGGGCAGGTGTTGGGGAAAAAGGAGGATCCCATTAGTGTTATTACAACAATTACTGAAACATCTGAATTTTGCTTACAAGGCAATCGGTCTAGGCAGGGCATTTACTCAGTGGCTCTGGTGTGCCATGGTGGAGGCTAGTAAGCCACATCACTGGGAGGAGATTATAAAAGGGGTGAAGGAGAATCTAATGGTATGGGAAACCTTTCCAGCAGATCACAACTGAGTTACATTTTGGCAGGAGGAAGGGGTGGACAGTGACGCTCTCCAGCTATACACAGACACGTCAGGGGTTTGGGGCATGAGAGTATATTACGGGGGCAGATGGATCTCTGAGGCATGGCCAGACAGTTGGCAGGTCAGGGGCTTGTTAAAAGATATCACCTTATTGGAGATCTTCCCCATTTTTGTAGTTCTAGTGGTTTGGGGTGAGGAGTTTCAGAACAAGAGGGTGTTGTTTTGGTGCGACAACAAGGGAGTGGTGGAAGTCATAAACAGGTGGAGGGGATCCACATACACGGTAACTCGGGTAAGAAGACAGCTGGTGCAGCTGGGGCTATGCTTGAACCTCACATTTAGAGCTGGGCATGTGGAAGGGGTCCAGCACGAAATTGCTGACAGCCTTTTGCATTTACAGCTGGGCAGATTCAGGAGGCTGGCCCCTCAGGTGGAAGTGGTGATAACACCAGTGCCAAGACAGCTATGGGAAGCTGGGAGGCAAGAGCCTGAATGTTGTACCAGAACTCATGGACAGCCAACACTCTGAAGGTCTATGAAGGTGCATAGGAAGCCTTCCAAGGGTTTCGGTCACAACAGGGCATAATGGTAAGTCTGCCCTTCACTGAGGAGCAGGTAATAAGATTCATCGTGGACAGGTGGGAGAAGGGGGGGGCACATTCAACCATGGCAGTTCAATTAGCAGGTATAGGTTGGGCCTACAGTACCAGGGGATGGCTTGATCCTAACACCAACAAAAGGGTGAGATGTATGCTGTTAGGATGGCAAAAGGGGCAGGCCCCGTAGGCAGACTCCCATAGACCGATTATGCTGGACATTTTAATGGCAGTCCTAGTAGTTTTGGGGACTATTTGCAATTTAGCTACCAAGGCCTGCCTTTTCCGGGCAGTTTTTACCCTTATGTAAAAAGGGGACTTTTGGGTGGGGGAAGTGGTTCCCAGGAACAAAAGGGATATCGAGGAAGGGGTACAACTGGGTGACGTACAATTCAACAAGGAAGGCGTACGCATTTGGTTGCAGTGCTCAAAAACTGACCAGATGGGATGGTGGTGCAAGTACAGACAAAACAAGCATGGAGGGACCAGGCCTGTGTGGAATGGGCCATGGAGAACTAGCAGGCCATCTGCCCCACATGTGTGGGCCCTTGGTTCCGACATGGCAACAATGGTTTGGTATCCTGTTACTAGGTGGAAGGTGTCCTAAAAATGTTTTGGCATTAAAGGGGCATGACTCAGCACAATTTGCCACCCATTCATTCAGGATCAGGTCAGCCTCTACTTTGGCCTGGGAGGGGGGTCAGTGGAGGAAATAAAAAAACTGGGCAGATGGTGATCTGTCTGTTACAAGCATTACGTCAGACCCTGGATTGACTGTGTTTCTTGTGTTTTCTTGTGTCAGCAGGTGCAAACCGGAGAAGGACCATATGGATTTTGGGGCATTCCTACATATACTGGGTGGAGAAACATGTAGCATCCGGCCACGGGGGCAGGGAATACGTGAAAGGACTCAGAAGCCAACAGATCCACTGGAAAGGGGTCCAGGGCATGCGTTGGGCACAGTTGCTTCCTGTAGTGGAAGAACTCAGATTGGTTTGGAGTAAACCGGATGTCATAGTCATCCACCTTGGGGGTAATGACCTGGGAAGGATGCCATGGGCAGTCTTATTGCAAAGGTTTAAGGCTGATTTGCAGACCATACAGAGCTGGTGGTGGGGGATTGAGATAGTTTGGTCAGAAAGTATATCCTGGTAGGTGTGGCGACATGCTTTAAGCTTTGGGGCGATTGAGAGGTCCCGCAAGAGACTAAACAAGAGGATGGTCAGAGTCTTGAGGGAAATAGGAGGAGGGTACATCTCACATAAGGGGATACATTTTGATAAGCCAAATTTATATAGGGGTGACAGGGTACATCTCTTGGACACGGGCATGGCCTGTTTCTTATTGCCATTCTGGCATTTGTGGGTGGCTAGGCTGGGGAGTGGCTAAATGACCCCACAAGGGGGCCCAACCATCCAAAGCAAGCTGGAGGTGGGACTAGTGGAAAAGGATGTGGGAAAAGGGGGGAAGGGCATAGACTGCTAAAGGGGGGTAGGTGGGGGAAGGGGGGAGGTTACATGGGCCAGGGGCAGTGTACCTGGACATGATTAAAAAGGGGGTGGTGGTTTATAGAAGGGCAAGGGGTCGGGTATGAGGCATCCAGACCTAGCCTAAGAAAGCATAGGGAATATTGGTTGGTGGTGGGGGATCGAATGAACTCATCTGGACCCTGACAAGGAAGGAGTAGAAGGCAAAGAACTGGACTGGCTGTGGAATTTCAATGCAAGACTGAATTGGAAAGTTTATGGACAATAACTCAAAACAAATTGTTATGTTTGATGATATATGATCAATTAATGCAATATATGTTAAGTGGTGTGAATAAATCAAATTGCCTTTCATGCACCCAAAAACCTGCCTGGACATTGAGGCCCTGTACACATTAGGAAGAAAGATTTGCACCGTTTTTAAAAATATTTTGGAAACATTTTTAAACCCACCACAGCAGCCCGTCCAGATTAGTTTTCCACCAAGTTTTAACTCGGTTCTGACACGGTTGACTCCCGTCTGCACCAGCATGGAGTAACGTTTTAAAACCCAGTAACCCCCCTGACTGTAGCATGCTTGTAGTGTGGCATGCAACCCAGGATGCATCTATGTTCCTCCCAGCATGCATTTCTTCATTATTGTAAACAAACTACTCGTAGTGGCAAATTGCCATTCGCGGGATGTTTTTTGAACTTGCAGTGTGTGTGTGTTCTCATTTATGAGTGCACATTATATTAATTTACAAACAAAAACGCTGAATGTTGAATGGTAACAGACTGTCCCAGCAAGCAGTGCACCCTGTCACATGATCCAAATCAAGTATTACCTTGGTGATCAGTTGTTTAAACATGGAGTTCTGCAGAGGGGAGATACTGTACATGCTATGATTTTGTGCTTGCTGGCAGCTCATCAGAGTCTGTCAGCCCTTGCTCTTAACAGGAGAACATCTGAGATGAGACAGAGATCATTGATTAGCACAGCACATTTAGAATGAGATGGCAGCACATTATAAAATCACTGACTGACATGCAGAGTATTTTGACTGCTGGGCTTGTCTCTAATTCCTTACATAGGCATGTATGGTGTGTGGATTGGTCCTCATCTTGGTAGAATGATGTTGTGATGACCCACTGGGATGATGAACAGTGGATATCTAACTTCCGTCTCAGTAAAGGGACTTTCACATTCTATGTGATAAGCTATCACCTTACATTGCACATAGCATTACACGGTTTCGGCAAGCAGTGTCAGTTAGTAATGATGTGGGGATCATCCTATGGCATCTAACTACAAATGTTGAGTACCATACACTTGGACATCTGTTAGGGGTCAGATGCACCACGGTGGGTGAGATAATAAATGAAGTGCGTCATGCCATTGTTCAAGTCCTCCTGCCCAAGGTGATTGTCATTCAAAACCTGGATGACATAATGGCCAGTTTTGATAGACTGGGGGTTTCCCCAATGCGTTGGTGCTGTTGATGGCACTCATTTTCCCATTTTGTGTCCACCTGGTAATGCAACCGAGTACTACAACAGGAAGTGTTAAATCAAGCAACTGGTCATGGAACCAACTCGGCAGAAGGCAATACTGGACCTTGTGCTCACAAACAGGGACAGTGTGATGGGGGTAACAGTGGGGGAGCACCTGGGGAACAGTGACCACCAGTCACTGTGGTTTGAAATCACAGAAAGAGCAGAACCAAACCACACAAAAACACGTATCCTGGATTTTAGGGGGGCAAACTTTGGGAAAATGGGGAGATACTTGAAAGTGGCATTAAGGGGAATGGGGCAGGAATCAGGGGTTGAGGAACAGTGGGAAGTATTTAAAATGGGATTACAAGAGCAACAGAATTATGTATTAAGCAGGTTAGCAAGAGGAAAAGGAAGAGGAGACCATTATGGTTTTCCAAAGAGGTAGCAAGAAAGTGAAAGCCAAAAGATTGCATTCAGGCAATACAAAGACACACAGGGAGAAGGGTAGGGAGAAGTACCAGGAGAAGCAAAGGAGGCAGGGAGGTCAGTAAGGGAAGCCAAAGCTCAGACAGAAGAAACACATTGCAAAATCAGTGGGTAGAGGGGACAAAACCTTTACAGGTACATAAGTGAAAAAGAAAGGCAAAGGGAGGGATAGTGAGACTGAAGGGGAGGATGGGGCTGTGTGGAGGATGACAACAGTAAAGCTGACATATTGAACAGGTATTTCTGCTCAGTCTTTACTAAGGAAGAGGAGGGTAATGGGTCTGAATGGAGTACAAGGGGTGAGAATGGTGCAGAAATGGACACAAGTCCCTTTACACGAGAAAGGGTCCTGAAGGAACTGGAAGTAATAAGAGTTGATAAAGCAATGGGGCCAGATGGGGTGCACCCCAGGGTCCTTAAAGAACTAAGAGAGGTGGTGGCTGAACCTCTTGCTATCCTGTTTAGCCGATCACTAGAAACAGGGGAGGTACCCAAAGACTGGAGGATAGCAGATGTAGTCCCCTTATACAAAAGTGGGAACAAAGAGGAAGCGGGGAACTACAGACCAGTCAGCCTCACCTCGTAGTGGGAAGATCATGGAAGCACTACTGAAGGAGAGATTGTGGAACATCTGGTTGTCAATGGACTACAAGACCCAAGGCAGCATGGTTTCACCAGGGAAGGTCTGTCAGACCAACCTCACTGAATTTTTTGACTGGGTGACTAGGGAGGTGGATCAGGGAGGGCAGTGGACATGGCCTATCTGGACTTCAACAAGGCCTTGACACTGTGCCACATAGAAGACTATTGCACAAACTGGGGAATATGGGTATGGGCAGGACAGAAGGGTAGGTAACTGGCTGGGTGGCAGGACACAGAGTGGTGGTAAATGGCTGTCACTCCACAGAGGGAAGAGGACCAGGGGTACCACAGGACCAGTGCTGGGACCGGTACTATTCAATATCTTCATCAGTGACATTGCACAGGACCTAGAAGGCAGAATTTCACTGTTCACTGATGACACAAAGCTCTGTAACAGAGTAGACACACCAGAGGGTGTAGACAGAATGAGAAGGGACCTGCAGAAACTTGAAGAATGGTCAGGGGTTTGGCAGTTGAAATTCAATGCAAGGAAGTGCAAGATAATGCATATGGGGCACAAAACCCTGGCACAATATATCAGTTGGGGGTGAGGATATAGCATGCACCAAGCAGGAAAGGGATCTTGAGTTATCATCTCTGATGACCTCAAGGCAGGAAACAGTGTGACAAGGCAGCAGGTAAAGCAAATAGGATGCTGGGATGCATAGGCAGGGCATCACCAGCAGGAAAAGGAGGTCATAATTCCACTATACAAGACACTAGTGAGGCCGCACCTGAAGTACACTGTGCAGTTCTGGAGACCTTACCTACGTAAGGACATAGACAGGGTAGAGAAGGTTCAGAGGAGGGCAACAAAGATGGTGCATGGATTGCATCACAAGTCCCTATGAGGACAGGTTGAAGGCACTGAACATGTACTCCCTGGAGGAGAGGAGGAGAGAGAGGATATGATAGACACATACAAGTATCTTACAGGGAGGAACAGGGTGCAGGAATGCACTATTTTTAAGTGAAAAAGATGTTCCAGGACTAGAGGGCATGGGATGAAGTTGGAGGGAGGACGATTCAGAGGAAACGTGAGGAAGAATTTCTTCACAGAACGGGTGGTGGACAAGTGGAACACCCTGCCAGAGGAAGTGGTGGGGGCTGAAACAATCACAGGATTTAAGAATGCATGGGATAGACATAAAGGAATTCTGGAGATCAGGGGTAAGGGCCAACAGACTTCCTGGAAAACATAAACTGAACTTACAAACTTAAATGGGCAGACTGGGTGGGCCATAGGCCCTTATCTGCCGACACTGTCTATGTATCTATGTGCTACTATTACATGGTGATGCAGGTGGTTGTTGATCACTGATACAGATTTCATTGACATAAATGTTGGTTGGCCTGGTAAAGTTCATGATGCCAGAGTACTTAAAAACAGCGACTTGTATCACAGAGGGCAGCATGGAGATCTGTTTCCAAACAGCGAGTGGGAAATAAATGGTGTGATGGTGCCTGCTTTGCTTCTGGGTGATCCTGCATATTCCCTCCTACCATGGCTTATGAAGCCATATGCTGATTATACCGACCCCGATAAGAGGAACTTTAATTACAGGCTGAGTAAGATGCATATGGTGGTTGAATGTGCCTTTGGGAGACTCAAAAGCAGATGCCGTTGTCTCCTAAAAAGAAGCAAGTTCAGCCTGGAGAACATTCCATACATTATTACTGCCTGCTGTGTGCTGCACAATATATTTGAGAGTAAGGGGCAGTTGTTTGACTCTGGGTGGTTGTATAACACAGATGGTGGTGTGGTTCCCCAACCTGACATTGAACAGCAGCAGGCATATGATGCAACAGTTGCATTGCAAACAAGACAGGCAGTCTTGATCCGTGATGCCCTGTGTGCTTATTTTGTTGCAGTGCCACATGTGCATTAACATATTCCTCAGGTAACATCATAATGTCACGTTATTCACACTCCAGTAAATGCAGCAAGGTTACAAAGGCAGTGCACCACTACTAACCCTGATGATGCTGTGTCCCACAACCAATATCAGTATTGTGGTACACTTATTCATAGACCCCACCAACCCCACCTCACACACCCATCTCTGTTGCTCATAGAGCTGATGTAATATATGTAGTACAAAGTACAAAGCAGTTGTTTTTTAAAAATCTTTAGTTTTATTTCCAAAGAAACATTGTTACTGTTCAGAAAAGATGAGAAGGGACTTGGCAAGGTTGGAGGAATGGTCAGACATATGGCAACTTAGATTCAGTGCAAAGAAGTGCAAAGTAATGCACCTGGGAAACAAAAACCCAGGAGAAGAGTACACAATGGGGGGTGAGATACTAACAACAACAAAAATGGAAAGGGACCTGAGGGTAGTCATATCAGATGACCTAAAGGTGGGTAAGCAATGTGAAAAGTCAGTAAGGAGAGCCAGGGGGATACTGGGATGCATAGGAAGGGGCATCACAAGCAGAAAAAGGGACGTGGTTATCCCTTTATACAGACAGTTGGTGAGACCCCATCTGGAGTACTGTGTGCAGTTTTGTAGACCTCATCTACGCAAGGACATAGGATGGAAGTAGTCCAGAGGAGGGCAACTAAAATGGTGCAGGATCTGCAGCAAAAACCATATGAAGAGAGACTGAGAGAGCTTAATATATAAACTCTTGATGAAAGGAGGGACAGGGGAGACGTGATAGAAACTTTCAAGTACCTCAAGGGAATCAACAAAGTCCAGGAGGGTAGCATCTTTCAGAAAAAGAGATGTGTAAGAACAAGGGGACACAATTTAAAGATGGGGGGGGGATGGCTTAGGGGTAATGTGAGGAAATTTGTTTTCACGGAGAGAGTGGTGGATACATGGAACCACCTTCCTGAGGAGGTCATTGGGTCTAAAACAGTTGGGGAATTCAAACATGCATGGGACAGACATAAGGCAATTATAGTGGGGGGTTGCAGGAAGTAGGCTGTTGGTTAACTAGAATATGCAGCTTATCCAGTAGGTAGGGAAATGGGCAGACTGGGTGGGCCAAGTGGTCCTTATCTGCCGTCAAAGTCTATGTTTCTATGTTAATAACAAATGTGATTGTACCACTAAAGGGAACAACAGTAGTGTAATGAGAATTTGTAGTTCTGCAAGTAGCAGATTTTACAAAAAACAGTTATAAACTGTGTATATTGAATTCATGAATGACAGTCCAGAAGGTCTTAAAAAATATGTACTGTTCAGTAAAACAATCTTGATGTAACACTAGAAAGGAACAGTAGTACCAAAGATATGCATGTAGTTCTGAACCTAGCAGTTCTTTACAACCTTAAAAACTCAGTATGTAGAATTCATAAATGACATCAACTGTGTTTACAATGCTTGGTATAAACTTAAAATGTGGTTGTACCACTCAATGGAACAGCAGTTGAACAATATGTACGTTCTGGTCTTGCAAGTAGCAGTTGATTATGATGATGGTAACCCTTTTCATATTAAACTCATGTTTGACACTGAATAGCAGTTTCTGATGTTATGTGACAGCATTAAAGTTTGTTACACTTTTTCTGTCTTGTTAAACTCTTTATTAAATCATGCACTGTTATTGAATCTTGACGATTTGAAACTGTGCCTTGGGCAATAGCACCACAAACACATACTGATACATTCCATTTTCAAAACTGAAACACATGTGTTTCTTGCCCCTAACAAAAAGTGTGACACATGTGAAGTGACAACTGGTGTTGTCAGATATATTGATGTATACACTCAGATAAACCTGGAGAGGGGTAAGGCAAACAGTGGCTTGGCCATGAAACAGCAAACAAACAGAAATACAACATCTGTGCAAATGAGGAGCACACATCAAACATGCCATTCTTGGCACAGGAAGATGTGTAGGTAACTGACACCTACTGTTTCCTTGCATTCATAAAAACATAACAAGGATATACTCATCAGTTGCACAGATTGTCTTTGTTTGCTGTTTTATGGCGCATTACAGTTGAGATGTCACAGATTTGTCCCGGTGAAATCCTCAGAATGCAGTTGCTCACTGTATGACTGCACATGCATGCTGCTTGGTCTACATTTATCCGCAGCAGTATGTTGGGGAACAGTATGGCCCATATAACCAACATTAACATTTTCATGTGCCGGAGTGATATTATTGTGGACAGGTCGACTGTCCTGCATGACATTCAGTTGATGATACAGTACCTCTCTACTGTTAAAAGAATGGGCAACAGAAGTATTTCCCAAGGTCATTACATTGACAGCTGATGGTTGTTGCATGGCATTGGGATGGACCATGGCAGCTGCAACTTGCATCTGCATTGGTCGCTCTGCAACCAGAGGTGCAAACATTGCCATTATGCTATGGAACAATGAGGCAGTATGTTACATCTCCCGTGTTCACAGCCTTTCCTCCATCTCTCTATCTTCCTTAGCCCTTTCTTTCTCTTGTTGCAGCAACTGATTGTGCTGCTCAGTCAACATTTTATGTGTTGGTTCAAACACTGACTCAACTATCTCATTAATTTTTGTCAGTCTCTTTTTCTTTCATAGATTGAAAAGAGGCTCACTGCTGCAAGTTCTCTTCCCTGATGAGACAGCTGATGGTGGTAATGCATGGCTGCATCCAGGTTCTTCTTCTAACACATCTAGGGTATCATCAGATGGCTCACGGATGGTAGCAGATGACTCCTCCAATGAAATTGATGAATCCTGACAACCCTCATGTTCTACAAAACAAATGAATTCATTTAACAGAAAATATGCATCAGTCCATCAGTGGATGTGTGACGACAGCTGTGTTATAAGTGGCAAGTAATGCAGTTCCCTGTGGAGATGCTTTCTGTGCACTTACCCCACACCATCACCAGCCACTTGGCGACCAGACAAGTGTATGTCTGTTATGTCATTAAGGGTAGCATGGCTGTGAATGGAGAAGAGTTTGTGCAGACAAAACAGTGCAGAACATCATGTCTGCAGATACCTGCACAGTAAGGATACATTACATACAGGCTGCTGTGACTGTAGGGTGTGTGTCTGTGGGGTTGGGGGGATACTGCAGTGATCACCAATGTCGGGATAAATGTGTTGCATCATAGTGAATATACCTGACTGCAAAGGTTCTGGTTCTGGGTAGTCTTCTTCAACAGCTGGACATGGTGGCTCAACAGATGCTCCCTCAAAGACAAATGCTGGGTTTGAAGTAGCCCGAGTACCAAGAATTCGGTCCAGCTCCTCAAAGAAAGGGCAGGTGATACTCTTTCCACCAGATTGCCTGTTGTTGTCTTTACTTTGTGATATTTCACTTTAAGCTGCTCAATATTCTCCCTGCATTGCTTTGCAGACCTTTCAATGCCATTCTCTAATAGGAAGTCTGCTATTTTTTGGTATATTTTGGTGTTTCTGCGATAGTTGGCCAACTCGTCCTGAACTCACTCCTGGGACCAGTATTCAATTAGTAGTTTAGTGTCATTCTCTGTTCAGCTTGAAGAACGGTCACTCATTTTAAAATAACACACTTGCTCTTATAAATTAGCTGGATGTACAGTATGCAGGGATGCACTAGCACAAATGCACTAAAAGCAGATTCAACAGGCAGCCTGATTCTGACAGGAGAAATGCAGTAAATCCTGCTACCAGCTGAATTCGGACAGGTCGTCTGTCAAGCTACACGAGTACTGTATTTCCCGTCACTAGGTGCTCTGCTGTGTTGGAGCACTCTATAGCCTCACTGTAACTGCACCATGGGATTGATCAGCCCTATGATTGATGGGAGACTGAAGGACCAAAGCAACTAACATCGCACGGTCACAGAGCAAGAAGCACACGCCCATCCACATTGCAAGGTAACACGCTTTTGCTCCTCAAACCATTTTTTAAAACTATTTAAGACTAGCTTCCAGCAGGGTTTAAGCATGGTTTGCTATCATGCTTTCAAACCGTGCTTTAATGCAGACGGGCACCATGCTTGCGATAGTTAAAATGTTTTAAACGCCTTCAAACGTTTTAACTAGCATGATGTGTACAGGGCCTAAATCATTTCAGTAGGGATGGTCAGAAGACAATGTGCCCCAATTCCCCCATCATTCACACTACCTGCTCTAGTGTTCTAGTGCTTGTTCTCTCTCTCCACCTCGATTTCTGCCCCCAAGCTACTTCCATTCACCGTAATTCACATTAGCTGCTCTGCACCACTTGCTCTATATCCATACCCTCCCTGATCTCTGCCCCCCAACAACATGCCAACATTTCCTGATACATCAGTGGCTCTGCAGCACTTGTTCTTCCCCCTCCATGATCTTTGCCCCCCTAAAATGCTGCCATTCACTGTCATTTATTTTAGCTGCTCTGCTACACTTGCTTTATGTTTCTCCCTCCTCCCTCCCTCCCTCCTATCTACCCCCCACCAAAAATGCTGGTACTGTCCCTACACACTAGCTGCTCAGTGGCACATACTGTCTCCCACCCACCCTTAATAATCTTATCACTCCTGATAATTCATATTACTTGCTTTATGCCATTTGTTCTCTAGGCCACCTTTCCTCAATCCTCCCCCCCAAAAAACAAACTGCCGTTCTCCATATACATGACATGCCCTCTGTCGTCATCCCTGTTCTAGTCCATTTCTCACCCCCCACATACTGCCATATTCTATATACATTTGCTACTCTGTGACACTTGCTCAGTCCCCTCTCCAATCTCTGTCCCCAATATGCCCCCAATTTCCATCATTCATATTACTTGCACTATAGCACTTGTTCTGCCTTCTCTTCGATATCTGCCCCCAAACTGCCACCATTGACTGTAATTCACATTTGCTGCTCTGCAACACTTGCTCTATATCCATCTCTCTATTTCTTCCCTCCCTGATATCTGCCCCCCTGAAATATTTCAACATTGTCCCTACACACATTAGCCGCTCTGCAACACTTTCTCGCTGTCCTCTCCCCTAATCTCTGCTCCTCTCCCCAAACCATTCATTGTTATTCACATTAGACATTGTGCAGCACTTGGTCTCTTTCTCTCCCCTCCCCAGTTTCTACCCCTCCACACATGCTAACATTGTCTCTATGAATTAGCTGATCTTGGCACCAGCCCCTCCCACACAATCTCTGCCCCCTAATATGCTGTCATTCACCATCATTCCAGTTAGCTGTTCTGTAGCACTTGATCTCTATCTCTCTCCCCATCTCTCCCCATTCTGTGCCCCCCCCACATGCCCATATTCTGCCTATACATTAGCTGCTCTGTGGCACTTGCTTTCTCTTCTCCCGATCTCTGTTACCTTCCACAATTCTGCCACCATTCACCATCAATCATATTAGCCACTGTACGGCACCTGGGCTCTATCCTTCCTCTTCCCGATTTCTGCCTCCCCAGCATGCTGGCATTGTTCCTACACTTTAGCTTCTCTTTTGTACTTGATCTCCCTTCCCCGATCGCTGTCCACCAATATGCTGCCATTTACCCATAATTTCCATTAGACATTCCACGGCATTTGCTCTTTATTCCTTCTCTCCCCAGTCTCTGACCCTTGTCCTCATCCCCTCCTTCATCTTTGTCCCCCCCCCAAATCTGCCACCATTCATCGTAATTCACATAGACTCTCCTCTGCACTTACTTTTTATCACTCCACCTCCCCAATCTTTGCCCCACCATGCTGCCATTGTCCATATACATTACCTGTTACTTTCTATTGCTTGATACTTTTGCTCGTAATGTTTATAACACGTCTACTGCTTGCATTACTTTTGTTCCATACCCTTCCAAATACAGTGCTGCCACATACTTGCTGTTTTTAAGGTACACCTCATTTCATTTCTATCCCATTTCTCATGTTGTTCCAATTGATTTATTTTCATTTGGTACATTACCATTTCAATCTGCATTCAGTTATTCTAAGAAGCTGTTCTTTTTTCTCTTCATGGAACAATGTGCATACCCTATACTTCTTTTATCCTACTATGAAAACTAAACTAGTTTTTCTCATTACTCTGCCTGAAATCCAATCCCTTCCACTAGAAATACGAACATATGAGCATATGAAAATGTCATCAGATTAGGCCTTAAGGTTTATCATGCCTGCTCAAGATGCAGCTCACAGTTTGATAACTGCTGCCCCCATCCTTCCCCTGATTTCTATTCAGAGTTCCCTTGGTCTCTACCCACCCTACCTGTACCCTGCCCATGTATCTATCCCATCCCTTCCTAAACCTCCCACTGATTCCCTTGATACCAAACCCTCAAGTAGCGCATTACAAGGCATCACCATCTTTTCCATGAACTAATGCTTTCTCCAGTTTCTTCTATACTTCCCACCAACCAGTTTCAGGCTATGACCCTTTGTGGTCCCTTCCCCCTTCAGTCTGAACACCCCCTCTTTCTTTACTCTATTAATATCTTTCAGGTATTTAAAGGTCTCAGTCATGTCCCCTCTGTCCCTTCTGTCTTCCAAGGAGTACATGTTTAGCTCCCTAAGTCTCTCCACATAGGGCTTATCCCCCATTCTGAAGATCATCTTAGATGCCCTCCTCTGGTTTCTCTCCAGGAGTATAATGTCCTTTTTAAGTAAGGGCATCAGAACTCAACCAAATCACTTTATTGTTTGACTTATTTAGTCTTCACAATTTCACACAAATTAAAAATATTTAAAAAAATTGTAAGTACAGATATATAAAGTGCTTCATCATAACAATTATTTGGAAGACAAATATGCCATACAATAGGCATTCTTCAAAAAAGGAAATATATATTTATTTCTTATTAGGAGACCGATTTTCCTTGGTGCAATTATCAGGACATAGCATTTTTTTCCCTAAGGGCAACATTTCCAGGTAAAATCAGTGCAATGATATGCAATAAGTATTCCTCTGTGAGCCGATTCTATGTCATAATGGCAATCACAGAATAGCAATCACCGTTTGGGTGACTGTATATTGCTGAAAATGAATTACGGTGATGTACACTTGCAATGACTAGAAAACTGGTGACTGGTTTTCTACTTAAGGATTCTCAACTCCGGGGGGGTGCATGTTGGGAGGGTAAAACTTAAAAAAAATGAAAACCCCAACCCGACACAAAAAATGAACATGCCCAGAACCGAACCAGCACCCTCCCAACCCTAGCCTGCCACCTACCCACCACACCACATGGCTAGCTCAGCAGCCAACTGCCACACTACACCCCACATACCCTCCCTTCCCTTCCTTCCATCATGCAACGTGGTCCCCCATGCATGTATGTATATATAGTGACATCTTGTTGCTGTACTCCTCTAACCCTGTATCCTGTTGCTACCCTACCAGGTAGCCCAGAACACAGGCGCCATGATTGAGTCGCCCTTTTTGAAAGCACTCAGTCATGGTTGCCTTGTTCACTGGATACCCTGTGAGTCTAGGACAAAACTTCTGAGCTGCATGCCTAGCAGAAATACACAAATTTGTTAGATCTAAATTGAATTACCTATATAGGCTAATAACCTGCAGGGGTCCCAAGACTTTGATACATTTTCTTCCTTATCCTTGAGATACTGGAAAATAATTTGCTAACTGTTTGATCATATGTGCAGCTTCAGAATTTATTAAAATCAATGTCAAGGTAGCTGGTCAGCATTGGATAAATTATTAATGTTACAATTGCCTAGTATAGCATTTAGCATGAGTTTGCAGTTTTTGGAATACCATTCACAATACCGAAGGATGTGCATTACATCTTCAACATCTCCCTGCTAACATTTACATGTTGGATCATTTTTTCTGCCATATCTTGTGTTGAGAACATTGCTTTTGAATAATTAAAACTTATATAGAGTGAAATAGTTTCTAAGTATTTTATCTGTAAGCACTTCTAAGTAGAATTTAAATTTGTACGTGCAGTTACTACTCACATACCAATTTGAAAATCTTACACTATTAAACAGTTTTAGGTCATAGCCAATTCAGAAATTATTGATTTTATTTCTTATGTACTTTGTGTACTGTAAACTTATGATGACTTCTTTTTTGGGATATCCCAGTAAGAATTTAAGTTCATATTTCTCCATATTTTAAGATGTTGCTATACCATTCCGAGCATTGAAAACCCATCGCAATCCACGTAGTTTTCTCGTCCAAACATAAATGAGGAAATCTATCTTCTCCTAGGCATGTTAGGCGGAGTCAGTAATTTATCTTTTTGATGTCCACAAGTGCATTTATATGCTCCAACCCCAGCCCCACCCTAATATAATGTGCAGGAGAAGACTGGGTTAAGGCTAAGGTTTTCCTAAGTTGTTTGTAAACTGGTCTCAGTAATTTGTCCTTATGTTTAGAATGCCATATTTCTGCCCCATATGTTATCTGCGGCATGTATTTTGCCCTCACTGCCTTCACCATTGGCTTAATAGTTAGACCTCCATAATGATAGTTAAACTTGCCCAATGCTGTTGCTGTCTTGTTAGCTGTGCAATGAATTTTATTAGTAAGGTCTGTCCAAGTTCCTTTATATGAGTATCTTAGACATAAATATGTATAGGCATTCACAGTATTTAAAGTTTTGTCTCCAATCTTCCACTTACCCCCTTTTTTTGCCATTACCAAATATTATTATTTGTGCCTTGGATTCATTTATTTTTAATTTCAGCTTTCTGAATGTCTGATCCAACAGATTCATTTTTTTTTAGACCAGGCTTAGATAATGCGATGAGTATAATATCATCGGCAAATTCTAATAAAGCACATAACCTGTTAAGTATTTTTGGTGAATCAGATTCTAGGTGTATCATGTCTTCCAGGAGCTGATTAATGTACAGATAAAAAACTGTTGATGCTAAGATGCATCCTTGTCTGACACCTCTGTTTACTTTGATTGATTGTGATAAATGTCCATTCTGCCCCATTCTCAACTTAACCCATGTATTATCGCACATGTTACTTATAATGTTAATCAAGTTTTTGTTGATACCTCTCTTTAGCATAACGTTCCATAGGATATCCCTGGAAACAGTGCCAAATGCTGCACTGAAGTCTATAAATGCAATGTACAACCTTTGTTTCCAAAGAGTAACATACTTCTTGAGTAAGTGCGACAGTATGAAACAATTATCTATTGCATTATAATCTTTCCTAAAGCCAGCCTGGGCTTCAGACATATCGTTACCATTCTCTGTATATGTCCTCTACTCTGTGGCATTGCATCTCTCAACCTCCTTGAACTTTTCACCTCTCCCATCTCTCAGCCGCCCTCAGAATTCTGCCATTCTCCATATGCATCACCTCCTCTCCAACAGTTGCACTCTTCACCACTCCCTGCTTGCCTCCCTCACCTGCTGCCATTTTCCGTACTTTATACTTGCTCTATGCTACTTTCTCTCCCACTACCATCTCTTCCCATTCCTTGACTTTCAACACTATTTCACATTATTCTCTGTGTTCCACTTTCTGTCTTCCCTCCTTCGTCTCTACCTTCAATCCTAAAATGCCGCTATTATCACTATATATTAATTGCCCTCAGCACTTGCTTTCCACCTGTCTTCTGCACCATCTTTGACTGCCCCACATCCTTCCATTCTTGACATGTCTTTGCAACTCTGTGTCACTTGTTGTCTCTACCACTCCCTGATCCTTGGTCTTCCAAAACTCTATTATTCATCATTTTTACATTACCTGCTCTCTGTTATTTGTGTTCTATCCCTTCTCTTTCAATCTCTTATGACCCTAGCATGCTGGCATTTTCTCTACATTGATTTTTCCAAATAAATGGCATGCTGAGATGGTATCCATGGACAGAGGGCAGGTCTCAAATTGTCCAGATCGAAAGCTCATTCTCCCCTCACTCCCCATCTGTTCAAAGTCATTCAAGGGTCTGTCTGGGCCTCATTCTCTTTTCCATGTTCAAGCACTATCTTCCTCTGCCTATTTCTTAGTCTCAATCCATATGCAGGCTGATGGTAATACAGTGCTCTTTGCATCTGGCTCCTCTTCCCATGACCTTACTACCAGCTACAGCTTTAATTTGACAATATTCAGCTCTGGTTCCAGTCAAAACAACTTTCCCTCAATGCAAAACAACCAGTATCTATGACATCTGGCACCAGACAGAGGCTTTCAAGACTCACTTCCCTCCTATTATTTCAAACTCGTGATGGGGTTGCAGTTAAGGATGCATCCACCTTTAAATACTTCAGGGTCTGGCTGGACTGCCTTCTTGATTCCTTGGTGCACATTGACACCATGCATCATAAGCTCTACCCCAAGCTTGGTGCACTATACAGGAACAAAGTGAGTATCCCACTTCCTGTCTTCCGTGAGATAGTTTTAAACATGATTACCCCTATTGTTTCACTATCGTGACATTGTTTACAATGGAGCTCCCCAATCCTCTCTTGCCAGACTGCAGCCCCACTTTCACTCTTGTTGTCATTTTGCATTAGACTTCCCCCTATACCCCTCACTGCTTGCTCTACTCTGCCATCTCCTTCCCCTTTCTTGATATACTAACATACTATTTGCCAGCAGATTAGGCCTTACGGTCTATCGAGTCTGCTCGAACCTAGATCGTTAATTGGGTGCCGAGACCCTCCCATCCCTTGTTCTCTAGAAACCCTATCATCCATCCCCACCCCTCGGACAGGCCATCATCTGATACATCCACTTTCTGTGTCTGTCCCACCTCTCTTGAAGCCCTCCACTGTGGATCTCTGAACCAGCTCACCAGGCAGTGCATTCCAAGGGTCCACCACCCTCTCGTGAAAAACCTCCTCCTCTTTTCCCTCACCCTTCCACCTTCCAACTTCAAACCATGCCCTCGGTGATACCTCCTGCTTTAGCCTAAAGATCCCTCCATGTTTACCCTATTTATTCCCTTGAGATACTTGAAGACCTCAATCATGTCCCCCCTGTCTCTCCTCTCCTCCAATGAAAACAGGCAGAGCTCCTCAAGTCTGTCCTCATAAGTCAAATCCCCTAGCCCTTGTATCATCTTTGTTGCCCTCCTCTGTACCCTCTCCAGGAGCTGTATGTCCCTCTTCAAATGTGGTCTCCAGTACTGTACACAGTACTCAAGGTGTGGTCTAACCAGTCCATTGTACAGAGGCAGAATCATTTCCTTGCTCCAAGAGGTGATCCCCCTTACAATGCATCCCAAAATCCTGTTTGCCTTGCTAGCTGCTCTCCTGCACTGCTCAGAGTTATTCATACATGTATCCACCATGACCCCTAGGTCTTTTTCCCCTATCGAGGCCTCCAGCGCCTCCCCTCCCAGGGTGTACCTGTGTTTAGGGTTTCCCGACCAAGATGCAACACCTTGCACTTGGTGATATTGAAATTTAATTTCCATGTGTGAGCCCAGCTTTCCAGGGTGTCCAGGTCCTTGCAGGCCACCCTCCCTCTTCTCCCTCAACTACTGCTCCCATCTTGGAGTCATCCACAAGAGACTCATTTCACACACTATACCCTCCCTGATGTCCGATAGTGTATGCATTAAACAGGATCGGGACCCAGGACCGAGCCCTGTGGTACCCCACTACCACCTCTCTAGGGTTTGAGAGCTCCCCACAGACCACTACTTCTGAGTGCGTCCAGCTAGCCAGTTTTCAATCCATCTGACCATCAAAGGGCCTACCCTAACCCCATCAGTTTCTCCACCAGACCATTGTGGGGGACAGAGTCAAACGCCTTGCTGAAGTCCAAGAATAATACATCCACAGGCTTACCCCTGTCCAGTTCTGATGTTACCCATTCATAGAACTCCACAAGGTTGGTTTGACATGATCTACCTGGCACAAACCCATGTTGCCGACTATCCAGACCTCCCACCTCCTCCAAGTACACCCCAATCGTTCCTTTAGTATACTCTCCATTAATTTTCCCACCACCGAGGTCAAACTGATGGGTCTATAGTTACCTGGTACTTCCCTTGACCCCCTTTATGGTTGGTACCACATATGCCTCTCGCCAATCACTAGTTACCCTCCCTGTCTCAGTGACCTGCTGAAAAGCTCCGCCAGAGTGCAGCCAGTATGTCCACAGTTCCATAGTACTCTGGGATGAATGCCATCCGGCCTGGAGATTTGTTTTCTTTAGGGCCTTGAGGGCTAACCACACCCTTTGGTGGAGATAGCATCATCCATCCCTCCCTCTTACTGGTCTTTTATCCTTATCCAGATGTGACACCCCTGGGTACCTTTCCCTCCCTCTTGCTCCATTTCTGTTGCTCCCCTGATCCCACTCCTGCCACTTCTATCCCTTCATGCCTTGCTTTGTAGATATCCCATCCCCTCCCTAGCGAACACAGAGGGCAAAGTACTCGTAAATACCTCTGCCTGGTCCCTCGCCTCTTCCACCCACCCTCCTTCTGATCTCAATCTGCTGAGATGGCCCTTAGTTTTCTCCACTCCCCAATGTGCCGGAAGAACCCTTTTCCCCTCCCTGTATCCCCTGTGCCAGCCGCTGCTCTTTACTGGACTTTGCTCCCCTCACCATACGGGTGACTTTTCTAGATGCAAGCTGGTACATTTCCTTATCCCTATCCCCTCTTGTTGTTTTATATTTTTTGTAGGCCGCCTTCTTTTCTCTGACTGCTACCTGTACCTCACTGGACCACCAGCATGGTTTACGTGACCTTGCTCCCTTACATTTCAACTTAGCGCAGATCCTGACTGCCTCATGAAGTCCCCGTTTTATGACCTCCCATCTCCTTTCCACACTTGTCGTTGAGGTAATCCCCTTCAAGTGATCCTTGAGAATATTTCCCATGCCCATAAAGTCTGCCCCCCTGAAGTCCACTGCCAGTGTCCTAGATCTCACCCCCACTCCCCCCATGCTTATTTGAAACCAGACAGTAGTGTGGTCACTCCCAGTCAGGGGGTCCTGTACAACTATGTCCCTTACCAGATCCCCATCTGCCAGAACCACATCCAGGACATGCCCCTCCCTTGTGGGCTCCATCACATGCTGTGTTAAGAACACATCCTGGAAGCCATCTAGCAGCCTCTGCTCCTTGGCCACCCTAGAGACATGGTTCCCCAGTTTGTACCTGGCATATTAAGGTCCCCCATCAACACCACTCCTTCCCCTTTTGGACCACACTGGGCAATGATGTTGTCCAGCAAACCATCCTCTAGAACATCACTCATCCCGGGGGGCCTATATGCTACTCCCAGCTTGACTTATCTCCTGCTGGGGATCGTGTGATGACCCATAAGGCCTCCACGTTTCCCTCTGCCTCTTCTACCATAGTAATTTCTATATCATCTCTAATGAACATAGCCTCCACCCCTCTGACCTCCTTTCTATCCTTCCTAAGCATAGTGTACCCCTGTACATTTAGGTCCCAGTCATGGTTTTTGTTGGTTACGTCTCCGTGACCGCCGCCACATCCACCCCCCAACAGCATGGCCTGGAACTCTGGCAACTTGTTTCCCAAGCTCCTGGCATTTACTAACACCAACCCCCACCCCTTATCCCTGATCCTCTTTCTCGAACCCCACCCAGATTCCTTATACTTCCATCCTCCCCCTGCTCCTCCTGAAACCTCCACCTCCAGTCTGTTTCCCCCTCCCCTCTTGGGCTTGACGGCTACTCCCCTCATCTGGAGGAGAGGGCTTCTGGTCAGCCCCTCCCTCATCCCTTCCCCCCCTTACAAGTTTAAACCCCACCTTTCTTGTATGTAGTCAGCCATCCCCTGTTTAAGGACTTCCTTCCCTAATGGGGCAAGATGAAACCTGTCCTTGGCATATAGTCCCTTATCCTCCCAAACTCCATTCCAGTTCCCTACCTATTTACCCATTCTCTTCACCCACTTCCTGAGCCAGTCATTAACCTCTGTAAGCTTTTTTTTGTCCACTGAGGCCTTTGGTACTGGCAATATCTCGAAAAGAAATGTTGCATCCATTATCCCGACAGACTCTGGCAAGTTCTTGGAACCTTGCTTGGATTTCCAAATGCTATTTCCATCTAGATCATTAGTTCCCAAATGCACCAGGAAATCCGGTTCTCTCCTCAATCCCTAACCATTTCATACACCATGAACTTTGCTCTGTGTACTGTCAGCCCAGAGATACTCACTACCTTCACCTGGCTATGGCATCCACCCCTGTCCCTCCCAATGGATACCCCTAATCATCGAGTCACCCAGTAACAGAACCTTAACACCTCCATCATCCTTATGGTTACCTCCACTATGCCCTCTCAGCCCCCCTTTATTCATGATCTGAATTTCATGGGAGTCTTCCTGCCTTATTAGAGACCCCCTTGTCACCCTCCCCATTCTGCCTTCCTTGCTGTTTTTCCCACTTAACTCAAACCCCCTCTGAATAGGTGTCCCATTTAACCCTCTCATATCTGAACCATTTATCCTGGCCCTGATGGTTTCCCCTTCCCCCACACCACCATCCTCCCCCCTTGTAATAGTACCCCTGCTTCCAGAGGCTCTCTGTGGGTCCCCTTTAGCTAGGGCCCCATCCTTGGTACTGACCTCCCAGCTGAAGGGGGCTCTTCCACCTCCTTGTCTCCCAGTTTCTCTCCAATCATGCTCTCCTCCCTCATGTCTGGAATATGTTGCATCTCCCCCATTTGCTTAACATATATGTTTCCCCTTCTCCCTCTGGGACTATGTCTATCCTTTCCATAGCTGGTCTGTGATGCCCTATGGGTATCCAACTCCCTCCCCGCCTCTGTATAGCTTCCTCATTTCCACCAACCCCTTCCTCCCCTCTAGGTTGCTTAGTAGCTCAAATTTATTGTGACAGTCTATGTCAGCCTCCATCAAGTAACCCGGAGTTTCCCTGACTGCATCTCTAAACTGGCCCTCTTCTTCCTCTCTTGAACTATTCACCTTAGGGGCTCCTTCCCACAGTCTGCTGTTTTAGGCTTCCACAACAGCCCTTCCTGACTTTTTTCCAGTCTCTTTGTATTCAGAATGTTCACCCGCACGCTTTCCTTTAGCATCAACTTCTATCTAATGGTCCTCCATCCTAATATCCCCACTCCTGCTTGCTGTAACATAACGTCCTGTAATTTCAGAGCGTTGCCCCAGCCTCCCTCAGCCCCTCACTTCTGCTCTTATATCCACACCCCTTATCCTTCGACACCCCAGGCTCCCACAGCTTACTCCTTAACCAATATACCTCACTCCTGATACAAGATAGCTGTCTACAGAGTGGGCAGCCTCCCTCTCTCCAGGCCCAATTTAGAATTATTGCCATCCCACAGCCTGTGCAGCCTACAACCCTTCCGAAGATGCCTGCCATGGTGGAATATGGCCACCCTGATTATCCCCCTCTGTTTATAATAGCACACCCCCTTTTCTCAGTCCCTTTCCCCTGAAGTGCAGTTTCTCTCTATACTGACTGTAGTTATTTACAAACCCAATTTCAGCCCAATATCGCTCCTAAGTATCAACACAACACATACAGTCCAGTGTGTGTTGGTCACACTAACAGTGTATGTAAGCAGACATCAGGTACCATAAGATGTCACAGCCCACCAGCTCCTGTTGCTTCAATTTCAGTCCCAAACAGAAACACTCAGCCCTTCAATCCCAACCCCAGTGGCTTTTCAGTATTTAAGAAGGCATACAAAACAGGGTGGGTGGGAGGCTCTTACCAAACAGCAGGCAAACAACACTTTTAAATTTCCCTCTAAATATCCCTGCTAGACAACTATCCCCAAGCCACCAAATCACAATGTAACAATTCTAATTCAAGGTAACATCTTTACCATGATAAACTAATTTCACTTACATAACTATTCAAATATTTCAGTTAAAACAGATTATAACTACAGCTCTCTTTCCTCCCTGCCTGCTGCTTGCTCTCCCAAGTGAACAATGAAAGCCAAGTTAATTCCTGTTTAGAGACAAAGGTAATTGCAGCTAATGTCCCTTCCCCAAATACCAGGCAAACAACACTTTTAAATTTCCTCTAAATATTCCTGCTAGACAACTATCCCCGAAAGCCACCAAATTACAATGTAACAATTCTAATTCAAGGTAATAATTTTTACCACATAAAACTAATTTCACTTCAAACTATTCAAATATTTCAGTTAAACAGATTATAACTCCAGCCTCTTTCCTGCCTGCTGCTTAAGCTCCCAAGTGAACAACGAAAGCCAAGTTAATTCCTGTTTAGAGACAAGGTAATTGCAGCTAATGTCCCTTCCCCCAAATACCAGGCAAACAACACTTTTAAATTTCCTATAAATATCCCTGCTGGGACAACTATCCTAAGCCACCAAATTACAATGTAACAATTCTAATTCAAGGTAATAATTTTACCACATAAAACTAATTTCACTTCCAAACTATTCAAATATTTCAGTTAAAACAGATTATAACTCAGCTCTCTTCCTCCTGCCTGCTGCTTAAGCTCCCAAGTGAACAATGAAATAGGTTAATTCCTGTTTAGAGACAAGGTAATTGCAGCTAATGTCCCTTCCCCCAAACACTAGGCAAACAACACTTTTAAATTTCCTCTAAATATCCCTGCTAGACAACTATCCCCAAGCCACCAAATTACAATGTAACAATTCTAATTCAAGGTAATAATTTTTACCACATAAAACTAATTTCACTTACAAACTATTCAAATATTTCAGTTAAAACAGATTATAACTCCAGCTCTCTTTCCTCCCTGCCTGCTGCTTAAGCTCCCAAGTGAACAATGAAAGCCAAGTTAATTCCTGTTTAGAGACAAGGTAATTGCAGCTAATGTCCCTTCCCCCCAAACACCAGGCAAACAACACTATTAAATTTCCCTCTAAATATCCCTGCTAGACAACTATCCCAAAGCCACCAAATTACAATGTAACAATTCTAATTCAAGGTAATAATTTTTACCACATAAAACTAATTTCACTTACAAACTATTCAAATATTTCAGTTAAAACAGATTATAACTCCAGCTCTCTTTCCTCCCTGCCTGCTGCTTAAGCTCCCAAGTGAACAATGAAAGCCAAGTTAATTCCTGTTTAGAGACAAGGAGTGCAGCTAATGTCCCTTCCGCGAAACACCAGGCAAACAACACTTTTAATTTCCTCTAAATATCCCTGCTAGACAACTATCCCCAAGCCACCAAATTACAATGTAACAATTCTAATTCAAGGTAATAATTTTACCACATAAAACTAATTTGCACTTACAAACTATTCAAATATTTCAGTTAAAACAGATTATAACTCCAGCTCTCTTTCCTCCTGCCTGCTGCTTAAGCTCCCAAGTGAACAATGAAAGCTAAGTTAATTCCTGTTTAGAGACAAGGTAATTGCAGCTAATGTCCCTTCCCCCAAACACTAGGCAAACAACACTTTTAAATTTCCTCTAAATATCCCTGCTAGACAACTATCCCAAGCCACCAAATTACAATGTAACAATTTAATTCAAGGTAATAATTTTTACCACATAAAACTAATTTCACTTGCAAACTATTCAAATATTTCAGTTAAAACAGATTATAACTCCAGCTCTCTTTCCTCCCTGCCTCATGCTTAAGCTCCCAAGGAACAATGAAGCTGTTAATTCCTGTTTAGAGACAAGGTAATTGCAGCTAATGTCCCTTCCCCCCAAACACCAGGCAAACAACACTTTTAAATTTCCCTCTAAATATCCCTGCTAGACAACTATCCCCAAGCCACCAAATTACAATGTAACAATTCTAATTCAATGTAATAATTTTTACCACATAAAACTAATTTCACTTACAAACTATTCAAATATTTCAGTTAAAACAGATTATAACTCCAGCTCTCTTTCCTCCCTGCCTGCTGCTTAAGCTCCCAAGTGAACAATGAAAGCCAAGTTAATTCCTGTTTAGAGACAAGGTAATTGCAGCTAATGTCCTTCCCCCAAACACCAGGCAAACAACACTTTTAAATTTCCCTCTAAATATCCCTGCTAGACAACTATCCCCAAGCCACCAAATTACAATGTAACAATTCTAATTCAAGGTAATAATTTTTACCACATAAAACTAATTTCACTTGCAAACTATTCAAATATTTCAGTTAAAACAGATTATAACTCCAGCTCTCTTTCCTCCCTGCCTGCTGCTTAAGCTCCCAAGTGAACAATGAAAGCCAAGTTAATTCCTGTTTAGAGACAAGGTAATTGCAGCTAATGTCACTTCCCCCAAACACCAGGCAAACAACACTTTTAAATTTCCTCTAAATATCCCTGCTAGACAACTATCCCCAAGCCACCAAATTACAATGTAACAATTCTAATTCAAGGTAATAATTTTACCACATAAAACTAATTTCACTTACAAACTATTCAAATATTTCAGTTAAAACAGATTATAACTCCAGCTCTCTTTCCTCCCTGCCTGCTGCTTAGCTCCCAAGTGAACAATGAAAGCTAGTTAATTCCTGTTTAGAGACAAGGTAATTGCAGCTAATGTCCCTTCCCCAAACACTAGGCAAACAACACTTTTAAATTTCCTCTAAATATCCTGCTAGACAACTATCCCAAGCCACCAAATTACAATGTAACAATTCTAATTCAAGGTAATAATTTTACCACATAAACTAATTTCACTTACAAACTATTCAAATATTTCAGTTAAAACAGATTATAACTCCAGCTCTCTTTCCTCCCTGCCTGCTGCTTAAGCTCCCAAGTGAACAATGAAAGCCAAGTTAATTCCTGTTTAGAGACAAGGTAATTGCAGCTAATGTCCTTCCCCCAAACACTAGGCAAACAACACTTTTAAATTCCTCTAAATATCCCTGCTAGACAACTATCCCCAAGCCACCAAATTACAATGTAACAATTCTAATTCAGGTAATAATTTTACCACATAAAACTAATTTCACTTACAAACTATTCAAATATTTCAGTTAAAACAGATTATAACTCCAGCTCTCTTCCTCCTGCCTGCTGCTTAAGCTCCCAAGTGAACAATGAAAGCCAAGTTAATTCCTGTTTAGAGACAAGGTAATTGCAGCTAATGTCCCTTCCCCCAAACACCAGGCAAACAACACTTTTAAATTTCCTCTAAATATCCCTGCTAGACAACTATCCCTAAGCCACCAAATTACAATGTAACAATTCTAATTCAAGGTAATAATTTTTACCACATAAAACTAATTTCACTTACAAACTATTCAAATATTTCAGTTAAAACAGATTATAACTCAGCTCTCTTTCCTCCCTGCCTGCTGCTAAGCTCCCAAGTGAACAATGAAAGCCAAGTTAATTCCTATTTAGAGACAAGGTAATTGCAGCTAATGTCCTTCCCCCAAACACTAGGCAAACAACACTTTTAAATTTCCTCTAAATATCCCTGCTAGACAACTATCCCCAAGCCACCAAATTACAATGTAACAATTCTAATTCAAGGTAATATTTTTTACCACATAAAACTAATTTCACTTACAAACTATTCAAATGTTTCAGTTAAAACAGATTATAACTCCAGCTCTCTTTCCTCCTGCCTGCTGCTTAAGCTCCCAAGTGAACAATGAAAGCTGTTAATTCCTGTTTAGAGACAAGGTAATTGCAGCTAATGTCCCTTCCCCAAACACTAGGCAAACAACACTTTTAAATTTCCTCTAAATATCCCTGCTAGACAACTATCCCCAAGCCACCAAATTACAATGTAACAATTCTAATTCAAGGTAATAATTTTTACCACATAAAACTAATTTCACTTACAAACTATTCAAATATTTCAGTTAAAACAGATTATAACTCCAGCTCTCTTTCCTCCCTGCCTGCTGCTTAAGCTCCCAAGTGAACAATGAAAGCCAAGTTAATTCCTGTTTAGAGACAAGGTAATTGCAGCTAATGTCCCTTCCCCCAAACACCAGGCAAACAACACTTTTAAATTTCCTCTAAATATCCCTGCTAGACAACTATCCCAAGCCACCAAATTACAATGTAACAATTCTAATTCAAGGTAATAATTTTACCACATAAAACTAATTTCACTTACAAACTATTCAAATATTTCAGTTAAAACAGATTATAACTCCAGCTCTCTTTCCTCCCTGCCTGCTGCTTAAGCTCCCAAGTGAACAATGAAAGCCAAGTTAATTCCTGTTTAGAGACAAGGTAATTGCAGCTAATGTCCCTTCCCCCCAAACACCAGGCAAACAACACTTTTAAATTTCCCTCTAAATATCCCTGCTAGACAACTATCCCCAAGCCACCAAATTACAATGTAACAATTCTAATTCAAGGTAATAATTTTTACCACATAAAACTAATTTCACTTACAAACTATTCAAATATTTCAGTTAAAACAGATTATAACTCCAGCTCTCTTTCCTCCCTGCCTGCTGCTTAAGCTCCCAAGTGAACAATGAAAGCCAAGTTAATTCCTGTTTAGAGACAAGGTAATTGCAGCTAATGTCCCTTCCCCCCAAACACCAGGCAAACAACACTTTTAAATTTCCCTCTAAATATCCCTGCTAGACAACTATCCCCAAGCCACCAAATTACAATGTAACAATTCTAATTCAAGGTAATAATTTTTACCACATAAAACTAATTTCACTTACAAACTATTCAAATATTTCAGTTAAAACAGATTATAACTCCAGCTCTCTTTCCTCCCTGCCTGCTGCTTAAGCTCCCAAGTGAACAATGAAAGCCAAGTTAATTCCTGTTTAGAGACAAGGTAATTGCAGCTAATGTCCCTTCCCCAAACACTAGGCAAACAACACTTTTAAATTTCCTCTAAATATCCCTGCTAGACAACATCCCCAAGCCACCAAATTACAATGTAACAATTCTAATTCAAGGTAATATTTTTACCACATAAAACTAATTTCACTTACAAACTATTCAAATATTTCAGTTAAAACAGATTATAACTCCAGCTCTCTTTCCTCCCTGCCTGCGGCTTGCTCCCAAGTGAACAATGAAAGCCAAGTTAATTCCTGTTTAGAGACAAGGTAATTGCAGCTAATGTCCTTCCCCCCAAACAATAGGCAAACAACACTTTTAAATTTCCCTCTAAATATCCCTGCTAGACAACTATCCCCAAGCCACCAAATTACAATGTAACAATTCTAATTCAAGGTAATAATTTTTACCACATAAAACTAATTTCACTTACAAACTATTCAAATATTTCAGTTAAAACAGATTATAACTCCAGCTCTCTTTCCTCCCTGCCTGCTGCTTAAGCTCCCAAGTGAACAATGAAAGCCAAGTTAATTCCTGTTTAGAGACAAGGTAATTGCAGCTAATGTCCCTTCCCCCCAAACACCAGGCAAACAACACTTTTAAATTTCCCTCTAAATATCCCTGCTAGACAACTATCCCCAAGCCACCAAATTACAATATAACAATTCTAATTCAAGGTAATAATTTTTACCACATAAAACTAATTTCACTTACAAACTATTCAAATATTTCAGTTAAAACAGATTATAACTCCAGCTCTCTTTCCTCCCTGCCTGCTGCTTAAGCTCCCAAGTGAACAATGAAAGCCAAGTTAATTCCTGTTTAGAGACAAGGTAATTGCAGCTAATGTCCCTTCCCCCCAAACACCAGGCAAACAACACTTTTAAATTTCCCTCTAAATATCCCTGCTAGACAACTATCCCCAAGCCACCAAATTACAATGTAACAATTCTAATTCAAGGTAATAATTTTTACCACATAAAACTAATTTCACTTACAAACTATTCAAATATTTCAGTTAAAACAGATTATAACTCCAGCTCTCTTTCCTCCATGCCTGCTGCTTAAGCTCCCAAGTGAACAATGAAAGCAGTTAATTCCTGTTTAGAGACAAGGTAATTGCAGCTAATGTCCCTTCCCCAAACACTAGGCAAACAACACTTTTAAATTTCCTCTAAATATCCCTGCTAGACAACTATCCCTCAAGCCACCAAATTACAATGTAACAATTCTAATTCAAGGTAATAATTTTTACCACATAAACTAATTTCACTTACAAACTATTCAAATATTTCAGTTAAAACAGATTATAACTCCAGCTCTCTTTCTCCCTGCCTGCTGCTAAGCTCCCAAGTGAACAATGAAAGCCAAATTAATTCCTGTTTAGAGACAAAGTAATTGCAGCCAATGTCCCTTCCCCCGAAACACCAGGCAAACAACACTTTTAAATTTCCCTCTAAATATCCCTGCTAGACAACTATCCCCAAGCCACCAAATTACAATGTAACAATTCTAATTCAAGGTAATAATTTTTACCACATAAAACTAATTTCACTTACAAACTATTCAAATATTTCAGTTAAAACAGATTATAACTCCAGCTCTCTTTCCTCCCTGCCTGCTGCTTAAGCTCCCAAGTGAACAATGAAAAGCCAAGTTAATTCCTGTTTAGAGACAAGGTAATTGCAGCTAATGTCCCTTCCCCCCAAACACCAGGCAAACAACACTTTTAAATTTCCCTCTAAATATCCCTGCTAGACAACTATCCCCAAGCCACCAAATTACAATGTAACAATTCTAATTCAAGGTAATAATTTTTACCACATAAAACTAATTTCACTTACAAACTATTCAAATATTTCAGTTAAAACAGATTATAACTCCAGCTCTCTTTCCTCCCTGCCTGCTGCTTAAGCTCCCAAGTGAACAATGAAAGCCAAGTTAATTCCTGTTTAGAGACAAGGTAATTGCAGCTAATGTCCCTTCCCCCCAAACACTAGGCAAACAACACTTTTAAATTTCCCTCTAAATATCCCTGCTAGACAACTATCCCCAAGCCACCAAATTACAATGTAACAATTCTAATTCAAGGTAATAATTTTTACCACATAAAACTAATTTCACTTACAAACTATTCAAATATTTCAGTTAAAACAGATTATAACTCCAGCTCTCTTTCCTCCCTGCCTGCTGCTTAAGCTCCCAAGTGAACAATGAAAGCCAAGTTAATTCCTGTTTAGAGACAAGGTAATTGCAGCTAATGTCCCTTCCCCCCAAACACCAGGCAAACAACACTTTTAAATTTCCCTCTAAATATCCCTGCTAGACAACTATCCCCAAGCCACCAAATTGCAATGTAACAATTCTAATTCAAGGTAATAATTTTTACCACATAAAACTAATTTCACTTACAAACTATTCAAATATTTCAGTTAAAACAGATTATAACTCCAGCTCTCTTTCCTCCCTGCCTGTTGCTTAAGCTCCCAAGTGAACAATGAAAGCCAAGTTAATTCCTGTTTAGAGACAAGGTAATTGCAGCTAATGTCCCTTCCCCCCAAACACCAGGCAAACAACACTTTTAAATTTCCCTCTAAATATCCCTGCTAGACAACTATCCCCAAGCCACCAAATTACAATGTAACAATTCTAATTCAAGGTAATAATTTTTACCACATAAAACTAATTTCACTTACAAACTATTCAAATATTTCAGTTAAAACAGATTATAACTCCAGCTCTCTTTCCTCCCTGCCTGCTGCTTAAGCTCTCTAAGATATCAAGTGCCTTTCCCACTGTGCCTCCTTTATATCTAAATTCTGGTTTGGTTCCCATCCCTCCTACTTTACCTCCATCCAACCTTCTCCCACTCCCCCCTCCCAACCTGTCCACAGCAATATTTCCCATTATCTTTCTATTCCATCTAGAAAATCTACTAACAATCAAGCTGCTGTCTCATCTAAGTTTCCTAAACTGTTGTCCACCTTTCATCTGTCAATCTGCCCCATCTCTTCTCCCACAAGTCTCTTCTTCATGACTTTTCTGCCCCCACCAGGAACTGGATATGACCCCTTATCTTATTTGATCTTCCTCTCCCTACTTATACTGCACTTAACATATTGATCTCCCCTTCCCCCTGCTATGCCTGATGGGTTAATTTCCCCTGCCTATCCAAACTCCACTATTACCTACTGCATTTACCTTGTTGTACTGTTATGCCTTACAAAGTTTAAGATTATACTCCTTTTTGATGTACAGTATTGATTGTTTATGACTAGTTTTTGTAATGCTGTTAGTTGGTATTTTTGTTCTCCTTGTACTATCTTCCATACCCTTCCCCCCCGGATGCATCTGGAAATGAACTGTTATCAGCTCAGTATGTCTTCCTTGGTAAAACTTTTGAAATGAATGAATGGAGGAATGGTGGTGCATGATATATGACATTTATCAGATAAAGACATTGATATATATTGTTAAATTGCAGAAGGATGTTTTAAGAATAAATGGATAAAATATTAATGGATAAAATGGGCTGGATTCTGGAATTTCTGCCTACCGCTAATGGTAATGGAGCTACCGCTGATCACCTACAGTGGTACAAATGCATCTGTCCCACAGTAGTAACATGATGCAGTAGGAAGACTGTGCATCTGGTTGGTGAATAGCTCATGAATATTCATGAGTCCATAGGCTGCCTTGCAGGTCCTTTTCTAATGATGGGCATGGTGCTGCATACATGTAGTGCCAAGGCAGTAGGATGACCACACATACTCCCTATTCAGCAATAGTAGTTCTGGACAGGATGCTGGAAATAAAATGTTTCACTACAGCCCCTAATACACTCCATAATCTGCCTTATTCATGCATGCTTTCCTATGCACCCTGCACAGTAGTGTCCCAATAGCTGTGTTGTGTCAGCAATGCTGGTGTAGTTGTCCTGAGTACAGATGCCCTTTGATAGTTAAGAAAGACAATTTCCCAACTTAACTACTGTACCCCTAGCAGGAGACACAGCCATTCTTGAATACCCGTCTCCCAAATTTAGGGTGTGTGGCAGGTACTTAAATAAAGCTGCTGGTCCAGCATGGAGTGCACATGAGCATCACAACTTGTGTTGTAGTATTATACGCTAACCCTGGGACCCGGACCACTTTTACCCATCCTGAGTCAGACCGTCCATGCATACATGTAGTAGGCAGTTTACTGTTTGGATTTCCAGTGGTAGAACTTCCTGAATTCAGCCCTGTAGGTGGTATTCAAAATGGAACAAGGCAGCTCCAGGGAGAACAAGGTGATATATCCCAGCAGTAAAACTGAGGGCAACAAGAATAGACAGCACACATTGCCTGCTGCTTGTAATGAGGTCAATGGCACATTTATAAGGTAGAAAAAGAAATGGGCAGACTGGATGGGCCTTGCGGTCCTTATCTGCCATCAACTTCTATGTTTCTATGTAATGAGAAAGAACATTTTCACCTGGGACTGTTTAAAAAAATCACATTAACTCATAAAGCAAGTTCCATGCGAAACCACATCACTGAGTGCAAATTGGATCCCCAAAATATTACTGGCAAGAGCAGATGCCACTGACCTAATGTTTTACATCTACAGTACAATGCTTCCTTGAGGCAGTACAATAGATTGTATATATTACCCAAAGGGCACTGTAATACTGAAAACATATTTCATACCTGTACTATGTGGGTGGGATGTAAGGCATGAGGTGTAGCCATGGGCCCTAAACAACAAGGGAAAAACAATTATTACAGCACATCATACACCCAAGACTGCATTATTCCATTTATTTATCATAGTCAATTCATATGCTCTTCTGGTGGATAGTGGTTCCTCTATGGAGGCACCTGCAGTGGAGATCAAGGACGATGCTGGGAAATTTCACAAAAGAGACCCACAGGAGGGTGGCATGGGACCCCACAGGGGAAGGAAACCACTCCTGGTGGGGGACTCAATCATTAGGGGTAGAAGTGGGGGAGGAAGGGGAGAGGGAGGTAAGGTGCCTGCCTGGTGCCATGGCTTGGAGGGACAGGAAGTGAATCCTCAGGATCGTGGGAGAAGCTGCATGAGGGAGGGAGCTGGATGTCATTGTCCACCTAGGGACAAATGACCTGGCTAGGAATGGGATCAGAGCAGTGCAAGAGGAGTTTGTAGAGTTGGGAAGGGGCCTTAGACAAGTAGCACATATGGTAACCTTTTCGGAGGTGCTGCCTGTCTATGTCAAAGGTGATGCTAGGGTACTCCTCACCAGGGAATTCAATGAATGGTTGAAAAACTGGTGTGGAGCTCAGGGTTTTGGCTTCATTGGGGACTGGGGAGCCACCTGGAGGGATGCAGACCTATACTGGTGCGATGGTCTGCATCTGTCCAAGGGGGGGAACCAGGGTCCTAGGTGAGAGGCTTAAATGCTTAATTGGCAAGCATTTAAACTAGCCAAGGGGAGAGGCACTGAAAAGGAGCAGGAAAATCCCAGCCTCCCTCCCACAAAACACAGTAATTAGTGAGGTAAACACCAAGGTAGAGAAGTCATTAGGGAGCAGGGCAGAGGTAAATGTAAAAAAAGGCAAAGGCAGTAAGGACAGAGATGGGGCTAAACGGGATAAGGCCATCAAAAAGTAGAGGGTGATGAGTACCAATGCCCATAGTCTGTGTAACAAGCTCCCTGAACTGGTGGCCTTGATGGAAGAGGGTTGCCTGGATATTGTGGCAGTCACAGAAACATGGTACACAGAGAACCATGACTGGGATGTCAATATACCAGGATACACAATCTACAGGATGGACAGGGAGGGTAAAAGAGGAGGAGGAGGAGTAGCTCTCTATGTAAAGGAAGGGATCAAAGCAACTGAACTAAAGAGTAAACAGGGAGCAGATGAGATACTCTGGGTCACTCTGGAGACAGGAAATGGCACCACAATCCACATGGGGGTTATATATAGACCCCCATCTCAGGGGAAGGAAATGGACAAGGAAATGATAGAAGGCATCCTTAGAATGGCAGAAAAGGGGGAGATATTGTTGATGGGGGACCTGAATATGCCAGTTGTTAACTGGGGCACCTCTGCTGCAGGCACATCCAAGAGCAGGGTCATTCTTGATGCCCTACAAGGGACATGCCTCAGACAGCTAGTATTGGAACCCACTTGGGAGGGAGCAATCTTAGACCTGGTACTCTCAAATGAGGATGGAGAAAGAATCTCAGATTTAGAAGTGGGTAGCCATCTGGGAACAAGCGACCACCAAACAGTGTGGTTCACGATAAACACAGCTATACAATCAAGCCATACAAAAGCAAGAGTACTGGATTTTAGGAGGGCTGACTTTAGGAAAATGAGACAGTGCCTCAGAAAAGCACTAGCAAACAGGCAAGAAGGAGGGTTGAAGGAACAATCGGGAGTAATCAAAACAGCCATCACAGAGGCAACAAGCCTTTGTGTAAAGCAAATCAACAAAACACAACGAAAGAAAAAAATGCTATGGTTCTCAAAGGAGGTGGCAGGGACGGTTAAGGAGAAAAGGATAGCATTGAGGAAATATAAGGAAACACAGAAGGAGCAGGACAGAGAACTTTATCAGTTAAAGCAGAAAGAGGCAGGGAAGGCAGTCAGAATAGCAGTGCCCCAAACCAAGGAAAGGATAGCCAACTCTGTTAAGAAGGGGGCTAAGATATTTTATATGTACATTAGGGAGCGAAGAAAGACCAGAGGAGGGATACTGAGGCTTAATAAAGGGAAGGGAATGTGGGCAGAAGGTGACAGTGAAAAAGCAAGGATACTGAATGAATATTTCTGCTCAGTATTCACAAAGGAAGAGGAGGAGGAAGTACCTAAACCAAACAAGAGAAACACTCTGAAGACAGGGGTTGATACCAGTCCATTTACAGAAGAAAGGGTTCTGAAAGAACTAATAAAATTGAAGGTGGACAAAGCAATGGGGCCTGATGGGATTCACCTAAGAATTCTAAAAGAACTAAGGGTAGAACTAGTGACACCACTGACTACGCTCTTTAACAAATCATGGGAGGATGGGGTGGTACCTGAGGACTGGAGAAGGGTGGATGTGATTCCTCTTCACAATAGTGGGAGCAGGACAGAGGCAGGAAACTACAGACCAGTTAGTTTGACCTCAGTGGTAGGGAAAATGATGGAATCACTTCTGAAGGAAAGAATTGTTGAGTACCTAGAGGCCAGTGGGGCACAGGACCTAAGGCAGCATGGATTCACGATGGGAAGGTCGTGTCAGATGAATCTAATCGATTTCTTTGACTGGGTGACTAAAGTAGAGACCAGGGAGGGGCTGTGGACATGGCCTACCTAGATTTTAGCAATGCATTTTATACAGTCCCACACAAAAGATTAATACACAAGTTAGCCAGCCTTGGAGTGGGTCCCAAGGTGGTAGCCTGGATAAAAAATTGGCTAGACAACAGGATGCAAAGGGTGGTAGTAAACAGAGTCCACAGTGAAGAAAGGAGGGTTACTAGCAGGGTACCGCAGGGTTCAGTACTGGGACTGGTCCTTTTTAATGTCTTTATAAGTGACATTGCAGAGGAACTGGAAGGAAAAGTATGTCTCTTTGCAGACGACACAAAGATCTGCAACAGGATTAATACACAAGATGGAGTAGAAAGGATGAGAAGGGACTTGGCAAGCTTGGAGGAATAGTCAAATGTATGGCAGCTCAGATTCAATGCAAAGAAGTGTAAGGTAGTGCACCTGGGAAACAAAAACCCAGGGAAAGGGTACACAATGGGGGGTGAGATACTGACAACAGTAAAAATGGATAGGGACCTGGGGGTAATTATATCAAATGACCTAAAGATGGGCAAGCAATGTGAGAAGACAGTAAGGAAGGCTGGGGGTACTGGGATGCATAGGAGAGGCATCAATAGTAAAAACACAGAAGTTGTTATCCTCTGTACAGACAGTTGGTGAGACCCAATCTGGACTACTGTGTGCAGTTTTGGAGACCCAATCTCTGCAAAGACATAGACAGAGTGGAGGCTGTCCAGAGGAGGGCACCAAAATGGTGCAGGGTCTGCACCAGAAGACATACAAAGAAAGACTAAAGGAGCTTAATATGTATACCCTTGAGGAAAGAAGGAGAGAGGGACACGATAGAAACTTTCAAGTACCTCAAGGGAATCAACAAAGTCCAAGAGGGTAGCATCTTTCAGAAAAAGAGATGTGCAAGAACAAGGGGGCACAATTTGAAGATAGAGGGGAGACGGCTCAGGGGGAATGTGAGGAAGTATTTTTTCACAGAGAGGGTTGTGGATGCATGGAACAGCCTCCCTGAGGAGGTCATGGAGTCAAGAACAGTGGAGGAATTCAAGAATGCAGGGGACAGACATAAGACAGTCCTAGTGGGGGGTAGGAGGAAGTAAGCTGTTGGTTAACTAGGATCTGCAGCTTATCTGTTAGGTAGAAAAATAGGCAGACTAGGTGGGCCAAGCGGTCCTTTTCTGCCGTCAAATTCTATGTTTCTATGTTTCTATATTTTTTAGCAGTTGATTTATCCAGGAGGGCTAGGCTGAGATGCAGCATCATGTGTCCAGTGGTGTGCAGCTTCTGCCCATTTCTGAAGCTGGGTAGACTGGCACACAAGAAGGTTAAGTGACTTGTCCATGGTCACACAACAAGTATTTGTCTCTGGTAGTATTTGAACCTGGGATCTCCCAGTTTCCTAATCAGTGGTCTAGCCACAAGATCCCATTGCCTCCTAACTCCAGGTGTATGCATAAAAAGCTTGAATATGTTATAAATGTGTTTCTCTCAGTATTAACCATTATGAACAGTAGGCTGTGTATACATTATTTCAACAAGAAATTTCTTTTTCATTTATTCTGTATTGAAGATTTATCTGTTTTTTTGTTTTTTTTTGCATTCGACTGCAGACATTTGGATGCAGCACATGGCCTTTGTGACATCATAGGAAAACAGGAATATAGGACATAGGAAATGCTTGACAAAAAGGGCCAAGGGTCCATCATGTTTATGTCCTGCCATCCAGGTAGCTGCAGCATTCAATGTCATGAGAAATACCTGAAGTCATTGTTTAATGGGAAGTGCTACCAGTGAATTTTATTGACTTTGGCACTCAATGGAAAGGACCACCAGTGCTACTGGAAGCCTCTGGTCACCCAGTCCAAGTGATCAACATTTTTCTCCCACACATATAAACTCTTCTGTTAGATACTACATGAGCCTTCTCTCAATGAATTACGGGATACATAACATTAAATCTAACTTGAGTTTAAAAGATACAGCACTCCCTACATACATAACTTCCTGTGGGAGCTGGTTCCACTGGTTTACCACTTTCTAGATGAAAAAGTGCTTCCTTACATTACTCCTAAGTCTATTGTCCTTAAACAATGAGTATGCCCTTATGGTCTGCTACTATGAACAAGCTAAAATAGTTTCCCATAATCTACCTTAACAAGTTCTTAAGCATAGCTTCTCCCTTTCTACCGTATTTATTTTAAAATATTTTGCCTAGTAAAGCACACTGAGCTGGAGTTCATTTCCAGGTACAACATGGATAAATGGGAGCAAGAGATACAAATGCAAAAGTGCCACTCAGCCATATACAATATTTATTTATTTATTACACACAAGACCCTTTAGGCAGTGCCTATTTTCAAAGGATCTAGAGTCGGGTTACATAGTAAGGCAACAGTGAGCTAAAGACATTATTGTAGGTACATTAATTACAAATATACAATAAAACTGCCTAGGAATAATAGGCAAATACTGTGTGAATTGCTACAGGTAGGAAAGGGGGGGAGGAGGGTGATCAGAGAGGCAGAACTACAGAAAGGGGGAGGAGGGAGGGTAAGGTAACTACTCTGCAGTATGTCCCTTGATCTGGGAGACTCTGCAAGTGAAATATCCTTAGGTACATATAAATACAAGTGCAGAAAGCAATATAGTGCAAAAAAAAAAAGAGAGACTAGGTGATCATGTAATAATGAGAGTGGGACTATAATTAGGCACACGACAGCTTGATATCTGGGAGGTAGAGGTCAAGAGCAGTTGAAGAGGGGAACCTAAGGCCAGATTCCAGGAGACAGCAAAGTGAAGGGGACAGAAGTGAAGACTCCTACTGTATCTACTCTTGCCTTCTATGGCTATGACTTATCCTCCCTTACCCATTACTCTTCAGTTCCCTACTGCCTCTATCTTCTCTGGATATAATCTATTTATTGAACAACATAATCTCTGGCACTGCTTCTAAAATCACACCACCCTCTGCTCCCCATATCAGCCTATGTATGTCCATCACCTATGCACCTGCAGAAAGGATCTGACACTTACTTCCATCACCTGGACACCTACACAAAGGATTTGGCATGCCTGTGGCTTTTGTGTGGTTGCCAGAGAGTTGCAAATCAGCTGTCTCTCTGGAAGAGGTAAGAATAAATCCTGCAACAGGCATGTAGTGAATAAGATTTTATGTGACATCCTTAAACTGCTGACAGGTATTACAATGTATAATCCCTGGTCCTGCAATGCTCTATAGCCATCCAACTGGCATCTCCAAGTTGCTACAAGGGGTACACATTTTAACATTAGAAACCTGATGCCTCAAAAAAAACTGGATGGACCTCCTTTGAACCTGGATTGCTAAGTATAGAAGTTAAACCCACATGTTTTTGCCATCACAGAGACCTGGCCAAATATCAAACTTGGAGCTCAAATTACATAAACACACTGTCATTAGGCAGGACACATCAACCAGTAGGGGAAACAGCATAGGATTTTACCTGTGAGCCCTTCAGTGCCAGAAGGGAGAACACATGCAAATGATTTTTCCCATCCATTACAAGTAACACCAGTACTCTGCAGTGTGTCCTGTGATGTGGGAGACCCTGCAAGTCAAATATAATATCAGGAAAAGGAAACAGTGGCCTGCTCCTTACCCATGAACAAAGAGATTTTCCACCAGTTTTGTTTCCTGGGCTACCAGTAAAATCGGATGAATTTGGGTTAACAGTGCCTAAGGGCATGGATATGTTTCCTCTCTCTAACTTCTAGAAATGATCCTTAATAACCTTTGCCCTTTACAGGTCATAAAGTCATGCAATGACTTAAAGGTTACCTTTGGCTATCTGCATAGTATGATCTTGTGTAATGTATTTTATTGCTCAAACGTATTTATTACCTTCTAGAGTAAATAGTTTTGTCAAGAAAATCTCTTTGTATTGCATTTTGTAATTATTCCACAGTACAATATACTTTTGGTTTCTGTTTACCAGTGTTTGCATAAATGTGTATGCTGTTTATTGTAAAAAAAAAAAACTCCACCAGTGGTTAGTAGTTAGATGCAATAAATAACTACTGATTGATTAGCAATGACAGAAAATCATTTTAATATTGTAAAATTCCTTATTTTCTGCTGTATGTCAATCATGCATTTTGATGTGCTTTGACCAAATTTTGATACATTAAAAATCTAGCTACAGTATATAGTGACCACAAATCTACATTGTGTTCTCTCCTGAGTAGCTACTGCTATTTTATTCATATTTCAAGACATTCCATGCCATTAGTTATTAAACAGTTTTTAAACTTAGGAAGGGACACTAGAAAGCATGGGCTAAGAATAGAGGGGGGAAGATTTAGGAGGGAGATGAGGAGACATTACTTCACGGAGAGAGTGGTGTCAAAGTGGAATGCCCTACCAGAGAGGGTGATATCATGCAAAACTGTGGGTAGCTTTAAAATGGCATGGGACAGAGAACAGGGGAGAGTATGGGTGGGTGAGGCTGAGAATGGTCAAGGGCAGACAAAGGGGGAGGGGGTGGGGCAGCTGCAACCTGGGGGTGCTAGCTGCACACTCGAGCAGATGGTTGATAGACCAGGAGGTCTGTTTCTGCTGGCACATTCGTATGTTCATATGTTTGTATGTTCGCATGTATTACATGCTACGTATAATCTTAATGGACAGCGTGATGCATCTGATGTTGCAGGATATTCAGGCAGTATGAGAACAGAAACCACTTGCTGCTAAGGAGAGATGAATTCAAGATGTAACTTGATCAGACCCAGTGCATTTCCTCTCACATCAACAGCATACACTAAAAAACTATGCGCTAAGCTTGGTATACTCTACCCCAAACAAATCCTGCCTCCCATTCCCTGTCTGTCATTAGCCCATTCTCAAAATGATGCTGGGCGGTGTTTGACTATGTGGATGTGGCTTACAGTGCCATGACAAATCCATCCTGGCCAGACGGGATCCCCTTCTCCACTCCTGCTGCCACTTTACCTTAAACACACCTCATCCTACCCAACACTGCTTCCTCTATTATGACCTTTTCCCCCCCCTGCCCTTGAAGCCCATTGTCTGCCTATCACTTCTAGTCATTCTTGACTAATCCTGACTCACCTCCTTCCCTCCTTACATTTCCTTCCTCCAGTCATCCCTTCATCCTACTCTCTTTGTCCATCAGATACTCTCTCTTTTAATGTCCTTCACTTCAAAACCACTGCTGGCAGTCTGCCTTTATGTCCACCTGCCAACCCTCTTTATTAATTTTCTTTTATTTGGCTGAGTACCGAGTACTGAACAATGAACAGCTGTGTATCTGTTGGAGCCGAGTAGTAGTATGAATGCTCACTAAGTATTCTTAAAAAGCTACTCACACAATCCCCAGTCACCACAATACTATGTTACTAAGTATGAATGGTCAAGGCAGTTTGATATAAATGTTACAGCAATGAACAATTAAACTGGAAGATCCCAGGTTTTAATCAATTAATCAATCAATCAATCAAATCTTTATTTATCCAGGCGAACACCATTGAGGAGTACTCATTTTCAAGATGGACCTGGGCGACATACTATCTCAGGTTTAAATTCCATCACAGTCAATGCCTCACCTGGTGACCTTGAGCTGCTGACTGAATTTTCCCCATTTAGTAATATAGTAACTTAGTACTGCGATAACAGAGGGGACTTAGAAACATAGAAACATAGAATTTGATGGCAGATAATGACTGCTTAGCCTACCCAGTCTGCCAATGTCCCTACCTACTGCATAAACTCTAGATTCTAATTGATCTGCAGGTCACCTTCTCTTTCCGACTACTAGGGCAGCCTCTGTCTGTCCCATGCATTCTCAAATTCACCTATCGTTCTTGCCCCACGACCTCTGCAGGGAGGCTGTTCCAAGTATCTACCACCCTTTCCAAGAAAAAATACTTCCTCCCTTGCTCCTGAGTCTCTGCCCCCCCACAGCCTCATATTGTGACCCCTTGTTTTTGCACATCTCTTTCTGAAAGATGCTGCTCTCTTGAACTTTGTTTATCCCCTTGAAGTACTTGAATGCCTCTATTATATCCCCCTCTCCCTTCTTTCCTCCAGGGTATACATATTGAGTTCTTTAAGTCTTTCCTCATATGGTTTCTGGTGTAGTCCTTGCACCACTTTTGTTACCCTTCTCAGGACTGCCTCCATTCTGTCTATGTCCTTTTGGAGATGTAGTCTCCAGAACTGAACACAGTACTCTAGATGAGGTCTCACCAACTGTCTGTACAGTGGTATCACCACCTCCTGTTTTCTGCTGATGATACCTTTCCCTATGCACCCCAGCATCCCTCCTGCTCTCCTCACAGCCTTCTCACATTGTTTGGCTACCTTCAGGTCATGTATTATGATTATGCTCAGGTCCCTTTGTAGTTTGGGTTTTTGTGCTCTAAGTAAATGATTTTGCACTTTTTTGTATTGAATCCAAGCTGCCACACTCTTGATCTTTCCTCCAACTTGCCTAGGTCTCTTTTCATTCTTTCCACACACACCCCCGGCGTGTCAGCCTTATTGCAGACCTTAGTGTTATCTGCAAAGAGGCATACCTTCCCTTTCAGACCTCTGCAATGTCACTTATGAAGACATTAAAGAGAACAGGCCCCAGCACTGAATCCTGTGGCATCCCGCTGGTTACCCCTGTCCTCGGATTGAATTCTGATTACCACCACCCTCTGTGTCCTATTGCTCAGCCAATTCCCGACCCAGTTTATCACCTTTGGACCCAACCCCAGTCTGCCCAATTTGTTTACTAGCCTCCTGTGTGGGACAGTGTCAGACGCCTTGCTAAAATCTAGGTAGGTCATGTCTACCGCCCCTTCCCTGATCAACTACCCTGCGTCACCCAGTCAAAGAAATCAATCAGATTAGTTTGACAAGACCTTCCTGCTATGAGTCCATGTTGTCTTGGTCTTGTGCACTGTGGGCCTCAAGATATACCACAATCCTTTCCTTTAACATCAATTCCATTATTTTCCCCACCACTGAGGTCAAACTGTCTGGTCTGTAATTTCCAGCCTCTACCTTGCTCCACTTTTGTGGAGGGGTATCACATTTGCTCTCCTCCAGTCGTCTAGTACCACTCCCTCTTCCAGTGGTTTGTTGAATAGGGCTGTACATGGTACCACTAGCATCTCTTTGAATTCTTTTAATATTCTGGGATGTATCCCATCCGGCCCCATTGCCATGTCCACTTTCAATTTTGAGAGTTCCTTTAATACTCTCTCTCTCTCTTCTGTGAATGGACTAATCTCCACCTCTCTTCCATGCATGCTTCTTCCACCTAATTGTGGTCCCTTCCCCTTCTTTTGTGAATACTGAGCAGAAGTATTCATTCAGAATTTCTGCCTTTTCTAGGCTCCCCTCTGCATGCCCCCCCCTATTTAGTCTCACAATCCCTCCCTTGGTATTTTTTCTTTCACTGAGATACCTGAAGAAGGTTTTGCCTCCTTCTTTTACTGATTGTGCTATTCTTTCCTCTGTTTGTGCCTTTGTGCTCCTGACTGCTTTCCCCACCTCCCTTTGCTTTGCCTGAGATAGTTCCCTGCCTCCTTCCCTCTGTGTTTCTTTGTACTTGCTGAATGACATTTTTTTCTCTCTAATCTTCCCTGCCACTTCTTTTGAAAAACACAGTGTTTTTTTCTTTCTTTTTGCTTTGTTTGCTTGCTTCACATAAAGGCTAGTTGCATCTACTATGGCTTCTTTAAGGATCTCCTACTGCTCCTCTACCCCATTTTCTCCCTTCTCCTTTACCAGGGTGTTTTTTTGAGGTATTCCCTTATTTTTTCAAAGTCGGCCCTCTTGAAATCCAGGATCCTTGCCTTCGTGTGGCTTGACCCTTCTACTGTCTTCACCTTGAACCACACTATATGGTGATCACTGGTTGCTAGATGGCTGCCTACCTATACATCTGTTATTCTGTCATCATTGGTGAGAACCAGATCCAGTATTACTCCCTCCCTGGTGGGCTCCACCTCTAGCTGTTTGAGGCATGCCTTCTGCAGGGCATCCAGGATGTATATGCTCCTGGCTGTAGCCGCAGCATAGGTGACCTAGTTAACATCTGGCATGTTTAGGTCCCCTACCAGCAACATTTCCCTTTTCTCTACTATTTTGTGGATGTTGTCCACTAATACCCTGTTTATTTCCTCCCACTGCACTGGAAGTCTGTAGATAACCCCAGTGTGGATGGTGGTGCCATTCCCTGTCTCCAATGTGACTCACAGTGCCGCCTCCCCTTGCTACTTTCCCTTCATCTCAGTTGCTTTGATCCTGTCTGTGACGTAGAGAGCTACTCCTCCAGCCTTTTTGCTATCCCTGTCTTTCCTGAAGACTGTGTACCCTGGTATGGTAACATTCCAGTCATGGTTTCACATGTACCATGTTTCAGTGATTGCGACTAGAGGTGGGCAAAATGGCCGAAATTTGCTCTGCGAAGCAATTCGCTGATTAAGGTGGAATCTGTGAAGTAATCCACGACGCGAAGTGGAGTACTTCGTGTCATAATGAGAAATGCGAAGTCCATTGAAAACAAAGACTTTGCATTACTCCGTCTTCCCCCAACCACTTCTGCACCAATTTTAATGTGAAGTACATCAAAATCAATGTACTTCGCATCACTTCACCTTGTTGGTGAGCTCCAAGGTGAATTTTGCTGCGATTCATGGGATTACAGGTCACACGGGCTCTAGATTGTTCTGTCCAGCCTCAGTTCTGTGTTGTGTTGTGTGTAGCGGTAGCTGAAGACAGTTTGCTCTCAGGGCTTTGTGATTAAAACCCTCTAAAAGCTGTTAAAAAAGCCTTTTTGAGTCATTTTATTTGCTCAAAATTTAGTACATTGATTGTAGGAAACCCTCCTGTGCTTATATTATCGAGTGTTTATTATTTGTGTGTGGATTTTGAATGTTAATTTAGAACATACAGTCTATGTACTGACAGATACTTGAAGTGGTCTTCGAGTGGGGGCGTATCTATGGTGGAGATAGATTAACTGGGAGAAAAGGCAGTCTTTCTGTTTTGGTCACATTTTTGTTGTATAACTGTGTTAATGTACACACAGTAATATTTTCAGTAATTCTTGACATTTTTTTTGCTTATTGTTGTGGTGCAGCAGTGCACAATTTCAGTTTGTTTTAAAGATTTGTTCATATTACTGAAGTTTTCAATTTGCTATGCATTACTTGTAGTGTGTGTGTGAGTATGTGTGTGATGCATGCCATCAAATCAGACACATTTTTATTGTGCCACAGAGTAATTGGAGCAGTGTGAGCCTGCTATCCACTGCACCTGCTTGATTTTGTACTGCTTTGTAATATCTTGGTTTTGGACTGTTACTGAAGTGCAACTGGCAAAAGGTATTCTTTTCCAGATTGGATTGTGACTTGTGACGGAGCACTGGTGATGGTGTTGTTGTGACTTTGCACCTGCATCTCTTCTTGATTGCGCAATGCAGTCTTAATCTGCCAGTGCTTTTGCATCTGTTTAGTGCCCAATCTCCATCTGCAAACCACAGTTGTTGTTTTTTTTTGGCTTCACATCCACCTACCCAGACTGAAAGCTCAGAAATCTAAATTTGTTTAGAATTTTCTTGGTGATCCCCCAAAATGCCTGTAAAGAGACGTGCAAGCAAAGCTGTTTCTGGCCATGGCACTGCTGCCAGTCGCAAGATTGTCCATGGGCCTGATAGTATGCAGAAGTGCATAGCTGACGTCAGTAAAGGGATTTCTCTATCAATGTTTTTTACAGCGCAATCTGTAGCTTCACTCATAGTTGGAGGAGATGATGTTGTCTCTGCTGGTGGTGTTAGTGCAGTTTCTGCTAGCATGAGTATTGCTGCCTCAGGTTCCACTTCTGACCAGTTAACCATTTCAAAAAATATAGTTGAGTCTAAAGCTGTGACTGACAGTGTACAGTAGATGATGCCATACTCACCATTAACATCCCCATGGTAGTTGAACATCATTCTAATTCTGGCGACGATAACTCACAATGTCACATTTCTTCCAGTGCTGTTGAAGTCATGCCTTTGCCATCCAATGATTCAAAGTGTGGCACAAAAATATTGGGTGGGGTGATGATGATGATGATGATGCTGTGGTTGGAACATGTTCTCCACATGACAGCATCCAAGCTGAAAATGTGGATGCAGATGATGTTGATGAATATGATAATAATGTCAGTGACTCCTGTTGGGAACTGGAGAAAAAGAAAGTCAAGGTGGCTGTGTCTGGGTCTGTTGGCGTCAAATCTCCCCCTCAAAAAAGTTTTGATTTAGCAGTTCCTGTTGATGATGATGATGACCCAGTAATAATCATAGGTAGTCGTGGTAGTCAATTGGAGTCCAAGTGTGTCCAGCCTGAAAAATCATGTAGCACCCCCCCATTTCAGGGGTTAGAAAAACAGAGTCCAATAATCAGCAACAGGGACATGTTAAAAGTAAGGTGTCACAATCCCCTGTTTGGGATTTTTTTTGTCCAAGATGCAAATGATGAGTCAGTTGCAATCTGCCAGCTTTGCCATGCACATATGAGTTGAGGTAAAAAGGGGAGTCATCTGGGCATGGGGGGCCAGCATACACATCTTAAGAATAGGCACATGGCACTGTGGGCCTGGCACCAGATGGCAGCTAGTGCCATAGTGTGGCGTTCACCCTCGTCATCAATCTTACTGAGCTTGTTATCTCTTCCATGAGTGTAAGACCAAGTAGGAATGTCTGCAGTAGCAATGAAATAACACCAGAGGATTACTACAGGCATGATGAGGGGGAGGATTATAATTTAGAAATCTTGTCAAGTGGTGGTCAGAGTGGCAGTGGTGGTGGTGGTCAATGCAGTATGTCTAGTGCAAGTGGTACATCAACCCCGTACGTAAAACGGGGAAAATAACTTCAGTTGTGGACTTGTCACCTGTGTACCCCTCTTCATCACAAGTCCACACTCCACCCCAGGCCATTCGCAGAGCAGAGACATTTGTCACACCCTATGCAAAACATGTAAATCAGCCCACATTGGAAAGTGTTTTTGAACGTAACATCCTGCCTGCCTGCCTGAAGCATGTGACCTACACTGTGTAAGCTATGAGATGTGTGTGGGCTGCCTGTGAATTTCCACTCCACCTTAAAGCGAAGTAAGGCGGAATGCAGAACGGAAAGTCATAATTACAATGTGAAATGGTGAAGTGAGGGCTTAAAATGGGCACTTCACATAGAGGAATGATAATGTGAAGTGGCCACTTTGCATCCACTTCGTGGGTGGAATTTTACTTTGCTGCATCTCTAATTGCGACTATGTCCAGATCGTCTTCTGCCATTAAGACCACTAGGTCCGGGATATTGTTACCTAGGCAACGGACGTTTGTGCTTTCCATGTTTTGATGCCTTCACTCCTACCAGCTCACCTCCTATCCCTATGCCTTCCCCTATGCATCCCATGACTTTACCCCAGCTTCACCTCTCCTTACTGGCATCCTCTGAGGCAGTGGGGGTGGACATGGTGGTCCCTGGGTGGGGGAGGAGGACTCCTGAACCCTAACCAATTTGGCCTGGAGACAAGCAACCTCTGTCCTCAACCCAGAGAGGTACATGCAGATGGGACAGCACTGCAGCCTCCAGAATGTCTCCCTGAAGACTGCCGCCCCACAGCCACTGCATTGCACCACTCCCATAATTTCTGTTTTCTACCTACCCCATAATAAGCTTTAGTTATTCAATCAAAAACAAAAGAACAGCAAATAGATTAATTAGTGATTAACCAGAAAACATGGCTTTTCATGTTTTGATGCCTTCACCCCTACCAGTTCCCCTCCAATCCCTATGCCTACCCCCTATGCATCCCTTACTTTACCCCCAGCTTCAGTCCCTTTTATTGTTTCCTCAGTCCTAGGATCCTGTCTTTTGACTACCTTAACCTGTGGGAGGGGGGCAGTTGGATTTTCCCTGCTTACTTTCACCATCCCTCTTGGCTAGTTTAAATGCCTGCCAATGAAACAATTAAACCTCTCTCTCAGGATCTGGGTCCCCCCCCCCCGATGGATGGATGGATGCAGACCATCACTCTTGTACAAGCCTTCATACCTCTAGGTGGGCCCCCAGTCCCAAAGGAAGCCAAATCCCTCTGCTCTGCACCAGTTCCTCAGCCATTCATTGATTCCATTGGTGTGGACTGCCCTGGCCTCTCCCATGCCTTAGACAGGCAACACTTCCAAGAAGGTTACCATGCGTGCCACCAGTCTAAGACTCCTCCCCAACTCCATGAGCTCACTCTGCACTGCCCTAACTCAACCCAAGCCAGGTCATTTATCCCCAGGAGGACAATGATGTCTAGCTCACCCTCCCATCCTGCAGCCCCAGCGATCCTTTGGATTAGCTTCCCATCACTCCAAGCTGTGGTGCCAGGTAGGCAGTTGACCTCTCCCACCTCTCCCACTCCTATGTCTACTCTCCCTAATAATAGAGTCCTCCACTAGGAGTAACTTCTTTCTCCTCTGAGGTCCCGTGACACCCCATCCACCTTGTCCACCACTTCGGGTGCCACCATGGGACAGTCATGCCCTGCCAGAATGGTGTAGGAGTTGTGGAATGGAACTACAGGTGGGATTCACCTCTGTGCAACCTCCCTCACCCTCCCTGAGCTTTAGTTACTCAATCAAAGACAAAAGAACAGCAAATAGATCAGTTAGTGATTAGCCAGAAAAACCTTTTTCTGCAGTATAACAATAACCCCTAGTCACACAATCCCTACCTTTAGTCACTCAGCCACTACCTAACACAGCTTTTTTTCTGGGGAGGGGGTTCTTAAAAAACAAAGAAAAGGTTCTGTCAGGAACAAAAAGCACCCCTCTCAAAGAGCTACTAAACACCCACACGCCAACAAATCCTTCCTAATACACTCCCTTGTGCTGAAGTTATCCCCTTATACTGTACTTCGAACATCCCACTCAAACCTTTATACAATGCTAGAAATCCTCTGGAATAGATTTTTGCTACTTATATGCTTCCTTTATGCTCCTGATCATTTCCCCTTCCTGTTTGTTCCTCCAGTCATATGTCTGACGATTCTATTTTGTTTTGGGTGGGCAGTGGGAGAAGGGAAATGGCCAAAACATTCTGTGTAGCTCTGTTGGCTATCCCCTTCCTCTGGTGCTGCTGCTGCCGATTCCCTCAAGGTGCCGTTTCCCCAGTGCCGAAAATCCCGTCTCATCTCTGGCATCCCACTGCTGCAGAAAAAAATCTGTGGTGTCCTCCGACCACTGGCTCTGTGCTCCCAGGCAGTTGTAGCCCCTCTATTTATATTGATCCCTGATCTGCTGCTGCAGTTTGAATTTGGCACCTTTTACTTGCCACAGCTTCTGATTGGCTCCTGCGGCTATGTCTGTTTCCCCTTTAGTGCTCCCCACTCTCCTCTCCTCTCCTTTCCTGATCTTCTTCTACCTAGTTTTCTTCTGTGTGACCCCCCCCCCCAAATGCAGAAGACATGCTGGTCTACAGAGGCCACCAAAGCAAGCATGGCATGAGGGTTGTGTTTTTAAATAAGAGTACACAAGCTTTAAGAAATGAATAAAGTATTCCTTGCTGCAGTAGAAACTATTGTGAGCATGGCAGTTTGGTTACTACTGGTAAGATCCAGCCCCCTTCCCATCAGGGGTTGATTTTAATATTATGTTACTAGCCCTGAACCTAGTGCAAATTGACCAGGGCTAGTGCAGCTAACCCTCTACTTTTCTGTCTTGACTAGTGAAGGTTTTCCATGGCTGGAATTCATCTTGTCCACCCCTTCTGCTGCACAACAGTAACTACAGTCAATTTGAGTATGAGCACCCATCCAAATATAACAGCCTGAATCCTACCCCTGCTCATGCTGTGTAATCCTCACTGCCATTCAGGAATCTGTCTAATCCTGCTTTGAAAGCCTAAACAATGCTAGTTTCCACAGCCTTACTAGGAAGCTATATCACATTTTAAAGACATTTAGTGAGACATACTGCTTTCCATTGTTTTTCCTAATGTGCCCATCCACCAGTTTAAGGGCATAATCTGTAACTCTCCTTGCAGTCATCAGCATTCCACACCCTGCTATCCATGTTGATATTCAGGAAATGGTGATCATGTCCCCTCTCAGCCTTCTCATTTTGAAGCTAAATCATTTTAGTTTGTCCAGTCTGTCCATATACCTCTCCTGAGCCACTCAGCTTGATGCCATGTAGAGATCCCTCTCAATCTCTTAAATGTCCTTTCTGTACTGTGATGCCCAAAACTGGACACAGTACTTCACATGTAGTAGATACAAGGCTTTTTACTGATGGAGGATCACCACTTTGACCTGCTGCTTATGCCCTTTGAATACATTCCAGCATTGCAGTTTCTTTCATGACTATAGAAGTACATTGCCTGCCTGAGTTTAGATTATTGTCCAGAAATACCCTGAGATCCTTTTCTTCAGTTGTGCTGTCAGGTGGCCCCCTTTTGCCCGACACCCTGATGGTGAAACACAGAAAATGACCACTATGGCGACAGTTGCCGTAATGGTCCATTTCCATGTTTCGCTTTCCCCCAGTGTCCTGCCCCCTCCGAAGACCAACTCCAACCTGGAGTTGAGAATCCTAAAGTCTGGGGGATGAGGGGAGCAGAGCCCCCCTACATGGGGGTGTGAGGGGTGCAGCCCCCCACAGAAAACACTGGGGTCTTGGGGGACACAATACCTGTGTCAGTATTGTGCTGTTACTGTGTGGGTGGTCGACGGATTTACTGTCGACCAAACTTGGTGTGTCTATGCTGTCAATTGTTGCACCACACAGGGTGTATGTATGACTCAGATAACTCACCCCAGTTGTCATACCTTCTACTTCCTCACATTAAATGTAAGCCCCCATTTCTCTTCATATGTCCCCAATCTCAACAGGGACTCCTGTAGTGCATCCCCTTCCTCTTCTGTGTCCATTCTTCTTGTCAATTTAGTCTCATCAGCAAATTTTAAGCATCCTGCTACTAACCCTCTCCTCCAGGTCATTAATAAATATGTTCAAGAGCAGCAGGCCCAGCACCAACCCCTGAGGTACGTCACTCAACATATCCTTTTACTTTGAACAGTGACCATCCACAATCACACTCTACTTTCTACCTGTCAGTCAATTTTTTTATCCTGCCTCTGTATACTTTGTGAACTCTATATTGTGCAACATTCCTCATGTATTTGTCATATGGTGTAGTGCCAAAGGCCTTATTAATGGCCACATAGACTATATTCAACACCCTAATAGTCTCTCAATCTACTTGTGTACCAGTTGCTCCACTCAATCCTTATTTCTATAAGTCCTCCTGATATCACTTTCCTTATTGCTGCATATAGCAAATACAGAGGTTACCTCCAGCTCAACTTTCCCTATTCCACTTTTAAACTTGTAGACTTGTAAATATGTACATTTGTTCCACATTATCATTTACAGTTTGCTCTGTATATCAGCTGTATAGCCTTGTAATTTGAATTGTGTATTATCTACTGCTGCAAATGCCCCCAGGAGGTACTTACAAAGTAGATGCTCCACCCAAATGAGGCAATCCTGGCATGTACAAATAAATAAATAAATAAATACATACATACATACACACATATGTAAACAAATAAAGTAATTAATTAAGTAATAGTCCTATCTGCTAAAGAACTGCTTTGAAGCAGGATTTCATGAAAAATTAGACGTTGTGTCTTACCTTTGTTATCCTCATCTTAGATCATTTTTTTTCCTGAGTATATAAACTATAAAAAAGTAAATAAAAGTATGTACTATTTATTGGTGCCCAATGCATATCATCAGATGTAAACAACAAATATAGTTGATTTGTCTTCTCACTTTAAATCAACTTTAACTTTTTGAGGCTGAACTCACCATAGTCCACATTTTATATTTCTTGCTTGCATCTTTAACAAAACAACACACACCTGTCTCCCTCAGCTACCTCGTGTGTCTGGAACTCTAAATTAAGAAGTATCTAAAATTATTGCTGCATATACTGTAGCAAATACAATGGTTACCTCCATCCCAAATGATCTGGTTTTAGGAAACCATGCTCAACTGAATATGCAAATAACACCTGCACTAATAACACAGAAAACATAAATCAATTGGGATCAACTGATTCAGTGTTCTTAAACTCATGAAGTGCTTACTACTTGGACTACAGTATTTTAGCCCAAAAATGCAATGACTTATCTAAGGATATCAGTGTTTGTTGATTACAGTACAATACTGTATGTCAGCAGTGAAATTAGGTGCAGAACTGCAATGATCAGAAAGCTACTGTAAATCTAACCATTAGCCAGCATTTGTAGTGTTCACTACAGAAAACATGGACTGGATGTTTCTTCCAAACTTTTTGCTCGTTGCCAACTATTATCTTTTGATACTTCATGGCAAGACTTTTGTATTACCCAAAGGAGAAATGAGGATTTTATGTAAAGCAATTATTACTTTAAAAACACATTTTCAAAACAAAATTCATACTGTTTTTATTTGTTTTCCTTCTGTATGAACTAACAATCTCGGCCAATACCGGCCAATCTCCATCCTCCCTCCCCTCTCTAAAGCCCTGGAGAAAGTGGTGGCCATTCAAATCACTGATTATCTGGCTAAGCATAACATCTTATGCCCAGAGCAACATGGCTTCCGTGCGGGTCACAGTACCAGCACTGCCCTTATTGAATTCTCCAACTTCCTACACTCCTCCTTGGATACCAGCTCCCTAGCTGGTGCAGTGTTCATTGACCTCTCAAAGGCTTTCACACTGTCTCCCATCCACTGCTGCTGAATGCACTCTGCCTCACTGGCCTCTCGGCTGGCCCCCTGGCATGGTGTACTAGCTATCTTGACACTTGATCCCAGTGTGTCAAGATTAATAGCACACTCTCCGACACCCGTCCCATTCTCTCTGGGGTCCCCCAAGGCTCCATCCTGGGCCCCCTTCTCTTCTTGCTGTATCTGAACACCCTGCCCAGTGCATGCTCTGGCAAAATACTGCTGTATGCAGATGACGTTGTCCTTTTTGCCACCCACCGTAATCCCATCTCCCTACAGGACTCCCTACAGCAGTCTTTCAACAGTGCAGGCTTGGTTTAAGGGCGCAGACTCGTCATCAATCTTAAGAAAACCAAAACCATGCTCTTTTCAGACCCCAAAACAAAGCTAGCAACCACCCACTCTATATCCTTCAACCAACCAACCACTGGAACAAGTCTGCTCCTACAAATACTTTGGGGTTACCCTCGATTCAGCCCTCACATTTCACAACCACATCGGCCTAACATCCGCCACCAACACACGGCTTGGCATCCTATTCCGGCCATAAAACCTGCCTTCCACCAAATGCTCTCCGGCTAGCTGTTACATCGCCCTGCTCTGTCCCTTGTAGACTATGGTCTACCAGTATACGGTGCTGCCGACACCACTGCACTCAACAAAATTCACCTAACCCTGAATAAAGCATGCAGATTGATTACTGGTGCCCCAGGCTCACACACACCTGTCAGCTATATGTCGATGCTAACCTGCTTACCCTGGATGAACGGGTTCATACCAGACCTGTCTCCTCACCAAAACCCTACTGGCTCTCCTCCTGGGTAACGGCATCCATCCACCAGAGCCCTCCCACCATTGCAACACGGTCTTCCTACAAGACCACTCTAAAGGTCCCCAGAATGAGAACCAGCCGTGGCCAGAGGTCCTTCAGCTATAGAGCCCCAACCTGGTTTAACTCTCTCCCTGCCACCATCACCAATGCCATCACCATCTCCACATTCAAAACCGCACTCCGGAACCACATCTTCAGCACTCGTAACTGCTCCTGTCTCTGAACATAGCCTCTACCTCTTTCTCTTGACAATGCCCCCCGGGCAGCTCTCCACCCAACCATCCCCTCCACCACTTCCCTGTACACCATGCCTAGGTTTAACCTGGCCAGTGCCAGCTGTTTTCAATGTTTATCTACCAGAATGCTCACTTGATACCGACTTGTGTAATACCTGTTATCAATTACATGTACCCTGTACCAATTGTATTTGTCTGACCACTATGTGACGTGGCACCCCTGGTGAATGCCTATTGATTTTTTGCAAATCTTTGCTATGTAACCGAAACACAATGTATGTCTTTATGTGACAAAGTACCTTTGGAAACGAGCCTCTGGCTCAAAGGTTGTAAACTGATTCTTAAATAAATAAATAAAATAAAAAAAATAAATAAATAAAAAGGAAGCATCTTAATTAAAAAAAAAACAATCTTTTAGTTGATACAGTAAAGTGTACATTTCCACTGTGTTGATGTACTGACAACTTCTTTATATAAATATACTGGAACTGCAATATTGATATATCAATAAAATAAAAGAGAATTTCCATTACATTAATACATAGGAAGTGTATTATGATGCAAAGAGGTTGAACTGACTCAAAACTCTCATTTAGAAAAAATGTGTTTCTAGACATAACATTTACAAAGTTAGCCTTATCTAAAGATACTTTCTTTAGAAAGTCCCAACTTAACTGCTAGGCACAGAACCCTTAATTTTTTTTTAAATGAAAGTATGGAGTAACAGTAACATGGTTTCATCATATCAATACACTTTCAATATATCAGTATACTGTAAATGCACTTTTCCTATATCAGTATATAGTACTAGTACTAATAATGCATTTCCACTACATGGATAGAAGGACATCATTACAGTCCACTGATATTGCGCAAATATACTTATAACCATATTGACATAGTAAGTATACAGTTACACTATACTGACAAAAAAAGCTGTTTTTTAATTTTAAAAATTATAAAAAATTTTAGATTTTGTTATACTAATTACTGCTGTCAAAAACTATTTCATAATATGTACACATATCAACATATAAATAATAGGAATTTAATTGCATATAAAGAAAGAAAATGTGTTTATGTATTTCACATTGGAGGACTCTAATAGTGTTCTAAGAAGGAAAAACTCCTCCTTGTTTCTTGTTTTTTATTAGCATAATGGCTTATAATTATGAAGCAGTTTTCCAGGACATTACACATTTTGTTTTAACCCACAATTCTTGAAGCACTTTCTTAATAGTATTTGTTGGTTTCTTGGACTCTTCTTGTGGTTTTACTTCACTCCTGATTTAGTACTGATCATTAGGAGTGGAGTAAAACAACAACAAAAATAAAATATGGTCAAATACAATAGTAGTATAATGAAAGTGCTTCATGAATTGTGGGGTAAAATACAGTAAAGCTGAAATTATAGGTGATTTATGGATTCCAAGGATTCACAAATATAGCCCAATTCAGGTAACTAGCCTAATAAACAGTGAACAGCTGTGCTTAAAAAGGGAAATAATTTGGCGAGCCAGGGGTGAGAGATGGTAGCCATTGGCAAACTGCTTTTCAGTTTGGTGCCCTTTTCATTGGGTAGATATTATAATTCACATCACCAACACTGACTCACAGTGTTGTAACTGACATGGAACTAACACAGGCTACAAGAAGGGGTTATAAGCCTTGTAGTCAGCAATTAATATTTGCTACTCTAACTTTCTTGTAGTTCTTGGTGGTGGTGTGGCAGTCCTGGGGATTGCTATGTCTGTGGTGATGTGACTCACAGTGTTGTAACTGACATGGAGCTAACACAGGCTGCAAATAAGGGGTATACGCCTTGTAGTCAGCAATTAATATTTGCTACTCTAACTTACTTGTAGTTTTTGGTGGTGGTGTGGCAGTCCTTAGAATTCCAGTGTCTGTGGTGATGTGGCAGTGTCTCTGACCTACTAATTAAATGGCTACGGGGGGCCATGTGCAACCAGAAGCACTGGCACAATTGATTCTCAAATAATTTGTAATACCGCCAAAAAGGAATGCATCAGAAAACAGAAACAAAAAAAGGTAGGGCAAATATAGTACCTTCCACACAGGACTTATTAGAGAATTGCTTAACAAGATTGTAGCATCTGTTCAACACATACTTTTAAAAAAATATCTATATTTTACATACATTTATTTCTGTATCATAAAACAGATTGGTAGAGTAGGGGGATATATTTTGACAGTAATAATAATACAGACTGCACCTTTTGTGTGGAGTGGGCAGTCCTCGTGCCCCATATAATACACCATAAAAGGCATCAACATACAAACCAACATTAATTTATGGCACGCATATTGCCCTCTGTACAGTAGTTATGAGATAATTTCTGAACATGATTGTATCATCCATTCTATGCATATTTTAATATTTTACATACAGAATTTTTAATATGTTGTATGTAGTGTTGGTATCTAAGACATGGTGGTGTTGAATACAGTATTGCTTGGGGCAGGCTCTGTCTTGATGATCTCACTGTGAAATTGCTGCCGATGAGCTTATTAATGACATAAAGGCATGATGGCTTGCAGTGGTGTATGTCAAGGAAATCCATGTACTGTTGCTACTGCTGCTTTGAGTCAGCAGAATTCCAACTACTGCTACCACCATCATCACAATCATAACCAACACTACCACCATTACAACCACCACAACCACTGCTTTGTCACATAGACATTGCTGTAGATCTGCAAAAACAATGCATGCACATTTCTAGTAGATGCACCTTGGGAATGACCTAAGTGTTGCAAAGCATATTCTGTTCTGAACTCCTAAAGCAAGAGTGCATGGTGCCAAATGGCTCTCATATACTCTGCAAAGCCAGAAACAGAAAACACACACATTTCATCCTACTCAGAACTCAACAGTGTGTAAGAGCATAGTCAATGGATGAACCAGTCATAGTTTGGTCTTACTGGTTTGGGTCATGGTGAGCTCAAAATAGGAAAATAATCTAAAAGACAATGAATCTCAGCACAAAAGCATTGAGGCAAGGTATATCCTGAAATGACATTAGCAATAAATCTAGGTTTCAAAGAAATGTAAAAATTACACATATCTCCATAATGCAAGGCATCATAGGAAATACATGCAAATCACCATGAAATAATATAGACTGGTTCTGCTTTAAACAATTGCGGATGGTGCAAAATGTCCTCTCACACACTCTGCAAAGGCTAAAAACAGAAGACACAGACACTTGTTTCATCCAACACAGGTGAAGGCCCAGGGATCTGAGGAGTTGGACAATGCCCAGTAGCAGCAGTATCAAGAGGGTGACTGATAGTAGGAAGAACAGGGTAGGAGAGAATGGGGAGAATGAATGCCTAGGTAGACAGTAGAAGATAAGATATAGATGAGTGCCAAGATGAACTGAACTGAGTGTAGAAAAGGAATGCAGCCCAACAGACAAGATGAGGACAGATGAAATACAAACCATGGGCAAGGCAAGGAAGTAGTGGGGGTCCCAAAAAACACCAGGCGTGAGTAGGGCCACAGCAATGGCATGAGCAGAAGGGGCAGGCATGAAATCAGCCACTATGCAGGCCCAGCAAGAAGAGATAGGCCCTCCAACAAACCTGCTGAACATGTGCAAAGATGGAAGGGAGGGCCAGGTGAGGGAAGAGTTGACAGAGGCAGGGAAGCAGTGGAGGAATGGCATGAAGCCGACTACTGCTAGAACTAAAGAGCGGGCAGTGGTAACAGGGGAAAATTATACACAGAAGAGTGTAGGAAAACCAGAAGCTGAGAGAGGGATGATGGAGTGTGATAAGTAGCCACATGGTGAGCTAGGTAGGTTGAGGGTGGAAACGTTGTTTGGTGGGAGCTGTCAGCCACACGACTGCACAAATCAAACCAGGAGCTCAATTTTTAAAATGGCCCTTTGATCAACGCAAGCTGCAACAAACAGCAGCTTGCATCGAAGCCTATTGTAGTAGGGACCCTACACCTGTTTTTGGAACAGGAGGGGTCCCAGCGCCAATCGCCCATGGATCAAACACATAATGCATAGAAGAGGATTGCTGCAAGCTGCGGTATGATCATGTGGCATGGCGGCCAGTGACAGAGACCAACTGGCTGTGTGCCCAGGTGGCTGGCAGGGATCATGGAGGACAGGACAGGTTGGGAGGAGGAGGGTGGTAACAGACCCATGATTGGGACAGAGAATGGCAATGTCACAGTGAAAGGTCCATGTGGGAGGGGCAGTAGTATGACTGATGCTAGGAGGACTCTGAGGGCACATACCTACCACAAAAGGATACCACTGGCTCCTCTGCATGGCACACAATGTGTTCTGTGGACTATGCTGTTCATGATGTGTTGGACAGATTGAATCAGAGCACTATCTGTCGTAGCAGTGCCCATACTATCCTATGTGACCCCATTTGGAGGACTACCTTGGCACAGATACCTTCAGTCAGTGCCATACCTGAACCATCTTAAATACTGGTGGCTCCCATGACACATCTGTAAATACACAATCCCTTCAGTGCAGATTATAGCTGTTGGACCACCGCTGGACATGGGAGACCCATACAGGACATACATTGTCTGACTCCTGTGATGCCACTGCCAGTGCTGATGCTGCCACCACTTCACGTGGTGCTTTTGCAGTGGCCGCTGCCTCACCAAATACTGTTGGTCCTGCTATGGCCACAGGTCTGCAACAGGAAGGGGAATGGCACAGAGGATCTTTGCAAGGATCCCATCTCAAGCTGGTGCCTGGGTCATAAATATGCCTCCCCTACCCTGAATGGAACACCAGCCCCACCATGTCAGTCACTGGTGTGGTAGTCAGCATTGGGTCCTATTGGGTTCATGCCCAACCATGCAGCACTGGGTCCTATTAGGTTACTTGCCTGATAGTGCAGCACCAGGGCATTCTACTAGTGCCACTTCCACTCCTATGTCTGGGACCCTGGAGACTGGCACTGCAGTGGGTACCCTATGTTGAGGATCTAGGAGTGTTGCTGGCTCATGGACGCTATGGCCCACTGCTCAATCTAGCTAGTGACTAGATGTGTACATGTTACACTGTGGGATTCTCACTATTGTCCAACATCTGCTCTATGTGTATGGGTTGCACAGTGCAATTGCAGGCTCTGATATGATTAGTGGTCCTGAGGCAGGCGCACTACACAGGTGCAAGCTTCAACAAGTTCTGTACCACACTGTTGACCTGATGTGCCAGCTGCAGACAACCCACAGGTGCTCTGTCCAGAGAATGTGGCCCCACATGCTGGGACAGTTGCATTCCATCACCCATGCATGTGCTTTGGCAGATATGCTTGCAGACCTATAAACTTGTTCCCACAGCCACCACATGTACGCCACTACACAAATTGCCAGCACAACCACTAGCTTTACTGTATGACACCACCATCATTGTCCCTTTGCCTCACAACACCCCTGGGCCACTATCTCTGTCTCCCTCTCTCCCTGGTGTCTCTCATACTCCGTACTGTGGCGATAGTTGCCACAGCTGGTGGTTGTTTTAATGTGCACATACGCTGTGCTGTCACATTGTATGGGATTGCCATGGAATGCCATAGTGCCTGTAGAGTAGGTCTTTCTGTGGGTGATGGGCTGCTCTGGGTGGCACAGCATGGTCATGTACCATTGCCTCTATAGTGCTGTATGGAGGCATAGATCACACAGTTCCCTACAGCATGCACCATGGTACCTATGGGAATGGCAAGTCTGTCCCCTCCTATATGACATGTGTCCAGAATTACACTTTTGTGTCACGCATGCCCATACAGCTCCCATGGCACACTGTGTCCTCCACATACTTGGTTTGCCTGCCTGGGTAATGTGTGCGCTTGAGAGTACTAGGGCGTCAAACCACCACAGGTGGGTGTGGGAGCACCTCCCACCCAGCACCATCTCTAGGAGTGGCACACTGGCTGTTAGGCCAGCTGTGTCCATTCTAACCACATCTGGGACCTGCAGCCATGGGGGGGCTTTGGGAATTCTAAATTGGGGGATTTTATTAATTTATTTTGCTTTTGGTAACTAGGTGGGTACACTAGACAATCCAATGCCCATTTGCAGGTTTGATCTGGGAGAGTACAAAGCACAAGATACAGCAAGGTCAAGAGCATAAGTACATCAAGTAGATGTGACACAAGTTTAGAGAGCTAACAGTTCTTAGGTGCGGATAAGTACAGTATGAACTATGACAAATTGAATAAGTAATTAGATATGTTACAATGAGGATAAAGTCAAGTACAACCTGGGGTGCAAGAGTTTATGGTCAGGAAAGTACTCTATGAAAATATATCAAGTTGACAATTAGATAAGTAATAAAGTAGGTTAAGATACTGTACATACGTTCTCAGGTGCAGGAATCAGTTAAACAAAGTTCATACAGTTATGGTCAGGGTGGTTTACAGCAGTTGCAGATCATGGCTTGGATTAGGTAGGACTTGAAGGCTGATTTGAATGAGGATGTAGTGGTAGAGCTGTGGATATTTGGGGGGAGGGAGTTCCAGTACTTGGGAGAAAATGAAGAAAAGCATGTTCTCCCATTTTGGTCAAGCATTTGGGTGTAGAGAGTGAGGTAGAGTCTGCTGAACTGAGGGAGTATGTGGGTTGGGAGCTAAGTAGTAGTGGAATATGGATGGCAGGAGGAGTTGCCTGAAGCTGTTTGTGTAGAAAGCAGTCTAGGACATAGGATCAGGAGGCAGAAGGGGATAGCCACCCTAGGGAGGAGTAGAGAGAACAATGGTGTGTGAGACATGGGGAGAGAAGGCAAAGCAGCATATGTTATTGTAGGTGATGTCCCATTTGTGTACAGAGGTTGAGGGGGCATTAGTGAAGAGGAGAGAGATGTATTGTAGACAGGGAAGGAAAATGCTTTGGGTGATGGCCAGGCAGACAGTCATGGTAAGCAAATGTCTGAAGTAGTAGGCTAGGCCAATTCAAGAGTTGGTTGCTTTACACTGGTTAGAGATATGGAGATGAAAGTTATGGCTTGGGTCAAAGGTAACACCTAGATACTTACATTCATTGACTACAGTGAGACAAGAGCCATTTAGACACTTGATGTCCAGGGTTTTACTATAGTGAGGCGACATCCACCCCGCCGATATCCCCAACAGTGACAGCCACAGTGCTGAATGTTGGCATTACACTGTCAGGGATGCCGCATTGTTTCTATTGGGGGGCTGTACCCTCCAACCCCCTGGTCTCTAGTAATACAACTCCAAGTCAGAGTTGCCTCAGGGAAGGGGGTGAAACACCAGGCGATGCAGTCCCGGTGACAGCAGAGACCATCACAGCAATCTGAGGTATTTGCTCGAATCCTGTTGCTGTGATGGTCTTCACTGCTGTTGTTTAACTTTACAGTCAGTACACCGATGTCCGGGGGGTGAGGGCAGGATGTCCTGCATGCCATGGGGCCAAATAACATCCCATGTCTTTTGAATGCATCGAGTTCCAGGTCATTGGCCACCAATCAATTTTGTATGAGAGTGAAGTCCTTTGATAGTTGGGTATTCATGAGTTGGGAGCTCCTGGTGCTGTGATAAAGTACAATATCATCAGCGTATGTTACAACTGAACAGGTGGTGGTGATGGATGGGGGGTACTTAATGAAAATTTAGAAGAGGAATAGGCCTTGGATTGACCTCTAAGGAATTCCTCTTGTGAAGGGCAGTTGATGCGAAGAAGCATCCCCAAATTTAATGACATTGGCATTGGTTGGTCATGTGGTTGGAGAACTAGGTGTTGGCATGGGGGAGACACCAAGGGCTGTTAACTTTTGGGTTAGAAGTGCATGGTCTATGAGATCAAAGGCCTTGGATAGTGGATGCTGCAGCTACAGTGTGGCACAACTCCCCATCCATCATGGTGCAGCCATGAGAATGCCACAAGGACAGTGCAAGCCTGACTCATGCAGGTGGCCCCCCATCTGGTGTGGGCTGTGATTGAAAAGAAGGACTGGTGTATGGTGTAGGGCATGGGGACACTTGTATCAATCCTTTTTGGTACAAGTACCATGTGTCATTCCTTGGGCTTTGAAAATCATGCCTCAGGTGTCTGAAACACACTGGGCATGCATGGGTTATCTACTGCAGTAGGGATGTGTGGCTCATGTCGCCCACTGCTCCACTGAATCACAGACTAAGCCCTTGAATTACATTTATAGTGTTATCACTCACTGTACTGTACTAATTTATGCTTCCATTATCCTTCCACCTACAGCTGAGTTTTAACTCAGCTTGTCTTTCTCACTCATTAGACTTCAAATAACTAAAAAGTAAATAAATGATCCACTTAGAGACATCCCTTTTAACTGTGCACGGGGCAACAATTTTGGTACATCTCTGAATAAAGTACTATGCCTTAGACAGAGTTCAATGTAATTATTTGAGACTTTCTTTGCAGAAACCGAGAAATGGAGAAATTCATATACAGAAAAAAAAAAGCTGGCTCATTCCGTCTACCCGGAGACACTAGCTAATAGGTGTGTCATGCCCAAACTATGTGGAGTATCCCGTGAATCCTGTGTAATACTAGAAAGTCACAGAAGTATTATTTTATGTAATCACTTACTGACTTCCCCTTATTACATAGACAAATCAGAGAGAAATATAAACTGACCCTGTATGAGGGGATTAACCTTCATTTGGGGTTTAGAAGATGAAGGCTACTTTTAAAATTAATTTTTTTCTTCCTTGTTTTTTTCGTAGGGAGTTTAAGGACTGGCTCCCACCCTGACCCAACTGAGGTGTATTTGTTGTACTGCTAAGGTTTAAATGAGGTGTGCACATTAGTACACCTTGAGATATGCCCCTCAGCTGTACTACTGTCTGAGAAATATCCATGGATTCAATAGCAGTGTAGTTGCAATGTAGTTTAGTTGTAGATGATGTGCATATATAAATGCTAATTAGGTACACATCAGTCAACTAGAGGTGTAGTCCAGATGTGTAGTTGATGTACATCTAAAAAATACTGGTTAGATACACCTTGATGAGGTGTACTCATGAGGTGTAGTTACGTGCATTTAAAAAATGCTAATTAGGTACACCTCAATGAGGTGTACACGTCCATCAGAGTATAGCTATGAGTTGCAGTAAAGAGGTGTAAGTTGAACCAGAAACCAGTCAACAGCGCAGTCCTGATTGAACACAAACAGCTTTGCAACAGGTGCAAATCCTTATCTAGAGAGTTGAAGCAGGACCTGCTGATCAAAAAACAATGTAGTTCTCTAACAAGTGCATTTAACAAGAGTGTCTCTGCAACCTGGAGAACCATCAATTTGTCTGATGGTAAAGAGCAATTGTATATTTCTTTTTCTACAGCCTTATTGTGTGTCCTGCTTAGTCTTATGGTGTTTGTTTCTCTCCCTCCTTTTAATAATGTTTATATATTTATAATTTTGTGCTTTGTACTTTGAAATTGTAACTGTAATTCAGCTTGTGCACGGGACTGTCTTGGGAACAGGACTGTAAGATCCTAATGACATAATAAAAATAAAGTATTTTACCTATCTACCTACCTACATGCTGGGTAGAAACTGTAGGCCCTGTCCCAGCATCTTTGTTACTGAATCAGGTACACTTACCAATCCCCTCCTAATCGCAGAAGAATTTAACACCTACTTCACCAACCTAAAGAAATACATCACCCCTTCAGCTCTGACTGCTCCCCCCCCACCAAATATAGGAGCCCTTACTGGGGAACCATCAACCCACAAGTTCTACTTCAAGGCCCTATCTCCTAAGATAGTGCAGAAGTACCTCATCAAAATGAACCCCCATCCACTAGTGGGCCAGGATAACCTGGACCCCAGGTTGATTAAGGCCATGATGAACCTGTTGAGCTACCCCGTAGCTAATATCTTCAATCACTCGTTATACACAGGTGAATTCCTGACACTCTGGAAGATGGCAGTGGTAGTCCCTGTACACAGGTCAGGCAGCACAGCATGCCTTCAGAACTTTTGGCCCATCTCATAACTTTTCCTGCTCACCAAAGTCCTGGAATGCATTGTCTTTGACCAGTTCATTGACTTCCTGAATAACTCTGGGACTCTGTCCTCTTCCCAGCATGGATTCAGGCCAGGGCAGAGCACAGAAATGGCACTGGTGGGTTTCACATAGTCCATTCACTGGCATATAGACCAGGACATCCTGGGTATGGTGGTATTTATAGACCTTGCCAAGGCCTTTGACTTGGTTAACTACCAGCTCCTGGTCAAGGGTCTTGGTTACACTGGCTGCTCTGATGAATTGCGGCACTGGTGTCAGAATTACTTAACAGGGAGACAACAAAAAACTAAGCTTGCTTCCTGTTTCTCCCCCCTGCCACCATTGGAGTCCCCATAGGGGTCCATCCTTGTCCACTATTTTTCAGTCTCTTCCTGATCATTCTACCACAGACATGCAGAAAGATGGATATACTTGTCTATGTTGATGATGATGTGATCTGCACGGGGTGGGGGACAACCTCAGTGACTTACAAAATGCTATGCAAACTGACTTTGACTCAGTGCAACAATTGTTCTCTGACCACAAGCTCATGTTAAACACAACCAAAGCCAAATGCATGATTTTCCAAAATGCCAAGAAAAAAGTGCCCGATAGTACCGACTCCAGGATCACCACCTTTAATGGAGCTTCCATTAAGCAAGACCCTGTCTTCAAATATCTGGAACTCTTCATTGACTTCCACCTCACCTACAGCAGTCACATTACTCACCTTATAAAAATGACACACCAGAGACTAGGGTCACTCTAACAGATTCACCCCTTTCCTCATCCCCTCAGCAGGACACCTGCTCACTCAACCCTCCTTGATACCACTCATTGACTATGGCCTAATTCTCTATTAGAAGCAGCAAAAACAGAGCTTCTCATGGTCAAAGTCCTGTACAACCAAATAGCCAGATTCACGACCCAAATCCCCATTTGGATCCACCACTGCATCTTCTTTAAGCAGGCCAACTTACCTTCCCTAGTGACTAGAATCAAGCTTTAAACTAGCATTATAGCATGAAAAATCATCACAAAAAAGTCCCGCTCATCTTACACAATTTCTTCCAATGCCAAGACCCTCTGGCCTGCACAAAATCCTCAACCACAGCATTCTTTAAAATCCCTTCCCTAAGAACTAGCACCAGGCAAACAGCCCCACTGTACCAACTCCTCCTTTTCTATTACACTCTGCCTACACAAGTAACTGACCTTACTCTTTCCCTCTCTACCTTCAAAGCAATCTTGAGTAACTGGCAACTCGAAACAGACACTTGACTGCCTGTAAACTGTCATGAATACTCACTGTATAATATACTATTTCAATTTACATCCTGTACACAACTATTGTCTGGTCAGCTGTGAAAATGGGTAGATTTGCTCATAGCCCTGCCAGACATTAATAAACAAACAATAAAATAAAAATAAATACAATTCTTTTTTCATACGAGAGGATCCTTTTTCATATGCTTTTTTTGTTCATTCAAAAAAGGATTCCCTAATACAAAAAAAGATTTTGGACTTAGGTTTTTTTTTCTGATTCTTTTTCTGTATGAAGGAATCATTTTTCATATGGATCTTTCATTCATATGAAAAAGGATCCCTTTATATGGAAAAATAATTTGGATTTAATATTTTCCCCACATTTCAACTTCAGCAAGGCATAATTCCCTCACTATTTGCACTTAAGGGACAATCTATATATCAAAACACAGTTCTAAATGAGTACTACAAAAATAATATATACCCCCCCCCCCCAGAAAAAAATTAAGGTCCATTTAAAAAACATAAAATTAAAAAAATCTGAATTTCCATATGATAACATTGGCACTTTAACAAACCATACAACAAAGCTAATTAATTGCTGTTCTGGCTAGAAATGGAAACACAGTTCACTCCCCACCAGCATAGATGTATGCGTCTATTGAGGATTGGCAGTGCAGGGCCTAAAGGGCTCTGTGATCCCAAAGGCAAATGAGGATATACTTCCACTATCTCGGAATGTAAGGAAATCCATTGCTAAAAAACACTCTGTTAATGCACCAGTTAGGGTTAAAGTGACAAATGTTGAGAAATTTGGTGTTAGGGTTCTCAATACCCCACCCCCACCCTGCAGGCAGCAACAGGAACAAACATTACAGTTTCACCTCTCCTGCATCTTTGCAAATCAGGTGTGGTGTGTACCTTGGGGTTATCAATCCTAATACTCACCTTATTCTCATATACTCTACACATCTCAGCTTATTTATTGATGGAATGTTGTGAGCGTTAGGGCTGACAACCCCAAGGTACATCCATGGCTGATTTGCAAAGACACAGGAGAGGTGAAACCGTAATGTTTCTTCCTGTTTCTGCCTGCAGGGTGGGGGTGGAGTGTTAGGGTTAGGAACCCTAACCCAACATTTCCTTACTTTTGTTGGTTTAAAGACATATTTATTTAGTTTAGCTTTTATTTAGTTATGGTTGATATATTTTAATGTTGTTTTAAATTTTTATTATTATGTACAGTATATGTTTTTATGTACAGCGCCTTGGCTTTGAAAGGCGCTATAAAAATAAAGTTGATTTGATTTGATTTTGTCATTTTAATCCTAACTGGTGAATTAACAAAGTTTTTTGGAATGAATTTCTATCTATCTATCCATCTATCTGTATGTCTGTCTATCTATCTACCTACCTATCTATCTATCCATCCCTCTCTCTTTCTCTCTATCTCTCTCTATAAAGATATATATATATATATATATATATATATATATATATATATTTTAGAGGCAAAAACTCTGTTTAATGCATCAGTTAGGGTTGTTCCACAGCGACAAAAGTGAGGAAATTTGATGTTAGGTTGAAACCCCTTTGCACCACTCCAGCCCACCCCCAACTGGAATCGGTGTGCATTGGGGTCGCCGCCCTAACTCTCACCCCATCACATGTGGACAGAAGCTGAGGAATAGGAGAATGGGGTAAGAGTTAGGACTGAAGACCCCAACGTGCACCCTGATTCCAGTTGGGGGGTGGGCTGGAGGGGTGCAAAGGGGGTTTCAACCCTAACATTGAATTTCCTCACTTTTGTCGCTGTGGAACAACCCTAACTGATGCATTAAACGGAGCTTTTTGCCTCTAATTTCCCTTCTTTTTGAGAATGATAACAAGAAATAGTAAATGTAATGCAGCGACGGGAGCGCGGGGCCCACAGGGCCGCACTCTCCCGCCACGTGATGTCTTGTCACATAGTAACATTGTGCCCGCAAACGCAAACCGTAATGCGCATGGTGACACAAAGCGAAACAGAAAGAGAAACAGTACTGTAGACAGAAATGTTAAAAACAATGCAAACGCAACCACAAATGAAAACGCAAAGGGTAACGCACATGGTGGCGTAAACGTGAACGGTAGGTGAAACGGGTACGGAACCGCAAGTGGAAACGGTAATGGTAACAGTAATGTAAGTGCACAGGCTGGTTCCCCCAAAAGCTGTATAGAGAAAGACAATGAGTACAAAGAATGTATGCAAAATAATGACTCTTGGAACAGAAAAATGAGGACTTGGAATAGTAAATTGCATATATCTCAGGAACCGTATGACATAGAAAGAAAATTTAAAAGTCATATGAATTATCACTTTCCTGGCTAGTTTTGTACTAAGTAGGGGCTAAGTACTTTTTTGATGAAAAGTCCGTATCTCACACCGTTTCCAAGATACGGGCCCTGAAAGGCGCAGTGAACGCCGTAATGTTATCCTATGGGAAAAAAACAGAAGTTTGGAGTGCCATAACTTTGCCTCCCTGTAATATTTTTTCACTAAACCACTAAAGGCACATCTGTGGGATGTTGGCTGTGTTTCCTGTAAATTTCAGCTCAAAAGACCAAACTGTTTTTTTGCAGCAGGGCACCAAACGATTGCTGCAATGCGTCATATGCCGTAATGTTATCCTATGGGGAAAAGTGTCATCTTTGGAGTACCGTAACTTTGCCGCCATGTAACATTTTTTCAACAAAACACTGAAAGGCACATCTGTGAGATGTCAGCTGAGTTCCTTCCAAATTTCAGCCCAAAACTCCAAACTGTTCTTTTGCAGCAGGGTGCCAAAGAATTGCTGTCATTTTCCCACAGCCTAGAAAAGTACTGTCTCAATTTGTGAAAGCTTTTGCAAAAATTTGCAACACTTTCATGAGTACGACACTACTTTTCAAAAGCACTTTTTCCAGAAATCTGAAAAACATATTTCTGGGGTGTTTTACCCCAAAATAAAGAAATGGCTAGCATCCTCAGGGTCCGACTAGGTGAAAACAAAAACAATTAGGTTGCTAGAGGGTCCCAAATTTAAATGCCAAGCATTTTTCTGATCACCAACTGAAAAAAAAATGGTGGATTTGCGACAGTAAAAGCACCATTTGCGAAAGTAAAAACTGCATTTGCGACACTGTCGAACTTTTTGTTAACTTTTCCCATTGACTTATAATGGGAACTTGTTTTTTGAATAACTTTTGAACCGTTTAATATTTTTTCACAAAATCTTTGAAAGGCACATCAGAGACCCCAGCTGCATGTTCCCTGAAGATTTTGGACCAGTCGTTCAAACTGTGTGACCTGTAGGCACGACCGTAGAATTCCAAAAAAAGCGTAAACACATGCACAGATCATGCTTAATAACTCCACAGCCGTATATAAGACTGATACAAAACTTTGCAGATCCCAAGGCATATGGGTCTTGATTCTGTATTCCAAATTTCAGGCAAATCTGTTCAACGGTTGCAAAGTTATTAAGGTGCAAAATTTTGGGTTTAACATGTAAATGGCTCCTCAACCCTAACTATGGTAGCACTACCGTGCTACCATAATATATATATATATATATATATATATATAATATAGATATATATATATATATATATATATATATATATATATACTATATATGTGTATATATATATATATATATATATATATACATATATATATATATATATATATAGATATATAACACCATTTTACCATTTGAATTCTAATTGGCTGTTTAAAAATACATGGCTGTGGCCATTTGTTCTAAGTACATTGCTTGTCTGATTTGTTTAGGTGAAGGAAGGGGATTGTACTCTATAAGACAATATATAGAAGATATAAAAACATAGAATAAACTTCCACATCCCTAGTAAGGTATTGATAATTTTTTACAACTTTAACAAACTGTTATTATGAACAGTGAATGGTCTTACTCTAGAAAAGATGTTCTTATTTATTTGCAGTGATTGGCCAGCTAAACATACAGAGTGCCAACTGCTGCTTAATCTCAAACTGTCATGTGAAACACTGCTGGGCTGTTCAAAAGCAGACCTATCAATGGTGTCCCTACAGGGCCAAAGAGGATAGCTTCCTGCTCAGTAACCCACAGATGATGGCAATGTGCTGTTGAGATATATACTAGCAGTTAACTTTGTGAGATGCAGATGAAGTTATACTGCTTGCTGTTACATTTTGAAGGTACAGTTGAGGTACACATTGCTAAATGTTAAGTTTTAAGGTGTAGCTGAGGTGCATGTTGCTAAATGAAAAGTTTGTTAGGTGCAGATGAGGTGTATATTAGTAAACGTACAGTTTTGTAGGTACAGTTGAGTTGTAATGTATTTATGAAGTGTTGATAAGGTGAAATTCAGGTGTACATTGTGTGCACACTTCAGACAAGGTTTACATCTCAGTTTAGTCAGGGCAGAATGCATACTGGCTTACCATTTTCTTTTCCAGAAATATGTTTATGCAATTTATAATTTTCTGTACTCATTGTTTTTTCTCTGATTCTTAAATTAGATATCCTTTATACCTGAGATAGTGGTATACAGGTGCCTACAATTAGTACTCTCCCATCCACACACTAGTCTGCGGGCTTTACTGGTGTATCCAAAAAAGGCAGAGTGACCCAGACCAAGCAGGAGGTGCTGATACCCATCATCATGGCAACCACTCATGGTGGCACAGGAAGCCTTGTTCCTTGCAAGAGATAGGCTCTTATGCCAGCACTGCATGTGGGCAAAGTCTGAATGGACCGTGTGCCAGAGGTAGGTCGAAAGTCAAACAAAGGCAAGAAGAATGTCCAGCTGCCAGTTCTATCAGGATCCATGCCATGTACCTGGATGCCCTACATCAGATTAAGACTTCTGAGGAGAGTGGGCACCCCACCTCAAAGACCCAGACATGGGGGCAAACCATGCAGCACAGAAGTAAACTGTGAGTGCTGCTGGCAATAGGGCTTGACCACCCTAAGGGGTGATGGGCTGATGGGGAAAAATACAGGATAAAAGTGATAAGATGTTAGGTGAATGGTTTGCAGCTGCAAATGACATTATATTGTGCTTTGCATGAGAAATATCAAAGTAGTTTCCAGTTTGATGTAGCAGATATATTAAATCAACTGAGTTATTTCAGTGGAACAATAAGAGTTACAAAGCCTTCTGGACCCACCAACCTCATCCTAAGTTTGGTTAACTGAATCTTGGGGAAACCTTGTCTTTGAAAGTTTTTAAAGGGGCTCAAACTACCATGTTAGGCATTGAACTAGAAGTCCTAGATACTGTACCTGCAACCCTAGGCCCTCATTGCTATGTCTGCCTATAGAATACTGGCTATATGAAGGGAAATATGGCAGTCATCAATCATTACATGCCAGCATAATGCCACATACAGCCACATACACCTGTATAGGTACCTGTGCTGCTGAAGAGAGGGTGTATTAGACACAAACCAAGGCTGAATACTCTTTTACACTGGGGCCATGGACTTGTTATCTTTTACCACTCATGAACCAAAGACATCATGGTAAGCAAATAAAAGGAGACCTTATACATTGAAGAAGTAGCTCTGGATTTGCATCTGGTTTCCCAAAGTGAAACTGGTAATTCATATGTCTGAACGGTGGTTTCAGTTTTGCACTACTTGCAGAAGATGTCAAATAAATAGGACAAGAGTACAGCAGCAAAGGTAATTATTTCTTTGGTTATATTTTTAGTCTTCATGACCCTTATTCACAAGTAATAGTGAAAGGAGAAAGAGAAAATAAAAGTAGAATTGAAGACAGTTGTCGGTTTATAGAAATGATGTTACCATTTTCTCAGGCCTCATGCAAGTTTCAATATGGCTGTTCATGTTTACCACTGCTGCCCTAGGCTACTTCAGCCAGAATTTAGCCTTGGAACTGAAAAAGGGGCAGCATTTCTGCTCCCAGCTTTCACTGGGCTGCTTTCAAAGCTTAGATGTGATAGACCTAATAGGAAAAGCACAAAGCCGTAAATAAGTCATATGGCCCCTTTAAAAACACAGATTAGTGCCTGTTTCTTCAATTACATCACTTGAATACATAAACTTTTCTAGATTAGGAGCCCAGATAATGTATTCCTCAAATTTAATTTAGCACAGGAATTTCACTGGATAAAAGCTGCATGGACTTCTCTGACAAATAACATTAGCTCTTCCGCTAATCAGGAAGGACCGAGACTTTGTTTTGCACAAGAGAAGTTTTTTTTTTCCTCTGCTTCATTGTGAGAAGGAATTCAGGACAGCCTGCCTCATCAGAGGCCAGGAAGGGTGGGCAAAAAAAAAGATTAGCATTTCCCCAGACTCTCTTTCAGCATCTAGGGCCTGATGTTCAAAAGGAATTATGTGTATAAATCCCTATTATACATGCACAATTTTACTAATTCAGGCTTGCACTGATAGTCCAACTAAATTGCTTGCTGTTGCCATTTTTTGAACACAATAACAAAAAATGTAATATATCTTTCCACTAATGCGCATGAGTGCTATGGTCTTAAAGGAAGGGGTAAATGTGTGTAATAAATCATGACTCTGGTGGGGGGGGTCAAAACAGTTTGCAGTAATAAGTATTGTTTCTTCAGAGGATTATTCAGAGTGAGCAGCCTGTGTTTACATTGATAGATAAAACCAAAAAACTTACAAAAATTAGCCTTTTCTTTTGATGAAAATAAAATCTTAATTAAAAGAACTATAAAAGTCTAAATAAGTGTGTGTGTGTGTGTGTGTGTGTGTGTGTGTGTGTGTGTGTGTGGTGTGTAGACAAACTGAGGACACCATGTTCACATACATTTTGGAAAAGACAGCTTGTATAAAAACTGCTGATCCTTCCAGTGATATAGAACAGATTGTAAGAGAATAGGAGAAAAGCAATGAGTGGTTTTGCAAAGGGAAAACCATGTTATGCAGAGGTTACAGTAGTGAACTGTGAAATCGAAGGTCACTGGTTCTATTCCCAAAATAGTAACTGAGTAACTGAATAACCCTGAGCAAGTCTTTCTTTCTTTCTTTCTTTCTTTCTTTTTCTTTCATCAGGAAAGGACATTGACCTGTTACAGCTCGTTTTCAGGTACACAGTGGGGGGGCCTGATTTTACATGGACCACATTGGCTGACATGGGGAATGTTGGACAGAACACTGGGGAAATCTGAGTGCTGTGCTTTCCTTTTATTTAACAAATCTATTGGTCTTACTATCTGCCTATCTTTTTTATTACTTTCTGCAGCATGCTGCTGTTTGTTTTTGCTCTCTTTTACTACTGTATAGCAGGAGTGCCACTGTAAAAGTGAGGAAGCAGCAGAAAGAGGGACGGGGTGATGCCACTATATATATTACTGTTAAGACCCCACCTTGAGTACTGTGTCCAATTCTGGACACCACATCTTAGGAAGGACATAGACAGAGTGCAGGAGGTCCAGAGGAGGGCAATTAAAATGATGCAGAGTCTGCACCAAAAACACTAGGAGGAGAGACTAAAGGACTTCAGTCTGTATACCCTTGGAGAGAGGAGGCAGGGGGGCATATGATATAGAAATTTAAATATCTCATGTAGGTAAGCAAGATACAGGAGGGAAGTATTTCCAAGAAAGAAAGGAGCTCAAAAACAAGGGGACATGCTATGAAGCTGGAGGGTGGTAGATTCAAGAGAGTTGTGAGGAGGTACTTCTTCACAGAGAGAGTGGTGGATTCCTGGAACAGCCTTCCAGTGGAGGTGGTGGGGGTGATTACAGTGTGGGGGGAGGAGCTCAAGAATGCATGGGATGGGCATAAGGGCATCCAGGTAGAAAAGAAGGGGAAAGGGAGAAAGAGACGGAGATCCATTAGGGTCTGCAGTTATACTGTATGTAAGGAAAAATAAGCAGACTGGGTAGGCCAAGCAGTCCTCATCTGCCATCAGATTCTATGTTTCTATGTAAATTAAGTAAAGTATCTACTGAAATTTTGGTAAGGTGGTTTGCATTTTTTGGCTGAACCATTACCAGGGCTCTGTGTTCTTAAAAATGTCCTTAGAGATGTATATGAATCATTGCTTTTAACTCCAAGAATGTATGATGTATTAATTACACCTGTATGATTTTTATTGGTTCCACTATGAAATGGTGTGGTTGACCCTGTGCTACACACTCCCGGAGGAAGTGGCAGGGCACCTGGAAGCGCTGGAGCATGTTTGTTGTACAGTATGGCCTGTTAATAAATGCACTTTTACCACGGACAGAGGCGTGCACTGTAAATTGTTTCTGTTTGTTGAGCTAAGAATGACATTCTGCATGTCCATTCTTGCCTGGATAAATAAATTGCAACATAAAACAAACAATGATTTCTGTTTTGAGAATCATTTTGATTTGCAAGTTTTCTGCTATGTACCTTTAGAGTCCTGTGAAAGAAAGCCTTTAGAGGGATGCTGTCATTTGTCCTTGTCCACAAAGTGTCACTAGTTAAAAAAATGACTTTTCAAAATTGCTCATTTTATGTCCAATGTGTTGACATAGCTGGTTGTTTTGCAGCTTCTTTCTTTTTTTATGAAAAATGAAAAACTATCTAACATATTATTGTTTCCACTATATACATTCTTTATTTACAGTCCTTTAGTCACACCACATATTTCCTCGGGCTTCTCTGAGGACATAGTTTCAAATAAGAAATGTTATATTGTCTTCTTTATTAGGTCAACAAAATAAATAAATAAATAAATAAATAAATAAATAAACGAATACATAAACAAATTTGGGAAGAGTCAACACTGTCACAGAGTTTCTTTGTTTTTTAGCCACTTATGCTGCAAATCCAGGAGACTACTGTAACATGTGTGGTTAGACTATGTGTGCATTGGGCAGACTGGATGGGCCTTGCGGTCCTTATCTGCCGTCAACTTCTATGTTTCTATGTTTCTATTGTCCTTGAGTTCAGGAAAGACACAGTGATTTTTAAAACAAAACAAATTTTATGTGATTACACCAAAGCTGTTTTTTTACACTTATGAAAGAAAAGTAAATTACTTTATAGGGGAAGTAAACATTGTCATATATTAACACACTGGGACCAGGAGGTCTCTACCAAATCTCCAGAATTTAATATTTTTTGTAGTAGCTTTCATATGAAAACCTGCATTTTATCCATTTGATCCTGCTAACATTTTATTTATTTAGTTTTTGTTGACTGAGTAAGTGCACTAGACAAGTCCTGCCTATTTTCAGGCACGACCCGGGGGAGGGGGATACAGATGGATGCCAACTGACCTTGCATCAGATTAAGCTGTTGGTGGTATTTTTAGTGAATGAGGGAAATTTGGCCAGAACGCCGGGGAAATTTCCCTACTCTTTTCGATATGTGCCATGGGATCTTTAACATCCACCTGAACTACCACCAAACCAGGCAGATGGGACCTCAATTTAAAGTCCCATCCAAAAGACGGCACCTCAGAAGTGCAGCACCCCTCTCATACTGCACTACAGTGTCAGTACTGGGATATTAACCCAAGTGCCAGATGTGGGAACTGAACCCACAGCCCTCTGATCTCCCAGCCTCAGAGGCGAGTGTGCTACCTACTGAGCCACTGCCACTGCCACCATCCTGACTGCCTTGGTATCCCATAAGCCCTTGCAGCTGACAGCAACAACAGTCACAGTGGTGCAGATCTATAGTAGATGATAGGCAGTTGTTTCATTGCAGTACTAATAAAAATATAATTAACACCACAGGTGCAAGAACCTATGGGTATGGGGGTACTGCAGCCCCACCACTTTTGCCCACAAGCATTCAAAGTGCCCCTTTGCATGCAAAAACTACTTTTTTTACCCTGTGCCCTTTTAATCTTCAGCACCCCCACTTCCCCCATATTTCAGCACCCATGATTAACACAATGCAAATGCCCCACTCCACAGGGAAAGCAGGAAAGCACTGTCAGCAACATTCTAGCTGTATCATTCACTGACCCTCTGGATCATCCACCTCATGTTAGAAAGAAGGCAGTAATCCCAAAGAGTGTTTTTAGTACTGCCATGGTAGGTGTTTTTATACCTGCAACACTTAAAGTGTACACATTGGGCCCTGTGCACTATGCCAATGTGCTGCATAAGCTGGGCACACTGGCATAGCTATGACTGAATGTCATGGAGTGGGGTCCCACAGACCCCATGTGGCATTCAATACGGAGGTGCAGGACACATACACACCCAACTCCTGACCACCTGGACAGCTTCATGCCGGGGATGGGAGGGGGCGTGTCGGGGGCATGCCCACACTACATGCCATGCACAAAGGTGCAGCATGCTGGGCACAGGGAGTGCACCATATGCTAGGTAACCCCCAGCCATAAGGGTTACGTGCCCCCCCAGGATATCACCACAAGCTGCAGGGAGAATGTAGGGGTACAATGGACCCCCATGGAATGCTGCCCCAGCCCATGGGGGCCATTAAGAAGGCTGGGGCAGCTGACCTCCAAGCATCCACCACCTCTGTGCCACTGGCGCACAGTGCACCATCCACCCTGATCCATGCCCTGCAGGTGCAAGGGATCCAGTTGAGGACTGGGGCTGGGTATCACTTTGGATGCATGCCAGGTTCATGGAAATGTTCTCCGTGCACATGTGCACTGGCGGGGTGGGGCTGTGGACAGGTGGCCAGCATTAGTGACTGCCAGTATGGACGCACCTGTCCATGGTCATGTAGCTATGCGGTAGGGATACGCACCTCTGGCGTATACTCTCCGCATATTAGTGCACATGAAAAGCTTGGGCAAATATATCCTTAGTGCACATGTTTGTTTTTTTTTACTGACAGCAGTTTGCAGACTGATTTGGTCTGGTTGAATTATCAATGCCAGACCACATCATTTGGTACCAAATTGAAGGCAAACAAAATTTCCAAATGGACAACTTCTCTCGCCCTTAAGTAAAGTTCAAAGAGGTGGGTGCAACACCATGCCTCACACATAGCAGCAACAATTAATAATGACAAGTACATCATGAGGACAGAACTACATTTTAAATGGCAAATACTCATATATTAAAATGGTTTTGTATGGTTTAAGTTACTAAACAATATCGTTATAAAAACTGCCTTATAGTGATGGTCTAGTTTCTTACAAAACAATTACTGGCATCAGCAGGACTCACATCTTGTAAGATTCCCCTAACATCTGCATTTTAGGAAATTCTGTTCTTTATTATCAAAGTCATGTACATGAAAACAGGCCCTTTGCCTCTTAGAACTCATCTGTCCCTGCTGCTTTTCCTGCTCTGAATTCTTAATCTTCTGCTTGTGACATCAGAATGATTTCCATGGCAACAGGTTTTGATGTCATAAGTGGGAATTATAATGCCATGGTAGAATTTTGCAATTGCAACACATGAAGTCTAAGGAAAAATATATCCTAATTTAATGAAAATGAATGCAAGGATAACTAGTGTATGGGTCCAGAAATTCACACCTTTGAGGAACCATGTGTAACAATTCAGTTAATAATTTTTTATACAATGTTTGGCCAGGAAGAAAACACTAAGATAAGGTTTGTTTCAGGAATATCCTTGGAACACAGGGAAGGTTCTGCCCCCCCACCCTATCCCCTAATCCCACCCACCCCGGATCTCTTCCTCTATAGGTTCTGCATATTACTGTCCACTTCCTACCTGAACTGACTAGAAGGCAAAAAACCCCAAAAACTTCAGAAATACATTTTTTCCTACCTTTCATTTCTCTCCAGCAACTACCTACAGGCCAGACTAGCACATGTTATTTCCATAGCAAAGAATACCAAGCCAACAGGAATGGATATCGTGCCCTGTAACCACTGCAGAGCACTCTTTTATAGAGCCTGGGTCCAGGACATAGGATATTGCCCCACATGCTGGTCCATAAATGACCTCCGAGCCCAACTCCAGGAGGCATAGACAACAATAGCCCACCTAAACTAGGAACTACGCCACATCACAAGGACTTGGAAACAGCCCTAACACCACCAGTACCCTGGCACTGACCCTCTACCACAGAGGACAGGTCATGCAGGGGGTTGGCAGGTAGTACAAAGGGGCAAAGCTTACCGCAGCAAGGCTCACCGAGTGGGCAACTCTCAAGAGGCAGTTATGCAGCTGCATAACAGGTTTGCCCCACTGGCAAGGACGTACAATGAACCAGGTGACTGCTCAAGCCAGAGAGCTAGGGCTCAGCAGCACCAACCTGGCATCAGTCTAAAAAACAATAGGGGATCACGAAGAAGGGACCCACATGTTATTGATCCAGGGAAGGATAAGCACTCTGACTTGGGCCAGGGGGAAGGGGTGCAGCGGCACTAAACACTTTGTCAGGACATAACGAGTAGGGCAAACCCTCCCACCAAAGGAAAGAAGAAATTGATCATTGTGGGGGACTCCATGATGCATGGGGTCGAATCACAGTTAAATGGGACCAACCAAATGGAGATAGTGGTCAGATGTCTCCCTGGGGCCACAGCAAAAAGGGATGCAGAGACATCAAGGCCATTGTCATTCACATAGGAGCTAACGATATTGTGAACCATTCCATCAAACAGGCCCAGGTGCATATCTCAAATCTAGGGGATAGACTCACCTCTTTTTCATTCACTTTGGCCTTCTCTGAGGTACTCCCAGTATGAGAGAAGGAAAAAGGCCAAGGAAAGGTTAGGGAAGCTGAAATCACAGAACTGAACTCTTGGCTTCGCACTTGGTGATCTGAAAAGGGCCACACCTTCATCGGCGACTGGAAAGATTTCTGGGAAAGGACTTACTTTAAATCTGACAGCCTTCCCCTCAACAGGGAGTGGGTATGGGCATGAAAGTTGTACAAGTTAAACAATGTACAAGGAAACAAATGATCAAGGATGCCGTACTCTGGAAGGCAATGATGACCAATGCCCAGAGTCTGGCTAACAAAATCCCAGAACTGTCAGCCACAATAGCAGATGCAGGATTGGACTGGATCGAAGTCACAGAAACATAGCTAAATGAGAGCCATGAATGGGATGCTGCAATCCCAGGTTACAAATTATTCAGGAAAGATGGAAAAGGACAAGGGGTGGGGGGGATGCGTTATCTATAAGGGAGGACATAAAAGCTATGGAGCTCCAAAGGTCTCAAGACAAACCTGAGGTACTCTGGGTCACTCTTGAACTGGGCTCTTGCTCAGCCCTCAGACTAGGAGTGATACACAGGCCTGCCTTACAAGGGGCAGAAGGAGACAAAGCAATGCCTGAAAACATACTAAAGATGTCCAAAAAAGGAGGAGTCGTGCTGAAGGGGGACTTCAACCTCCCAGATATGGACTGGAACTCCTACACAGCATCCACAACTAGCAGCAGAAATTTCCTAAACACCTTGGGAGGGGCTGGACTTAATCAGCTTGTTGCGGCCCCCACTAGAGAAAACACAGTCCTGGACCTGGTGCTCACAAACAGCTGCAAGGTTCAGGAGGTGGAGGTGGGTGTCATTTGGGGTCAAGTGACCACAAATCTGTCAGATTCAAGGTCAAAAAGGCCAAAGAAACAAGCCACACTAAGACATAGTTCATAGACTTCAGAAGAACAGACTTCAATCAGATGAGAATATGCTTTAGGGATATGCTCAAGTGGAAGGCAAAAGAAGGGGCAAATGAATACTGGATAAACGTATGAGAAGCACTAGCAGAGGTTACTGCAAAATACTCCAGGCTAATAAGTAAGACAAAGAAAAAAAAAAGAAATCCATTATCATTCACAAAGAAGGTGGCAGCTGCAGTGAGGGAAAGGAGACTAGTATTCCAAAGATACAAGGGCTCAAACAGCGAACTTGATAGGGAGGCATACAAGTGCAGCTTGAAAGAGGCAGGAAGGGTGATCAGAAAAGCAAAGGAACAGACTGAGGAAGATATAGCACAGGGGTTAAAGGAGTCAATAAGACCTTCTTTAGGTACATAAGCAACAAAAGGTAAAACAAAGAAGATATTATCAGGCTCATAAGCAGGGATGGGAGGAGGGTAGCAGAAGACAGTGAAAAGGCAGGTGTCTTAAATGAGTACTTCTGCTCAGTCTTTACTAAGGAAGCACCTGGTTACGGACACACCCCAAAGGGGAGCAGAAGTCATCTAGGGGGGATGGACACAAGCCCATTCACAATATAGAGGGTAAGGACAGAACTAAAAAACTAAAGGTAGATAAAGCCATGGAGCCGGACGGAGTCCACCCACGCATATTGAGGGAACTTAGTGATGAATTGGCAGCACCACTAGCTGATCTTTTTAGCAGATCCTTGAGAGAGGGGACAGTTCCCCAGGACTGGGAAAGAGCAATAGTGGTACCCATACACAAGAGTGGTAGCAGCGAGGAGACAGGAAACTACCACATGGTCAGCCTCACCTCGGTGGTGGGTAAGATGATGGAGTTGCTGTTCAAAGAAAGGATACTAGCATTCCTGGAGGAATCTGGACAACTGGAAGCCAAGCAGCACAGCTTCACAATGGGAAGGTACTGCCAGACTAACCTGATTGAGTTCTTTGACTCGGTTACTAGGGCTATGGACCAGGGGGAGCCATTGATATTATCTGCCTTGATTTTAGCAAGGCCTTTGACCCTGTACCACACAGAAGGCTACTAAACAAATTCGACCATACTGGAGTGGGGCAGGAAGTGGTAGCATGGGTGAGTAGCTGGCTTGAACAGAGAACTCAATCCATGACAGTAAATGGGGCAGCAACAGGGGATAGGGAGGTGACAAGCGGGATGTCACAGGGGTCCGTCCTCAGACCATTACTCTTTAATATCTTCATCAGAGACATCACAGAGGAGTTGAGCAGGAAGGTATGCCTCTTTGCAGATGACACAAAGCTATGCAACTTGGTGGACACTGCACAGGGGGTAGAGCAAATGAAAAGTGACTTACTCAGGCTGGAACATTGGTCCAATTTGTGGCAGTTAAAATTCAACGTGAAAAAGTGCAAAGTTATGCATCTGGGCAGAAGCAACCCAGAGACAGACTACTGCCTGGTAGGGGACAAGCTAGCAACCACCCATCAGGAGAGGAATCTAGGGTTTATCATATCAGACAATTTGAAGGTAGGTGAACAATGTGAAAAGGCAGCAAAGAAGGCCAGCAGGATGATGGGATACATAGAAAGGTGCATCACAAGTAGAAGAAAGGAGGCGATCATGCCGCTGTACAGGTCCCTGGTGAGACCCCACCTTGAGTACTGCATCCAGTTCTGGAAACCTTATCTCAGGAAGGCCATAGATAGATTGGAGACAGTACAGAAGAGGGCAACTGAAATGATACAGTCTTCATAAGTTGCCATACGAAAGCAGGTTACAGGAACTCAACATGTACTCCCTGGAACAACACAGGGATACAGGGGACATGATTGAGACATTCAAGTTTCTGAAGGGTATAAACAGAGTCTCCACCCAGGAGCTCTTTATGGTCAATAGCACCAGTAGGACAAGAGGACATGAGATGAAATTGAGGGGAGGAAGATTCAGGGCAACATGTGAAGGTTATTCTTTATAGAGAGAGTGGTTGACTCATGGAATGGTCTACTGGCTGGAGTCACTGATTCCAAAACAGTTGGGAAATTCAAAGCAGCTTGGGACAGACACAAGGGGATTGTTTCACAGAAATCCTAAAGGGGGGGGTAGGGCTCAGGGCAGACTAGATGGATCTTTGGTCCCCATCTGCCGTCAATTTATATGTTTCTATGATATTTAATTTAATGATTTTATTTCTTTGAATTCAGAGGACAAAGATCAGCAAACATAAGAGAAAGATCAAGTAAAAAATGTCCTTCTTGTGAGGTCACTGTGTATATTAAATGTATTGTATGTGTTTTTCACATTCTATTTGGGAACCCAGGTGAAGTTTAATTTGTTTACTCAGCAAGTTAGAAATACCAATAGGCAATGAATTGCTGGATGTCTGGGTGGAGGGTGGCAACAAGGGGGAGAACACAAAGGAAAAAATCTATGAGCATGGCCTCCATGAGTAACAGTCCCCACGATCCTCCAGTCCTGCACCATGCATATCCCTACCAGCTTGATGACAGCGGGAGTAGCAATGGGGCTGGGGACTGGCAGGTGGGCGTCATGGCAGGGGTAAGTGGTGGTCAAAGCCAAACAGCTGTATAAAAAAAAAGCATTTTTTATACCATAGTTGACTGCACATGGCCACCATGAGTACCAGCCCCCAGGGTTCTCTGGTCCCGAACTGTGTGGATCCCCACTGGCTTGATGGGGGGAGTGGCAATGGGGTTGGGGACTGGCAGGTGGGCCTCACGGCAGGAGTAGGTAGTGGCTGGGGCCAAACAGCTCTATAGCAAAAAAATAAAAATAGAACAAAAACTAAACTAAAAAGTATGTTTTATTTTTATTTTATTTATTTATTGAACTATTCAGAAAGACCTTTTTAGTCAGCGACTCATTTACAAAGACTCCACGTCATACATAAAAGGATACACGGACAGAACTTGGAATACAGATGACAGTACAATTACAAATAACAGTCAGTGAGGTTACATAGTTGTGCAGTTGTTGAATAACAGCAAGTTTCGTTTCTTAGTACAGCCATAATAGTTACAGAGGTTCTGTAGAGGCTGATGGTCATAGGGCTTCATAGTTACAATTTGGTACGGGGAGTCCGACAATAGTTAGTTTGATAGCTGCATATGTCAGTCTGGTGTCAAGGGCAGTCACATTGGCTAGAGGCATGAAGGTATTTCCGTAGCTTGGATTTATAAGGGCCAAGCCTTAATTCATTTGTTATATGACTTGGGAGGGTGTTAGTCCAGGAGGGGGCCCTGTAAGTGAAGGTTCACTGGAATTGGGAAATCCAGCCATGGGGTACCCTTAGCAGCTGCTTGTTTGAGCTACGGGTTGTTTTGACTGGGGGAGTTGGGTGGATGATTTGGTTTAGGGTAGGTGGGGTGAGGCCTAGTAGTACCTTTTTGGTCATAAGGCAGGTGTGGTACCTGATTCTGCTATCTAGGTTTAGCCAGTTTGTGCTGCTGTAAATGGAGCAGGAGTGTGTAAAACAATCACATCCAAGGATGAGATGGTGGGCTTTGTTTAAAATGAGTCAGAGTCTGCTTAGGGTGGTGGATGGAGCGGCACTGTAGATTAGGATGCCGTAGTCTAGCAGGGAGAGGATCGAGGGGTTTATGGTAAGTTGTAATGCTTCAGGGGTGAGGCAGTGTTTGTACCGGTATAGTACCCCTAGTCTGGAGCTAAGGGCTGTTGATAGGTGTAGGATATGTTGATTAAAGCTGAGGGTGGGGTCTAGAGTGATCCCTAAGTATTAAAAGCTGCTTACTTGTTCTAATGGGGTCTGATTGGTGGTGAGGAATTGGGGGCAGAGGTTCTTGAGTGGGTTCTGGGGGTGGGCAAAGAGCATGACTTTTATCTTATTGTAGTTGATAAGACGTTTGGTGGTAAGCCAGTCTTCGACTTCACGGAACGAGTGTTGGAGAGTTTGGTGGAGCTTGGAGGGTGATGGGTCAGAGGCGAATAAGACCGTGTCATCTGCGTATAGGAGTAGATTTCCGGGGCATGACCCTGGGAGGGAGTTGAGGTATAGGCTGAAAAGTAGGGGGCCAAGTATGGAGCCCTGTGGGACACCGGAGCAGATAGGGAGGCAGGGGGAGAGGACAGGGCCTACCTTGACTATCTGCATTCTATCAGAGAGATAGCTGGTGAACCAGTTTAGGGTGTCATTGGAGAAACCTGTGAAAGCCAGGGTGTCAAGATTTTCCTGCAGCTGTGGGATTTTCAAGAGTTTTGTGAATCCTGCCCACTGTTTCCTATGTTAGAACGGCATGAAAATATAGACAAAAACATTTTCTTTAAAAAGTTACATTTTATTTTTAATTTTTTTTTAACAAAGGGGTCTAAAAGTCTATCATCGACTATGGTCGAGTCATATACGGTTCCGCTTCCCTACTGCCCTCTGTAGGATCACTGTGGCGCTCAACAAAGCCTGTAGACTTCTTACAGGTGTGGCCCACTTAGCACATACCTGTGACCTGTATGCCCAGGCTGGGTGGCTTCCACTCCTTAGCAGGATCCAATATCAGACATGCCTGTTGACCAAAAAGGTGCTCCTTGGTCTCATGCCACCAGGTGTCGAACAACTCCTGAACACCCACTGTTGCTCCCAGCATACCCATAGTGCTAGCCATCAAACCTTCAAGGTACCCAGATGCTGGACTTCCTTGGGGCAGAGGTCATTTGCCTACAGGGCACCTCAGTGGTATAATAAGCTCCATCGAGATATCCTGACAACCACCAAACTTGGCCCCTTCAACTGGATGCTTTGGCAGCACCTCACCTCTACCAGGAATTGCGACTGTTTCTCCTGAGGGGACCACCTCCTCAGGCTGTCCAGTTTAAACTGGCTCTAGTTGAAGCTGGCACATAAAGTTCTTCCACATCCACATCCAACTTCCTCCCCACGCAGTGCCTCCCCTTGCCCTTCCCCCGCCACATCCTCCCTCACTCGCCTCCCCCACTTTTATTTTTCACACTGACCCTCACCCCATACCAGCACTTCTCTGACCACTGTCCATTCCCCACTTTCACCCTAACTCTTCCCCTACCCACCTCCCACTTCGACAAAGGCCCTCCAGCCTGCTTACTATTCCTGGCACTTCCTTCATGTGTTCTTAGTACTCTGTTTAGATTGCAGTCATAAGTAGTCTCTTCTATTGAATCATTGTAATAATTATATCTCTGCCTTCTTCTGTGTTATTGATACTGCGTAACTATGTTGACCTCTGTATGTTTGTTTACCCTCCATAAAGATGTGGAATCTTTGTAAATGAGCTGTTCATGCTCAAAGATTTTTGTAATCCTTGGCCTGGATATTCAAAAAAGTTGCGCATGGCGCAACAGGGTTGCGCCATGCACAACCCACCAATGTACCTCGGCATGATATTCAAAGGGGCAGGTTGTGCTGTGCAACTCCCAATGCACTGGGGTGTATCAGTAATGTATGCGGCGCAAGTGCGGGGGGCGAGTCCATGCATATGCAGCACATCCCGACATTCAGCCCAGGATGTGCGCCACATAAGCTGGCACAGCTCCACCTTGTGCTGCTCAGGGGGGCACAAAGTTGTGCCTGGTAAAACTAGGAACAAATCCTGGCCACCAACAGGCAAGCTGCCATATTGCAGGGTGCAAAATGGCAGCCACCAGCCGTGGATGGCCACCCGCCCACCCAGAACACAGTCCACATGCTCCCTGCCCAGGGAGCATTATGCCTTCCCCATCGCCCAATCATGGGCATATGTATATTAAATCCCTGGTGGTCCAGTGGACCTCTTTCCATTGCCTGATCGCATTCATTCACATATTGGGCCTGTGTAGTACCATATGGTCTGCACGTCCATTGGCCCACACAGTGGACCAATAGGTGTACAGATCCTACTATGCGCTGCTAGACGGTGCGTGACGGATGGCCCGCCGCTGGGATTGGGGTGCTGGTTGGCAGGGGACCACAGTGGGTGGGTGGGAGGGGTACCACTGGACCACCAGGGTGTCTTCCGGTAATTCTGTCCACAATCAGGAACTGGGGGGGTCCCACTGGACCACCAGGGATATAATTTACTGATGCCCATGATTGGGCAATGGAGAGTGGTCCACTGGACCACAAGGGATTTAGTATACATATGCCCGCAATCGGGAGATTGAAAGTGGTCTACTGGACCACCAGGGACCTTTAGGACACAGATGCTCACCATTGGGTGAAGGGGGGATCCACAGGTCCACCAAGGACCTTTTACTGTCCTATGCCTGTGATCGGGTGAATGGGAGCAGAGACCACCAAGGGTCAGCAGGGCATCGGTCCCCGAAGGCTGCAGCCTGACAGGGCGCCAGGTGCAAGTCGCCGGGGATCGGTGCACCGCATGCAAATGGGGCCATAATGACATGCAAATGGCCCCATTTGTGCCTTGTATGCATAATGGCCTCATTTGCATGCCCAGTGCTGAATATCACGGTTCATGTGCCTAGCGCAACCACACTTGCGCTGGCGCATCCCCTTGCTCCCCTTCTGCCACTTGCGATGGCGCAGTGCCACTGTGCGTGTGCCCTCAGTGCCATATTCAATGGTGCTGAGCCATGGTGCAGCACCGTTGAATATCGCCAGGTCCATGCCCTGGCGCAGCCCAGTTGCGCTGCGCCCATGCTTGTGCCCCTGCCTGACACAGTCTGAATATCCAGGTCCTAGAGTTGAATAAATAAATAAAAATTAATTGAAAAAATAATACTGATGCATTTCTCATACTCAGACTAAAGTTAGATCTACTATTCATCAGAGTAAATCAGAACCTTTTGGAATAAATCAGTCAGAATTAGAACCGTGTCACAGTTGACCTGCCCATCACTAATTTTAATAAAGCATTAATGACTTAAAATTCATTACTTGTTCTATAAGTTTATCGTACATGTTCATGCACCCTTGTTTGCCACTTTGTTTTTGCTGTTTCACTCCCTTAAGTATCCCCTTCTCCTGGTCACACCTGGAAATGAACCCCAGTGCAGTGTGCCTGTCCTAGTCACCAAATCTTAAATACATCAACACATCAATAAAATAAATAAGCTGGACTTGAGTTAGGCTGTTCATAACTCTATATGCAGATGAAGGTACCTGACATGGGGTGGGGGATGCAATAAAGGTGTAATTCAAATTGAAGATCCAAATGTTAGAGAGGGTTGCACTCACCAGCATGCTGAATAGCACCTGCAGTGGTTAAACTGGAAATGTTTAGCAAGGGGAACTCTCATATCTAGATTTCTAGGTGGTAGAACTGTCATTTCTAGATTGACCGAGGTGGCGGAACTGTCATACAGTTTTGTAAGAGCAAGTGGTGGAACTGAGTTCCAATGAGCTCCTGCTCAGTTTAACCCCTGAACACCTTCAGCCACATGGCACTCTGCCTGACTCATGGTGCAATGCCACTGTGCAAGCCAGTTTATTTGGCTAGCAATCAGGCATCTTCCTTAGAAGTGTCCTCCCTCCTTTCCTCCCTCCCTCTCTCTCTCTCTCTCCTCCCCAGTTGCAATTAGGTCCCTTACAGGCCAGTTACTGCCCTGAGTTGCCTTGATGACCATATATCCTAGTGGTCCATTTCGCCCTTCACCCACTCCTCAGCATACCAACACACCCTGGTGTCAATTGGTGTGCCCCATAGAGGACTCAAAGTTTTTTTTTTGGGGGGGGCGGTCGACATGCTCCAAACTTGAAAGCCTGATGTGTGTATGTGGGGACTGTAACATTACTCCACATTCCCTCCTACCCCAGTTTGAGCCCTGTATTCTATCCTCTGTGTTGCATCTATCTATCACACTGTTCTCAGGATGTTCTTAACCTCTTCATCACTAAATTTCTTATGGTTCAATGTAAACATGCTCCAAAGATCACCCGGAGAGTGAGGGGTAAACAAACAAGATGGCTAAACAAAGACTTGCTGAAAAGTTTACGCCTTAGAGATAAACTCTGGAAGCGCTACAAAACATCAGGCCAGCAAACAGATTTCAACGCTTACAGTACGCTACGGAATTCATGTAAAAGACAAGTCAGAGCTGCCAAGATCAAGTACTGTAAAGACCTACTGATTAACTCGGCCAATGATCCCAGAAAATTCTGGTCACATATCAAATCCTTCCTAGGATCCTCACAGTCAACTACCCCTGGTGATATGCTAATAAACGATGTGCATTGCAATGTCTCACAAACCATAGCTAATTCTTTCAACCTGCATTTCTCTGATCTCTCCCAATATACCTCTTCCTTCAATCCTACTGCAGTGTCCTCCCACTCCTCATCAGGAACCTGTCTGGATAAGTTGGAAGTGTTGTCCCCTGTGCCTCCTTATACTCCTCCATTCTGTTTTAAGGCTGTGACTAGAAAGGAAGTCTTGAAGCTCCTGAGGTCCATCTCTGATCATACCAGCTCTGGTGCAGACTCCCTTGAACCCCGCCTCTTGAAACTTGAAGCTCCCCTTATTGCATTACTGCTGGCCAAAATTTATATGTTATCACTTTCAGGTGGAGTGGTCCCTGACCTCTGGAAAGCTGCTTGGATCACACCTGTACTTAAAAAAGGGGATCCTAGGGTTCTCATGAACTACAGACCAATTGCTATACTCTCAGTACTGAGCAAAATCCTGGAGAAAATTGTCGCAACTCAGACAACTGACTATCTTCTTAAGCACAGCCTGCTCTCGGATACCCAACATGGCTTCAGGAAAGGACATAGCACAATGACTGCACTCCTTAAATTCACCACAGACACTCTTTCAAAAATGTATACTGGCAATCTGACTGGGGCTGTCTTTATTGACCTCACAAAGGTTTTTGAGCTTGTTGATCACATTTTGCTTCTCTCCTCACTTCGACACCTGCATTTCTCCTCCTCTGTTGTTGACTGGTATGAAAGCTACCTGACAAATAGAACTCAAGTGGTGAAATTTAATTCCTCTCTATTGAACAGTACCACCATTAACATTGGTGTACCTCAGGGCTCCATCCTAGGGCCCTCCTATTCTCTTTATATAAATAACATTGGAGCTGCTCAAAATCCTGCTCTGCTATTCTATATGCTGATGATCTTGTCATCTATACAAGTTCTACTAATATAGACACTATCAACACAACCCTTTCCTCTGACTTTAACAATATTCAAAACTGGCTATATGACCACAAACTGGCTGTCAACACTAGCAAAACTAAAACCATGCTGCTTGGATCTGCCCCAAAACTCCAGGCTTGCACAACAGCACTGACGGTGCAGGACTTAGAAGGTCAATTACTGGAATGTGCAACCTCTTTCAAGTACCTGGGCATCCTGCTAGATCAATCTCTTGATCTTAATCTTCATGTACAGTCTGTTTGCAGACCTGTCAACTCCAAACTGGGTGTTGCATATAAGACTAGTTATATGCTCATGCCATCAGCTAAAATGGCCATTGCGAGGGGGATTCAGCTCCCCACCCTAACCTATGGGGCTCACTTATTTGGGTCTGCTCATAAAACTGACCTACTCAGATGGGATATTACATATAACAACATATGTCGCTATGCCTCTTCTACTCCTCGGCTTAAACACCACTGTCAGCTTTATAATGATCTTGGTTGGCTCTCTCCATTAACTAGTAGGAAATACTACCTTGGCTCTCTTATTGATTCAATAATTCGAAATCAAACCTCTTGGTGTCTTGCAGCTATGCTTGTTCCTCAGGACATACTCCATGGTCTACGATCAGCTAATAAATCCTTTCTGAATTTACCGAGGTGCCTCACTAGGAAAGGAACTGTTGCATTTGAGCATGCAGCTCCACAGCTGTAGAATTCCCTTCCCCTCGACATTGGACTTTCTAGCTCCCACACATGCTTTAAGAGAAAACTGCGCTTGAATCTGCTGATTGCTGATACCTGTTCCTGCTTTCACCCTACCTAATGACTGATGTCTCTGGCCGTACAATAGTATTTCCTCACCTCTATATAACCCTCTTACTGCCTCAGCCTGTCCCGGCTCCCTATTCCTGCCCATATACAATCTTGCACTGCAGGCATCTTCCTTACACTTACATACACTCATATAATCTAATTTCATGGCTTGCTCCCCTCTTCCTCACTTACCGACCTTTTCCTTATTGACACCCCCTGCTCTCAATGGTTATTTTTTCCTTTTGTATTACCTGTTTTTGTTTTTGTGTACCTTGTTCTGTTCATATGATATGTCACTTGATAATTTATTGTCCAAGGTCCTCTCTATTCATTGCATAGGTAGGCACCTATGAACTTAAGAATGGTCTGCTTGATATGTCTCTGATATATTGCATCCACTTTAACTCCTTGTATGTAAAGCGCTTTACTTTGTATGTTCTGATATATCGTATCCTCTTTAACTCATTGTACGTAAAGCACTTATAATCTGTTATCCCCCGGGTCGTGCCTGAAAATAGTCATTTTATGGCTAGTGCACTTACCCGGTTAACAAAAGCTAAATAAAAATAAATAAATAAATAAATATAGTACCTTCTTTTCCAATATGTATACCTGATTACAGTTCAAAGGCCTGAAACCTGCTTCTAGTTACAGCACTGCAACCCCCACCCACCCCACCCCACTTACCACCTACTTTGATAGCTCTACAGTCTGGAAGACCATAGAAACATAGAAACATAGACTTTGATGGCAGATAAGGACTGCTAGGCCCATCTAGTCTGCCCATTTCCCTACCTACAGGATAGGCCGCAGATCCTAGTTAACCAACAGCCTTTATCTTCCTGCCCCCCACAAGAATTGCCTTATGTCTGTCCCATGCATTCTTGAATTCTCCCACAGTTTTAGACCCCACAACTTCCTCAGGAAGGCTGTTCCATGCATCCACTACCCTCTCTGTGAAATAATACTTCCTCACATTGCCCCTGAACCACCCTCCTTCTATCTTTAAATTGTGTCCCCTTGTTCTTGCAAGTCTCTTTTTCTGAAAGATGCTACCCTCTTGGACTTTGTTGACTCCCTTGAGGTACTTGAAAGTTTCTATCATGTTCCCCCTCTCCCTTCTTTCCTCAAGGGTATACATATTAAGCTCCTTTAGTCTCTCCTCATACGGCTTCTCTTGCAGACCAGGATTGTAAGGTCCACCATGCCTTTTTCTCAAAGGACCTTCAGGCCATGTGCATGGTAGCCTCAACTACCCTACCCCCCAACACAAAAAGCGGTTTGTGATCATGTGGGAAGAGGCTGTGACCCAAACCCTTAACTGCTCATAGCTCAAAAGGATTGCAATGTTGCTGTGGTATCACTGCATGGTCATAGCTGTCACTCATTGCCATGTAGTGTGATCATTTATGGTGCTGCATGTGTTTGCATAAGGAATAACATACAACAGAAAATGATGCCATTCTTTGATACTGTCTATTGATGCCTTGGATACATAGTGAGACATAAGCTGAAGCCATGCCAGCTGATCTCTGCAATATTCACTGAAGAGTTACTTAAAATAAAGCAAGTTTCTTCTTTGCAGCTATAAAATGTGATAAGCTATTATTAAAACTTTATTTTTTCCACTTAAGGTAGGCAGCAGTAATAATGTATATACACATGTCCATATGTTCGGTGTTAAGCAACAATATTTGAAAAATAATGTCTTTCTACTCTGTCAGTAAGTAATAATGAAGAAACTCAAGGTAAGTTATTCATATAAATACAACTTTTGCTCATGTACTAGTGCGTACCGTATATAAGATTAATTGTTAATAATAATTGTGTGCTGCTTCTATATAATAAAGCATTTATAGAAGACACTTATTTTAAAATGTTTCTGAAAATTCCATACATAAGGCTCACTGAAAATAACAAAAAAAATATGTGCTGTACAAAATACAAGCTAAAAAAAAACACTGCATCAGTGCAGTTTTGCTAATTTGATATAAGACATACTGAGCAAGGTGGATATGCAGCTTGCATCCATAAATCTTTTAATTTATGGTATAATGAAGGGTGAACTATGTGAAGCAGTTTCTGGTACATTGGACTTTCTCCTGATTTAAACACAGTGGCCGGGATATTCAGACTGTGCCAGGCAGTGGCACAAGCCTGGGCACAGCACAACCGGGATGCACCGGTGCCAGGGCCAGGGGATATTCAATGGTGATGCGTCATGGTGCAGCACCATTGAATATGGCAAGGTCAGTGCATGCACTGCACATGGCACAGTGGCACTGTGCCAGTGCAAACCACAGATAGAGAGCATGGGGATGTGCCAGCGCAAGTGCAGTTGCGCTAGGTGCATCACCCATGATATTCAGCGGGGGCATGCAAATGAGGCCATAATATATGCAAGGTGCAAATAGGGCCATTTGCATGTCATTATGGCCCCATTTGCATGCTTTGCACAGGGAAGCCTGGCGATTTGCACCTGGCGCCCTGCACAGCATGACGTGTGCAGTGGGGATCCCGGGGCATCCCCAACCCCGTAGCCGCAATCGCAGTGCAAGTATACACAAATATACCCTGGTAGTCTAGTACCCCCCCATCCCTGAAACCCTGATGAATATAATACATGCCCAGACCTGGTGGTCTAGTGGTTCCCCCTCCCACTCGAGTCCCCGATTCCCCAAGAAGTGTATAACCACTAGTCCCTAGTGGCCTAGTGGAACCCGCCCTGCCCATTGCCATGATCATGGTAAACCTCCAAAGAATGCCCTGGTGATCCAGTGGCACCCCCCTCCACCACACAAAACCCTTGCCCACCCCACTGCCCCCATCATCAGCAGGCTGCGCAACCTACCACATACTGCCAGCCACCGCCAAATAGCCAGGTACAGTATGGGCTGTAAGACCATTGGTCCCCAGTATGGACCAATGGGCTTGCAGAAACATTGTATTGGATCAGTCCCAAATATGTGAATTACTTCATTCACATATTTGGGACTGTCTAGTACAGTATGCCCTGCAAGCCCATTGGTCCACAGTGGGGACCAATGGGCTTACAGTCCATACTGTACCTGTCATTCAGTGGACGGCCAGCAGTATGCAGGTGGATTGCAGTCAGCCTGCAGCTGATGGGGTGGGCCGGGTGGGCAAGGGCTATGTGTGGTGGGAGGGGTGGAAGGTGCCACTGGATCACCAGGGCATCTTTTGGAGGCATACATGATGTCATGGAAATGGGCAGGGAGTTCCACTTAGACCACCAGGGACTGGCGGTTATACATTTCTCAGGAATGGGGACTCAGAGTGGAAGAGGACCACTAGACCACCAGGGCTGGTCATGTATTATATTCATCGGGGTATCAGGGATGGGGGGCCACTAGACTACCAGGGATTCCTGTTTATACATATACCGCGATTACAGCAATGAGCGGGGGTGGTCCATTTGACCACCAGGGCTGTGAGTGCTTGCGGACAGTGTTCTGGGCAGGTGGCCGGGTGGCCGCCCACAGCTGGGCTGCTGTGTTGCACCCTGCAATACAATAGCTCACCTGTGGGTGGCCAGGATTTGTTCCTACTCTGCATGGGCTCAACTTTGAGCCCCCCTATGTGGCGCATTGCAGGGGTGCTCCGGCACATGCGCTGCACATCCCGGGCTGAATATTGGGATGTGACACATATGCATGGGCATGCCCCCTGCATTTGCGCTGTATACGATTACATTGCACCCCAGCACATCGGGATTTGTGCAGCGCCAGGCAGCCTTTTCAATATCCCGCTGGGGCACACTGTGGGGTTGCGCTGGCACAACTCTGTTGCACTAGGCGCAACCCCTTTGAATATCCGGGCCAGTGGATAAAACTGGCTGCGGTGCATAAGTGGTATTTATACGGTTCTCTGGAGCATAATATTCTTTCTTTAAAAAGTATGCTCCTAGTGCCTAAATCTAGGTAATCTCCAAGCTATATTTTTCCTATTTGGGATCTGCAGTGTTTTTATTAGCACAAGTTTCATTTTATTGCCTTCTTTTCTATTATAGCTGTCAGGTTAAAACAACATGCTTTAATTCCATATTGCCAAGGCAGCAGAAGGATAACAGACCAGGGTGTGTGTGTGTGTGTATTTGTCACTGTGTTTGTGTTTGTGTGTGTGTCGGTGTATATGTGTGTGTGTGTGTGTGTGTGTCAGTGTATATGTGTGTGTGTGTGTGTGTCACTGTGTGTGTGTTTGTGTGTGTGTGTGTGTATGTCTCTTTCGCACCTAAACTCTTTAAGGTGTCCTGCCCTACTGAGTCTTTCAACCAGAGAACCCTTGAACATTCCTTTAAGGTGATTTATAGTATTTTATGGTTATAGGATGGCAAATGGTTCTTGGAACTTCATTAAGTACCAAGTACGTGCCTGCTTACTATCTGTGCACACTGCATATCAAGACCTTTGCACTCCCCTTTGCAAATTGCCCCATTACGGTCCAAGACAAAAGGTCCTCTCAGTAGCTTACATATTTTCCCACATGTGAAAGAGCAATTGGAAACTTCCTCTTGATAACTAAAAACTTTTGAATTAGAATTTATGAGAAGGGTCTTTGGTCCTGTTGCCTGAGGGCTGAAACAGATCCCTATATACAAATGCTCCTTTGATGCGTGCGGCTGCACAGGGTAATATTTTTTGAAAAGGATCAAAAACTGCAGTGTGGAGCAAAGTGGTGAGGCCCTTGATTTGACATTAGAAGCCAGGGTTTACATTTAGGCCTGTCACACACACACACACACACACACACACACACGCACACACACACTCTTATCGGCCCCATATTTTATACTGTTCTTTAGCCAGGATGAGACTATTATTTTATAACAACAAATCTCTTCCTGAGAAAACTGGCAAACATGCTCGAGTCCAACATCCCCATGGAGGAATTTGGGATTTACTGTTTCCTCTTGTCTTTGTGTTCCTACTGCAATTGTTTCTCTAGTCAAACTGCACAACCACATCAAAAATGTATGTATTTTAATAAGCAGAAAGCAGGGACTGCTGAAGCCATAAATTGTTTTCAAACAGGAAACTTTAAGGTGCAGAGTGTAACATGGAAATACAAATGATATGTCATAAGCTGCATTTTTTAATGGCTGATCTTTTTAAGAAGTAGAAAATGTTGATAAGAATTATTGACTGTGATGACCCTTAAAAGAACCTACTTCCTGGGATCTGGATACATTTGCTGATATAATATTTTCTTTCAAAGCTCTTGAAATGAGGTATCCAGCATGTGGCGCAGTGGAGCTGATCTGCTCGCAGGAGATCAGTACAGACTGGTGTAAGAGCACTGTGGAGGTGCTCCAGTGAAGCTGTTGTTTTGCTGTGGTAGTGGAGAGTGGAAACGCTGCATGCATTTTCTGTCCTACAGTAGTAGGCACTCTCACCACCACCTGCAGTGACATAACTGCTTGTCACCTGTGGGGTCATTAGTCAATGTTGGACAGACCGTGTCAGATAAGAGTTTATTCCTAATTTAAAAAACTCAGCATCGGGGAACATGAGTCAGGGGTTGGAGCAATGAAGTGAACAGAAGGAGAGAGGGAGTGTTGTTTGATTTAAAACAAAAAGAATGGGACCAGAAGCATACTTTGTTCAGGGGTTGGAGGAAGGGCAGGGGAAGGAGCCATGATGCTTCTTCCTCTCCCCAGCTCCCATGTGTGAACACCATGGAACTGGCAGCAGCAGCACTCCACTCCACACACACACACACACACACACACACACACGCACTAACAGGAACTGACCCACTGCCACAATGCAGTCATGGTATCAAACTCACCTTTAGTCTTACCTCATGTAGCATCAGGGAATAGGAGAGTCTGCATGAGTTGGACAGCAGAAGCAGGAGCTGAGCATGCCAGAGTCAAATGGTAATCTGTGGGGGACCTGTGTGTTTTTCATTTTTATTTCCATTACCTGCCTATACTAAGGTGACCGTCTTGTTCTGTCTCTGATAGCACTTGCCAGAGGAAGGAGGGTCTGTTTTTCCCTTGTTCCTTGTACTTCACATGCATTGTACATGATGTGATGATAAGACTTTATTGAAGTTATTGAAAAGGCAACAGTCAGAAATCAAGAACATTTGGCACTGAATCAAATGGCATGATTCAATGAACAAAATATATACTGTATGCCTGCAATGAAACTGTTGGGATCATAATACAATGAACATCCCAGTCTGAGCATCAGCTGTCTAAGCTTTTACAGATTTTAGAACATGCTGTATCAATCAGAGTGCCAGATTTGGGTTATATGGGAGTATAAGACCCACTTATCTTGAACATTACAATTTAGCCATTTTGTTTGATACCTGCTACACAGTTGTATTACTGGTTACATCCATCCCATTTTTTTCTTTAAATAAACTGGCTATTTTATAGCATTTTTTTGACAGCAAAAAGTATCAACATAATGGCATATGCTGGTGAGTTGGTTTATGTGCCAACCCCATGACATCATGATTAGACGGCAGGAGGAAGACCGAGCACTGCTGAGGACCCTGTACTACTCCTCTTACTTCTGCAGGATGGGCAGCTATGCCTCCTGCTGTTACACTGCCACATGGTTCAACACAGGTGGTGGTGTAGTCTGGGATAGGAGTTTTGTAAATTTAAGATGTACATGCATATTGTACTGAATTTGGCCACTACTTGCTACATGTGGCATTTGTAAATTTTGCATTATGCATTTTACCACATCTGCAACAAATTTTACTATGTAAATTATTGCAATTCACACTTTCGTGGCAAAGTTTTGATGCAAAGTGCAAAAATTAACAAATAAAATTTGATACAATGTGCACAGTCCATGGAAAGTGCAACAACTCACATGGTAAAATTTGTGCAATTGTGCAGATTTTACTACATGAATTTGTACATTATGATATGTACTACATTAACTGTGTATTTTTTTTTTTCACTTCACCAACAGCAAATCATGGAGAGAGAGAATGTTTGCGAGGGTAAGATGCAAATGGTGTGGCTAGTGTGCCAGCACCAGGGACATCCCAGACAGAAAATGGTGTGGTTGCTGGATGGGAATATGAAGCTAAATCTACTTCCAAGCCAAGTAATGTTAGACTGCATGGGGATGGCCCTAGGTAGCTCTTACCCCCCCCCCATCTGCTTGGGTGTCCAACAGCAGGTGTTGCCTTGGGGATACCATAATGGTCAGTTATGGCATGGTGGCTGGATTTTCAGGGTGTTCTGGAGTGCAACAGCTCTGCTGGATGGGTAGAGGCATTAGGTGAATGGAAGGAAATCTGCTAGCTGAGACCAGTGGAGTGCAAAATGATCTTGCAAAAGTCCCCTCATGGAAGTCACCAGTCCAAAGCATGAAGACCTGGACCATCATTTATATTTTTAAAATCTGATTAATCTGCCTTAACTCAGCAAACCATGAATCCAGCACACCCCCACCAATAATATCTTGGCCTTCACTTTCACAACTCATGCTGACTCTCCTGCCCCTTTTCTAGCAGAGACTTGTGCTGATGTAATTCTGTTTGGGGTATCCTCACTGGCAGGTCAGCTGTTTAACATAGCCCATGAAATGTACCATCTCATTTCATTGTAGGGAGAGTTCCCAGGGGACAATTGATAAATATTCAGCAGTTACTGTAGATACACAATTGTGAACATCATGAAAATAAACAAATGCAATATTGTAAATGCATTAAACAGCGGCAGCAAAGAGAAAAGATAGTAACTAGAAACTAGAAAGGGTGTATGTGTTCTCTAATTGAGCAACCACTTGTATCTTCTAACTACAAATGTGATACATCTATAATCTGATTCACCCACTGCATTGTGACATAAATCTGGTCGCTGTAAATTAGGGCTTCAGAAACAAGTCGCCCACAGTCAGCATGTCCCCACATTCTGCCACAACCCTGCTGGTGCAGCAATGGACAGCAGGGGAAATGGTAGGTTTTTGTGGTGGGGCTTCGGTACAAGGGGCTTCGCACCCCACACCCCCATCACTAAATACAATCTCCTCCAGATCCAGGCATGAGTGGACCGGAGGATAACAGTGTAGATGGCGAAAATGCCATGAATGTGGGGCACTGTGAAATCCAGCACACCCCTGTCACTCATGACCTTTTCCCATTGCCCTAACTGTGGTGCCCTAATTGTGCCACCCACATAATGGTACACGTATAGTCTTATATAGTATCAGTATATATTTTTTCAGTTTTCTCAACATTTAATCTTATTGTTGATTCAAGACTGGTTGACCTGAATATGTGTGCCCTGGAGGCCAGAAGGGAAATGGAAAGCAGAAGGGGATATGACTGAAAAGTTCAAATATCTGAAGGGAATAAACAGTGTGAACATTAAGCAACTGATCTGGCGATGTGAAGGGTCTGCAGCAAGAGGACATAATTATATGCTTGGGGGGGCAGGAATTCAGGAGAGATATGAGGAAATATTTCTTCATGGAGAGGGTGGTGAATAGGCGGAATCATCTACCCGGGAGATTGTTAACATCGAGATGGCTATAGGATTGAAGACAGGGTGGGATACACAAATGGCTATGATGAAAATGATGGAGTGGGAGAGGGGTCGAGTAGGGGTCCCTCAACAAACAAAATGGAGCTACAAGCTGGGAGCACTGCCCAGGCCCCAAAACTGCCAGACTTGGGGGGACAAAGGTAGGGAGTAGGCAGACACAATGGACCAAGGTTCTTTTTCTCCCCCTCTAAAATTCTATGTTTCCATGCTTCTGTGATATATGTTGGTAAAAACAACAGGATCTAGAAAAAGTGTTTTTATATATTGAAATTGGAAAACTGTAGCATCTTCCTACATTGATGTATCAGCTTAGCCAACTTCAAGCTTTCACTTACATACATGAATTCCTAGCCTTAATGGTTCCAGAGTTAGCCCTTTTTAAATACATTGGACCAGATATTCAAAAATACTCAAAGTGGAGCACAAAAATTTGCACTCTGCCTTGCAATACAGTGGGTGCTAAAAAATGCTGTATTCAAAGAATAGCACTCGGCACTAGTAAGCCACTCAGCACCTCCCGATAGTACCCCCAAAATAGGGTGCCACAATAGCTAGTGCAGGACCAATATCTACTACATTCAAAATCAACCCCCCCATGCAAACTAGCCCATTGGGCATACAAGGAGCTAAGGGACCATTTGCATGACCATGATGAGCTCATTTGCATGGGTAGCAAGGCTGTTCTGTGCCACACCACCCCCAATTGCCCCATTCCTGTGAACTCTCCCTGGTGCTAGTGTTCCCCCTTGCAATTGCTGTCCTGATGCAAATGATAATATTTCCTTGATGGTATAGTGCCCCCGCTTGCCTATTGCCAGCCCAATAATAATGATAGTACTGCCTTGGTGATCTAGTGGTCCCCCACTCACTGATCGTCAGCTCGATAATAATTATAGTAGTACCCTGGTGGTCTAGTGGACCCTCTCACTGATTGCTGGCCCGATAATAATGATAGTAGTACCCTGGTGGTCTAGTGGTATCCCCATCACAGATCACCAGGCCAATAATAATGATAGTATTCCCTGGTGGTCTAGTGGTCCCCACCTTCACCAATTGCCTGCCCAATAATAATGATAGTATTCTCTGGTATCCAGTGCACTCCCCCATATCCCAACCTTATGTATGACAAATTAACATCAGTCCCTGATGGTCTAGTGGATCCCCCAACCTATCCCTGATTTGTCCATAAGTTACAAGATGTATTTGTCCCTGGTGTCTAATGGACCCTCCCACCCCAGCAGGTAGTGTCCCACCACCCCACCACCCCATCCCTAACCTAAGTCAGCGGCTAGCTTTCCACCATGGTCAGCTGCTGACTGAGCTATGCTGACTGATCTATCAATGAGCACATACTGTAAAGTAGGTGCTCATTGATAGCTCAGTCAGTGGCTGGCTGTGGTGGAGAGAAGAGGGCTATGCCAGTTCCTGACTCGGGTTCGGGGTGGTGGGATACTACCTGCCAGGGTGGGGGGTTCACTAGACACCAGGGACAAATACATCTTGTAATTTATGGACAGATTGGCAATAGAGTGGGGGGTCCACTAGACCACCAAGGATAGATGTTAATTTGTCATACATGGAATTGGGATGTGGGAAGGGGGCTATTAGACCACTAGGGAATACTATCATTATTTTCAGGCCAGTGATCGGCATGGGGGGGGGGGACTTGACCACCAGGGTACTACTATCATTATTATTGAGCCGTGATTGTTGGTGGGAGGGGGGCCATTAGACCACCAGGGAATACTGTGTTGGAGTGGTGGTGGGGGCACTAACACACTGCCTCTGGCAACCACTAGGGTTGCGCAGGATTAAGACCAGGATTGGGATGGTAGTATTTTCTCTGTGCAAGGGGACCACACAAAGCACCCTTGCATAGATCAAATACTCTGAATATTGGATTGCAATGATATTCCAGTCCCTGCTCCCCAGATTTGCATAGTTTTGCCTTGCACACCCCTCCACTGTTTGCTCTGGCGTAAGCCCAGTAGGCCCATGCTAACTGGACTTTTGAATATGGCACTTCAGTGCAAAACCCGGTTTACGAGGGCAAACCAGGATCTGCAATGGGGCAAAGTTTTGAATATCTGGCCCATTATCTTTTAGAACATCTAACCTTTGAAATGTTAGTGCTAGACATATTTTTTTCATAAAGGAAAGCATACAGTCAGATCAGCATGAATAGATCATATCAATATAGTTTTTCAAGTGTCGTTACATACCTATACATGTCAATAGTGAGTTAAAAACATGTATATCAATTCTAGTTTTCCCCTTTCAAATATTTTACTGATACATGTTTATTTTAAAATAGATAATATGAAATTTAAGCTATTTCATATATATATATATATATATATATATATATATATATATATAAATAGGGGATATGACATGGCCTGACTGAAGATATCATATTTATCTTCCACGAGAGGCCAATGATATCATGATATCTCACGGTGGCAACACGAGTGAATATCTTGATGTCATTGGCCTCGAGTGAAATAAATATGATATCTTCAGTCAGGCCATGTCATATTCGGTTTATACAATGTATGTTGTGGGCTGCACTCAACAAAAGCTTGAAATGTTCCTTACTACAGTCCCTACATTGAGGTGATGGTTGTTTAAACACACATCTGGCTGTATCTCTAGCAACACAACAGATGCCATATGTTATTTTAAAAATATATGTGGCTGACCCTGCCTCTTTAAATTGTAAAAAACTTGTCTGGATTCTGGTTGACAGAGCCATGGCCACCCCCAATATAATTCTCCATACCCCCTGCCCCAAAACAGCAGATGAAAAATGTCTGATCTTGCCTCTTCGATATTTAATAATAGATATCTGGCTGATCCTGCCTGCATCATTAAACAAATGCCTGGGACAGTACTTATTTAAAAAACATCGCTATCTGGTTGATTCTGCGACTTTCTTTTTCCACCTCCAACTGTCATGTAGTGTTACGGCGCTATGCCCTGAATGGGCGTGAGCGAGCGCTATGAAGATTCAGATGTGAGGCACTGTCAGACAGTTTTAATTATGGCGCTTTTGCTGTAAAACATATAAAAATGTGCCATTTTCTTAATAGTGCTTATAGTTTGTCAAAAGAAGCTGCCGACAGTACTGAGAGATGAGCGAGTGAGTCGGCAGCTTCAGAACACTAGACGGAGGCGCGAGCATGTGTTGCTATGGCAACAGACGCTCGCGCTTCCATCGGGTGTTCTGAAGCTGCCGACAGTCTCGCTCTTCTCTCAGTATTGTCGGCAGCTTCTTTTGACAAAATATAGGCACTATTAAGAAAATGGCACATTTTTCTATGTTTTACAGCAAAAGTGCCATAATTAAAACTGTCTGACAGTGCCTCACATCTAAATCTTCGTAGCGCTCGGTGACACTACATTCAGGGAATAGCGCTCGGTAATGCTACATTGACAGTCGAGGTGGAAAAAAGAAAGTCGCAGGATCAACCAGATATGTTTTAAAGACATGATTATGATAAGCATACAAGCAGATGTGAGCAAGCATGGAGGGGGTCTCCTTCTAAAGAAAAGCTGCCGGGGAGGGGGTCCTATTCTTAAAAAGAAAGCTACAGGATAGAAAGGAAACACTTTCAGTTTCACAGTGATGACGAGATTGAGATATCAATGATATCTTCACATGTGAAGATATCATTGATATCTCCATGACCTGGCTGAAATACTACATTTTATCCTGACATTTATCCCTAAACATACATTGTATAAATATATATATATATATATATATATATCATTTTACCAATATAATAATTTACTATACCAATATTAAACAAGTTAGATGATTTTTACAATTTTCTTTTCTTTTTTTCACTTTTTCTGAATGTTGGTATACTACAACTCACTGGGCTAGGAATTGTGTAAACTGCAAGAGATGGAAAATAATAATAATATTGTTGTGTACTGGCTAGTAGTGTAACAGTATTATGGCTCATGCCGGTGAGAAAGATATGATCTCTTGAAGTTGGACAGCAATGTAGTAGTAGTAGTAGTAAATCTATTGTATTCATAAGAATAAGGGAAGCATTCAATTGAGCTGGCTCATTTGCAATAAAGTCTCACGTATCAAAAAAACAAACAAAATAAAAAATTGAGGTTTTACTCATCTTGAGGAGACTGAGATTTTCTTTTCACTCAGCCAAAGCTGAGAAGATAACGGCATCTCCAAAAAATGTTTTATTTTTCCCTAAGCATCTTGTTATTCATGGTAGTGGAAGAGTGGAGAATATGTGTGCACTTAGCTGGGGTGAGAAAAGATGATTAATTGGGCCGGTGCCTTTATAATTTCACATTGATATGCATTAGCTAGCCTCTAGTATCTCCTGTACATAGGTGGTCTTAGCCAGTTAAGCCAGTCATGTAGCTGGCAGTTGTGCTTTAGGCTGCTGCATGACAGGGTAAACCTGTATAATTAACATAGAAACATAGAAATTGTTGGTAGATAAGGACCACTTGGTCCATCCAGTCTGCCCGTATAACCTACCTCTTTTAGCAGCCACTGATCCCATCAGGTCAATGGCTTTAGCCTCTCCCTTCACCTGTAGGGTTCCTCTATACCTATCCCATACATGTTTAAATCCCCCCACTGTGCTTGCTCCCACAACCTTCTGGGGTAGGCTATTCCATGCATCCACCACCCTTTCCATGAAAACTAGTTTATTGAAGAGTACCGGTATAAACTTCCCTGTGGGTTTCAAATCAGCACAAAGCAGGTAGAAGAAGGCTCATTGCTTAATATTAAGTGTCTAGGTGCAGTAGCTTTCTGATAAAGACAGAAATATAACACTGCCAGCAAAAGGAGCACTACCATTCACAGCAGAACAAAATATTGTCTGGCATATATGGAATTAAAGAAATGCCTATTCAGAGGGTCATGCAGTACCCACAGCTCATCACACACTAAAGGATATTAACCAGTTCATATGAGTGAGCAAACTCTGAATACCTCTGTCTAGTCAGGTTTCCTTAATTACAGTTATCGTTTTGCTTCGGAGAGTGGATAATTTAAACAGTCATGTTAATTAGTAGGTAAGTGACTATCCAACTAATGTGTTTACCAGGACATCAACTATCAAGTACTCTAACCAGACAGCAATTATCCTCTTCAAAACAAAGAGAGAGAGATGGAGAATAGGAATACCAGTAACTACTGTATAATGTCTCTCTGTAGTAGATACCATATGGGACATATACTCCAGAATCAGCTCATGTTTAATGCTAATGATATAGAGAACATAGAAAGCATTGACTTAAAATGCATTGACTTCATGTTGTCTGGGTACTGGAACAGTTGTCAGCTGCTGCTTGGCATAATTTGACAAAATGTACTAAACAACCCAACAAATTAAAACAGCAGTGCATGTTAATGGTGAACATTTTGATCTATGCTTTTTTTTGTGCAGTTAACCTTTTTATTGAGTATATATGGAACATCAACATACACAGCCGTTCATTTTGTACTGACTTAAAAACAGTTACATAACTTTAACAGCAATTACAACATTAGCAATTTGTTTACAAACGTTCAGATCTACATTCAACGTGTGTGTGTGTGTGTGTGTGTGTGTGTGTGTGTGTGTGTGTGTGTGTGATATGAGGTTACAAACCCTTAATTTTGAGCTATACTGTTTTATTCTGTTGTTCCTCCTGTCTTGTATGATACACTTTTTTTTCTTAATTTAGAGTTGTAGCTCTTTTTTTACTTTTGAAATAGTAATAGGAAAGTTTGTTTTACTTTGGCTCCATACAGGTTTTCAACAGCATCATCTGATGATATTGAACACTCATTGTACAGCATCACAATTCTTGTGACAAAATATAGCTAACATATAGCAGAAAATGGTCAGGGACCAGGTATAAAAAATCAACTAAAAATCCTAATGAAAACCTACTCAAGCCATGTTTAAAGAAGCACTCCTTTTAGAAACATAGAAGCACATAATATGTTGGCAGAAAATAAATGGTAGACCCATTTAGTCTGCCTTATTGCCTCTGCTGTTACCACAGCTTGCCTATTATTTTTAATATTTAAAATACTGTATAACAAAAAAAAAACCCTGATAAAACAGACTCAAAATCTAGGAAGAAATTGTATTGTGTAAGGCAGGGTGTAAGGGCAGTCTAAAATGGAACAAAAAAGAATAGGTCAAAAGTTTCACTGTAACATGCCTTGCTGCTTTACATGCATGATGTGAATCCATTGATTAGATTTACCGGGCACTAACCTACCCATCCAAATTCTAGAAACTACCTGAAGTACTGTAAGTATAACAGCTGACCCAAGCTGATTTTAATATACTTTGGCTGAGTCTGATCCCATATTTGTTCCTCAGAACTGAATATTCACTGTTCTGGCTACATAGTACATGTGTTGTAATTGAATAGTCTGAAAATGTGTCAGCAGCTCGGCAAGTTTATTATTTTTAGTAAGTTTGCTGTAAACTTTGACATCAGTACAACCAACCCTTCATCTGGAGAGTTTCACTGTGTTATAATTACTCACACACATTTGATCCAGTCTTAGTTACCTGCAGTCATTTAAGCACTGCTGTCTTCCTTGTCTTCCTCAATTTAAATACCACAGTATCCATTCAGCAGGCTTCAGAGCCAAATCTAATCAGGCTGTGTCACAACTCTGTCAGGCAGGTCGCACTCTCTTTGGCCTTGAATAATTGGAAGAATGTTGGCACTTGTGCCTGGGCCATGAGAATGTGACCTAGGATGATATTTAATCTACTCCAGTGCAGGGCTACACTAGCACTGGGGCCTACGCGAGGCCTCAGAAGCTATGTTAGACATCAGCAGCTCTCATTTTACCTTGAAATGGATTCTATTTGATGTATCATTATGCTGTTACAGGAGAATGCTTTAATAAGACAGATACAGGTACTGGAAAGGATTAGGCTGTTGTCCCTTTAACCCTTCAACGTCACCAGCCTAATAGCTGCAGTGTGGACAGAAATATCCTATGATGACATAAGGTCATAGCAGAAATGCCTTCAGACTAATATTCTTATTCCTTTCCTGACTGCAGCCTTAGCAGTTTTGTATTATTGTGCTTCTTACTTTGTTAGAAACAAAAGACTACTTTTGTGGGTAAGCATGATACAGTCTTTCATGTTTGCTTTTTTATTCATTCAGATTTTAACAAGAATAACCGGATTGTGCTATAACATTTGTGTATATTTAAAGGCTTTTGTTATGAGATTTATTATAAATTTTCTGTACTATACACAGAAACGTAGGATTTGTCAGAAGAAAAGGACCATTTGGCCCACCCCGTCTGCTCAGATGTTCCCTGCCTAATCTGTCATTGCTGACTCAACTAGTCTTTGACAACCACTCCTCCTCCCTCCCTGTTTTCTAATACTGCCCTATGCCTATCCCATACATACTTGAAGCCCCCATATTTTTTGTCTCCTCCGCGTCTACTGGCAGTCTGTTCCAGATCTTTACTACCCTTTCAGTGAATAAATATTTCCTCACATCTCTCTTAAACTCCCACTCCCAGCTTCATCACATGCCCCATGTACTGGTGTTCCTTCTCATTTAAAAGAGACCACCTTCTAGCACCATGTTCACCCTTGTGAGGTACTTGCAGGTCTCTGTCATGCCACTTCTCACTCTAATCTCTTCCAGGGTGTACATGTTGAGATCCCTCAGCCTCTCCTCATAGGGCTTCTCGTGCAACCCTAGCATCATTTTAGTTGCACTCTTTTGGACTGCCTCCACCCTGTCTATGTCCGTTCTGAAGAGTGGCCTCTAAAACTGGACACAGAACTCCAAGTGGGATCTCACCAGTCAGCGACAGAGTGGCAACACAACCTCCCTCCTCCTGCTGGATATTTATTTATCTAAACTTTGGTAACCAGGAAAGGCACACTGAGCTGGATCTCATTTCCAGGTGTGACACAAAATATATATACCCCTCCCTGTGCACCCCAGCATCCGACTAGCCTTACCCACTTCTTTGTGACACTGTCCTGCCATGTTGAGTTCATCAGATTTGATAACTCTGAGGTCCCTTTCCTGTTTAGTGACTGTCAGTACCTCTGCTTATCTTATACTCAGCACCTGGGCTACTAGTTTTAGTCATGATCTTGCACTTTTTGGCATTGAACCCCAACTGCCATGCTATAGAGCACTCCTTGAGTTTCCCCAGATCCCTTGAATTCTCTTCACACACATCCCTTCCTCACCCCATGCATCCCCCCTATTACAGATTTTGGTATCATTTGCAAAAAGGAATACCATCCCATTCAGTGAGGTGTTAACAAGGCTGTCAGTGGGCACCTTTCACCTCCCTAAGTTCCTTTAGAACCCTTGGATGTATATCATCCAGTGCCATGGCTTTGCCCACCTTCAGGGCTGCAAGTCCCTTTTGGACTCTTTCTTCTGAAAATGGACTTGTGCCCCCCTCCCCACACACACACATTCCTACAACCTAGTCCACCCCTTTCCCTTGTCTCTTCCCCAGGTTACATTACTAAATAAGATTATTGTTGTTTTTTTCTCAGTATGTGCACCTGGCAAAACAATCTCACTTAAATGAAATTTCATTTGAAATATGACATACTGGTTGAAAGACTACAGAAAGATGCTTTTGACAATAAATGGATGCCCTTTCTGGTATTCATCAGTGCCTTGGTATTTTTTTGTATTTGTTATTTATTATTTCTCCCTGAATATGCTCCGCCAGATATATACCCTGTTTGCAGGGATGAACCCATATCAGGCCTGTTGATGCCCGAGACCCACAACAGTCTACATCTCCTACAGCTTTCCCACATGGAAGCGGCTCCAGGGGAAAGGGTCCCCCCCCCAAGGCATCCCCTAGTATGGACTGGGAACCAGTGTCAGCAGGCACTTGGACACAGCGTGAGGCAGAAACCTAGGCATGCAAATGGGCAGAGTCTGTTTTTTTCCTCTATGTTTCTTCCCATGCTCGCACCTCCTCTTGGTGTGTGCTTAGCCATCTGGTGCCTCAGCAGTAGGCAACGATGTCCTGGGGAGGGAGCAAGCTCCCCTGGCTCACCATAAGGCTCACTTCAGCACTGGTGGTGCAGTGTCATCCCTCCTTTACAGCAGCACACTGCCAAGTGGCAGCTGCTGTGCTCAGGCCTGGCCCCAGACACAGCGTCCCAAGCTCATGTGGGTTGCATGCATGGCAGCGCAGCACCCTGCCACTTGGCAATCAGGGTGGCTGACTGTGCATTGGTATTTTACAGTATTGCAATTTAGAAATCTGAGACAAGGAAGCTGGAGTGTGGTCTGTGTAAAAAAGAGGAATGAAACATGAGGAATTCAACTTGTATCAGCGAGGTAAACAGACATCAATATGGACTATTATAAAATGATCTGGAAAAAAACATAATATCTAACTTTGATTGGTTAAAACTACATAGAAACATAGAAGTTGATGGCAGATAAGGACCACAGGGCCCATCCAGTCTGCCCATTTCTTTTTCTACCTTATGAATGTGCCATCGGCCTTTGCTCTGTCAATGGCCTATCTATTCACACTCATCTGTATTGCTCCCTTATGCCTATCCCATGCATGTTTGAAGCCCTGCACTGTATTCATATCCACCTCTTCCTGAGGTAGGCTGTTCCATGCATCCACCACCCTTTCTGTGAAAAAGAACTTCCTCGCATTACCCCTTAATCAGCCTACCTCTAATCTCATGCTGTGTCCTCTTGTCCTACTATTTTTCTTATGTTGAAACATGTTAGACTCTTTCACCTTCTTAATGCCCTTAAGGTGTTAGAATGTTTCGATCATATCACCTCCCTCCCTTCTTTGCTCTAGGGTATACATATTGAGCTCCACTAATCTGTCCTCATACATCTTCTGATACAGTCCCTGCACCATTTTGGTTGCCCTTCTCTGGACTGCCTCAATTTGGTTAATGTCCTTGTGAAGGTGTGGCCTCCAGTACTGCACGCAGTACTCCAGATGGGGCCTAACCAGTGTCTTGTAAAGAGGTATTATTACCTCCCTTTTACGACTTGTGATACCCCTACTAATACACCCCAACATCGCCCTAGCCTTACCTACTGCTTTAGTGGTCTGCTTGGATGATTTCAGGTCATCTGTGATGATGATGCCCAAGTCTCTTTCTTTCCTTGTGACTGCCAGCAACTCTTCTCCCAGCCTATAGATGGCTTCAGGGTTTCTCTTCCCTATGTGCATGATCTTGCACTTCTTTGTGTTAAACACCAGTTGCCACTCTTCTGACCATTTTGCCAGTTTATCCAGATCTCTTCTCATTCTGACCACCCCATCTGGATCATCTACTCTGTTGCAGATCTTGGTGTCATCTGCAAGCAGACAAACCTTACCCACCAGTCCATCTGCAATGTCACTGACGCAGATATTGAAGAGGACTGGCCCTAGGACTGATCCCTGAGGTACCCCACTTGTGACTTGCATCTCTTCTGACTGTATACCATTTACCACCACTCTCTGTTTTCTGCCCGTCAACCAGTTTGCCACCCAGTTGACCAACTTCTGACCCACCCCAAGTCTACCCAGCTTATTAATCAATCTTTTATGTGGAACAGTATGAAAAGGTTTGCTGAAGTCAAGGTAGGCAACATTAACTGCTCCCCCTTGGTCCACCAATCTGGTTACCCAGTCAAAGAAATCTATGAGATTAGTTTGACAGGACCTTCCTGTGGTAAACCCATGCTGTCTTGGATCCTGTGCTCCTATGGATTCCAGGTGTTGCACTATCCTTTCCTTAAGGAGTGCTTTCATAATCTTGCCCACTACTGAGGTAAGACTGACTGGTTTGTAGTTCTCTGCCTCCTCTCTGCTACCACTCTTATGGAACTGGATCACATGAGCTCTTCAGTCTTCTGGGACCTCTCCTATGCTCAGAGACTCACTAAACAGTTCTGATAATGGCTCTGCTAGTTCCACCCTTAGCTCCTTTAGTACCCTGGGATGTATGCCATCAGATCCCCTTGCCTTGTCCACCCTGAGCTTATCGAGCTCTTGTAGGACCCTTTCTTTTGTGAAGGGACAAGTGCACACCTCCCTCTCCCCTGTGTCCATGGTGCTGAGCTGTGGGCCCTACCCTTCCTTCTCTTCAGTAAATACTGAGCAGAAGTAGCTATTTAGGATAGATGCTTTTACATGGTCCTCCTCCTCAAACACCCCCTTATCCCCTTTGACCTTAGCAATACCCCCTCTGGACTTTCTCCTTTCACTAATGTATCTATAGTAAGTCTTGTCACCTGCTTTTACTGTTTGTGCTAGTTTTTCCTCAGTTTGGGCCTTTGCCTGCCTGAGTGCCTTCCCTGCCTCCCTTAAGGAAGTTTGGTATGCCTCCCTATCTTCATCCCACTGCGTTCCCTTAAATTTCCTGAAGGCCAGCCTTTGGCTCTGACCTTTTCTGCTACTGTGTTTGAGAACCAAAGTGGTTTCCTTCTTCTTTTGCACTTCCTTTTCTCTCTAACACAATGGGATGTTGCTTCAAATATTGCATCCTTAATGCTTGCCCACTTTGCCTGTACTCTTTCACCTGTATTTCTTTTTGCCAGGGCTAGCTTAACTCTGTTGGCCATCTTATCAAAGTCAGCTCCTCTGAAGTCCCATATTTTTGCCTTGGAATGGGATGATTTAGTTGTAGTGGCCAAATTGAACCATACCATGTGATGGTCACGGGCCCCCAGGTGACCTTCTACCTGGAGATCTGTGATCCTTTCCCTATTAGTCAGTACTAGATCTAGGATAGGCTTGTCTCTTGAGGGTTGTTGTACCAGTTGTTTGAGGCCCTCCCCCTGCAAGGAATCCACTATGTGTCTAGTTCTGGCAGATGTTCCTGCTGGTATTGACCAATCTATATCTGGCATGTTGAAGTCTCCCATTACCAGAACCTCCCCTTTAGCTGTCATGTTTTTTTATATCTTCTAACAGTAATGTGTCTATGTCCTCCCCTGGTCTGGAGGCCTGTAGACAACCCCAGTTTATATGGCTGTCCCATTTCTGTTTCCAGGGTGACCCACAGTTCTTCTGGCTCCTTATGTGTATTCTGAATTTCTGTAGCTTTGATATTTTCATTGACATAAAGGGCCACTCCACCCCTTTGCACCTCGGTCTCTTCTGAACAGTACATAGCCAGGTACTGAAGTCTCCCAAGTGTGGTTACTGGTAAACCATGTCTTGCTAATGGCTACTATGTCTAGTTTAGCCTCTGCCATTATTGCCTGCAGGTCTGGGATCTTGTTTCCTAGACTGCGAGCATTTGTGTACATGATTTTCCATTGACCAGATTTCAGTGTGTTAGTTGTTGGGTGAGGTCTGGCATTTCCCATGTGCATTGTGTGGGGAGCTGGACCTTTTTCCTTACCTGGTGATGCAAATGAACTACAAACATTCTGAACTCCTGTTTGACCACTAGCTGAGGGGGGAGGGGTGTTCTTCCCATTCAACATATCGGGTGCTGCACCCCTCTCCCCATTTGTTAGTTTAAATATTGGGCAAAGTAGTCAAACTTTTGCCCCAATGCACTAACTCCCTCCTTAGTCAGATGCAGTCCATCAAATTTAAAGAACTTTCGCTCCCAAAACTGTTGCCAGTTCCCTACACATTTGTGTCCTTTTTCCTGGCACCAGCCCTTGATCCACATGTTTAGCTCCCCTATCTCCCCTTCTCTGACCTTCTGTCCATCTGCCCCCTCTCCCAGACTGGCAGGATCTCAGAGAAGGAGATGCCAGATCAAATGGATGATAGTTGGTCACCCAGCCTGGTCAGGTGTTCCTTGGTCTCCACAACTGACTGTCTAGCGAGATTGTTAGTCCCTTTGTATACCAGAATGTCAATGTTTTCTCCTGCTTCCTGTACAGTTTTAGCAATGTGGTCAGTGTCTCTCCACGCTGATGTACCTGGGAGACATCTGACCATTACCCTTGGCTGGAGATAGGTATCAACTCCTCGAATCATGGAGTCTTCTATGATCAGAGGTTTTTTGGATTTCCTTTTTGCTTTTTTTGTTTTGGTTCCTGTTTTGGGTGAGTTTTGTCATTCTAGGTCCTGTGCTGCAGTGTCTTGCTCTGCAGTGTCCTCTGCCCCTTTGTTTGATTTCGTAGATAGATGCAGATACCTGTTTGCTGTTTTTATATGGTTTGTGGAGGTGATATATTAGAGAGCACTGAGTGATGGGGCACTCAATTTGCCCCTCCTAACCACCTGCCTACCTTCCAGACCAACTACCCTCTGTGGTTGAGGTGCTTCTGTTAGATGTTGGGGAAATGGTGGGCGGTTCTTAAATTTCCTCCTAAATATGTGATTTGAGGCGTGTAATTTCTGCCCATGCTGCCTGGAGCTAAGCCTTTAGATCTCCAATGGCCCAGCATGTAGGACAGTGTCCTAAATCCTGTAAAACTGCCCTTCTGAAAAGTGCCCCGCAGTACCTGCAGTTAATAATATCCATTCCAGATAAGTTGCTGGGTTTATAACCTGGTCAGAGTAATTAGGAGGAAAATGAAAGCAAAAGTTTGATTTTATGTTTTGTTTGTTTTCTGGTGTATAATTTGTTATAACAAGTTAAATTACTTGTACACCTGTAAATGAGGTCACTGTGTGTATACCCCTCTGATTCACCCCTTCCTGCTTTGCTACAGAAAATGTCATGACTGTGCTACCCTATAAAAGGAGTGTAGTGTGGGGTAGTTGGGGATGGGTTGGGTGGCTGGGCCCTTCCCCTTGAAGAAAAAGAAGAATCACAGACAAAAGAAGCAAGGTGGTAAGAGCAGAAACAATCAGCCAGCAACAAATGCAGTAGCCCTGAAAGCTTATTCTAATGATAGATAAAACTGTAAAACCTGTAACGCACCACCTCTAATAATTTCACAGAAGATATACCCTGTAAGAAACACTTTGCTACAGAGAAAAATAAAGCAGTAACAGAAGTTATACCTTGCAAAAGACAATTTGAATCAGAAAATTACAGCAGTAATCTGTTAGCACACACCTGTAGGCACACCCTGTAATAATACAGCAGAAGGTATACCCAGCAACAACAATTTGAATCAGAGAAAAATAAAGCAATAAAATGTTAGCAACGAACAGTAACAGTCCCTGTGAGTACAAAATAAAATAACACACAGTAAATCTGCCTAGCTAAAAGATGCCTTAATTCTTTTCCTTGCTTTGGTAAGGTTCTTTGCTCTGTCCTTTTATTTTATTTATTTAGTTTTTGTTTACCGGGTAGGTGCCCTAGCCATAGCAATGACTATTTTCAGGTACGACCTGGGAGGGTACAGTACAAACAAGCAGTCACACATAGCAATACAAAATTTTGACATAATTGATAGTAGAATACATAGCAGGTTTGGACATAGTAAACAATACTATAACAGAGCAAGTAGACAGTAGGTGTGGTAATAGTGTAAATAGTACAAACAAGCGGGCACAAATTGCAAAACAAAATTTTTACATAATTGATAGTAGAATACAGAGCAAGTTTAGACAAAGTAAACAATACTATAACTTAGCAAGTGGACAGTAGGTGAGGTAATAGAGTAAAAAATATACTAGAACAGTGCTTACAAGACATTTTGATAGCTAAGGCCAATTACACTTTGTATTATTAGTGACAAACAGTGTGAAAAAATAGAACCCTAATATTCTTGTAAGATTTACTAGGGTAGTAGGGGAGAAAAAGGGGAGGATGGAAATCTAAGGCCAGAGTAGAGGTTTAGGAAGGAGTCTGTGGGAGGGGAGATGAGGGGGAAGTGCTATACATTTTAAGAGCACAACAATAGTGTGCTGGAGAGGAAGGGAGGAGGTATGGGCTGGGGGGTTCAAAGCATGTGCATTTGTAGGAAGTAGCAACCTAGAAGAAAAGAGCCCAGGTGAAACTAGGTGCTTTTGCCAGCAAACCTAGTCTTCGACCTCCCACTTCCACTAATCATGTAACCATTGATTAATCCCTTATAAACCAACACTTTCCCTGTTGACCAACTTCTGCTTTCACGTAAGGCCGAATATGTTAGAAAGTGAAATCACTCTCCTTATGATCACCCAAGAAATCGGTGCTGTATTTAAAAACCTAACAAAGTGAGGACAAAATGAAATCAACAAAGCACAGTCCCTTCCCTTACATCCCTCTATTGCCCCTATCTATATGCTCCACAAATCTCCCCTGCCTTAGCTCACCTCACCACATACCTGAAATGAATTTTCTGACATATTTTCGAAGCACTGCCAGCACATCTGTAATTCACGATTGTCTCCATTTCTTTCTTGACCATGGCTTACTGTAAGCAGATACAGAAGCGAGAGAGAGACACACACATGGTGCGCTGCAGCTCTGGAGTCAAGAGGGAGACAGAACCATGGGACATAGGAATGGGAAATATGTGCTCTGGAGCTGAGAAAGATGCAAGTGAACATATAAGCTTGTGAAGTATGTTTGAATGCCCCAGGGTGAGTGCTGTTGATGCCAATAATTGCACAGCATATTACTGTTGTTGGGGGCTGGGGTGTTTCCAGTGGCACATGATATCACCAAACGCAGGAGAAACACAAAAACATTTATTAACAAAACCATATTTTTTTGCACAAAAACTTCATAGTTCATTTTCCAAATCATGTCCTGCTGGTATGTCTTAAAAATGAATGTCAAAATCTGTCTGTATCATTTTGTAATATTTTACAAAGCAGAGATATGCCAAGAAAGTTAGAAACTGTTAAGCAGTGAAAACCATTTGTACTTTATTATTACAAAAGCTAAATAGTTCATTTTTGAAGTGCAATAACCCACTCCAAGTCATGGGTGTATGGGGGCATAAATGCACTTCCCTGGTGTTGGAAGTCACTCAGCCTTCAGCTTCATGCCTCACAATGCACCTGGGCCATGTATACACCCAAGGCCTGTCATGGGTTATAGCTTACATGTAGAATCTGACTGAATCAGATCAATGTGAAGCAGTGGTCAAGCTTTCACAAATGTCAGTAGACTTTTGTCAACTAAGAATCCCCATTTAAACTATGACAGGAAGAAGTAATAAAATTAAATACAATAAATATAAACAAGTCAAATACAGGCCAGTTAGGACAGTATCACAAGGGGGCACTGGACTTAGTTGGTATCTGTCACTGCTAGGATAATTTACAATATTTTGTTTGCTAAAAAGTGCTTTGTCATATAGAAGATGTCTAAGGAGAATTAAAATGAAACATACTGATCCAGATGAAACAGGCAAGTAAGAAACAATATGTGAACTTGACTTAGAACCCCAATCTCTGACTGTAACTATTATATCTAGTAATAAGGCATAACAAATAAAGAACAATAGTGAAGCAACAGTGCCAATGTTGAAAACATGGAGCCCGATTCACAAAGGTTGGCACGAGCTGTGGCAAAGACAGCTTACGCCAATCGCCGGTGTGCCAGGTACCCTGAACCTGATTCACTATCAGGTGGGGTCCCATTGACAAAGTCCCATGGCAACCGTGGCCCTGTGCCAAACAGACGGCACATCTGGAAAGTGTGCCACAAGCCTTGGGGTTGCTGTGCAGCAACAGAATCACGGAAAGAAGTCCCTGGTGGTTAGTGCCCCCCAGCCCCAATCCCCTTGTTATTAAACAAAACCACATCCCTGGTGGCTAGTGGAAACCCCCCAGCCCTGATCACATCTTAACAAAATTAGATACATCTCTGGTGGTCCAATGGACCCTCCCCCACCCTGATCTCCCTCTTAATAAAATTAAATACATCTCTGGTGGTCCAGTGGCCCCAGTTCTTATCTTAATAAAATTAGATACATCCCTGGTGGTCCAGCAGAGCACCCCAGTCCTGATATGCCCATATAATAAAATATTTCTCTGGTGGCCTAGCAGTTCCCTCCAGCCCCAATCACTGTGTATCACAAAAATCATGTCCCTGGTGGTCTAGCGGATCCCCCAGCCCTATCCCCAATGTGCCCATATCATTTAAAGATATATTTCCCTGGTGGTCTAGTGGCCCCTCACCCTCCCACCCCAGCAGACAGTGCCCCACCACCCAGATCTCCCCCGTACCATCCCTGAGCCTGTGACTGGAAGAGCCCTACACTCTCCACCATGGTCATTCATGAACTGAGCTGTCAAGGAGCATGTACTGTATACAGCTCAGTCCCTGGCCGGCTGTGGTGGAGAACAGAGGGCTCTGCCAGTTGCAGGTTCAGGGATGGGATGGGGGAGAGAGGTGGTGGTGCACTGCCTGCTAAGGTGGGGGTTGGGGGATACTAAACCACCAGGAAAATATATATTTTTATTATATGGGCACATCAGGGATAGGAAGGGGGGCCTGCCAAACCACCAGGGAAATAGTTTTTTGTATTGGAAGATCAGGGCTGGGGGGGTTTGCTAGACCACCAGAGATGTGATTTCTGTGGTAAACGGGGATCAGGCTGGGAGGACAGCTAGATCACCAGGGCAATATTTTATTATAGGGGCAGATCAGGGCTGGGGTGGCCACTAGACTACCAGGGACATGATTTTTTTGATGAAAGGGGATTGGGGCTGGGGAAGGGGGACCATGGCACATTGGCACAAAGCTTAATACCCTCCCAGAGGACACACTTCTAAGTACCCTTAGACAAGCCCTGGCTGGTCTAAAGGTTCTTAGAATTTCACCCACTGGGAGGGTTTTGTGAATGTTGACTTAGGGGATATAGCAATTTGCATCTGCTGCAAGCCCCCAGCACCATGCCACAGCCCATTTGTGGTGCAAGGCTGGTACAAGCCCCCTTTGGCACACACAGTCTGCATTTGATGGAGGCTGCTTTTCTGAATCACTCCTGGTATATCTTGTGGCGCAAGCCGCACCTTGAGCCATTCCTTGTGGCACAAACCCCATGTGACATTCAAGGGAGCTTTGTGAATTGGGCCCATGATCTGCAGCAGTAAAAGGAATACCATCATACTCTTCATAAGATAACATAACCAGAATAAAATCAAAACACTTCTTTGAAGGAATAGAAGTGTTTGACACGTATAAGTATGCAATTTAGAATTTTGAAAACTTAAAAGAGATGCCAGTTTATCCTTTTTCTAAATACTGGTATATTTTAAAAATTCAAAATGTCAGTTGCTACATACGATTGTAAATGGTCAAACTTAAATATGTAACTTGATAGGTACACTTTGAAATATTTTCCCTAAATCTACCTAATAATAATAATAACAATAATAGCTTTATTTATAAAGCACCTTTCAAAACCAAGGTGCTGTACATATATAATCACTATAAAACAAATAACAATCTTCATAAAATCCAAGTTAAAACAATGTCAATCTATAAGATCCAAACAGCAGCATGGCATATCAGTTATTAGTTTTCAGGGAATGTCTGACAGGGTAGAATAGGACCCTGTCCCAGTTGTTATAGAGAAAGTGTTTAAATGAAAGGTTCTCTCCTTTTCTGTCTCATTTCTGTCTGGTTGCGCAACCAAATTTTCCTGTGAGGCTTCGGACGTGTTCAACCTGACATGCTGGCAGTTCCTTGCCTCTCACTGTATCTCAGTTTTCCCTTGCAGTCTGTTTTTCTTCCTTGCATATCTAGATCTGCTGATATAAAAATATGTGTAAGTCATGTATGGATATGTAACTGATATTGGGATCCATTGTGTTTGGAAAATATGTAGCATTACTGTTGAAATGTGTATAATTATAATTTGAGATGACTGCAAAAAGCTGTTGGAAGCTAGAGGTTACCAGAGTTCAATGTTTAAGCCTTTTGCAAAAGCTGTGCAAAAGGGGGGCATCAACTCAAGAAGCACACTGTGTTCTAGCAGCTCCTGCCTGATATTTACAGAAACAGGATGCTTGCTAAGAGTGGAGGTTGAAAGGACTTATAAAAGAGCTAAGCTGCAACTGCAAGAACGATTAGAAGAAAAAGGGACACAGAGACTCAAGGAAAACTAATGTTTTTCCTCCTCTGTACAGTACATAGTTATTATGAACAAGTTTATTTTTTTTATGTTACTGCTACTGTACATAAATGTCCTTGGTGAATTCTACAACTGCTTCTGGTTTTCCCTTTGCTTCCTGACCTGTACCTCAATGACAGAATACCTATTGAAATAAATAAGTTTTTAAGGCTGACTTAAAACTTTTTGATGGTCTGGCACTCTCTCACCCAATGAGATAGAGAATTCCACAGGGTAGGAGCTATGTAAGAAGACCAAGCCCAAGATGTCTTCAAGTGCACCCTGGGAATCTCTAGCAATTCCTCACTGGTGGATCGAAGCGGGCGGTAGGGCCAAAGGAGATCTTTCAGGTAGAGGGACCCTGGTCATGTAGGGCTTTATAGGTTAGCAAGCCGACCTTGAAGGTCATCCGCCATTGTACAGGCAGCCAGTGCTGTCTGCAGAGCACAGGTGCAATGTGACTGGTCCTAGAGGTATCAGTCTCAAGCCTGGCTGTCACATTCTGCACCAGCTACAAGTGGCAGATATCAACCCCCAGAAACCCTAGGTACAGGGCATTGCAATAGTCAAGGCAGCTAGTAGCAAAGGTGTGGACCAGGGTCAAAAGATCATCAGGAGGAACCAGGTGCTTCACCCAGGTGATATTCCTCAGATGAAAAAATTAAGTCTTAACAATGGCTGACACTTTTTTATGGTCAGTTTGTTGTCAAAAATAATGCCCAGGTTATGCACCTGATATGAGGCCACTAATGGAACATCTCCGAGCCATAGCCCAGGACACTGTACAATCAGTGTGCCTACTGCCTGATGATCTGGGTCCACCACTAACACTTCAGTTTTATCACAATTTAATCTCAGCCAGCTAGCACTCATCCAGTCCTGGATCTCAGAGAGACAGTTGTTAAATACAGAGATCACATCATCCTGTCCAGGCACAAACGATAGGTACAACTGAGTATCATCTGCATAGCAGTGAAAAACCTCAAGCCATACTTCCTAATAATGTCTCCTAATGGCAGCATATACACTGCGAACAACATGGGTGCTAATGGAGCCCTGCAGAACTCCAGAGGATAAGGGAGTGGGTCAGAGGAATAAATTTCCATGGCCACCCTCTGAGTCATACCCTGGAGTAAAGATCTAAACCACCTCAGGGCCATATCAGAGAGTCCACAGATGGTCCAGAGGCACTCTGATAGCACTCCATGGTCCACAGTGTCAAATGCCACAGAGAAATTAAGGAGGACCAAGATGGAATGAGACCTCTGATCTATCGCTATTAGGAGATCATTAAGTACCTGGACAAGGGCCGTCTCGGTACTATGTCTCTTCCTAAATCTGGACTGGAAAGAGTCATAGACATCATTGGTGGTAAGATGGCCATCCAACTGCAGTGCAACCACCTTCTCAATAACCTTACCCACAAAGGGCAGGTTTGAGATAAGTCTGTAGTTAGAAGGACAGTTAGGGTCACGGGAGTTTTTTTTTTGGGAGTGGGCACATGACCCCTCCTTAAGGGGACCAGGAAAGATCCCTCTCTCCAATGAACTCCGAACTATCTCTGCAAGGATTGGGCCGATCTCATCTACACAACCCTCCAAGAGGCGGGTAGGCCCGGATCCAGACTACAGCAGGTTGGCCCCAGAGCCTGTATGACCCTCATGATGTTGATGAGTTCTGGCTGGCAAAAATCCATCCAAACAGACTGGGAGTTTGTGACATCCCACTGACCATCACAACATCCATTGGAGGTGGACTGGCTGATCTCAGACCTGATGGCAGGAACCTTATCTGCAAACAATTGAGCTAACTCATCACACTTCTCTTGTGAAAAAACTCCCACAGACTAAAGACAGATTAGATTTCACAGTCTGTCCACAGTCCGTAAAAGCTGAGTTGGTCAATTTTTCACAGCAGCAATCTCCCTGAACAGGAACTCTGCCTTCTTATGGGTGACTGTCGATTGATAGAAAGTATAATGTTCCATCAACCTAAGCCTGTCGTCATGAAGACCCGATTTCTGCCAGGCCCTTTCCAGCCTTCGCCCCACTCTCCTCAACTCCTTCAAGGTCCCGTCAAACCATGGAGACCTTGGATAGAGGGTGAGGGGGGGAACACAAACAGGTGCAATGGAATCCAGGGTCACTGTTACCACCGCATTGTAGGCAAGCACTAGGTCCCCTGGATCCATGCATTCCCTCAGCCTGTTCGATAGATCCAACACCACCATTAGGCCATTGGGGTCATGCCCCGCAAAGGATGGTATTGGACCATCTCCATAGGAGCATGCCCATTAGGGGGAACCCTAAAACAGAAACTTATTGTGTGATGGTAGAGTCATCCCACTGGTTCCACCACCAAATCGGATTTCTCCACACCCGGGAGGAACACCAGATCCAGAGAGTGACCCCTAATGTGGGTAGTGGAGGTAATAACCTGTATGAGGCCCAATGAAGTCATTAGTTGGAGGAAATCAGATCCAAATTGGGAGATACCAAAATTTACACAATATCTAAATTTGATACTCAGATTCTACTCAATTAATCAATCAAAATATTTATTTATCTAGGTGAACACCATTGAGCAAAGCTCATTTGAAAGGCTGACCTGGGTCAAACAAGGTCAAAACACAATACATTTATATACAGACAAAGAATACACTCAAAACAATAGCATAAGATCCCCTTTTGGAACAGTATCCCAAGTGTGTTTGCAGTGGTTAGAAGAGTTAACAAGATATAAACAACATGTATACCTCTGTATTCAGTGGAAATGACAAAAGTAAATGGCTCGTGATAACAGGAGATAATTAAACACTGTCATTGCCGACATTGCCTAGCACAAACCATGACATGGCATTCAGACTTGGAGGGGGGGCATCATGAGAAAGCTATAAGGGGAGTTAGAGGTTCCAGGATAAGGTAAGGGCCACAATAGTTCAATGGGTGCAAGGACAACAGGGCAAGGAGACAGATCTCAACCAAGTGGGTATAAGCTCCTACCACATAATGGGAGACATTGGTGGAGGGTAACACAGGTAAGAAGTCAGGTAGGGTAAGGAAGAGTACTCATATTATAATGTGAAATCCACAAAGTAGGATAGGATCTGTATGCAGCGTGGTACTAAGAATAGCTAGAGAAGATTCCAGGGTGACTGAAGGTTGATTTGTCAGAAAAAATGCAAAACAGAAGAAAAAAGAGAAAGTAAAAATACGTATATTCTTAGTGAGAAAGAGCTTGTCTCAAAGCATTGTATTTTCTTTATTCTTCTAATTGATAACCTCAATCCAAGTCAGCCATAAGTAGTTTTGGGTTGTGTTTCCCGAAGTCAGTCCTTCCTTCCTTCCTTCCTTCCTTCCTTCCTTCCTTCCTTCCTTCCTTCCTTCCTTCCTTCTTCCTTCCTTCCTTCCTTCCTTCCTTCCTTCCTTCCTTCTTTCCTTCCAATAAAATAATATATTAAGAAATCAAAACTTAGGATCCCAACTCTTATTTCCAAAATCTCACATGATTTTTCCTTAGTAATTTTTTTTCATTTTCTTATTTTGGGGGTGAGCATGTGGGTTCTTAATAGAAACTTTCTTTGTAACTCTGTTTTCTCTTCCTTAGCAAGCTAACTGGACTGTCCCCAAGCCTCGACTACAGGATCCTGCTATCCTCAGTAACCATCCCTCATCTTTGAGGACTACCAACATTCCTCTTCTAAACCACCATGGGATTCCTCCCGGCCCCACTCATAGTCAATTACAACACATGATCTGGTAAAGGAAATAGTGGAGAACTACATGGAGACAGGGTGGCCTAACTAGAAGTGGGAAAAGTAAAATTATACAATGGCAAGAGAAATCCCTGGGCTCTGATTGGTCAATTTGGGGATAAACTCATGATGTTATCCCAGCACAACATCATGAATCTAGTCCAGGCACACACAAGACTACATCAAATGTAAAACAAATCACTGCACATGCTCTGTCCAAGCTGCCCACACTTGGCATGGCTGGTCTGCTGTTTGCCAGCACTTTATTATTTCTTTTAAACATAAATCCCTCTCTCTGTGTCACAAACCATTCCTAAAACCAAACAAAAGAAATACACTGTGCCCAACGTGACCCAAAATCCAATTACTTTTCTTTCATTTGGGGTTTTTTATTGCAAAAATGAAGCCATCATTGTAATCTGCTTCAGAAGTACAGCAACCTCTGCACCTGGCTCAAGCAGAGCATGCGCCATGACTCACTGATCCACTTTTTTTGTTCTTTAAACTGCTGCCAACTGTACTGGGAGAACACACTAAAGCATTTCAATCCTTTAGGGAGAGTTTTGAAGTCTCACAGATTGGCAGTACAATCAACAACAGCACATGAGCTTTTTAAAATGTGCTATTGCTTAGTGATGACTTTTACTCACTGATCACCTTCCAATCACTGGCTTTAGTTGCTCCCACTCCAGCATCACAGCACACAACAAAACCAGCATTTAAGAAATGGCAGGGGCAGACGGCCCGGTGCAGCTGTGGGCTGAGGCACTGGACGCCTTACCTCACGCCACACCAGTGACCCCGGTTTGAGAGCCAACTTGGGTCATTGGCAGTCAGCGGGGGAGGAGAGGATCAAGCATCCAGAGGACTGCTCTTCTCTTTTCTCCTAGGGAAGGTTGGGGTAGCATATCCCTGCTACTAGCAACCCCCAGCGGAGGTTACGGGCACTGAAGCCGGGATCACTGAGAACAGGGCAGAGGCAGCAGTGGACATCCTGTGGGTGGGTGCAGGAGTGCACCCTTCATGCACTGATGTCATTGCATGTCCACACCTCCAGGGGATGTACAAGAAGAATGCCCCTCTTGAGCAAGAACCATGATGCCCCCTCCGGCCGAACAAAGACCAGCATAAATCAAGGCAGGGGCTCCAGGGTGATATTGATCTCCCTCCTGCTCCCCCACCAGAAGGGCCCCTCCATGGGGGGAAATCCATGGTCCTCCCCATCCTGCAGCTGTGGTGGAGCCCAGCTGGGGGAACACTGAAAGCCTGCATACGGGGCAGATGAGATAAGGCACTGTCCCCACTGCAAGAGGGGTAAGAAGCAGAATTTAAAAAAAAAAAAAGAAATGGCAGGGGCACCACAAAGGCTCTAGGGACAGGAAAGGGACAGAAATCAAAAGGGTTGAAGTGGGAGGAGGTAAGAAGAGCACAATCTGTCAGCAATACCACCTACTGGACATAATAGTAATTTTTATTTATTTATTTATTTATAGATTGATTTCTAGGATTACATTAACTTTTGAACCAGAGGTTCTTTTACAAAGGTTCCGTGTCAGACAATAACAATGTTACAATATTTTGTTAATTCATGTAAATGCCCATACAAAAATCATGATTACATTTTCTGAATTTTTTTCACTTTTTTCTTTAAAAAAGAGCCATTGTATAATCATAATAATACACTTCAGGGTGTGTGCAATGGTGGAATAACATCACTTCTCGGGTGTTGGATACACTCAGCCTGCTGTCTCATACCCAGTCACCTGAGGAGTGATGTTATCCCAGCATGACACACACCTTGTCATGTATTATTGCTTAAGCATTATCCATGTGAGCCATTCCTGCATTTGCAACACATTTTCCTGCATGTGCATTAGTTGTAGAGCTGCAGTGGTATACATAAAGGCAGACTGACACTGCCCCACCACCACCACTAGTTCCTTCTGTGGTCAAGAGAATGCCCTGTGAAAACCCTTGGCCTACCTCCTGTTGTCATACACTGCAGACCTAAGCTTAGAACGCATAACTAAGTTGCTAGCTTGGTGATCAGCAATGGTGCTGCTCAACCAGGGGGCTCCTCAGGAACTCCTTTTATATTAACTATTTGACATTTTTTCAAATAGCACTATTAAAATACTACTCTATTAAATTCAAGTCAGTGCAATTCAATATCAAAAGAAGTCACATTTAAAAACTCCAAAGTTGCAGTTTCTGTAAAAAGGCACATGGGTAAACATGGCAAACACTTTCATTTTAACAACAGAAGTATGTATTTCATTGGTGTTTACCTTTAGTGTACAGTATGTACTTGACACTTTGGTCCTGCATCATCAAACAGTTCTCTGCCTTTTATCAAATGAAAAACATGTTTATTAGAGCTGTGTGACATCGTAGTTCTGCTTCAGAATTCCGGAATGCATTTCCATGTAAATCACAGAATTACATTCTGCAGATACATATAATCTGTGGAATATTATTTCGCAGTTTGAGGAAAATGTATCTGCAGTTTACATTACCTGCGGAATACAATTTCATGGTAAACATCCCACTTTTGGAATTTCAAAATTCTGCTTCCAGTGGAATTCTGCAGAAATAAGCCGAACTTCCAAAATTCCCCAGATTTCTGGAGGAAAGAGTATCTGATAATTCCTCACAGTTCTATTGTTTATATGCACTGTTCTTGAGTCTTTCATGAATACAAGGGTGCAATATTGGGTTCTTTGGGTGAGGAACTGCAAAGGAAAGCCGAGTAGTACTGGAACAGAAAGAATTTGAGAGAAAACTTATAACCGTAAGAGACGTGGGAACCATGCATTCTGTAGAAACTTGTTATAAAATCATGTTTAGGATTTCTGTTTTTAAAAACTGGAATTTGATTCAAAATCAAAATGTTTTTCTTTGTAAAAACTTAGAGAAACCCTGTGCAGGAAACAGACTATACCAACTGAACTTATATTTGATTTCTTGGCATGAGACACCCTCTCGTAAGATTGTCTTTAATGTTTAAAAAAATAAACAGTCCTGATTTGCCAAGAATGATATCATAATTTATAATGCCACCTATCAATCAGTGGTTGGAAGTGGTCACATGGGATGAAGTGAGCAAGAACTGCATACAACCCCTCGTCTCTGATTCTACAGATTAAGTGATTCTAACCTCCCATAGAGGAAGGCCCCCCGAGAAGCAATTCCACCAAATTGTGGAGTTGGTACTATTTTAATAGTATACATATTTTCATATCACTTAGAATGAAATTCAGAAACATTTTGCTAATATTCATTCCTTGTTTTCTTATGTTTTGGTAAGTAATGGTGTGGTCCAGAAAGGTTGCTGTAAAACTGAAAACTGACCAGGTACAGGGTAGGTGGGTGGGCAGATATGAGGAAATCAAGCTACCTAACCCTGTTCTGTCAATGCACCTCAGTATTGATCTGGAGGGACCACCCTCATGGGGTCAGAGGGTAATTCAGTTTACAAGCTTGTTTAATCTGGGGCCTCCACAGAATATAAACTGCCAAGTCTGTGCTAAATTATACTAAATTGTGTGGTGGGTGGGATTGGCAATGCTGTTGTGAAAATGATTCTTCCTGTCCATTGAGAATGAAGGTAATGTTTCCTACTTTATCTGTTAACATTCTTTAATGGCATTGTCTTTATAAGTTTACATCCTTGTGTAAGTGAGTAGCTGACATCTCCTTATGTAATTTCAGCAGATAATTTCCCCCCCCACTACTTTTATCTGTTTTAGATTCTTTCACAGTTCTCCTATTGTTTGGTCTTGTCACCTTCTTAAACAGATCCTGCTGCCTATAGGGCCTTGTTGAATTAAAGATAAGCAGGTACATTTTTAGGCATGTATTTAATACAATGTGCATTTCTCATGAGCTTTCCAGTCTGACCCTTGGGGCGAATCCATGCAAACATCCTTTTGTTTAATAGAAGAGCACACACAAGGCATAAAATAATTCTGTTGTAAACTCTACCTTTTCTTTCAAACATGACGGCTTGAAAGTACATTGAAAGTGTGGTCATTAAGGAAACACCCAATGCAATGAAAAACAATGTATATCGAATACTTATCAAAAACAACTATATACATTTTTTTATCATGAAACATTTTATTAAATTTCAGTTCTACAGAACAATAAATCCATGAAAAAATAACTATACAAATGAAAACTGGGGATACTTCATGGAGAGTGAGTTACCCATCACCAGTTACCCTATCATATACTAGAAATCTTGCGACTGAAAAAACAAAATGAAGCACCTTTTCTATTAGAAGTAACATGCAGTATTTAAATATGTAGATTTAAGGGGATGACGTACTAAATGAAAACAAGGTGGCATATTTATACAAAAAATAATTTGACACCACCTCATCAAAATACTGTAAGTGTGAATTCAGTTGCTGATCTTGCCAAAGAACTGTATATCCTGGTAAACCTACAGAAAAAGTAATCTGTGTCAGTCCAAACCACTGCAGTTTATGTAACTTAGTCCCATGGTACAGAATTACATATAGCAATCCTGTTGCAAAGAGAAGCATGTGAGAGAAGGTCTGTGTGCACATAGTTCCTAAGAGCTGGAATCTGTTACCAGAGGGTACAGGAAACATGATCTGCCCAAGTCAATTGAAGAAAAAATGGTATGACTCTATAAATGAACCATGTACTGGTACAAAAGGAGTGTTTCACAAATGCAGCCCCTAGCACAAGTTTTTTGCTGCCACAGAGGATTTTAGAGCCCCAATTAAAAAAAAAAATAGGATTCCATAGCTTCATATCTGACAGAGCAGGGGACACATTTTCTAAGCTCTCTCATGTCATTCCTGCAGACTGCCATATTTCCAGAGGCGCTGTGTTGGCTACAAGATGCCCAGCCACCAGTTTCAGTAGGTGAATGCAGAGGACTCAGTTTTTTGAAAGGAGTACTACAGTCAAAATTTGCAGAAACATAAGGGGCCAGATATTGAAAGCTTAGCCCCATGGCAAAATTAGCACTGCACGGCATGCAGAAATAGCCCAGAATCATTTGCACACTTTATTCAAAAGAATAGCCCCAGGGCTAAATCAGTTGAATATAGCGTGTAAATGATGGTGTGCAAACAGGGCCTTGAGTGCAGTGCACCATAGCCCAGCAAATAAGACAGCTCTGAATATAGCAACCAGGCAGTGCAAACTACAACAGCAGCCCAGTGCACACAGACATGGAGTAAGGCAATGGTGAACTACATGGTCAATGCGTGTGTTAGCAAAGAAGTAGATTCACAAAAACTGCAAATGACAGTGCAGACCAAATGCTGCAGAACTGTGCTATGGTTCTGATAGTTTTGCACAGGGCAAACTTGTGTGTGCCCCAGGGGACTAGCACCACAGCCACAGGTGTTGGTGCTGCATGCCATGGGCATATTGCAGTCCCTGCTGCAGTGCATAACAGGCACTACAGTACCATAGTGACTGGTTTAGTAAGGGACACAGCAATGCCTATATTGTGTCAGGCATCAATGATTGCTGCTCTCCACACAGTGGCAGTACTAGCTGGCAGGTGTGTTATGATAGTGCACACCACACAGTAATTCAAGGTGTGTAAATAATTAATGCAGTGCAAAAAAGCAGGATTGATTACCCCGGCACTTCGGCATTCAAGCCCACGTCAGGGGCTGTGGCTTAACAAACAACAAGTGCATATTATATACATATAAATTACATCATCACAGTGCGATCTTTGTGAGTCACAAGGGTCTTAAAGAAACAGTTGTTATATACAAATTGTCAGGTAATTCATAAACAAAAATTCTATTATACAATATACAAAAAACTTTAAAACCTTTTCAATAGGACATATTGGATTGTCTAGGATTGCTGTCACACTTGAATTACATATCATTATTTATTTTCAGGGCACAATTAATCCGACAGTTGTCCTAAGGTACATGAGAGCGGGGGTGATCTAAAAGGGGTCAAGACTATATCATAAGCTGACTATATCAAGAAGGGATAGCACCAGGGGGCAGAAAGAAAGAAAGAAAGAAAGAAATATATAGGAGGGAGATAGAAAAAATGATACAAGGAGCAAAAGAAAAAAGGAGATAAGAAAGAGAGGTGAAGAAACAATAGCCAAGAAGTTAGAATAGAAAATAAGTAGATAAAGATAGAAAAGAAAGAGTGGAGGTGACAGGAATGGGGGGGAGGGCAGTGGTGTGGGGGGTGTGGAGAGAAAGAAAGCAATCAGGGCAAAGAAATAAAAAAAGAACTAGGAGAAAAGTGTGAAGAACATAGGCAGAAAATATATAAAGAAAAGAAGCAGAAAAGCAAGAAGGAAAGGAGGGAAGACAACAAGAGATGTTTAAGTGTGATCACCCTAATATACTTCCATCCAAGTGAATGGTTGTAATAACTTCCATTGCCATGGGGATCTACAGGAGCACATTCTCTTCAGATATCCTAAAAGGTAGAGAGAGAAGAAAATATATTAGATTAATATTAGAGTTGTTAGAATAACACAGAAATTGCAGGAAATTCAAGGAGGTTCTTTAGCTTTTGTTCAAAGCAATTTCAGACATCCAGTTAATTTGTTTTTATGTCTCAAAAATGGTTTTAGATCCCTCTGATCATTTAGGCCATCCAGTTTAACAGTTTTAAACCTGTAGATCCATTTACTTTCTGTCTTGAGTAGTTCATTTGTTCTGTACCCTCCATATCTTAGACAGGGCTGCCAATCAATTCCCATAAATTTTAAACATTTGGGGTCTGAGTTATGGTACATAGAGAAACGCAGGCCTACAGGTGTGTCAGTTCTGACATTAGTAATGTTCCTTACATGTTCCTCTGTCCTTTGTTTTAATGCTCTTGTTGTTATACCAATGTACATGGTTTTGCAATCACACCACAGAATGTAGATCATGAAAGTTGTTTCACAATTAATGAATTTCTTGATGTCATACTTCATTTTTATGATCGGGTGTACAAATGTTTTGCCTGGGCTACAATAGCTGCATACACTGCATCTCTGGCATTTACATGGGCCTTTTGGTTTGTTGCCTAGCCAGGTACTTTTCAATTATGGCGTGAGTCTGCTTCTCACAAGCTTATCCTTTATGTTTTCTGCTCTTGAGAAGGTAATACGTGGTTTCTCTCCCATTGCTTTACTGAGTGTTGCACCTGAGTGTAGGATATTCCAGTGCCTGTATATAACATTACCAATGTGTCCTGATCAATTGTTGTGTTCTGAACCAATGGCCGTGCAGCCCTACTGAGCAGTCGGCGGGCGGCGGGGCGGCAGGCGGTGTGCTGCCACCCGCCCGGCTGACGAGGGAGCGGTGGTGGGGCTCCATGGGTGGGTGGGGTGGGGACACTAGATCACCAGGAAATTGGGCCTTGGGGTTTGACTCTTATGCCCGCGATCGGGCTTCGCGTCCACTGGACCACCAGGATATTGGTCTTTGGGGTTGAACTCCATTCTGCCCGCGATCGGGCCAGTCAGGGGGTTGAACTCCATTCTGCCCACGATCGGCTAGTCGTTGAACTCCGTTCTGCCTGCAATCGGGCTAGTTGGTGGGTTCTTTCACATTATGCCCGCGATCGGGCCAGTGGGGGTTCTTTCACATTATGCCCGCGACGGGCCAGTGGGGGGTTCTTTCACATATGCTCACGATCGGGCCAGTCGGGGGTTCTTTCACATCATGACCTTGATCGGGCTGCAGGGGTGTCAGTCCCCAGCGGCTGCTGCCTGGCAGGCGCCAAGCGCCGTCGTTAGGATGGGCTGCATGCTAATGGCATGCAAATGGGGCTGTAATTAGATGCAAATGGCCCCCGTGTGCCTTGCATGAATTATGGTCCCATTTGCATGTCACCTTTTGAATATCGGAAATTTGCGCATGGTGCAATGGAACTTGCGCCACCACATCTGAAAGTTCCACTGCACCATGCACAGTGGCTGTGGCCGGGGGGCAATATTCAAAAGAGTTGCTCAATAGCGCAACTCCATTGAATATTGCCCCGGCCACACCCCTGCGCAACTTTTTGAGCAGCTGCAGGGTTTGCATCCACAGAATGGCGAGTTTAAATATCCAGCCCACAATTTTAATCTAATATCTTCTCCTCTCTTTACCTTTTAGGATATCTGAAGAGAATGTGCTCCTGTAGATCCCCACTGCAGTGGAGATTATTACAACCATTCACTTGGATGGAAGTATATTACGGTGATCACACTTAAACATCTCTTGTTGTCTTCCCTCCTTTCTTTTCTTTCTTGCTTTTCTGCTTTTCTGCTTCTTTTCTTTTTATATTTTCTGCCTCAGTTCTTCACACTTTTCTCCTAGTTCTTTTTTCATTTTTATTTCTTTGCCTTGATTGTTTTCTTTCTCACCACACACCTCACACCACTCCCGTCCCCCCCATTCCTGTCACCTCCACTCTCTCTCTTTTCTATCTTTATCTACTTGTTTTCTATTCTAACTTCTTGGCTATTATTTCTTCACCTCTTTTTCTTATCTCCTTTTTTCTTTTGCTCCTTGTATCATTTTTCTATCTCCCTCCTACAGTATCTCTTTCTTTCTGCCCCCTGGTGCTATCCCTTCTTGATATACAGTAGTCAGCTTATGATACAGTCTTGCCCCCTTTTAGATCATCCACGCTCTCAATGTACCTTAGGATGACTGTAGGATTAACTGTGCCCTGAAAATAAATAATGATATGTAATTCAAGTGTGACAGCAATCCTAGACAATCCATTATGTCCTATTGAAAAGTTTTGAAAGTTTTTTTGTATATTGTATAATAGAAATTTTGTTTATGAATTACCTGACAATTTGTACATAACAACTGTTTCTTTAAGACTCTTGTGACTCACAAGGGTCACACTGTGATGATGCAATTTGTATGTATATAATATGCACTGGTTGTTTGCTAAACCACAGCCCCTGACGAAGGCTTGAACACCAAAGTGCCGTGTTAATCGGTCCTGTCTTTTTGCACCACATTAAATATTTACACACCTTGGATTACTGTGTACTTGGATTATTATTCTCTTTTTCGTTTGGAGTGCACAGAAAAATTCCTTTTACTTGGACACTTTAAGGTTAGCTACCTTCTAACTGAGCACCCCCTCTATGTTGTTTGCACAGCTCATTCTTTTGTTCAGTGTTCTGATAGTGGACACCACTGTCATGCTGTCCTGTGTCCCACATATGCTGCGCCACTGGCATGGGTTACTCACAGTAACATACACATGGCTGGTCGTATGTGCCATGGTATGTACAGATATGAGGTATGTGCCTGGGGTGAGGGTGACACATAACATCAGACATGCACACCAGTGTAGGGGTATACCTGACACCTGAACATTTGCACCATGGGGATGGTCCCAGCCTTGTGGCAAAACACACTATATGGTGCAGCATGGCCACCTGTGCACCCTCCCCTCAACACCCTCCAGTTCTCCAGTGCTGCATATGTGTGATGGAGTGTGCTGGTGTACCCCAATGGGGGGACGGGAGGTGTGTGCTGTATGGTTGCACTGCCAGTTATTTAATACTTCCATATGTATTTATCACTGTGTTGATTGGGTAGCCACAATAGGCCATGGCCCATATTCTGGAATGACCTGGAGCCATTACATGTGATGATTCAGTGTACAATAAATACATACAACGTACAGCAACATACAGTTCATATACAGCAACATAGTTAGTTTGCTGCTGCAAGTGGAGTTTTAGCTCTATTGTATAATGTGCATGATTGTTTGCTTCCAAGCAGTGTTGAGGCATTGTATGCCACAGTGTGTGTGCCTGTGCATATGGAGTGGCCCAGGGTGGCCATCTGTCCTTGCTGCCTCCTCATTGGCTACATGCAGCCTTGTTCACTGTTGCTGCTGTGTCCACACCCCCCGTCCTTGGTTTGCCCAACGATAAGACTACCTTTTTATAGGAGGTATTTTTGTGCCGTGCTACTTGTCGCGCTGATGCACATTACTCGGTGCTATAGTTTTGAATATAACATTACACCTGTATGCATGTTCCTACCCCTCACTTTGCACAATGCATACATTATCTTTTAGCGCCGGTGCTAACACAATGTGCCAGCACTATTTGGCCTTTTGAATATAGCAATCCGGCACAAATGAGGTGCAATTGCAGCGCAATCAGTTGCACCCACCACAAAGTTTTGAATATCTGGCCAATGTTGTGCAAAGTGTTTTGATTTGTGTGTTTAGTCCTGGTATGTCCATCCCTTTGTCTGCTATTAGAAGTTGTTTTCTAAAGTTGCCTACTAGTTTTATGCCCTCTGGAGATCTCCATGTTAAAATGATTTATTGATCTTCATCATCTTACAATGCCTCCTATCTCAAGTGATAGTGATGCATCTGGGACCTCCGATTCAGTAACTGAAAGTACTGCAAAAGTAATTTGAAGACTGGCCTCAACTAAATAACTCTAATTCAGTATTTTTGTTTTCTGAATTTTTATCATGGTCTAGCCAGCAGGAGTAGATGTTTTGCTTTACAGCTTTTAATTTCATCAAACTACATCGAGCCATAAAAAGCACAAAAATCACCCTAGATCATCAATGCTGTAATTAGTAAAGCCTCTAGCTGTTCTTTTACAGAATACTCACCTAATTAGACCTCCAGGGTTTGCTAAGCTGTAAATGTAGCCTTCAGTGCCTATTGGATAAGGCAAGTGACTTAAAATCATAGCTGTACTGCTTTAAAATTGACTGTAAACCAGTACTTGCTGAATCTATGGTCCCAGATGCATCACTGTCACATGGGACAGGAGGCATTGTAGGAAAAAGAAGAGCAATAAACCATGAAAAAACTAGTATGCAAACTAAGAAAAAACTTCTAATAGCAAACCAAGCAATGGTCACACCAGGACTAAACACACAAATCAAAACATTCTGCATAACGCATGTTTTTACAAATTTGGACTATAGTACTCCTTTATGTCCAGACACAAGTCTATCTGTCAGAATTATCTGTATTTAGTGGTACCCAATGCATCCATCACCAGTGTGGAATCAGCTGGTTCCATCTTCTAAACCGCATCTGATTGCAAGAGTTGGACATGGATTATGGCAGCATGTCAAACTTTGGCTGCATCTACAGTAAGTACCACATGTTGACTAAGTCAGTTGGATCCTTAAAAAATTATCCACATTACTTAGTCCCTGTTGTCCTGTGTCTACCAATGAATGTGCAGTGTGAACTTGTCTCAGGGTGCCTCGCATCTGCCCTCTGTAACTGCAACCTGAGTGCAATGTTGCCAAAGCAACCCTTTTAAAAGTGCTCTTATTACACAGTTGTGGATCGCACCTCCTGATCAGAAAGATATTAAAGGACTACAGTGTTTTAATTCCGTTTCTAAAGTTAGGTTTTCTAAGGCAATCTCTGTTTCACATTCTCTATCTGTCTCAGTCAGTTGGATCTGGGAGCTGCTGTTAGTAATTTTATAATATTGTATTTTGGTTCTTCCTGCTGAGCTGTGGTTCTGGTCAGGTTGTGAAGCAAATGCTTTACAAATACCCCAACATTTTAATTGGGAGCACAGTTAGGAGAGTTGTGCTAGGAGCATGCTGACCCAGCCACATGGCAGAGGCCATCAGCGGGGTGGGGCCCCACTCTTCCCTATGGAAAGTTGAACGGGCCACATGGCTTCAGCGTTCCTCTCTGCTCCTGGCACACAGTTTAAGCAGGCTCACAATGCTACTGTAGGACTCATCTTGACCTTTTTGCACATCAAGGATGTGAGTAAACACTTACTACGAGTCTCAAAGTAGAGGTGGAGAGTTGGTGGTTTCTGTGGTTCTATTGTTTCTCTACCTGTCCTCTGGCTACTTGATTAGAGGATTTTCGGCATAGTATGGGAATATAACAAATGTTATAACCTACAATAATATAATTTGTTGGTAAGCAAAATTACTTGGTTTCTATTAAAGTAGCCAGGTTGCAATGAATATACTTTTTATCCAGAAGGACCATACAGTTTTAATCCAAACTAATAGGAAAATCAATTATTCTGCTTTGAAGAAAGCCAATGACAAATTCTATCTGTGGGAAAGCTCATACCACCCCTGTTACTCTCATGCCACATACTTGGTGGTACCTTGACTTGATTGAAATGCTGTCTCGTTCCTTGTGATTCACCTGGTGGGCTGTCGTGAAGATATCTTGGTGGTAAGCGGTTTCCCGCTAGGGGGTTGTGCGGTGCTGTGTGACTGACATGCTCATCGCCACTTGATTGGTGGGTAGCCTAGCAATGGCAGATCCCACATTCCTTGCATTCTTCTGGGCAGGCTGCGGTGAGGATATTTGTGTGGAATGGGAGTTGCTGCTAGGGGTTGTGTGGCAATGGCCCATTAAATTAAGATTTTACTCCCTTTTTGCAGCATGAAATGAAACAGAGCAGCAACAGGTGCTGTGGAGAACCAGACTGCCAAAAAGCATCATACATCCCCCCACCAAGGAGCTCATACTGCCCTGTTGGGCTCTACTTGCTGATTTGGCAGAATTGTGGGGTGGTAAAAATGAGCAGCTGGTGTCAGGACAGAGAGCAAACACAGATCTGGTTTGGATGGAGACATGGTCAGCATTCTCAGAAACACTGACTGCCATGTGGCCCACTCCTCAACTGGAGATTTGTTTATAAGGTGGGAGGCATCCAGGCACACAATGCCTTTATAATACAGGTGTGCTGAAGAACTAATGCCAAATTTTGCTCTTCATTGTTAGCAGGCTAGACTCAAACAAATGTCTCCTAGATGCTGCTATTTCACCCGGACAAATAAAGAAAACCCAGCAACTGATTCTGTGGGGCCTCAGCTTGGAAAATCGCAAAGATGGAGAGAATGCAGTGTCCAGGGAAGATTCTCAATAAAACATGCATGATACATAATGCATGGTTTACAGACATTCACCACTGGGAGTACTGTGCTGTTCTCTGATAATAACTGCAAGAACATAACAGTATTTTGTCATGGTCTACAGTATCACCCCTAAAAAACGCAGAGGGCCAGATATTCAAAAGAGTTGAGCCATGCGCAATAGGGTTGCGCCTGCGCAAGTCCGAAAATGCGCCATTCTGCGATATTCAGCAGGAGGCAGTTGCGCCCCCCAAATCACGCTGAGCAACAGCGCAATGATAATGAATGTATGCACAACTGAAGGGGGAGGAACCATGCATAAATGGCGCAGTGCGATATATTGCGCCATGCGCAATAGGGGAGCAAGCGGAAGTTGTGCCATAGCGGAAATGAGCCAAAATAAAAAGGAGCAAGGGAGAGGCGCAAGAACGCTACAGGGAAGGCACATGAGGCTGAACTCTAGCAAGAGAAACTGGGCAGCAGGGACACACAGGGCAGGCCAGGGAAAGGGCACCTGGAACCCACAGGCTCAGGGGAAGGTGTTGGGAGCCACAGTGCAGAAGGGGGAAGTACCTGCAACAGAGCAGTGAGGCCAGCACAGTCAGGTGTTCCTGGTGCAGGGGAAGTAGCAGCCAGGACAGTGGGGGGAATGCAGAAACAGCTGCTGGGGGGGTGAACACAAGCCAGGGACATGGCCAGTGCCACCATCCAGATGGAGGCAGTAATGAGGGGTGTGAGAAGGCGGGCAGCAGGGGGGCATGGCCATGGAAAGGCCCGTCGGTGGTATGCCTCCAACAGGCAGTGCCGAGCCCGCACCAGCTTCGAGCTGTATAGTGATACTGAGATCGTGGGCTGGTACTGCCAGAATCAGGCAATTCTGAGGCGGCTCTGTGAACTGTGCAGTGATGTGATGCAGGCACCCACACAACGGAGCCATGCGCTGTCAGTGGAGATGAAAGTGACAGCTTGCATGTGCTTGCTCGCCATGGGTACCTTCGAGAGACCAACTGGGGACACCATAGGCATAACCCAGTTGGCCACGACACGCCACCTCACCCAGTTCCTCAGTGCACTGCTGCCACATGCTGCAGAGTACATCCATTTCCCCAGCACACCGGCGGAGTGCACAGCAAACATACAGGAGTTCCACAGGGTAGCACGTATGCCTGGCATGCTAGGGGCAATAGACTGCACCCATGTGGCCATCTGCATACCACCTGGCCCCGAGGGGGCCGCATATATAAATAGCAAAGGCTATGCCAGCATCAACTGCCAGGTGGTGTGCGATGCCAGGGGGCACATAATCAATGTCTGTGCCACGAACCCTGGGGGAGCACATGATGCCTTCATCTGGCACCAGTCAGCACTGTGCCACAGATTCAAGAGTGGGGATATCCCCACTGGCCACCTAGTGGGTGAGTATGCAAACCACATGGACAATCATAGGGCCTGGGGGGCATGGTCAGAGGTGACATGGGTAGTGGCCTACATGGCCCGGGGCAGGGCGATGCTAATCACCAAACTAACCTCCACCCTCTACACACAGGTGACAGTGGATACCCACTCCATCCCCCTGGCTGCTCACACCCTACGGCGGCCCACGACCCCATCGCAGCAACGCTACAATGAGGCACACACCACGACAGTTAATGTCATTGAGTGGATGTTCGGGATGCTCAAGGCACATTTCCGTTGCCTGGACACCTCCGGCGGTGCCCTACAGTACAGCCCTTCAAAAGTCTGCAGGCTATTCCTGGCCTGTTGCATCCTGCACAACATGGCCAACAAATGTGGGATAGCCGTACAGGTCAAAGAGGGGGACAGCGATGGGGACAATGAGGATGCCGGTGACAATGGTGATGGGCATCCCCTCCCTTGGGTGACAGGACCCCCCACTGCTCCGGCTGGCACAGCTGCACCAGGACACCATCATGGAGGAGCACTTCAGCCAACCCAGGTAAGTCATGGGGCCATGTGCAACCACCAGTGGCTAAGGCACAACCCACAAACATGCATGGATACACACCAGGGGTGCATTCCATCAAGGGAAGTGGCCGGGCATGGAACCACACACAACACCAGGGATTGGTGAGGTCTAACATGCCACACAGACACACACACACACAACACACCAGACATGCACAAAGGGTAGGAGGCACACCGACCCAGAACGCTACCCCTAGCCACACACATGTCAACAGACCACCATGCCCACTGCCTGTCATTGTGCATGTGTCAGATGCTGAGCACTATTGCACATTGGTGTACAGCACAATGCAGGCATCATCATGCACACACAACTGCGGACAGCAGCAGGGAGGGTGTGCAGATGGACTGTGTGTCTGTGTGCAGGGCCGGTTACCCACCAGTGCATTGCCCACTGAATGACACAATGCACACAGGGCAGCACCAGACAGTAGCCGCATTGAGAGACAGGCCAGTCACATGCCACAGTGCTCCGGCCGCCATGGATGCATGGGTGGCTCCGCCGAGACCTGCCAGCACTGACAGGCTGACCACTGGCCTCATGGGGTGGCACCAATGGTCCCCAAGGGATTCCACTGCGTGAACACGACCATGCTCGTGCAGGGGTCTGCAGCACACCAAACATGCCTGCAGCAGGCATGCTCGGGATGCCCATAGCTGAACCCGATGTTGACAAGGATGGAGTCGCATGACGCCGGGAATGGGGGGTGGACAGTGCACTATGTGGTGTCTGTGATGCATTGGCAAATAACTGTGTGTCCATTGTGGCTATGACAGCAGTGACTGCCTGTGTCTGCCTGTCATTGGCAGCGGTCACATCCTCCCACAACCGGTCCATCCCAGCCAGGATCAGAGCAGTGTCTCTGCTGCAACGCTCCTCTGCCTGCTCCAGAGCTGCACGCAGTGCATCCACCGACATCGCAAGCTGCATCTGCTGGTTGACTGATGCTTGCAGTATGCAGGTGTGCTCATCCAAGAGGTCATTTGCCTCCTCAGCATCCTGTCCCTCAGGGTGTGCACGGCCCTGATGCTCAGCACCCCTTGAGGGTGGGCACTGCACACCAGGACCAGGTCTGGGCATGTTCCCAGGCGGTGCACTGACACCTCCCCCTGAAACTGTACCCCCAAGCCCATTGGCCGACTGCTGATGCTGCCCCTCTGGCTGCCCTCCCCAGGGCTCACTGGTGCCACCTCAGTGGCTGCAACAATCCCACTGTCCTGTACACACACCAGTGCTGCCCCACTGGTGCTGACAGGCACAGGCTGGGAATGTGATGACATGCAGGCCTCCACGGTGGCACCACCCACAGCCATGGCCGTGATGTTACCTGCTGTGTGGCCATCCCATGGCACACATGTGTCACTGCCCATGGCGTTAGCGACATCATCATCGGTGATGTACCTGGCACCAGCCCGAGTCACAGCATGCTGGCATCCATGGATGCTGGCACGCTGGGACACGGGCAGGGCCTCCTCCGCACCTGTTCCAACAACATCAGTCTGGACAGCCAGGCGGGCCCACTGTTGCACTGAGCCATGTATACCTCTGGAGGTGGTTGGGCCCTCCTCCATCTCCATCTAACTGGCCTCAGTGGACAGGCCCACCACGGCTGACCCATGCAGATGCTCAGGATCTATAAGGGAAAACAAAGTCCCGTTACTGCATGTGACCTACCTTGCCCCCCCAATAGACTGACCATGACCTACCATGCAGTGACGGGCTACCACCCATCTGGAAGCCACCATCCAGAACACCCTCAATGGCACAACGCTGCATGCTGCCAGCAACCCTCTCCTCCTGTGGGGTCAGGTGTAGCACCTCCGGCTGTCCCCCACCTGTCGCAGCTCGTGCTGCCCTGATGGCAGCCACCTTCTCCTTTATCCTCCTCCTGTCTGTGCCCATCTTCTTCTTGCACTCGTGCATGGAGCGCTAGTGGCTGCCATGCAGGTTCACTGCACGCACCATGTCCTCCCATGCAGCAGAATGGGCCTGTGGTGTTCCCTGCCGTCTGCTGATAAGTGGCTCCTGATCCGGGTAGGCCTCAAACAGGGCATCCGTCTCGGCCTTGGTGAAATTAGGCCTCCTCCTCCTCCTCCCACCACTGTGTTCCTCCTCTCCCACAACTCACTCGGTCATGATTTAGCCTGTAAGAATGAAAGTTGTTACCTGTGACTGTGCAGTCCCATGCATGTCCCAAAATCCACAGTCCACACTCCCAAACAGCATACAACTCACCAATAGACTGCAGTAACCAACTATGGCCAGTGCAGTCCAATGTCACACTTTTATAGCGCAATCCATGTAAATGAGGTGAGGCGCAACTTTAAGTGGATGCAAATTGCAGTGCTGCGCCATTGAATGGCTGATTAGCTTATTTGCATATGACGGCTGAATATCGTGCTGTTGTGCTTTGCGCAATTGTGTTGAACGTGCTGAGCCAAGGGCGCAGTTCTGTGACATGCTCAGTACACACCTCACTGCGCATGCCCAGGTTGCTGACACAGGCACCTGCCATGCTGCTGACGTGCTGTGCGTGGGAGGCAATGCAGGGCACGGCCACCTTTGTGCCAGTGGCACTACAGTGATGTTCACCTATATGGTGCTGTGGCACTGGGGCAACAGCGTGGTAGGCCACTACTGGAGGTAGCACACAGGCACCCAATTGCGCTACACGCATTGGGTTCCAATGGCTCTGTGTCTGTCCGTGCGCCAGAGACCCTTGACCCTGTGCCCGACCTTTGCCCCCTAGGCACCATGCATCAGGCATGGTGCACCACAATCATGCTGTTCGGTGACAGCCCGATAGGGAATGGCAGTGCTGTACCATGCAGCATCTGCACATGGTGGAACTGCACTGCAGAGCGCCATTTTGGACCTACTGAGCAAGTGAGATGGCATGGAGGAGAGCTGCCCAGTGGAGCCAGATTGAAATGGCAAACCTGGTTGCCATTGTTGAGCCACTTTATGGCCCTCTGTTTGGGGAGGCACCCCTGGACAGGTCCAGGAGCCAGGTGTGGTAGGAGGTGGCCGACGTCCTGGAGGAGGCCACAGGAATGGGGCGGATGGTGGAGCAGTGCCGCCACAGGTATGGGGACCTGAGGTAGAGGAAACTGGACCTGCTTGCCCACCTGTGGACACATGCCAGGAGGGGCATGGTGCCACGGCCAGGTAGCTGTAACGTCCACACACTTTTATCTTCCATATGGGTATCACGGTTGCATGTGTCTGGAACATGGGGGAGGGACCATCTGGTTTTGGCTGTGGTGGTGTTATCAGGGTGTGGGGTGGGTGGGTCTGGCTGGGTGGGATTGCACACACAGGGGGGCAGGGGGACTTTGCTACAGGATTGTACTGATGTTCCTCTCTCCATGTTTGCATCTTAGGGCCAGAAGAGAGATGGCTGGCCAGGGAGCAGAGGCGCCAGCAGGAAGACAGGGCCAATAGGAGGGCCAAAGGTCCACAGCTTCAGAGGGACCAGCCAGATGATGGTGAGTGCCTTACCTCCATGATTACTATTGCATGCTGTGTAACAGGGTGGGCAGCGGGGCATGGCCACCATCCATTGACACCACTGCCATGCACGCAACTTGTTACAGTCAGCAGTGTCCAGTGGCACTGTATGTCTGGGAGTGCATCAATGGTGGTCCATGCATGCATCGGGTACATGGCTATGCCACTGCCTTCGCACCACATAGCCATGTCACTAAACAGCCATGGTGATGCTGTGCAGGACTTGGCCGGTGGGTGTGTGCAGTGGTCTGCATGGCTGTGTGCACCTGGGTGGGCAGGTCTTGTGGGCAGGATCACTGTGGATGGTCACACACCATCACAGAGGCATGTCCCATGGCCGTATGCCATGCACAGTGGGTGGGCTGTATGGGGCTGTGCATTCACATCTAGTGACTGTGCTCCCTTGTCCTAGGTGTCCGCCAGTTGCAGGCAATCTGGGAGGCACTGCAGGAAATACTGACTGTGGTGAGGGCATCACTGGACATCCTGTGGGGGTTTGAGTGGTTGGGTGTCTGGCGGAGACAAGGAAGGCGGAGCAGCCGGAGCAGGGAGTAGGGCTCTCACTGACCATCTATATGTCCCTGTATTTCGCCTACCCCCCTGGACCCACCCTCACACCCCTCCTTTCCTGTCCCATTTGTTCACCTCTGCCCCTTACCCACCCCCACCTTGTTTGTGGCCCTCCCCCAACACATTTGTACATAGTTGTAAATAGTTTTGTTTGATGTTTTTGATTACAATTCTTTTGATATGAATACTGTGGTGGTCTCTGATTTGCAGTGGGCTATAGGTGCTCAGCTGCAGTGGTGTGCATGGTGTCAGGGTGGTGCAGTCATGGGTATGTGTGTGTGTCCGTGGGGAAGTGACTATGGTGTGGGAGTGGCTATCAGTCAGTGTCTGTGGTGTGTGTGTTGTTCAGTGTGCACTGGATGACTGTGTGCAGTGGTCCATGGTGCATGCTCTGTGTCCATGGCACATCTGTCAGCTCATCCATGGCCTGTGCAGCTGACACCCTTGCACGTCTGTGACCTGCACAGTCTGCTGGCATGTCAGTAGTGGCTGTCCATGCAGGGCAGCCACTGTACCTGTCACAATGCTGGGTTGCCTCCTGTCACTGGTGTGGTGCATGTCTGCCTCGGGTGACACTGTGGCCTCTGCAGTTGTTGTCCCACCTCCGTGCTGTGGCTTGTGTGTGTTGGAGGGGATGTGCACCACTGTCTGTGACTTGTGCTCCGGGCAAATGATGGTGGAATACAGGTCCACAGTGCCTGCACAGGGTGGCTGGCACTCCTGTGCCATGGAGGACTGCTGGCCGTGTGTACACGGTTTCCATGGGCCCACTCTGGGGGCTTGGTTGCCCCACTACTGCGTCCCTGTGTTGTTGTGCCCTTGGGTATGGGTGGGTGTTTATCCATGCACTGTGTTGCATCCGGTGTGGTGCATGCTTCCACGCACCACTGTGGGTGTCTCTGCTGGCTGTTGTGGCCAGTGCTGGGTCGGGGTGTGTCCTTGGGAGGGTGTGCAGGATGCTGTACCACTGGTGGTGGGGTCCGAAGCATGCCCTGTCACGTGTGGGATACCTCATGTGTCGATGCATGGTTGGTCTCTCACCTGTACCTGGGGGCTGTGCATGGTGGCACTGTGTATGCCGTTGTTGCATCGCTGTGTGCTGCCACCCACTGATGGGTGCTCGTGGTGGTGCTGCCTTACATGGTTCTGTGGTGCACAGGGTTGCATTGTCACAGTGGGGGTGGTGGCATGCATGGGGTATCCTGCAGTGGTGGATGCTGCCCTTGGGAAGGGTGTCTGGGGGTCACGGTGCAGGGTGTGCTCTGCATTGGAGGATGGTGTGGCATGGGGTGGTCGGCCCTCCTTGTGTACCGGTCACAGCTTGCCAGGGGGTGTGATGGGGCACCATGGCCAAGCTGTGGATTTGTTGCTTGTCTCCATGGGCCAGTGGTTATTCCAGCCTTCCCCCAGTTGTGCAGTGCATGGGGTGTGGGGGGATGATGTCTGTTCTGCTGTGTGTTCTTCTGCCCATCTTTGGCATGGGTGGTGGGCCCCTGCATCCCTGGTTGTGCTGTTGCATTGCTGCCCTACTGCTGGGGGGCATCCCTGGTTGCGCTATGGCACCTCTGGACTGCTCAGCTTCCCCTCCTTAGTTGCGCTATGGTGCAGGTGGTGCGATATTTAGTCGTCGACTGTAGGCGCATCTTGGCTGGCTCAGTTTTTGAATATCGCGCCTCTTGCACATGGGCATAATGGACTTGTGCTTGTTCCTGCTATTGTGCACTTTTTGGGTGCAGTTTGAATATCTGAGCCATAATCTATAAAGTTGATGCTTGTTGATACAGTGTGTCATGCAAGGTGTCCGTTAGAGTTTTACGCTCCACTAACAGAAATGTTAGTGCAATTTTAAATGTCACAAGTGGATCAGCAGTAAGGAATGGACAGCAAAAAAAATGTATAAGAAAAAAGAGAATAAATGCTTACCTGGGAAATGGGGAGAAGTGTTAGTGGGAAGCTGGGCTGCCACAGCAAGGCCCTCCCCCCGGAAGCCCAGATTACTGGTTATAACACTATATCCCTTTGGGGTAGTAGTTCTGTCATTTCAGTTGTTGAAGTGGAGAATGCCCAGCAAAAAGATGAAATCTACATATGGGAAGGTGGTTGCTTGAAACCCAGCTGAGAGCCGTATATGCCAAAAAAGGCCACACATGGCTGGAGGGTTGCCTGAATGGGACTGCTGTGCCAGAAGGGAAGCCAACATCAGGGAAGCAAGCAAGCTAGATAAGAAACCCCAGGGAGGAAGTAAGAGGAATGCAGAGGTTACTGAACTGTCTGAAGATGAATTTAAAAAGAAGGTGCTACAGGTCTCTATTGGAGCTCCTCAGGGGCACTTCGTCTGGCTCGGCCCAATACTAGGGCCAAGAAACCCTCCAGCAAAAAGAATCCCAAGCTCAAAATGGAGGTGACAGGAGAATTCCAACCCTCCCATGCCAGATCTGGCAATGGAGGATTCATTCTTGCCATCCTCCCTCTTCATGCAGCCAGAACCGAGAAAGCCTCCAACCTCTGATGAGAAGCTAGCTAGGCTCATGGAGGTGGTGTTGGGCCCAGCAGCATCATTGCAGACTCAGCAGCAGTGAAAGTGGGGCCCAGGTGACCCCAGGGGCAGGAGGTAGTGGAGCTGCACAGGCAGTGGTACTGCCAGACCCTGGGCATTATGTCAGTGTGGCACGGCCAATGGGTTTCCACTTGACAAGGTCAGGCACCAGATTAGGGGCAGAAATATGTAGATACATTTTCCTTACTTAGCCTCCCAAAAGAGATTGAGAAAAGTAAAGATAAAAATGAGGACCCTGACAAAAAGAAGGTCAGGGTGGAAAAGACATTTGGCAACTGGCTTGCAAGCTTTATAGTCTTCGCCAGTACAATATGTCAGACTCCCCTCCAGAAAGTGTGTTGGCCTGTTCAATACCTGAAGAGGATCATGTGCACCCAAAGGTGTAAAGGATGGGCTTGCTGGCTGGAATATGATGATGAGTTTAGGTGCTGTATTCAATATGACCTGTCTATGGACAGGGGTGTCCTGGACATGTGCTTGCTGGTTGAGATTATGCATGGGGGATCTGGGGGATCATCCATATGGACATTGGGTTGCCAATGAATGTAGGCCCCCTGACAAAGTTCTGGTAGTGAAGCACTGTGGCATCTAGCCAGCAGTCTGTGTCAGCTGTGCTTTTGCAGCAAGTCTGTCCTTTGGTGAAATAAATGTTTGAGTATCAAGCACAAAGTTTGTTTCCTTTGTGAGTGGACTGGTTTTGTTCTTCCTTGCTTGTTTCCTGTGAAGTCAGCACTTCCTGTCAGCTGCACCATGGGCCAGCTCCAGGGAGCGTCACTATATCTGTTGCTTTGGATTGTTTGCTAGTGATGATACCCCAGTCAAAAAAGCAAGAGCCCACAGGGACCCCAAATCAGGTCTGCTTTAATTTTAGTTAGAAAAATTGCAAAAGGAGCTCATGTAGGGTTCAACATGAGTGCTTTGCTTGCTGTGTGACTCCCTTTAACCAGTGCAGACCTAGCTGACCCTCACAGGGTGGCAACCAGCCCTTTAGGAGGAAGCAAGGCAAGCCTAATACAGGTAAGCTTGCCCACTCTGGTAAGGGTGGACCAGATTAGGCCCTGGCTGAAGTGTTTCCTGGACCATGAGGTGACCATCTTGCTAGAAGAAGGCTTCATGGTGGGTTTGGGGATTTTGTATGAGGTCCCTCAGCAAGGATATGAAGCTGAGAACCTAAAATCCCACAGGGTGAGGCTGCAGGTGGTCCAGGACAATCTCTAAAAGAGCTTGGATTGGGGTGGATGAGTGGCCCTTATACCTCCCCACCTTTTTCTAGCCTGAGGATTTCTCCCATTGGCCTGGTCCCCAAGAAGGCCCCAAGCAAGTTTTGCATGATGAACCACCTGTCTTACTCTGAGGGTGACTCAGTATATGATCATGTTGACTTGCACCACACGGCAGTTCGGTATGAATCATTTGACAAGGCAGTTGATGCAGCGCATGCAGCAGATCGAATGGCCCTTATGGTCAAGGTAGATATTAAGTCATAATTTTGACTGCTGCCGGTCCGCCCAGATGACCATGACTTGTTGGAGATGAAGTTAGAGGGGCAATATTATTTAGATACTTTCATGCCCATGGGTTGGTCTGTCTCCTACACAGTGTCTGAGTGCTTCAGCACCTTCTTGTACTGGCAACTGCTCAAGAAGTGGGGAGAAAGGGGATCATTCACTATCAAGGCAACTTTCCTGTTTGTGAGCCCAGCCCACTTCCTAATCTGCAGGCAAACTCTTGATAGCTCTTTGCACCTGGGCCACAACGTCAGTGTCTTATTGACCCCTGACAAAGCTGAGTATCCATACTTGGTCATGACATTCCTGGGCATCAAAATAGATGCAGAGGCACACGAATGTTGCTGCCACATGACAAGTCTAAGGCCCTAGGGACACCGCTAGACCATGCAATGGTGGTCAAGAAGGTTATCCAGACAGCGCTTCAATAGTTAGTGGGTCACTTAACCTTTGACTGCCAGGTCATTCCAATGAGAAGGACACATTTACAGTGAATGGTGAAGTTGGAATCTGATGCCCAGAAACTCCACCATTGCATAAGGGTGACAGAGGGCTTCAGGGGAGATCTGAGGGGGTTGTCTACCTTTATATCCCACTTAAATGGTGTCTCCATGTGGCCTGTGACAGTAAACAGCCAGAAGCTGGAACTGCTTAGGGGTACATCAGGGGGACTTGGATTAGGGGCATATTTCAAGGGTTCATGATGTGCTGCTGAGTGGCCCTCAAGCTAAATGGTGGTAGGACTCACAAAGTAGATTACATGCTGGAATTTTTTCTTATAGTGGTGGCACTCTGTGTGTGTGCCCCTCCCCCAACTGAAGGATCAAAAGGTACATTTTTGGTCTGACACTATGGGTGTGGTCCCTACTATCAATGGGTATCTTGGAGCCAAGGGTTCATTGGGCAACCTCATGAGGATTTTTGTCCTCAAATATATATTTCTTAATACCCATAAAAAGGCTATACATGTTATTGGCATTGAGAATGGTATTACTGATGCTGTATCTCATTCACAGTGTAAGAAGTTTAGGGAATTAGCTTCAGCAGCAGCTGGGATCCATGTCCAATCCCACCGTTCCTGTGGAGGGTTGTGTTCCTGAGGCTTGGGAATGTATAGAAAACGTTATTGCTCCCTGGGACAGAGCAGTATATCACTGGGGGGGGGTGGAACACAACTGTGCAGTTCGTGTGGAGGAATGCTGTCCTAACAGATGGCCAGTTTCCACAGATCAGCTGTGCAGCTACATTATGAAAGCTACGTGGCATGGCCTGACACTGGGGATTGTGGGACATCACCTGACAGGATTATCTTGGTTCTCCCAGGTGTTAGGCTTCACTGGCACTACTCAAACTTTCAAGGTTCAGAAGATCCTTGAGGGCTGGAGCAAAGAGATCCCAAATTGGGTTAACCAAAGGCACTCAGTTAGCCTGGCAACACTTAAGAAAGTGTGGGATGTTCCTCCAGCGGTCTGCTGGTCCCCATTTGAATTTGGGTTATTTAAGACCATGTTTTTGTTGGCATTCTGCGGGGCCTTTAGGGTCTCAAAGTTAGTGCAGTCAACAAAGAAAGGGGTCTTCACTACACTGCAGTATATAGATGTTGCATTGACACTGGATTGTGTACACATTCAGCTCTGCAAGAGTAAGATCAACCAAAGAGGCATATGATGCTGGTACACTGTGCAGGCTCCTGCAGGGTTGTCATGGAATGTAAAGGCCACAGTGGTAGATTAGGTGGTCCTCTGCTTGCCTGAGGTGTTGGCCCGTCTGCAGCATGTGGATGGCACACCCATAACAGTTTACCAACCAGTTTAAGTATGTCCTAACACATCAAGCACCACACCACACACTCATGATACCAATTTGACTAGTACAATAAAAATCATGGATGAAATAATCAAAGCCCTTGACCTTGGGCAGGTAGTTTTGGCAGGTGACTTTAATTTTCCGGATATCAACTGGGAAACAAATAGTGCTACGAATAGCCAGAGTAAAGAATTACTAGATTTCTATAATGAAAATAATCTAACTCAATATGTAAAAGAACCAACTAGAGTAAATAATATATTCGATCTAGTATTCACAACGAATGATATCAACATAACAAAATGTGTAACAACGTCACCTATAGGCAATAGTGACCATTCTTCTATCATATTTACTTTAGAGTATGAAAACCCACCAGTCAGTGGCTGTACCAATATCTTTCTATACAAAACAGCAAATGTCGATGGAATAAACAGAGATCTTAGTAAAACTGAGTGGGTGGAAGAATTAACAGGAAAAACTGTAGATGAGTCATGGTCATGTATTAAAACCACAATTCATAAAATTATGAATACTCATGTCGAACAAGTCAATAAATGTAACAAACATGGATGGAAACTAAATGGTTAAATAACAGTATCACCAAGTTAATAAAAAGGAAAAACAAAACATATGGACAATACATCAAAACAATACGATGTCTAACTGGTCAAAATTCAAAGCAATTAAAAAAAAAATGCAAAAATAAAATTAATAAAGCAAAAAAAGAATATGAATTATATTTAGCAAAAACTGCAACTAAGTCTAATGGTAAGCAGTTTTTTAGTTACATCAACTGTCTGAAAAAGAGTAAGGGTAAATTAACCACGATCATAGATAACAATCAATCCATTACAGATCCTGTTAAAATTGCAAATGTGTTTAACGATTACTTCTGTTCTGTTTATTCTGAACAAACTGCACAAAACATCCAAACAGAGTTCGTAAATACTGAAGGGAATCATCATTTCTCTAAAGAGGAAATTATAAGGGAAATTGAAAACACTAAAGATCACAGTGCCTCTGGATTAGATAATATAACTTCTACTATGTTTAAACTTCTGAAGAATAATATCTGGCTTCCATTAAAATTACTGTATGAAAAATCACTCAACTCTGATATTATACCCAAAGAATGGAAAAAAATCTAGGGTTACAACAATCTACAAAAGTGGATGTAAAACTTCTGTCTCCAATTATAGGCCTATAAGCCTGAAGTCAATCCCATGTAAAATACTAGAAACATTAATTAAAAACAGAATTAATGTACAGATTAACATTGATCCATTGTTTGACCATAATCAGCATGGTTTTAAAAAAGGATGCTCCTGTGCTACCAATCTGGTTTGCTTCTATAATCACGTGAGCAAAATGATTGACAGTGGTACCCCTGTAGATGTATTACTGTTTGATCTGAGTAAAGCATTTGACCAAGTTCCAAACTGGACAATACGTCAAAAACTGCAATGGTTTAATGCTGAACTGATGCTTCTAATATGAAAAGAGATTTACATCAAAAACGGACATCCATAGATAACTTTGATTTAGGGACTCAGATATGTCCACTTAGATAGGTACCACATTATAAGGGCAAGATTTGCAAAGATGTGCATCCCATGTTTTTCCCAGTGGCATGGCATCATGTCCAAAACTTTGTGTCCAAACTTCAGACTCAGTTTCACACAATTGTGCCAAACTAGTGATGGGCAAATTTTATCTTTTGCCAGTTAAATTCTGGCAAAATTCCGATTTTGCTTCCATGAAATTTCACAAAATTTCCACAAATATTTCATGAACATTCACCAGAATTGTGATTTCAGTTATGTCCAGGCAAAATTCCAATTTTGCTTCCATGAAATTTCACAAAATTTCCACATATATTTCATGAACATTCACCAGAATTGTGATTTCAGTTATGTCCATCAAATTTAAGAGGTGTTTGCCCAGATTGCACCACGTTTACTATGATGACTTTACCAATGTTCATACAGAAGTGTACAGGTTTCAGATCACTACCTTTACAGATGACTGAGTTATGAACCTCCAAACATTCAGGAGTTTTAAAATTAAAATTTCATTTTGCAAGCATGCAAACTGCAGAATTTTAAGCCCTTATAACCTTAAAACTAGAGAACAGAATACCATCAATTTTTGTAAGGTTAATTGACCCTAAATATAAGACTTTGAGGCCACCCCATGGCCCAGTAGCAGAGCATCATGCTGCCATGCTGATTATCCAGGTTTGGAAGCAAGCCCGGGAAGTTTCATTGGGAAGCAGACCATTTCCACGACAGCTGCTGTTCAGTAGTTCATCTCTGTGAGAGAGGGTTGTTTGTGGGTTTCATCAACACAGTGACACCTATGGCTGAGCCAGGGAGCTTGATCCTGCCATATGGGAAGCTGAAGGCTGTACAAGGCAGACAGAGGCATCTCCCCCACCAGGGAAGATGGGAGGGACTAAATGTTGGAGAAAAACCCAGTGACCAACTGAATGATGGCTGGGTTCAGCCTGATCACGATATATCCCTGTAAACCAGGTATATCCCTGTCAGATGACATGTCAGCTGGGAGTAAAACCAATATGGAAAAAAAAGTTGTATGTGACAGCATTCATAGGAGTGTCCATAGTAAAGCATAGTTGTGCCAAGTGTCAGGTTGTTATCTTGAGTAAGGAACAATGAAGAATAATCATGGACATCACTGTGCACTACTCTGAATTCTTGCAGTATACCAGATAACCACCAGAGCTCACTGATTTATTGACTTGTGGATGCACAAACACATGTAGCATTGTTTCTACACAATGTTTATCCTTTAACTATCCTGTAGCTAGTAATGTATATTTTTACTATTTGAAAACAAGTAGTTGTGACTTAATCCAATGTGACAGATGTATCTGTATATCGTTAATCATGATGGAGCATGATGGTGGTCATCACTGTCACAGGAGTGTTGGAGGAGTATTGCAGGGCCATGAGGCTAGCGCAGGTAATGTGATTTAGTGGTGATAAGTATTTTGTGAAAATTAAATTCCACAATTGGAATTCTAGTGGCATTACCTATTATGCGTCCATGAATTTTTGAGCCAGTTTTGCCAATTAGTAAGTTCTAAAGTATCCACAATAAATTTTAACCTTTACAACCACATTTATCCAGCTTAATTAGATTCCAGGACCCATTTACTTTTGAAAGTATGCAAAATCTTGAGTGTATACCTGCAATAACAGTGGAGCCATAAACATCCAAATATTTTTAAACTTTTTGCACAACTTAGCAATTAATTAAACTGTGAAACTTTGAACGCATGTAACTTACAATTTACATAACCAATTACCTCTCTATTTAACCGTTTCTATGACTTTTCCAAGAAAGTATGCATATACATGTTCAATTATCTCACTCCAAAGGTGGCTAAGGTGTAAGAATAGAAATATTTTCAGAAATGTTATCATGAATAATAAATTGACAAATGTTAAGCCCCATTACTTCCTAGTCCTTATACCTATGTCATGAAACTTGGAATCCTTTTAAGGCCAAACCATAACCATGCCAAATTTCAGATTTCTAGCTATAATACTCACAAAGTTATGACCAGGTAAAGAATTTTGGAAAATTCCACAAACTACCACAAAGTCTCACAAAACTTCACAGAACTTCACAAAAAGTCTGTGAAATCAGAATTTGCTAATTTCACCCAGCCCTACATCAAACACAACAGTGCTTGCATTAAAAGAAATGATGTGTCTGATATGTTTTGACACATACTGCTGTAAACTGGAAACATGTAGAAACCCATGCATATTTCAAAACTGAGTGCCCCATTTTGATGCAAACAGAAGGATGCTGACAGAGCAGAAAATCAACATGTGAATAAGCATCTTACCCCTTAGAAAACCTGCTCTAGAGGTTAAGTAAAGTTTTCAAAAATTGTCACATTGCCAGAGAAGGTAAAACGCTTCTTCCAATTGGTTGTCATGGTAGCAACACTCCCAGAAATCAAACAATCCACTATGAATAATAGCTCCTCCTTATCTAACAATTTTGCTGCTGTTTATTTACTGTACAGATTTATAGGAAGAAGATTATGGCATAAAAATAGCTGACACAAATTTGAATTAGTCATAAATAGCACCCTGCTTTGGTTTCCTTTCATTGTTCCCTTACCCCTTCTACCCGGCGTGCAAATGCCAGAAGATTATGCACACTACTGAGTGTGGTGGTGATAAGATGACAAAACTGTGGCCAAATATGGTTGGATTCCAAAAGACAGATGCTTTGCAAAGCATGAATTGACTTTCAGATTACTCAGAGAAGCAAAGTATAGCATGTATTGAATCTTATAGGATTCTTAGGATTCATAGGATAGGTACAAGTCAGTAGCTTATCTCAAACAGACTCACCATTTGTTAATGGAAAGATGTACTTTCTATATGAATGTCTAATTTCTTTTTGAAGGTATCAATTGTATCACATGACACTACTTCGTCTAGTATACTGTTCCATTGGGCAACCACACTGTGGTTTATCTAGGCTCCCTTTTGTTGGTTTTATACTTTACACCCCTTAGCTGGTAGCCATGAGCCCTGTTGGTTCTATTACAAACCCTGGCATCCAATCCTAGACATTCCCATAAGTTATTATTTCTGAATGCTGAATATACTAGGCATAAGTTGCCTCTTAGTCGATGATACACTAATGTGTATAGTCCCAATTCCTGCAATTTTTCATCATAACTAAGGTGTTTACGCTTGGATATATTCCTGATTGCCTTCCTTTGAACTCCCTCTAATTGTCTAACATCTCTCTTATGATATGGGCTCCAAAACTGTGCACAGTACTTTATCAACAGCCTAACCAAAGACCCATAGAGTGGCATTAATACAGAACTTTCTCTGCTACAAATATTCCTCAGTATAGAATTCAGCATTTTATTGACTCTCTTGGCAACTTCTATACTATGATATTGGAATGTTAAATAATTTCAAATAAGTACACCCAGGTCTTTTTCACTGTCTGTACTTTTGAGTTAATTTCCATTAAAGAAATATTTGCTTAAAACAATTTTTTCCAAAATGTATAACACTACACTTGTTGATATTGAAGGTCATCTTATGCTCATTTGTCCATGTTCCCATATCATTTAGGTCCTCTTGGAGAGCTTGGATAGCTTGTTTATTGTTTACTATAGCTCCTATTTTACAATCATCTGCAAACTTACTCATCCATTAACTATTTGATATTTGCAATGATAATACAAACAAGTTGAAAAGGGTTGGTCCCAAGACGGATCCCTGGGGCACTCCACTAGTCACATCATCCCAATCTGATGTAAATCCTTCAATACATACAAGTTGTTTCCCATCTTTCAGCCAGACTTTAACCCATTTGATAATAACCAGGTCAAACCTTAGTTCAATCAGTCTATTAATTAGTTCCCTGTGAGGCATATACAGTATGAAGGTGTATAAAAGTAAAGTAAGTTGAAGGTCTTTCAGAGATATCATGGTATAGAGCAAGCATTTGTCAATGCCGAATGTTGTCGCGCTGGCATTGGCAGTGGCAGAGCTAGAGACACATAGTGCTGTGATTTTGTTAATGTGTCCCAGAAGGTGATTTTGCACAGCAAGCACGCCATTGTGCACCACAGCGGTGGAAACATGTTTTGGGCAGGCTATGAAAAATGGCAGCTGGACTGTTGATAAGGAGGTGTGCACAAATGCCAGTGGCGAAAATGTGGCATGAAAATATTGCAGATTGACGAAGTTACAAGGGCGTGGAAACTGCGCAATGCACGCTTGCAACACAGTCAATGTATGGACTTTCGGCACCAAATTTTCATCATAGGCATTTTAGGACATCTGCTCATGAATAGTGTCACCATCATTTCCTCAAACTGTCCCGAAAACTGATTTCGCAAAGCGACTGTGCAATTCTGTGCCGGATGTGTGAAAACACATTTCAGTCAGCTGTACTATTCAGAAGGAGGTATGGAAAAATGCCAGTGATGAACAGCTGGAGTGAAAATATCACAAATTCACAAAGTCATGAGTGTGCGTGCAAATTGTGCAATGCACGCTCGTAAAACACTCATTTTATTGACTTTCATCCCCAAATTTTAAACATAGGCATTTTAGGACATCTGCTAATGAACAGTGTCACTGCCATTTTCATAATGTGTCTCAAACACGGGCTTTCCACAGCGACCGCACTATTCTGTGCCAGAACTTCGAAAACAGATTTTGGTCAGGATATGAAAAATGACAGCTGTACTGTTCATTAGGAGGTGAAGAACAATGGCACTATTGGCAATCTGGAGTGAAAATATTATAAGTTTGCAAACTTGCGAGCGTGTGTGCAAACTGCGCAACACACGCTCGTAACACAGTCATTTTATGGAGTATGGTTACCAAATTTTCAACACAGGCATTTTAGGACATCTGCTCATGAACAGTTCACTGTCATTTTCATAATGTGTCCCAAACACTGATTTCGCACAGCGACTGCGCTATTCTGCACCAGAAGTGAGAAAACACATTTCGGCCAGGATGTGAAAAATGACAGCTGTATGGTTCACAAGAAGGTGTGTTAAAATGCCAATGTTGAGAATCTGGCATGAAAATATTGTGAATTCACTAACTTACGAGCGATGTAGCAACCGCGTTAACGTGACGCTTGTAAAACAGTAATTTTTGATTTTCCCAATTAAATTTGCAACATTTTTGAGAGTCCCCTCATGAATAGTGGCACTGTCATTTTCATTACTCTGCCCCAAAAGGTGATTCTATGCAGTGACTGCGAAATCACCTTTCGGGACTGAATAATGCCATGACAGTGCAAGAATCATGAGGAGGAGTCCCAAAACCCCATGTTGAAAATTTGGGGCCAAAATTCCCAAAATGCCTGAGATTAGCAGCAAAGTTGAAAAACAATTTATTCCATTATACAGCTTACCCGCATTTCTTCAGTTTGTGGTCGGCTTTGAAGAGTGCAGACATGTTCTCGGTCCACTGAAGATTGTTGCGCTCGGACCTGAGGTAAGTATGGGGTGGGGGGTGGGGGATGTGCACAGAAGGTGGGTGCGGGTGGAGAGCAGGGAGACTACGAGGGACCGTTTTCATTTACAGGTGACAAAAATAACATTGCGGGACAGTTTTTTGTTTCAGGGGATTTCCCAAGCGTGCCACCTAAATGTTTGGGGGTCTTTAATATGAGATTAGGCACCCCGTTGTACATAAAAGAAGTGGGGGCCAAGTCAAGGATTGGGCACCCCTGGCATTAACAATGGGGGGCTTTTATGCCTGCGGGGAGTGGGCTCTCCCGTCGGTACATAAAGAAATGGGTTGGGCCGAGCTGAGGGGGATTGGGCACTCCCCTCGGCATTTAACAATGAGAGGGTGATTTATGCCGATGGGGAGTGGGCTCCCCCGTCGGAACATACAGAGGGGTGGGGTAAACCGACAGGGGGATTGGGCACCCCAAAGTAGGCAGCTTGGCGGCCACTGCGCCGCCATGCTCATAATGTCAGCGAGCACGTCCAGGGAAGGTCCGCTGCATCTGACGAGCTTTGCTCAGATTGCAGTGGACCTTTTCTTACATGTGCTTGCCACATTATGTATGCACGGTGTGGCGCTGGCATGTAGGCTGATTGGGGGAATGAGGTACGCACCTACTGGTGCGTGCCCTGCATTCGCCTAACAGCAACCGCGCCTCCGAAGCTGAACCACGGCAAGATGTTGGCTACATAAGCACGCCAACATAATAAAAATGGTAATGGTGTTTTACTAACAGGTATTTTATTGATCTGAGGGAATTTACCCCCCCCCCACAACAGCAAGTGATGTGAGTAATGTTACTGATACATAAACATACTTTTTGATATTGTATGGGCAATATTAAAACAGGAACTTGGCAGAATGTCAATGTCATCAATTATAAAATACATAAATCTTGACTGTGAAAATAGAGTAGTGCACTGTGTTTTAACAAAACTTGCTTCAGTGAAAGAAATGCAGGGTTTTTCTTTTATCTGCCAACTTTGCTGTGAGCAAATTTTTGACAGATAAAAGAAAGTAGTGGATAACTGAGGATGGTTCTATCCTATAATCCATAATCCAGGACACCATTTAGTACCTTAATGTATAACTATTTATTGAACATGTACAAAAACATATGTAAATACATATAACATATTGTTCAGTCTGTAAATTATTGCACTTCATTTATACAGTCTGTCACTTATTTCCCGTTCATAAAAAAATAACTATAGTACAGTCTGTCCCAGAATACTTAGCTTTCTGATTTAAAATTTCATCTGTCACAGACTCAGTTTGGGGCCTGGTGCTGGAAAACCAGAGGAAAAGAGTCTCTTTCACCCCGATGTGCTTCATTTTTATGTTGTCTTGCATGCAGGTGTAAGCAACATCTTGCAGTAGTACCACATTGAGAGGTGTGTCAGTGTTAGCGAATGCAGGGCAACCTATAGTAGGTGCATCCCTTATCCCCCAAATAGCGAGCATGCTAGCGCCGACCCGGAAATTATGGAAAGTGGCACCAACTTGAAAGAAATGTGCAGCAGCAGATGACATGCTTCCCCAATGTGCCTTTCCTGGTGAAACTTTTCAATAAACATGGCGGCTCCTGCCACCCACCACACACAATCCCCATAACGACTTGAGGGGTGGCCAATCCCTTGTGTCAGCATGTTCCCCTACTACACACACTTTCTTTGCTGACGGGGCTCAATGCCCATCAGCATAAGTCCCCCCCACACACACACACATACACACACACACACACACACACACTCTCTTTGCTGATGGGGCCCAATCCCTGTCGGCATCAGCCCCCAAACTGATGGGGCACACTGGGAGCCCACCCAGTGTGCCCAACATCCCCACCCTCAAAAATCATAGGGCACACTAGGAGCCCAACCCAGTGTGCCCAACATTTTTTTTTAGTTCACCTGCAAAGAAAGAAAACCACACCATCGATGCCTGTTTTTTGCTTTTCCCTATAAAAAATAAAATGGTCCCTCATAGTCCCCAGCACCCCCCCCAGCCTGCACCCTCCCTCTGCACACCCCACCTTCCCGCACTCCCCTCACCCCATACTTACCTCTGGAGGTCTGGCGCTGCGATCGTCTGTGGAGCGGGATGCATCTGGACTCTTCAAAGCCGAATTGCAAAATGAAGAAATACCAGTAAGCTATTTAATGGCATCAATGGGGGGGGGGGTTCAGCCTAGGTGGATATCTCTGCAATTCTTTTAATTTTGCCTCCAAATTTTCAACATGGGGTTCTTGGGACCACACCTATGCTCTGTCATCTCGTTCATTGGTCTGACAAGGTGATGTCTCGGTCACTGAACAGAATCACCTGTTGGGACTGATTAACAAAATGACAGTGCCACTGTTCATGAGGTGGGTGTCCCAAAAAGCCTATGTAGCAAATTTGGTGAAATAATTCCCAAAAATGACTGTGTTACAAGCATGCATTGAGCAGTTTCCACACACACTTATAACTTCGACAATTTTTAATATTTTCACTCCAGATTTTCAACATTGCCATTTTTTCATACCTCCTTATGAACAGTACAGCTGTCATTTTTCACATCCTGCCCAAAATGTGTTTTCGCACATCTGGCACACAATGGCGCATTCGCTGTGGGAACTCAATTTTCTGGATGGATTAACAAAATCTCAGTGCCACTTTACATGAGTGGAGGTCCCAGAATGCCTGTGTTGAAAATCTGGTTAAAACAATCCCAGAAATAAGTGTGTTACGGGCATGCATTGTGCACTTTCTACGCACGTTCATGACCACCAATTTTTCATGTATTCACTCCACATTTTCAACATTGCCATTTTTTACAACTCCCCATGAACAGTACAACTGTCATTTTTCACATCCTGCCTGAAATGTGTTATCACACCTGTGGCACCAAATGGCACAGTTGCTGTGCAAAAGCACGTTTCGGCTAACGATCTGATAGTGCCACTGTTCATGATGTGGGATCACAAATAGCCCATGTTGAAAATTTGGAGTGAAAATACCAACAGATGCCTGGGGCCTTAGGGTTTTCAACCATAACTCCCTAGCCTGTAGAGACTGACAGGCATCAGGGTTGTGGCTTGGGATCATCAGCTTAATGCTCATGCCATTCCACCCCCATCCCCACCCTGCAGCCAGTGACAGGTATTGAGGTGTGCCTTGGAGTCTTCAGCCCCAAAATTCATCCCATTCTCCCATACTGCACCCATCTCAGTGTATTTCCTTATGGAATAGGGTGAGTATAAGGCCCAAAGACCCCAAGGCACACCACAACACAGGGTAGGGTAAGGTGAAGTGGCGTGACCATTATGGCCAATGGCCCAAAGGCACACCTCAATTCCTGTCAGTCTCTGCAGGGTGGGGTTGGGGTTGGTGTTAGTTCAATACTTCACTGCCATTCCTATTATGCATCTCTCTAACTCCTGCACTACCAATGCCAATAACAGCAAGACAACATTTGGCATTGACAAATGCTTGTTCTAAGTGATTCAGTGTTCCTACCAAAAGTCTACAGCTCCTTTTTTAGCCTCAGTATCACCGTCAATCATGGCAAAATTTGCAGTCTCGTACTTCTGTGACTTTTTTTAACAGACACAATTTTGTTTCTCCATTTCTCCAACTGGGATCCCCACAAATATTCCTTACGTGCTACGTATGCACAACCCAAACACTGCTATGTATATGGGATTTAAGTACAGGGCTGGCATTCTAATTAAGTAATTTAATTAATTTCATTACTTCAAAGTGGAAGTCACTTCTAGCTAGACACCATGCCACTCGCAAGCCAATGCAAGCATCCTGATGCACACTGTTTCATCCTCTGCATGCTGGGAAATGTCATCATGTAGTTTTTAACAGTACTGTATTTCTGATGTAGTTGGATTCATAATCAGTATATTTTTAGCTCTCTCTGATGTCTTTTTAAGCAGAATGCATTAATAATTTTATAATTAATGACTTAAGTCATTATAGATTGCTGCCACTAACAATTTCTAAACATCCTTTCCTTTGGGGTTACTTTTTGCCTTTATAAGCTGCGTTCTTACTGTGAATTTATGGGGGGTGGGTGCTAGCACACATTTCTGATGGTAAATAGCAAAGCACCACACCAAATATTTAAATTATTCACAGCAGGATGGCCGGAGAGCAGTTATTCAAAAAATTCAAAACCCTGTATCTCTGTTTATGTATGAAATACAATAAAAAGAAAATGGATACACAGCTGTTTTTGTCACAAATACATTTTACTGGAATATATATATATATATATATACAGTATGTATATATATATATATATATACATATATATATATATTTTCCATCTAACAAATATTGTTGTTTTAAAGTATTTGTTTCATCAAATTGTTAAAAGAATACGGTTTCCAATGAAAGTTTTTTTAAGAAATGTATTTTTATTTATTTATTCATTTTGAAATTCTTTCACCAGCTAAAACATACAGAGAAAAAAAAACCCTCTTGTTTACAGAAGTGACCTGTGGGAAGTGGAAAGAAAGAAGTAGAGCAAGTAGAGCAAAAAATCAATTACAATTCAGTACAGTAATATGAATATACAATTTATGGTTCTACCATGCTGGTTTGACAGAAAATCTGTTGACCACCTTTACAGTGATGGCACTATGTTGACTACAATTGCGGTCGACATTGTGCCATCAGAAAAGTAATTTTTTTTTGTCCCCGCACTTTTTTGTTATCAACTCCAGGTTGGAGCTGACTCAGGGAGAGGGCGCAACACCTGGGGAAGTCATGGCAGGGTCCCAAGTGGACTTATAGTGATCTGTCATTGTTGTCACTGTAATGTTTTCACCGCACCAACGACATACCACAATTTACAATGTACAACATTTACAAGCATAACAACAGAGGAGAGGTTGCCAGAAACCGGAGCAACACAAGACCAGAAACATTATCAGGCAAAGACACAGTAGGATACAATTTGCTGTTTATGCATCTGTTTGGCAACTGTTTGGCAGAAGCAATGCTAGAACAGATGTATTTCCTAAGGCCAGGTTGTTCCATACCTGAAGGAGTATATGACTGAAAGCAAGTTGACAAGAATTCTGTTTTTTTCTTTGAATGAAGAATCCATTACCAGTGCTGGAATGAAGTTAGTGAGTTGGCTGAGTTGTAGGAGTGAGCAGGGTGCTTACATAACTGTGCAATTTATTTAGCCAATACTTGAAGCCATAGAGGGTGAGGTGATGCACACATCTATCATTTAGCGAGAGTCAACTCAAGCAGTCATACAGTGTGCAGTGGTGTATCCTAATGGGGGAGCAAAAGATAAACATGCAAAGGGAATTTAGTAAGGTATCAAGTTTTGAGAGCTGGCGTTTAGGGGCAATGCCATATACCATATCACCGAAATCAATTGCCAAGAGGATAAGGCATTCAACTAAGCACTTTCTCACACAATGCTCACTGTAATTCTCTGAATAACTTGAAAAATGAATACTTTACATCTAGTCAGTTTCAAGCCCTGTCAACAACATGAACTAACAGCAACAAATCAGACCCTTGTTGAATACCATGAAGATTAAATAACACAGTAATCATGTAAATAGAATTTAGAAGAAGGAAGTCATACCAGGATGCATCTATTGTTCCTGCAGATGAAACAGTTCAGAAACACTCACTTGTGACCCTTACCCATGCCATCCCAATATCTGAAGGAAAAGAGAAGAGAGATTTGTTTACATTGCAGAGTGCTGAGCTACTGATAACGTTATTGATTAACATTCTCTTCTCTCCCCAGCAACACTAATGATTTCTCCCATTTTAATGCTGTTTCAAAACTCAGAGTGTCCTTTTCAGGCTAGCTGATTTGCCATGATCTGGCTATTGAGGAGCCATACAATGGGCTGCATATTGGAATAGTTTGTGGGTTGCAGACTGAGTATGTGACTTGCAGACTGGGTTTTGGGAGTGCCGAGACTGCAGTCTGTGAGGCAAGAGCCTTATTGGAAGCTGCAGACTGGTAGGTACAAAGTAGTTCATGTGTAGCTGCAAATGCAGTCCTGGAGCACATACTAAAGAGAAGCAGAGTTATGGATAAGTCCCACTGGTGTATTGAAAGCCCTGGGGCACTTACTAACTGCTGTTTGCACGCCAAAGTAAAGGATTATTAGAAGCATGCTTTAACCCCACTCAAATCTGGCTGTGGACCCTCGGCAAGCAAGTTCCCTGTATAATGACCATGTAGTATAACATCACTGCATGCCAAAGTAGTGAAAGCAAACAGTTTGTTACAGCGAAGGATCATATTTGAAAATACAAATCTTTTAATAATTGTTTCCATTACATTTTATTATTAACAACTTATTTACCAGAATAGCCATAGTCTATATGCAACATTTCATTTTTAATGATGTCTAGCTTCTACCAAGTTCTTCAGCTGGATGGACTGGAACACTGTGAGGTGTTAAATGACTGTGTGTCAAGGTCACACTGTATGTTGGCTCTGGTGGAGGTTAAACCTGTGATCTCCCTATTTCTAAGTAAGTACCTCATCCAGTAGACAACAGTGCCTTGCGTATGTACCAAAATATCAGTATAAGTGAGTTTTAATGTATTTTTTACTGTTTGAAATGTTCATCCTAATGTAAACATCTGTCTTGAAAATAATGTACCATGATATGCTCAAAAATAATTTGTGGATAGTGTAGAATTTATAAATCCATTTATAGCTGCTCTGCATCATAACATGCATGACATAAAAACAACACTAAGCAAGCCTGGCCCGGTGGCACTGAGGGCTGAGGCGCTGGATGCCACACCTGTCACCACACTGGCTATCTGGGTTTGGTAACGAGCTCGGGCCAATGGGGGTTAGCAGGGGGGAGAGAGGATCACATGTCTGGAGGACATCTCTCCTCTCACAGGGGGAGGATGGCATGTTGTCCCTCTCGCTGACTGCCCGCTGGCGATGGCCGGAGGGCAGTATAGGTCGAGCGACACGTTTCCGACATGCTTGCATTGGTGGGGAGGGGGAAGGGAGAAAAGCAGAAAAATTGAGAATTCTTGGCCTGTGCTCAATGATGGCCTCCACACCCGAGGGCTGGACCCAGTTTCTGGATTTGGTCTACAGGGGAAGGTGTAGTGCTCCGCCTCTTTCCTGGGCCCTCTGGGGGGGGCAATCTGTGGGGAAACTCCTGGGTTGGCAGGCACAGGTGTGGGTGGGTCCAGAGAGAGTGTTCCTCTGGTAGGAGGGCTGAAGCCGCCAGTCAGAGAGTCTTCCCAGAGGAAGACAAAATGCATATGGAAAAAAAAAAACAAGAATAAGCTGCTCTTCTGCCTTGTGAAATGGAATATAAGGTTTGAGTAACATACCAGTATTACCACAAGGCAAGACACATTTCAAACGAACATGCTTGCAATACTGGATCATTAAGACTATAGGTTGATCTGTTTGTTTCAATAAGAAGCACACTACCTTCATTTAATGTGATGGGGATTGCGCCTTTTAATTTGAAGCAAATTGCACTAATCAGATGCACCGCAAAACATGACACTTGTAAAATAGCACAAATCTAAAATGTATACTTTCTACCTTTAAAACAAGCTCAATTATCTACCAGTTGGGCAAGATAATTATCTTAAAAGGATTGTTTATAAATAAGAAAATAATTTGTATTTTCAGAATTTCAGTATCACAGAACAAGTCAATAAATCTTATAATACGAATATTTTAGATCTTGGCAACATATTTAATTGTATTCCAATCCATTAGGCTTTATTTTAAGATATCAGGCCAGATTTTCAAAGGTGCCTAAGAGTGTCACAAGGTGTGTCCAAGGACCGCTTTGCATCATAAATGGTGAGTCAAACCCTGTGTGTCATATTTTTAAAAAAAGGTTGATGCAGTGGCAGAGTCCTAGCCCATGACACAAGGCAATGCTTGTGACATAAATATGACACTAGCATCGGAAATGATGCTGCATGCCCCATTAGGATTGAAAGAAGCAGAATGGGGCAAGCAAGCAGACAGACAAGGAGGCCAGGCCATATCCGCAAACACAACTTTAGAGATAGGGAGACAAATGTCCTGATAGATGAGGTGCATGCCCAGTATGACCTACTGTTGTCCAGAGATGGGGATAAGGATCAGTGAGACAAGAGGCAGCAGGCATGGGCAGAAGTGGCTACAAATGTGAATACAGTGGCACCTGTGAGGCGCACCATTAGGGAACTCCAAAAGAGGTATAATGACCTCAAGAGGAGGTCAAAGGAGAAGATGGCACACAATGCACACTGTGCCACAACCACAGGTGGAGTACCATCCCAAGTAGTGAAACTCACCCTACAGGAAGAATGTGTCATCGCCTACCCGAGACACTGCATGACTTCAGGGGACAGCAACCTTGACCTATTCAGGCAGCAGAACCCTGTCCAAGGTAAGTACCTACATATGCAAATGATATACACACCACACAGTTGCAGCGCAGCAGGCAGGATGGCAGTGTAGGAGGCAACAGAAAACATGTACTGCGTGACCCTGTCAACAACTGTAAATTCACCATGCACAAGTATGTAGTGCCACCCTCCCCCCAGTAGGAGCCAAACACCCATGGGTGCCAATGACAGAGGAAAACAACAATGTACAGCAGGGGCAGGCCTACAGGTCAGCCCGAGCATGGCCATGGCCCCCCCAGTTCCAAGCACAGATGTACAACTATCCATGTGCACTGTAGTAGGGGATGACAGCATGAAAGCTAATGAAATGTTACCACCAGGGAACATGTGTAACAAACACACACTGGAAATACACATAGGCTCAGATATTCAAAAATGCTCCAAAGGCCAGTGCAAGTCCGGCACAGTGCAAATCCGATGCGGCTTGCTGCAACAGGAGCAGTATTCAGAGGTTGCACCAGCCACACTGTGCCAGCACACCCTAGCTGAATATGGCACAGTTGTGTCATGGCGAAACCAGGCTTGCACCATGGCACAACCAAGTTGAGCCATGGTGCAAACACAGTTGCACCATGGTGCATAAAGAGATGCTCCAGTGCAACTGTAGGAGCAGAGCAGCACAGCAATGGAGGGGACATGGCACAGAGAAGAAACCCAGGGACAGAGCCAGGGAAGCACAGTGACTGGCCACAGGAGGCCACTATCAGCAGGGAACAGTAGGACACACACAGGCACCCAGACATCCCTCCCCAGAACATAACAGCGGCACAGATAGTAGACAACAGGAGGTGCCAATGGTCAACAGAGAGCCACCAAGGGAGCCCCCCCATGCAGGCTGCAGGCCGTGCCCCACCACACACTCAGACCAGAGCAGGCCACACCCAGGATCATGCAGCCAAGTGCACACACATGCTACACAGGCACACAGGTGGCCCACACAGTAGGCACAGCCTGGAGGCATGTAGCGTGGCAGACCACATGGGACAGCCCACACAACACCAAGCAGGGGCCCCAGCACAGCATGTGGCCGGTACCCAACCAAAGACCATGTCCGTGTGCCATCACCATGCACACACCCGCCACACACCCCTGACAGCCACCCCATAGGCACCCCAAGGCACAGCCACTGACCGAGGGGAGGGACACCACCACAGTCGGACACACCACAGCACACAGCAGTGAACCACAGAAGCACAACACGCACCCCGACACATGCACACCACACGGACAGGCACTGGGCCATTGCAGCATGGCTCCTCATGCTACCTGCAAAACAGATACTGACACAGGCAAGTAAGTCAAAAAATATATAATTCAAAATCAAACTATTTACAACAACAAGGGGGTGGGAAAAGGTAGGAAAGTGAGGAAAGGGGACAGGGAACAGGGACTGTACAGTGGGATGGGGGACTGTGGGGGGAGGTAAAGCAGGGGAAACAGGGGAATGCTAGGGGCAAATCTACCGGTGGCCACAGCCTACCACCCACTTGGTGCCCTTGCTGCCTCCATTTCTCCAGCAGCAGGCGGTGAACCTGCAGGACAGCCTCCATCATGGTGGATGTTATAAAGATTAGCTGCCAGAGCATCCTGCAGTAGATGAGCTTCCGTCATCTCTGCTGGACACCTATGACAAGGGACAGGACAGGTGATCAGTGCAATATCCCAAGGAACCATGCCCACCCACAGCGCGCAATGGGCAGTGGGAACACACACCCCCGGAGGGCCCATACCGGCCACCCGAAGAGGGGTGGGCCAATGCCTGCCAGCAATGTGGCACACCACAACAGTGCACAGAGGTGGTCACCACCACACAATGGCCACCCGACTGTGCAATGACAGTCACATGGCACAGTGCACCGGCAGCACCACAGCAACATCAGTAACAGCTGGGAGCACACCCACCCCACCAACAGCTGGCACATGTGTTCAATGGATGCACCACAGTGGCAAGCACCACACACAGTGCAACACACACAGCTGCCACAGCACATGGCACAGGAAGCCATGCCCGCACCCATACCCCCACCACCCCCACAAGTAATGTGTGAAGGACCATGACAGTACCTCCCTGCCCTCCGTAGCCCTGCTGGTGCTGGAGCCGCTCCTACTCTGCCTCCGTGGCTCACTGTGGCCTGCTGTCCTGCTGCTGCTGCCATTGCTGCCTGCACCTGCCAGCGATTCTCAGGCCCTGGGAATGGAACATAGACAGGTACACATCAGAAAACATCCACAGCATCTGCCCACCACCCCCATCCCTGTGTACAGGGTGAGCCCCTGCCCGACACATCCTGCATAGTTGCACCACAATGCAAGCAGCAGCTAGCACTGCTACCCTGCAATGTGCACGATGAATTTGCACCACTCTGCAGGGCATGCCAGGCAGCCTAGCCAACATCACAGTACAGCACCAGGGCACACATGCAATATGGGCAGACTTACCTGGCTATGGCACAGCCCTACGCCTGACACACACCTCAAGCCTCCTCAGGGGGCTCTGGGTCCCTCCTTGCTAGGTCACCATGCCAGTGGTGGCACTGCTTTCCCATCCTGGCCACCCTGGTCCTCTCCTGCAGTGTGGCAGCAATCCCCTGCCACACCGTGACACTTGGCTGCTGCGGGGCACCAGGCCAGATAGTTGGCGGGCATGGGGCTGGACACAGGTGACCAGGTTGACCAGCTCAACCTGTGTCCAGTTCTGTACTCTAGTTAATTGTCACTGTGCCATGCTTTAAAGCGAAGCCAGTGACCAAAATGGCAGCAGTAAGCGCACATGGCCACGATATGAGGCAGATGCGCAATGTGAGGGAACATGTGCTGTGTCCACCCATCGCACAGTCCTGGAGATGCATGGCATGGGCATGGCTAGGCAGGGTCACTGGGTTGAGAGGAGTGACCCAGGGATCAGCGGTCACAGCTGGGGTCAGGGGTCACCCGCCTCTGCACAGTGCGCATGTGCGTGATAGCATGCCTGGCACATCATGAACTATGCCCCCATCACACTCTTGGTGGACAGTGCACAAATTGACATCATGATACCATTCAGCACATGCACACTGTGGGCCTGCGCACCATGCATGCATGCGCATTGTGACGCGACTAGCTACGGAGCAATCTCATTACACATGGAGCAAAACCACGGTATTCAGACATCACATGCAAATGAGCTCATCAGCCAATGTGTGGTACACTGGGTGCATCAGCATGTCATTACCGTTACACCAAATTTCATTTGCATGAGTTGCGCCATATAAGAGCCACGGAACAGCACAGGCCATGAACCGGTATTGCATCCTTTGGAGGTAAGTTGTGCATGCCTCTGCAGCCCACTGGGAGCAGACAGCACAGCAGGGTGGGACAGAACAGGGTGATGCTGCCACTGACACACTGTGCTGTCCATGTCCACAGGAAGCAAAATGTCGGAATGTGAGGAGGGTGAGGAGCATGGGCCTGCTCACAAGCACAGGCCCAATTTCACAAAAGTGGAGACAGAGGCCCTATTCAATGCATACCTCAACAGGGAGTCCCTGTTGAGTGGTGCCACGGGTACACCACAGGCCAGGGCTGGGGCCTGGGAGGAGGTGGCAGCATACGTCCACCAGCATGGCAGCCACCAGCGGTCAGTGCAGGAGTTCTGGAAGAAGGTGGGCATGGACAAGGGGTGCATCAAGGAGAAGGTAGTGGCCATCTGTGCCTCCCAGAATGCCACCAGATGGGGGGCCTGTAGATGCGCCACTGCTCACGGCGTAGGAGGAGTTGGTGGCAGCCACCATGCAGTGCAGCATGATGGAGGGTGTGCTTGGATGTGGTTTCAAGATGGGTGGCAGCCCATCACTACATGGTAAGTATGTCAGCCACGCACAGCTGGTGGCATGAAGGGTGTGGACATGGGCATGCTGGGGTGCATGCAGCTGGCATGCATGTCATGTGCATGTGTGCACACCCACGCACATGCCATGCTGCAGGACACATGCAGTGGCATTGGGGGGGCACATGTAAGCATTGCTTCACTGACATGCTTCACTTTCTCCTGCAGCACCAGCATGCCTCTATGCAGATGATGGGGTGCCAGCAGCGGCCGCAGCCATGGATGCTGGAATGGTCCTGGAGGACCAGATGTCCACCTCCACTGGCATCTGTGGACCCAACAAGCTGCAGCTCACCACCACTGTGCAGGCGGATGTCCTGGACCTGGGGTCAGATGAGGCCCTGGATGTGTTCCTGCAGGATGCCAGCCTTGTTGTCCTCTGTGCAGAGACACAGATCGGGGCAGGGTCCGACACTGATGACGATGTCAAGATTATCCTGGGCAGCATGGCCAATGTTGTGGGGGAGTCGCCCCTACTAGCCACCGACACAGGCAGCATGGCCAGTGCTCTGCCAGTGGTGGAACAGCTGCTTGCCACCACTGCAGGTGCAGCGGTGTGCGCTGCCCTGGCCATGCCCTGTGGTGGTGGTGGTGGTGCAGCGTGCAGGTGCTGGGTGGCGTGCAGTGGCCAAATGGGTGACAGCAGCAGGCTGTGAGTGCCACTGGGCAGCTAGACACAGGGTCTGCTGTGGGGGCACCTGCTGTGCCCATTCCCCCTGCAGACCCCACTGTGCAGCGCCACCAGAGAGGGGGAGCTGTGCAGCATGGCCGGCCACCACATGGGGATCAGCGTCTGGCCCAGGAGCCCAAGGATGCTGACCTGCTGGCTGAGCACACCCGTTTGCTGTGGGTGTCTGTTCAGCAACAGGTGCTGCTTGCCACTGGGGTGTGCGCACTGCATGCAGAGGTGTGCTAGTTAGCTGAGCAGCAGGAGAGGGGCACTGAGCAGTTCCTGGTGGGGATGCAGCACATGAAGGAGGCCATGACTGTATCCTTGGATTGCATTGCCACTGCGATCTCGGTTGGCTTTGCACTGCTGGCTGCCACAAGGCATGGCTAGGCACAGATGACCCCCCACAGTGCACTGTCCACCCTGCGAACCCGGCGTCAAGCGACCCCAGCGCAGTCGATGCCAGGCTCTGATGTTGGCATCCCAGGCACGCCCTGGGCTGGCCTGTTTGGGCGCCTTGACACCCTCGTGCGGACACGGTCAAAGTCCCACAGTTCAACCCCTGGGGGCTGTTGCACACCCCCCCATGGCTGATGCGCAGCCTGTGGCTGCCGATCGGTCCAAGCATGGCCACTCCCATGGCCATGGTGGTCATGGTTCTGTGCAGTGGACATGATGTGTGGGCTGCCCCACCTGTGGTCTGCAGCTGCTGCCCAGTGCACACATGGGCAGTGTATGTGTGTGCCTACCACTGGTGTGGTGCCTGTGTGTCGCACCACACACTACCTGTCTGTGTGCTTGCCCGGCTGCTGGGCCTTGTGGTGTGGACATGATGATGGGAGTCTTGCACCGGTTGTGCCTGTGCACCGGTGCGCTGCATCTGATCCACACCACATACTAACACCTGCATGTGTGGGTGTGTGTGGGGGGGCTGTGTGTGGTGCTGTGTGTGGTTGTGTGCCCCTGTCTCCCCTACTCCTGCTTTACACCTCTGTGTGTGCATGCCCATTGCCATGCATGCCCCTGCCTGTGTGCTGTACCTGTCTGTGTGGCCCACGCATGTGTATCGCACCACCTACCTGTGTGCACCATAGTGCTACCGTGCAATGGTGTCCCGGTGTTGTCATGCTTGCTGTTGCAGCCAGGGATCCCTCCACCCAGGGGGTGGCTGTCCACCTCCCTCTGGCCCATTGCCTCTGTTGTCCCCACAACTGTTGCCCTCATCAGCTTTGACAGCTATCCCACAGTCAATGGCCATGTTGTGCAGTATGTAGCAGGCCAGGAATAGGCCACAGGCTTTCAAGGGGCTGTACTGTAGGGCACCGCCTGCCCTGTCTCAGCAATGGACACATAAGACACACTTGATGATGTTGCATGTGGTGGCGTGCGCCTCATTGTAGTGTTCCTCTGATGAGGACGACGGGCACCGGTAGGGGGTAAGCAGCCAGTGGTGCAGTGGATAGGCACTGTCCCCTGTGTGGATAATAACATGGTTAGCCCTGTACTGTTCTATGCTGCACCCCTTGCATGTTCCTGGCATCCATGCCACCAAGCACACCCTGCCCTCCCCATCCCATGGTCTGCTCTGCCCATCACCCCTTGCCCATGCCATACTCACCCACTAGGTGACCCATAGGGATGTCCCCACATTCAGACCTGTGGCACAGCACAGAGCTGTGCCAGATAAATGCATCATGTGCACTCCCAGGGTGTGTGGAGCAGACATTAATAATGCGCCCCGTGGCATCGCACACCACCTGGTAGTTGACACTCGGGCTCCCCTTTCTGCTGATGTATGCCACACCCTCAGGGCCAGGTGGCATGTGGATGCCCATGTGGGTACAGTCAATGGCCCCAATCACACCAGGCATACGTGCTACACTGTGGAAGTCCTGCATGATTACTGTACGCTCTGCTTGTGTGGTGGGGAAATAGATGAATTCCGACGCACATGGCAGCAGAGCATTGAGGAATTGTGTGAGAAGGCGGGATGTGGCTGACTGGGTTATGCCTGTGGTGTCCTCTGTTGGTCTCTGGAAGGTGCCCGTGGCAAGCAGGCACATGACGGCTGTCACCTTCGTCTCCCCGGACATGATGTGGCTCTGTCTGGTGGGTTCCTGCATCTCCTCACTGCACAGCTCACAGAGCTGCCTCAGAATAGTTCTGTTCAGATGGTACTGGCCCACAATCTCCATGTTACTGTACTGTTCAAAGGTGATGTGGGCGTGGTACCACCTGTGTCTGGCATACCGCCGACGGGCCCTTCTACGGCCATGTCACTGTTCCTCCTTCCCCATCACACCCCTCATTATGGCCTCCATCATGAAGGGTGCACTATCCATGGCACTTGCTGTCCAATATCCCGCTAGGCGTTGGCTGCTGCGGGCTGTGTGCCACCCTGGTGCGCTGCCTGGCAGTGTGTGTGTCTGTCTGTCTCTCTCTCACTCTCTCTCTTTCTCTCTCTTTCTCTCCCTCCTCAATGTCACCTCTGTCCCTCTTCCTCTGTGTCTGCCTTGGTTCTTTCTTTCTTTCTTTCTTTCTTTCTTCCTTTCTTTCTTTCTTTCTTTCTTTCTTTCTTTCTCTCTCTCTCACTCTCTCTCTCACTCCCTCTCACCTGGCACAAGTGCTGTCTGTGTGCTTGTGCCCTGTATTTATAGGAACAAGTCTGCTCAGTGCATCTTTGATTTGCTCTGCACTTGCGCTTTGGTTTCATGCTTGAATATACCGCCTCACTGGTTATTCATGGGAACGCCCCCTGCACTTGTGCCTGCATTCATTACAGTCGTGCATTGGTGCAATGAGAAATGCGCTGCTCACTGGCTCCTGCTGAATATGGCTCCTTGGCACAAGGCCACACTTGCGCCTGTGAAACTCAGTTGCGCAGCTTTGAATATCCGAGCCACAGTGCCTATGATAAATACAACTGTGTACCTGACAATGCAAACCAACAGTGAAACAACCCTCAGTGTGGTGACTGTGAAAGGCAGTACTGTGTCTGACAACTAGGACACCAGTAATGGTGCTGTGCCAACAGTCCGACACCCTGTACCCCAAACCCCCTTGTATGTGCCTGACTGCCAACTGATTCCATGCTGCCACAGTGACAGGAATGTCAGTGACCTCCCCTACAGTGACACATGGTTGCTGATATCCCTGATGCCGCTTACTTCGTTCCCCGAGTGGAAAATGCACTGACACATTATCGGTGTTCATGCAGGGGAGCGAGCCGGTAATGCCCCAGACTTGAGATTCCAACTCTGGGGGTGGATCTTGGGGAGAGCAACCAAACTTCAGAGTTGATGATTCTGGCATTGCTTCAGCAACCCGGTCGACACTGCAGATGTCAGCAGATTGCTGTCACTGTAACAACATTGCTGTAAGAGCATCACTGTTACAACAGTATACCCTGCCAACTGACAGGAACAGTGCCAGTGAGTGGTAAAGCCATAAACACAGGACCAATATCAATGTACCCTGCATGGCCATGAGGTAGCAAACCCCACCCATAAGCAGGCAGCACACATTCCCCCGAATGTGTATTAGTCAGTACTTGTACGTAGGTAGATATGTATGACACTTACAATAGCAGCAACCCCCAGCAGTGAACAGTCCCAGAAACCACAGGTGACACATAACACGTAGCCGACACACAGTGGGCCAAACAATGGCAGCAATAACACATGGGTGGTTGTACTGTGCAGTCAGATACCTGCACACCTGGGGCTGCAGAGAGACAGGAGACAGGAGGACACACACCAAGTCACATCAGACCCCCATTGTGCAGTTATCACAGTACCACCGTCAACCACACACGTATGTAGATACACAATGCATGACAGAAATAAAGAGCAATGCCAGGGTACCTAACACAACAATCATAGCAAGCGTATGTAGTCAGACAATGTGAAATGGTCCCGATACAGAACTTACACACCTGTCAGACATCAGTCTGTCCCCACATCCCATTGTGTGATGGTACACCATGGAACAGAGTCAATCAATCAATCAATCAATCAATCAATCAATCACTCAATCTTTATTTAACCAGGTAAACATCATTGAGAAGAACTCATTTACCAAATGAGCCTGGGCATTCACATATATGGGTACAAGGCAGCAATATAAATAGAATAATGAATAGGTGAGTGTGTATTACAAGGCAGTAAAATCATTGAGAGGTTCTGGGGACAAGGGAATCTCAAGAGCAAAGCTAGAGAGGTTCCTTTGTCCCCAGAACCTCGAAATGGTTTTACTACCGAGTCATACACACTCACCTATTTTTTATTTTTTTTTAATATATTGATCCAACAATTCTTCTTATGAAAATAATGGGCGCCTGACTACTTCGGTAAGCCTTCGACTCTAGCGCCCGACTGTTACTCCTACTACTCTACACTGCACTGTTCTGAAGACTGACTTGTTCTGAGTCTTACCTGCATTTCTGTGGTGAGATGTGTGAAAGCAGGATCAACCAGATATTTTTTGAGGCGCTGGACAAGGAAAGGAAAAATTAAAAAAATTAAAATAGCACGGTGCTAGCCCGAGGATGTTTTCTCCCTAAGCAAGTGAAAGAGACGCCATCTTTTTCAAAATTGTTCTGCCTGCCCACACTAGAAAAGTGGTCAATAGGAAGGCACATTTAGGATGATGCCATTGTCAAAGCTGTACTTGCACAGTTGAGGTTTATTGATAATACTATCATTCAGGTCCCGAACGATAGTATTACAGCACCTGAACGATAGTATTATCACTCATGAACGGTGGTATTATCGCTCCAGGAGCGAAGGTATTACCGGGAATTTTTTGTATACTTTACAAGGGTATTATTTTTACCTATCCATATATTAAATATAGTGTTATAACAAATGGGAGTACAAACAATACAGTAATGCAAAAATAAACAATAGGTACAAGGCAGAAATATATACAGTGTTACAACAAATTGAAGTTCATACCTTGCAGTAACGCAAGCATAAACAATGAGAGTGCACATATCTTTAAAAGAAAGTAGAATACATATTATGATGCAAGACCCTATGTACATTAGCTGCGACAGGAACCTATGCAGCAAGATAGGGTAGGGAGGGGGAGGAGTATAAAGAGGAAGAAGGCAATGCCAGAGGGCAGGGAGCAATGAGGGGATGGGAGAGGGAGGTAAGAGTGGTACATTTGGGGAGGGCATTACATAGTTTAGAGAATAAGGCAGGGCAATGCTTTGATGTAAAGTGAGGCAGGGCATGGAAAAGACATAGGGGAGAGGAGCTTAAAATAGAGAAGTCCTAATCCTAGGATAGGTGTGGGAAAAGTGCCATTAATGGAAGCAAGTACAGGTTTCTGAAAAAGAACATTAGTATAGGGATTTAAAGAAGTTAAGTTTCACAGAGATTGCCAACTTTAGAGTTTTCTGTATTGTGTTCCAAATGACAGGAAGAGCATGACTTATTACAAATTTGCCATATCTGGTTATCACCTTAGGGATGAGTAGTGAGATATAAAAGAGGCTTCTCAGGGTGTAATTTCCAACCCTACAGGTGGGCAGGCAACTCATAATATAATGCGGAAGCATATTAGTGATGGCTCTGTAGGTCTAGAGCACTACGTTCTTTTGTTGTCTGAATCTTATTGAGCTCAACCCTACCTTGGCATAGAGCTCACAGAAGTGGGTGGCATAAGGGGGACCAGTTATGAATCAAATAGCTCAATGGTAGATTACATCCAGACCATACAGAAAATCAGCATAATCTAAAAGAGGTAAGAATGTAATCTGGACCAACTTAGTTTTAGCTTCTAGTATAAGTAGATTTTTAATACGGAAGACAAGACCAAGTCTCTGTTTCAATTTTTTTGAAAGTTCATCAATATGATGGACAAAGGACAATTTGTGGTCTATCCAAAACACAAGGTACTTGGATTTCTCAATGAACTCCAGCAGCTCACCCAGTAATGTGGATACGAAAGGAGCACAACCAGGGACACTGTGTTTAGTTGCAAGGGTACAGGGAACAATTAGCATAGCCTTGGTCTTTTTTTGCATTTAGGATGAGCTTTAATTGAAGTAGATTTTCCTGTAAATGGTCAAAGTCTTGTTGAAGATCACTACAGTCAAGATCCAGAGTAGATCTGGCAATGTACAAGACAGTATCATCCACAAACAAGCAGATGTTTGCTGCAGAGATACCAGTATTAATGCTGTTAATATAGACAGCAAATAGTAGTGGCCCTAAAATGGTCCCTTGGGGAATACCCCTTAACGGGTTTTTTGAGGAGAGGGGCCCCCCTCAGCCTTAACCAGCTGTTGACGCTCAGTAAGGTAGTTAGTAAACCAGTTCAAGGCCAGTTGGTCCGCTCCAATATTTCTTAGAACAGACAGGAGTAAGTCATGGTCCACAGTATCAAAAGCATTGCTGAGGTTGAGAAACAAAGCACATACATCATTTTTTTAATCCAAGGCAGTCTGCCAATTATTAGAAACCTTAGCCAATGCTGATACAGTGCTGTGGTGAGGTCTAAAGCCCGACTGAACTGGATTCAACAGATTGTAAGTCTCCAGGTAGGACCTAAGTTGCTCATTGACCACCTTTTCTAATAATTTGGATAGGATGGGCAACAGTGATATCACTCGGTAGTTATTTAGGTCACTGAGGTCCCCTGATTTAAACAGGGGAACTACATGAGCTATCTTCCAGACTGGGGACAGTGCTCCCTGAACAAGGAACATATTAAAGAGGTGAGTAATGGAGGGGTGACAGAATATAATATCCAAAATGTCAGCACAATACCATCAGTAGAGTCCCCCCCTCCCGGAACATGGAGCAATGGGACTAGTGTTGTGTGAAATTGGAAAATTTCACCCAGCAAAATAGTCCACAGAATCTGTGCATTTCTCGAAATATTTCACCAGGCGAAATATGAAATTTCGTCTCCGGATACGAGTGAAATTTCACCCATGAGCCGGGAAAATTTCGCTCATGGGTGACATTTTGCCACCCATGGGTGAAATTTCACAGTTCGACTGATTTCAGACTCGCGACCCTGTTGTCTTGTAGAACAACCCCCGTGGCCTCTCATTGGCCCATACGATATCCCTGCTGTCGAGTGGTCCCCCACTGATCATTAGCTGGTGGATGAATTAAAGAACCCCCGAGTAATATTCCAATCTCGGCCAGCCATGACCCCAACCTGTTTAAAAAATATATAAAAACCAATCCATCCCTCTCTGGGTATAATGGACCCCCACCCCTCACCCCTGTCACCACTGTCAGACTTACAGGCCCACCTGCTCCCCCAGTAACCCAGTCGGGCCCGACACAGCCTCCACTCACCTCCATGGCTGGCGACCCAACTCAGCTTCAATGAATGAATGTGTGCTTGTACAAGCACGTGCTCATTCACTGAAGCGCTCAGTCGGTCCACCGGCCATGGAGGTGAATGGAGGGCTGTGCCAGTGGCTCAATCAGGGTACTGGGGGGGAAGCAGGGTGGGTGCTGTCAGTCTGACTGTGGTGACAGGGTGGGGGGTCCACTAGAAACCAGGGAGAGGGACAGGATTTTTTTTTGGTATTTTTTTTAAACAGATTGGGATCATGGCTGGGCCGGGGATTGAAATATAACTTGGGGGGGTCTTTAATTTGGTTTACCTATAGCACTTCGAAAGCACTAGCACCAACATCCCCTACCATGACAGCTACAATGCCGACTGTCAGCATTGTAGCCATGGGATGTCGGCACTCACAATCAGGGGGCTGCACCCCGAGCCCCGGCCCCTGGATTCTAACCAGAGTCGGAGTTGAACGGGGCAAACACCCAGCGAGGCAGTCCCGATCACCGCATCGAACACCACAGCATCGGACGGAGTCTCTGCGTGACGGTATAAGCTTTAATTCGGCTGCCAGCTGATGATCAGGGGGGAGGATTCTAATTAATTTGGGCCAGTTGGGGTGGAGGGGACCACTAGACACCAGGGAGCTTTAAAAAAAAACATAAGAGACAATTGACAGGTGAAATTGCTGGTGAATTTGCAAAATGTTGCCGCAATTTCGCAAAACATTTCGTATGGCGAAATTGCTGATTTCACCACAATTTTGCCAGTGAAATTTTATTTCACAACATCTCTAAATGGGACACAGTGGCAAACACCAGCAGGGTTCCACCACCATACACACAGCGAGACACACACAGGATGCTGGTGGAGCCAGGAACACATATATGACCCATAGCCATGAAACAGCCAAGGGGCCAGCAGACAGACAGGCAGGAATATGAGGGGTCTATATCATGGATACCCAGTTTAATGCATGTATTGTACCAGGGACTAGTATATGACAGTCATGAAATATCTACAATTCCAAGGGGGGTATACATGTACACACCATCAGATATGGCAAGGGAAGGCTGTGATGTAATATCACAGTGGAAAAAGAGGCTACCTGATGCATGTCGTATGTGGGAAGAGCAGCAACCATGTGTGCGAACAAACATAGGGTAGTATTTGTCACATGAGGTAATTGGGATGACATGGTATGCAGGTGGTGGCAGTTGGCAATGCAGGTACACAACAACCACCATGGCCACAAAAAAGTGTCAAACAATGAGGATACAGGAGTCAACATGGCAATGCAACATAGGTCGATATGTCACTGCATAACCGAATGCAACACAGGTAGTGTGACAACAAGAGCATGCATGGCTGGACAGCAGGATGTATGCACAAGAGATCCGGACATGACACTACATGGACTGCACAGTGCACTACAGCCCTGTGCACCAACAAACAGTGTTGCTGTGAGGACAACCACAAGGGGCAAGAGCACCAGTCCCATGTTACTGAATATTGCACACACTGTGACGTACATATCCACATGTACTGCAGTAACAGGGTGCACCAACAACTGTACAGATGTGTACCAGCTATATATACAGCACTAAGACGTGCAGCATGCATGGTCCATCTCTGCACCAGTTACACCCAACATTGGAGGCCATAGTATACATGCAGCCCCATGCACAGCCCTAGGCACAGGCCAGAATACCAACCATGCACTCCAGAGCAAGGGTGTACAACAACACATCTGATGTGTTGCCATCCCATCATACAGAGGTGCCAACAACACAGCGCATGTGAACAGACACAGGATGGAGCACAGACATATGGAATGCACCAAACAGCCCACCATGTGCACACCACCGAGAGCCAAAGTGTTGGACAATGGTGTTGTGCACATGCATTGTCAGAGGCAAACAATGGCCCACACAAGCACTGTGACAAAGCCAGGTGAACCCTGAGGGTCAGGCAATGTCCGCAACACAAGCCTGTACCATGGAATGCAAGAATATGCAGACAGCCTGCACCAGATGGCACTATGTTGCCAACACCATGGTGATGATGTACACAGGTAGGTGCACACACAATATGGACAGTCTGTCACTACACAGTACAACTGGGATACACATATGTGGCAAACAACAGGCATGAACAGGCAAACAATGTGTGTATTCTATTCCCACAGATGACACCGATGATGACAGCAGTTCCACCACAAGTACCACAACGATTACCACAACCACTTATAGGGGAAGAGGAGGAGGAGGAGGTGGAGGTGAAGGAGCAGGAGGAGAAGGAGGAGGAGGAGGAGAAGGAGGAGGAGAGGACATGGGACCACAGTGATACCAATGACACCATCACCGAGGATGATTTCCATCAGGACACAGGGGTCATGGCCCATACACCCAGTTCTGCAACATCCCACAGTACCACTGATGGTGTGCAAAACAGCAGTGTGGAACCCGGAACATCTGCGGATGATGACAGTGACAGTGCACGCACTGGACATAGCAGAGCCAGCGCTGCACACAATGACAGCCCAATGGAACTGGACCAGCGTGTGGGCACCCCACAACAACATGTGGAGGGTGTGGGGAGCCCAACAGGTGCTGCTGATGTCCTCAGACAGTACTTCCAGGAGATGATGCATGCAGAGGAGTCCATGGCAGGTGGAATCCCTGGATTACGCAGGGCATTGGAGGCACACAACAATGTCACAACAGAAAACATTGCCCACATCGATGGGACCATGACTGGAATATGTGACACACTGCAGGCCTGTGTCAGGAATACACAGGTGGCTAACACAGACATGGTTGGAATACTGCATGACATACAAGCCTGTGTCCAATGGCAAGCAGAAAACCAGGAGAGAATAACAGCATTGCTGCAGATCCAGTTACAGCAGTAACACAACCAGGCTGCACAAGCCATGGCCACAGCACTGCAAGCCGTAGCACAGGTCATGGGAAACAGTCAGGTACAAGTCCCCCCCATGCATAGTGGTGCCATCCAGGGACACAATGATATGTGGGAAACAATAGCCCAGGACACACTCTTCAACACCGACCAGACAGGTATTGGCCAGCATGTCCCCAACATCCACCTATACATGGGCCCTATGTCCTATTGCCACACTACACCCGCCATGCAGGGAAATGCTTACAGTTGGGATCCAGACATAAGCAACAGCTACAGAGATTTGTACTCTGGTGCACAGCCACAGCACACAGACATGGGTCCCATGGCCATACAGACAAGCCAACAGATGACATACCACATGACAAACTACTGGGACAACAATGTCAGGTGAACATGGATACAGACACACCCCCATGTATGGCACCAGCCAAAGCTCAAACCCAGAAACAAACATAGACAGTAGTCATGGATAAATCAGTGGGTATGACGGTCAACATGCTGGACACATGCAAATGCAAGAATGCATACAACCTGGCTAAAGAGAACACACAGACAGCAGGCACTACACAGTGACCCATGTAATCTTAGTAGCAAGCCATCAGGTGCAACATTCAAGAGGTGTAGCAGCAACACAGTCTCAAATTGCTGCCATAACAGTCCGACATGACAGCATCCCACACTGTCAGTGATGTCAACATGTCAAGGAAAACATGCAGCAGTACACAGGTGAACAAGGGTGAGACACACAGACAGACCAGTGCCACCACAACTGCCCAGGGCCTCGCTGATGTGAATCAACAGATGTACAGTGTACCAGCACTACAGTCAACAAGTCTCCAGGATGGGCAGACCACCAGTGTGTTGGCCGACACACCCAGCATCCAGGACACAGTTGCAGCAGCACAGCATAGTCCAGCGGGCCACAATCACCTACACACAAACTGCCAGACACATGTCCATGAGCAGCAACAGGGACTACACAGGCATGTGTTGCCAGCATGGAAAATGTCCCAAGCACCACCACAATGCAGCCCACAGTTGCCACCAGTGAAGGTGTACAGTCCACCACTGCACGCAGAGTGGAACACAGTGAGTCAGCACAGGATGTCACAGAACAACAGGCAGCACATGGCAGAGGCAGGACATGAAGACAATGTGTTGCAGCTGTGGGAACAACAGAGGTGCAGACAAAAGGATCATGCCATTCCACCAGTGCAGCACAAGAGGGGTCCACAGCTGTCACCAGGGCCAGGGCATGCACAGCACTGGTGAATGCTAAGGATACACATGTCTGCTGTAAGTGCAGCCAGTGGGACCGGATAGACTGCAGTGAGAGGACCAGCAGATGAGCAACAGGGTGGTACAAGTATAGTGGGCATATGATCACAAAGAGTGGCAGCAGCTGTACAAACCCAACGGTCAGTTGCAAAGCAGAGGAAAACCAACAAGAAGGACACGTGATTACATGACATGACACAGCAAGTGCACAGACTGGCAAGCTGTGCAACACAACAACACGTGTTACATTTTGGATGGAATGATGGTCACTGTCAAGCAGCACACAGAACAAGAACTGTAATGTTTACAATGACACATTGCCCACTGGTCACACATATGCAGTATTGTGAGATACGGGCTGCTTTGACCACACATGCCACCCACCATGTAAACCTGATGCAGTGCAGTGTGACCCAAGCAAATGTGTGCCACAGCACAATGCACCATCTCCTTTGTACCACCATATGCTGCCCATACTGACCTTGGATCAACTATGACATGGTCCCACAGCACCACTGTTGAGTGACTGTACCATGCATCCAACAGCAGTATTGTGTAGACATACCCAGTACATGGCCCCCTGACATGTTGCTAAGATATGTATGACCTTGGACTGCACTGTGTAAATTGTATAGATATAGCCCCATGTCATGAAATGCTAAGGGAGAAACTCCAACCCTGCCTGTGCCACTGGACACTGCACAGTCTGCAGGCTCCCCTCCCCCCCACAGGCAAAACAGGTATGACACATGTGTAGCACCCACATCACGGCATGCAGCTCAGGACAGTACTGTTCACACAAGGGGAGTATTGACATATGTCAGTAGTGACAGTGTCACACAGCAGCCAAGGGCCGTACAGTATGGACCCACGCTGTACACCCTAGAATAACACACACTGCACAAGCACAGTTTCCCTGGCCATGGATGTCTGTGTTGCTGGCAACCACCAGTGCTGACTCACAGCCCAGGAGGTGCATCACCATCCTATGTGTGTCAATGCAATGGCCGCAATGGTGCCAAAACACAGAACACATGGCCTTTGCATGTATAACATGTACATGGCACAATGATGCACAACACACTCCAGTGTGTGGTGTTGTGTGAATGAAACAAATGTGACCCTACAGTGGAATAACGACACCGGCAACAGTGTGCATGTAACACAAACAGTGTACATATATTGTGGAAACATAAACATGTACGCTCAACAACAGTTCAACCCTCAAACAACAGTGCAAAGCATGACATGCAAAACATAATAACAATAGAAAGGATGTACAACTACAATGGAACAATAACAAAACCCTACCATGTGACACAGCCCACCCATATTACCCCCAAGTGTGTCCAGTGTTACCCTACCTATGCCAACAGTCCTGACATTGGCAACAGTCACAATGGCTCAAATCTACATATGCATAACAGAAGAACAGAGAAAAGCATGTAGAACAACTACAGTACTATAACAAGCCCCTGCCTTGTGGCACTGGTCGTCCATATTCCCCCCATTGTGAATTCTGACACACTACTCATGCAAAGAGTCCTGACATCTGTGAAAGTCCATGCATGTGCGATGGCAATGGACTATTCATCCAGCTCTCAAAGTGTGTCCACCACTGCCTGTATGGACGCCAGCAGGGTACCCATCTGCTTGGCCACATCCTGTAGTTGCTGCCTGGTAGTGGCCACCACCCGATGCACACGGTCATCATGAGCAGACATGCATACAGATCCCCCACTAACTGTCAGGCATTGCCCATCACCTGCAGGTGCATCAGACAACGTGAGCTGCCCCATGTGTGTCTCACTGTTCCCTCTGTCTTGTTGTGCTGCAGCCGCATTGTCAATGTTATCTGCCACTGTGTCATCCACCTGCTGTTGGCCTTGTTGGGGCACACTGTCTTCCATAGATGGCTGTGTGTTCAGGCATGCAGTGGAATCATTTCAAAGCCCTGATGACTGCTCACCACCCTGTCCCTGTGCATGTGATGGATGTCCTCTAGTCTGCAGCTCTCGAGTGCACTCGCCGCTCAGCGTAATGGCAGGCTTCCTGCTGCTTCAGGGCCCTCATTGCCCTCGTGAGTGCCAGGAGATGCCGTGATAGTTACCCTTCATCATCCTCAGATTTGTTGTCTTCTTCATCGTCATCACTATCCTCTGCAAAGAAAACTGGGGAGTGACATGAGTTACATTCTGCAACACATACACACACATGAACAATGCTGTTGTCTGGAACAATGTCACCATGATTATGCAAGTGCTGTACATGGGTATGTATCACATGCTGATGCTGTGGTACATGCATGGCCAACCTGTGTAGGACATGTACATGGTGCTGTGTGTGCCAGGTCGCACATACTATGAATGTGTCACATGGACATGTTGGGGCACAAGTGACACACACTCAACAGACACGTTGCACCTGTTGTGCATCACAGTGACAAAGAATATCACCACTGACCTACCATATGGGGATATCTTCCATGTGTGGCATCACCATGATGTCCACACATAGGCGGTGTCATGTATGAACTGAGATACACGTGTGGCCACACACGTGCATGACATGTCCACACAGACAATGTGTGAGCATGTGTGTTGCAACCACAACACTAAACCAATGTCCCCCAGTGTGGGTGGGATATGTGTGCAAACTACATATACAGACAGCACCATTGCCACATATGCACCACATATCTGCACCACCCCACCACCCCTAGGCCCGTCCACTCCCAATACCCCCATGCTGTGTAGCACAATTATGACTGTGTCCATCAAGCAATGTTCAGGAAGGTAATTGGACACAGTAAGAGGTTAGCATCACACATGTGACAGTGGTGACATCATCTCCATTGCACACAACATCATATTGCACAACTGCTATGACTGACTACAACACTGTCTGGTGTGCAGGCATGACATCTGTGCACCCTAGGAGGTGGTTTTGTGGACATACCTGTCCTCTGTGCTTGTGAGGATGTCATTTGTGTGTGTGTGTGTGTTGCCTGCCATGCTAGTGTGCTGCCTCCATGTGCAACAGTACCCATGCATGGCGCTGGCCATGTGAACACACCAATGAGCCTGCTGTGGCTGTCACTCATGACCTATGCCATAGGAGCATACAGACATGTCCAACATGCCACTGGCATGGCAATGTAGTATATTTGCACTTCCATGTGTGTTGACCACCTGTATTGCATAATACTCACATCGGCACAGAATAGCACCCAATGCATGACGTGCAACCAACTCATGTTCACTGGCAGTGGAACACAGTGCCTGCACATGTAATGCATTTGTGCCCATGTTGTCTGCTATGTATGTATGTAACATGCGTACACACACACACACACACCTTGCGGGTCATTATGCAAGTCCTTACTCACTATGCTCACGTAGCAGCCTTGCAGAACCATGATACCCACCCCTGTCATGCAATATGGCATGCGGCCTGTAGACCTCGCACTGCAGACACACTGACAGTGGATATGACACTCACCTTCCTGGCTAGTACTGGATTCATCAACGCATTGTACAATCGACTTCCCATCCAGGCGTACAGGTCCCTGTGCCTGTGCAGATGCACCCATTGGTGGATCTGTGGAGAGAGACTGATGTCACAGGCATTACACATCACCACAAAGAACACATATAGGGCACTGTGTGTCAACTGGTGTATACATGTGACGTGACACTCACCTGCTTGATGTCAATGCCCACCATGCATCTGTATGGCTGCCTCCCTGGCCTGATCTGTGAGGCTTTTTAGGACATCTGGCTCCCCGAGGGACATGTCATTCATCTTGTGCTTGAGCTGTCGGATTGTGCATTGCACACCCGACAGCATATGCAGTCTATTGGCAATCACGCGACACACCTTTGTCCCTGTCTTTTATGGGGTGCCTGGCTGAGCCTGGAGGCATAAAAATCTGTGCCCACTTGGTCACACAGCAGACCAGCATGACAGTCTCTGCATCTGAGAACTTTGGTTTCCTGGACCGTGAGTTGGCCATCATGGGCAGATCAGGATCAGCCTTCACTATGTGACTGTCTGGGGACAATGGTACAGATATAGCTCACTTCCTGGGCTAGTACTTGTTGTTGCTGCTTAGTGCAGCAAATCTTAACCTGCCAGCCCGTGCTTCTCACTGCCGGACTGGCCTGCAGTGTCCAATGGACAAATTGTGCCGAACAGTGCTGTGGAAGCAGAATTGCACTAGCTAGGGCACACTAGGAAGGCCAAAACTTGCACCGTGACGCACCTGATGCAAACTGCTGATATGGACACTGCATAATACACACGCACGCTTCAGCCACTGTGTAACGCTATGGCCAATGATGACACAGTGTAATGCACACACAGATTCTGACCAGCTTGTCACAAACAGGAGATTCTGATGCAATGTGATGCAAAAGGGAGACTATGACACAGTGTGATGCAAACACCCAGTTATGATGCAACATGATGCACTTTCACGATGATGATGCAGCTGGTGTAGCATATTATGTCGGACTTTTGAAGCAATCACACGGATGGGTCATGCAGTGTCATTCTCTGCCATCTGTGTTATGCTTTGGGTGCAAATTAGGTTGTGGTTCGGCAACTGGCCTTGAAGGTGTGTGGTGGGCTGTGCCGGTCGATGACACCATATGGGGATGGACTGTTGGGGTGGTAGGGCAGTGTGGCATGGGGACCACTAGACCACCAGGGATGTTTGCAAAGCATACATGGGGGACCATGGCTGGGGAGTCTACTGGAATGCCAGGGTTGTGTCACTACTTGTGGGGGTGGGAGTGTGTGATAGGGCATGGGGCAACAGGTATGTCACTTCATGGGGCAACAGGTATGTCACTTCGGCAGAGGTGTTGTGGAGCAGGGTGGGGGGCCACTGGCATGCCTACTACTGGTGGTGGCACACAACAGATGAGGTAGTACCCTTCCCCTCTGCCCTTTTATAAATTCACCTCCATATTCTTCTATGTTCCATAATAGTCCATAGTTGGGCAGTGTTTTAACAACCACATTTCATCAGTGTGTTGGCTGTGGAGGGTTGGCACTCATCAGTGCATGTGACACCACCAGGGTGTACTACAATGCTGATGTAAGCACAGGTGATGGGAGCCACCATCTACTGGGGGCATAACAGTCTTGTGCTGACAATGTGGTTCAGCATGGAGGCACTGGGATACATCTAAGTGGCAAACCACATTTGTCGTCTTCAAAGACCCAAATGCTCACCAGTACAGACAACCATGGACAGCAGGGATCATGGGCCACTGGAGGGGTGGAGGGCCTGTGTTGAGCACGTGACATGAGCTTCATTGCCTGTGATATATGACAGCATCTGTGGTGTTCATACAGTTCACATTACTTCTGTCATATCACGCTAGGATCATTGCTGGCGAGGGCACACATTCAAACTGGATGTGTGTGCTTCACTGGGACAGGGGTACACATATCAGTCTGTCCCAGACTGTTCATTGGTGGGCTATCAAGATTGGGGTTGGGGGACAGGGGTGTAGCATGTTGGTGGTGTTGTCGCATTATGTGGTCACACACAGCTGTCACTCAGATGATTGTTTGACTCAACTGTGTATAATGACATACATGTACATGTATATGTGCTCATCTGTGTGTATCACTTGTATTTATGTTTCCGAGAATGTTGATTTACCTCATATCAGTTGGAGTCAGTCAATAAAGTACATACTAATGGATGTGTTACAAAACAGTGTGTCATACATTGCCTGACAGTGAGGAGTACTCAACAGTACAATAGTACTGCATGGAGCCTGTCCATACACTGAAGACTGTTGACAGGGGCCATGTCCCTGGTGGCAATCATGCAACCCCCAACTCCACCAGGGTGATGGCATGTACAGTATTGACCACAGTTACAACTACCCACCCACCCTGGTACAGCAGTTGTCACACTGTTGTTGTTCTGAACCCCCGCAATCACAGATCAATGATTTCTCTTGTCCTGCTATCACATTCCATGGTGGTGTACTGGCCACCCTACTTTCACTCCTGCTGTTAGTGACACTCCAAGCACACCACCATCCTGATATAGTTCAGGACAGCTGTTGAACCACACACCAATCACCACAGCAGGCACTCATCTGACATGTGCCTGCCTGGCCTGTTGTACAGTGTGCACGTGCTCAGTCAGTCATATCTTAGCATGCTGGTGGCACTGGGTGGTGCAGAGGGCTGTGCCGTTGGCCCTCTGTGGTCTGTGTTGTTGGTGCTGCATGGTGGTTCACTGTCTACATGGGTTGGTAGCAGGTTATGTTTGCCGTACAATACATGCTGGAGAGTGCAGATGGGGGATGGCTCATGAGACCCACAGCAGGACCTACATTGTCCTTTCTGTGTGTAGTGTATAGTGTATGGTCAGTGATGTTCATGGTGGGGTACAGGGGGTTGATGGGGTCATCACTGACAGTGTTTGGTTGTGTGTACATTCATCGTGGTGTGTGGCGGGGGTGGGAATGGTAGCCATCATTCATTTTGTGTGCCTGTTGTACACATTGGCTGTGGTGTGTTTGGGTGCTGTGAGGACTGAATATCACCAGGTATGTCATCTGGCCACATGTTTGCTGTGTGGACAGGTGCAGGTGTTGTCAGCGTGCATGCTAGCCATGGGGGTGGTGTGCACCATGGCTGTTACACTTGTCCTTACCACCATCACTTCATGGACACACACATATGGGGCACACACATGCTGTGTATGCATGATGTGCTGCTGCTGTGTCCCACTGACCACTGTATACAGACTGTGTAAGGACCCCTGTGTGTACCACACATACACTGACACACATCATGGTGCACATCCCATGGCAGCTTGTTGTGTGGACTGCTGTGAGGTTTTGTGTGTGGCTGGACTTGTCCTACAACATCTGATGCAGAATGCTTTTTGCTGTGATTTGTGATACGTACTTGCAGGGTGTGTGGATGAGTGCCACTGGACCACCATGTCCTGTGACAGCATACTTGTGACCGTGGTATGGCTGTGGGTTACACGGGTCAACTAGGATATGGGTCATGTGTTCATGGAGTGCACACAACACAGATCATGGTTGTGTGGGTGTTGTGAGTGGCGCCAGCATTGCTGCTGATGGGTGGGTGGGGACTATGGCATTTGGGCCATGGTGGGCAGTTGTGTGCACTGCAGAGGGGGTATATCCACCAATGACCATGTGTTGGTGGTTATGTGGGCTGTGGTGTGTGGGGATTGTAGCCACCTGCACTGCTGTCAGTCATGTGTTTCGGCTGGATGTTGTGATTGGCCATGTGACACATGTGTTACTTACTGTGACAGCCATGTGATCAGCATCCAGGCATTGTGGTGCAGTCACAGGCACACTATGGCAGAAGGTGAATGATTTCTGTCACTTTCTAGTGTCCACTTAAGTGTCCACCCAGCACACACATGTACATGTGCATACATGCCACTAAACACACACATCCAGGTAGAGTCATGTCATTTGTGGTCATGCCTGTTGCATGTGTGTGTCATTCATGTGCACACATTTTCCTCTGCCTGTCCAATGGCCATGTCATGTACCCACATGGCATGGTTCAGGCATACCTTTAGTTGCATGTTCTACACCATGACACCACCATTACCGTGTAGTGCTGCATTGCCTAGTTCCAGGGCAGTATGTGCAGACATTTGCTCACAGGGTCATGTTCTGGTGATTGCCATGTACAACTGCCATGGGATGTCGGTCATGCAGCAGACAGTGTATGTGGTGCAGAACTGCTGGCTGTGTGACAGCCACCTCATGGAACAGCATGCAGTTTCACAGTTGTTGTTCTTCCATCTGTGTCCCATAAGGTACCTGGGCAGGTGTTTGATGGCTGCCGGTACTGTTCACCCAGATGTATTGTGCCACAGTTGTCTTCTGCATTCTGTGTGGCATGGGAGGCTGTTGTCTGTATCCAATGGCATTCGCTGTTCCTGGTGGTTATTGCTGCACAATGTTAAAGTGATTTAGGATGAGCTGTGCCCTCATCCTGCTACCAGCTGCTGTACCTGCTGGTCTTCGACTGTGTGCATGGGTAGGAGCTACATCGGCATCATCAGTGTCATCCCCCTCATTGTCACTGTTATGTGTGATGTCCACTTCCGGCATTTGGATCCTATTTGCAAGGGCAAAGTTGTGGAGGATACAGCAGGCCACAAATATCTGACATGACATGGCAGATGTGTACGGCAAGGAACCTCCGGAGCGATCCAAGCACCCGAACCTCATTTTGAGGAGTCCAAATGTCCGCTCTGTCACAGACCATGTGGCTGCATGTGCTTCATTATAGCATGTTATTCCCACACTCTGCAGTCTTCTTATTGGTATCATAAGCCATGGCAGTAGCGGTAATCTACTGCCACCTGTGAACATGAAGGCATTGATTAGCAGTTGTACTACATATGTTCATAATGCGTGCTACCTTCCTGCTGTCCCACATATGTCCTCCCCTCCTCCATGCATACTGTGTGACACTGATGTTACCACGGGTATTGCAACTTTCTCACACAGTCTGCCCCATGTCCTGTGTCCACTGACATCCTGTGTGCGTGTTCTGTGTGTGCTGAGTTCATTTACACAAATGTACATTTCTGCCTGGCACCTGACTGCCTGCCACAGTCTGCCATCCTGTATCTTCTTCACATGTGGGTTGCTGTGCGATGCCCTGACAGTGTTGCTATAATCTGGGGGGGGGGGGTGCTACCAGCTGTGCACCACTTGTGTGTGCATCCTAAACTCCCATTGCCATACATATGTGTTGCCATACTGTTGTCTATGTGTCCATGTGTGTTGCTGTCATGACAGTGTGTCATGTGCCTTACTAGTCATCAGGTGCACACCCAGTGTCATGTACTCATGCTATGTATGTAGCTGAAGTGTTGCTGTTGTTACACTTGGGCCCATTTGCCTACATAATGGTGTTGTGGTCAGTGTGCATTTACAGCCTACTGACATGGTTTACATTGCATCACTCCCATGCCACATGTGTGTTCACACCTTCAGGGACATTTGGCTGTGTTGTTCTGCGTGCCTGCGTGTTGTTGGTCCGGTGTGTGTCATGCACATGGTTCACATGGGACATGGTGGTGTTCTACACAGGGGGTTGGGGAGGGCTTTCTGTATGTCCCACTATGGGACACAGTGTATTGCCTCACCATGTCTTCCATTGTGTTGCACACGCTGTGTGCTTTGCATTGGTCTGTTGCCATGGCTTTGACCAGTCCCATACCCCATGCGCTTTTGGCAACTATTATGTTGTCAGTGTCAGCTATCTGCAGCATTACATGTCAGTGGTATTGTGTTTTTTTACTAATGCACCTACCAATGAGCCATCCATCCTGTGTTTGACGATGCTCACATCCTTCTTACAGTCCACTGTGTCCAAAGATGTATGCATCATGGCATGTAGCTGGGTACCATGCCACTATATCCAGGATCTGGCAGCGGCTGTCACATACCACCTGCATATTCATAGAATGCTATCCTTTCCAGTTCATGTAGGCATCTCCATCTTGTGATGGTGCTTTTATAGCTATGTGAGTACAGCGTATTGCAACCAGTACCCATGGTAGTTGGGCTATGCTGTAAAAGCCCTACTGTACAGCCTACTGCTCCTGGTTGTCCCATGGGAACCTGATGTACTGTGATTTCCTGCGCAATAGTGCCTCAAGGAACTGCTTGATGCAGGTTGAGACAGCGGACTGCAAAATGTCTAGTGTGTCACCAGTGGGCATCTGGAAGGTGCCTGTTGCGAAGACACATAGTGCAGCATTGATCTTTAACTTCACTGGTAGGGGGTGACCTCTGCCTGTGCTGCTCTATAGATATTCCCTTAGCTCATTGAAGAGCTGTGTGATGGTATACTTGGTTGGCCAGTATCATGGCAAGTACTGATCATTGGTCAGGTCTGTGTATGTTGTTCTTCTGCAGTACCCCCAGGGCCTGTATGGTCTGAGTGGTATTTGTTGCAGATGGTGTCTGACATTAGCTTGTACCCTACCAGCCTCCTGACATTGCTGACTGGCATGTCACCACTTCTGTACTGCCCTGGCCGCCATGAGAAGGAAAATTGCTGCTGCTCCTGGCATTTTCTCACCTCTTTATCCACCTCTCTCATTTTCACAGAGCTTCCGCCATGTCCAGCTTTCAGCAGTGGCTTCCATTCTGTAGGTCTTTTTATATGTTCTAAGTCTGCTTAGACCAGCTCTGACTGGTCTAATAGTGGCAGGTACTTTAACTTAATTTGGTTCATTAGGCAAGCTTGAAAATTCACACCTGTGGGGTTCTTGCCCAACTCCTTTGGTGCCAGTATGCTTGTGTCATATCGCAGCACATTTTATGACGCAAGGATGATGCAGTGGACTTTGATGCAGGGCGTGCTGGCTTGGATGCAGTGCTCCTTTGAAAATCCTGATATTGCACAGTGTTTGGTGCAAGATGGTCTTGCACCACAGTGGTTTGAGGCAAGACTGGTTTGAGGCAAGACCCTTGGATCATTCTAGTGGCTTGAAAATCTGGCCCCCTCAATTCTTACTTCAAGATATTAAAAAAAGATAAGTCTTCATTTTAAGGTCCTATTTTTAAATCTTATTTATAAAAAACAAAAAAATGCTTATGACATTTCCTTATTGTACAAGGACTGTCCTATTGTTATCAACACATTTAATCCCCAAATACTTTAAATTTACAGCCATCATGGTATTATCTACTGAGTCCTGGATATGGTGTTCATTATAAAAGAGAATATTGCCTTTTTCTTGTTATGTCAAATACAATGAAATACCAAATTGCCAAAACTGTTGTGCTGAAACACTTATTTTCCATTTGTAAATTATCTGCATCATTACTAAATTTTAATAGTCATTATTGTGATTAGTTACATAAGTTAATGTATTACATTCAGAGTTTAGTATGCAAATTACATTGCATTCTGGGAGTGCAAACATTTCTTCATTTTAGTGTTACTTGTTTTCTTGTTAAGTATCCTTGTTCTTGTTTTTGCATTTTAGCAATCATTATATGCTGGCATAATTTTCTGGATGAAATACAGTAAATGTTCTACCCACAGGAATTTTTGGAATTAAAGAAATATATTGCATCCTCCCTTGAAACTTGGGTGTTCGTGATATGCAATGGAGCCCTCTTTATTAATGAAACATAGAAGTGCAATAGTTAGCTGGCCTGGTGGTGCAGAGGGCTGAGATGCTGGACTCCTTACCTAGCGTCATGCCAGCGACCCGGGTTCAGGAACGGACTCGGGTCATCAGGGAGCCGGCATGGGAGGGGATAGTAAGAGCAGGATTGAGCAGCCAACAGGCAACTCTCCTTTCTCGGGGTGGTGATCATCCCCCCAAAGTTCCGTTGCGACCAGGTGGAGGCCCGGTGGCTAGCATAGGCAGGTGAGGGCAGCGAGCTGCTGGAGGGCACCTCCAGCCATGGCGTGTGCATGTCACAACATGTACACACATGGAAGAGGTTCGGAGACAGGCAAAAAATGGGGCACAAAAATCCATAAAATATATATATAAAAAAAAGAAGTGCAATAGTTGAGCCCATCTCATTCTTCATCCAGAGGGGTAAATCAAAAATGGAAGGGTCGTTATAAAAATGAGAACTAGAAATCATAAGGCTGTGTACAATTTAAGAAATATACAGATAATAAAGAGTAAGAAGTCAGAAATATCATAGTCCATACAACTAAAACATAAAATGTGATGTCTGAGATTACTGGTCATATAGACATATAGATAGAAAATAGAACTATCAATGAAGAAATGTGATCCCATAAACAATCACAATTTTGTGCTGCAAAGTGGTTGACAATACCACTTTGCAGCACATTACTGTGTTGTACCCATTTGTGCTATAACTTAGGTAGCAGCCAAGAAGAGCGCCACACAAACGGCGCGGTATCAGGGAGGGCGAGGCAAGAAGCGCAACCACAGTAAGGGAGACCACCCAAAAAAGGAAAACGACAGCACAAGAACGAAAAGCTCTGCTGCACAGTAACAGCACCCCCACGAACAGCAGACAGCAGCATCGCGAGCATCGGTAGGCTGCCATGCGGGAGAGGTGCCTCCGGCAGGGAGACACCGCTAAATGACTAGTGCTGGATGGCATGAACAGCAGGCCGTGAGCAGCAGTAGCAACAGGAGGCAATGGGCGAGAGCAGAGTAGGCCACACAGAGGACAGCACCGCTGCAGCAGGACACATCGTGAGGCACCATTGGTGGGACACAGTGCTAAGGGGGGGGACATACGAGCCCATACCACCTGGCTGTTCCAGGGCCACACACATGGACAGGGCGCAGGACAACAACCCCAACCCCATGCCCACCACAGCAGATACATACACCTACCTCACAGGACAGCATGGGGAGGGACAGAGCCCACAGCTTTGCACAGGCACAGGGGCAACACAGTGGAGGGTGGCAGTCCACGATATACAGGCCCACATATGGGGCAATGATGGGGAGGAGGCACAGAACAACAACACTTGATAAGCAGCACAGACAGGAAGCGGGCATCTCCAGGGCAGAAGCTGGGTGGGGCAACCAGTGCCCATAAGAATCACAGCCACAGCACAGCCCTCAGATGTAATAACATCTACAATATGGAGGTGCGTTACATACAGAGCCAGAAGGGCAAGCCAATGGCTGTCCACAACGGCTTCGTATATCACAAGGATAAGGAGGGAACAGAGAAAATATACTGGAGGTGTGCCAAGGCAAGGAGATACCATTGTATGGCCCGCCTGCACACAGCTGAGGATATGGTGGTAGCCACCATCAGGGAGAACAACCACACCCCTGAGGCGGCCGACGTGGGTGTGCAGCAAGTGATGGGAATGCTGCAGAACAGAGCACAGCATACCATGGATTCCACTTCTCAGGTTGTCGTGGCAAGCACGTCGGGCATCCCTGAGGCCGTGGCCGGTCGACTACCCGGAGTGTGCTGTGCTGGATGGTACAGCATGTGCGACATGTGGCACATAGCTGGCCAACCACCCCACAGTCCGTTGAGAACCTAATCATCCCAGAGGAGTACACCCTTGCGTCGGATGGCATGCGCTTCCTCCTGTATGACAGTGGGAGGAAGCAAGACCGCATCGTCATCTATGCCACGGACCGTGGCATGCAGCAGCTGGCCAGCAGCACAGACTGGTTCATGGATGGAACATTCAGGTCATGCCCTGCCCTGTTTGACCAACTGTACACCATACACGCCATCCAGTCGGGTACAGTCCTGCCCACCGTCTATGCCCTGACGTGCACCAGGCGGGCACAGACATATATCAGACTGCTAGGCCAGCTGAAGCTGCACATCCCTGACTTAACACCTGCCACGGTCCTGCTGGACTTCAAGCGTGCCAGCTGGCACAGGGTCACCACCTTATTCCCCGAGTCACAAGACAGAGGCTGCTTTTTCCACTTCACCGAGGCCCTGTGGCGCAAGGTACAGCAGTTGCCAGAAGTCCTGGCACGGTATACCCAGGATCCTGACTTTGCGCTGCATGTCCGGATGCTGCTGGCATTGGCTTTCCCACCACCTGCCGACAAACCAGCAGTCCTTGAGGAGCTCAGGAAGTGAGATTTCTTCGTCAGCAATAAGGACGTCCTCCAGCTCTTTCTGGACTATGTGGAGGATACGTGGGTCAGACAGCCCACTGGGCATTCAGGACGCTGGCGTGCCCCATTCCCAATCGAGCAGTGGAACTGCTATGACTTCACCCTCCAGGGCCTGGTGAGGACTAACAATGCAGTTGAAGGGTGGCACAGGGCCTTCAACACCCGGGTCGGTGCCTGCCACCCAAGCATCTGGTGCCTCCTCGAGTGCCTAAGGGAGGAGGAGGACCGACTTACTGCTGTGCGTTCTGAGATGCTATTGTCTGCTGCGGAGGCATCACAACCACAGAGACTGTATCGTGACCTTGATGCCAGGATCCACGTCATCATGGCCGACTATGCCAACAGAAGCCACTACGTCTACCTGCGTGGGCTGGTGCAGAACTGTGCTTTCAATGTCTAACCCACCGCATGTCTGCCCCATGCATGCACTGGCCCCTGATGCCGATGTCCAGCCCTGGGCAGCATCGCCCTGTGCAGCACCACACGGTGAGTGTGCCCAATAACACCACCTGTGTGGGTATACCCTTCCAGGGTTGCCTATGCATCCACCCCCCCAGAGTCGCCCTTTTGACCCCTCATGCATGCCAGGGTCCTCACACGTTCACGACTTAACACACACTGGGGGATGGCATCTGCATTTTGGCCCTCTGCACCACCCCTTGACTACGACCCCTGGTGATATGGCCATCCCCCTGCCCACTGTGTGTGCCCATGTGCTGGCCTCCCCTGTGCCTGGGTGGCAGATCAATGCCACTACCGTTCCCCCCCTTTGTGGTCATGCCCATCCCAACTATCCATGGTCACTCATACTCCTGGGCTCACCCTCACCATTGGGTGGCCTTCCAGGCCTGGCCACACCACACTGTGCTTCCTGTCCACTGCCTTGCAGGGTGTGCCGTGTGCTCGGTGCCCTTCCAACCGCACTCTGCTGCTGTTGTCCTTTGGACCTGTCTGCGCTGTTGTGCTGTCGTCTTTGTGGCATTCGCTTTGTCTTCCATGCTGTTCTGGGTGGTGCGATTGCGAATGTGCCCTTATCACATGAAACCTGCTATAAATAAAAGTGTTAAAATACATTGCCTGCACTAGCACATGGGGCAGTGTGCCAGCGCTGGGATATGGTTCGGGAGGCAGATTTATGAGAGCACTGATATGCACTGGGGTGTCATGCTATGTATAGTGGCTCCCTGACACCATCACCCATAGTCATATGGTGCAGCAACCCTTGGACTGAAGCAGTCTTCAAAGGTCACTGCCCTGAGAACCAGAATGTCAATTTCATTGGGTGGATGGGTTAAGTAGTGCAAAGGAAGGGGGCTGGGGGAAATCCTCTGTCTGGATGGTAGGGATGTCAGTCAACCTTAGGGGAGATTTGGAGGTCACTGGACTGCCAGTGATGACTATACAGGGCAGTCTCAAGGTACAGGGAAAGGGAGGTGAGAGGCAATATCAGCTGTATCATTGTGTGCCATGGGCATGAGCCATGGCATGGCACCATGCTCCAGGTGTCATACTATGAGCCAACCTATGCAGCTGCTGCACTTTGGATGTGTCAGTGGTTGCACTGCCTATGTATGAATACTAACATCTGGAATGTCAATTAGCATAATTGTACATGCAGCACCATCATAACATGAGAAATCTGCCCCCTGCAGACAGCGACACCTGGTTGTGTATGGCTGTTTTTGTGAGTGGTAGCACGGAAAGCAATGTACGCCCCTGAATACTGCCACCCATCGCTGTAACTGAGTGCAGAGCCCCTAAATGTTTTAATGAAGTTTCTATGTTACATTGTTATTGATCATTTTAAGTATGTGGTGAACAAAACTATTTTATACGTTTGGTAAAAACAATCAACCTAATCATTTTAGAATTGATGAATTATCAATTAATGTAGTTTTGTTAACCAGGTAAGTGCACTAGACAAATGAGGCCTATTTTCAGGCATGATCCGGGAGGTTAATACAAGTTAAAGTTCACAAGGTGCATGCATAGTACAAAAGGCATATATAACAAATGAGAGTAAGCAAGATACAATATGTACACAGAATACATGGAATTATAGTTCAGGGTAACATATGTACAGAAAGCATGACATTAATAGTTTATCTAGCAAAGCACTAACATGTAAACCCTGGGTAATGCTAGCAATTGGGCATAAATTGGGACCATACAGTAAACCGGAGTTGAATTATACAATTATGTTTTGAAGATGTTTCTGTTGAACAGAACAAAAAAGTATCATGGTATTAATAGTATATAAAGGAAACGTGTGGGATAACACATATAAATATTACAAATAATGTTGTGGTGCTGATTTTTACAGTTGCTAACAAAGAATCGTAAGACAAATGTGTGATACCAGCACTACTTGAGTGGGAATGTATATGCATAATTACCAGGTATGACTGGTGAATAGCACAAGAAGCAGTTTAGTGCATTACCACCCAATACAGGCAGTATTGTAGCATGCAGAACTTGAATGACCATGCAATATGAACCTATCATATAAAAAGGTAAAAAGAAAATGAAAATCATTTTTTGAATTATATATCCACAAACATAAATTGCCATATAGGGGTTGGCTCAATTGCACATTTCATAAGGCTGTAGTCTGAATTAGTGGGGTTAGTAAGGTGAGGATGATAGTGCCGTAAAAAATGCGCCTAATACCTCTTTACAGCACTCCAATTCATCACAACTGGATTTTAGAGGTGTCTTCTGATAGGCCGATCCACAAACTGAAACTTGGAACTGATCCAGACTCTGCCTCTTGCTACTGGATCATTCATCAGATTAATCTGCACTTCTCTCCAGGCTGGTTGCATTTCATGTGGCTCTGTGTCAACTGCAGTTTGTGGTGAGAACTATTGATTTCTTTATTTTCTGCAAGTGCTTTCCATTTTGTTATTCACTGTAAATGTGTTTTGAGCCTTTCATTTGAGTTTATATGCTAAGTACCTTGTTTTTCTATGACTGTGTGGATTCTAGTGCCCCCAGCTTGGTCTTCCCTCAGTGTTTTTCCAGGGTTGCCATTTGGCTCCCTTTGTGATTTGTGGTGTTGTTTTTTCCTTTTAGGCTTGCTTTCTCCTAGGCTATTTTGCTGCAAGTTTGTATGAACCCAGGGCCTGATAGAGTGGGTCTGCTTGATTATTTGCAGGCAGGTGGTCAAGAGTCCCCTTGCTCCTGTACTCAACTCTTGTGTGAGTAGGTTGCTGCTTGTGTTATGCCAAGCTCTGGTTACGTAACTCTGACTCCCACCAGTTTATCTCATTCAGCCGGGGGGTGTGGTTGAGCATCCCCCCTCTGATGACTCCACTTGTGGATATTTCTGGATGCCTCCCTCCCTCCCCGTCTCCTTTCAACAGCTCAGTGTCAGGTGAGGTGAGGAAGGCTGCTGATATTGTTACCCTGCTAGTGGTTTCTCATGCCAGTTGCAGTGCTGCTCTGCTTTCAGTTTTTTTATGCAATTAGCAAGATTTCTCCTCCATGGCATCCAAATTGCTCCCTACTTGGACTCAGCCATTCTGAGGCAATACTTGGGTGCCCAGTCTCACTCTTTCTGTGGATGCAGTTGAGCAGGAAGGCGGCAAGGCAAAGGCAAGGCAAGTTTCATTTAAAGACTCCCAATCCCAGGGGCTCTGGGCATCTTACATAAAAGCACAATCAAAGAATAAATAAAACAACATATCAATAAATATAACAGTGTTAAATAGACAACTATAATAAATAAAATCAGAAAATACTTAAATGAATAAGTAGGTGCCTGGGACAAAAGCTGTTATTCAGTATATCACTACCTAGGCAGTAATTAAAAAACAGGGTCCAGGAAAGCTTGGTTGAACAAGAAGGCCTTGAGGTGGGCCTTGAATACCTCTACTGAAGGGGTCTCCTTTGTAGCTGAAGGTAGCAAATTCCACAGGATGGGTCCAGCAACACTAAAAGCTCTGTTGACAGCTGTTTTTAACCTCATCCTGGGAAGCGCAAGGTGGCCCCTAGAGGAGGAATGCAGGGAGTGGACTGAGGCAGCAGGTGTAAGAAGGTCTGCCAGGTGACCCAGGCACAGGCTGTGAAGGGCCTTAAAGGTGAGCAAGCCCACCTTGAAGAGGATCCTCCACCTGACCGGCAGCCAGTGCAGTTTACGCAGCACCGGGGTGATGTGGCAGTACTTAGGCTGCCCTATCAACAACCTGGCAGCTGCGTTCTGTACTAGCTGCAGTTGGCGGAGGGAACCTCCGGAGACCCTGAGGTAGAGCACATTACAGTAGTCAAGCCTCAACGTCACAAAGGCATGCACCAATGTAGGAAGGTCTGGGGCAGAACTAGGGGCTTGATCTTGTCGATATTCCTTAGATGATAGAAACTAGTATGGACAACGGATGACATCTAAGATTCAAGCATCAATCCACTGTCGAGGATAATGCCAAGATCTTGCACCCTAGAGGAGGTCTTCAATGGCACAGAGCCCAGAAAAAGTCCTGTCTCTGCACCAGAGGCCATGCTGGCATGCCCTCCGTTTGACTCCACTACCAGTACCTCAGTCACAACTAACTGGAGGCCATCCAGTCGTTGATCTCAGCAAGGCAATTATTTAGCACATCCACTGCATTGGATGTCCCAGGGGCAAAGAAAAGGTACAGTGGGTATCATCTGCATAGCAATGAAACCCCAAGCTATTTCCTAATGAGCTCTCCCAGGGGCAGCAAGTACACGGCAAACAACATTGGTGACAAGACCGATCCCTGAGGTACTCCACAGGACAGGAAGGCTAGGGGAGGAGGAGGAATTCCCCATCACTACCCTTTGTCTCCTGTTCATAAGATAGGACTCAAACCAGCAGATGACAGGGCCGGCAAGTGCACATAATTCCCTCAGGCGGTCGAGTAACACACAATGGTCCACTGTGTCAAAGGCTGAGGAGAGATCAAGGAGAATGAGTATTGTCCCTTCCCCTCGATCTCTAGCCCTGAGATCATTGTGCACCTGAACTAATGCAGTTTCTGTGCTATGCCTTGCACAAAACCCAGACTGGAGAGGCTCATATAGATTGTGAGCTACGAGATGCTCCTCAAGCTGAAGCACCACAACCTTCTCAACAACCTTACCTAAAAGCAGAAGGTTGGAGATAGGATGGTAATTTGCCTTGACATCAGGGTCTAAAGATGGCTTCTTCAGAAGGGGCCTCACCAGTGCCTCCTTTAAGAATGTCTTGTCCCCTTTCATTACTGCCTGTGCTATTTTTTCCTCTGTTTGCACCTTTGCACTCCTGACTGCTTTCCCTGCTTCGCTCTATTTTTCTAGATACACATCCATGTCCTCCTCCTCCTCCTCCTCCTCCCTCTGTGTTTCCTTGTACCTCCTGAATGCCAGCCTTTTTGGTCCTACCTTCCCTGCCACCTCCTTTGAGAACCATAGTGTTTTTTGTTTCCTCTTGCTTTTGCTATAAATGCCTAACCCAAAGGTTAGCTGCCTCCTCTATGGTTCCTTTTAGATTTGCCCACTGTTTCTCTACACCCCCCCCATCCTCCCCCCTCCCCGACAGGGCTTTTCTGAGACATTTCCCCATCTTTGCAAAGTCAGTCCTTTTGAAGTCCAGACCTCGCTGTGTGGTTTGACTCGGCCACTGTTCTCACATTGAACCCCACTGTACGGTAATCACTGGACCCAAGGTAACACTACTGTACCCACCATGACATCTGCAAATCTGTCTCCGTTGGTGAGCACTAGATGCAGTATCACTCCCTTCCTGTTGGGCTCTACCACTTGCTACCTGAGGCACACCCCCTGCAGGGCATCCAGGATGTCCCTGCTCCTGGCTGAGGCTGCAGCTGGGAAGCTCCAATTAACATCCGGCAAATTGAAGTCTCCCACCAGCAACACCTCCCCTTTAGCTGCCATCTTATGGATGGCTTCTACTAGTACCCTGTCCAACTCTCCCCCTTGTGCTGCAGGTCTGTAGATCACTCCAGTGGGAATAGTGGTATCATTAACTATCTCTTGGGTGACCAACAGTGCCTCCGTCCCTCTCTGCATTCCCTGTACTTCAGTTGCTTTTATATTCCCCTTGACATAAAGAGCTATTCCTCCCCCCTTTTTACGCATCATATCTTTCCTAAATAGAGTATAACCTGGTATGGCTACATCACAGTCATGGTTCCCATTGTACCATGTCTTAGTGATGGCAACAATGTCCGGGTCAACTTCTGCCAACAAGGCAACTAGGTCTGGGATTTTATTTCCCAGGTTGCGAGCATTTGTGTACATGGCCTTCCAAGTTATGCTACTTCCCCTTCTGACAGCTGTTACCCAGTTAGAAGACTGCTACCAAAATAGCACTGCAATTCACAGCGCTAGTCTGGTAAGCGCTACCACAAACAGCAAGGGGGGATTTACAGCGCATGCTGTAAGCGCTCCCCTGGTTGCTGTTCATGGTACTGGTACAGCACAAGGGCACCAGAATCCAGGAGGCTGGCTGAGCTGCTCCTTCGGCATGCAGGGCTGGGGCATCAAGCAGCTCTGCCAGCGGCATTGAAGACCAGGGTTCTAATCCTGGTATCCAGACATTTTACATAGATCAGAACTTTCTTTTCTTTTTTTTTACAAGGGGCCTTGGAAATGTTATTCCATGGCCACAGAAATTTCACTTGCCCCATGATCCACTCCCCCCGGAGTAGGAATCCTGAATCCCTCTTTACCCTCCTGTCTATACTCCAATTTCTCCTTTTCTCTGCCATTCTATGATTTCCAGTTCTAGGCACCATTGGTGATTTCCTTTCTTTAGTGTCCTCCCTACTGACTGCTTCCTCTTGTGGGGGAGGTAGTGGCATATTGATTCTCCCTGCTACTATTTGTGATTTAAATTGTTTAGCAGTGGCTAATACTGCACCAAAAAACATTGCATTGTCATCTTATTTTTGCAGTAGAATAGTCTGTGTTGCAATCACATAGGAAAACATTGCCTGAATGTGGTGATCAACAGCATGCTTCATGATACTGCCAGTTCAGATCTGAAGGAGCTACCCACAGGAAGAGAGAGTGTGTGTGTGTGTGTGTCTGTAGGCCCTTTTTACACACAGTGGTCTGTATCAGAGTGACCGGTACAGGCACACTGTAAAGTTACCTGTCTCTGTGTGTACAGTCAATCCATGCTGCAACATAGTGAGTGCTCACTTAAAACGGATTCCCTGTTTTTCTTGGTCTGTGGGCTTCTGTGGCATTGTAAGCTGGCATGTAATCATACTGTGTCTGTCATTACGGCACACTACTCTTTTTTTACCACAGACACCTCGTTTACTGTTTCTGTGCCGGTATGCAGTGGAGAGACACTGGAAGGAGATGGCAACGAAAGGTGAACTGTGTGTAAACAGGACCGAGGAACCCTACACTTGCAGTGACATGACTGCGTGCCAGAACAATCTTTAAAAGTAAGCACTGTGTAAAAGCGGCTTGTGTGTCTTGGGGGTTAATAATAAATTAGGTGCATGTTGTGTAGTGACACAAAGGAGCTCAGCCATGCAGAAAGAGAGTAATGGTAAGAGTCAGTTTAACCCTTAGAAGACTGCAGGCATATACATACAGTACGTCCAGAATCTGTCTATGTTCAAACATATTCAGCACTTTAAAAATCATTAAAGCAAAGTGAATAGCAGAATCCACTTTGGAAAAAGTGAAAGAAGCTCACCACTCTTAATATCTTAAAACTTGTTTAAGAAAAACCTAAAACTCTCAAAACTAATATTTTAGTCTACAAACAGGATGGTGCCATGAAGCTATAAAATAAGATTTTGAAGAGAAATCAGATAAAACATTAAAATAGGGAATGTATACCATGAAATAAGACTGTTTTTCTTGACATGACAAAAAAGATAAATTACCTTGACATTACACTATTTTTGTTTTTTTAACATCTTTTATTAAGTATACTGTACATGGAGTGTGACCACCAGCTTATCATACAAAAGGAGCATCCTGCCAACAGTTACATAGGCGGTATATCTCATGTCAGAAATTTTACAAACATGGAATACAGTGGATTAGCTAAGTTCCAATCATGACAAAGAACTATTCAAAAAGTCTGTCTTTGTAGCATTTGCACAAGGCATCAAGTCCTTCCAGTCTGATAAATTCCACTGTTAATGAATCATTCTTAAGTTAATGAAATTAGTATATACCCCAAGAGTTCAGAAATAAAAACACTTGGAGATAAGAAAGTGTCAGTACTTTCCTTAACTAGTGTAACAGCCTAGTAAGACTGTTCTTCCAAGAGAATAGGGATAGATAGGAAGTTTAAGTGTATCTAAAAAATACTGTAAGTAGTCTATTACGCAGGTTCAAGACCCAGTGTAGGTAGGAGCTACGAGATAGGGTGACCACTGCAGTCATTAAAAAAAAGCAGATTTAGAATCCATAATTGTAGCAAATAAGAAATCAGGAGTTTTATTATAGATTAACCATAGGAACCAGCGTGAGCATATTCTTAATGGAAATAGTGTGATGCAGTGCAGGGGGGAAGTTGGAAAGGACTCTTGGCCTGGCTTTCCACACACAAAGGCTGTTTTGCTCATATTTATTGTGATTGGCAAAGTTTTTAAGTAAAATGATAGTAGTTATCTTTAAAAATAGTTAATGGTAGTCATTGGTAGTCAGTGGGCTAGTAACCAATTGCCCTGGCGACTGACATAAGTGCTGGTAGTTCAGTGATAATTTGGTCTGCATGGGTTGATTGTGATTTTTTAATATTTATTTATGTGGTAAAAATCGCTCCTGTAAATAAAAAGAAGCTGATCTGTTTAAGTTAATGAAAATAATGCAGAGTGGCAGCTTTGAACACTCAGCGCACTAAACTAAGTGAGGAGGGAGTGTGAGCGACTGAGCATTGGTCCCACAGCAGTGCATACAGGTGCTCATGTATGTAGTCCTCAGGTCTGCTTGTGGGCAGCCGTTCCTCACTCGAGAGCTGGTTGGAAGTTAAGCGCCTGGCCTATACACTAATCCTGCTCTGCGAAGCTCCGAGAGGGAGACGCATCATGCGCTCCTCTCGAGGCAGGATCAAGCAGATAAATTTTCCCATTTCTTAGTTGTGCAAGTGATAAGTGCCAGGGAACACTTGTTGTAGGGATTGGCTCACAAAATAAAGAATATAAATCAAGGGGCACAGTTTGTTTGGGGCCCTGGAAAGTACACACATAAGCAGAGTGGCAAGCATTGTTTATAAAGCTCACAGAGGAGCCATTTTATGGAGAAAGGAGTGCTATTTCAGGCACAGGAACGTGCGGCTTTACAACAATAAAAATACATGTAAATACAGTAAATTAATTAAATAAAGCCATATGGGGGCTGAGGGAAGTCCTGGGCACGTAACATAAATACACAGAAGTTTGTTATTTCAACACAAGTAAAATTGAAGCATTTTAAAGCAAGATTCTGCTGGGAAAAGTTGTTTAGGTCTCAACATATTTACTACATTTCAAGATCATGTGGCCAAGTCATTTTTCTACAGAACTGCACCAAACTTGGCAGACAGATTTTAGTGTCCTACACAGCAGAAAAATAGTTTTGAGTGATAAAGGTATAGAATAAAGGAGTTGCTAACTTTGATAGAGAGAGTGGGTCCTTTGTGAAGCAAATCCATGCAGGCAGTTACACTGGAAGCGGAGCTAAGTGTGAGAAAATGAATATATAATTCCTGAGTGAAAAACTTGTTGTGGTCAATGTAATTAAAGGGGAAATGACCATTTTGAATAGCAAGTGAAGAGAAAAGTGCTTAAAAATGATTATTTCTTCAATTTAATAGTAAAAGAGTGTTAGTCTAGAGCTGGAGGTGAAACTCTGCAGTCGGAGGCAGGCTGAGGCAACTGGAGCTATGAGATAAGTATTTTCTCTGTGCTGTTTCTGTTCTTTTAGGATTCAGGTAACATTTAATGAGATTGCAATGTGTGCTGTGTGATTTAAACAGTGTAACTACAAACCAAATGATTTTGTCTTGGCTGTAGGGGCATTTAACCGAGTGAGGGAAAGGTTGTGAAATACACAGTAGGGGAAGGGGTGGTCACATGACTCAGACCAGCCAATAGCAGGGCTAGGATCCATTTATATTTCAAAGGGGACCAAATGACCCCAAAGCTTGATTGCACAAAGCAGGAGTGTAGCATCTTGAGTAGTGTCTGCAGGGTGTAAGCAGGGAGGATAGCAGGCCCCGCTGGAAGACAGGGAAGAACCTAACTGGGAGGGCTGCATAGTTCCTGTACAGACATGGGAAGCCAAAGGCGGGGGAAGGGTTCCATGGAGTGGGGTAAGACCAGGATAAGGGAGGAGAGGATGTGCAGGGGCAGTCAAATAGGGTGGGAGATGGGAAGGATTGTATGTTGCCAAGGATGTGGAGCAGCCATATTCCTGGGAGTGGCTTGGAGGGCAGGAGGCTGTAGGGTGTGTTGGCAGGTGGGCCAGCTCAGGCAGGATACAGGGTGCTTGAGGAGGGAACTGGAGGCATGGAGGAGACAGAATTGGGGACAACACAGCCAGGAGGGGAAACTAATGAGGTATCCAAAAGAGCTAAAAACAGACAAAAATAAGGGGGAACTTGGTGGGACAGCAGGAGGGCCACACAAGCGGGTGCAGCCAAGGGAAGGAAGTGATGACTGGAGGAGGGTCAGGTGCAGGAGCATGACAAAGACTGGGTCAGAGCAAAGATATCAGCCTGTGGGAAGGGGGACCGGACTTATGCAAGGAAAGGAGATTAGCACTGCAAACAGATTCTCAGTGTTGGCTAGTCCAGAAGACCAGGTAGCAGGGATGAGGGGAGCTACAGTGAAGGAGCAAGGAGAGGACACTACAGGGGAAAAGGTATACAGCGGGGAGGCAGTAGGCAGTACACCAAAAAGACACATTGGCAAGGGGCGCAGCGAGGTGATGGTGATGCAGTAGGCAGTATACCAAGAAGACACATTGGCAAGTGGGGGCAGCAAGGTGATGGTGATGCAGTCTCTCCAGAGGGAAAGAAGGAGCAAGGAGACAGGAGTAAGGGGGAAGCTGCAGGCAGCCTGGGGAAGGCTAAGGATATTGAAAGGATGGGAGTCTGAGTGGGGATGGGCCACATTTCAGGGAAGACATGGAGACATAATAATAAAGGAGGTGGTAGCAAGATTGACCAAGCAACAAGCCAGTGCAAAGGGGAGGTTCCACATATGGAAAATAGTTTGGAGGAGGAGGCCAGTAGCCCAGTCATAGTTGTGAGGGGGGAGAGGACAGGGCAAAGGTTAGGACAGGCAAAGGGGGGCTGTGACATGGGGATGAGAGGGCCATGCAAGTTGGAGAGCAGGGGAGTAGAGGGCAATAAGAAGGTGAGAAGGAAAAGTGTTAGAGAGTCATAATTCTAGGGGATTCTATACTTAAAAGTATAAGGTGGAGGGGAGGGGTGCCAGAAAAAGCAACATCTGGGTAGAGTGCATGCCAAGCATGACAGCAAGTAGAGTGGGCAGCACATGGGCAGATATGTGGGGAAGGTTGCGGAGAAGCTGCACATTGTGGTGCACCTGGGAATGAATGATCTAGAAGGAAGAAGGATAGAGGAGGTACAAGACAGCTTCAGGGAAATGGGAAAACTATGCAGCAAAGAGGGAACAATGGTAGCCTTCTCAGAAGTTCTGCCAGTGCCAAGGGCCAGTATAGACAGGAAGAGAAGAAACAGTGACTTCAACAAGTGGCTGAGGGAATGGTGTGGGACCAAGGGGTATGGATTGGGGGGGGACTGGGGTAGCACATGGGATAACACAGATCTTTATGCAGGGGATAGGTTACACCTCAGCAGGGCAGGTTCACAAGTGTTGAAGCAGAAGATGAGGGATTTCATCAAAGAGAGGTATCATTTAAACTAGATGGGGGGATGCATTGGAGCTGGAAATCACCTGGAGAGGGGTCTCGTGGACTTCCCCACACCACAGGGATAGATACGACCTCAAGTGAAATAGGGGTTTGAGTGAAGGGTAAGGAAGCAGGAATGATAGGTGCAGCATGGAAAATGGTTTCACTAAATGCTAGATGCCTGGGAAACAAGTTGGCAGAGTTGCAGGCATTGATGGCAGAGAGAGAGAGGTGGACATAGCTGCCATTACTGAGACGTGGGCAACCAAGCACTATGACTGGGACCTAACCATCCCAGAGTACAAACTTTTCCAGAAGGATAGAGATAAATGGAAGGCTGGGGGGATTGTAATTTATGTAAGGGAAGGGATCAGATATAATAGGGGAGGAGGGCAAATCAGAAGTAATCTGGCTGCATCTACACAGTCAGCAAGGGACCAAGATCTGTCTGGGGGTTGTTTATAGACCTGCGGCCCAGAAGGAGTACATTGACAGGGAACTGGGGGAGCAGATATGGAGGCATAGTGGCAAAGGCAGCACAGTGGTGGTGGGGGACTTTAATCTACCGGGGTGGATTGGAACATCACAGCAACCAATTGTGCCAGAGAGCAGATACTCCTGGAAACATTCCAGGATGGCTTCCTTACCCAGAGGGTAATGGAGGCAACAAGGAAGGGGAATATACTAGACCTGGTACTGGAAGATGGGGAACAGGTCAGGGATGTAAGGGTGGAGAAACTTCTGACAAGCAGTGACCACTGCACAGTGTGGTTTTCAATCTACCTGGGTAGGTAAGTTGCCACTACAAAAACTAGGGCCCTGGACTTCAAAAGGGTGGACTTTAGCAGGATGGGAAACATACTGGAAAGTCATATGGCAAGCATCTGCCCAGAAATGGACATGGAACAAAGATGGGCAGTCATCAAGACAGGACTGGCTGAAGCCACTAAAACTTGTGTCAAGAGCCAGAGCAAGAAAGCCAGGACCAAGAAACCCAGTTGGATGAGTAGAGAAGTAGTGGAGAAGGTGAGGGAAAAGAGGAATGCATTTTGGACCTGCAAGTGATCCAACAGGGCAGAAGACAAAGAAGAATATGTGAAGAAATCCAGAGAAGTGAGCAGAGTGGTAAGGGCAGCAAAGATGGCTAGGGAACGGAGGTTAGTGCAGGGGATCAAAGGAGGGGAAAAGGATTTCTTCAGATATATCAGAGAGAAGAGGAAGAGCAAGGATCAAATTATTAGGATCAGGAGGGGAAGTGGGAGGGTAGAAAAAGGGTCTGAGCAGGCAGAAGTACTTAATGAATACTTCTGTTCAGTCTTCACCAAGGAGAGGGATGGACCCACACCTGAGAGGAAGGGAGAGGTTGGAGAGGATGGGGAGAAGCAACCATGGATGGGGAAATCACAGTGGGAAGGGTAAGGGAGGACCTTATGTCCCTGAAAGTAGACAAGGCACCTGGCCCAGACAGAGTCCACCCCAGGGTGCTGAAAGAGTTGGCAGAGGTACTAGCAGAGCCACTGGTGGACCTATTCAATACTTCTCTGAACTTGGGGTGTGTGCCCAGGGACTGGAGAGAAGCACATGTGGTACCTCTCCATAAGAGTGGGCCCAAGGACGAACAGGGGAACTACAGACCGATGAGCCTTACTGCAATTATAGGAAAACTGATGGAGATAATCCTCAAGGAAAGGCTGCTGCAATTTCTTGAGGATGACGACCTCCAGAACAGCAGGCAGCATGGGTTCATCTCAGGCAGATCCTGCCAGATGAACTTGGTTGATTTTTATGACTGGGTTACGAGGGCACTGGACAGGGGACATGCGGTGGATGTCCTCTACCTGGATTTCTGCTAGGCCTTTGACTTGATGCCACATGGTAGGTTGACCTACAAGTAGAAGAGTCTGGGAACAGGGAAGAAACTGGTCAGATGGATTGAGAACTAGCTGCAAGGTAGACAGCAGAAGGTAGGAATGAGGGGGGAGGCATCTGAACACAGGGCAGTAACAAGTGGTGTACCACAGGGCTTGGTGCTGGGACTGGTTCTGTTTAACATTTTATAGCCGACATTGCAGTAGGAATTAAGAGCAAGATCAGTCTCTTCGCAGATGACACACAGATCTGTGTCGAGGTAGATGGGGAGAGGGAGCCAGAGTACTTCAGGAGGATTTGGCAAAACTGGAGGAATGGTCTCACACTTGGCAGCTTGGCTTCAATGCCAAGAAGTGCAAAGTGATGCATTTAGGAGGCAAGAACCCAGGACATAATTTACCGGCTGGGGGGTGTCCCGTTAACAAAATCCATGAAGGAGAAAGATCTGGGAGTGCTGATAACCAGGGAGATGAATCACTCTGCTCAGTGCAGGAAGGCAGCAGTGAAGGCAAATAGGATGCTGGGTTGCATAGCAAGAGGGATTACTTCCAGGAGTGGGGGAGGTCATCTTGCCCCTATACAGGTCCCTGGTGAGACCACACCTAGAGTACTGCCTGGAATTCTGGCACCCCTACTTGAAAAGGGACATCAAACTACTGGAGGGGGTACAGCACAGGGCATCAAAATGATCCTGGGGTTGGGGGACAGACCATATGAGGAGAGAATGAGAGAGCTCAATATGTATTCCCTGGAGGAAAGAAGGGGGAGAGGGGATATGATTGAAACCTTCAAGTACCTGAAAGGTTTGAACAGAGTAGACACCAGGTATATGTTCGGTCTGAAGGGCAGAAGAGAAACCAGGGGACACTCTATGAAGTTGAAAGGGGGCAGGTTCAAGACGGAACAGAGGAGGCACTATTTCACAGAATGGGTGGTGGCATGGTGGAATGCTCTGCCAGAGGAAGTCATATCACTGCAGAATGCTGGAGGCTTCAAGAGGGGGTGGGACAGATTCAAGGGGAAGGTACAAATCGGGAGGGGATCAAAATGGGGGGAGGGCATATGAGGGAGGTGGGGCAGCTGCAGTCTAATGAACTGAAGTGCTGTACACTCAAGCAGACTAGATAGTCCGAATGGCCTGTATCTGCTGGCAATATTGTATGTTCATATGTTTGTATATTAGTAGTCTTAGTGTCTGAGCTTTCCTAGGGGTTATTTTGTACAAAAGAAAATCAGCAGAGAGCTTAGGAGGACAGCTTCCTAGCAAGTATAGTGAAAACCTACTTAAACTTTAGGAAAGTGCTTATTTTGTGTGACAAAGAAACATATTTTTTAAAATGGGTTCAACGTTATAAAAAAGGTGGAGCCTTAGAAAGTTGAGAGGGGGCAGTTGAGCTTCAAATCTCTAACATTCCTTGGTGACCACAACATTCCTAACATTCCCTAGTGACCAATGTCTGCTCTAATAATGCATGCTCTTATTCCCTATAAGGTTACCACTGCCTTAATAGCACTTACTCCCCCCTTCCTCTCTACTCCCCCTTGACAACTATTTCACCCCTCTTCTCTCATCACACACCATATTCCTTCTTTACAATCCCACTTCTTTCTTCCCCCTCCTCCCCGCTACCCTCCTCTCCCTATTCATAACCCCCTCTACCCAACCTGCCCTCCCTCACCTCAATTGTCTTCCCACACCCCCTACCTCCTCTTCCCACCACCACCCTAATGACAATGGGTACTAACCCCTGCTTCGCTGAGCTCTGTTTTTTCTTATTATCTCTGATTTTTCTCCCTCATAAGTATCATAATTATGCCAAACCAAAGAAATATTTGCTCATCTGAAATTACCTAATCTCTCATTTGATGTATATTGCCTGTTGTTTTTGTACGTGAAGTATAAATGATGTGGAACCTCTGTAAATGAGCTCCAAGCTCAAAGGTTGTAATTTCAAGAAATAAATAAATAAATGAATAATCTCAGCATTCTAGGCTTATGCTGCTGCAGAAAGGCTTTTGATTGGTGCTGAGCCTCTGGACAGGTCAGTGTCCACTCAGTGATCACAAATTTAAGTATGCTAATGAGTTTTGTCTATAAAAGAAGCTGCACAGCCAGTGTGCTGGGAGTCTGAACAGAGAGAGTGACCAAGGATGAAGGTGCTCAAGCCAGTGGGTGTCCTGTCTGAAAAGGCCTGATGCAGTGATAGAGCATGACAGTTTAATTTAAATACAGTGTAGGATTAGTTGATCACCTGAATCCCAGTGTAGGGTCAGTTAGGGCAGTAAGTGAGAACAGGATAAGAATAGAAAGCCTGTTGCTTCAAGTGCCTGATGATCCTGTATGTTAAGTTTTCCTCACAGAAGAAGAAAAAGCTGCAACCTGAAGAAATCCTCACTTCTCCTGATGACACCAAGAAACTGCCAACTCAAGAGGGTCCTCCAACAACACCAAAGCTACAACAACTTCAACAACAGAATTTCTTCAGTAAATCCAAAGGAGTGTGGTATTGAACAAACCTTATTGATATAGTTTGGGAACTATTTTAAAAGTTAAAATGACATTGATTTGCAGAGAATTTACCTCAATTGTCCTGAATTTAAAGAGACTCTTGTCAACTGAATGACTGAACCTGAAGGGCCGGGGGGGGGGATAATGTCACTGCTTTTCACGTAACAGTATTCAATATGTTTGATGCTACTGTCATTCCTGAATGATTTATGGTAATGTCGAGTGATTTTTAAATGTTAAAGTATAAGAGATAAATAAATTTATTTTTTATTAAACTCTAGGATTACAAGTACCTTTGAGCAGGATCTGCTCATTTACAAAGGTTCCACATCAAAGAATGGGGGCAACGCACATACAGAGGTTGGAAATGGTATACAATCAAAACACAGGCATAGTTAACATTGTTTTACAGTTGTAACACACTTTAGAAATAAAAGACATTACTAGACAGCAACTTAAATTGGCAGCTAGATGAGGTAACAGAGAAAGGGAATTAAGAAGCAGATGGACTATAAGCGTGAGATAGTGTAGAAGGGGGACAGACAGAAGTAGGCTGGCTGAGGGGCCATTGTCATAGGGAGGGGGAGGCAGTCAAGGACAGGGGAATATAGGCCAAAGTCATAGGGAGGGAGAGAGGAAGGGGGTCTAGGACAGGGGAATATGGCAATGAGGTTTGTGGAGTGGCGTAGGGATGTGGAGGGGAAGGGGGGAGGAGGAGGGAGGGAGGAGGAGGAAAAGGGTCATGAAGAAAAGCAGGAGTCAGAGAGAGTAGTGCTCAGGTCGGAGGCGGGTTACAAGTCTTGAGCAACTAGGCGGTGGTTGGAGCAGACCTTTAGGAGAAGCAATCACACTGAGTGGTAGAGATGAGGTAAAGTCAGAGATTCTGTTTAAAGGGTCCAAGCGTTGCAGAGGAAAGTGCTTCTTTGTTGAAGGTATTGAACCACTTTGGAGCCCTGTGGATGAAGGACCATATTGACCCATGGAGGTACGACATCTAGGAACCTGGAAGGTTTGGTATTGGGCACTATGTGTATGCTGATTACCACTGGAGGCAGTGAGGAGCTTACTGACACCTGGCGGCATGAGACCAAGGAGAACCTTTTTGGTTAGCAGGCAGTCTGGTATTGTATTCTGTTGAGGAGTGGTAGCTAGCCAGCCTGTGCATAGATGTCACAGGTGTGTGTAAGTTGGACTGCACCTGTTAAAAGCCTACAGGCTTTGTTGAGTGAAATTGAGGTCCTGTGGAGGACAGTTGTAGAAGCAGAGCCATAGATGGCCAGACTGTGGTCAATGATAGAGGTGACAGAGATATAGATGGCCAGCCTAAGGGCATTTGCAGGCATACAGTGCGTGTGCTTGTGCAACAGACCAATCCATGTGTTGGCGGGCTTGGCAATAGGAATTGCGTGATAGGATACCAGGGTGGGTATCTGGAAGAAGGGGTCAGTGGGCTGACTGAGGTAAGATAAGGGCTAGTAGTCACTGTACACCCTTAAAGCAAGTGAATCATATGGCATTAGGGTCTGAGGTAAGACCTAGTGCTGAGGGAACTGTATAATTGGATACCAGGGAGGGTATCTGGCAGAAGAGGTCAGTGAACTGACTGCCCAGAGGTATGGCCCAGTAGTCGATGTATGCCTTAGATATAATGTGTGACAGAGTAATTGGATACCAAGGATGGTATCTGGCAGAAGGGGTAAGTGGACTGATTGCTCGGAGGTATGGCCCAGTAGTCGCTGCATTCCTTACAATATATTGAAACTGAGTAAGCTCAGGGATTAAGGCCAGAGAGAGCGCTTATCCTGGAATCTGTGTGATATCTGGAGGGCTGGTGCATGGTGAGTGCCTGCAGTCTCCAGGGGAGAAAAACAAGGAGGTTAGTGGGATGGTATTGCCCTACTGGGACAAAGTAAAAGTGATAAAACATACAGCTATTTCATGTGTTTTGAACTGTCATGTATTCTACAACTGAATTGTGCCATTTGTGGCTGTTATTTCAGAGATTTCTTTCATATTTTCAGTAACATTTTACCTTTTTGCTCAACAATCCAAGTGTTCGTGTCCTTGCTTACAGAGCCAGTGTCTCACATTCCTATAGGCCTCCAGGTCAGTCGGGTGCTGCATTCCCTACTCTTGTCAGCTCTTAGCTACTCCAGTTGAGGAGGTAAGGTACTGTACTCAGGTACAGTGGTACCAAACTGGGAAAGGGTTGTCACAAGGGAAGGAACAAAGAATCCTTGATGTCATCTACCTCTGTGTGGCATGGTCACATCTGTGGCCTGAGGTTAATACAATAGTAGGTGTGTCATCATACTAGGCTTAGCCAGAGTGCAGAAATATAGTTTTTTCAATGCTGTGTGGCCTTCAGCTTAAATTTGTTAACAGTATTACATTCATATAAAGTAGTGTTCCCAAGCCTTTACAATGTTTTCCTTATCCTACTTGACTTCTCTTTTATAGCAACTGTTCTAAAGTGAGGATACCCTCTGTCATTTCTTTTTAGTTAAAGAATGGAAGCCATCTTGAGTTGAATTTGTTCTTTTTAACCCTTAAGAAAGCTGTGATGGATTCCATTGGTTACGTATGACTGACACGTCCATCATGTTTGGTGGGTTGGGTGTTAGCCACCTCCTCGTGATAGCCTTTCAGTGCCACAGAAAGAATAAGAAATAAGTATTTCTTGTCTCCCTATAGACTATATTTTAATAAATAAGAACAAATATAGAGAATATCATAAGTAATAAAGATCTCAATTATTAGTTAGTGAAATAAAATATTTAAATCTGTCAAAGTATAAGTTTTGCAGTGGGGTAATTTGGAACATGGGCCTTGAATTAAGGGTATGTTCATTTCCATTTTATTTTCCAAAATGGCCTTTTTACGGTCAAGTGCAAAGGAGTTAGTGACTTCTAAACAGGAATTTTGCGCTGACAGACATGCAAATGATTAGGTGTGTGCTGAGCTCACTCACATTAGACACCGTGTTACATTGTTTGAGAGTGTGGTCACAGGAATGTTTTGTAAGTGAAGTGAAGTTTTTGCTTTACTTTGTGCTGGTTTCATGGGGAGTATATTCCAACACTGTTTGAACTGTCTCCTCTTAATATTGCACCTCTTCCAAAGTAGCTATTGCTGGACTCATTCACTAATAGAGATGTTACGATGTTTTAATTCACTTGTAAAATTAGACAAATTAAGTGGCCATATTCATCATCACAAAGCACTTTCAGTTCAGTTTATTGTTTGGTTTTGTAAAGCATTGTTTTATTAAAAATGGATATAGAACATAAAGACATGTTACAGTAACAAGGAAGGAATAGTGAACAGTTACTACGTATAACAACCAAGTACACCTTCTGCTAAAAGCAAGACCATTCACCGTGTTTTAATTTAGCCATGTACACTTGTGCAGTTTACTATGCGGCCCTGTGCTAAGCCTGTTACTGGAGCCAGTTCAATTTTATTAATAATACTCAATTGTAGGCCTATGAATTCTAGAATAAATTATTTAAGGATAATTACAAAAGTAATCCCCAAAAAGTTCCATCAGAGCCTTGTTATAATCCCAGCGAGACAACACTAAATATCAGGAAGTAAAATACCACCCACATGTTTTCAATTAAGTAAGAGTAATCTTACAAGGCAGTAAGGCCTGCGGTGAAAATACCAAATATTCAGGTGAAGAAATTCTCTGCAAACACTCACTTATTACCAACAGTTAACTTTTCTGAACGCTTTCCAAGCTACACCTTGTCAAAGTGTTCCTCCGTTCCCTACCAGGGCTCCACCATTTGTAACAACCTACTATATGTTGGCTAGGGCATTATCTCTATGACACACTACCTCTCTTTGGCAGTACTGCACTAATATAGGCCACTGTACTAACGTACAGTACTACTCTAATATATACCACTGTACTATAGTAACCTTCCCAGGTTACGAGAACATTGGCTGATATTGCATTAATGCCACTATCAGTCCTAGATGGCCAGTCTATTGGGAAATGGGACCCAAAGTAACATCCATAAACTGGCAAAGTGAGGGACAACATCTGGTTTTGTCCTACTATACTGTAGGTGTTGCAACTCAATAGGATCTGTGTTTTGCCCTGAAATATCCATACTGAGTAATCTGTGACTGGTATCATATTGCTTAACAAATGGATCCTCCCCTTACTTCTGGACCATCTCACACCAGACCCCGTCTCGAATAAGCCACTCCTGAATGTGAAGAATCAAATTAAGTGGCTAATTCAGTCCTGATACCCAGTGATTAAAGCTGACTTTGATCCATCAGCATACCTCTACTTTGTACCAATAATATTCAGGATATCTTACTGAAAGATCTACCCCAAACTAGAAACATAAATAACTACAAAGGCAAGATATTTTCTCCAACTGTACAGGTATACATCCAGTTAGGCAATTAGCAGTTAACATTTCAATCATAGGCCAAATAACGTGGAGCTATTAAACATCCCTATCCTTGCTGACAAAAAAATGAAGTCTGATATAACAAATGCTATTTCTAATGATTTCTGTGCATTTTAAATAAACAGACAAAAGCAGAACAGTACATATAAGACACGTATAAAAAACAGTCAACACATAAAACATGTCTAAGATCCAGCACATAATGACAGAATTATTGTTAAACTGAGCGCTTAAAAAGTGTGTTTAAAAATTCTTCTTTTAGTACATATTGTATAGAGTTTTTGGACACCTCCAACTCTTAGTATTAGGAGGCAACTTCTGCATCCATTCAATTTTCCTCAGCTCTTAAGGCATGGGGGCCAGCCAGTCAAAGGCTAAATAAAGTTAATTACATCCCAGCACCATCTTTGATTCCAAGCACAAGTTGTTATGCATCTTCTCACAAGGCCTGTTAGGACTAATAAGTCTTATCACAAGGAACTTATTAGTTGAGCGGTGGCCCTCATTTGTTATTATCAGAACTTTAAAGTACAATAAAAAGCCATTGATAAATATTCCTATATTACCCTATGGAGCACACCTCCACGCACTACATTTACTGACATCACAAAACATGCCGGGGGGAGGGCTTTTCTCAAATAAGGAAGAGCAAGTGTTTTGCCCATGGGCTTCACAGAGAGGAAAAACAATCCCTTCCCTCCACATTTAATGGCACAAATAAATTCAACTTTATATTGTAATCCACTCCATGCCAGGTAAGATTCATTATATGTTTTGAAGGGGCAAACTGCATAATTACAAAGCTGCTCTTTAATTTAATTCAGTTTGGGCTTTTTGTAGGAGTTTTAGCCAACATTGTTTCTAAATTTGTGAAGTACTGTGTGTCAGTTTTATTTGCTTTATATTCTATATTACGGTAACTGCAAAATAAATAATACATTCATGCAGACATCAGGGCTGAAGAATGCAAAGTGCACAACGTAAGAAAATGAAGACACGCACATTGACGATTGTGAGGGAAGGCTTTGCGGCCTGCCACAAGATGTCACCAGTGCAGCAGAACACTGCACTGTCCCTCCCCAGGCTGGGAGTGTTACCACATGGCAGCACCATCCCCCGACCTTGGGCTGCCCAGCTGGCTCTCCAAGCTCATCCCCACACTCAAGATGCCGGCACAGGAATATAACCCACTACTCAGTTTGCCAATGGGCAGTCCTAAACACATTTCTTTAAACCTTGTTGTTTTTGGAGATGTTGACCCCAAATCTTCAACATTGAGCACATTTACAGGAATGGTGATTTCCAGTTCTAAAAGGATTTTTGAACTTTCTAATCACTAGATCTGATTTTTTTAACATCATGTACACAGTGCATTTTCTGATTATGCTTCTGACTCAGTTTCTACAATAATCTGGTTAGTGGTGCTGGATTTCACATTTTTGAATTGGAAATTTCACTCATGTAAACCCATAACATAGACCTAATCTGCTATCTTTGTGGTTACAAGTGCCTACTGCTGTAGAATCCCGTTAGAATTCACCCCAGATGTCAGAAGCGTGAGCCAGAAAATAAGACTCTGACAGAATTTTTTTTTGAGTGACAAGCTTGTCATTTACACAGATGATGAATGTACTGTTGTATACTTACCATTGGATTTAAATGTTCATGTTGTGTTTCATTTTTCTGTACAGCTTCTGGTCTAGTAATGGATGTATTTGAGAAGATAGTTGTTCTTTCCATCACCACAGAGTTTTATTTAACTTAAAACCTGAGATCAGTTTCAGGGCTCTGATTTAGTTCTCTGTCCCCCATCTCTGGAGTGTTCTGGCATTTACAATTGGAGATGGCCCTGATACCCTAACTCATACCTTATGGTGCATTTAAACCATCCGTGACAACCTGAAAGAGTACTTGTCTGTCCAGTACACCTCATCTGCCTCTGCAACTGACTTATTCCCAAACCATTGATGTCCACCATTCATTGCTCACCTGTTTGGACTTACTGCTCCTGTTGATTGTGTTGGTTTTGGTCCCACTAACAGATTCTTTGATTCAGATATAGCAACAAGTCCTGCTCTCCCCTCTACACCTACAATGACTCAAACTCCCTATCCCACTACAACCACGTCCACACAGACAGCATTGCCTTCAGTAGTTAGAGAGGAGTCTCTGCTTGTAGCTTACTCTTCATAAAACTTCACTGCATGTGGGTACTACCATTCTAGTCAGAAACCATACAACATTTCTGAAATAAATTCACAGATCAACTAAAGTGGGGAAATGGGATTTGTTTCAGGGAAGCATATTTCAGTTAATTTATTTTTAGTGGAAGTCAAATACTTCCATGAGTCAAAATCTGGAAGTCATGCTGATTTTTTGGAAGTCAAAATACTTCCCAGATCCCACAATTTTAAAACAAATATTCTAGGAATGAGCAATTTATTGATGTTAATATAAATATTAGTGGTAAAATGACAATTTCTTTTAGAAAAAAGTCCATCATTTCTTAGCTTCTGTGACTTAAATTTTGAAAGTCATCCAATTTAGTTTTTTTTTTCTATCACTTCTGCTATTTATCTCCTCTACAGCATGAACGGTTTGGGGCATCCAGCCACCGTCCCTGTCCTCCTGGAGAGCTGGGTGGCTCATATCGCACCCAGGAGGGTCCAGGATGGCTATTATGCCATCCTGCTGGAGGAGCCCCCTCTGCCACTCCCAGCCAGGACAGCCCCAGGTCCTCCCCAATGGGACTCCTTATAAGTCCTCCAGGCAGCACAGGGCATGGCCATCAAGCTGCACAGTCGCACCCAGCCCTTTTTTCTCTCTGATTTTTCTGACCCCATGGGAATGTGGACATGCAATGATGTCAGGCACAAGGTGCCGACATCTGCTGCACTCCCCCCCAGCTACCACCACACCAGTAGTACCTCAAGGCATCTCCAGAGGTCACTGCCACTCGATGGTTGTTCCCCAACCCACCCAGGACTAGGAGAGCAGTCAACAGATGCTCAATCCTAGTCCTCCCTTGCCAGACCCCGACAACCTGGGCTCGTCCCGAACCCGGGTTGCTGGTGTGGCGTGAGTTGTGGTGTCCAGTGCCTCAACCCTCAGCGCCACTGGGCTGACTTCCAATTTAGTTTTTTTACATTTGGAAGTCAATAACTTCCTCTCCCTTTATTTTGGAAGTTTTTGCCTTATTTTTGTGAGTCAAATACTCCCAAAATGGAGTTACCTGAAGCTCTGGTTGTAACATTTAGGATTGTAAAGCAGCTGGAAAGTTTGGACTTGTCATGTACTAATGCAAGGGAAAGTTATTATAGTGCAGTTCTGTGTGTGTGTGTGTGTGTGTGTGGTGGGGGGTGGCATCATGCAATCAACAGTCAAGTTAAAAAATACAACCCAGAAACAAGATCACAATACATATAGCATTTGTACCTGTAGTAGCACTAAGTCTTGCAGCTCTGGGGTTAAAATGCACATAGTAATTACAAGTTCCTGCAGTACCCTGCAGTGCACAGAGCAGGTCCATCCACCCACTCTCTCTCAAGAGCAAGACTGCATCCTGTGCATCGCAAGACCATGTCAGGGATAGGTGTTTAATACTAATATTCCCCCCAACCACACAGATATGCTCACATACACACACACACATACACACACACACATATACTGCTCCTGTGCATGGGACAGCAGATGTCCAACCACCTGTCCCTAACTATGTGCAACAACTTTCATCATCATAAGAAGGGAATGCAGTGAAACTGCAAAAAAAGTTGCAGACATTGTGATCAACAAGTCTGAGTAGCCAGGGCAAATGAACAGACTTGCTATAATATATTCATCATATGTATGTTGCTTATTTATTCATTTTGTTACATGTCATAGTCTCAAGGCTAACACATCTCAGCTTCACTGCCAAACCGCTATCAGGTGTTAATTCTGGTGGCCCAAATTGGGAGCATGATAGTCATTAGAAGGAATGGTTAAGCATGGGGTCCCAAATGTTGTGGTATGTTCTGTCACTTCAGACATTATTGCAAGTATTGGGTCATTCATATGCATCTGCTGGCCACTATACAACACTGAATTGTTTCATTTACACATGATTTTGTTTGATCAAATTTGCCATAAACACTAGTCATTTAACCAGCTAGTATTTATTTCTGGATTCTGAAATAAGCTAAGTTACAATCCAGTGGGCTGGACCTTACTTTTTGTATTATTGTCTATTTAGTCACAAGGAATGCTTGAGCAACATCTTTAGCCACAAATGTATTTATTTATTTTTTCTCAGTGTGTGACAACCACTCATCTGAGATGCAATACTTGGTTTCCAGTGGGGTCCTGCTTCTACCCACAACTTCACCTGGGTGCATATAGACTGGCGCATGGGGTGGTTAAATGGCTGGCCCTGGACCTCACAGTGTTTGGGTTCTGCAGTGTTTATATATGTTCTTGACTAGTTCTTAACAAGCTGGTAATCTAGTCACTAGATCCCAGGCCTGCCAAATGATCTGACCCACATTAAGGGACTTTATTTTCTCTGATCTATCAACCAGAAACTGATTTCTCAGAGCTTCGGGAGAGGAGAGGTTTAAGTGTTTCAAACTGGGGCAAGGTATATATTAATTTTCTTAAACTTTGAAGAATATAAGAATATGAACATCAGTGAGAACTCGGGATTGAGTGGGATTTAACCCTTAGGCTGCTGAGAGCATTAGAACATATAAGAATTCTGGACTTATATATCAAGGGTTAATTTTACCAAACTGGTTATGTTGGTTGCACTGTTAACCCCAAAATTCTTAGTGCAGGCCATACTATAAAAGAAGAATTTCTGTGGTGAATACATAATGTCCATTAATAAGTTTGCATGCAGTATTAACACTGTTCATCACTCTCATGTCTTGGCACTGGGTTGGCGACCAAAAGAAAGATTGGATATGGTTTGGGACTTTGAGTCAGGAGCAGACACAACTAAGTACACATGTTGCTCCACTCCACACTGTCCAGAACACAATTCCATGGTCAACTGAGCTTAATGTGCAAAAGCAGTTGCAAATCATTACCCTGTCAGTGGGTCATGTCACTCAGTTTGTGGGTTGGTGTGTGGGTTCTTGTGATGCAGTCTAATAATTTGTTAGTTTGAAGAACCACATTCATCATTTGTCACAGGACTGGGCATAGCATTTTGTAAAGCATTTGGCTTGGAATGAATTCACAACCATCCTTACTTCATATTTCAGTCAATTTGCTTACTTTAAGTTACTAGCAGTATGTAACCCTGGTCACTTCAAAATATTTACAAATATTAACATTCATTCCATTCAAGAGAACTGGTGAGAAATTATGCATTGTAAACCATGATTTTTATGGTTATCATGCAACTAATTTGTTGTCTCCAAATACATTCTCAAAGGCATTATCAATAAATATATTCTCAATCATTTGCTGTGGTGGTAGTGTGGGTGGAATGGGGTGGACGCCAGTATGCCAGATTATAACCGGTATGAAGAACTAATTTAATTCTTGTTGGAGGATATGGGGGCGGATGTGCAGAAAAATAGAATCATAGAATCTATTTGCAGAAATCTGACTGCTTAGCCCACTCTTTCTGCCCAGACAGTCCCTGTGTAGTATGTCTCAGCATAAACTACAGTATTCAACTGTTTGAGGGAATTGGATATAGTACATCAACTTAATGGTCACAAATGTCATAATCATGACATATACATCATATTTTAAAGCAAAAAAAAAAACAGCAAAAGAAGTGGAGTAGTTAATTCGTCATTTGTATTTTTAAAGAAATGCATGACAGTATTGGGAGTAGATCATCATCAGTGATGTCAACCGATACCCTTGATGGAGGTTTTTCTACAAGTGAACAAGGCCATCTAAACATCAGCAACATGGATCAAGCAATTACTAATATTGCATCAGGTGAGAAATTACATGGAATTTATAAAAAAAAGATGCCAGCTTAGAAATAAGCAAAATGATTGTAACACAAATAATATACTGCAGTAAATAGGAAGTGGATCAAAATATTTTTTTGCATACAAAATGGACATTGAGGCCTTGGTATTAAAAATGAGCACCAGTGTGGTTTGGGCAAATGCTAACCCACATCTGCTTCAGAGCTTTGCATGGCCCATATTCAGAGGCCCCCAGATTACCCCCTAAACCTGGCAGCATCAAATGGCTAAATTATTGAAGCACCTATGCAAATTATGGGGTTCAGTCATTTATACTGGTGCTTTGCAATTTTTAAAGGTTTATGGTGGTGGTGAATAGCTGCCCAAGCACTGCTGTTTACCACCACCGAAAACCACTTATTATTCAGGAGCTAAGCCTGGGTCCACACATCCCTATCCTGAAAGCAGGGTGGCTGTACTGCATGGCAGCTGCCCACCCATGCTAAGCTGCTTCCTTGACAAACCAGTATGCATGTCTTTTACAGTCAATGGTGGTCCAGTGATACTCATCAACCCCCATCACCCAGTATACATTTCACTAACAGTCCCTGGTTATACAGTGGTTCCCTCCACTGCCCCCATCACCCAATATATATATGTCCCTAACAGTACCTGTTGGTCCACTGCTTCCCCCTCAATGGTATCACTTGCCTCCACCCATATACCTGCTGAGGAATCCCGATCTGCAACGCCCTCGCCCGGAGCATCGCCTGTGACAGCAGGAGCCAGCATAGCTCTCTTATCACCTCCTCAGCAGGCTGCCATCTGGCCATCAAGGACCATGACCTTCAGTGACGTTAAAGCAGATTATACTGGGTAATCAGGGGTGATGGGTGGATCACTGTTAAATCTTGGTACTATTAGCAGAATGTTAAAATGATATTAGTAGATTTTAAGGTACCCAGTTAGATTAGTGCTACATTAATAGTGCCAGTCTACAGCTTGCTAGTTCCTATAGCGCTACCTTGGACAGTGAGTGGGGATGTACAGCGCTTGCTATATGCACTCCCCTGGTCACTGTCTGAGGTGCTACCATAGGACAAGGGCAGCAGGATACTGGGGACTGGCTGAGCTGCTCCCATGGCATGGAGGGCTGGGGCATGGAGCAGCTCGGCAGGGAGGTAGTGGAGACCAGGGTTCTAATCCTGGTTGCCTACCATTTTAGTACAATTGGGACTTCTATTTTTTTACAAGGGGCCATGGAAACAGTATTCCACTGACCCACAAATTTTAACTTGCCCCATGATCTGCTCCCCCCAAAGTGAGAATCCTTATGTCTGGTGGGTGTGGGGAGCAGAGCCACCCACTTCGGGGGGAGGCATGGGGCAGAGCCCCACCACAAAATTAAAAATGATGGCATTTTTGCAACACTGTTGTTGCCAATGGCATTCTTGTTGGCTATGTTATGACTCAGCACTGATTTTAAAGATGTGCATGATTGCAATTTGAAACCCGTGTGTGTGTCCACGCAACAAATAAATACATTTATTATTTTAATTTGCCATTAAGTGTTTTTTTTTTATCATATAATTGCAGATGAGTCCTTGGGTGAAAATGCAACATCCATACTCCCTATAAATCATCCTGATCTAGAGAACGAAATGACATAGAATGATGTTTCATCTGAGAATGAATGATGGCCTACATCCATGCGGGGAGGGAACCAAAGTCCTAAGTGAAAAGTTTAAATGCTTCAGTGGCAAGCATTTAAACTGGCCAATGGGGGTCTAGGAAGGTTAGGAGGCATAATATAACCCCCACCCCAGGAGCACAGACACTACATGGGCACTCATAAAGGAAATAGACCAACAAAGGGCTCAATTCAATATAAAGACAAGAGGCAAGGAGGCCTGGGCAAAAAGTGCACTCAGCACAGGGAAAGGCATAAGTCAGCAAAACAGGGGAGGGAAGCCACATCCTGGAGAGCCATGTGCACCAATGCCTGAAGTCTAAGTAATAAGATGGGGGACCTCGAGCCTGCCATTTCAGAATCTGACCTGGACATTGTGGCAATCACAGAGAGCTAGTGTAATGACAACCACAGCTGGGAAATGGCCATATCAGGTTACAGTCTGTTCAGGAGGGACAGAGCAGGCAGGAAGCGGGGGAGGAGTAGCACTTAATGTAAGGGATAATATAAAGGCCACTGATATACAAGGGGAACATGGAGAGGGGGACATACTGCGGGTTACACTTGAAAGGAGTAAGGGGTCAGCCATCCACACTGGTGTAATCTTCAGACCACCAGCTCAGTGGGAGGAGTTAAATAGGGAGATGATGCTAGCTATCCAAAGGATGGTGCACAGGGGAGAGGTATTGCTGGTTGGTGATTTCAATATACTGGACGTAGATTGGGGTATCCCTGCAGCAAATAATAACAGCTAGGGGCAGGTTTATCTTGGACTCCCTCCTGGGAGTTTTCCTGAAACACTTGTTCATGGAACCCATCCGAAATTAAGGTGATACTGGACCTGGTGCTTACAAATGAGGACAGTGTGTCTGGGGTTACAGAAAGGGAGCACCTGGGGAACAGTAATCACCAGACAGTGGGGTCTGAGATAACTGAGGGAAGGAATTCAGTCACACAAGGACAAGAATCCTTGACTTTAAGAAGGCAGATTTTAGAAAAATGGGGAAATGCCTAGAAGAGGCATTGGTCTGAATGGCGAGAAAAAGAGGGTTGAGAAACAGTGGGAGGCAATAAAATCAGGGATAGCAATGGTGACACAAGTCTGTGTTAGACAGGTTAGCAAGGGAAGAGAAAGAGGAGACCATTATGGTTTTCAAAGGAAGTAGCCAAGAAAGTTATAGCAAAAAAAAATTGCATTCAAGCAATACAAAAAGACACAGGAGGAAAGGGATAGGGACAAGTACCAGGAGAAACAAAAGGAGGCAGGGAGGGCAGTTAGGGAAGCCAAGGCACAAACTGAAGAACACATTGTGAAATCACTGGTCAGGGAGGACAAAACTATTTACAGGTACATCAGGGAAAAAAGAAAGACAAAGGGAGGGATTGTCAGGTTGAAAGGGGAGGATGGGTGTGATACAGAGGATGACAACCAGAAAGCAGACATACTGAACAGATACTTCTGCTCATTCTTTACAGAGGAGGTTGCAGGACATGGGCCAGAAATGAGCAGAAGGGGTAGGAAGGGCATGGAAATTAATACAAGTCCTTTTCCAAAGGAAAGCGCCCTAAGGGAACTGGAAGCAATAAGAATCAATAAGGCTATGAGACCAGATGAGGTACATCCCAGGGTGCTGAGGAAGCTAAGGTGGCAGAACCTCTGGTAACCCTGTTCAACCTGTCACTGGAAGCAGGGGAGGTACCCAATGACTGGAGGAGAGCTGATGTAGTCCATCTATACAAAAGTGGAAACAAGGAGGAAGCAGGGAACTACAGACCAATCAGCTTGACCTCAGTAGTGGGAAAAGATCATGGAAACACTACTAAAGGAAAGAAAAGTAGAACACCTAGCTGCCAATGGTCTACAGGACGCAAGGCAACATGGTTTTACTGGAGGGATGTCATGCAAGACCAGCCTTATTGAGTTCTTTGACTGGGTGAGCAGACAGGTGGATTGAGGGGGGGCAGTGGATGTGGTCTACCTGGACTTCAGCAAGGCCTTTGATACTGTGCCACATAAAAGGCTGATACACAAGCTGGAGAACACAGGAGTGGGTAAGATGCTGGTAAGGTGGGTAGAGAATTGACTGGATAACAGGACACAGATGGTGGTGGTAAATGGCAGTTACTCTGCAGAAGGTAAAGTGACCAACGGGATACAACAGGGATCAGTGCTGGGTCCAGTCCTCTTCAATGTCTTTATCAGTGATATTGCAGAAGGCCTAGAGGGGGAAATCTGCCTGTTCGCTGATGACACAAAGCTCTGCAACAGGGTGGACACAGCAGAGGGAGTGAACAGAATGATGAGAGATCTGCAGAAGCATGAGAACTGGTCAAGGGATTGGCAGTTGGGATTTAATGCTAAAAAGTGCAAGGTAATGCACATGGGGCACAAAAACCTGGGAACAACATATTAACTGGGTGGGGAGGAAATAGAATGTTCTAAGCAGGAAATGGACCTAGGGGTTATCATCTCTGATGACCTCAAGGTAGGCAGGCAGTGTGACAAGGCAGCAAGAAAAGCAAACAGGATGCTGGGATTCCTAGGCAGGGGAATGACCTCAGGAAAAGGGAGGTCATAATTCCACTATACAAGACATTAGTGAGACCACACCTCAAGTATAGTGTCCTGTTCTGGAGGCCTTAGCTACACAAGGACATAGATAGGGAGGAGGCAGTTCAGAGGACAGCAACCAAGATGGTGCAGTGATTACATCACAAACCCTACATGGATAGGCTAAATGACTTAAATATGTACTCCATGGAGGAGTGGAGGGAGAGGGGGGATATGATTGCGATGTTTAAGTACCTCACGGGGAGGAATACGGTGCTGGAAAATACAATTTTTCAAAGAAAAAGATGCTCCTTTGCACGCTGAATGTCAAGGGAGCTAGACATCGAGTCAAGCAATATAAACTATTAAAATACTTGGAAATGGCTAAGGTTAAGATAGCCTTTTTACAAGAAACACACTTATTAATGGAGGAAAGTAAATGTTTAAGAAAAAGGCAGTTTGGCGAAATTTTCTCTGCTTAGGGTTCCACAAAGAGTAGGGGTGTCTCAATTTTAGTTCATAAGACGGTACCGCTTTGTACCTAGTAAGGTTATTTCAGATAAGGATGGGAGGTTTATACTTACTGTCGGGAAGCTTATAGGAGAGAGGTACTACTGGGGTCGGCCCACGGGTCAACTCGGACAATCAAGACTTTTTATCAAATTACTGCATAAATTATTGCTCTTTGCCCATATACCTATAATTTTAGGTGGGGACTTCAATATGGTTCTGGACCCCACATTGGATAAGTCCTCAGGACAACGCTTTGTACCTCTCCCTAGCTGCCTTAGCTCTAGCTGACTTATTAATACGCTTGGGACTATCCGATGTATGGAGGGTTCTACATCCGCAAGTCAAGGAATTCTCCTTTTCTCACCGGTGCATAAGACGGCTCAAGAATAGACTACATATTCCTTTCTAGAGTCCTGCTTAAAGGGTTTTACCGAGAAATTGTGCCTGCCCCATGTCAGACCACTGGCTGTAGAGGTTGTAATCTCGCTTCCAGCGGCTCTGGGTAGGGGTAATAGGTGAAAATTAACAACCAGTTACTTCACCTACCCAAAGTTGTGCAGTGCTTATCTTCTCAGCTTGAGGAATTCTTAGCATTAAATTCTACCCATGAAACCAGGCCGATATTCTCTGGGCAACTCTAAAGGTTTTCATGAGGGGCTCCTATCAAGCAGGCTACTATTAAGAAAAAGAGACTAATGCTTTATTGGTAGAAAACTGAGAGTGATCAAAGAACTTCAGGCCTCATTGGTCACTAACCCGCAAGAGGAAACTGAGTTAAAGTTAACTAAGGTTAGGGATGAATATCTTAAAATGTTAGGGATCAGGCTGAACTTGCCATCATCAAAACCCAAGCATTGTACACGGATCAAGGGAGAAACCGGCAGGTTATTGGCAAAGCGGTTAGCACAGCTGGAAACATCTCGAATCATTGAGGGTGTTAGATCGAGTAAAGATGGATTGATTAAACCACCCCAGAGGACATTGTCCTTGTTTTCGAGATTACTACGAGGTATTGTATGGAGGTATGCAAGTCCCCCACAGCCGTAGGACATCCAGCAACTCCTAGATAAAATACCGCTCCTAGTTTGAGAGGGCTGATAGTAAGGTTCTGATGGCAGATATTACTTATAAGGAGATAGAAGATGCGATCAGCCTACCACCACATAAAACCCCTGGCCCTGATGGTTTTCACCTAATTTTACAAAACCTTTCTCCCCAACTGACCCCATTGCTGGCCGGTCTATTCCGCATATTTTATTGGGAGAAGAAGTGGATAAGTATCTTTGAAGCCTTAATAGTGTTAATTCCTAAGCCTAATAAACCGCTTGAAAACCCCAGTAGTTATCGCCCATATCTTTACTTAATTACTATATTAAAATATTGGCAAAAATTCTGGTTGAGCGCATTGGCAAAATTTTGCCTCAACTGATAGGACAGGAACAAGTGGGTTTTATGAAGGGCAGATCCTCAGCGGATCATTTTCGGACGCTGTCTCACGCTGCTGCCTCCGAGGAGGCCGACACCCCCAGGCCTTGGTCTCCTGGATGCCGAGAAGGCGCTGACAGAGTTCATTGGCCATATTTACCAAGTGATGCTACGGCAGGTTTCCCGCCCAATTTGTCGGCTGGATTAAGGCCTTGTATTCCAACCCGACGCAAGAGTGACCTGTAATGGTGTTATATCTGATCCCTTTGTGTTAAAGGCTGAACTAGGCAAGGTTGTCCTTTATCTCCTTACTCTTAACCTTTATTTAGAGCCTCTTATTAGATATATTGTTCTTAATGACACGATCCATAGGATCAAGGTGAGTGACCAGACCATCAAGGTTGTCCGCCGGATGACCTCTTGATTTATTTATCAGATAATGTCTCCTCTATCCCTGTTTTGTTAAATGTCATTAAAGAATTTAGTCAAGTGTCTAATTATAAGTTAAACCCAGATAAGACAGTAGTGTTCCTCTTTCCAATGGGTTTTTTAAAAGGATGTTGTTGAGATGGGTCTGGGTTGGAATTCTAAATCTCTCAATTATTTGGGGCTCTTTAGCTTTAAATACTGATCACCTTCGTACCTCAATTTAGACCCTCTAATTCGTAAAATTGATCTGGATATGAAAAGGTGGGTCAATTCTGTTATCACTCTGGGGTAGAATTAGCATAGTTAAAATGAATGTCTTTCCCAGGCTCTTTATCCACTAACTATGTTAAATATCCAACTCCGATGGGCTGGTTCAATAGAATTCATAAACTAATAGCCAATTTCATCTGAACTCCAAGAAGGCTAGGATGTCTTACAACAAGCTAGCGCTTTAAAACCTAGGGCCAACGGCTTCCCATTTTGCACTATATTACTGGGCTGCACAGATTAACAAGTATGGCAGATGGATGGGCTCTTCTGTTTCTGAAGGGTATACCGAATATATCCTCTCTGGTTTGATCTTTGAACTATCTATTATCAAGAGACTGGGTCTTAATCATGAGGCCTTGCTGCTTTCTCCCAGGCTAGTTTCTATCTCACGGAACTCCCCATTTGGTTTCCCCAAGATTCATGACCAAGTTTGTAATTTTCAAGTATGAGTACAGGTTAGATCCGTCCAACCACTTATAGGCAGCCCTTATTGGCTGATTGGAGGAAACCGATTGGGTGTAGATGGTTGCCAGGCTTAGAAGAGATTAGGTTGGGTGATCTATCTGATGTAGATGGCAAGCTGTATACGTAATTCCCCAGATTCTTACTAGGTTGAGCCTACCGTAAGCAGGTTTTAAGGCGTATCAGATGCGCCACCTCATACTCCAGAACCTGGGACTGAATGGTCTTAAACCTTCTAGGATAGACTTTTGGGATACTTTTAGACCTTTAGTGGCACCCGCATGCAATATCCAAAATATATGCAGTTTTTTGAACTGGGCTTTCCAGATGGTTTTACCTCCATCAGTATGGAGTAGTGCTTTTCGAATCTAGAATTCGATTGGGCTCAGATATGGTCTAATTGTCATAGATATTTGAAGCAGGACCCTCTTAAATTAACTCAGTTCAAGATTTTACACAATATCTATTATTCCCCCCAGAAGTTGTTCAATCTAAAAATGTTACCGGACTCTTGCTGTTTTAGGTGTGGGTCAGAGGGAGGAGATTTACTGCATATATTTTGGCATTGCACCAAGATAGCCCCACTGTGGTCAGACATTAAGGAGAGGGTGAATCCACTTTTGGGCCTAGATGAACTGTTTAAGCCAGAGATTTGCATATTAGGATATATGCCTGAGGTCTTTGTTACACAGAGAAAATCATATTTCCTTGATCTCCATCTCAGTTAAAAGGCTCGTGCTTAGGCACTGGAAGGAAACCAGTAGAATCCATTACCTGAATGGCTATCTGAATTGTTAGCTCTGCTTAGGATAGAGAGACAGATTGCAATTTTGAACGATCAGCTCCTAGGTTTGAGAAAATCTGGTCTCCATTAGTCTGTGCCTATTTATGATTGGTATGTCTCAAACTCCTTTGTTTATATATGTTTTGTCTGCTATTGCTCTTGAATTTTCTGTGTCCGGGGGAGGGGGTGGTGTCGAGAGGTCCCAGGGGTGGGGAGGTTGGGGGTGGGGGAGGGAGAGGCGTTAATTAGGGGTGCTCATTTATTCCCGTATATTTACATTTACGGAAACTATGTTGTATCATGCACCTTGTGACTTACTGTATATGTAGAGTATCGCCTCTGTTCATTTTATTTTTTTCAATAAAAAGTTAATGGCAAAAAAAAAAAAAAAAAGAAAAAGATGCTCCAGGATGAGGAGACATGGGACAAAACTGGAGAGAGGGAGGTTCAGAAGGAACATGAGGAAGTACTTCTTCATACAAAGAGTGGTGGAAAATGGAACAGCCTGCCAGAGGAGGTGGTGGGGGCAGAAACAATGACATGATTTAAGAACGCATGGGATAGGCATAGGGGGATTCTGGTAGTTGGGGGAGGGGTATACTATTACAAGGGGAAGATGGTGGTGGGGGAAGGGAAACCATCAGGGCCAGGATAAATGGTTCAGATAAGAGAGGGTTAAAGGGGACACCTATTCAGAGGGGGTTTGAGTTAAGTGGGCAAAATAGCAAGGGAGGCAGAAAGGGGAGGGTGACAAGGGGGTCTCTAATAAGGCAGGAAGACTCCCACGAAATTGAGATCATGAATAAAGGGGGAAGGGGGCTGAGAGGGCATAGTGGAGGTAACCATAAGGATGATGGCGGTGTTAAGGTTCTGTTATTGGGAGACTCGATGATTAGGGGTATCCAGTGGGAGGGACAGGGGGGTGGATGCCATAGCCAGGTGAAGGTAGTGAGTATCACTGGGCTGACAGTGCACAGAGCAAAGTACATGGTGTATGAAATGGTTAGGGATTGTGGAGGGAAACCGGATTTCCTGGTGCATTTGGGAACTAATGATCTAGAGGGAAATAGCATTTTGGAAATCCAAGCAAGGTTCCAAGAACTTGCCAGAGTCTGTCGGGATAATGGATGCAACATTTCCTTTTCGGAATATTGCCAGTACCAAAGGCCTCAGTGGAGAAAAATGAAGCTCACAGAGGTTAATGACTGGCTCAGGAAGTGGGGTGAAGAGAGTGGGTTGGGGTGTTAGGGAACTGGAATGGAGTTTGGGAGGATAAGGGACTATATGCCAAGGACAGGTTTCATCTTGCCCCATTAGGGAAGAAGTCCTTAAACAGGGATGGCTGACTACATACAAGAAAGGTGAGGTTCAAACTTGTGAGGGGGAAGGGATAAGGAAGGGCTGACCAGAAGCCCTCTCCTCCAGATGAGGGGAGTAGCCTTCAAGCCCAAGGGGGGAGGGGGAACAGACTGGGGTGGAGGTTTCAGGAGGAGCAGAGGGAGGATGGAAGTATAAGGAATCTGGGTGGGGTTCGACAAAGAGGATCAGGGATAAGGGGTGGGGGTTGGTGTTAGTAAATGCCAGGAGCTTGGGAAACAAGTTGCCAGAGTTCCAGGCCATGCTGTTCGGGGGGGTGGATGTGGTGGCGGTCACGGAAACGTGGGCCAACAAAAACCATGACTGGGACCTAAACATACGGGGTACACTATGCTTAGGAAGGATAGAAAGGAGGGCAGAGGGGGTGGAGTGGCTATGTTCATTAGAGATGACATAGAAATTGCTAGGGTAGAAGAGAGAGAAACGTGGAGGCCTTATGGGTCACCTTACGATCCCCAGCAGGAGATAAGGTCAAGCTGGGTGTAGCATATAGTCCCCTGGGATGAGTGATGTTCTAGAGGATGGTTTGCTGGACAACATCATTGCCCAGTGTGGACCAAAAGGGGAAGGAGTGGTGTTGATGGGGGACCTTAATATGCCAGGTACAAACTGGGAACCATGTTCTCTAAGGTGGCCAAGGAGGCTGCTGGATGGCTTCCAGGATGTGTTCTTAACACAGCATGTGATGGAGCCCACAAGGGAGGGGCATGTCCTGGATGTGGTTCTGGCAGATGGGGATCTGGTAAGGGACATGGTTTTACAAGACCCCCTGACTGGGAGCCGACCAATACTCTCTGGTTTCAAATAAGCATGGGGGAGGGGGTAAGATCTAGGACACTGGCAGTGGACTTTAGGAGGCAGACTTTATGGGCATGGGAAATATTCTCAGGATCACTTGAGAGGATTACCTCAATGACAAGTGTGGAAAGGAGATGGGAGGTCATAAAACGGGGACTTCATGAGGCAGTCAGGATCTGCGCTAAGTTGAAACGTAAGGGAGCAAGGTCACATAAACCATGCTGGTGGTCCAGTGAGGTACAGGTAGCAGTCAGAGAAAAGAAGGCGGCCTACAAAAAATATAAAACAACAAGAGGGGATAGGGATAAGGAAATGTACCAGCTTGCATCTAGAAAAGTCACCCGTATGGTGAGGAGAGCAAAGTCCAGTAAAGAGCAGCGGCTGTCACAGGGGATACATGGAGGGAAAGGGTTCTTCCGTACATTGGGAGTGGAGAAAACTAAGAGCCATCTCAGCAGATTGAGATCAGAAGGAGGTGGGTGGAAGAGGCGAGGGACCAGGCAGAGGTATTTAACGAGTACTTGCCTCTGTGTTCACTAGGGAGGGGATGGATATCTACAAAGCAAGGCACCGAAGGGATAGAAACGTCTGCAAGTGGGATCAGGGGAGCAACAGAAATGGAGCAAGATGGAGGAGAGGTACCCCAGGGTGTCACATCTGGGTAAGGATAAAAAGGCCAGTAAGGTGGAGGGGACGGATGATGCTATCTCCGCCAAAAGGGTGTGGTTAGCCCTCAAGGCCCTAAAGAAAGACAAATCTCCTGGGCCGGATGGCATTCATCCGAGAGTACTATGGGAATTGGCGGACATACTGGCTGCACCCCTGGCGGAGCTTTTCAGCAGGTCACTTGAGACAGGAAGGGTACCTAGGGATTGGTGAGAGGCACATGTGGTACCAATCCATAAAGGGGGGTCGAGGGAAGTACCAGGTAACTATAGACCCATCAGTTTGACCTCGGTGGTGGGAAAATTAATGGAGAGTATACTAAAGGAACGATTGGGGGTGTACTTGGAGGAGGTGGGAGGTCTGGATAGTCGGCAACATGGGTTTGTGCCAGGTAGATCATGTCAAGCCAACCTTGTGGAGTTCTATGAATGGGTAACATCAGAACTGGACAGGGGTAAGCCTGTGGATGTATTATTCTTGGACTTCAGCAAGGTGTTTGACTCTGTCCCCCACAATGGTCTGGTGGAGAAACTGATGGGGTTAGGAGTAGGCCCTTTAATGGTCAGATGGATTGAAAACTGGCTAGCTGGACGCACTCAGAGAGTAGTGGTCTGTGGGGAGCCTCGAACCCTAGAGAGGTTGGTAGTGGGTACCAGAGGGCTCGGTCCTGGGTCCCATCCTGTTTAATGCATACATTTGACATCAGGGAGGGTATAGGGTGAAATGAGTCTCTTCGCAGATGACTCCAAGATGGGAGCAGTAGTTGAGGGAGAAGAGGGGAGGTTGGTCCTGCAAGGGGACCTGGACACCCTGGAAAGCTGGGCTCACACATGGAAATTAAATTTCAATATCACCAAGCGCAAGGTGTTGCATCTTGGTCGGGGAAACCCTAAACACAGGTACACCCTGGGAGGGGAGGTGCTGGAGGCCTCAATAGGGGAGAAAGACCTAGGGGTCATGGTGGATGCATGTATGAATAACTCTGAGCAGTGCACGAGAGCGGCTAGCAAGGCAAACAGGATGTTGGGATGCATCGTAAGGGAGATCACCTCTAGGAGCAAGGAAGTGATTCTGCCGCTGTACAATGGACTGGTTAGACCACACCTTGAGTACTGTGTACAGTACTGGAGACCACACATGAAGAGGGACATACAGCTCCTGGAGAGGGTACAGAGGAGGGCAACAAAGATGATACGAGGGCTAGGGGATTTGACGTATGAGGACAGACTTAAGGAGCTCTGCCTGTTTTCATTGGAGGAGAGGAGAGACAGGGGGGACATGATTGAGGTCTTCAAGTACCTCAAGGGAATAAATAGGGTAAACATGGAGGGGATCTTTACACTAAAGCAGGGAGGTATCACCAGAGGGCATGGTTTGAAGTTGGAAGGTGGAACGGTGAGGGGGGAAAAGAGGAGGAGGTTTTTCACTGAGAGGGTGGTGGACCTTTGGAATGCACTGCCTGGTGAGCTGGTTCAGAGATCCACAGTGGAGGGCTTCAAGAGAGGGTGGGACAGACACAGAAAGTGGATGTATCAGATGATGGCCTGTCCCAGGGGGGTGGGGATGGATGATAAGGGTTTCTGGAGCACAAGGGATGGGAGGGTCTCGGCACCCAACTAAGGATCTAAGGTTCGAGCAGACTTGATAGACCGTAAGGCCTAATCTGCTGGCAAATAGTATGTTAGTACCACCTAGTTCCTGGAAAGCTTGATGAAGCACTATTATTTAACTCTAATGGGCAGACTAGGTGAGCCAAAGGTCTTATCTGCCGACATCATCTATGTATTCATGTATCTGATGATTGCAATCAACATGATTTGAGCATTGCTACATTAGAAATGGATAAAAATGGAGATGTGGACTCAGAAAATACTGTGATGAGTACTAGTTGTAAGTATAGAAACAATTAGTTAATAAGGAATGACAATGGATTATTTTCAGGGTCTGTTAATATATTCTCATTATTATCAATCTTTTACTGACTGACATGTGTAGCATAAACACATTACGTACTATGTACATAACTATTTAAAGGGAAAATCACCTCAACTTATTTTCTGTATGCCTGTGTAGTTTTTAGGTATGAACAATGATTCCTTCTCCTGTATCACCCTAATTTCATCCTAATTTAAATATAAACGAGGTTGTTTCACTTTGTTTTACCCTGGTTTGAAAATCTGTTTATCTCCATTCTAAAGTTCTTGACCCCACTCATGCAAGGCCTCATGGGAGTTGATGATGCATACCTGCACAAGTCAGCAGAAGTTGTACTCTCCTTAAGTACTGTTACATGTCATGTGAAACCTCTGAATTCTCTAAAAGCATGTTTCTTCTAAATCAAGTACATTTTAAACTACAGAAAACAGCAGGGCACTTACTATGCTTTGAAAACGTTTCATGGCCAGCATAATAGACAAGAGCACTGGGACTGTAGAGGATAGCAATAGTACTGAATAATACAGTATAACTACAGCAGGCTTTAGCACTAAAACATCATAACATTCCAGGATGCCTTACATGAGTCGGTCATGAACTTCACAATGGAGTAAAGCAGGATTTCATACCATACTTTAGTACCTTCATTTACATTTAAATCTTGATGAAATTAGGAGGGTATAATAGAGGCAATCATTCTTCATGCCTAGAAACTACACAGGTAAACAGAATAAAAGGCTGAAGAGACTTTCCCTTTAAACTCTAGATATGATAGCAGTAAGGTACTCACATGGGTTATGTTGAATTTTCAGTTAATTACAGTCCAGTTGCGTGTCATATTCAGCTATGGGCCATGACATATTACACCCCAGATAACTCCACCTTGATAAAGGGTCAGCGAATCCAAAACACATCAGGTGTGCCAAGATGGGCATCTGCTATTTTAAACATGTTTGTAAGTTTGAAATAAAGAAACTGGAACAGCACTTCTTCACTAAGAAATATGGAGTCAAATGTATCATTTCTTAAAGAGGTGGTGTCTGCCCAAGTTCTTTGTGGATAATATTATGGTTTTACTGTGAGCACCACATGCCCAATATGGACTCTTTTTGGTTTTGGTGATTAAGTAAGTAGCAATACCTCACAGGGGAGCTGGTGCTGGGTTATACCAGGCTGCCCATCATGATGAGACCTGATCCCACAGTTGGTCGGCCTTATAGTCTCTTGAAGATCTGGTATAGCCCATAATGCCATCCCTGTCTGGTACATTTGCACCTAGAAATAGTTATTTGCGTAGATGTAAGCTGAATTAAAAAATAATAATCATAATAAAAAAAGTTCAAAAATGAATAAAAAGAAATCAGGAGTAAAGAAGTCTCTTCTCTGTTACATTTGCGAGTAGGGGACACTGCTCTGTTTTTGCTGTTAGATTTATGGTTACCTAACCACTCCCTGACCCAGATAAAATGTCTTCCACTAAACTTGCTCACCCACTCAACCTCCACACACAATTTATTCCCTTTCCATTTTTCTGTATTTTTCTTTAGCAGTGTTATTACTTTATGGCAACTGTATCAAATGTTATACTCATCAGTGTCACAAATACTGCTGTTCAATAATTAAAAAGGAGATAGCAAGGACCACTACTCTTGGGTGGACAGATGCTGCAGTGTGCTTTGGAGGAGGGGTGAAATCTTTCATTTACAATAAACATATATGTTTTGCTTAAATTTTGTTTTTAAATGAAGTTTAATTATATGTCAAAAAAATCCAAGTACAAATGTATTGATAATTTGTTATTACACTTACAGCATCAGTAATGTAAATAAATAAAAACATAAATTTGGTGCTATTTTACATCATTTGAATGTCAACAATTTAAAAAAGCAGAAGTGGGAAGAAATATGATGACGGAATTTCAGGAATCTTCAAACAGAGCAGCATCAGATACTATGGAAAATGTTTTTCAAGGAATGCAGGGCTTAATGAGTCAGACTTTTTCAAATACATTTCAACACTCAAGGTAACTATCCTAGGTAACAATATTTCATATTACAATTATTTACAGGTAGTGTCATAAATGCAGTAATACGAAAACAAACTGTTGTCCAATGTTATTTTAATGACAACCATGTTTGTGAGATAACTGGGGAATGGGACAACGTGATTTGTATAAATTTCACATACCATGTTTGCATTTTCATCTTTATGTGACTATATTAATTTGCAAAACAGTCCAATGGAATAGAACAGTCAAACATAAGAAATCATTTAATTTTCTTATTGTTTCCAAGTAAAAGGTAAGATGTGACAGATCATGAGGGAACCGATGAATATTTGCATAATCCAGGTTGAGGTAAATGCTGACTCACAGTTGAAGGATTTTATTGGCTCTGGTAGTGCAGGTATTCACCAGTACCTCACACCATTATGGTTTATATTGCAGGTGCACTTGAAAAATAGGCTGAGTACATTTTCTAAGTTATTTTTGGCTCATTAATTACCAAATTATATGTTAATTTCCATCTATGTTGCCCCATATGGTGTGCCACATACCCCCTACCCCATCCATTCCCATAGTGCAGATCACCAAATGATCTATAGTGTATGGTGGAGTGTTGTTGAGGATGGAAATACATCCCCACAATAGGCTTGTTGTGCTGCAGTAGCTATGTAATTTTGCTGTTGTACTGCACTAGATACATAGCTACTACAGCACAACAACTTGGAACATCTTTGCACATGTACATCACAGTCTTTGCGCATGTGCAATAGGAAACCATTAGTCTTCTGGTATTGGCCACGGTGGTGATAGTTGGACCCAGAGGAGAGCAGTGTGGTAAAAACATTTATTACTTTTTGTTTGGGTATACCATACACTATAAAAGACAATGTATGTTTCCCTATACACAACAAACATGTGTGCCCATCTTGAGTTTGCCATGTTGACCGAAAACCTCTTGAGCTTCGCTCTTGAGGTTTGAATGGCCTCCATGGCAACCTTTTGATGGGTACACATGCTTGTTGTGTATAGTCAAACATATATTATCCTCTATATAGTGTATGGTGGATCCCAATTATGCATGGAATTCCATGCCTGGAATATGCTTGTTGTGCTGCAGTATTGACATCATTACATTGTTGTGCTGCAGTAGTAATGTCACTGCTGCAGCACAACAACTTAGAATGCTGTCACACAGCTGAATTGCTTTATCTAATTTGGCTGGATGCTGTTTTTTTTCTTAAACTTGAAATTACAAAAACAGCTGCAGCACATTGAACCAATAATTTGAGCCTGTCACCAGCACTCGAGTGCCTCATCCTCCCAACTGCCAGTTCATTGAAATAAAGCAGAGTGTCTGAAATGGGCATTATTACCCATATACTATATAGGATAATGTGGGCAGCCAAACACAGACAAGCATGTTTCTTCATCTTGAGTCTTCTGTGGCAGCCAGGGAACTATTTGAGCCTCACTCTCAAGGTTCCTGATTGCCATAGAAAACTCTTGATGCAGACACAGGCATGTTGCATATGGTTGCCCATACATTATCCTCTATATTATCTCCTAAACACTACTCATTCAGTGCTTAATATGCAAGAAAATATGAATTAAGTATTGTGAAATGTGTATAATGATCACTGGGCCCTGAGTGATCAAGATGTGCTTTTAGCCGGGCTACAATCACAGAACAACAGATTGGATAAAAGTAGTTCAGCTTAAAAGTATGTTCAAAAATACATACAATGTATTAAGAATTACCCATTTCTAATCACAATAAGGCAAACTGGCCTTCTTGGGTGGTTTAAATGCTCAGCTTTGCTTCTTGCTTTGAACCATTCAAGACTAACCATTAACCCTATCATAATGCGTCAAACAGATGAGTAATGTGACGAGTTGCACAATCAAGTGACATATAGATAATACTGTATGGTTAACTGCCTGGTAATCTAAATACTGTAATTTCCTTACTGATATTGCAAAAATGTATTCAAAATAAAGGTGATAGAAATGTACGGTGTAATTATTTTTGTCAGTGATACAGACTTTTTTTTATTATTATTATTTATATTCGTGCTTCACGGCCCTTTCTATCTGGAAGGAGCCTCAGCCCCGTCCCCTGACATCCACCAGCAGAAACCGACCAGCTACCCCCTGGGCTTACCTCCCCAGTGGGATTGGAGGGAGGGCCCCCCCAAAACAGGATCCAGTACAAGGGCCAGCATTATGGCTATTTGGGAACAGGACCTTCAAACCCTCCCCCCGTCATCTGCCATGAGCTTTTTTCCTCTTAATTTTCTCCCCTTCAGGGGTGAAATGTGCAGGATGCCAATGACAGCCATGCATGCAGTCAGTCAGGCATCTGCCTTGCCTCTGACCTGATGTCTGTAGCATCAGAATGCCAGGTCCCCAGCTGCCGCTAGGGCCAAGGTTGTACCGACAACTGGTGGCCCCCCTCCCAAGAGAAGGAAAGCTGTCCCTGGGATGCTCAATCCTTCTCCTCCTCTGCTGACCACTGCTGGCCCATGCTTGCTCCTGAACATGGGTCACTGGCATGGCACGAGGTGTGGCATCCAGCGCCTCAACCCTCAGAGCCACCGGGCTGGCTCATGCAGACTTTTTTAATAAAATGGTTCAAAGTGTATTTTTTCACTGATGAGAAAGGCCAGAGCAGAGTACATATGTGTTCTGTCAGAACAGCCAGATTCATAGAAAATAGACTTTGACAGCAGATAAGGACCACTTGGCCCACCCAGTCTGCCCATTTCCCTACATATTGGATAAGCTGCAGATCCTAGTTAACCAATAGCCTACTTACTCCTACCTCCCACTAGAATTGCCTAATGTCTGTCACATGCATTCTTGAATTCCCCCCACTGTTTTTGACCCCACAAACTCCTCAGGAAGGATGTTCCATAAATCCACTGCCCTCTCTGTGAAAAAATACTTCCTCACGTTGCCCCTGAGCCATCCCCCCTCTATCTTAAAATTGTTCCCCCTTGTTCTTGCACAACTCTTTTTCTGAAAGATGCTACCCTCTTGGACTTTATTGATTCCCTTGAGATACTTGACAGTTTCTATCATGTCCCCCCCTCACTCCTTTAATTGAGGGTATGCATATTAAGCTCCTTTAGTCTCTCTTTGTATGAATGCTGGTGCAGACCCTGCACCATTTTAGTTGTCCTCCTCTCGACTGCTTCCATCCTGTCTATGTCCTTGTGGAGAAGGGGTCTCCAGAACTGCACGCAGTACTCCAGATGGGGTCTCCCCAACTATCTGTACTTAGGGATAACAGCTTCCTGTTTTCTACTGGTGATGCCTCTCCCTATGCATCTCAGTAGCCCCCCAGCCCTCCTTACTGCCTTCTCACATTGCTTGCCCACCTTTAGGTCATCAGATATGACTACCCCCATGTCCCTTTCCATTTTTGTTGTTGTTAATACATCCCCCCCCATTGTGCACTCTTCCCCAGGGTTTTTGTTTCCCAGGTGCGTTACTTTGCACTTCTATGCATTGAATCTAGGCTACCATACTTTTAACCATTCCTCCAACCTTGCCAAGTCCCTTCTCATCCTTTTCACCCCCTCTTGTGTATCAACCCTGTAGCAGATCTTTGTGTCGTCTGCAAAGAGGCATACTTTTCCTTCCAGTCCCTCTGCAATGTCACCTATAAAGACATAAAAGAGGACCAGTCCCAGTACTGAACCTTGCGGTACCCTGCTAGTAACCCCTCCTTTCTTCAGAGTGGACTCTGTTTACTATTACCCTCTGGGTCCTGTTGTCTAACCAAGTTTTACCCAGGCTACCACCCTGGGACCCACTCCCAGGCTGGCTAACTTGTTTATTAATCTTTTGTGTGGCACTGTGTCAAATGTCTTGCTAAAGTCTAAGCAAGCCATGTCCACAGCCCCGCCCTGGTCTACTACTTTAGTCACCCAGTCAAAGAAATCTTTTAGATTTGTCTGACATGACATTCCTGCTGTGAATCCATGCTGCCTTGGTTCCTGAGCCCCACTGCCCTCTAGGTACTCAACAATTCTTTCTTTCAGAAATGATTCCATCATTTTCCCTACCACTAAGGTAAAACTAACAGGTCTGTAGTTTTCTGCCTCTGTCTTGTTCCCAATTTTGTGAAAGGGAATCACATCCACCCTCCTCTAGTCCTCAGGTACCACGCTATCCTCCATGATTTTTAAAAAAGGTAGTCAGTGGTGTCACTAGTTCTCCCCTTAGTTCTTTTAGAATTCTGGCGGTGAATTCTGTCAGGCCCCATTGATTTGTCCACCTCCAGTTTTAGGAGTTCTTTCAGGACCCTTCCTTCTGTGAATGGACTGGTATCAACTCCCTCTCCAGAGTGCTTCTGTTGTTTGGTTTAGGTACCTCCACCTCTTCTTCTTTTGTGAATAATGAGCAGAAGTATTCATGCAGTTTCCCTGCTTTTTCACTGTCACCCTCTGCCCACCCCTTCCCCTTTATTAAGTATTTGAATACTGCAGCATTCCTCCAACCATACAAAAGCACACCAATGCCACTGAATTCCTGTACTGAACTCAGTACTAAATTTATTTCATTTCACAAATTAGAAACAGTAAGTCAATGTTTCACCCACAGCAGAAGCCCCTAGTGCATTGGCAAACAGCCTTCCACAGGGGTGTGTCTATACCATACAGAGTAGCATTCATTTTAAACCCAATGCTGATTGTGGCATCACCTTATTACACCCTTGTGATTGGTCAATACAACATTTAAGTTTTACACACAAAATGGTACAAAAGGAAACATCTTTACAATTAATTTTGTAAAAAACAGTGACACCTGCAAATCTGGAAAAGCCAACATAAAGCTACATATCAATATTGTATTTAAGACTATGTTTTATTATTAAATTTGAAACTCCATTCATACAGGACTATTACTTAATTAAACTACAAAGACACTATAAGAGACCTATCTTCCAAAGGAAATTATGGTCATCCTACATGTTCTAAATTTTATTCTGTCCAGAAATTTGAGCATTAAAATAAGCAAGAAACATTGATTCATACTGTTAAAGGTAGAGGTGAAACTAAATTCAGAGATGGCTTTCATATGTGGCATTCAGTCTCAAACAGGTGAAAAATAACCTAACAATTTAAAGAAAAAACAGTTTACTCCAAATATTATGTCTGTATACGTTCTCACTATTTACATTTCTCTATGTAATTCCATTCATTTATATCAAAGCAGATCTACAATTATTCACTGGAAAAGAACCAAAGGGTGGGGTTGGAGGGAGAAAGAAAGGGAAAGGAAAAGGTGTGAGGAAAAAGAGGGTAAAAGAAGGAAATCAGGCAGAAGGGGAAGGGGAAAGAAGAAGAAAGAAAAATAAAGAAGGGATAGGAAATTGGGGAAAGGAGGGGTTGGAAGGGAGGGAGTAGAGAGAAAAGTTAGTATCTATAGTTATTTAGAAGAAAGAGGAGAAAACATCTTCATTTAGCTGAATTTTAGTGCTCAATATTGTGTATATTTTCAAAACTTCATCTCCCTTCTACTAAGAAGGGTTTTAAGTCCCACCTTTCATTTAAACCTTTTGGTCGCACAATATTCACCTTGAAAATCCAATAACTCTCTCTCTGAAGTAGTAAGTTGGATCTATTGCCTCCTCTCAATGGTTTTTAAACCCACTCCAGAGCTGTAAACCTGAAATTATTCAGATCAGCACCATGGCATTCCAAAAAGTGTCTCCCTATGGGTGTATCATCCTTATGATTAATAATGGATCTTATATGTTACTGTATCCTTTCCTTTAACATTCGTACAGTTTTTCCAATATAGTACAGACCACAATTGCACCACAAAATATAAACTACAAAAGTAATATTGCATGTAATGAAGTCTCGAATGTACATCTATCTCCATCTGGCAAAACAAACTCACTTCCTGTGTTCACGTACTGACAAAGATTACATCTCTTACATTTAAATACACCCTTTGGTTTGGATGGTAACCAGGTACCCTGAGCTGTATCTTTTTGTAGAACTGGCTATGTACCAATTTATCGTGGAGACTAGCTGACTTTTGAAATGTTATTCTGGGTGTGTTTTGCACCAAATCCTTTAATGTGCTGTCTGCTTTTAAAATGTCCCAATTCTTCCAAATAAAATTGCCCACTGAGCCTGCTAAATTGTTATACTCTAAAGACAATTTAATTGGACCACTCTGTACCAACATTTTGGTAATTTTATGTCTGGCATCACCTTCTCTTTGTAAATAAGCTTTTTGTGTCTTATCCTGTACTTTTTGGTAAGCCTTTTTCAAAACTGCATCCTGATAACCCCCTTCTTAAATTTAGCTAGTAACTCTTCTGCCTGTCTTTCAAACTCAGCATCTCATGTACAGTTCCTACTGTATTAACTGACTGTATAGAATTGAGTCTTTAAGTTTCATAGGATGGCAGCTACCTCTTCTAGGTAATGCTTTAGTAGAAGTGGTCTTCCTAAACCTATTTGTTGAAATCTCACCAGTTGTACTGTTCCCTATTAGTGTAATACCCAAGAAATTAATATACTCAGTGTCTGTATGATATGTAAACCTCACATTTCTAGCATTATTATTTAACCATTGCATGAACTCCACTATGCTCTCTGTGCTTCCATCCCATATACATAAACAATCATCTATGAAGCTACCCCTTTTAACAATGTTATTATAAAAGGGATTATTACTGGGATTCTGTAACACTTCCTGTTCCCATAGACCCTGGAATAAATTAGCATATGCAGGGACCATGGAGGCCCCCATTGCAGTCCCACATGTCTGATTGTAAAATATATTGTCAAATTCGAAGTAGCTATGATTTAAGATAAATTCTAGGGCCTATGTTAAGAAGTGCACAGGGGCCTCAGTTTCATGCCTGTCTTTCTCCAAATAGAATGTTGCTGTTTTAATACCATTTACATGTCTTATAGAGGTGTATAAGGCCTTAAGGTCAATATAGACCCATCTGTAATTGGATTGCCACTTAACTGTGAAAGCTAAGCTTTGGGGGAGTAATGCAGAGACTACTGATATAGCTATAACTGTTGCTCCTGGAGGAAACATTAAAACACCTTTTTTAAAAATAGAGAGACTGCTAATTAAGTAATTGAATTTGAATTACAACATAACTTCTCTGGAAGCATATTTAGATAAAGTACAAGTTCCATGTGGGTTGCATGTGACTAAAATGCCATCATGTAGACTAGATAAATTCAAACAAAAAGAAGCTTAGTTACAAGTGTCGGAAACTGCTTCCATAGCTTATATCAAATTAATAATAGAGGAAAACACTGAGGACTATGCTGAGCTGGAGGCAGAACTGAAAATAGTAAAATCAGAAGTAGCCACTTTCAAAGACTATCCTGAATTTCAGCATCTAGACAAAGCCTTAAGAAACAAAATTGCAAGGCATGAGAGAGACATTTTTGCAAGAAAACAGACAAAGTTATTGAGAGATAGTCAGGACTATGAAGATAATGCCTATGTCTTGCCCAAAAATCTGAGACCTAGAAGTAAAAGCAGAGGAAGATCTCGGAATCGAAATCAGGCACAATCAGAGTAACTAGTGAACAGGAAGGTGTCTGTTGAAGCTGCACAAACCTCAAAAAGTGTAACCATTGATCTTACAAAAATACAGCCTTAGAAGGGCCTTTTTTAGGCCCAAAAAGGGACAATCCCAAAGGTGCAACAGGCAGAGATGCAGAGGGAATAGAGGAGGTGGATCCAGACAATTCCAGGAGAACTTTGAGAGCACTGAACAATGCCAATTACAAATTATAAACTTAATGGACTATAATCTTACATAATCACAATCATCATTACTGTGCAAAGGCTTGAACTGTGTACCGACACCTAAAGTCAACCAGTTTTCAATATTCAAGGACATATTTAAATTGTTTAGAAAAATAAGATTGTGACTGTTCTTTTCAAAGAAAAAGTCAACAGTTGATAAAGAAATGGGTTTCATGGAGAATTTGTTGACTACTGAGGTTAATGAAGAGCTTGACTATTTGTTACAAGCAGCACAGGTTATAAGGGATAACCAGGAAATTGAGGATGAAAATCTGACTCAAGCAGCACATGTAGCGGGGTACAATAAGGATATTGAGACTAACTCTATTGATGATGCAAATCTTAGTGTCCTTCTGGATCTCATGGAACTGAATTTGGATAAGGGTTTCAATAAGACAAACAGTCAGCCTTTGGGCTTTAAGTAAATGGGACAATCATTTTTCATATGTAAACAGGAGAAGAAGGGGCCCAGAGAGAACTTATGGAGAATGACAACTTGGTAATCAAAAATGCAGACAAAGGTGGCAATATTGTGTTAATGGAAGCAGAGAAATACAAGGGAATGGTTCAAAGGTTACTATATGGTGTCAATAATTACAAGATGTTACAGTCAAATCCTACATTTCCCCTATCAGAAAGAATTGTTTAAATTGCTAGAGTTAGCAGAACAGAGAGGCAGCGTTTTACAAATGCAGAATTTAGGTACCTTTATAATGAACTCCCAATTATACCAACCTTGTATGGTCTACTAAAGATCCACAAAAATTTGAATGACCCACCCAGGAGACCTATTGTCTTGGGGGTGGGCACTTTAACAGAGCACCTTTGTCAATTTCTTGACATGTTTTTACAACGCAGCATGTATAAGGCTCCATCGTTTATTAGAGATACGGGGGGATGCTATTAAAACATTTCAAACAGTTAAGTGGCAATCCAATTACAGATGGATCTGTATTGATGTTGAGGCCTTATACACCTCCATAAGACATGTAGATGGTATTAAAGCAGCGAGATTCTATTTGGAGAAAGACAGGCATGAGACCAATGCCTCCATACTAATGATAGAAATTTGAGGTTTACATATTATAGAGACACTGAGTATGGTGCCAGAAGCAAAACTACCAAAATGTTGGAAAAGAGTGGTCCAATTACATTGTCTTTAGAGTATAACAATTTAGCAGGCTCATTTGGTAATGTTTTTGGAAGAACTGGGACATTTTAAAAGCAGACAGTACATTAAAGGATTGGTGCAAAACACACCCAGAATAACATTTTGAAAGTCAGCTAGTCTCCATGATAAATTGGTACATAGCCAGTTCTACAAAAAAGATACAGCTCACAGCACCTGGTTAACATCCAAACCAAAGGGTGAATTTATATGTAAGAGATGTAATGTTTGTCAGTACATGAATGCAGGAAGTGAGTTTATTTTGCCAGATGGAGATAGAGCGTACATTCGAGACTTCATTACATGCAATACTACTTTTGTAGTTTATATTTTGTGGTGCAATTGTGGTCTGTACTACATTGGAAAAACTATACAAATGTTAAAGGAAAGACTAGTACAGCATATAAGATCCATTATTAATTGTAGAGACAATACACACATATGGAGACACTTTTTGGAATGCCATGGTGCTGATCTGAATAATTTCAGGTTTACGGCTCTGGAGTGGGTTCAAAAACCATTGAGAGGAGGCAATAGATTCAACTTACTACTCCAAAAAGAGAGTTATTGGATTTTCAAGGTTAATACTGTGTGACCAAAAGGATTAAATGAAAGATGGGACTTAAAACCCTTCTTAGTAGAAGGGAGATGAAGTTTTGAAAATATACACAATGTTGAGCACTAAAATTCAACTAAATGAAGATTTGTTTCTCCTCTTTCTTCTAAATAACTTTACATACTAACTTTTTCTTTCTTTTTGTTTTCTTTCCTTCACTTCTCCCTTTCCCTCTCCCATTTTCCAACCTCCTTCCCCCAATTTCCCTTTCCCCATCTTTATTTTTCTTCTTCTTCCCCCTTCTCCTTCCCCCGATTTTCTTCTTTTACCCTCTTTTTCCTCCCCCTTTTCCTTTCCCTTTCTTTCTTTCTTTCCATTTTTCCCTTCACCACCCCTCCCCCACACTGTGGTTCTTTTCCAGTGAATAATTATAGACCTGCTTTGGTATAAATGAATGGAATTATATACAGAAATGTAAATATTGAGAATGTATACAGACATAAGTTTGGAGTAATCTGTTTTTTCTTTAAATTGTTAGGTTACTTTTCACCTGTTTGAGACTGAATGCCACATATGAAAGCCATCTCTGAATTTAGTTTCACCTCTACCTTTAACAGTATGAATCAATGTTTCTTGCTTATTTTGATTCTCAAATTTCTGGAGAGAATAAAATTTAGAACATTTAGATTGACCATAATTTCCTTTGGAAGATGTGTCCCTTATTGTGTCTATGTAGTTTAATTAAGTAATAGTCCTGTAAGAATGGACTTTCAAATATAGTAATAAAACATAGTCTTAAATACAATATTGATATGTAGCTTTATGCTGGCTTTTCCAGAATTGTAGGTGTCACTGATTTTTACAAAATTAATTGTAAAGATGTTTCCTTTTGTACCATTTTGTGTGTAAAATGTAAATGTTGTATTGACCAATCACATGGGTGTAATAAGGTGATGTCACAACCAGCATTGGGTTTAAAATTAATAATACTTTGTATGGTATAGACACGCCCCCCCCCCCCCACCAGGCTGTTTGCAAAGGCACTAGGGGCTTCTGCTGTGAGTGAAACATTGAGTTGCTGTTTCTAATTTGTGAAATGAAATAAATTTAGTACTGAGTTCAGTACGGGAATTCAGCAGCATTGGTGTGCTTTTGTATGGTTGGAGGAGCACTGCATTATTGAACTATTCAGTAACTGTTTGGGCTAGCAACCCTTTGCAGCTAGCCACTTGTGTTTACTGAGCACAGGTATACACCATCAGAGGTTCCCCTTTATTAAGCCTCACTATCCCTCCCTTAGTCTTTCTTCACTCCCTAATGTGCCTATGTACATTTTTTACACAAATCAAGGTTATTACAGTGAACATTAAAGAAGCCATTCTCCATATGCATCTCAATATCCTGCTATAATGAGCCAGTAGTATGGCATGCATAAACATATCTCACATGATAATGCTGATGAAGACATTCTACAACATCTGTGATACAAAATATATAAATTTCCTAACCAGGAATATCAATATTATTCAGTGTAAAACATGTCTTCTATGAAATTTTATTTGGTGAAACTACAGTCCAAACTAAATAATAATTAACTTTTCCCTTTTGCAGTATATTTAGAAGTTGTATAACTATTACAGAAACATTTTTCATTTAGTGTATAGGTAAATGGTTTCTCTTAGATGTCTTTTGGACAATCAAGAGTGTCATCTCGAGACATAGCTGCATTTAAGAATTGCAAAGCAAAACAGAGAAGTTCTGGAGTGCAAAGATGTCATGAGCTGACACTCTCGATTAGTCAAGGGATACCTCACAGTGACCATTTCTTTTGTTTTCTTCAAGATATCATATTTCAAAACTGTCCATTTAAAGATACTTCATTTGCCTACATAGTAGAACAATCAGCAGCATCAGATGCTGGGCATTTTTCCACATCTTGAATCATATCACCAGCCTGGCTTTTGCTCTACTGAGCCTGTTAAAAAAATACTAGATGGCTGACCCGGTGGTGCTGAGGGTGGAGGTGCTGGACACCACACCTCGCACCACACTGGTGACTCAGGTTTGGGAATGACCTCGGGTCACCAGGGTACCAGTCAGGGGGTGAGGGTTGGAGCCGGATTTCCTCTCCAGGGGTGGATGCCCGCTCCTCTGTAGTCCTGCACCCACTGGGTGGAGGTCCCCTGGGTGCGGAGGTGGCAGGAACGGTGATGCAAGTCTGGAGTGGGGTGAAAGGGGTCACCGGATCCTGGCATGTGCGTGCGCCTATGCGTGCATGTACGCATGTGTACATTGTGACCATGGGCAGGGGAGTAATAATGGGAAAAATGAAAAAATTGTAAATGAAAAAAAAAATATCACAGTGCCACACACTTTTATAGGTTCATAGTGTAAATTACAAGTTCAGCAGGCATGAGCCCTTAGAGAACTTGCCACCCCCTAAGGGTGGTACTCATATTAGAACTGCACATAAATTTGCCAAGTCTGTTTTTAAATGTAGTAATTGTGTCACTCTCAATTATACAGTAGCTTGTGGTAATGTGTTCCATCTATTTATTATTCTTTGTGTAAACCATTTTATTCTTTTCACAGTAGTGTTTTTTTTCTCCAGTCGTTTGTTGATTGTGGGATTGAGTGTGTTTGATTTTAGCTTGGCTATTAATTCCAATAGTCTCTTTTAGGAAATGATCATTCATAGCTTTGAAAGCAAGACACAGGTCACCTCTCATCCTTCCATATTTCATAGAATATAGTCCCAGTTTGTTTAGTCTCTCTTTGTAACTCACACTGTACATTCTTTTAACTTTTTTTGTAGTCTTTCTCTGAATTTTTTCAATTATGTTTTCATCCCTTATTGTTTTCGGGGAACAAAATTGGGTACAATATTGTAAGTGAGATCTAACAAGGTTTTTATATAGAGGAATTATCACATTTTCTTCTCTACTTTTAATGTTACGGAAAATACAACCCAGTATTTTGTGACAGTATTTAGCCTTGTGTTTAATATGTGTGTTGAAAGATAAGTCGTTGTTAATGTAGTTACCTAGATCTTTCTCATTAGTAGTTGTTTCTAATAAGTGGTTATTCAATGTGTATATATAGTTAGGATTATTGTGATCAAAGTGCATAATTTTTCATTTGCCCTCATTAAATTTCATATGATTTTGTTCTGCCCAAGAACTTAGTTGTTTGATATTATCTTGGAACTGCTCACATGAGTTCAAGTTTGTGATGACTGTGCCAATTTTGCAGTCATCTGTAAACTTACACATCCACACTGAGCTGGTTGTCTGCATAGATGCTATAAGTATATTAAACAAAATGGGTCCCAAGACAAAGCCCTGTGGTACACCGCTGGTGACATTGCTCATACCTGATTCATGTTCATGAATTACTACCTTTTGTTTTCTTTTGTCCAACTAAGAAATAATCCAGTTAACTATATAGGGGTGAGTGTCAATTTTAGTGAGGTGTTCAATAAGTATCTTATGCGAAACCATATCAAATGCCTTACTATAATCCAAGAAGAGTACATCAACTGACATACCCTTATCAATAGCTAAACTGATAGGTTCAAAGAATAGCAGTAAATTGTTAAGGCACTATCTGTTTTTAATAAACCCATGTTGCATTATGTCTACCAATCCTTTCTTTGTAATGTGTTTTATTATTCTGTGTTGTAAAAGCCATTCCATTAATGTCCTTATAACAGAAGTGAGACTAATTGGCCTGTAATTATCCACTTTTGATTTGTCACCACCCTTGAATATAGGTGTAACTTTAGTCCCTTTCCGTTGTGGCAGGACTTTAACTTCATGTATCAATTTATTAAATAAATTGGTTAGTGGTCCTAGTATTACTGGAGCTACTTCTTTTAAGAATTTAGAATGTATTTCATCTGGGCCGGCTGAGCCATTGGGTTTTATAGAACCTATAACTGAAGATACCTCATGCATTGTAAAATCCTCAAATTTATCTAAATTTAAGGGTAATATTTTTGTTCTTTAGGTTTGAAAATATTAATAAAGTATTTATTGAGTTCTGATGCCATATCTTTCTTATTAGAGATAGTTCCATCTGAAGTTACAATAGGACCAATGGTCTTTTGATTGTCCTTCAGGGAAACTATGTAATTAAAAAAATGTTTTTTTATTGTCCTTAGTATTTGTGGCTATTTTCAATTCAAATGCTATTTTTGCTTTTCTGATGTTGGTTTTTATTTTGTTTGTAAGAGATTTGTAATTGTTTCTTAGTTTATTTCAGAATGACACTAAAAAAATGAATGCTTTATAAGTGTGTTTCACTTAGATGACACTTAGAATATATCCTGATGAAATAGCTTGAAATAGTATAAAATAGTAATAGAAAGGTATTATTATTCATGGGTACCTTTTAATATGTCAGCAAATGTGATAAATAAGTTGCAACAAATTTAACTTTAAGTATCATCCATGAATCAGAATATATATATAAAATATATAGATTGATATAATTAGTTACCATTAACAAGCTTTAATTACAATATTTAAATATAGTTTATATAAATTGCATTTTAGTAACATATCACAGTTGTACTGTAATTCTTCAATTCAATAACAATAAAAAAAGATTGTAAAACACTCAGTTGTTATGTTTGCAGTGCACGCATGTACTAGTGAACATCTTGCTACGAGAGTGGCTTTTGAAAGGTGAGACACTGTCAGTCCAATGCAGAGTGGTCTGCAAGGTGCTCTTCAGTGTCACACCAGTCATCAGCCAGGCTGGTCATGATAGTATTTTTGGCTTGCTGGTTGGAAACTTCATGTATTTCAAAGGAAAGAGCTGACCCAATCATAGGTCAGCTCTTTCCTTTGAGATATGCTGCCAGCAAGCACAGCTGATTTGTCATGCTCAGTCTGCTGAGGAATTATACCCTGTATAACAAAGAAAAACATCCATCGATGTCTGTTGCTGGCTTTGCCATAACTGCCCTCCCCCCTTCCTGGAGTAGTTGCTGAGTGAAGAAAAGAGAAACAAGAATACATTGACTTCAAGCACAAACTAAATAGTGCAGCATTTACTCAAACTGTCTCTCTCTTTCCTGAGTCCATTACCCATGAGTAGCCACCCCCATTTCTGTTTCCTGCTTGGTTTCCTTCCTCAATGCACTTGTGTTAATATTTATCCTCTGCCCAGTAAATAAATAAATAAATAATGCAGCCTGTACTCAGGCTGTATATCTTTCACTCCAAGTCCATTCCCCATGAGTGGCCAACCCCGCTTCTGTTTTCAGCTCAGTTTTCCTTCCTGCTCCCTTCTGTGTATTTTTCCTCTGCCCAGTTTACAAACCTCTGTGCTGGCTTCTACCCCCCACACTGCCCATTTTGGTTCTGCAACACTGAGGAACCCACCTCAGTGTGGCCAAATATGACCCTGACACTGGAGGTGCCCAATCCACCAGTGTCACAACCTGAAATAAAAAAAAAGGTCCTCTGTATTTTTAATAGTAAACCATGTAAAAGAGAACCATCCATCAATGTCTGATGCAACCATTACTGTCCACCACCCAACCCTCCCCTCAGCACTCACCACCCCACACCACCAAGCCCATACTTACCTACCAGGGGTCCAATGCTGTAATTCCCTCTAGACTGCAGACACATCTTCACTCTTCAACACTGGACCATGAACTGAGGAAATCAGGTATGCAGTTCAGTGTATTTCAATGGGTTTTGAACTTGTCATCATAACTTGGACATTTTTGAATATTTTTGCCCCAAATTTTCAGCATGCCTTTTTTTGGGACCCCACCTCAAGAACAAAGGCAGTGCAATTAGACAACTCTATCCCAAAAGGTGATTTCATGGTTGCTGCACAAAATCACCTTTAGGGCAGGAAATGAAAATTTTCTCCACCCTTGTTCACAAGGCAGGATCATAAGAAGGTTATGCTGAAAATATGAGGTAAAAATATTAAAACACAACAAAGTTATGAGCCTACATTGAAAGTTGTGCACACAGGCTTGTAACTTTGGTAATTTTCAATATTTTGACCCCCAAATTTCAACATAGCCATTTCTTCATGGCACCTCATGACTGTGACAGCTGTCATTTTTCAAATCCTGGCTAAAATGTGTTTTTGCATCCCAAAAGGTGATTTTGTAGTTGCTGCGTGAAATCACCTTTTAGGCAAGAATTGAAAACTTTCTACACACTTGTTGATGAGGTGGGGTCATAAGAAGGCTATGTTTAAGATTTAGGGTAAAAAATAGTAAAAAACAACTAAGTTCTGAGCCTACAGTATGTTGAAATTTATAAATGCAGGCTTGTAACTTTGGTAGTTTTTAATATTTTGACCCCAAATTTTCAACATAGACATTTCTTCACAGCACGTCATGAATGTCACCACTGTCATTTTTCAAATCCTGGACAAAATGTGTTTTCACACGTGTGGAGCAAAATCACCTTTTGGGCAGGATTTGAACATTTTCTCAACCCTTATTCATGAGGCGGGCTCGTAAGAAGGCTATGTGGGGTCATAAGAAGGCCATGTTGAAAATGTGGGGTCAAAATATAAGAAAACAAGGAAGTTATGAGTCTGTGTTGCAATTTTTCAACGCACACTCATAACTGAGGTAATTTTCAATATTTCGACCCCAACTTTTCAATATAGCCATTTTTTCACATCTCATGAATGTGACAGCTGTAATTTCTCAGACCCTACACAAAATGTGTTTTAATATTTTAGGGTGCAAAATGATGTTTCAGCCATTGTTTTATAAATGACACCTGTTATGCTCAGGAGGAATGGTCATAAAATGATCATGTTGAAAATTTGGGCTACAAATGTGAAAAACCAACAAAGTTATGAGGAAAAAAGTGTTTCAGCATTTACTCATAGCTTCATTTTTTGCAGATTTGGGCCCATAATGTACAACATATCCCTTGTGTTACCCCACCTCCTGAACATGGCACATGTCATTTTTCAAATCCTCTCCAAAACTTGTTTCCACAGTCACACAGTGAAATCACCATTTGGATGGGATTTTAAAAATTTGGCCTATCTTAATTATAACGTCAGGTCATAAAAAGTCTATTGGACATTTGGGGTCAAATGGTGGGAGCCCACTTAAAAGTAGAATATTGCCTCTCGACTTCCCTGTCCTGGGTAATTACAATCTAACAATGTGTTAAAGCAGGACACCACTGAAAATGAGATATTGTATCTCATCTGCTCTGTCCTGGGTAAATATATAGTAAAAATGTGACCTTACAAGACCCGGTAGACTCCTCTATGGAACTGGGATCTTAGATGGTCATGGGTTCTTGCCCACACCAGACATGTAAGGTAATATCCATAAAAACAATGTAAAGCAGTATGAGGGAGGTGCCACAGTGGTGAGGTTTCATCACTTGGATGTGACATTAAACCGGGTCCCTTATGCCCACATATGGTCCCTATCTATGTTGGAGTAAAATATTCCCATGGCACTTATTGATGAAGAGCAAGGGAGTTTCCTCAGTGTCAAGTCCAAAATTCCCCCAATTTCCTTCACCTTACTCTTGCCAAGCTGCAAAGAGAATCTTATTTACACCAGAAATGTCAATCACCTCTACTCTTCCAAATATTGCTGTCCTTTCCAGTCTGGTTTTCAGAAGCACCACTCTGCCGTCTCCTCCCTGCTGCTGGTCATTGACTGTATACTCACTCAGATGAAGCAGGTGTGCATCACAGTGCCAGTTTTCATCAGCTTGGCCAAATCCTTTGACTTGGTGTCCCACTCACTCCTCATGGACAAGTTGATCTCTGCCAGCCTATATACTTGCCAAATTGACTGATTAAATTCTTATGTATAGGGTCATCAGCATTTGATACAGGTTGGATTCACTCAGACACTTCTCTTCCCAATTGAGATCAGGGTCCCATGAGTTTCCATCCTGGGTTCCATCCTTTTCTCCTTACTCCAAAATAACATCACTCTGCCTGTGCCAGCAAATATAGTGATTGCTTGGCAGCCCACAGACCCACAATCGTGCTCACTCACCCAACTGTCCCACTCGCTCTCTCATTCACTCACTACCTACCCACTCTCCCTCTGTATCTCTCTCCCACAGCTTTTACAATAATTTAAAATTTTGATCTTGCCAGTGATCATCTCTGATACCCTAGAGACCCTACCTGAGGACACATAAGCCCCTCACTCAATTTTACATCCCAACAGGCCACAACAGGTTTATGAGGCAAGAAAGGCAGTAACACTTGGGAGCATCAACAAGTGGAGGAACTATTTTGTTTCTTTATTTCAACACATAATTTATTGCATAATTTACAAAGAGGTAGTTATTAATAATAATGCTCTAGGTTTAATGCAAACAATTGATCCACACCATCATAAAATTAAACCAAACAATAACACTGCACAGCAGGAGAAAATTGATAAAATACATAAATATAAATTCCTACTCCAAGTTATTTAGCCCAGGTGCTCATGTAAAATATATATAATATGTTTGTGTGTGTGTGTGGGGGGTAATCAACCTTACTGTGGCATGACTGCAGAAACAGAGGATGTCCCTGCAGAAGAAAGATTCTCTAGATATGTGTCCCATCTGGTCCACCTAGTTAATCCGGGAAGGTTACCACCATCATACCAAAAATGTAAGTGTGCATACATATCCTTCATTTCTTGAATTTCTTTTATAACACTAATCCAATTTGCAAGTATGGGCAAGGTGGGAGTCAACCACCTTCTGTTGATAGCTTTTAAAGCCACAACCACAAAAATACAATGAAGACAATTATTCTGAGGATTACTTGCTTCTTTTGGGAGGACACCAAGAAAAAACATTTCAAAATGAAATGGGAGTAAGATATCTAAAATGAGAGAAATGGTACTTGCAACCATTTTCCAAGAATTCTGTATCTCAGGGCATGACCAGAAGATGTGAAGATGGTCACCTTTAGTCCCACATTGTCGCCAACATAGATTTGACCCACCCAGAGAGCAGTAGCAAGTTACAGAAGGGGTCCTGAAAAAACTAACCATAACCTTCCAGCAGAATTCTCTCCACTAATAGGAAGCAGTGTATTTATGGACTATTTTCCAAGTTTATTTATTTCAGATTTGGAATAGTACCTTTGAGCAGAGGGCTCGTTTACAAAGATTCCAAGCCAATAAGGTACAAAAGACATTACAATGGTTACAGTGAATCACAGGTGGACATGAACAGCAGAATGCAGTATATACAGAGACAAAAATAGGTTGCATTGTAAAGTTACAGAAGTGCTAATACTACAACTCTAAGAGAGAGTCGTTCATTGTTGAGATAAGTGCAGGGTACAGTCTTTAGCTACGGATTCCAGGCAACTGCAAGTAGGTTGGGGGGTAATGCCACCAGAGTAGGCTTTGTCAGGGGGTTACAAGGGGGTAGAGAGTAGACTGGAGGAGAGTGGGGAGAGAGTGGGCAGCAAGGGAGGAATGGAGCAGATAGGGGTGGGAGAGAGAGGGAGATGCGATGTAGCTGGGAATAAAGGGGAAGGAGAGAGAGAGTTAAGGTTAACTTGGGCTATGCCTAGACTTAACAGAGCAATGACAGGCATTTTCACGGGCTAGGTGGGCATGAAGCCCAGATTTGAACTGGCCAATCTTGCCAACTACTGTATGATAACGGTGGTCGGGAGGACATTGAACCATTTGGGACCCCAAAAGGATAAGGATCTCTGGGCTAGTGTGGTGCTGTTAAAGGTCACCAAGAACCCCCCTTTGGTTGCATTTCTGGTGTTGATTAAGGGTTGCATATTTTTAAATAGGTTAGGAGTTTACTCAAGCAGAAGCCCCAGCACTGATTTTTTAACCAGAAAGCAAGGGAGCCATCCAGTCTCTTTGTATAAGGTACAAGTATGGGTCAGGTAATTGGACCCCAGGACCAGACAGCAGGCCTTATTAAGAGTGGTTTTGACTCCCCTGAGTGTGATATCAGAGTTAACCCCAAATATCACTAGCCCATAATCAATGGTGGATAGGATTGAGCTACTTGTGACCAATTTCAGGGCTTCCTTAGTCATGGAGTGTTGGTGGTGATATAGGATACCCAACTTTATGTGTGCTGATTTGATGAGCTGGTCAGTATGAGTAGTAAAGGTGAGGGTGTCATCCAGATCTACCCCAAGGTATTTGAAATTACTAACTTGCTCCAATGTATCCCCTTTATGGCTCCATATTAGAAGCAGGCCATACATCTTCTTTGTCTGGAGTACAGTGAAGAGCATGCACTTGGTCTTTTTATAGTTGAGCATTCATTTTTTTCTGAATGAACCACTTTTCCAGGATTTGGAAATTAGTTTAGAGGTTGGAGGAGATCAGAGCAAGTTCACAACCCGGTACTGAGATGACAACATCAGCAGCATGATGCACAATATGTGCAGGGCAGGAAGAGGGCAATGAACTGATAAAGAGGCTGAAGAGAAGTGGTCCTAGGATTGACCCTTGGGGGACTCCTAGGCTCACCACCCTTGGCTCCGAGAGAGAGAGAACTATTAATTCTCACTTGTTGCATCCTGTGAGAGAGGTGGCTGTGAAACCAGACTACAGTGTCAGTGGACAGGCCTATAGCTAGGAGACAATTAATGAGGAGTTAATTGTTTATGGTGTCAAATGCCTTTGTGAGATCTATAAAGATAGACCCCACAGCTAGACCATTGTCTAAGGTATCATAAAGTTGGGAGGTGTAGTTAACCAAGGCAGTAAGTGTGAAGTGTTTCATCCAAAAATCCATGCAGTTGTTCACAGAGTAGGCTGTGCTTTTCAAGGTACTCTGTGAGTTGGTCAGAGACAACCCATTCCAGGGCTTTAGAGAGGGGGTAATAGAGAGATGGGTCTGTAGTTAGACAGGTTAGCTCTGTCACCACTCTTAAAGATGGGGGTAACAAGAGCATCTTTCCAACTATCTGGGAACACACATGAACTTAAGGAGGCATTGAAGACTTTGGTAAGTGGGCCTGCAATTTCATTTAAAGTGAGGACAGGCATCTTCATGTCGATTAGGAACTCCCCAATCTTGTCTTCCCTAAGACCCACTTGACGTATTTTATGATCTCGTTCTTAGATATCTACCTGAAATAGAAAGGTGGGGTACTGTTTTGTGTGGTGGGTGGGTTCACTCACACCAGAGTGCTGTTCAGGTAGCAAAGGGGAGAGGTAGTCAATTGGTAGCACTGAACTGAGGTCAGTGAATGCAAGGTTAAATGCTTGGCAATGTCACCCGGCTCCTGAAGTGTCCCTGATATTGTTACAATGAGGTCTGGAGGTGCCCTGGATGCCTTGTCTGTGAGGGATTTGATGGAGTTCCACAACTCCCTTCCATGGCCCCAGCTTCTGTTGAGAAGATTATTGTAAAAGACTGCATTTGCCAATCAAATAAGCTTTGTGCATTTGTTTCTGGCTGCCTTATAATCAGTGATGTCAACCAGTTTACCTGTATCCTTGGCCTTGTGCCACAGGCTATCTCTGTGGCAAATGAGCTCAATAGGGGAGCCCGAGAGCCAGGGGTTTGGGTCTCTCTAACTTTTTTGGTTTTGAGAGGGGCAAATACATCACAGGCATCTGTAAAGACCAGACAGAAATAATCAAGGGCTTGGTTTCCATCCTTTCTCATATCAAGCAGAGACCAATCAGCCAATCTAAGCTACTGCATGAAGGTCTCCAACTGCCCTGTTCTCAGAGAGCAGTTTCTAGAGAACCAGGGGGGGTGCGTTTAGTGAAACTATTTGTCCAGGTGCACATAACTGGGGAATGGTCATTGACTGAGTCGGATAAGACAGAGGCCTCAGTTAAATGTTCCGGGCAGGTTGTGAGGAGCCAGTCAATAAGGGTACTAGTGCCCGTATGATACTTTTGTCTAGTGGCCAGGGTTACCATCTGGGTGAGGTACAGGCCTGATATTTGATCTCTAACTGTTGATGCATATGGAGACTGCCAGTTTATGTTGAAGTCTCCAGCTACTGTTTGTTCCCAGTTATGCCTGTGCTGTTCTTGATTATTGATGAACTGTTTGAGGCCAATGGTTTTCCTTCCAGGGGGGTATATAAACCATGGATAACAGTAGTGTTTTGTTTTGTTGGTCTATGGCTAGCTTTATGTTTAGGATTTGTGCCTTCTTGGTGTGTAGGCTGCTAGGCAGTAGTTGACCTCTGATTTCACTCCTAAGATAGACCATGCATCCATCACCCCTCTTGCCCAGTTGGTCCTACCTGAACATGGTGTAGCCATCTAACGCCACAGCTGCATCAGTGATCTTAGGTGAAAGCCAGGTTTCAGTGAAAGCAATGATATTTGGTCAGAGCAGCTCCACCCAGGCCTGGAATTGTGGAAACTTGGGTGGAGACTTCCTATATTTAGCAAGACAATCTTGAGATGTCCCAATCCTGAGTTGGATCCACTATCAAGGGGACCAGGGTTAGGGTGCATGTTTCTGGACAGTAGAAGTAGTTTTAGGATCAACTTTCTAAGGAAGTGTGACCAAATCACCCAGTTTGAACCAGTAAGCTTTGAATCAGAATGCTTATGTTCAGGTGAGGCAGTTACAAAGGAGCAGTAGTATAGCAGGGCAGCTATTGGTATCTTTGGAAGTGCCTGGGGTATGTAGACTTGTGGTGGGAGATTAAATGCTAGTGCAAGGCACAGGTCATAGATCATCCTCTCTGTTGTCCCCATCTCTTGCACGAGGGTGCCATAGATGGTTGAAGAAGGTAGTATGTTCTCCCTGCCAACCTCTACCCTAATGCAGAGTACAAGGGTTAAAAATAGAAGCAGCATAATATAAGCCTGCATAATGGATTATTGTTTACTCGAGGCTGAGGCAGTTAGAGATGACAGCCGTAGTTCTCAAATCAGGACACTGGACTGGTTCCTGAGGGTGTAGAAACAGCAGAGAGATTAACCTCTGAAGAGTTGAAGTGTGCCTGATTCCCTCTAAGCTTATGGGAGTATAGATTTAATGATGTGTGTCCCCTTAGGAGCAGGAGTATGGCCCAGCTGAAAAGGAGGTATTGGTATAGTGGGTAAGGGATATTAAAGTGCATCCCTTTAAGAGAAAAGGGGGTTGCCTGTAATGTACTAAGTCTGTCAGAGGAGAAGGGGGTGGGAACTTTTGAGATGTGTATTTAAAGAGCGTCAGGGTCGGGGAGGGAGAGAGGGCGGGAGAAAATTTGCTGCTACACAGATCAGATCATGTCCCAGTCAAGATAAAAAATAAAGTCCCAGAGTGAATTCAAGTGGCCACTCAGCAAACAACTGGCCATGGAGCGAGCCCCAGTGGAGAAACTTGTGCCTATGCTAATTCAGCACAAAGGGCACCAGTTTTGAATTCCTTACAGCTAGGGCTGATGAGCAGGCTGGCAAAGTGCTGCCAGTACCTGGGTTGGAGGGAGGCAGGCAGGTGGGCTGTAGATTCTTTCACGAACCATGGTTGTGGTTTGAAATTCAGTGGAGAACCCAGTTGGGGCTGCCAGCACCTGAGTTGGAGGCGGGCAGGGAGGCAGGCTGTAGGTCCTTCCCAAACTGTGGTTGTGGTTCAAAATTCAATCAAGAGCTCAGCTGGGGCTGCCAGCATCTGGGAAAAGTGGGAAAAAGGACACATTAATAAGGGCAGTTAAATCAGGGTTGGGGAGACAGAACAATGGCAGAGGCAGATAGAGTGGTGGTTGGGGGAGTTACAGGCAGAGGGAGGTCTGAGACCAGAAGAAAAAATACAAAATAAATGAAGTAGCAGAGAATTGTAAAGGAAAGTGGGGGATGGACACAAGCAGGAGATTCAAATCAGCTCAAACACTGAATGATTTTACACTCTACAAGCAGGGAAATCAGTTCAGCTTTAAGTGCCCAGCTACTTCTCCAGATACAGAGTAAAATACAAATTTACATCGCATTTTAAAATTTGCTGCTACACAGATCAGATCATGTCCCAGTCAGGACAAAAAATCCCAGAGTGAATTCAAGTGGCCGCTCAGCACACAATTGGCCATGGAGCAAGCCCCAGGGAAAAACTAGTACCTATGCTAATTCAGCACAAAGGGCACCAGTTTCAAATTCCTTACAGCTAGGGCTGTTGAGCTGGCTGGCAAAGTGGTGCTAGTACCTGGGTTAGAGGGAGGCAGGCGGGCTGTAGATTCCTTCCCCGAACCATAGTTGTGGTTCGAAATTCAGTGACTAGCCCAGTCAGGGCTGCCAGTGCCTGGATTGAAGGTGGGCAGGCAGGTGGGCTGTAGATTCCTTCCCCAAACCATGGTTGTGGTTCAAAATTCAATGGAAAGCCCAGTCAGAGCTGCCAGCACTTGGGTTGGAGGAGGGCAGGTGGGCCGTAGATTTCTTCTCCGAACTGCAATTGCAGTTCAAAATTCAGTTTTTGACTTAACTTGTGAGTCAAGCATTCCAGAAAGAGCCAATTCCCACCATTCCCAAATAGGATGAGGGAGGATATGGGCACGACAGTGCAGGAAAGCATACAAAGAAGAAATAACATGAGTTTCACCAGGCACATTTTGCTCTTGTAGGAGGTACTGTTCTAATGTAATGGGCTGATTAGAAGTGTAAGAGACCTTAGGAATGGATAAGGCAAACATGCAAAGCTGAAAAAAACAAAAGAATTCAGTATGTGGGAAGTAAAATGTTTGCTTCAGTTGCTTGAAGCTCTTCAAAGTATCTCGATTCATCAGATCCCCTATCATGTGGATGCCACATTGGGCACAAAGATGAAAACCAGGATCTACTATCCCAGGCAAAAAGTCCTGATTACTCAGAATTGGGGAAAGATGGTCCAGATTGTCCATGCCCTCATTCAGAGAGCAAAATATTGGCCATTCTGCCAAAGTGTGACACCCATGGATTTAATAATTTAATTAAATGAAGTTGAGGCAAAAGGAGAAGAGTACTAACTCTCAAAGACACTCCTGAAATTTGCTCCTCCTCTCATTCCACCCACACAGTGTCTGGGTTAAATTTAAAAAAAAATTTAAACTGGAGCAGCCTGTGCTGCTAGATAATATTTTTTAGGTTGGGAAGGGCCAAGCCTTCTTCAGGTTTACTTCTTTGCAAAATAGACCCTTTTTTTGTGGGTGCCCCCCCATTCCAAAAACATTTAGAAACTAGACAAACCATCAGCCTCCAGAAAGATTTTGGGGGTCTGATGGGAAGCATCCAAAAGACGTATAGAAAATGTGGCAGAATGTTCATGTGGAGTGACTTGATTCTGGCCCCTAATGAGAGGAGGAGCGAACTCCATCCCTTTAAGTCCTTCTTAACCTTCATGAAGAATAGCTTGTGATTTTTATCCTATAAGTAATGTGGGTTAATAGTTATATTTAGACCCAAATAACAGAACAAAAAGGAAAAGAAGCTTTTTGTTGATGCTCAAGGGAAACACTTAGCAACAGAGCAATTGTTTTATCAAGATTAATTTTAAAATCAGAGATAGTCCCAAACTCTGATAAAATGGACAAAAGATATGGGAGGGATGTCACTGTATCTTTCAGAAACAATAATGTGTCGTCGGCATAAAGTGTGATTTTATGAGTTAAGGGTCCAACCCAGATATCTTTGATGTCAGCATGTTGCCTAATGTGGCCCACCAAAAGTTCCATAGCCAAAAAAAAAAGCAATGGCGACATAGGGCAGCCTTGACGAGTTCCCCTTTTCCGTGGAAAAGGATGGGGAAAAAGCACCATTAACCCCTACCTTTTCAACAGAACCCTTATATAATGCTGTTAGGTTAGATATGAGGCTGCTGCTGAATCCAAAAGCAGCCAGAACTTCCAATAGATATTACCAATTCAACCTATCAAAGGTCTTCTCAGCATCTACCAACAAGGCCATCATAGTTACATTAGATTGTTTTACATAGGAAATAATATTTAATAAATGGTGAACATTGTTGTAAGAGTGACGAAAAGGAATAAAGCCCATTTGGTTAGGATGACTCAGTCTAGGTATTATTGACCGAATTCAGTTTACATGAATTTTAGCATAAATGTTTACATCAGTATTGATCAAGGAAATTGGTCAATAGGAAGAACATAGCTCAGGATTTTCCCTGTATTTGGGAGCACCATGAACAATGTGGAGTTCCACTCCGGTGGAAGGCACTGCATACTATAAGAAAAAGTGGATCTTAGAGGTTCGATAAGAGTTTCTATAAAACGTATATAAAATTCAGTGGGGAAACTGTTATTCCCGGCTGCTTTTCTGGTTTTAAGGCCTTTGATGACAGAAATTATTTCATCCTGGGAGACAGGTTAATCTAAAAATTCTTTCTCTTCCCGAGTTAGGGTGGGGAGATGTAAGGATTGCAGAAAGGCCTTTATTCTGTTTTTATTCTTGTTATGCTGTTCCAGGGTATAAAGCTGCATGTAAAATAAACCGAACTCCCTAGCTATATCCACCTGTTTAATCAGAACTTGAGGAGTAGGGCCATCTGATCAGAGTCTACGTATGACTCTTGAGGCTTGCTGTTTATGAAGTTGGAGTGCCAAAAGGCAACCAACCCTGTGACCCTAAGAGTAATAGGTAAACTTGGTTTGGCACAACAATTTCTCAGCATTATCCACAGAGTTCTTCAAGAGCAGGGTGCAAATATCTTGGATATACTGTAGTAAATCTGACCCTTCCTCCTTTTTGTGTCTCATCTTTAAAATTGCCAACTGTTGTTCTAAATCTAGTTATTTTTAATTTTTTTAATTTTTTTACATGAGTCAGATAGGCTATAATTTTTCCCCATAAAACAGGTTTCATGGCATTCAATAAAGTAGTAGGAGAAATTAAGGTGTCAATGTTTAATTGAAAATATTTGTCAAGCACCTCCTGTATCATAGCACAAAAATGAAGCAAAGTTCAAATCCCCTACATGTAGATGCCAAAGACCCCTACGAGGTGAGGAGTCTAACTCTAACTTTAAGGTAATTGGAGCATGGTTCGATAGCATAGCAGGATGAATTGTAGCATCTATGAGCTGGTATAAATAAGGAATATACCACCAGTCAATATGAAAATAAGTTTTATGGGCATGTGAATAAAAAGTATAATCACGGTCACCCAGGTGGAGCCATCTCCAGACATCCTGAAGTCCAGACTCCAATACTAGAGACTCTAGTGTTTTAGCTGAAGGGGATTATCTTAGAGTGTTACTAGCTGATCTGGAAGAATCTAATTTGGGGTCTAAAATGCAATCAAAATACCCACCCATAACACAAAGCCGGTGAGCTTTATCTGCCTTGTCCTAGAATATCTCTTCAAAAAAGGAATGGGACAATGAGTCAGCAGCATATACATTCAGGATGGATAATGGAATACCTAGATAGGTATCATTTCCCAGTACTCACCACCCCTGAGACACTGTCCAATGATGTACAGGTGTAAACAAAGAATTCTTTTTAATCAGAATAGCTACTCCATTCTTCTTGCCTATAGGATGAAATAATGCAAAAACCCCACCTACCCATTCCCTGCAGAGTTTAGAATGTTCTACAGGAGTTAGATGAGGCTCTTGTAAAAGGGCACTCTCTGAACCCAATTTCCTAAAATGGGAGAGAACCTGGGCTCTTTTAATAGGGTTATTCAAGCCCTTGATGTTAAAAGTAGTGAGTTTCAGTGGTGCCATACTGAAAGGGTAATAAAGAAGATCATAAGTACAGGTATCTGAGGACCCCAATCCCACACAGAGTCATAGGGCTCCAGTAATTGCAAGAGAAAAAGGAGATGGAAGAGAAAAGGACCCCGTCTGCCTGGTCTCCTAAGGAAAAAGATTGCCTGTAGAGAGAAGAGCACAGAGCAAAAATTCTTCAACTTCACAGTCAATATAAAAGGTAACTGCCTTGTAACATGTATGATAAATCTGATATCCTGCTATGCCAAAAACTGGAACACTAGAACTGACAAAACAGCAATAACCCAATATACTGATAAAAGTAAACAGCATGCAACATATTATCGCAATATAGACCCCTACTACCCCGGCAATCCCACAGAAAACCATCCCCAAAATCCCCCCACCTAAATAACAAAGCTGAAAGGGAGTAGGAATCTCCAAACCCAAAAAAAAAAAAAACCAAACCACTTGGGGGTTAGTACCTCCCTGGTACAACCAAAAATCCCTGCCAGGGTTAACAACTCACAGCAAAACAGAACCCCATTACTTTCAATGCTTAACAAGAAAAAGTCACTAAATTCCCTCTTTCTTAAACTTTAAACCAAAATTTAAAAAAAAGAAAGAACTGCCATCCCACATGGCCTCATAGGGGCTAGTACATGTCAGGTACAACAGTAGCCCATAGATGGAAAAGAAGAACCTACTGGAACCCCCTGGGTTCCTCCAGAGGGAATGGACCCCCTCCACTGGAAGGGCCACAGTGAGTGTGCGAAGGATGCCAAACCATGTATCCACCGCCTGTTGCACCACCCTCTGACCACAGAACTCCCCAATAACCCCACCAAATCCTCTGTCCAAGCTCCTAGCAGAAGAAAAAAATGCTAACATATAAGGGCAAAAGAGAAAAGGAAAAGGAAAATAAAAACAAAACTTATACTAGTAATGGTGGGGAGAGGTATCCATAGGACAAAAACAAACCTCCCGTGCTGGTCAATAAGGGGTAACGGTCCACAGGACCAATGGCCTGAAAACTATCTGTAATGTGTTTTAACTTACCCTCCAAAAATAAACCAGACCCTGTACAGCCTCCATTCAGTATAAACTGAGGTAAACATCTTAATACTAATAAATTAGACTAGAAACCAACCTTCTAATAAAAACCACCCCCAGACCCCATCGAAGATAACTCAGAAAAAAAAATCTAAAGAAAAAAGAAGTGAATAAATAAAAAAAAAAGCAGCCCCCCCACATACAAACACACAATTTAAAATCCATGTAAAAAATATAATAACATGATACGAATCATATCTAATTCAACAATGACATCCAAAGGGGGCTATAAAATGGCACAGCCACTATCTGAAAACTGCCAAAAAATAAATTACAGAGAGCCCAGAGACCCAAATAACATGATCTCTGGCAGAATTTGTAAGCCCAGAAGAGCTACGTAGTCACCCAAAATCCCCCCTCACAAAAAAAAAAAGGTAAGGCATAAACATGCTGACTGAACAGCCCTCATACAGATAAAATAGGGTAATGTAAAAAAGTAAAAAGCATGAACCAATAGTATAGCAAACCGGAAACATTAGAAAACTAATGGATCAGAAAATGGAATAGAAAGGGGGGGAGAACAAAACTAGGGCCGTCTCATTCCATCGTGACTGTAGCCTCTAAGCGGCCTAACCACTAGGAAAAATATTAATGGATACACACCACCATCTTGTGCGGCCTCCCAACTATAACCATCACTGAACAGAAACCACTAGAAGATGAGAGTCCAAACAATAAGAAACCTCACGAAGGAGTACTTCTTTGCCATTCTTAAGTCTGACGAATCTCCAGACCTGCCCAACCTCCTCCTATAGCAGAATATATCCCTACTGGTGGCTACAAATGGCTTCCATACTAGTAACATAAAACAAAAATAAAACAAACCCCTGAAAAGTAATAAAATATATAAAATAAGTGCATAGAGCACAAAATTAAACTCTGGAGTACACAAGACCATCAGGAGACATAAGGTTCACAACCCTCTTGGTGCTCTTACCACAGAAACGTCTGCTACAGTCCTAGAAATGTATGTTCAAGCCAGTTCCTCCCATCTGAAGGATTAGAGTAGCACCTTCACCTCCTCCAATGCTTGATCTGATCTCCACTTTTTTCCAAAAGGCGAGACCTTGGATAAGGCATCCTATTGCAGCTCTCACTTTTCCCTGATTTCCGTACACTCCATGCAGTCACCCGATTCCAGAAAGTTTGGGGTTTTCAATTCTTGAAGAGCTGCATTGGGTTCTTCAAATAACTTCACCCCATCCTGGAAGTGCACTTTAAGCCTGGCTGGAAACAGGGCAGAAAATGTAATCTTATGTTGCTTTAGAGCATGGAGAACCAGAGAATAAGCCTTCCTTCTGGCTGCTAGCTCTGGAGAGTAATCATTGTCAAAGTGGATTTTATGTTGCTTATACAATATTTGTCCTTTTTGCTAAGCTTGAGATAGAAGGTCTTGCTTCATGACATAATTGCAGAACCAGAAAACCACTGAGCACGGTCTCTGAGTGGTGTTAGTAGGATGGGAGCAAGAGGTCAGTGAGCCTTCTTGATGGGCAGAGAGCATAGTCCACAATTTCCAAAACAGTGAAAAGCCAACCCTGTAAAAATATTACAAAATATTTGCTTCCCTCCTCACCATCTGGAAGAATGTAAATCCTAATATTGTTCCAACGTGAGTGGTTTTCCAAATCTGCACATTTCTCCACAAGACAGTGCATTTCCTGCAGCACTTTGACCAGGATTCGCTCAAGCCTGTCCACTCTGGAATCAGTGGACGACTGCTGTTGTTCCATCTCCTTAAATTGAGCATCCAAAGTAGTGTTATTGAATTTAAGTTCTTCCAGCATTTCTCACATTTTGGTTCAGAATGTCTGGAGTTCTTCTAAGAGGGCAGCATTTGAAGGAACCATGACCATTGAGGAAGGAGCCACTGCAGGTGCAGACACTATTTCACCTGCCCAAGTGCTGAGGAAGGATCATGGTACAGAGCACCAGGTAAATCATCTCCTTTGGATTTTTTCATTTTGCCCATAAAATCATCTGTCCTCTCTCTCACTGTAGATCACCAAAGAACCAATGGAATGCAGGATTTGAGCAGTAAAAACTGGGTAGCTAGACAGGGTGTAGTAACTAATTTGCCATCCATCACAGTGACATCACCAGAAACCTGAAATATATTCTTTCTTTTCTCAAAGTATTTAAATGATGTTTACTAAAAGTGTTTCTAATCGATATTATTTCTTAAAGGTTATGTAAAATCCAATTTTAAATAAAGTAGGAAGGTAAGTCAAAAGTTTATTTTTGTCAAAATATGACATACAAAATGTTAAAAATACATATGTCAATTTCATTACCAATAAGCCATACCATGCACATATGAATAAGAATATACATACATAAAACAATTATTTACTTGCTAAGAAAGCATTTTTTCTTCTTATATTTAAGAATAAACAATAGAAAAAAAATCTTATGAGAATATCCTTGTTTTCTGTAGTGAACAGGTTAATAACCAAAGTACGTCTATCAGGTTTTTAATTTTTCAAAAATGTTCCAATCCATTTTAGTCTAATTTTTGCATAATATGGGCAAACAATAAGTACATGCACAAGATCCTCCACTTGACTATATCCACAGGAACATGTGCCTGTGAGATTTTTATCAGGGAGCTTATTAAATCTCTTATCTAAAATTGCACTAAGAAAGCTACCAAATTGAATAGAGGTGTTATCCTTTCTAATTTTATAGTTTGTAATAATCATAAGATATTTTTCTATCCAGGGAGATATCATAAATTTAGTTAGAATGGGATGGAAACTATTCTGCTCTAATCCAGAAAGTGTATTTTGCCTGTCATTATCAATTAATATAGATTTTAATTGTGGGCGATATGCCAAGGCTATTCTAATCTTGTCTACTGACCAATTCCATAAGTAACTTCTGCCTATGGAATCAAAAGTTTTTTTTTTTTAACAAAAGCAAGCTAGGGCATTGAGCAGCCCTTCATCAAAAGAAGATCCATCTTCTCAGTAAGACAAGCCTTGGCCAACCCTGAAGAGTTCTGAAGCAAAATTCAATACTTCAAAACCCTGCAAGTTGCCATTGTCTGAACTGACAGATGTCCTAGTTCTAGTCTAAGCCTGTATCCCTTAATTGATGGTAGGTGTAACAGTCTTTTATAACAGGTGTCCAAGGCTTTTGCCAAATTAATTTTAACTTCATGCCCCCATATTTCCATAACATACAAAAGTTGTGCCGTAGATTTAGTGTTAATTACTTTAACAGCTGGAAGTATGGTGTTCCTATCATATTTATTGTTAAATTTTAAAATACCACCACTAGTCAGTTTTATGTTCTTAGTCACTTGTGATATTTGCTTGGATCAAGTCATCCTGTTATTGAATGTGAGCCCCAAACACTTGTAATCTGAAATCATTTCTAATTTATCTACTTTAATCCATCATTTTGGAGTTTTTTAAACCTAAATCCACATTTGCTTACCATCATTACTTTGTATTTGTTAGTATTCATTATAAGATCTAGACTTTCAGCCTTATCTTCCAAAATATTTACTTGAGATTGAAGTCTTTGTACTGTTAGAGAAATTAAGAGAATATCATTGGCATAGGCCAATACAGAACATCTACAGTACACTTACCTATTTTAGGATAAGGATAGTGGTGGTTATCTAATGAAAACTATAGATCATTTATTATAAATAGGGGGCCCCATATTTAAAAGCCCCAGGCTGCATTGTGCAAGTGCATTCGCTGCACAATTGAGATGCACTAGCACAAAATAATAGTATAGTGAGAAGATGCACTGTGGGATGCGATCGTACATATCCTGCTGAATATCTTGAACATGCATGATCATGCAGTGGGAGATGCATGGTGTGACAACTGACCTGTGCCTTATGCAGAGAATAGGGAAATGCATGATAGACAGCCACATGTGCGTTGCACAAAAGTACAATATTCAGCCGGTGTATGCAAATGACCTCATTCCACATTCCAAGCCTATTCCCCACATGCGCAGTTCATTACTGGAATGTATTTGCATAGCCCAGGCATGCACAGTTCCAGCTTTACAGGGCTGCCCCACCATCCCACAAAGGTGAACAGGAGGTACTGCAGCCTAGCAGGCAGGTGTGATGGAATGCTTGTGTGTGGGTGGGTGGACTGCATTGGCCTGGGAACAATGCTACTAGCCATAGCCATGATCAGGGTTGGACTGGGGTACAGGGGGCCCACCTGGGCAATGGCTACAGGGGCCCACCTGGACAAGCAACAGTGGAGGGCACAGAGTGACACAGTCGGAGCAGTATAACACATGCATGTGATACACCAGCTTCTTATGCAGCATACAGTCACCTATAGTGCTCTGCCCACCCCCAAATGAGAGGAACATGGTGATAACTACAAGGAATGGCAGTGTGCAGAGGGTGACCAGGTACCCGAGTGGGTGGGTCTCACCTGTGTGCACCTATGGTGTACCACCATGGGTGTGTGCCACAGCTCAGTCCCTGACCCATACCAGACTGCCACTTATACCACCAGACTACCTGGGCACCATTGCCCCAGACGTCACCCTGGTTGCATGCCACCACTGGATGGTGCCCTGCAGGCCACACGGGTGCAGGCCATGGCCCCTGGTAAATGTGCTGCAGTGTGGCCATCTGCTCTGCTGGTGTGCTAGGGAGGCACCTGACCAAACTGGCATGTGGCAGCAGAGTGTCTACGGCCTGGGTGCGGTGTGGGGGATGGCTCGCTAGGTGGTGCCTGTGGTGTGCCGGCACCTGTGGCATTTGGTCCTTCCATCCTGTCATGACTGCTGTGTATTGATGCCTGAGCACATCCTGGTGCACCTCCAAGGGCTGTCTCAGGACGGCCTGTCTGCAGTTCCATGGCCTTCTGATTTAGGCCATCCTTTTGTCTGCCTAACTTTGCGTGGCACACTTCTGGGATCCACGACAGATGCACCGCTCAGTTTGGCTGAATATATGGATGCGTGGCATATTCATTTACTCACCCCATTTTTTGCACCACATACATTGTTTCTGCACAAACATGCATTCGGAAATGTACGCTGCATTTCTCCCTTTCGAATATCATGCTTCCACACATTTTCTGTGCCGCGCCGCACATCTCCATTTTCCACAGCACATCTCCTTTGAATATGTGGCAATTAAATAAAATAGGTGCAAAAATACATCCTTGCTTAACACCAGTGTTAATGTGAATCTTATCCGTTAAGTACCTTTGCATACTGTATTACCCATCAGGCTACCAAACTCCTTCCCATTTGTGCCCATGGGTATGACTTTTCTGAGGGATATATTTGAGGTATGAACTTTGACTTACATGTGATTTATTTATATTGGTATGTACATAAAATGAAAATATATGATTATTACATGTATATGTATATTGATTAGTTGTACCTAATCTTTACATGACTGATGTACTGTTTGCAAATATACAATGGTATGTAACTGCTCTGTCTTTTTTTTTTTTTCTGTACAGACCATATGCTTTTCTTGTGCAGTCTTAAGCTATGTTTTAATTCTTTCTATTCTGTACTTAATTGTGTTATCCCCATTTCCCTTTCCCCCAGAACGCATCTGAAAATGAGTTATTGTAGCTCAGTGTGTTATAGAAACATAGAAATTGATGGTAGATAAGGACCACTAGGCCCATCTAGTCTGCCCATTTCCCTGCCTCCTGTAAAAGCTGCAGACCTTACTTTATCTCCGGCTTTACCTCCTCATTCCCATTACTAAGGTTCCCCTATGCCTGTCTCATGAATGCTTGAATACTCCCCACTGTGTTGCCCCCATCACCTCTGCTGGTAGTCTATTCCAGGCATTCACCACCCTTTCTGTGAAGAAATACTTCCTCACACTAGCCCTTAGTGTACCCCCTTTCAACCTCATGTCATTCCCCTCATTCCTGGACATCTCCTTCTCTGAAAGATGCTACTCTCTGGTACCCTAGTTATACCTTTTAGATATTTGCAGGTTTCTACCATATTTCCCCTGTGTCTTCTCTCCTCCAGTGTATACATATTGAGGTCTCCCTGTCTCTCCACATACGACTTTAGGTTCAGGCCCTGCACCATCTTTGTTGCCCTTCTTTGAACTGCCTCCACTCTGTCTATGTCTTTACAGAGATGTGGCCTCCAGAACTGGATACAATATTCCAAATGTGTCCTCACTAATAAACTGTACAGTGGCATCACTGCCTCCTTCCTTCTGCTGATGATGCTTCTCCCTATGCACCCCAGCATCCCACTGCCTCTCCCCACAGCCTTGGCACATTGTTTGGCTACCTTTAGGTCATCAGATATATTTACTCCCAAATCCCTTTCCTGTTTGGTGACCATCAGTCCCCTCCCCCAAACATGTAATCCTCCCCTGGGTTCTTGCACCCCAAATGCATGATTTTGCACTTTTTTGCATTGAATCTCAGCTGTCACACTCAGGACCATTCCTCCAGTTTATCTAGGCCCCTCCTCATGTTTGCCATCCCTTCCGGAGTGTTCACCCTGTTGCAGATCCTAGTGTCATCTGCAAATAGGCACACCTTCCTCTCCAGCACATCCGCAATGTCACTTATGAAGACATTAAACAGGGCTAGGTCCAGGACTGATCACTGTGGCACCCCGCAGATCACCCTCCATTCCTCAAACTGAGTACCATTTACCATGACCCTCAGTCTTCTATCACTCAACCAGTTCCTAACCCAATTTATCACCTTATGACCCACTCCCAGGCTGCACAGTTTGTTCACAAGTCTTCTATGTGGAACAGTATTGAAGGCCTTACTGAAATCCAGGTAGACAACATCCACTGCTCCCCCCGATCCATGACCTTAGTCACCCAGTCAAAGAAATCACTTAGATTTGTTTGACATGATCTTCCTGCTGTGAATCCATGCTATCTCTGATCCTGTGCTCCGCTGACTTCAAGATGTTCCACGATCCTTTGTTTAAGTAGTGATTCCATAATCTTCCCCATTATTGAGTTGAGGCTGATTGATCTATAGTTTCCAGCCTCCTCCCTACTACCACTTTTGTGAATATGGACTACATCTTCCCTCCTCCAGCCCTTCAAAACTACTCCTGTATCAAATGACTCATTGAACAGTGCTGCCAGTGCTAGTACCATCACCTCCTGTAGTTCCCTTAATATTCTAGGATGTATTTCATCTGGTCCCATTGCCTTGTCTACTTTCAGTTTTGTGAGTTCCTTTAGGACTCTGTCTTCTGTAAATGGACTGGTGTCCATCTACCTCCCATATTTGTTCATGCTGCCTAACTGTAGTCCCTCACCTTCTTCTTTTTATGTGAATACAAAACAAAAATACGTGTTCAGTATTGATGTTTTTTCCAGGTCCCCTTCCACACACTCTCCTTCTTTCCCTTTAAGCCTTACTATCCCACCACTGTTTTTTCCTCCTTTCCCTAATGTACCTATAAAAAGTCTTGTCTCCTATCTTTACCTCCTGTGCTTTTTTCCCTCTGTTTTGTGCCTTTGTGCTCCTGATTGCTTTCCCTGCTTCCCTCTGTTTATCCAGATACACTACCCTGTCCTCATCCAGCTGATTTTCCTTGTACTTCCTGAAAGCCATCTTTTTTTGCCCTTACCTTCCAGGCCACTACTTTTGAGAACCATAGTGGCTTTCTCTTGCCCATTGTTTACTTGCAAAGGTTTGTCACCTCCACTGTGTCTCCTTTTAGATGGATCCACTGCTCCTCCACTCTCCCCCCTTTTGTTCCTCCCTGCCAGGGCATGTTTGAAACATGTCCCCATCTTAGTAAAGTCTGCCTTCCTGAAATCCAGGACCCTCACCTTTGTGTGGCTTCACTCTGCCACTGTCCTCATGCTGAACCACACTGTGCAATTATCACTGTATCCCAGGTGTTTGCCCACCCTGAATTCCTCAACTCTGTCCCCATTGGTGAGTACCAAGTCCAAAATTGCACCCTCCCTGGTGGGCTCTAGCACTAGCCACCTGAGGCCTGCTCCTTGTACAGAGTACAGGATGTCTCTGATCCTGGATGAGGCAGTAGCTGGGATGCTCCAATCCACATCTGGCAGATTGAAATCACCTACCATTAGCACTTCCCCATTAGCTGCCATTGTGTGGATAGAATCCACTAGAACCCTGTTCCACCTCCTCCCCCTTTGCTGGAGGTCTGTATCTCACGACTGTGAGAACAGCAGTTCCATTACCCATCTCAAGGGTGACCCAAAGTGCCTCCGTTCCCCCCCATATTCCCTGTACCTCAGTCACTCTAATACCCTCCCTGACATAAAGAACCACTCCCCCTCCCTTTTTGCCCCCTCCCCGTCTCTTCTAAACAGAGTATAACCTGGTACTACTACATCCCAGTCATGGTTTCCATCTCAGTCATGGTGTCTTTCCTGGTGAAACTTTTTCAAATAAAAAAATTAAATTATATTTAACTTGGCATGAGTTATTGGAGTATAGGGCATTTATAATATAAATCAAAGAATTACCTAATCCAAGATCAGAAACCTTTTTTCCCCAGAATATTCCTATTAAGCAAATCAAAAGCCTTCTTGAAATCCATAAAAGTAAGATACACTGACGGAGACCTTAATATAACATACCTTTCCAAAATGTGATGAATAATAAAACATTGATTGATAGTAGAACCTTCTTTTCTTAATCCAGCCTGTAGATCAGCAAGTAACATATAATGCTCCAAAAACAACAAAAAAACTTCACTATCTAATATCCTTGTAAAGATCTTAGAGACTGTCCTCAACAAATGGATAGGCCTATACATTTCCAGATTATTAAGTTGTCTCTTTTTAGAGATGGGAAAAAATGTTAATAATGAAGTTACTAATTTTCATCTGTTCTTGTAAAACAATATATATATATCTTATGGATAGTATTTACTTAGTCTTTGAGTACAGTACATCACAACTTCCAACTCTAGGACAGATTAATGGATAGTTCCTAAATTATATTGGTGTCAGTGGCTCAGTAGGTAGCACAATCCCCCGTGGGACTTGAATCTTGGATGGTCATGAGTTCTAGCCCCACAGCAAGCATGTGGCACAATACCCACAATTAACAATTCCGAGCAGTATGAGGGAGGTGCTGCAGGTAATGAAGTTCTGTCACTCATGTTAGACAATAAACCGAGGTCCCTTATGACCACTTATGGTCACTATCCATATTGAAGTAAAATATTCCCATGACACTTTATGATGAAGAACAAGGGAGCTTCCTCGGTGTCAAGTTCAACATTCCCCTTATCTCCTTCTCCTTACTCTTGCCAAGCAGCAAGAGAAGCTTGTTTACACCAGACTTATCAATCACCTCTACTCTTCCAAATATCACTGTCCTTTCCAGTTTGGTTTTCATGAGCACCACTCCACTGTCTCCTTCCTGCTGCGGATCATTCACTGTATACTCACTAAGATGAAGCAGGTGTGCATCACAGTGCTAATTTTCATCAACTTGGCCAAAGCCTTTAACTCAGTGTCCCACCCACTCCTCATGGACAAGCTGATCTCTGCTGGCCTGTATGCTCCCACTACTGACTAACTTAATTTCTACTTATCAGGCAATCAACATTTGGTACAGGTTTGATGCACCTAGATACCTTTCGCTTCCTATTGAGACCAGGGTCCCATGAGTTTTTATCTTGGGATTCATCCTTTTTTTACTTCTTCCTAAATGACTGCCTTCTGCCTGTGCCAACATATATCACAACTGTGCTTTGCAGCTTGAAGATCCACAATAATGTTCACTCACACAATTGTCTCCCTCGCCATCTCACTCACTCACCACCTACACACTCTCCCTCTATATCTCTGTCCCCAGCCATTACAATAATTTAACATTTTGATCCTGCCAATGACCATCCCCCATAGAAACATAGAATTTGACTGTAGATAAAGACTGCTTGGCCCACCTAACTGGCCCATTTTCCATACCTCCCTACACATGAGTCCCTCACCCAGTGTTACATCCCAACAAGCCGCAACAGGTTTATAAAGCAAGAAGACAGCAACACCTAGGAGCATCAGTGAGTGGAGGAAATATGTTTTCCTTTTTTCATTTTTTTCATTTTTAATTTTTTATTCTTGTAGGCCCAATGAGCAAACTGCCTATTTTCACAGGTGACAATTTGAAGTTTACATGAATACAAAAAGCATTAAATATATACAAACAATAAATACTGTATAACTTATATAATCAAATACATTTACAACATAATACAATTCATACCACACATTTTAACAAACACAATGCTGTTATTCTAGTAAATATAGCACAAGTCATTTCCTAAAAGCATTAACTGTTTTTCTACTCAGGAGTTCCAAAGGAAGTGAATTAAAACATTTAGGGACCTTATAAGTAATAGATTTTTGGCTAACTGCTTTACAGTATAATAGGAGTTTGTATTTAAATGATGTTTAGCTATCTAAAATGTTTTCAGTTTATATTATTTCTTTAAGGTTATGTAAAATCCCATTTTAGATAAGCAATAAGACACTCTGGGACTTGGGGTTTGCTCCATTTACCTCACATCCAGGGGTTGAAGGCACACTTTATGTGGTGTTGTGCCTCACACTGTCCCTGCCCATATGTTAAAGCACAATCAATGCCCCATCATGTTTTATTGATTAAGTAGTAAACAGTTCATAACTAACCTGCCACCATCTACCTAGCAAGAGAATAAATTAAAAGAAATAATTTTCCCATTGAAATGAAAAGCGTTCCACCTTTTAAAGCACAAAACCAACAATAGCGCATGGATTTCTTAAAAAACTGCACTTCATAGGTTCATCCAAAGGCATTAGATTTCTTGAGGATTAATGCACTTCCTGGGTACATTAAAAGTCACATGGCTGTTGGCCTCTTGTCTTCAAATTCATCATGGGGGAGCAATAATTATATAAATGCATGCCCTGTTTTGTGTGTTTTGCATGAATACATCCATCTATCTATCTGTCTGTCTGTCTGTCAGTCCGTCCGTCCATCCATCCATCCATCTATCTATCTATCTATCTATCTATCTATCTATCTAACAATTACTTTAGGAAGGTTGCCAGAATTTGAAAAAATAAAACTGAATTTTGTAACACTTTGATGTAATGAGCGCTGCCTGGAGAACCACAGTTTATATTCCAGAAGCTGAAATGGTAAAATATAGCAACTATAAACAATAAATGTACATGTAAACAATAAAAGAAAATGGTGAAAAACAGTATGTGATATTAAAGGAATAATGCATGACAGGGTGTGTGTCGTGCTGGGATAACGCCACGCCTGGGGTTAAATTTCCAGGCCATTGGTGTGTTTTAGTGAGTCCAATGCCCCAGGCGCATGCTATCCCAAACGACACACACCCTGGAATGCATTATTCCTATTATACAATGGCTCGTTGTTATATATAAAATAAAAAATAATTTTAAAGAATGTTTTTATTAGCGTGGAAAAATATTTTTGTTTCTTAAGAGGAGATGCCAAAAAAGGTGGTGGTCCATAGCCATATCATCCATATTGGTTCACAGTGAGGCTGAGACTAGACCTGTGGCGTCGTGCTGGGATAACATCATGGGTCCAGCCCCAAACTGACCAATCACAGTCCAAGTTTCTTTCTTGCCGTTGTATAATATATAATAAAGGTCACACAAATAATTGGAAGATATTTAGATCTTACCAAAGTCACGTAAGTATTTAGGATCTTCGCATATCAATGCATGAGTACAAAACCAGAACATAAAGGCAGCAGACATCTTTTTCCACTCAATAAAAAAAGATACACAAAAGGGCAGCTGGGTTGCAATTGTCTTCCTCTTAGTCTCCAGCACAATAAGCAAGAGGTCAGCAGAAAATTGAAAAAAAAAAAGTTTACTTTTAATTTGTGCTCTACAAACTTGGCTATATCTGTCACCTTTTAAAACTATTGCATAGTGTCTGACTGTGAACTGGCACCACCCCTATACCAACGGTACTCTAACGTTAGTAGTCATGGCAAACCCATCATGCTTAAGTGATAAGTTTGATTATTCATAAGGCAATCGATGTTCCTGATTTGTTGCTGATCTTGAAATGACCAAGCAGCCACCAAATGACACTATGTGGCATGTACGGTTTGCACCACACTGCAAAAACTTAAGTCTAAGAAAAATAAAAAAATAAAAATAAAAAATGTGTTCTCACAATTAAACGTTTATTGTAGAAACTAGTCATTTCCTTGGATAAACTGCCAGCTAGAAGGAACTGAATGACTGGCTTCTCAGCTGTCATTGGTTAAATAAATGCACATCCCAATTTTAAAGGTGCTTGGCATGTGGTGTCATGTGTCAATATGCCCATGGGCATGCTGTTATTACAGTCACAGTGCACACCCTATCATTTCTTATTGCTTACACTTTTTCTATAGGCAAACATAATTTAACAATACATAATTAAGAAAGCAAAGGCATTGCATCTGGCCAGAACATCCCCCATGCCATCTGTAGCTCTGGCCTTTCATTTTGAAAAGGTGTTCGACTCGGTATAGTGGCCCTTTCTTTTCCACACACTCTCTACTATGGGAATAGGCCCTAACGTTATTTCCTGGATTAAACTCCTTTATGTCTCTCCCGTGGCCTCTGTCCTAACTAACGGTATCCTGTCTATGCCCTTCCAATTGCAGAAAGGTACAAGGCAAGGTTGCCCCCTTTCCCCACTCCTATTCATCCTAGCTATAGAACCCCTTGCAATCGCTCTCCGGGAATCTGCTCAGATTCCTGGTTTATGAGGAGGGGACTCCGTATTTAAAACCTTCTTCTATGCTGATGACCTTCTCATCACAATGGAATACACTCCTCAAGTGATAAAGGACATTTTCACCATCCTATCTGATTTTACCCTAGTATCAGGCCTTAAGTTGAACCAGTCCAAAACAGAGGTTCTTCCACTGAATCCAGCTTCCTCAATGGATATTTTCATTACTGTAGGATTAAATTGGTCTCCCAATGGTATTAAATATCTGGGCATTATCCTCCACCCAAACTTAGACAAAATGCTCTCTATTAACTTGTCTAATCTTCTAGACTCCCTTAGACTTGATTTTGAAAGATAGAGAGCCCTGAGACTTGTCGCTGGCTGGGAAAATTAACTCTATTAAAATGATGGCAGCCAAGAAAATGCTATATGTTTTGGCCCTCCTACCAGTGCCTATCCCCCAGAAATGGTTTAAAAAAATGGAAGGTCTTATGGGTAACTTTCTATGGGAAGGATCCTGTCCTAGATTTAGCAAATTAAAACTAAGGCAACATTAGAGTAGGGGTGGGTGGGGACTTCCCTGGCTACAAGGTTACCACATGACATTTGTTTCGACTCAGATGACTAAATGGTTTTCTAAGATAGATCAGGCCTCCCCTTCATGGCTATCACTGGAAGCTTCCTTTTCAAATGCGTCTTCCCACGCAGTAGCCCTATACAGTAAAAGGCCCCCCCTCTCTGGGTCCTCACACGCCATAATGATCTCAGTTCAATACGGGAGGAAATCCCTACCAGTCTGGGCTATAGTCCAACCCTATGGGAATTCACCCTCTTGTGGAATAACTCTTTCTTGCAGATAGGACAGTGATGATCCACTGGAGGCTTTGGGAACATCAAGGTATTCTCTGGGTGTGGGATTTATTACCCCCAGGCACTTTTAGCCTTGACTTCTTGGAAGCTCTGAAAACTCACGTCGATCCTCCCACATCCCACTTCTGGAGATATCTCCAAATCAGAGATGCTATCATCCACTTGCCCTCCAGTCTCCCACCTCATTAGTTTATGGGGCCAGCTCCACAAGAGTAGAGCCAGCAAGATCTACACGGCCCTCCGGGTTGCCTCCGAAGACCCTACCCATTCTGCTAAAACTCAATGGGAATCAGATCTGCAATGCCAGTTCTCAGATAGGCAATGGACACATGGGTGGTTGAAAATTCACAGTGCCTGTAGAGACAGTCGCTCCCACCTTATCATGAACAAAACCCTTCAGAGATGGTATCGAGACCCTGTCAAACTCAAACAGATGGGTCTCATCCCTGGCAACAATTGTTGGAGGTGTGGAAACCAAGGAGCCAGCCTCTTCCACGTCCTCAGTTCTTGCCCTTCCCTTCACCTTTTCTGGCTCTCCATCCAGAATATGTGCCAACAAATATTTCCCAGAATTACTCCTGATCCATCTCTCCTTTTATTGGGCTGTGGGACCCCATCCACACCGAAACATTCCCCTGGAGCTAAATGGATCACTGGCATAGGGGCTATAGCCAAAAGATTAATCCTGATGAGATGGAGATCCCCTGATGTTCCATTCTTTCACGATTTCCTTCTGGCAGTTGGCCGAGGTGCTATGTTAGAGAGACTCTCTAGATTTGCTGGAGGTTTAATCCCTCAGTTTGAAAAATGTTGGCGACCCTACCTTAACTCTACATACTGTCATGACATCCCTCTGAATGTGGTGGTATAGAACTCTTCACCTGATACAAGAAAGGGTTCCCTAACCTCCTTACCCTCTAACTCTGTCTCCCCTCTCAGGACTTAGCTGTGTTTTATGATGGTTTCCGTCTTCCCTTTGATCAGATTGCCTTTTTGCATATAGTTCTTATTGATATGTACTCTTTCATTTGGTTGCACCATATTGCATCACAATTTACAATTATATGTCTCAGGTCTCCTTTGTTCACTCAGTATTATCCTAGAATAATATGCTATGTTATATTATGTGACTTTATATGTTGGACTCAGTCAGGCTATAACTAATCTCCTGAGGGACCAACCTATTATGTGTTTACTTTTTTCTAAGAAGACTAGTGGTTTCATTTAGCACTATTATTCCCTGTGTTAATGTACTGTTTCTTGATTTTTGGAGATCTGGACATACCAAATGTTACGGTATGAACTTAGATCCTGTATGTACTTTTTGATCCTATGGTGCTTTTCCTTCAATAAAATCTTTAACAAGCGAAGAGAGCAAATACATAAAGTCTGTTTGAAATAGTAAAAATAGGGGGCCACCCTTTGCAATTTATGAAGTCTTTGTATCCTTCTGCTGGTGCTAAGATTGGTATATATGTTCCATCGACACATCCTATTACCTGAGGCACTCTTTGTAGCTTTTCAAATGACTTGGCAATTTTTATAACTTCAGAAGCAATTGGTGCTTTAATTAAATCCAGTAACACAGTTGTAAAGAATGATGTGCAAAGCTAATACAAAAACTTATGTATAGTGATTTTATGTACATGAAACTGATGGGCAACAATTCTGTATATACAGCAGCTCTCCAGTTGATAAAGAATTATGGCAACGTGCATATATACAGAAACTGCCATTCATACATGTGCATCTTCAGGATGCATAAATGGTGACATCAGATAGAAACATAGAAACATAGAATTTGACAGCAGATAAGGACCGCTTGGCCCACCTAATCTGCCCATTTCCCCTACCTAATGGATAAGCTGCAGATCCTAGTTAACCAGCAGCCTACTTCTTTCTATCCCCACCCCCTAGAATTGCCTTATGACTGTCCCATGCATGCTTGAATTCAACCACTGTTTTTGACTCCACTACCTCTCACATTGCTTGCCCTCCTTTAAGTCATCTGATATGACTACCCCAGGTCCCTTTCCATTTTTGTTGTTGTTAGTATCTCATCCCCCATTGTGTACTCTTCCCCTGGGTTTTTGTTTCCCATGTGCATTATCTTGCACTTCTTAGCATTGAATCTAAGCTGCCATATATTTGACCATTCCTCTAACCTTGCCAAGTCCCTTCTCATCCTTTCCACCCCACCTTGTGCATCAACTCTGTTGCAGATCTTTATGCCATCTGCAAAGAGACATACTTTTCCTTCCAGTCCCTCTGCAATGTTGCTTATAAAGACATTGAAGAGGACCGGTCCTAATACTGAACCCTGTGGTACCCCACTAGTAACCCCCCTTTCTTCAGAGTGGACTCCATTTACTATTACTCTCTGTGCCCTATTCTCCAGCCAGTTCTTTACCCAGGCTATCACCTTGGAACCCACTCCCAGGCTGGCTAACTTGTATATTAATCTTTTGTGTGGGACTGTGTCAAATGCCTTGCTAAAGTCGAGGTAGGCTATGTCCACAGCCTCTCCCTGATCTACTACTTTGGTCACCCAGTCAAAGAAATCTATTAGATTCATCTGGCATGACTTTCCTGCTGTGAATCCATGCTGCCTTGGGTCGTGTGCCCCTCTGGCCTCTAGGTGCTCAACAATTCTTTCCTTCAGAAGTGATTCCATCATTTTCCCTATCACTGAGGTTAAACTAACAGGTCTGTAGTTTCCTGCTTCTGCCCTGCTCCCACTTTTGTGAAGGGGAATTACATCTGCCCTCCTCCAGTCCTCAGGTATCACCCCATCCTTCCATGATTTGTTAAAGATGGTAGTGAGTGGTGTCACTAGTTCTACCCTTAGCTCTTTTAGAATTCTGGAATGAATCCCATCAGTCCCCATTGCTTTGTTCACCTTCAGTTTTAAGAGTTCTTTCAGAACCCTTTCTTCTGTAAATGGGCTGGTATCAACTTCTGTATCCAGAGTGTTTCTATTGTTTGTTTTAGGTACCTCCCCCCCTCTTCATTTGTAAATACTGAACAAAAATATTTATTTAGTATCTCTGCCTTTTCACAGTCACCCTCTGCCTACCCCCCTCCCCTTTATTAAGCCTCACTATCCCTCCCTTGGTCTTCCTTCGCTCCCTGATGTACCTAAAAAAGGTTTTATCCCCCTTCTTATCTGAGTTGGCAATCTTTTCCTCGGTTCAGGCCTTTGCTGTTCTGACTGCCTTCCCAGCTTCCTTTTGCTTTAACTGATACAATTCTCTGTCCTGCTCCTTCTGTGATTCCTTGTACTTCCTGAATGCTTTCTTTTCCTCTTGAAACTTCACTGCCACCTCCTTTGAGAACCATAGTGGTTTCTTACATCATTTAGTTTTGTTTATTTGCTTCACACAAAGGCTTGTTACCTCTGTGATAGCAGTTTTTATTATTCCCCATTGTTCTTACACCCCCTCCTTCCTTCCCATTTGTTAGTGCATTTCTTAGGCATTCACCCATTTTGGCAAAGGCAGCCCTCCCGAAGTCCAGTACTTTTGCCTTTTTATGGCTTGACTCTATTGCTGTGTTTATTGTGAACCATACTGTTTGATGGTCGCTAGTTCCCAGATGGCTACCCACTTCTACATCTGTGATCCTCTCTCCATCTCCATTTGAGAGAACCAGGTCTAAGATTGCTCCCTCTTGAGTGGGTTCCAATACTATTTGTCTAAGGCATGCTTCCTGTAGAGCATCTGAAATAACCCCACTCTTAGAAGTGGCTTCTGCAACTGCACTCCAGTTAACATCTGGCATATTCAGGTCACCCAGATCAGATGGACAAGATTCATGAAAGAAGCCCATGGCACACAAATATTCTCCAATCAGTCTCCGTTATTGAATTCAAGTAGGACAAATTTTTGCCACCAATCCTAACTTAAAATGTTCATCCATAATAAACACTCATACTTTTTACGTTGTTTTGCATGCATGCGCAAGCAACATCTTACGGTAGTAGCACATTCAGAGGTGTGGCATTGCTGTAGTGAATGCAGGGAATGCTTTAGTGGCGTGTCCCTCAGCCACCAATTAGCAAGCATGCTGACGATTACAGCAGTTTCAGACAGAGCCACAGATTTGAAAGAAATCTACCACTCCAATGAGGTGCAGTTTCCTCATTGGAGCATCAGATGACAAGGCTCCGTTACATGTCTTTCCTGGTGAAACAGTCCAATAAATATTGCGGCTCCTGCAGCCCACCACACAATCCCCACAAAGCCAACATCGGGGATGCCCAATCCCCGTGTCAGCATGTCCCCACCCAGTTCAATTTATTTGCCAATGGGGAGGGGGCCAAATCCCCATTGGCATCGTGCCCCCACCACACACACACACACACACACACACACACACACACACACACACACTTTCTTTGTCAGCTGGGCTGCCCAATCCCTGTCAGCATCATGTCTCCCCCCTAAACTCATGGCACACTGGGGGCCCACTCCAGTGTGCCTTAAATCAATTTTTTTACCTGTAAATAAAAAGAACTGTCCCCCAAAGTCTGGTTTATTTTTTTTTACCCCATGGAAAAAAACAGTCCCTCGTCATCCTGCCACGCTCCCTCCCCCAACCCGCACCCACCCTCTGTGCACCCCACCTCCTTGCACCCTCCCTCATCACATACTTACCTCCAGAGGGCCGGCACTGTGATCTTCTGTGGAGTGGGAACACATCTGCAGTCTTCAAAAGCCAACCGGGAACAGAACAAAATGCGGTAAGCTTTATAATGGCAGGCAAAGGGGGGTTTCAACTTAGGTGGATATCTCTGCCATTTTTGGGAATTTTGTTACCAGGTTTTCAACATGGGGTTCTTGGGACCCCACCTCATGAACACATGCACTGTCAGCTTGCTACTCTGTCACAAAAGGTGATTTCATGGTCACTACACGGAATCACCTTTTTGGACCAATTAACGAAACGACAGTGTCGCTATTTATGAGGTGTGGTCCCAAAAAGCCCATATTGCAAATCTGGTGAAAAAAATTCCAAAAAATGACTGTGTTACAAGCATGCATTGTACAGTTTCCATGCACACTCATAACTTTGACAATTTTTTATATTTTCACTCCAGATTTTCAACATTGCCATTTTGTCACACCTCCTTATGAATAGTACAGCTGTCATTTTTCACTTCCTGCCCGAGATGTGTTTTCACACCTGTGGTGCACAATGGTATGGTCGCTGTGGGAAATCAACTTTCAGGACAGATTAACAAAATCACAGTGCCACTGTTCATGAGGGAAGATCCCAAAATGCCTATGTTGAAAATGTGGTTAAAAAAATCTCAAAAATAATTGGGTTATCGGTGTGCGTTGTGCAGTTTCTACGCATGCTCGTGACTTCACCAATTTTTCATATTTTCACTCCAGATTTTCAACATTCCCATTTTTTTATACCTCCTCATGAACAGTACTGTACAGGTGTCATTTTTCACATCTTGCCCAAAATGTGTTTTCACACCTGTGGCGCCAAATTGCGCAGTTGCTTTGCATCAGTCCTGAAGATCCCAAGGCACACTGCAGCACTTGTCAGTGTCAGCAGGGTAGGGTGAGGTAAAATGGCATGAGCATTATGGCTGATGACCCAAAGACACACTCTAACACCTGTCAGTCTCTGCAGGGTGGGGGTGGGGTTGGCATCATTTCAGTACTTCACTGCCATTCCTATTATGCATCTTTCTAACTCCTGCACTACCGATGCCAATGCCAGCAAGACAACATTTGGCATTGACAAATGCCTGTCTCTTGCTGATGCAGCACATAGGCTGCAGTAGCTAAGGCTATGAGTGGCATATCTTGCATTGAATGACTCATTATTATGCCTTCATTGCATGTTTATTATTAATATAAATTGACATTCCACTTCTCTTCTTATCGGATAAAATGGGACATTTATTGTGGATTTTCCATATTCAAATCCATTTAGAGATGGCAACTAAAAATGTTTTTTATTTGGAACAATAAAAAACTGGTAAATGATATGTGTTAACTATTAAATGATACATGCCAATGTTTGAATGTAAGTAATGTTTTGTTATTCAGCTCTTATGCCAAATCAATTTTCTTGTATGAAGCTTTGTCAATGTACTCCTCGATGCAAATGGTATTGTTCTTTATAATGGACTCATTTAAAAAATATGAACACACAAAAAATAATTATTCAGCAAGTTTGAATCTTTTGCTTCTACCCTCTACCCTACAAACATACTTGTAGTATAATCTGCAGCCTGTCCCCAGTGAATTGTCCCATACAGAAAAGATACAGTTCTGATGAAGGAATGGCAACATGCACCATAGAGTTCAGCACAAATATACTGACAATATTGACTGGACATAGGCAGACTCTTTTTCCTCCCATGACAATTAAGCAATACGATACAAAATAGGTTATGTGAATTTCCTGTTAATTGCGACTTATTAGCGTGATGTGGCATGAGGCGATGCCAAGTGAGTTGTGAACATTGGGGGTGATTAAGTGGACATTAAGAAAACACATGCTGTACCTAATTTTTATTAATAAAAAAGGTCAGTGAAGTAGACATTTCTGATTGGCTCTAAGTATTCTGTCAACCTTATGTTGATATTTTAGTTATATACATGTAGAGACTAATCACATATTGAAAATGTGCAACACTATTTTAAAATTAACTGGTTTGAAAGACAGAGATTGTTGATTGGATGTAAACATTCTATCAAACTTATGTTAATCTTTAATTAAAATACATATATACTAACATACTAAAATACCAGCAGAATAGGCCTAACAGTCTCTTGAGTCTGCTTGATTTTCAGCACCCGCACTGAAGGCCGATTTTGGTGTCCCCCTCTCCCCTTTGAGTTATACTGTCCCCAGTCCCAGATGTTCCACTTGTATTTGGCCTGGTCAGATTTACCTTCCCCCCATACCTGTCCATGCCCCTCTTAAACCTGTCCACAGTCTCCACCTCTATCAGCTCCCTGGGCAGTGCATTCCATGGCTCCACCACTCTTTCAGTGAAATAACATCTCCTCCTCCTCCTCCTCCTCCTCTCCCCCCTGAGCCTGCCCCTTTCAGCTTACACCCATGACCTCTCATTGCCCCACCCTCCTTCCTTTGAAGCACCCTGACTGAGCTCCCTTATTGATCCCTTTCATGTACCTAAAGACCTCCATCATGTCCCCCTGTCCCTCCTCTCCTCCAGGGTGTACATGTCGAGCTCCTTGAGCCTCTCCCCATAGGTCCCCTCCCCCAGGCCCCAGATCATTTTGGTTGCCCTCTTTTCGACCCTTTCTAGGAGTGTAATGTCCCTCTTTAAATGTGGTCTCCAAAACTGCACACAGTACTCGAGGTGTGGCCTAACCAAGCAGTTGTACAGTAGAAGGATCACTTCTGCCTTCTGGAGGTAATCCCCCTGGTGATGCAACACAAAACCTATTTGCCCTTACTGCTGCCCTCCTACAGGTCTCTGAGTTGTTCATTTTGTCATCTATCACTACCCCCCGGTCCCTCTCACCCTCCGTGACCTGAATCATGTCTCCTCCCAGAGTATACCCCTGGCCTTGATTTCTGGCTCCCAGGTGCAGAACCTTGCACTTCCCCACATTGAATTTTAGTTTCTGTTTTCCCGACCACCTTTCCAGAGCCTTCAGGTCCTCCTGCAAGGCCACCCTCCCCTCCTCCTCATCCACCACTGCACCCAGCTTTGAGTCATCTGCAAAGAAACTCATCTCACTCCTGATCTCCTTCCTGATGTCTGAGACATAGGTAATGAACAGGAGTGGCCCCAGCACTGACCCCTAGGGAACCCCACTAGTAACCCACCTTGGGGATGAGGCTAACCCTCCAACCACCACCTTCTGAGTACACTCAGACAGCCAATTTCCTAACCATCTTAACAACTGTCTCCCTACCCCCATTTTCTTCAGCTTAGCCAGCAGGCCACTGTGGGGTATCAAATCAAATGCCTTGCTAAAATCCAGAAAGAGGATGTCCACTGACCTACCCTGGTCCAAAACCCTCATCACCCAGTCATAGAACTCAACAAGGTTTATCTGGCATGATCTTCCCGTGACAAAGCCATGCTACCTATCATCCAAGTATCCAGTTTGCTCCAGTAACCCCCCCCAGCCTATCCTTGACAATACCCTCCATCATCTTGCCGACCACTGATGTCAGACTAATGGGCTTGTAATTTCCCACCTTCTCTCTTGATCCCCCCTTTTGGATCGGCACAACATGGGCAACCCTCCAGTCTTGGGGCACCCACCCAGTCCTCAGAGAGATGTTGAAAAGCTCCGCTAGAGGGACTGCCAGGACATCCGCCAGTGCCCTCGGCACCCTGGGATGTATCTCATCTGGCCCAGGTACTTTCTCCATCTGAAGGGACCTGAGGGTTTCCCTTACTCTCTCTACTGGGATTTCAGCCTCCACATCCTCCTCCTTTTCACCCTGAACTGCTGGCCCCCCGCCTGTCTGTGGTGGCCACTCCCTTTCCCCAGACCCATCACGGCCCCTGGTCTCTACTGGTACCACCTCTTCCTCCAATTTGCCCACGCTCCCCTCACAAGGCATAGCCCCTCCATCCCCCCTGGTAAAAACTGAGGCAAAGTACTCATTTAGGACTTCTGCCTGTTCCCCCACCTCCTGTGCCCAACCGTCTCCTATCCTTATCTTGCTGATCTGCCCCCTTACTTTCTTTTGTTCCCCTATGTATCTAAAGAACAGCTTGTCCCCCCTCCATATCCCACTGGCCAAGGACTGCTCCTTTTTTGCCTTAGCTGCTCTCACCACTCTGGTGACTCTCTTGGCTGTCAGCTCATATTCCTCCTGATTGCTTTCACTCCTTGAGCACTTGAAGCATCTATAGGCTGTCTTCTTTTCCCTCACCACCTCCTGTACCTCCTGGGTCCACCAGCAGGGTTTTCTGGCCTTACCAAACTTACGCCTTTCCCTTGCACAGGATCTGGTAACCTCCTGTATTCCCCTCCTAATGATCCCCTACCTGCCTGTCAGCATCCATATCTGGCCTTATCCTGTCCTGATCATATTTAAGGATCCTTCCCATCTCCCTGAAGTCTGCACCCCTAAGGTCAGTTACTAACATCCTTGTTTGGCTTTCCTCCCCCCCAGGTCCAGGAAGAACCAGACTGTGGCATGATCACTCCCTACCAATGGGTCCCTCACCTCTAGGCCCCTAATCTGATCACTGTCTGCCAGGACCACGTCCAGTGTCCAGGCCTCCCTAGTTGGCTCACCCACCTGTTGTGTCAGAAATGCATCCTGGAAGACATCCAGCAGCCTTTGCTGTCTGGCCACTGGTGACATCATAGTCCCCCAGTCTGTTCCTGGCATGTTGAGGTCCCCCATTACCACTACCCTTCCCTTTCCCAATCTACAGTGTCCCTCGAAAGTTGCCACCAAACTTTCTTCCAGAACCTCTGCCAGGGCTGGTGATCTGTATACCACTCCAGCTTTTACTCTCTTTACCGCCCTGCATCAGTGAGGTGACCCAAATAGCCTCCATGTTCCCCTCTGCTACCCCTCCAATACCCATGCCATTTCTGACTAACAGTGCTACACCACACCCCCTTCCCTCCCCCCTAACTTTTCTGAACATAGTATAGCCCTCCAGATTTAGGTCCCACTCATGCCCATGAGTTGCATCAAACATAATAAACTGATGATTGACAAAACTAAGAGTAGTGGGGTGCATGTGGCTGGCATGGTGGCAGTGGTGATGGCATATTTTGTCAGTAGCACATGTCTAAGGTGAATGACTGTAAAACTGAGGGAAAGTGATGCCAATGAAAGCATCTGCGGTAGCAACTATGATATAAGGCCTACAAGTTATTAACAACGGTCCTTCCAGAATTTGTGTAGTGCTCATATAGAGCAAGACTGGAACAGCATGGGACATGTAGAACACATTTGTTGAGAAAATGTAAAAACTAAAAAAAAGTAAGTGAATTGAAATTTGAATAACTGTGCCAACATTGTCAGAAAAATGAGAAACATCCTTTTGTCCATGAACTCTCTGTGACCATTATTTCAGGGAGACAGTTGTAACTGCTGAGAGAGTGATGTGTTAGCAATGTTCAGTTACCAAATTTGGCAATATGTCACTCCACACAGGATTTTCTATTTGTTTCGTACATAGCATAGTCATCATATTCAGTATCACTGTTTGCAAGCTGTTGTTCATGTTCAGGGTCAGAATCACATAATTCAGTGCTTGGGAAAATTGGGAAATTGTCAGCATTCATTTTGAGAAATGTAAACCATTCCACATTTACAGGACTTAGCAGTGTTCTTTGATCAGTGACTATTCCTCCAGCTGCACTAACTATGCTTTCTGAATATATGCTTGAAGGTGGACAACTGAGGTACATTACTGCAAGATTTGCTAGATTGGCCACATTGTTCTTTTTTGTTTCCAATAGAGTAATGGGTCTTCCTCTAGACCAATTACAGTATGGTCTGCACAATACTTCTGGATCATTGTGCTATGTAAGATGGTTACCAGTCTGGCAGATGAACCAACTGCACTTTCTTTAGAGGATACTAGTCCATGTTGTTGCAAGAGACTCAGAATTGATTTACCTTTCTAACCCTGACCATAGGATGCCTGAAGTAGCTGCAGATGTCCTTTCCCTCGCTAATGACACTGGTGATTGTGAAGAATTTATAGATGTGCTATTGTCTACACCAGAGGCACACTCCGATGGTTCGGCAGAGTCTGATTGCTCTACATCAGTTAATGGTTTTGGTGGGGCAATGTCACATTTGGTTAGCAGAAGATCTCTCCAATACTCAAGGTCTTCCCTGCATAGAAACCTAGAAACCTAGAATCTGTAAGCAGATAAGGATCATATGGCCCACCTAGTCTGCCAATTTCCCTACTCACTGCTGCAGCCTCAGATCCTATTTGATTGGCAGCTCTCCTGCTCTGCACATTACCCTTGAGCCTTCCACCCTACAGCCTCATATCATGTCCCCTTGTTCTTGTGCAGAATTTTCTCTGAAATATGCTTTCCACCTGTATCCTGTTTATTCCCCTAAGGTACCTGAAAGTCTCTATCATATCTCACCTCTCTCTTCTTTTCTCCAGTGAATAGATATGATATGTAGAAAGGATGGCTTCAATGTTCCTATTAAAGTGGGGATCTAACAATGTAGCTAATACAAAGATGTCATTCTTAAAGAAAGCATTTCATCTTTGACTAGTCAACAGTCTCAAATTCAAGTCATCTGTAGGGATGGGCAAACTGGCTCTGGTGCAGTTCCAAACCCCCCAGACTGGACTGACTTAGCTCTGACTGGGAAAATCAAGCCTTTCATGGCTCAACTTGAATTGCCGAGTTGGCCTAGTGCAGAAGAGTTGCCTAGTCCAGAATAACACTGTCACCACCAGTACTATATGGAAAAGGCAGGGCAGGGTGCAGGAACGTACAGAAAAAAAAACATTTATTTTTTCCCCTCGATCTCTGCTGAAGACTCCAAGTCCCTGGACAACAAAGGGAAACACTTTTGTTCCTGGGGCACTGAAGGGAGCCAATCAATGAGGGTCTTTGTTCTGTGACTGACACATGTTCTAACCAATCCTTTGTGTCAGACACCACAGGACAGCCCTAGGAAACTGAGTATAGAGTGCATTTGGGGCTTTGCATTCAATGGAGACAGTCATGTGTGTGTGCGCGCATGCGTGTGTGTGTGTGTGTGTGTGTGTGTGTGTCTGTGTGGTGATTTAAAAAAACACAGGTGAGAATTGTTTTGTTAGAGAGGAAATGGGAGAGGGACAGAGGGAGCATAGTGACTGAGAGATCAACGAATTCAACAACAGAGTAAAGATTATGCAGCAGACTGGACAGTCCTCTTAAAAAAATATTTTTTTCTGTTAGAAAGAGAGAGAGAGTAGAGACACCATAAATTCAACAGCAGAGTGCAGATGTTGCAGATTCCATAGCAAATAAATGAAAATAAAATACCCATTTTTTTGTTAGATAGTGAGATAGAGAGAGAGAGAGACCAATAAATTCAACAGTAGACAACAACAGAGTGCAGAAAATAAAAATAAAAAAAAAATATTAAGGGGAGCAGAGTCAGACAGGACAAGAGGACTCTGTCTGAATGTCATAGTGCCACAGTAATTTTTAGGGGGGCTTATAGTGATGTACAGATTTTGAAGGGTGTGTCACCCACATCTTAGACTCTGTGTTGCCCATCTCTGTGTTGCCCTGAAAGGTCATATGACCCTAGACTCTCTGTTGTCCATCTCTGTGCCTCCCTGTAAGGTCATAATGCTGTAGAATCTGTGTTGCCCATCTCTGTGTCTGAACTACTACTAGGTCATAGTGTCATAGGGATTGTGAATGGGGGCTCACATCTCAGACTCTCTGTTGCCCATCTCAGTGCCTGAACTACTACTAGATCATACTGCTGTAGCATAGACTCTGTGTTGCCCATGTCTGTGCCAGAACTGTTACTAGGTCATAAAATGTCTCATCTATTTTGAGAGGTGGGTGTCACATCTCAGACTTTGTGTTGCCCATCTCTGTGCCTTGACTACTACTAGGTCATAGTGCCATACAGCTTGTGTATGGGGGTGTTATGTTTCAGACTCTGCGTTGCCCATCTGTATGCCTGAACTACTACTAGGTCATATAGTGACTCATGTATTTTTAGGGGGGTGTGGCACATCTCAGACCAGACTCTGTGTTGCCCATCTCTCTGTCTGAACAGTTCCACCATGTTGGTGCAACATAAAAATTGTCGACAGACCCGGTGGTGCTTAGGGTTGAGGCACTGGATGCCTTACCTCACATCACGCTGGAAACCCGTGTTTGGGACTGAGCATGGGCCATCAGGGGTTGGCAGGGGAGGAGACAGATTGAGTGCTCAATGGCTGGTCTTCTTCTCCTCCTGGTGGGGAGTACTGCAGACCTCACTGCTATACCACCTCCTAGGGGAACCCAGGCAGAAGGTTCAGTAGGAGGCAGCAAGGTAGGTAGTGGAGGGTGGACATCAGCTGAGGACCAGATCAAAGGCACGTCTCACTGTGCCTTTGTCTCATTGGTCCTCCTAGCATGCTGACACTGCTGGGTGTGGGAGAAAAAACAGGAAATACCCCTGCAGTGGTGCTGCTAGATGGGTCTCAGTGCCGGTGTTCTGGGGAACCCAGCAAGAACAATGCAAGGTGCACGCTCAAAGCGGTAATGGTCTGGGGGAGTTTGGGGAGGACTCCTCCACTCCAGCTGGGGGGTCATCCAGAATCTCAGGAAAGTGAGTGGTGCACCCATATGTGCTGGTGACCCTCGGGGGAGCTCTGGTGCAGGATGCAATGAGACCCTGAAGAGAGGGGCTACTGTAGGTGAAGCAGGAGGATAAATACAAGGTACAAAAAATTGTAGACTGACACTACAACAACAAGAAAATGTCATTGACGACCATGTCACCCAGCAATCATGCCACCTGACAACGACCATAACAAAGCACTGGGGCACATTCTGGCTGTTTGTAAGGGGCTTTGCCCCCGCACCCCCCCAACAAAAAATATAATAACCTCTAAGTTGGAGGTGTAGGGGGGAAACAGCGCAATACCCCTCGGGCAGCAAGACAGAGGATGCTGTAGAATCCTGATTGACAGAATGACTGTCAATTGGGTTGCGGTGCCCACATTGCCGATGATGTTCTGGGAGACATTCTGGGGGCTGCGATGCTGCCCTATTTGCAGCCACCTCTCTGGTCTGAGAGAGGAGGTTGCCCGTCTCCAGGCTGACCTGGCTAGGATTCGTGAAACCTCCTCCCCCACCCAGGGACCACCAGGGCCAATGCCACTACCTCAGAGGTTGCCAAGAAAGAGGAGGCTGGACCAGGGTGGGCTCAGGGAGGAGATGGTGGTGGAACAGAGTTGCATCTCTCCAGCTGTACCTCTCACAATTCATTCACTCTTCTGGTGGATAGTGGTTCCTCTATGGAGGCACCTGCAGTGGAGACCATGGAGGATGCTGGGAACCTTCACAAAGGAGACCCACAGGAGGGTGGTATGGGACCCCACAGGGGAAGGAAACAACTCCTGGTGGGGACTCAATAATTAGGGGTAGAAATGGGGAGGAAGGGAGAGAGGTAGGTGCCTTCCTGGAGCCACAGCTTGGAGGGACAGGAAGCGAATCCTCAGGATCATGGGAGGAGCTGCACGAGGGAGGGAGCTGGATGTCATTGTCCACCTAGGGACAAATTACCTGGCTAGGAATGGGATCAGAGCAGTGCAAGAGGAGTTTGTAGAGTTGGGGAGGGGCCTTAGACAAGTAGCGCATATGGTAACCTTCTCGAAGGTGCTGCCTATCTATGGCAAGGGTGATGCTAGGGCACTCCTCACCAGGGAATTCAATGAGTGTTTGAAAAACTGGTGTGGAGCTCAGGGTTTTGGCTTCATTGGGGACTGGGGAGCCACCTGGAGGATGCGGCCTATACTGGTGCGATGGTCTGCATCTGTCCAGGGGGGGAACCAGGATCCTAGGTGAGAGGTTTAAATGCTTAATTGGCAATCATTTAAACTAGCCAAGGGGGGAGGCACTGAAAAGGAGCAGGGAAATCCCAGCATCCACCCACAAAACATGGTAATTAGTGAGGTAAACACCAAGGTAGAAAAGTTATTAGGTAGCAGAACAGAGGTAAATGTAAAAAAAGGCAAAGGCAGTAAGGACAGGAATGGGGCTAAAAGGGGTAAGGCTATCAAAAAGTGGAGGGTGATGAGTACCAATGCCCATAGTCTGTGTAACAAGCTCCCTGAACTAGTGGCCTTGATGGAAGAGGGTTGTCTGGATATTGTGACAGTCACAGAAACATGGTACACAGAGAACCATGACTGGGATGTCAACATACCAGGATACACAATCTACAGAAGGGACAGGGAGGGTAAAAGAGGAGGAGGAGTAGCTCTCTATGTAAAGAAAGGGATCAAAGCAACAGAACTAAAGAGTAAACAGGGAGTGGATGAGGCACTCTGGGTCATCCTGGAGACAGGAAATGGCACCATAATCCACATGGGGGTTGTATACAGACCCCCATCTCAGGGGGAGGGAATGGACAAGGAAATGATAGAAGGCTTCCTTAGAATGGCAGAAAAAGGGGAGATGTTGTTGATGGGGGAACCTGAATATGCCAGATGTTAACTGGAGCACCTTTGCTGCAGGCACATCCAAGAGCAGGGTCATTCTTGATGCCCTACAGGGGGCATGCCTCAGACAGCTAGTACTGGAACCCACTTGTGAGGGAGCAATCTTAGACCTGGTACTCTCAAATGGGGACGGAGAAGGAATCTCAGATTTAGAAGTGGGTAGCCATCTGGGAACAAGCGACCACCAAACAGTGTGGTTCACGATAAACACAGCCATACAATCAAGCCATACAAAAGCAAGAGTACTGGACTTTAGGAGGGCTGACTTTGGGAAAATGAGAGAGTGCCTCAGAAAAGCACTAGCAAACAGGCAAGAAGGAGGGTGCCGGAACAATGGGGAGTAATCAAAACAGCCATCACAGAGGCAACAAGCCTTTATGTAAAGCAAATCAATAAAACACAATGAAGGAAAAAAACGCTATGGTTCTCAAAAGAGGTGGCAGGGAAGGTTAAGGAGAAAAGGATAGCATTCAGGAAATATAAGGAAACACAGAAGAAGCAGGACAGAGAACTTTATCAGTTAAAGCAGAAAGAGGCTGGGAAGGCAGTCAGAATAGCAAAGGCCCAAACTGAGGAAAGGATGGCCAATTCTGTTAAGAAGGGGGATAAGACCTTTTATAGGTACATAAGGGAGTGAAGAAAGACCAAAGGAGGGATACTGAGGCTTAATAAAGGGGAGGGAATGTGGGTAGAGGGTGACAGTTAAAAAGCAGGGATACTGAATGAATATTTCTGCTCAGTATTCACAAAGGAAGAGGAGGGGGGTACCTAAACCAAACAAGAGAAACACTCTGAAGACGGGGGTCATACCAGTCCATTTACAGAAGAAAGGGTTCTGAAAGAACTAATAAAATTGAAGGTGGACAAAGCAATGGGGCCTGATGGGATTCACCCAAGAATTCTAAAAGAACTAAGGGTAGAGCTAGTGACACCGCTGACTACTCTCTTTAACAAATCATGGGAGGATGGGGTGGTACCTGAGGACTGGAGGAGGGCAGATGTGATTCCTCTTCACAAAAGTGGGAGCAGGACAGAGGCAGGAAACTACAGACCAGTTAGTTTGACCTCAGTGGTAGGGAAAATGATGGAATGACTTCTGAAGGAAAGAATTGTTGAGTACCTAGAGGCCAGTGGGGCACACGACTCAAGGTAGCATGGATTCATGATGGGAAGATCATGTCAGATGAATCTAATAGATTTCTTTGACTGGGTGACCAAAGTAGTAGACCAGGGAGGGGCTGTGGACATGGCCTACCTAGATTTTAGCAAGGCATTTGATGCAGTCCCACACAAAAGATTAATACACAAGTTAGCCAGCCTTGGAGTGGGTCCCAAGGTGGTAGCCTGGATAAAAATTGGCTAGACAACAGGACACAAAGAGTAGTAGTAAATGGAGTCCACAGTGAAGAAAGGAGGGTTACTAGCGGGGTACCGCAGGGTTCAGTACTGGGACCGGTCCTTTTTAATGTCTTTATAAGTGACATTGCAGAGGAACTGGAAGGAAAAGTATGTCTCTTTGCAGATGACACAAAGATCTGCAACAGGGTTGATACACAAGATGGAGTGGAAAGGATGAGAAGGGACTTGGCAAGGTTGGAGGAATGGTCAAATGTATGGCAGCTCAGATTCAATGCAAAGAAGTGCAAGGTAATGCACATGGGAAACAAAAACCCAGGGGAAGTGTACACAATGGGGGGTGAGATACTGACAACAGTAAAAATGGAAAGGGACCTGGGAGTAATTATATCAGATGACCTAAAGGTGGGCAAGCAATGTGAGAAGGCAGTAAGGAAGGCTGGGGGGATACTGGGATGCATAGGAAGAGGCATCAATAGTAGAAAACAGGAAGTTGTTATCCCTCTGTACAGACAGTTGGTGAGACCCCATCTGGAGTACTGTGTGCAGTTCTGGAGACCCCATCTCCGCAAAGACATAGACAGAGTGGAGGCTGTCCAGAGGAGGGCAACCAAAATGGTGCAGGGTCTGCACCAGAAGACATATGAAGAAAGACTAAAGGAGCTTAATATGTATACCCTTGAGGAAAGAAGGGAGAGAGGGGACATGATAGAAACTTTCAAGATCCTCAAGGGAATCAACAAAGTCCAAGAGGGTAGCATCTTTCAGAAAAAGAGATGTGCAAGAACAAGGGGGCACAATTTAAAGATAGAGGGGGGACAGCTCAGAGGTAATGTGAGAAAGTATTTTTTCACAGAGAGGGTTGTGGATGCATGGAACAGCCTCCCTGAGGAGGTCGTGGAGTCAAGAACAGTGGGGGAATTCAAGAATGCATGGGACAGACATAAGGCAGTCCTAGTGGGGGGTAGGAGGAAGTAAGCTGTTGGTTAACTAGGATCTGCAGCTTATCTGTTAGGTAGGAAAATGGGCAGACTAGGTGGGCCAAGCAGTCCTTATCTGCTGTCAGATTCTATGTTTCTATGTAGGTGTTTCACTGTGCTTATTGCACACCATCTGAACTAATACTACTAAGCAAGCAATTAAGTTGGACTTAAAAAAATTGGATTCAGAATTAGAATCTGTTATGGAAACGGAACATCTGATCAACACCAGCAGTATGGCTGAAATTGGTACATGTAACAATAAAACTATTTTCTAAAAACTAACTCAGAACAGACAAGGGAAATTCACTACTGAAGATGTCATTAATACAACTGATAAAAATCAAGCAACACAACCAGAAAAAGAAAAGAATGCTGATGAATCCTCTGATCAAAGTAGTGCAGCACTGTCGGCATTGCCAGAAAAATCAGATAAAATTAAAATACAAAAACAGGTAGCCAAAACACTTAGACCGACTGTAGAAATAGAAAGTCAATGATTAAGGAAAAGGCTCTGTCTAGTACCACTAGATGTGGCACTCCATGATATGCCACTCATGCATATCAGATTCCTTCATCAGAAAACAGTGCCTCTGATGAAGAAGAGGTTGTACATGTACAAGATCACAGTCACTATGTATCACAGTTACACTCTTCCAAAGGTGATGAATCAGAATTTATTTATTTATTTCAAATTTGATGATGGGAAAGTTATCATGAGTGAAGCTAATTTCCAGGTAGGACCCGGGGAAGGGGTTACAAATACAAGACAGAGGTTAAAAAAAAACAATAATAAAAACAGTGTGGAAAATACACAGTTGTACAAAATAGTTGCTACTAACAATCAACAACGTGAACTATGATACAGGGTAACTATACAGCTATATACAATTATATACAATATGAGGTTCATATACATTTAGAGGGTAAGGCAGCTGCATGGAGTTAGAATGTGATACTGATAAGGCAGAGGATGCCACCTGGGTCCCCCACCCAAAAAGAAAAAAATGAATACAGCAGGCACCACCAGTAGCCACAGCCAGTAGTGGGAAAAAATCAGTAATCATGGTAGCTCCTCTGGGGACAGCCACAGTTTGCATGACTCAGGGTCAGAAAAAACTGCCATCAAAATTGTTGCAGTTCCTGCCATGATGACAAAACATTCCACCTCAGTTGTGTGGAGCTACTTTCACAAAATTTCCCCCAAATTAATGTGTTACTGTCTGCACATTTTGTCATCAGGAAGTTAGCGGGGGGAGAGGAATGAGGGGCCAGTTCGGGACACCATCACTAAAAAGGCATTTGCAAAGAGGAAATCCAACCATTCTGCTAGGCAGCAATCCTGAGCAAGGGACAAATACCTGTGATGAAAATAATCCTACAGACAATAGTGATGGTGAAGAGACTGAGAGACAGGGCAGAAAAAAAACATGTTCAACTTCTCCGACAAAAGTATTTGGACAAACTACAGCTTCACCACTGCAATCCCTTAGTTTCTGCCCCCTGCATGAGCTAAACAGTAGACCATTACTGTGATGCTTGAACAAAAAACTGCCTACAGTAGATCACATCAAGTCACATTAAAATTAATCAGTTAATAGCTAAATTTATTGCTAAGGACCTGCAACCATTTTCTGTGGTGGAGAACGACAATTTTAGAGCCCTTTTAAAATATTTCGCTCCAAGTTACAACATACCATGCCATAAATATTTTGCTACTGTGGATGCTCCCAAAATGTACAGATATATGCACAGTAAAATAAAATTGGATCTTCAAGACAGTGAATGTGGTTCTGTGCAGCTGACCACAGACATATGGGCAAGTTCTGAAACCCCTATATATATGTGCATCACAGCGTATTGGGTGACCACCATGCGGAAAGGTAGACAAAGAATGGCAGCTCTTTGAATTATCATATTTGGTAAGCATCACACCACTGACAAAATGTTGAAAGAGTTGCATGGCAACATTTCTGAGTGGTTAGAGCCCCTGGGACTACTGAATTTGTGATTTCAGGCAATGGTGATAATGTTGTTTGTGCATTGAAACGTGAAGTTTTTACTCACATTCCATGCTTTGAGCACTCATTAAATCTGTAAGTATAAGCTTTCCTTTCCAGTGACAACAGTATCATAACACTAGTGGGAGCTGCTAAGAAACTTTGTGGCCATTTTAGTAACTCTATAAAATCACATGATATTTTGGCTGACCTCCAAATAAACAAGCATTTGTCAATGCTGAATGTTTGGTTGCTGGCATTGGCATTGGTAGTGTAGGAGTTAAAGAAATACATAATAGGAATGGCAGTGAAGTACTGAACTGAAGCCAACCCCACCACCACCCTGCAGAGACTGACAGGCATTGGGCTGTGTTTTTGGGTCATCAGGCATAACGGCCATGCCATTTCACCTCACCCTACCCTACAGATACTGACAAGTGTCACAGTATGCCTTGGGGTCTTTGGACCTTATGCTCACCCCATTCCATAAGGAAATATGGTGAGATGGGTGCAGTATAGGAGAATGGGGTGAATTTTTAGGCCAAAGAGTCCAAGGCACACCTCGATGCCTGTCAGAAATTGACTCCCTATATTTAAAACATCAAATTGATATTATCATAATGAGGGGATATTTAAATGCCCGTATTGCCAAGTATGATAACCTAGACACATTACAGTCCCAGATTTATATGGGAGATCTTGAACATAGGGATTCTGCAGATTCTATAATTAATGGAGCTGGTCTTAAAATGATGGATTTTATTAATAATGGTAACTATCTCATCTTAAATGGGAGAGGAGAAGGTGACCAGGAATGAGCATTTACTTTTTTTTCCCCGAATGGGAGGAGCATAATAGACTAGCTGATGATTTCTCCAGAAACCTATTACAATTTTCATGGATTTAAAGTTGGAATGATGCCTGAAAGTGACCATGTGGCTCTATTGGTCAAGATAGATACCATAAAAGACAGTACTAGGAATACTTCAAATGTTTTTTTGCTGTCTTCTCTATCCCTTAGAGGTAAACATAAACTCATATTGAATAATAAAAATACGGAAAAAGCAGCAGATATAATATATTCTCCTTGAATGACCTCACTACTTACATTATTTCATGATAATTGTTCAGTGCAAAATATAAATAAACAGTTAGAGGTGTGTTATCTAAATATTAAAACTGCAATTTATTCTCATAAAAACTTAACACCTAAACCGCTTACTTGGTTCGATCAACAATGTATAGATGAGAAGCATAGATTGAGAATTATGATAAAAACAACTATCAAAAACTCATCCAGAGCCAATACAATAAACCTCAATAGAGCAAGGAAACAATATAAGAAATGTTTAAAATATAAAAAATATGAGTTTACCCCAAAACAACAGGCATATATGATAGAAACCATACAAAAAAGATACAAAGGCCTTTTGGTTATTCGTGGCAAAGGGAGTTAAACTTTATGAACCATCTATGACAGTCTATATACCAAAAGAAACCTGGATTTCCTATTTTTTAGAGCTATTTACTACTGATTAAAACTCAGGAGATTACCCCAGAAGTCCGAAATGGATGTTAGCAGATACCTATAAACCACTGGAATTTTCTTGGATAGATGCTGAGCAGATGATATCTAAATTGGCTAATAAGAAGGCTCCTGGACCTGATTGTATCCCAGGAGAAACTTATAAAGAAAATATGAATTTTTGGGTTCCTTTTTTTGTAAATTTTTTAATATCTGCCTTCGAGAAAGATATGTTCGCACCTCGTGGTGTCAAACCATTGTCATCCTGATTCATAAAAAAGGATCATTTCAAAATCCAAAAAACTTCCAGCCCATAAGCCTTGTTGATACCAGTAGTAAAATCTTTACCAGAATTTTATTAAACAGGCTACAGATCTGGGTCAATTAAGCCAGCCCTCTCTCAAATTTTCAAGCTGGTTACCATGACGGTTTTTCGATGTTAGATCATAATTTTGTTCTGGCCCATCTAATTGAAAAATATAAATCATACAGAAAAATGAAACTTTATATTTTGTGTATCAATTTTTGTGCAGCATTTGATTCCATAGCTAGAAATAACCTCTGGAATAGTCTCCTTGAACATGGCATATCTATAAATTTGCTAACCCCAATTTTTTTATTATACTTTGAAACAAGTACAGCGGTCAGATTTGATACATTGGGTAATAACTCAGTATATTTTATCACAAATAAAGGCATCAAACAGGGGTGCCTACTGGCTCCACTCTTGTTTAACCTCTATATTGATTCCTTGCTTTCTTTTGATGCATCACTTTCCTTGGAATCCCTTAAAATCAACAATCATTACATCCACATCTTAGCTTATGCTGATGATTTAGTTATCTTCTCCCTAACCCAAAAAGGACTTCAGATAAAATTAGATCAACTGAAACATAAATGTGAACATTTAAATTTGAGAATTAATCTTGAAAAAACAAAGATAATGGTTTTTGGTATCAACCCCCCAAAACCAAAAATAATGTTAATTAACTCACAAATAGATGTGGTTACTTCATATTGTTATCTTGGTATAAAATTCTCCTCCACTGGTTTTTGGAATATATATATCAATGACCAAATTAATAAAGCCAAGTGTGCAGCAAAAGCTCTACTTAGCTTTAATTATAAATATGGAGGACTATCGGTAGTCTCAGCTATCAAAGAGGGAGAATCTAAGATTACCCTGATTCTAGGTGGTCTGCTTTTCTAGTTAACCTTTGTGGGGCTTTACTTTCTGATTTTCTGATCCACTTCTTCTAAATAATTGCTACGCTAGCAGAAAACACTTCATTGTTTTTGCTCTATCTCTAATTTCAGCCAAGGGTTAAAATGGTGGAACACGGTCACCCTTGGCTGTCTTAATTTTACACACACTATCTCTTTATCCCTAAGAGCTAATCCTCTGTCTCAGTATACCACTAGCCTTCCTACCCAAGTCAAATAGTAACACTATGGTGAAGTATAGTCTGCTGTGGGCACTCTTGTCATTTGTCCTTTTACTCAGCCTGTACACTGCCACATGGGCTCTCCCATGTAACCAAATGGCAAAAGACTCCTCAGAGGCTTACTGCAACTATATTTTCTCTAACTTGACTGCAGAGACAAAGCCTGATCTGCAACCTAACCCTATCCTCCTTGTTAGAGGCAGCACATATTACCCTCTACATGCCAGGAGGAAGCTGCCATGGAGATGTGCTTTCACCCTAACCTGCCACTGTGCAAGGCTTTGGTTCCTAGCCATGATCATTATTCTGCTATCTGGGGACGTCAAACTAAATCCAGGTCCACCTACCTGTTTCTTTTCCCCAAATGAGTTATCTGGCATGTCCAAGAAAGGATTATTAATTGCCCATATCAATATCAGAAGTCTTACCTGTCACCATGCGGAACTCGAGGCCTGGGTGAAACTCTACAATCCTGATGTACTCTGTCTCACAGAAACTTGACTAAACCCCAGAATACCTGATGAAGTATGCTCCTTGCTTAACTACTCCCTGTTCTGGCTGGATAGATCCTCATCCAAGCGTGGAGGTGGAGTTGCCCTATTCTTCAAAAACCACCTCAACATCTCTATTGTCCCGGCATCTGCCTCTCCCGCAGTGTGCGAATTCATACAGGCAACTATTGTATTGGGGGAAAAGAAGCTTCATATTATCTGTGCCTATAATCCCCCTGCTGGGGGAATAGTAGGTCTTCAAGAACTCCTTGTCATCACCTCCCAGACTGTAAATCATAATGAGGCTGTCATCCTAGGTGATCTTAACGTCAATTGGTTAGGGTCAGCTCAAATATCCTTTCAATCACTCACGCTTAGTTATAATTTTCACCAGTTGATCTCTGAAGCAACTAGAGCCATGTCATCCCATCAAACGGGTACACTCTTAGACTGGGTGGTGGTTAACAGTATGGAACATGTGTCAAAAGCAGGAATCCTTGCAGATGTACTAACAGACCACTCACCCACTTTTTGTATCCTATCTATGGCTGTGCCTCCATCTCCTCCATCAAGACTAATCACGTTTACAAATCTAGCTCATATTGACCAGGATGCTTTTCTCTATGATGTCTCCAATATCGACTGGGCAGGTATCTAACAAACAAAGGATGTGGAGGTTGTTCTACAGATATTCATAAATTAATTTCTTACCATTCAATATAAACATGCCCCCAAGACTACTAGGAGGGTCAGAGGAAAACAGACGAGGTGGCTGCATAAAGACCTCCTTGCTAATCTGCACAAGAGGGACAAGCTTTGGATTCGCTACAAACAAACTGACCTACAGTCAGATCTTATTGTCTATTGTGAACTAAGGAACAGATGTAAGAGACAAGTTAGAGTTGCTAAAAGCAAATACTGCAAGGACCTTCTACAAAGCTCAGCCTACGACCAGAGGAAATTTTGGGCCCATGTCAAAACATTTCTTGGTACCTTGCAGTCAGTCACTCCTGATGAAATGATCATAAATGGGGCACATTGTAATGACCCTAGGACCATCTCAAACAGTTTTAACAATCTTTTCTCTGATCTTTCATACTATACCTTGGCTTTACAACCTAGTGGATCGCACTCCAATCTACCTACCACACTACCATCAGACAACCATACTGCCCTATCGTATGATGCTCCTCCAGTGCCACCATTCTATTTCAAGGCTATATCAAGAGCGGAAGTTCTGAAATTACTGAGATCCATATCTGCCAATACCAGTTCTGGTTCTGACTCACTGGAACCTTGTCTTCTTAAGCTGGCTTCTCCACTCATTGCCTCTCTGATTGCCAGAATCTACACTTTATCCCTTATCCATAGCACTGTGCCAGACCTATGGAAATCTGCAAGAGTAACGCCTGTCTTTAAAAAAGGTGACCCAAAGGACACGGCCAATTACAGACCTATAGCAATTCTCTCTGTCCTTAACAAGATCCTAGAGAAAATAGTTGCATCACAGACCATTGACTACCTTACACGCTACAATCTCCTCTCAGACACTCAGCATGGTTTCAGAAAAGGTCATAGCACCACCACGGCTCTTCTTCAACTAACTACTGATATTCTGTCCAACATGGACTCTGGAAAACTCACAGGTGCCATCTTCATTGACCTCACTAAGGCTTTTGACCTTGTTGACCATCCCCTGCTTCTCTCCACTCTCCATAAATTCCATTTCTCTACCCCTGTTGTGGATTGGTTCTGTAGCTACCTGTCAAACAGGTTGCAAGCTGTCAAATTTAACTCCTCCCTGTCCAACACGTTTACTATCAACCTTGGGGTCCCCTAGGGCTCTATCCTTGGGCCCCTTCTGTTCTCAATTTTTATCAACAATGCAGCTGAGGTCCTGGAATCCTGCTCAGCTATTCTCTACGCTGATGACCTGATCATCTACACTAGTTCTTCTTGTATTGCCTGCATAAACACATCACTTACTTCAGACTTCAATAAGGTCTTAGACTGGCTACTAGACCATAGCTTGTACTAAATGAAAGAAAACGAAAAGCCATGCTCCTAGGTTCTGCACCAAAGATTAAGACCTGTTCTAGTTTGCTGGAGGTTCTTCACCCAGGAGGATTTCCACTTGAAAATGTTACTTCCTTCAAGTACCTTGGGATCCTCCTGGACCAGTCCCTGGATTTTAATCTTCACATTCAGTCCTCGTGCAAAGCTGTAAACTCGAAACTAGGAGTAGCTTACAAAACGAGCTACATGCTTACACCCTTGGCCAAATTAGTAATTGCCTGAGGTATTCTGCTCCCAACCCTTACTTATGGTGCCTCTACTCTTACCTCTGCCCATAAAACCTCCCTACTAAAATGGGACGTAACTTATAACAATATATGCCGATTTGCCTCTTCATCACCTCAACTCAAATATCACTGCCTTCTTTATAAGGATCTGAATTGGCTCTCACCCTCTGACAGTAGACAATACTACTTTGGATCACTAATGGACTCGATCATCTGGGAAAAAAAAACATCCCAGCTGGCGGCGTTGCTGGTTCCTCAACCATCCTCCCATGGCCTGCGATCAGCTGACAAATCCTTGTTCTATGTTCCGAGATGTCAGACGACTAAAGGCACAGGGCCCTTCCAATTCTCTGCTCCCAGGCTATGGAATGCTCTTCCACTCAACCTCTGGCTGTCTCAGTCTTGCTTTGGATTTTAAAGTGAATATCGTCGTTATCTATCCTTAGCTGATGCTTGTACGTGCTTTGACCCAACCTGAAGCTCCTGAGACTTACCAGTAATGTCACCCCTGCTTTAATCCAGCTCCAAGACTGTTTCCTCTTCCCCTCCCCATATTTTTCCTTCTCTTTATAAATAACTTCTTGACTACTAGCTCTCTTCCTTCTTGAACCTTGTTGCTGACCATCCACTGTTGTTTTGCCAATTACCACCCCTGACCTTCCTTCTGTCAGTCTTTCTTGTTATGTTTGAACATTCCTCACATTTCTCTCTATATAACCTTACTATCTTATTAACCCTTTCACTCCACAGGTCGGGTCCATGGTTTCTGCACTTATTATATATCCTACTGCCATTATCTGTATAATGCTTGCCATTATTTGTTGTTGTTTCTACCCATTGTATTTTTGTAGCACTGCTGTACTGTTCCTCTATTTGTATTATTGTACCCATGTTGCTGTTGTTCAACTGTTCTCCTTTTGTTGTACTCTCCCGCGGGTCGTGCCTGAAAATGATCATTTTATGGCTAGTGCACCTACCCGGTTAACAAAAACTAAATAAATAAATAAATATTATATGGTGCCAAAATTTGGGGTGTTAAGTTTAATCTAAATTTAGAGATACCATTATCCTACTTCTATAAAACAATTCTTCAAGTTCCCCCAATCAACAGTTAATGTGATAGTAAGAGCTGAACATGGCAGAATTCCATTGGTGGACTTAGTTAACCTCAGACTCCTGTCATACTGGCTTAAGATTCTTAATAATCATAATGACAATCTATTAAAATTCTGTCTTAAAGAAAAACAAGTATGGTACTCTATGGGATTTTTTTTGCCATGGTTAAGAGCTGTAATAACCAATTTACAAAAGTTAAACTCTATGCAGCTTTGGAGAGATCATCAGATGGGAATTTTAATATCCGATACCTATAGAGACAAATTCAAAAAAAAATGTGATATTGCTCTTAATAACCGACTAAGGTTGGTCAGACTTCAGAAACAAGCTATATGATTTAGGAAGAATAAAATAGATTTGTTAATAGAAAATTACTTGCTGCTTCATATAGCTCCAAATATTCACAAGGTGATATCATGGGCAATATTTGATATAATTAATTCTAAATTTACATATTTTAATAGCTTTCCTCCTCCAACTAATTACAATAACAATGAATGTCCTGTAACAAAGGGTTTAAAGAAACATTACATCATATTATAATACAATGTCCTCTGTATAACAAGAGGAGCAATTCGATTTTAAATGATTTTTTTTAAGATACATTATTTTGGATTATGATCCAGTATTTATTCTGCTCCTCCCAGAGACAGTGAAAGATGCAATAATTGTTTTACCTTTTTTCAAATGTAATCAGTCTTAAAAAAAGGTTTACTGGAGAAAATTACAGTAAAAATGATAATTGATATTTTACTTAGATAGCAGGAGTGTTTTATCTATTTACTCTCTTTTTGTATCAGAATATTGTAATGTCCAAAAAATGTACTTTCTTTGGAAGAATAATAAATGAATTTGATGATGATGCAACATGTGAGTTGGGGTGGAATGGCATTAGCATTATATACGACAATCCCAAGTCTCACCCCTGATGCCTGTCAGTCTCTACAGGGTGGGCGTTATGGCCGGAAACCCTAATGCCTAAGGCGTTTGTTGGTATTTTCACTCCAAATTTTCAACATGGTTTTTTTTGTGACCCCCACCTCATGAACAGTGGCAATATCAGTTTGTTAGCAGAAAGCTGATTTTGCACAGTGACTATGCCATTTGGCACCACAGGTGCAAAAACACATTTTGAACAGGATGTGAAAAATAACAGCAGTACTGTTCATGGGGAGGTGTAAAAAATGGCAATGTTGAAAATCTGGAGTGAAAATATAAATAAAACTGGTGAAGTCACAATCATGGGTAGAAACTGCACAACGCACACTCGTAATGTAATTAGTTTGGGGATTTTTTACAGCATATTGTCAACACAGGCATTTTGGGACCTCTGCTCATGAACAGTGTCACTGTGATTTTCTTAATCTGTCCCAAACACAGATTTCCCACAGCGACCACGCATTTCTGTGCCGGAAGTGTGAAAACACATTTCATCCAGGGTGTGAAAAATGACAGCTGTACTGTTCATAAGGAGGTGTGGAAAATGCCAGTGTAGAAAATCTGGACTGAAAATATTAAAAATTTGTGAACTTATGAGGGTGCGTGGAAAATGCTCAATGCATGCTCATAACAAAGTCATTTTATGGACTTTTGCCACCAAATTTTCAACATAGCCATTTTAAGACCTCTGCTCATGAACAGTGTCACTGTGATTTTCTTAATCTGTCCTAACATTGATTTCACACACCAACTGTGCCATTGTGCACTACATGTGTGAAAATACATTTTGGGTGAGATGTGAAAAATTACAGCTGTACTGCTCATAAGGAGGTAGGGTAAAATGGCAATGTTAAAAATCTGAAGTGAAAATATTAAAAATTCACAAAGTTACTAGCATGTGTAGGAACTACGCAATGCATGCTTGTAAAACAGTTTTTTTGGGGAATGTTTTCACCAGATTTTCAACATAGGGTTTTAGGGGGCCTACCTCATGAACTGTAATGCTGTAATTTCATTACTCAGTCCTGAAAGATGGTTCCAGCAGTAACCGTGAAATCACCTTTCAGGACTAAATAACAAAATGACAGTGACTGAGTTCATGAGGTGGGGCCCCAAGAATGCCATGTTGAAAATTTGGTGAAACAATTCTCCAAAATGGCTGAGATATGCACCAAAGTTGAAAAAACCCATTTATGCCATTATACAACTTACCGGCACTTCTTCAGTTCACGGTCAGCTTTGAAGAGTGCAGACGTGTTCCCAGTCAGCCAAAGATCATCGTGCTGGGCTCTGGAGGTAAGTATGGGATCAGGGGGGTGTGGGGAGGTGGGTGTGCAGAGGGTGGGCACAGGTTGGGAAGGGGGGCAAGACAGTCAACGAGGGACCTTTTTTACAGGTTTTTTTTCTTATTCAGGAAGACAATGCAGGACTTTTGCCATGCTGGGTTGGGCTCCCAGCATGGCAGCTGGAAGTTTATTTTTGGGGGTGGCAGAGGAATTGACAGGGGATTGGACATCCCCATCAGCAATACTGACTTTTGCCACACTGGAGTGGGCTCCCAGTGTGGCACATAGAAGTCTGTTTTTTGGGGGGGTACAGTGGAGCCAATGGGGGATTAGGCACCCCCATCAGCCATACAGACTTTTGCCATGCTGGGTTGGGAACCCAGCATGTCACCTGGAAGTCTGGGGGGGCAGTGAAGCCAACGTGGGATTGGGCACCCCCATCAGTCATGCAGTGTGCGGGGGTAGAGGGGAATGCATGAGCATGCTGGGGTGGGCTCCCAGTGTGCTATGTAGGTGTTCATGGGGGGAGATGAACTGTCTATGACAGTTCAGATGCAGTGCTGTTGTGTAGGCAATTTGCATACTGCTGACGGTAGTATGCAAATTGCCTACATGTTACCACCGCTGATTGTGGCAATGTTTTCCTCAGAAGTGTACACCACTGCATCTGAAAGGCTGTCATAGACAGTTTGGACATTTATTGGTGCGGTGTAGCCACACCTGTAAAAGGGAGCAGGGCATTGGAAGTGGGGAGGCACACCTACGAAAACTTGTATGGTGGCACTTTGTTTCTTGCACATGCATGCAAGCAAACATAAAAATGGGTTGCCAATATAGCAACTTAAAGAAGATATTTTGACAAGATGGAACTCAACATTTTACATGCGTGAGAGACTTCTCATACAAAAGAAGGCAGTCCATGAATATACCATGGAGCACAATGTACCAGATGGTGTACTGAATTAATTTCAGTGGGGCCTCATGGATCATCTTACATTGATACTGACTCCCTTAGAAGAAGCAACACAACAGATTAGCAAAGAGAATATGTCTCTAAGCCAGGTTATTCCCATCATAAATTTATTAAACACAACTCAGGAGGCTGCGTAGAGGAGACAAATCTAGTATATCCCTCATGGACCGACTGATACAGCAATTCCAAATTTCCAGAAGACTTCATAATATCACAACAGACAAACATTTTCTTCTTTCTATTCTTCTTGACTCTTGGTTTAAGTTGCAACAGCTGCCGTCTTCAGATCTCGGTGACTGTTATCTTGAATAAAAAAACATACTGATTTCAACAATTGCACAGGAAAAGGAAGGTACTGTATTTGACAAAGCAAGTGACTCACATGATGTGGATGCTGCATCTGATGATGCAACATCTATTGATGGTGACAGCAATAATTTCCACTTAGTGTCATCATGTACTCCTTCATCAACATTAGGTAGTCCTGCACAAAGTCTTTTTTCACAACCCTTGTAAAAGGCATGTCATTCTGAAAAGCACACAGATGACTGAACCACTTTTTGGTCAGAACTCATGGAAACAGACAATTCAGATGTGTCTTTTATGGAGCTGCCTTCTTTGTCTTTGTTTGATATTGTGGATGCCTATTTATGAGAACCACTCATTAATAATACTGATGACTCTTTTGAATACTGGCTGGAAAAGAAAAATGTCTGACCTGCACTATCCACCTTTGGTACTTTTACTTTTTTTGCTTCTAAGTTGCCCTCCCTCTAGTGTTTACTGTGAGCATATATTCAGCACAGCTGGAAATGTTGTCTCTGATGGCTGCCCAGTGCTTATTCCTGAAAATGTACAGTGCCTTACCTTCCTAAAAGTCAGTCTCCACAAATTCGCTTACCAGTTCAGTGAAGAGTGGCTGGAAAATAAAAGTGATGATGATGGGCAGGTGAAACAGGTGTGTCCTAATCAGGGTGCTTCCTTGGTGGTGTTTGAAGATGCTGGTGATGATATTATTTAATTTAATGATTTATTTCTTTGAATTCAGAGGACAATGATCGGCAACCATAACAGAAAGATCAAGTACAAGAAATTTCTTCTTGTTTATATTATATCATGTATTGCTGTATGTGTCTTTCAGTTTGGGAACCAAAGTGGAGTGTACCATGCGGACCCCTGCCAGTTTGATGATGGGGGGATGGGGTAGGGGACTGGCACATGGGCTTCATGGCAGGAGTCAGTGGTGGTTGGAGCCAAGCAGCTCTATAAAAAAACTGCAATGATGGGGGTGCAAGGTCAACCAGATGAAAAAAAAAAAGTAAGTTAGAAAACACAAGTGATAAAAACAAATTGACCAATCAGGAAGGAGTGTGTGGGATGGTTGGAGCTCATGATGCTTGCTATATCACCAAGTAGGCAAGCAAAATAATTACAAATAAAAAAAAATAACATCTCAAGTCAAAAGGACAGGAGAGGTGGCTGAGTCCCTATCAAATATCTTGCTTATGCTGCCTGTCTCCCACCAAAAAGCATGCCAGACTCAGTGAAGGTCTGTCTGCACTCTGCTGTTATCTTTCTGCTGTTGATTTTGTTGGTCTCTCTCTGTCTTTCTAACATTTAACACACTGCCTCCTTTCACTGCAAAGCCTCAAATGACCTGCATACACTGTGCTGGATTCACAAACATTTTTGGGGCTAAGTCCCACACCACAACTCCAGTTACAGACCGAAATCTCTGCAGGTCCGGAGATTGCTATTCACAGCTGCAGAAGATGTTATGGCTGGTCCCACTGTCTGTAAAATTTTTCTGCAGCTACAGGGATTTCCGTAACAACACCACCCACAAGCTGCTGTAAATCATGGAACTGGTCATAAACCGGTTCAGCTTTTGAGAATACTGTAGCTGAAGTAGAAATTGCTGTTCCACAAGTGGCAACCCATTTGAGCTGAGTTTTTTCAACAGCTGTGGGATTTTCAAGAGTTTTGTGATTCCAGCCCACTGTTTCCTATGAATGCCATGTGGTGGCTGACACACAGGATTGGCAAGAACAACAGTCAGTTTATTTTATTGATGTTGGCTGCTTGCTGACCTTGAAAAAGGACAAGAAAATTTGGACACAAAATATTTTTTTTAAAGATAAATTCTTTTAACAGAGGGATCTAAAAGAATAATAATGATGGATTTTTCATGCTCAGATATATCAAAATTGGTCTACAGTTCATCAGACTAAATCAGAGTAAATCAGAACCTTTTGGGAAAAAATCTTAGAATCAGAACTAGGTCACAGTTGACCTGCCCATCCCTAGTCATCTGCCAGCATAACAGCGGTGGTGTCTTCTTTTGAATGAAAATCTTTCTTTATGTCTTCAAGGAAAATATGAATAAATCTTATCTGGGGAAGAATTTGACTTAGAGTTGCACTGTCCACATTAACATTATGTGTGGCAGCCTCAAGTGGCTGCAGTAAGGTGACCAAAGATTCAAGTAGACTCCAACTGCTGGAACTAAGCATGATGTCTGCTTTACCTATGTGATTCTTCATTATGCAGTCATGTACAGCTTTTTAATGTTCAAGAAGCCTGTCCAACATGTAAAATGATGAACTTGAGTGGGTTGGAACTTTCTGCTTTAATGTATGCAGTGATAAGTTGTTTGACCTCTGCAGCCCATTCAAGATTTTTTTGTGCTTTCACAGAGTGGCTGAAATACCCACATAATTTCAATCTAGATCTAAAAGCTTTTCAACATTTCTGTCTCCATTTATTAAAAACAATTATGGATTAGAAGATTTAAACATTGTGCAAAATAAGGTATGTGTTAATAGTTGCCATCTCTAACAGCTTTGACTATGTTGGCAACATTATCTGACACTATGAACTCTGAAGATAAGGAAAACAGAGTAAAGCATTTCTGAAATTGTTTTTCCAGCTCCTGCAAAATATTCACAGCAGTGTGGTTTTCCTCAAAAGTGGTGACACATAATACAGCCTGCTTCCTACTGTTTACAGTAGAGTGGAGATTATTACTTTCTGACTGAAAACTTGCCCAAAGAGCTCTTACTGTCATGTAGTCAATTGTTTGGTTGCTGGTGCATATACTGTATCTGTAGTTATGTGAACCTGCTTCACCTCAGAGAGGTTCAACTACTTAATGACTTCAGTACACATCAAGTCATACAACTGTGGAACAGCCTTTTTTTGATAAATATGTTTGACAGGGAATGGTGTACCATGGTTCAATCCATTTCATGAACTTGAGGAAACCTTTTTGGGCAACAAAAGCAAAAGGGAGTTAATTGGCCAACAGCTCTGCAATAGCTCTGTTTAACAGCTGGCATCTTGGATGCTGGCAGATAAATTTTGATCTCCTCGCAACACTTTCTTTTAATGTTAGTTGATGAGATATTTTTCATTTGGGGGGAATGTATTTTTCATGTCTTTTTCACATGGAGTACTACTTTGGGATTTTCCAGTACTTGATAGTGTCAGAAAACAATCTATGTTTGTTTGGGAAGACTGCAAGGACACATCAACTGATTAAACGTCACTTCCTGCCTCCATTTCATTGTTACTTTGGTGGCCGCCACGACCACCTCCACTGCCATCCATACCAACCACACTGCCCCACTCAACTGGGTGTTTTGCTTTTGCATGTTGCATCATTACTTGACAGATGCTCTTTTTTTGCACATACTGCATACAGCTTGGGAGTTGTCTGCAGGGTCAATATGAAATAAGTTCCACACTAAAGATTACCTTTTTTATTTTCTGCCATGCTGCCTGGCACTATTACTTGTACAGTCAAGAGACATAGAGGAAATCCTACACTGCCATTTCCTTGTTGAGATTATTTTCATTCATACTCATCTTCCTATTCTTATGTTCAGCATGTTTTTTTTCTGCACTTGAATCTCATGTCTCACAGTGCCATCCTCTCCTACCCCCACATAAAAACTACTGACCTCATCACCACAGGTTTCAGAAGAACTGGAAGTGCTATCATCATTTTGTGGGACATAGCCTGGGCTATCCCATTCCCAGTCCCCACTATCACCACCATCTCTATCAGCATTCTCTGTCTCGGCATCTGAGCTTATGCTTGAGGAGGATATCTCCTTTCATGCTGCTTCAGCAGCTGGAAGTATCCTTGCACATGTGGCAAAACGTTCAGTACCTCTATGAGTAACTCCAGTCAGTTCTTTCTGAAACTCTATTATCATTTTATTGTTAACATGCTTTTTTTGTTCCCAACATATAGTGCCAATCCTGGTGATGTTATTATTATTATTGTTGCTATATTCTTCATTAGTTGTATGATTCCTATTGCCCACATCATTATCAGTTACATGTGCAGTAGCCCTGTGCTTCCTTTTAGCAGACTTAGACTAGGAAATACAAGACATAGTAGACACAGCCATGAAAGGGTATTGTTTCACTAACTTCTGCAGAGGCAACAGTGTAGCTGAAGCTGACTATATCACAGTAATAAATGATAGGGCTCGGGCCTCAGGAACATCTCACAAATAGTGTAATGCAGCCATAAAAAGCTTTCACTATGCTGTAGAGACAGACAGTGTAGCTATGTCACAGTAATAAATGACATGGCTCGGGCCTCAGGGGAACCTAACACACAATGTAATACAGCTGCAAAAGGGTTTCACTATGCTGCAGAGATGGACAGTGTATCTGACTATGTCACAGTAATAAATGAATGGGTTTGGGCCTCAGGCCAACTGACAGAGTAATACTGCCATAAAAGGCTTTCCCTATGCTGCAGAGACAGACAGTGTAGTTATCTCACAGTAATAAATGACAGTGCTCAGGGCACTTAACAAACAGTGTGATACAGCCATAACATGATTTCATTATGCTGCAGAGACAAACAGAGTAGCTGACTATGTCACAATAATAAATGACAAGGCTCAGGGGCACCTAACAAACAGTGTAATAAAGTTTCAGATTTTTCAACTTTTAATTTCAAACTATTTGCCTTATGTGTTTGCGTCTATCTTTTCTCCCACCTTGCTCCTCTGTTCTCTCCCAAGCACCCCTATTCAACTGAGGCTGATCCCTCTCCCCCGAGATCATTTCACCCCTTCCCCCAGAGATTGTTTCAGTCCCTCACTATTTCTCCCTTAATTTTGCTCCTGTCTGACTCCTAGTTCATGTAGTTTAAGTTTTTTCAACTGTTGATTCAAAACACAAGTCTTTACTGCCATTCGTGCCCATGGAGCTGCTTCCATACTACTCTATCTGCACCGCACAGGCTCACAAAAAATGGAACACAGCCGGTTAGACACCCCTTGCCAATCAGGTGCCAGCCCAGTGCCATGTGCTCCTATCCAGCTGTAAGCACCATGAAGGACTCCACAGGCTCCTCTTTTAATGTACGTTTCCAGCCTGGAAAGCCTACACCCATTACCCATCTCAAACTACCAGACCTGGGAATTACACTGTTATGCCGGGTAGGGCAGTACATTACCTGAACTACCCAAACCAGCCAAAAATAGGCAGTTCATGCACTACCTGACCCAGCTACCCATTGGATAGCCCATACCTATTTAACTCTTAATCAATAAGGCAGCATGGTCAGTGGTTATGTTAGTGGTTTGTTAATCATCCTTTAGTGGTTTAGTGTGGCCAGGGGCATAACGTAGAGCTACACATTCATAGAGGGTGAGTGACAGATCATTAACATAACCCTTTAAAGTGCCTTTCTGCTATTATAATAAAAATGCTTTTTTAAAATATTGTTAGACATTGCCCAGCATATGATGTATCTTTACTCGTATGTTAACCAAAGATTAACATAAGTCTGACAGAATGTTGTTATATGAGCAATAAGGAATTCCCAGGGATTTGGTGTGCTGACTGAGAAAGTACAAACAAAACAACAAAACCAATCAACTGAATGCAGGGTGCTCTGCCCATTAACAATAGTAGGCAAATGAACAAAAGAACTGGTATCTGCCTTTCTAATAAACTGCATTAGAAATTTATTACATTACACAGTTAGTGATTTACAATGTGCAAGATTCATTAGCTAGAAGGAGTGCTCCCAACCAATAGGAGCACTCCTTTCCTCTGTGCCTGAGAAACTCTTATTTCTGTGAAGAACGTCTCATGCACAGCTGCCTTTGAAACAGGCAAGTTAGAGTAAGTTTTCTGAAACAAAATTAATATATGACAGCACAAGCGTTTGTGGTAAGCCTGGATATATTTCTTCATATGAGAGATTAACCAGTACCTGTTTGTGTGTAGCAGAGTATGCTAATAATCCTTATTAATTAGTATGTGTTTGCACAGCATGCTTATTTCATCCCCTCTTATGTTCCAGGTTATAGCCAGACATGATGGAATTACATTACAGTCCATTCCAGCCTTAAATGAGTATGTAACATTGTTTGTATGGCAAATACACATATATCAGAGGTGATGTATGCAATCATAACTTGAGACCCACAAACTAAATGGGGTGGACAGAATAAGAGGAACTATTACAATGGATTAATTTACACATGGGGCAGTTAACCTGTGGCATAGCCAGATACATTTGGTTTTTACATATATCACAGTTCAGGCATTCTAAGCTTGATTAGACATATTCCTTGGTTAAAATGAATTGAGGGCTATACAGAGATTATGAGCTACAGTCATATTATTAATCTTGGATGCATACATACATATGCTGAGATTTGTAATAGTCACTGATATACCATCAGGTAGTCAAACAAGGCATTACAGAGATGAATCCCAGCTGATACTATGTACACTTTTGCATTTGCATTTGGATCACACAGAAGCAGTAAGCAGTTAAACAACTGAAAAGTGATTTATGAAAAATAATAATCTATTCTGTGTACTGACACACTACAATAAGCTTGATTATACAATGGCATGAAAGAATCTTGGACTGTGATTAGTCAGTCAGGGGCTGGACCCGTGGTGTTATCCCAGCATAACATCATGTGTCTAATCTCAGCACTGTGAACCTCTTGACTGATTGCTTGTTGCATTTGGCATTCTCTTTTATTGCATATTCTTTTAAGAAATAAAAATATTTTGTCACACTAACAAAAACGCTCTTTAAAATTATTTTTTTAATTCTGTATATAACAATAAGCCATTGTATAGTAGGAATAATGCATTCCAGGGTGTGTGCCATGCGGGGATAATGCCACGCCTGGGGCATTGGATGCACTCGGCCTCCTGCCTCATGCCCAATCCCCCCCCAGGTGTGGTATTATCCCAGTACGACACACACCCTGTGGTGCATTATTCCTTTATTAGGATTTGTTTATGAAATGTTGTTTTTATTTATTTATTTTTTTTTTTTTTGGTGGGGCAGTGAGGTTTCCGCTGTCTGTTCACATGAAACATGTATTTAAAATGTGACAGCTCATATAGTACACGAAAAATAGGGTCATTCACTTCCATGCAAGCCATCAGCTTGAGCCTGGGTTAACTATGGAGCATGTTAGGGTGCAAATAAAAGTAACTAATGCAGTATAATTACAATACTGAATGTGTTTGGGTTACTAGAGTATGCACTGGCATGGGTCACCAGACTGAAAGCATTTCAAGCAAATTACATTTTCAACTAGTGCCATCTAATTCTGCAAATAATTACCACTTTCTGTTCATAATAAACATTTGTTTAGAATGCAGCATCACAGAGAGGGCAGGACTGATAGTGTCATTCAGTATGGTGCATGCTGACATCACTGTGCCCAGGCCAACTGCAGGGTATGATGGTGTGGAAATGCAATTCAACAATTCAGTATAATTCTATACTGTATGTGTCTGAATTGACAGAGTATGCATTGGCATGGGCAACCAGCTGAAATTGAGCTCTACTAGGTGAGAAGTAATAGAAACACAGAAAGATAGAATTTGTTGACAGACAAGGACTTGAACCATGCAGTCTGCTAAGTTTTCTCTTTCCCTGTTCTCTACCAACATACCCTAATTGATCTCCTGCAACACCCCCTTTCTTATTTACTAGTATTCCCCTATGTCTATCCCATGCATGTTTGAAACTTCCCACAGATTTTCCCCTTGCTACCTCTTGTGGCAGGCTGTTCTAGGTGTTCACCACTCTTTCACTGAAGCAGTGTTTCCTCACAACCCTCTTAGATTCCCCCTTCTAGCTTTGTTTCATCCTCCTTTGTTTTGTTACATTTTCATTTGAAACAGGCTCCCCACCTCTACCCTGTTCACTCCAGTGAGGTACTTGTAGGTCTCTGTTATGTCCCCTCTTCCTCCTCTCTTCCAGGGTGTACATATTGAGATCCCTCAGTCTTTTATCGTACGATTTCTCACGCAAACCATTTACTGTTTTAACTGCCCTCCTTTGGACTGCCTCTATCCTGTCCATGTCTTTTCTGAGTTGTGCCCTCCAGAACTATGCACAGTGTTCCAGGTGTGGTCTCACCAATGATCTATAGAGTTTTAATATCACTTCCCTCCTTTTGCTTGTGATATCTATCCCTATGCACCTTAGCAATCCATGGGCCCTGTACACTGTCATGTCACACTGCCCTGTGATCTTGAGACCATAAGATATTATAACCCTTAGGTCCCATTCCTTCTTAGTTGCCGACAGTACTCCCCACCCCCATTTTAATACATAGCTCCTGGGTTTCTATGCCCCAGGTGCATGATCTTACACTTTTTGGCATTGAACCCTAGCTGTGGTACTCTTGACCAGTCAAGTTTTCTAGGGTCCCTTTTTATTTTCTCAAACCCCTCCTGAGTATGACTCTGTTACAGATCTTGGTGTCACCTGCAAATGGAATACATGCCCCATAAGCTCTTTTGCAATGTCACTTATGAAGACATTGAACAGGACCGGCCCCTGTACTGAACTACTGGTTACTTTCTCTCCCCTCGTTAGAGTGACTGTCATTTCCTACTGCCCTTTGTTACCTATCCATTAACCAGGATTTTTTTATCCAATTAACATCTTTGGATCCCACTCCTAGACTATCCAGTTTCTTTATCAGTCTCCTATGTGGTATAGAATCAAAGCCTTTGCTAAAGTCCAAATAGGCTACATTCATTGTCCTTCTCTGATCTATTTTTCTTGGTCACCTAGCCAAAGACATCTATCACATTTGTCTGACATGCTCTTCCCCTTGTGAGTCCATGTTGTAGTTTTTTTTTTGCAACCCACTGGGTTCAAGGTATTCTACTAGCCTTTCTTTTAACAGGGTTTGCATTAATTTCTCCAACACTGATGTGAGACTGACCAATCTATAGTTGCTAGCTAATCTCATACATCAGCTATTTTAAATGAAGAACTAGACTGAACTGGTCACTCACCAAATAACTTTTAAAATTTATTATTATGTTAATTCTGGGAGGTGGTGGTAATACTGACGGGAAGAGAAAGCCATCAATCTCTCATCTGGTACATCTGCAACAGGCACCGGTGACAGCAGGGGTACTGCAAGGAGAAAGGGGCAGCTATAAGGCAGCAGCAGGAGGGGGACAGCATGCCCATCCCCCCATCCCAGCAGGTTCAAGCTCTGGCTCCCCCGTTGGATCTGCTGTACCAATATAAGCAGCAGGCAATGTTACTCCTTGCCCCTCATGATAGCAGCTCTTTCCTGAAGCATAAGAAAGACCCTCAAACTTTGACTCAACCCTTAGGTAGCAGCAGCAGCACAAGTCCCTAACCTGGGAATTTTTCAGGTAGATCCAGATGACAACAGTGTGGCCACCTGCACACTCTGCAACATGTGTAAGGTGTGGGAAGAAGGGCTCTCATCTGGGAACTGGTGAGCATCATACCCACCCAAATTAAGTTTTCAAATAAATGGGAAGCACATAGGAAGGTGGCTGAGGGGGTGCAGCTGGCCACTGTTGGTGCCACTCTCCCCCTCCCACTGAGATGCCACCAGTATGGAAAAGGGGAAAATTCAGAATGAAATATTTTCATTTTGAGGAGAAGGAGGGGGACACAGAAGGCTGAATTAGGGTTGGGGAAACTTAAGACACTGGGTGTAGGTGGAGCCGGTCCTCATGATGTGTCATTGTCATCAGCTGTGGCACAACTCAAGGGGGAATACACAAGCTGACACATTGAGTTGTTTCTGTAGAGGAGGCACTAGAGCTAGTGTTAGCTAACCAGCACACCATCCTAGTTGGATTGGTTGAACTCTATGGTATGCCATCTGTCCAGTAACAGTCTTGCTGGCATCCTTCTGCCATATGCTCCCTCTACTGACAAACCTCAGCCAGCTTCTCTGCCTCCTGCTATAACTGCCACCAGCTCCCCTCCTCCAAATAAATAAAAAATATAATTCTTAATTATCCTCATTTTTTGTGCATAGGCCCTGCACTCTTAATCACTCACTGCACAGCAGTTTTTGTTGTAAAGCACTCTGTGATGCAGCATGTATGAAAAGCACTATATAAAGCTCAAGTCTCTTCATTTTTGCACAGTTCCCATGCACTCAGTTTCCCACTACATAACTGATTTCATTGTAAAGCACTTTGGATAACAGTTTTTATTACAATAATTACATAAATCTTTTTTTTTCTCCTTTCTGCATAGTCCCTGTACTCTCAGTCTCCCACTACACAACTGTCTTTGTTGTAAGGCACTTTGGGATACAATGTGCATGAAAAACACTATATGAATCTCAATTCTCTTCAGTTCTACTCATATTTGTGCAATCCCTGCACTCTCAGTCTCCCACTACACAATGTGTTTTCTTGTAATATACTTTCAGATAGTATGCACAAAAAGCACTATATAAAACTGCAATTCTCCCTTAAGCTGAATTTCTGGGCAATCCCCCCTGCACTTCCATTGCAAATTGTTTATCTTGTAAAGCTATTTAGGATACAGTGTATATGAAAGGCACTATATAAATAGCAATTCTCCATTGTGCTGAACTGATGTGCTGTCCCTCTCTGCACTCCCAATACACAACTGTTTGTCATTCAAAGCACTTTAAGATACAGCGTGCAAGAAAGGTGCTATATAAATCTCTGTCCTACCTGCTCTATGCAGTCCCTGCACTCTTACTAGTGCACAGGATAGATGGCAATGCATGTGGCAAGCAAATAGAAGCAGTGGTACTGGCAAATGACATTTCAGGGGCACAAATGCAGTGATTTATGTAAGTTACTAAAACGACACCCTTGGGGACAGACTTAGCTCTTGCTCACTCTGTCTCAGACTTCACTGAACACAGCATCCACATGGTCTAAACTAGTTCCAGTACAATGTGACCTGCAGTCTCTGCTGTCACATAGCACACTGTTTACTTCCACAGTAGCTTTGTTCTGGTTAGATACTTGACAGCTTCACATGGGGCCACAAGAACTTCGCTTGCAAAGTTCACAATTTTCAAGTGAACCCCACTTTGCCATGCACATTAACTTTGGAAAGTGGCTGATTTTTCAGAACTAATTCACTTAGTGATTTATTTTAGATTCACACACTTCTATTCACTACCTAATGGGTGCAAACTGAAATGTGTGCCTTTGTTTAGGCACCTTTCCAATATTCTGAGCCATAACACTTAATACTTACTGCTGGGTCTTCTCCCTTCATAAGAATAAATTGAGGATGTAGCTCAAGGAAATCTCATACAAAATGGAACATGATACTAAAGAATTATTCAGTAGCTTAAGTATTATTATCTGTGTGTTTTTATGTTCACAAATAACATTAATTGTTGCTTTCTGTTTTCGGGAAAATACTGACAAATAAGAAAGCTAGGTAATGTGTCAAGAAAATGTTCCATTTACTTATAGTGTGACCATGAGCCAGTCACTTATTCTCCATTTGCTTAACCTTTCTGCAGTCTCTGAATGATCTCTCTCGGTGCTGTCTGAATCTCCTGTGGGTTCTAATTACTGCAACATTCTCTTTAGAGCTATATGGAATCTTTTTCCACATGTTCATTTCTTGTGAAATTTGCAAATTTGACAATCAAGAAATTGTGTGGAATATTGAAGCATTTTGGCAAAATTCTGCCATGTACAGAGTTCTCATGACACAGAAACATTTTTTTTGCATTGGAGATGCAGAACTCTCTCGAAATATTTCAAGGCATGGTCCAAATGGTTTGGTAGTATTGGGGTGCAGACATTTGATTCTGTATAAAAAGTTATGTTTAGACACTGTTCCTTGGGTGAGTTAGGAGAATGCTGCTACACAGCTGTTTGGACTCTCTTGTAACATATTACAATTGCATTTAACTTTGTGTCTTTTACTTACTTCATCTTATAGGATATTCCAAGATTCTATACGTAGTTTCAGTACTTTCCCTGTATCCGTTCTATTGGTGCCATCTGTTAATGGTTGTCTATTTTACTAGATACTGTATCTCTTTCCTTCTTAGCTTGTGATATACGATATGTGTTCAATGCCTGTTTGATACTGATGTTCATTTTTACTTTTGATAAGTTGATATTTGTATGTTTGTATGTATAATCTCAATAATGTGTTTGTATACAAAAAAAAAGAAAAAGCTTCAAGTCACAAGAGAAAACGCAAATCATGGGAAAATAAACTCTTCGGATTGGCAACTTTGCAAAGTAAAAAATTTAACAAAGGTTTTTGTTACAAGTGAAGTTTTGGAACTATCTTAGTGCTCTAACTCTTTTCCATCCATGGCCTAGATTGTAAAGCATGTATGGTGTTTAGCTGGAATGACAGGCTCTTATATAGAAACAGACTAACATACAGTCCAAATGTTTAAAATTAAGGGTATCTTTAGATGACAAGCACTAGCCCTCCAGTATAACAATAAAAAAAATCAAGTGGCTGGTTAAGCATTATCAGTGCCCATGATAAATTATGCTAAAGTGGTCATAAAGTCAGTAAATTATTGGCACAGGTTCTATGCTGTTTCATGAAAAAGCTACCGTCATATGTATTTGGAACTCTACAGCCTTTGGCATAATGGTTATGTGGTCACTAAACTCATGTATACTTGACCAGGAGTTCAAAAAAATTATACAGTATGAGAGAGTGCCAGTCAAGAACTGCACCTTCTCGTGAATTCTATAGGATCAGGCAGGCTGAACTGTAATGTCCCCAAAAGAGGAATGTTTAACTTTTCTCTTACATCTTTATTACCAGTCCATTCCCAGGGTGCAATAAGATCAGTACAAAATGGCACAGTGATAATGGGGGGGGGGGGGGCCTGACTGTAGCAAAAGCTGAACTGCAAGCTTCACTTTATTGGTACCCAGCTGGCCACAGCACTGTGAATATCAGCACCATGTCACTCATGCTACTCATATTTACCTAGTCAACCACCATTTTTCTTCCTCTGCCAATGGAATTAATTTGCATTCAGTGATCCCTTTGCTGGAGTCAGCCAGGATCTGCAAGTTATTTTTTTAATTACCCATATAAAACCCTGCTACCTAAATCTGGCCAAGTTTTTAGGTGCCAACAGCATAGCTGTATGTGCCTATTGTGATCATGCATATTCCATTTATACATTTAGTCACGTTCAAAGGTACAATCAGTGTGAGTGATTCGGCAGCATGATGTCATTAATGATGCCAAGGACAAGGTTTTTAGGTCCTGGCATAGGGTTTCAGACCTAAACAAGCCTGTGTTTGACACCCAGTGAAAACCATTTTTTTTCTTTCTCACAACAATTTATGTAATATTAAAGAACTTGTTAGATGCCCCTGCAGATTTTAATGATAGAGTTTCAGCAATGTTTTAAGTTCTGTATTGCTGAGAACCTGAAAAATTCCTGCTGAGGCATTCAGGTTTGAATGCAACTTGAGAAACATTGCTTCAGATTGAGAGAGTGGTGCATTTCTAAATCCACTGCAGATGTTGGGGAGTACACTCAGGGTTGCATGTCCTTTGTCACTGCATGCATCTCTTGTCACTGAGTTTTAGTACAGTGGTAAAGCTACACACTACCATGCAATAATTGGTAGACAGCCTGGGTTTGATCCCTGTACAGGACATTTTTTCTTTCTTACTCAGTTACTGTAGTATGAGAGAACTTGTTTGATATAGTTGCTAATGGCAGTGATAAAGTTTCAGTGAGGTTTAAAGTTCTATATTGCTGATAACTTGAAAAGTTCTTGCTACGATTTCTAGATTTGAATGTAGCTTGGAAAACATTACTTTACATTGACAAAATGGTGCATTACTAAAGCTACTGCAGTTGCTGAGGGGGTGCACTCAGTGTTCAATAGCCTTTGCCACAGCATGCACTTCTTGTCAGTGAGCTTTAGTACAGTGGTAAAGCTACAAACTACCAAGCAGTAGTGGGTAGGGGGTATGGGTTTGATCACCATTGTGGATACATTTTATTTCTTACTCAGTTACTGTAGTATGAGGAAAATAGTTTGATGTCATTGCTGATGTTAGTGGCAGAGTTTCAGCAAGATGTGAAGTTCTATATTACTGATAACTTAAAAATTTCTATCTATTACTTTTGAGGGTTGAATGCACTTGGGAACATTATTTCAAACTGACCCAGAGATA